>OV743716.1:146682171-147975715 GCA_928272305.1 Volucella inflata | reverse complement strand
TCAAAAAACTTAGTGAATGGACTTTTTTTATTAAATATATGATAAAACTTACAACTAAATTTAAAAACTAATTTAAAAACTAATTTAAAAACTACCTATATATTACTTTTAAACCTACTTAACCTACTTATACTAACTTATTATTGTAAATATTAAACAATTTTTTTTTTTTTGTATGGATCACCATAATTGTTACCCATCTCGTTTTTTGTTGTTTTATATTTTTTATTTTTATTTATTTATATATTTTTTTCTTTTTTAAAACTAACTTAACCCTACCTAAACCTATGTAAGCCGGCCACGGCTAAAAGAAGTAAAAAATTAGGCTGACCGACTCTGCTCCCTAATGGAGCTACCCTGCACTAGAGGGACTCGACGATGGAGCTTCCCCTTTTTCAACAAGCCACCAAAATTGTTGGTGCTGCCGAGCAACATCCCTCATGTCGCGACTCCCTACCGCCCTACTAAACCGGAGACGCTCCGCACTGCCGTGTGCGACGTCTCTGTCGTAGTTGAGTCGCCTGTCCGCAGCTGTTCGAGCGACGTGGAAGGTTAACGGCACCGCTAATCTATCCTGGATCAGTCCTATTTTGTCGAGGTAGAGGGACGCTTCTGGAGGAATAAATCCCTCAAAGCGAACTCTCTCGTGATACGAGGGCGGGTCAATAAGTCCGTGACTTTTGGATTAAAACACAGATTTTTTGATAAAAAAAATAATTTTATTTTTCAACGTAGTCTCCCTTGAGCTCTATACACTTTGTCCAACGCTTCTCCAATTTTTTTATCACTTCCAAAAAAAATGATTTGTCGAGGTCCTCAAAATAGGCCTTTGTTTGCGAGATGACTTCATCATTGGAGTCAAATCTTTTTCCACCAAGCCATTTCTTCAGGTTTGGGAACAAGAAGTAGTCGCTCGGAGCCAAATCTGGAGAATAGGGTGGATGAGGGAGCAATTCATAGCCCAATTCATGGATTTTTGCCATGGCAACTGCACATGTGTTTGTGGTCGACTGTGAGCAAACGCGGCACCCATCTTGCGGAAAGCTTTCTCATGCCCAAGTGATCATTCAAAATTGAAACCACTGAGCCATGCGAGATCCCTACGGCTTCCACAATCTCTCGCACTTTCAATCTTCGGTCGGCCAACACCATATCGTGAATTTTTTCGATTGTTTCGGGTGTAGAGACCTCAACTGGGCGTCCAGGACGTTCGGCATCTTCAGTGCTTGTACGGCCACAACGAAATTCAGTAAACCACTTTTTTACCATTGAAATCGATGGTGCAGAGTCCCCATAGTATTTATCAAGCTTAGCCTTGGTCTCGGTAATGGTTTTTTTTCACAAGAAATAATGCTTAATAAGCACACGAAATTCACTTATTTCCATTTTCTCCTCAAATTAGTGAGTAGTCTGATAAAAATAGCTGTCAAACACAAACTAACTGACGCAGCAAGTTTAAATTTTGACAGGAGTCAACTGACAGATGCCTGTTGACAGGAGCAGTGTTGCTGTTTCAGTAAAGAGGTCAGAAATTCAAAAAGTCACGGACTTATTGACCCGCCCTCGTATAATGAAGATGAGCAGGGGTTAGAAGGCCTCCCTACTCATCGTCAAAATACTCGTATGGGGGAACAGAACGTCTTGTGTTTGTGTCTAGTCCCATACCTCTTGCCCATCTTAAGGCCACGGCACCAAGTACTTACTGCAACTTATCATCACTGTTGTTCCACGACGTCGACACTGTGACGTCGAGAATAGTGTCGGTAATGTCGTCTATGTCGTCTATGTCGTCTATGTCGTGTATGTCGTCTATGTCGTCAATGTCGCTAATTGTGTCGTTAATGTAAAAGGTGGAAAACAGCTGTAACTTGTCACTTGTAAGTAAATAGTGAATAGTACCATTGTACCACTATACTAATAAGCATAAGCATGGACTGATGATTTAATAAAGCTTATGATGAACTTGGCTATGAATTAGTCAAGATAACTAATAAACATGCGGCGTTTTGCAATGTCTGCAAAAAACATTTTTTTAACACAGCTGAAGCTCGCCTCAGAGCACACAGGTGAAGAAGGCAGCTCAGCCTTCTACAAGACCAAGCTCAGTAACAGCAAGTCATTTTAGCAGCGGCCAATCGTTGCCATTGTTAACTTCATTTGCAAATTTAGACAAATCAGGAAGCGTTCATTATCTAAACAAACTGCCAACTCAGTTTCTGGCTTTGCTGACAGAATGTCACAAAAAGAAGAATCTCTGGCTCAATCTTTCTTTGGATATAGTTTTCCATTAAGTGTTGTAGACTCTACAACTCTTCCAAAACTTCATAAAAAAAATTTGACCAGCATATGCAGATACAGTTTCTGCAAAAATGTGTTATCAACCAAATCGCTGGATAATGTGTGTATGAAAAATGTTTATCATCAGCCAGAGCTACGATGAGTTCCAAATCCGTTTTATCGATTGATGGCTGGAAGAATTCCTCCAGTAACAGAAAAACTGTTGTTTCAATGTTGCATAACAGGCATTTCTCAAAGGGTGTCCCATAATTCACGCAAAATTTGAATTTTGTGCCATCTAATAGTACAGTGATGACAACGGAAACAAAGATAACAATGTGACAGCTGATATTTCGGGGTTAGTAAAAATGGAGCGCTATACGAAAGAGCAACGCATTTTCATTGATGCTACAGTCGAACAAAATCATCTTCAGTGATGAAGCTCATTTTCATCTTGATGGCTTCGTTAATCCTCAAAATTTTCGCATTTGGCGTTCAGAAAACCCACGTGTAATTGTTAAGAAACAAATGCATCCACAACGCGTGACTGTTTGGTGTGGACTTCGGGCTGGAGGCATTATCGGACCATCTTTCTTTGAAAGTGCGACTGGTTAGGCAGTAACAATTAATGGTGTTCGTTATCGTGACATGATAACCCCATTTTTAGTGCCTAAATTACAAGATGTGAATGTGATCAACATGTGGTTTCAACAAGACGGTGCCACATGCCATACAGCCAGAGAAGCGATTCAATTACTGCATGAGTCATTTCCTAATCGTGTAATCGGCCGTTTTTTCTATCAGAATTGGCCATCCAGAACTTGCGATGTAACGCCATTGGGCTTTTTTCTTTGGGTTTTTATGAAGTCAAGGGTCTATGCAAACAGGCCCACGACCACCAACGTCTTGGAAGAGGAAATTGGGAGGTGTATTAATGAAATTCAGCCACATTTATGCGAAACGGTCATAGAAGACTACGTAATTGCCAGCAAAGCCGTGGCGGCCATTTATCCGATGTGCTATTCCATACATAAACCCAATCTGTATTCTCTATGAATAGATAAATAATTTAAGATTTCTAATGAAAAATCTGTATTTTATATCAAAATTACAATTTGCGTGAATTGTGGGACACCCGATAGAAGCATGGGATATAACTGAGAAAGTGAGACAGCAAATATAGCATAGGCTTGTTATATCTTACCTACAGTGATGGCCGGTTTCCTACCCACCATCACTTACCGCTCTTACCCTTTAAGCGTCGTTTTTATGACTTGCCAACAAGTTAACACATCCCTCCCTGTCGATCTCTAGTCAGCTCAATAATAAACCCCGCATCGTCGTTCGATGTTCATCAATGTTGTTCGTACTTGGTATCATGACATCATTGTTGATAGAAAGCGTATGTTCTACATCTATCTAATCTACATAATCTAAGTGATTAAATACTTAAATGTCGCAGTGTCCTTAACCCTCCTTCGGACACTTATTTTGAAAACTTCCAACGGACATATGGTCTCTGGCCAGACCCCCATAAATTTACATGCATTTGTATGGAGATATGTGCCACTTACAGAGCAATTTTCATAAGATGCAGATATGTTTTATGTGTTTCTTACCTTACTTAGTGATTTTAGCATATGTTAGGCTAACTGTGGAAGTACAAATAAGTCCGTAAAATATTTTCTGTACGTTTGGATGAACCAGTGTGTTAGATAGCGTAAATTAAGAGTTGTGTCTTGCATCGTTTTTGCTGAGTCCATCGATCTCTTACAAATGCAATAAGCATCCAATGCCATAATATCCAACATGTCCAGTCTGGTTGGCCGCTTTGTTGAAAAATGCAACGCCAGCTTTATTTGCCTTGTAGAACAAAATTGCTTCCGGCGTTTGTGCTTCGCCTTCACAGTTCTTCGAATAATGCATTGTAAAAAGTAAATTTGCTGCCTTATTATTTTTTGACACGTCCATAGCTGCAAATCGAAACCAAAAAGTGAGGAGAGCACAGGACGTGGAGGATGTTTTTTCATTTCTTTTGGAAAACAAGTTTTGTTGGATCGAATGGTGGCGATCAATGCGAGACCAATACCAGCAAGTCGTTTGGCTCCTTATGGGTAATGTTGTGAAAATAATGTAATCTTCCTCCTTTCCTCCGTCATCAATGGTTGGATGTTCTTCCAATCAATGTTCTATTTGTCGCGAAAAATATGTTTTATATGAGCACTAACTTGTATTACTTTCAACGTTCATTCGAAAATTGCCCCGTTAAAAAATGGAAGGAACAGAAAAAACAAGAAACAGGCAATTAACACAAACATTAATTAGACTAATTGCGTCAAAAAATAAGTAGAATTGTCAAAATGCATGATATTCCGTATATTTACTTACAAAATATAAAGGGGTCCAGTCGGACACCATGCGTCCGTCCGAAGGTGTATTTTTTCTTTTTGCCTTCTTCTAGGCACCCATTAGTATGGGGTTTTCCATTAACCCGTAGAAAATAAAATTTTAGGAAGCTAACTGGAATGTCAGGTCGATAGCTTCATTAGAAAAATCAGTAAATAAAGCTTAAAAATTAAATGTGCCTGGCCAGACCCGGGTGTCCGACCCTCAGTCGGCATTTCTGACAGAAGTGCATCTTTTTCAGAAGAGGCAGATTCTCGTAGTTTCGCAGCTTGTCGACTTGTTCACATTTGGGTCATTTTCAGGACCAAACATTGTTCTACTGTATTCTGATTGAATAATATAGACATTCTAGTTTCCCTGACCATCCAGACTCACCATCTCTGTTTCAAATACTCTTATTGTTGATTTCATAACTAATGAAGGGAACATAGATCACTTTCCTTTGATAAAACACCTGCCAAAGGAAGTAAACAGACCCAGTAATCACTACTGAGTACTGGTGATCTGACCCAGATGATCTATCAATGGATCACAGTTAGCAAACTCGATAAAATTGTCATTTATCTTAGCCAAGTGGAAATGAATCTGAACAATTTTTATAAAAGTAAAACAAGTTTGATAGCGCCACGTCCGTTTATTTCCCTGCACATGTGACAAACTTTCTGCACAAAAACTTTTAATAAACATTTCTTACAATAATATCTATCACCAACATACAATTTCAATTGCAAATTCGATGAGATAAGCGTTTGCTAAGTACGTAGTAATTTGAGTGTTTTAATGGAATAACGACTAATTAACTCCAGACACACTTCTACGAGTACTTTCAACACACAGTGTACTGACGGCGCCTCTAAAAGTCAAATTTAGTCTGCCTCATTGTGCTTAGCAGGCATCTTGAACTTTGAGCCACATTACGCTTTCGCTAGGAAACGTGTCTAAGAATTTTCATGAAAACACTCTTCTAATCTAAACTCTGCCAAGACAGATACCAGACTATTAAGCAATTCCGGCTGATATATATGTATTTCCATGAATATTACCCGATTTGGAATAATGATAAGGTGCAGCGTTTTTAGGAAACCTTAGTTATCGAACCGATTAGCACGTAATATCGGAAGTTCAGAGTTGCCACCTGAAACAGTTTTCGGTAGTTGGCGTTCACTGAAATGCTAGTTCTCATTGGATATTCAAAGTTTAAATTTTGAAGTAGAGTAAGAGATTCATAAAAGCATGGAAAATATCTTTTAGGTCGGATTACTGATCCACTTGGCACAGCTTGTCTATTCTATTGGATTAGCCTCCAAGTTTGGTCAAGGTTGTTGCATGCCTTTCAATAATATTTATGTTTACTGACGCCTGTGCTATTCACCGGAAAAAGGGACATAGTGTCTGAAAACAAGCTTTCGAGAGAAACGCGTTGAAAGCTTCGTAGGGTAGTGTTATTGCGAAAATGGGTTTGATTGTGAGAAGCGCTTTGTTGTTATTGGGACTACTCCAGTGACGTTATTCGCCTCTCACTCCATGTTTTTTAGTTTTAGTTTTTATTGACTTAATATCTGTAAGGTTATATTTTTTACAAAAAAAATTGTAAGCCGTCTTCCAGATTGATATTTACAATTATACACAAAAAGAAGAGAAACAATTTTTCCGGTCAATGAGGGCAAGACCAAGTATATGCTGTCAATAAACAACGGCGTCTCGGACAGAACGTCACCTTTGACAGATACAACTTTGTGATAGTTGGGAACTTTATCTACCTAGGCTCCGCCAAAAAATCAAACAAAGACACCAGCGCTGGAATCAAACGAAGAAAAACTCTAGCCAATCGCTGCTTCTTTGGACTAAGAAAACAATTGACTAGCAAAGCCCTTTTTCGAACAATAAAAGTGACCCTGAGAACCTGACTATCCCAGTCCTGCTCTATGGCGCAGAGTCGTGGATTACGGTGCTCTTAGCTGCGTTGAAAAAAAATTCTTCGAAGAGATATAACGACAAACTGCATGAACACAACAGCGACAGCGACCTAGCCAGAAGAAGGAAGATCCAACGACTGAGATGGCTGGATCATGTTGAGCGGATTGCAACCAACGCTCCGGTCAGAAAGTCTTCTTCCGCTCCCGAGGGACAGCGCCGTAGAAAAAGACACCGACACAGGTGCAGCACGCAAGTGCAAGGGGATCTCAGCCAACTTAGCGTGCGAATCTGCTTATTGACGAATCGCTAGTTTTGTCCAGAAAACAAATCCTGTTGAATAAGCGACAGATTGTTGTTGCTGGTTTTGGTCAATATGTAAATGCTGGCGTAAACTGGGATTGCCAGCAAAGCGACTTCGGGCATTCATCGCTATGGTGCATGTTACTCAACTCACTGTTAAATAATTCTAACGTCTGTGTAGAAGAATAAACAAATGATGTCACTGTACTCTCTGTTGAATCGTGTGTAGCGACGGTCTACTCTAAAGCGCAGATGTAATCGACTATTCGTTCAGTAGAAATGGGCTTTCACTGAACACCATAACTCGAACGAAACGAACTGAAGGATTAGTGGAGTATGCAGAGCATTTGCATTTGCTTTTAGGCCCTTACTGAACCCTCTTACGGTTTCCAAATTGGGTTGATATTGCAAGACATCATTAAACGACACCGGTGGGGCGAGGTTTATTTGATTCCTGGGTCACGGTGGAATCCCGCGAAACAAAATCGGCAATGAACTTAATAGATAGACTCAGAGGATATTTATTTAATAAACAAAACTACATTGGAGTTGCCTGTGCCCCCTTGTCTAGGCCAAAGGAACGCCTACAGACGTCTCTAAGAGTTTACCAAATTTTATCTGTAGGGACTTCTTGACACATGTCACCTAGCGGAGGCCTCGCATCCGATTCTAATTTCAATGGTATGACATGCAAATTGTCGATATTCTCTCTTAGCCTATGGTCTGGATAGAGTATTTGGTTAAGGCCTCCTCACCTTTCTTAGTATCTTTTAAAAGTGCTTCTGCCAGAGAATAGTTTCGTTCACTAAAATGCGCTGCAATAATCGAATAATAAAACGAGAAGGGAATACATGACGCATAATCGGAATAAGAAGGAACAACAACAGTAAGAAGAACTGTGACACATTGCAACAAATCTAATAGAGGCAATGTTCTACTGAAGTCAACAAATACTGCGTTATTTAAGTGTATAGATACTTTAGCAACAACAGACTTTTAATTTGTAAAAATGTAATAAATGTTTCACTATAGCAGTCTGAGTATAAAATTTTAACCGATGATAAGACCAATTGACTCCAGACATCTGATAGTATGTGGTTTCAAGTAACAGAGTACAGATATTAATCTACTTTCAAGTCCCGGGCTCCTTAAAAAGCTTTGTATCAGCCTTGATGAGGCACTTAGGTCATCGCAATTGGAAATGACTACACCAATTGTTTTAAAAAAGTGCCGCTCCAGACCTTATTAGTCTAATTATACTCGTAAACAAGACAGATTCCAGACTATCAGACAACCGGCTTTAATAAAGGTTTATGTACACTACGCACTAACTAATTTATATAGTACTGTACTGTCTGTAACTTTCCACAAATTCTGCTCGACTACAGCGCATTCCAAGGTCCAACATTTTTATGGAACCCAATTATTGGAACAGATTTTAAGTAAGCAATATCGAAAGCTAGAGTTTTCCACTTGAGATAAGACTCAGCGGTAGATATTCTTTGATGCACTCGAGTACTTCTTGAATATTTAAATCATGAGCTAATCCATGCTAAACTTGACCTTAGACATTACAGTCATGCAAGAAACGGATTTCGATGTCGTCAAAGAGTAGATACGATATCACTTTTACTATTTTCTTAGATCATAACTTGTCCCATTGAATCAACTTCAACTACGAGTATGTCTGGTTTCAATTTATTGCATTTTAATTTATCTTTACCATACCGCCGGTTAAGTCTGATATACTCGTAGATTGCAGGTCATCCCCAATATCGTAATTCAAAGTTACGGTCGTAAATCAATAAAAAAAATTATATCGTTTGACGATATACTATATTGTATGTATGTATATTGACACCATTGATTAAGTAACAAAACACGGCTGTTGAAGTAGTAGCGTGATAGATTTAATTCTACGACTGTGGAAAGGGTTATCTTTAGGGTAATTACTACTTGTACGATTGTGGCTATCAGTAAAAGCCGGATATAAGGAAGATGACATATGCTTTGATGATTGATATAGGGAATGTGGATATGCAATATGCGGGAGGAAGTCTTAAGTTTCCAAAGCGCGAGCGATCATCTTATGACAATCGGTATCAAAGCTGAGTTCTCCAACATAAACGTTGTATGGGATCATGCCCCTACGCGGATAAGGGCAGTGCTGTCAAAAAATGGTTCTATGAACTCTTCGACAAGACATGTGAACATTGTTCGAAGTATGACATGCCCTTAAACGATTTTAACGCCATTTTAGGAAGGAAGGACATATTTGGGTGGAATGTTGATAAGCAAAGCGTACAGAATACCACGTCTGGCAAGGGACTTAAGCTTAATGGTTTTCCTACGGGACAAAATATCGCTTTAGCAAGCGCATGGTTTCCCCATCTCAATATACGAGTATACAATATATAGTTAAACAAGATAATATCCGAGACAATGAAATGCGACTGAAAGTTTCCATAGATTGAATCCAACTTTTTACATTGACATTTTTTAAAGCACGAAATTTCTAAACACTTACAAGCACTTACTTCACAACTTACATATTTGCTTTCGACTTTTACTTCAACAAATATTAGAAACAACAATTACTTTAAAAAAATTTCCAATGATAATCCGCACCGAATTAAAAGTTTTCAAAAATGCAAAACACAAAAACAAAACAAATGACAACATGACCTGATAGATTGATACGTTTTCAAACGCCTTATATGGCAACTTGTCCAATTGTAACGTAGAGAAACTTTTCGTTCAGTTCTGACAGAAGATTCAGTTTGCTTTCGCCTATTATGGTTGAGCCTTTAACCAAACTCTTTGATCTTAAAAAGGGCTTCAGACAAGATAACGCGCTGTTATGTGACTTCTTCGAGTTAGTTAGTCAACAAAATGCATAAATACAATTTTATATATAATTTCCTAGTCCTTGTCGGTTTGACCGAAGACCGTCTACCAAACTGACATTTTAAACATTTAGTTTTCAAATAAAATTACAAATTTAAAAATTTTCATCAGAAATAATGCAGTTTCGATAACGTAGGGCAATAGTTGTATATCGATACAATGCGTCCCAAACTCTGCTGGGAGGTTGTACGCTCGAGCGTACATACTTCAAAGATATTGAAACGGAACTCTGTTAAAATGGGGCATACTGCTAGGAAGGGGTACACATCCTCTCGTTCTATCCGTTCTATTTTATTAAGCGGTAAGTGATGGTGATCATCACATCAGTGGATATGCCATCTAAGAAATATGTTTTGTCCCGTGAAAGTGGCTCAGTCTGCTATAGTATGATTTGTGTTGGGATGCCAGAGCTTCACTTAGAAATTAATTATATAATCTTTGACCGGTTTTTTCCAATAGTGAGCTAAACCTCTTGTTGAGAGATGCTAACTGCTCATTGGGGGTAACAGATAGATTGTATACGCATTCAGATGCCAGACTTTCCCACTCTTGTACGCAAGCTCCCTTTGTCAATAGCATTTGCGTTAGAACTATTTTTAGTAGTCTATCTTCTTTCATTGCCATAACTCGTACCGCATAATCTAAGTGTAGTTTGAGAGTGTCCAAAAATGGGGGGGGGGCAATACCTGTCACCAAATGGAGCATGTAAATAGATGAACTGATCGGCAATCTAAGTGTCTTTGTATAATATAACGAAGAAACTTTTCTATCTCTTGGAATAGTCGATATCCCCATTTTGTGCTCCAAGCACTATGGAAGATGCGGTTGCGCGGAATATTTTCAGCTTCGCCCTGTGGGATATATTTTTACTGTTGATGCATCTTCCCCAACATCATCATCAGCTGCGCACCTTCTATAGTATCTGCAATGAGAGCCATATCGTCTGCAAATAACAGCGCAGGAATTTGTGTTCTGCTTATCTCTATTCCTCCTTAATAGCGTCTTTTATGTCGTTAACATATAAAATAAACAGCGACGTGCTAAGGGTACATCCTTGTTTTACTCCCATAGTCGTTCGAAACGGTTGCTTAAAAAAGTCGTTATTAAAATAGTTCAATCTCTTTAACCGCTTAAAACATATTTTCAAAAACCAATATTCCACCGTACTTCCATAAAAAGTAAAAAAAACTGAGTAAGTTTAAGCTATTAAGCTAAAAACGAAAGTGTTTTGTTTTCTTCTAAAGGTAACCTCACTAAATGCAAAAAAGACGTTTGTTTGAAATATCCCCTGAACAACGACGAGAAGAAAGTACAGAATCAAATGTCGTGGTCCACATTCCTGTTGATGGAAATGCTGACTTAAATGAGAAAGCTGAATCGGTTTGTGCTGGCTTGCTCTCTCCAGACGATCCCGCAGAAATTGAATATGCCCGTACGATATCAGCTAAGGATTCCCGATCTGCAATCATTGCTGTGAAAATGAAAGCCCGCGATGCAGCATGGAAAGTTCCTAGGAATTCGAAAAATTTAAACGGATCTCAAATACACATCCAAAGATCTGCCATTTAAAGTGCGATGCAGAAGAAGTAATTTGGTTCCCATCCACCGGTTTCTAAAGCGGAGCTGAAATACGATAAGCCTTGGGATTTGGAGCAAGGTCTAAATTGTGGCGAGCATGACCCTTTGGAGGAATTGAAGTCAATCTACGGCGGCAATTGCATGTATTTTAATAATATCGAAACTTTTATGAATAAAGTGCAAAAAGTAAACAGCAGAAAAAATATATTCCCGAAGTTAGCAGCGTTTCATTGCGTCAAAATTCAGAAGCAGCCGATGTAAGGCATTTGGGTGTCAACACAACCAGGAGTACGAGAGACAAAGCCAATGCGAGTTTACGGGGAGCTAAATGACGTGTACAACTCTATCAGAATAACGTAAAGAAAGATCATTGCGTTAAACGTCAACTCACTAATCAGGATCGAGAGAAGAACCAACCTTTGCAACTTGTTGTTAAGCGAAAGCCCAGATGTGCTTTTGGTAAGCGAAACTAAGCTAACCAGAATCATAAAATCGGCTACAATGGCTACGATTTATATAGAAGAGACCGGCCTGACTCCACTAGAGGGGGTGGGGTTGGTGTCTTCATACGGCAAGGCTTGCGCTATAGGGTCATATACAAAGGGCGCACGCGTAGGTTCCAGGTGTTAGAAGTTTGCGTCGTATGCATTCCTCTTCGCAGTGATAGGCAATTGTATGTGGTGTCGCTTTACGCACCTGAAGCACTTCATCCCGCTCAATTTATTACAGAACTCGAGTTACTTTTTCAATCTCTCCAGCTTGAATCTGAAGAAAATTTATACTTTTTGGCCGGTGATCTTAACGCTAGACATGCGGCATGGGGAAATAATCCACCGAATACTAGGGGCAACCAGTTGCACAGCTGGTGGGGTCAAAATATTATTGAGTACAAACTTGAGTTGTACGCGACGGATATCCCGTCTTTCCCATCATCCGGTTCCTTTTTGGACTTAGTACTGATGGATAACAGAATACAACTAAGGAATTGAGATCGACAGACCCGAAACTGCTTGAGAGCGATTGAGTACGATAGTGACCACTACGGACTCGCCGCCAAAATACGGATCCCAAACGAACAAACGTTGCTGGAGCAGTACGACCATGAGTTCTCATACGATTTTCGTAGGGCACGATGGCCGCGCTTCTCTAGAATTTTAAAGCGTAACTTACGTTTGTGCGGTATTGATACCCCGACACATAGAAACCTTACAAATGACGAAATTGACCAACATTTACTAGAAATGGACAACGTAATCAAACGAACAATGGAGCGAACTATCCCCCGGGTAGAACGCTCAAACGACAACCTGACTGACAAATACAGAAACCCAACAATCGACGCACTACACACACACAAAAGTAGATTGCTTTCAATGCTGAAACAGAGGTACAGACAGTTCAATGACAGGAACAATGCGGAAATTGGGATACTGAGATCATTGATCAAAAACCTAAAACAACTTATAAATGAAAATTATAAAAAATCCGTTAGTCTGTATTGGGGCAATAAGATTCGGGCTATAAAATCCAGTAGTCCGAATATGTTCCCGCAGATAAATAAATTGTTCAGGCGGAAAGATCACAATGATATTCAGTGTGTCCGAATTCCGCAAACGACAGAAAATAGACATATATTAGAAACAATTGGTATAAGTCCAGAAAGTGTAGATGATGGCGATGGTCTTTTTGTAGTCGAAGACCCACAGGAAAAAGCGGATTTGCTGGGAGCTTTTTTCGAAGCCGTGTATACGGTGAACGATCCAGGTCACCGTAACCACGACATTGAGAATAGAGCCTATGTAAACCATCTTTATCTGCGCAATGAACTTCAAAATTGGCGATCTGAGAATAACGGTTTCACCGTATTCAATGAAGTAAACGCGGCAAACGTTATCGTCGCCGATGAACAAGCTGCAGCTCATTTGTTCGTGCGAAAAGATGAACTCCTGTGCATCTTGGACTCACTGAAAAACAAAAAGTCTTCTGGAATAGACGGAATCCCAAACGTCGTATTGAGACACCTGCCCTTGGAAGCAGCGGATATTTTTACTACGTTATTTAACAATGCGCTGAATAACGCTTACTATCCAGCTCATTGGAAAATAGCAGTGGTACATCCCATACAAATCTTCGGTCAATTAGTTTATTTCCGAATATTAGCAAGGTATTCGAGAAAATAATCAATAGGGCTCTGTTGAAGTGGGTTGAGGAAAACAATATAATTCCGGACAATCAGTTTGGTTTTAGGGCGGGGCATGACACTATTCATGCCGCGTCGAAACTGATCTCCGACATACAATGGAACAAATGCAAGAACCAGTGTACGGGTGCCTGCCTGGTTGATTTCAAGAAGGCCTTCGATATTGTATGGTTAGAAGGGCTTTTCTATAAGTTGACCAGATTAGGTATGGCGAAACCCCTTTTATATATGATTTACAACATGCTTATAGGAAAGAAGTTCGTTGTCAAATGTGGCAACGTAATTTCAAGAAAAATATTTGACATTAAAAACGGCTTGCAACAAGGAGCGGTTATTTCCCCGATATTGTTTAACATATATACGAGTGATCTAGTAGGTTCCCTCAATCACGCTATAGCGTACGCAGACGACTTAGTGGCGTACAGATCAGGTCCCAAAATCCAGGACATCAATGCTCTGCTGCAGACTGACTTCGATCACATTAAAGCGTATTGCGATGATTGCAAATTGAAAATCAATTTTCAAAAGTCGGAAACAATACTGTTTAGGACCCCATTGAGATGGGCTTCTTGGGATACCAGAAACCACTGGCGAAATCTGGCCGTCATTGGACACCATGGGCTGCCATTAGCGGTGAGAAGCGTAGTTAGATACCTTGGTATCTGGCTCGATCAGTATTTATATTTTGACAAACATATAAATGCTTGTTTGGCTGGAGCCAATAGAGCCTTAGCCTTGACAAGAAAATTGTTTCACAGCAGTCAACTTGACTCGAGGGTGAAGGTTATTTGCTACGTGGCCCTAATCAGGCCAATCATCGCTTATGGTTGTCCCGTGTGGTTCAACGTAGCGCCGTATTATATGGAGACAATTCGGATGTTTGAAAGGCAATGTCTCAGGACCTGTCTTGCACTGTACAGAACACCAGAATCTGCGTTCATTAAATATCATCCCAACAAGGCCCTTTACGATGGGGCTCAGCTGAACAGGATTGACAATTTCCTGATTAAGGTGATTCGAAGGCACACTGCAAGAGCGATGAACAGCGACAATAACCTGATCTTTGGGGCTTACTATCCCAATTTTATGTACCATGAGAATACACTCCGATCCGGCTTTATTCCGCCAGAGGCATTCCTCTATATAGATTCTAAAGGGTTAGTACAAAGTAGGAATGGTATTCCGGTAATATACCACCGCCACCGAGGTGCGAGGGAAAAACGGCTCACCTACGACGGGTACGACGTCAATTCTCAGGAGCTCTTTCGTTTTAGTTCCGCAATTGCGGAAAGAGACAGGGTTGATACGGAGAAACAGCACGTCGATTTTTGGTGGCTTAGAGAAGAGGAGAGGATTGAGACGCTCTCCTAGGTCAGTGCGTTACAATTGTAACATAATTGTTCTAGTTTTAAGGTAGATTAGGTTAGTTAGGGGGTTTTCGCTGATGACCCGGGCTGGTTGATATAGGGCAGTACTTCTGAGAAGTAACTGATGCTTCACGGCATCAGTTAAGTCTCGGCGGTGCGTGTGCACGATGTTAACAAGCCCAAGGCACTCGAATTCGCAATTGAGATGGTGACCGCTCAAGGCAAGAGGCAATGAGCGCTCGCCATATTGATTATAATTAAGATAGATTAAGTAGCTTAGGTAGGTTAAGTAGCATAGGTAGTTTTAAGTTTTAAATAAAAATAAAAAATGTGATAACGGTTCTAAGTTTTTTATTTCCTTCAGAATTTTCTTAGAAATTCATATGTAATACAAGTTAATCGTAGAATAGATTTTAGGCCGAAAGGCATCACTTTTATATTTACTGTTAAACTTAGAGTGCTCGGTAAGAGCCAGTAAGTTAAATGAAAAAAAACAAAAAAATATAATGGAATTAGATTTAAGCATTTTTGTCTAGCATGTAAGTTTATATGGATAAATGAAATAAAAAAATGAATTGAAAAGTAAAGTATAAAAAATAACGTAAAGAAAACGTATCAGGGCTAAAAAAAATAAATTTGTTGGCATGAATTTCTTTAGTTACTATATATTAAAAGCTTTGATATATTTTTACTTATGTACACACATGTATTAGACAATGAAATAGAGAAATTTGAAGGTATTTTTAGTAATTATAAGCTTAAATGGGTAACAGGGGTAAAAACAAATGTGTATGGGAGAGGAAATGAAGGTCAACTTTTTGGTTACCTAAAACGACTTCGTGGAATTTCGTTAAACTTTGTGCAAAGTAAAGGAATTAATATATTGAAGGTCGTTTATAATGATTGTGCAGCATATATCATCCCGATCTATTTGAATTGTAACCACTGGCAAAGAGATTTCGACCAGTTTCGCGACGGACTTACATGTTTAAACTCCGGAGATTTATTGCTAGTTGGCGATGGCGCGATAGTTAGCTCATTGGACTATCACGCGGACAGTCTGGGTTCAATTCCTGACTGGGTCACCAACAATTTTTCAAATCGCCATCACTCGTTCGGCGGGCAATGGCAAACTCCCGAAAGTAAAAAAATTGCCTACGAAAAAGCTTCTAAGAGGTGCTGTTCGGACTCGGCGATAAACCGTAGGCCCCGCTCAGATGTAACAAAAATGACAACATGAGCAACACAAATGAGTGTCAAGAAGCTAGGCCATGGCCCATACCGGGCTGCCAGCGCCGCAGTGTTTTGTTTGTTGTTTGTTAGTGACTTTAACACTAGGATTGGCTACTCGAAGAATAACTTTTTAAGTGGATCCGCAGGATTTATTTTTAATTCAACTCGTCAGTCAATGGATGAAGTTTGCGATGGTAAAAGAGTAATGGTATTGGATTTTGCGTATTCTTTAGATGCTAGAGTTTTGAATGGAAGTTTTGAAGGGGATTTTAAGGGCGAATTCACATATATCCGAGCAACAGCATGTTCTGTCATTGACTATGGACTAGTAGCTGTAAACTGGAATGCTCTATTCACCAGCCACTAGAAATCTTATGCAAATTTTCCACGCAGGAAATTCAAACGTCTTTACCAAGACCGCTTAATCTTCTGCCAAAGTTACATTTTAATAATAGTTTTTGTTTTGTACGGACTTATCAAAATAATTTGCACGCGGAACTTGGAAAACACAGCACACAACACAATAATTTTGACATAAAGCAAAAGGAAAAAATCATTTATTTTTCCAAAGCATCATGTATGCAGTGGCAAACAAATATTATAAACAGATCTGCCTTGCCAAACGTAAACTAAATGAAGAACAATCCATAGAATGCTTTAATTTAGCGATGTCCTCTGCGGAATTCTGGAAAGCTGCCAAGACAATTAACGGAAGAACAAACAGGATTGGTTCTTCACTGTAAGCGCTCGAGCTTCAGGAGTACTTTAGGAGAATACTAAACACTGCGCAGTTTTCATCCCTCCCATAGTACGCCGCGCCACTTTTCCTAGACGATCAGCTAGAATCTTCGTTAACAGATTTGGAATTACGGACTTTTTTTTAGAGAGCTTCAGGAGATGACACGATTCCTTCGGAATTCTATATCAACTGTACATCCGAGTTCCTGTCTGCACTAACTAAAGGATTTAATAGAATTTACAGCCAGTTACAAAAAAGCCATTATTAACCCGTTGCTAAAAAAAAGATGCGTACGATAACCCCAAGAATTATCGCGGCATTTCATTTGTGAATTCTTCAGTGCAGTTATTCAGCACACTTATTTGTAGGAGGGTCACAGATTGGTTAAAGAATAAAAGCATACTCAACATGTATCAAGTTGGTTTTAGGAAAAACCCTGTGCTGTAGGCCAGATATTCATCTTATTCCACATTGCCGATAGTTTTAAAAGCAAAAAGAAGAAACTATATGGACTATTCCATTAACCATTTAGACGTGTTTAAAGTTTCAACATTAAAATAAAAAATATCTTTAATGAAATTATTCTTGGAAGGGGGTACATTTCAACATCTTCACTTCTATCAATTGTCTTTAGAAATTGTACTCTTACTTCTCCATCTTCATCTATTTCGTTTAGACAAACCCCAACATATCGATATTGAGTCATTTTTCTGCCAGATTTGCAGGGTAATTGAACGAGCACATACAAACCTTCAGAAATGTCTTTTGGCAAGACAACAGTACTCACAACATCATCAGTCTCACGAAATATGTCCGCATTTGATTTCGATAGTCCACGAGATGTCATTGGACATTCATCATTTGAATTTTCGTCATTTGAATCGTGGAAGATATCTGAAACTCGCAATTTTGTGTTTGATGCCGTGCAGGATTCAATTTGGTACGGTGCTGAAGGTCCAGGGATGTCTTTTGCTGTTTTGTAATCTACAAGAGGTTCCATTTCATCGTCTTCCCAATCACTTTCCATCTCAGGGGTGGTTTTTGAAAATTGTTTAACTAATGTAGACCATAGGTTCGAAAGTAATGTCCGTCAGACGGAAATGCTTAAATAAGTGTTTTACTTGGATCCCTGGAATATTTTTCAGCTGCTCCTATTTATTACCCAAAATAGGCATCACTATTTTTATTTCATCCTTTGGCACAAATATAAAGAAGATGCCCTTGCAAAGACTGCGCGCCAATTCATAAAATTCTTGGGCAATATTGACGATGGTTTTTCGGGACTTAACGGCAATCCACACTGATCTTTTGACACATCCACCGATACCATCCACAGCACCTTTGCCATGGGAGGCAGCAAGAAAAAGTCCATTCAAGGTAAGCAAATCTATAGTCTGCTTTGAGTGCATTAATGCTTGTCATCACAAAGCGGTTCTTAAACTGAGCAGCGCAATTATCGCTGAAGATTTGCTAAGATGTAATGCTCTCAGTTATCAAAAACATATGCATAGTATACTTAGGCTTCTTTCACACTATCCGGCTTTAGCCGTACGGCAAAAAATCGTACGGCGAAAATCCGAGTGTTGTTGTGAGTGGGCTTATTTGAGGATGTACGGACGCCGTGAGTTGCAGTGGCAGTGGACGGCATTTTGCCGTAACCGTGTAATGTGAAAGGGGTCATGCTTTTCTTCAGGTCACTAAAATAATTTCGCCGTACGATTTTTTGCCGTACGGCTAAAACCGGATAGTATGAAAGAAGCCTTAGGCCTTCCAGCACCATGTGTGTAGTCACCATGCTGTGTAGTAGCCATCCACTGCCACTGAAACTCACGGCGTCCGTACGGGTACCGATAACGCAGTGGTGTACATAACCAAATGCGCGCTTTCACATTTACCGGTCTTAAATCGTACGGTCAGTTACCTTCAAGTCAGTGTAGTTGCGGTTTGGCTAATTCTATTTATTGGTTATTTAAATAATAACGGAAACTATTGACTGCACTTGTGGAAGCCAGACCTATGCTGTGGGACAAATTTCTCGACACCAACAAGGATCGAAATGGTACAAAAGATGCCTGGAATGAAGTTTGCATAGAACTACGCCTAGACTTTGAGGCTCTTGATGCCAAGGATAAAAATTCGTTTGGTAAGAATTTTAAATAATATTATTAGTTATATATGTATATGTATGTAGGTACTTAATTTATTTTTTTTAAAGATACAATTAGTGTACAAAAAACTCTTTTAATAATGCTTAAATTCGGTTAGCTACAGTACAGATGAATTAAAATTTATATTTTTGCCATTTGCCATGGAAATATTTAGAAAATACATTTCTCACATTGTTTGCAGTCAGTCCTCCTCTTATGGTTCTGTCTTGTGGTAACTCTTCTAAACATGTGATAGACATTGTATCTACATCGCTATATCCATCTCTCGAGTATGAAATTATGTAATACAATGCAAGCATTTACAATAATGACAGCATAGTCTGGTTGTACATTGACGGGAAGGTGAAATATGCGCCACTTATTACTGAGAATGCCAAAGGCGCACTCTATATATCTTCTTGCTCTGGACAGTCGATAACTAAATATTCTTTTATCCACTGTTAGATGTGTTCCTCCATAGGGTCTCAGTAAATGCTTATGTAATCCGAAAGCTTCATCCCCGAGGAAGAAGTAGGGTATGTTTAGACTTTTTGTTGCATGCAAAGGTTTTTCTTCCGGTAGTTGCTGTTCCTTATTTTCTATTGACTGCCACAAACTGAATCGCTTAAATATTGATGAGTCGCAGTCCTTACCATAACTTCCTACATCAACATACACAAATCTATATTTGGAATCTGCTACTGCCATTAGAACTATAGAATTGTATTCCTTATAGTTAAAGTACATTGAACCTGTTTTAAACGGGCAGGTAAGACGGATATGTTTCCCATCGACTGCTCTGATGCAATGTGGGAAATTAGCTTTAGTCTCAAATCCCGAAGCTATCGAGTCCCATATCTCCGGTGTTGGCGCTGGAATGCAATCTTCTCTCATTACTGACCAGATTGCTCTACATACATCTTGTACTATTCTACTTGCTGTTGAAATTCCAATTCTAAAATTATAGTGTAGATACGAGGGCGGGTCAATAAGTCCGTGACTTTTGGATTGAAACACAGATTTTTTGATAAAAAAATAATTTTATTTTTCAACGTAGTCTCCCTTGAGCTCGATACACTTTGTCCAACGCTTCTCCAATTTTTTTATCCCTTCCAAAAAAAATGATTTGTCGAGGTCCTCAAAATAGGTCTTTGTTTGCGAGATGACTTCATCATTGGAGTCAAATCTTTTTCCACCAAGCCATTTCTTCAGGTTTGAAAACAAAAAGTAGTCGCTCGGAGCCAAATCTGGAGAATAGGGTGGATGAGGGAGCAATTCATAGCCCAATTCATGGATTTTTGCCATGGCAACTGCACATGTGTGCACCCTTGCATTGTCTTGGTGGAAAAGAACTTTTTTCTTGGCCAAATGAGGTCGTTTTTTTTTCAAATCGTCATTGAATCGGTCCAATAAGTTGGCATAATATTCCCCATTGATTGTTCTTCCCTTTTGAAGGTAGTCAATGTGGATTATCCCGCGTGCATCCCAAAAAACAGTCGCCATAACTTTATTGGCTGACAAACCCACCTTGGCCTTCTTTGGCGCCGATTCACCCTTAGAAACCCACTGTTTTGACTGTTGTTTGTTCTCTGGTGCCAAGTGATCATTCAAAATTGAAACCACTGAGCCATGCGAGATCCCTACGGCTTCCACAATCTCTCGCACTTTCAATCTTCGGTCGGCCAACACCATATCGTGAATTTTTTCGATTGTTTCGGGTGTAGAGACCTCAACTGGGCGTCCAGGACGTTCGGCATCTTCAGTGCTTGTACGGCCACAATGAAATTCAGTAAACCACTTTTTTACCATTGAAATCGATGGTGCAGAGTCCCCATAGTATTTATCAAGCTTAGCCTTGGTCTCGGTAATGGTTTTTTTTTCGCAAGAAATAATGCTTAATAAGCACACGAAATTCACTTTTTTCCATTTTCTCCTCAAATTAGTGAGTAGTCTGATAAAAATAGCTGTCAAACACAAACTAACTGACGCAGCAAGTTTAAATTTTGACAGGAGCAGTGTTGCTGTTTCAGTAAAGAGGTCAGAAATTCAAAAAGTCACGGACACGGAGAGAAGTTACATATGTATGTGCAATACTTCGAAATTTCACTTACAGAATCCCATAAATTTTTTTTTATACAGGTAAAGAAGTATTAAGGACTAATCTTCGAGATTCGATTTCAAGGTATAAGAAGAGGGTCAAGTCTTACAAGACAAGTGGCTCAAAAGCATTAAAATTGAAGAAATATGTATATTTTGATCAATTGCAGTTTTTAAGTAAACTCTATGATGAACGGGAGACTGTGGATAGTATGGAGCAGAGGAAGGAACAAGAAAATGACGGGGAAGAAAGCATGGAGCTGCAGGATCAAAATTCCGCTGATGTTTCGGATGTTTCTAATCCACTGGTTACAAAACCAATAAATACACTAAATGCTAGGAAACGTAAGAAACCTGATGAGGTTGAACTGAGAATTTTGAAAGCATTAGAAGAAGAGAAACCTTCCAATAAAATGGCTTTCTTACAAAGTCTCATGCCACATCTGCAAAAATTTGATGATGAGGAATTCCTACGATTTCAAATGGATGTTTTAAAAGTTGTAGAAAATATCAATGAAAAAAAGAAAGCAATGTACTCTCAACCACCTCATTTTTCTCATAAGCGGTTCCCAACTTATCCTCAACCGCATTTTGTCCTAACTACAACACAATGTCAACCTCAGCAATTTGTTAACCCTTCTAATTAGTCTCCTTTTTACCGTGAACAATTAAACATGCATAGCCAATCTTCTTCAACTTACGGCCAAATGTCTATACGTAACAACTTTCAGCCATTTACAATTGGGAAAAACCAACCGCCACAAGAAATATTATCCGACAGTAGTGGGGGAAGTAAACAACCATCTCTAGAGGAGTATAGCCATTCTATTTCAAGAGCATCCTCAATTACAGACAGTACTGATTTTGGTGCAAGTAACTAACTACATACTATGTATCATTTCATTATTTAAAAAGTAATTGTCTTAATAAATACATATTTAGTTGAATTGTGTGTTCTCAATTGGTTGTATACAGTTCCTAAACTGTGTGTTTTGACGCTGGAGGGCATCCTTGAGTTTTTCAAGTAATTCATCAAACGTAGCAACGGACATTCGAAAATAATTGAAAAACTTATTTTCATCTTTCCGTACATCCTCAAATAAGGTATGAAATAAGCCCACTTTCTCTCGCCTTCCATTGATAGGATGCACCCAAAAATTACGTTTGCGTTGTCGTCTCTTTCGTCGACGAATATATAACAATAATGCAATAATTTGATTACGATTCACCTCAACTAACCAACACAGCACTTAAACACAAACTGAGCTTGCGATATTTTCATTTCCGCTGTCGTCATTTTGTTTTTAAACGCTTCGTACATTGTCCATCACTGTGAACCGTATATAAGAGCTGGTCTAACAACCGTGCTGTAGAGTTTCTCCTTTAATTTAAGTGGAAATTTTCGGTCACAAAAGATTCCCGAATTTTCCCGCCATTTCATCCATCCCACACTCACTCTGTGGTTTACGTCGTCGTCACATTTCGCTTCCATGTTAACGATTTCCTAAGTACTTAAGGATAGTGCTTTTCGGAAGAACTATTCCGTCTAACATTATATCCGGAACAGGTCGCAACGGATGTGCAAATGGGCACGTCAAATGCTCCGTCTTTGAACGACTTATTTTAAACCCGTTTCTCTCTAGCGCATTTCTCCATGAATCTAAGGCGTTCTGTAAATCTTCGGCGTCATCGCTAAGTACAACTACGTCGTCAGCGAAGAGAATTGGCGTTACATTTGCTTCGCACATGCAGTCTTTTAAAAGATAGTCGAATACTACGTTAAAGAGGAAAGGGCTAAGTACGCTTCCTTGATGCTCTCCGACATTAACTGGAAAATCTTTCGTTAGTCCAGCAGAGCTTTTAACCGCAGTTTTCACGTTTCCGTACATGTCTTGTATTATTCTAACATACGTTTCCGGTACGTTTTGAGACCTCAGCGCGGCCCATATGAGATCCCTAGGCACTCGATCGAATGCTTTCTCGAGGTCGATAAATACCATGTATAAATCCTTAGACGAATCTCGGTGCTTTTCCATTATTATTCGTAGGCTTTGGATCCTTCCTTCAACAAATCCACACTGGCTATTATCGAGCTTTATTATTTGCCAAAGACGTTCGTTTAAGACTCTTTCGACGATTTTCATTGTGTGTGACATAAGCTTGATTGAACGGTAGTTGTTGCAGTCTCGAGTGTCGCCTTTTCCTTTGTATAATGGAACCAAGAAGCTACTTCTCCTTTGATTCGGCATAGGTTGTCCACATTTTAATTTATTTAAAAGTTTCGATAGCCAAACGCTGCCGATCCCCTCCATCATCGACCAAAACTCTGATGGAACGCTGTCTGGTCCCGCCGCTTTCCCCCGCTTCATTTTTCCAATTGCTATAGTTATTTCTTCGATTGAAAAGTCCGAAACTTCCTCCTCGAATAGACCAGCTATCGGCACGATATCACGTGGAAACTGTTTGTTAAGCAACTCCTTGCAGTATTCAAGCCACCGGTCACAAATTTCCTTTTCATTTGTTAGTAAGCGACCGTCTGCGTTTTTGATGTATTTCAGCGAGGTTATTTCCATTAAATTTTTTCTCCTCTGTGCAGCGAGCTTAAAAATATTTGGCATTTTAGTACTGTACGACGTTTGAACTTCTTGGATAGCTTGTCTTCTATCCGCCGATCGTGAGGATATTTGTTCCAACTCCTGGTACAGGTTTTCCGCTTCTGCGCTTGAGTTCGAGCCAGGACTTTCTTTGCGATCTTTTTAAGACGCTCGTATTCAAGAGCCAGTCGAGCTTTTTCGATGTCGTCGCTCCGATCGCATTTTGTCCACGTTTGGAATGCACTCTTCTTGTCGGCCACAGCTCGTTTGGTTTCGTCATTCCACCACCATGTTTCTTTGCCGACGTGATGGTATTTCGATATAGTCCCCAGATGGGACTTTGCGAGTGTTATGGATTCCTCGTGCATGCTGTTCCACATTTCTTGCGGGCTAAGTGAGTCTGCTATACCATTTATATTGTGAAGTACTTCTTTAGCCAGTGCGATAAATCTTGCGCTTCGTTGCTTCGATAGATTATACCACCGGATTGTTGGCTTTCCAAACGATGCCCGTGTTTTCGGTGGTTCCGCTGTGAAATATTCTGTAATGAGCAGACGGTGTTGGCTTACTAGCGATTCTCCAAGTATTACTTTACAGTCCTTAACACGGTTTCTCATCGACATTATGCAGAGGTGATAATCTATTTGCGTTTCGTGGCCTCCGCTGCTATAGGTGATAAGATGTCGTTGATATTTAATAAACATTGTATTTAAGATGGTTAAGCCGTAAGCCCTACACGCTACAAGGATGTCTTCGCCAGCTGAATTTCTGGTTCCAAAGCCTTTACCGCCGTGGCAGTCCTCATAATCAACATTTGTTTCTCCAACGTGGCCATATAAATCTCCGCCTACGAAGAGCATCTCATCGATAGGTATATTTCTAAGCAAATTACCGAACTCTGACCAAAATGTATCTTTTTCCGATTGGTCGCATCCATTTTGTGGGGCGTACGCGCTAACAATGTTCCACGTTTCATTGCGTATGACGAGTTTAACACTCATCAAGCGGTCACTTATTTTCCAGATACCAACGATGTTGTTCAGAAGATCCGCTGCAACAACCATTGACCGTTCCATGGTAGAACATCTTAAAGGCCTTAGTTTTTAAATCTAGAAATCGCGCTTTATTTCCTGTATTACACCACTTCGTTTCCTGTACGCACAGGATTTGTAGAGTTCTGCGACGCATAATCGCTTCCAGTTCTAAACTTTTTGAGGTCATCGATCCGACGTTCCAACTTGCAAACCGAAGTTTATGAAAATATTTTGGAAACTTAATTTTGCCCGCCCCCGGAATCCGTCGGGCTCTGACACAAGCACTTCTGCTTGCTCTGGGATCACCCGAGTGCGTTGCAATCGTGGTGCCCAGCGGGGTAATGCTATTAATTGCGATCATTTCCATGAAGTGTATTAGATACAGATGTTTGAGTGGTTTGACACTTGTATGCTCATTTCGAATTGATTGACTGTTCTTTTACCCCACCGGTAGTCTCCAGACGTGGTAACCCACTGATTGCATACAAACTTGTGGGAAAGTTTTAAGGTGTTAAAGTGTCACAGGCTCATTTTTGGTGTCATAGTTGCCTGTATATGATTGGTGTCCCATTTAGTCGCCTCTTACGACAAGTTGGGACGCACTGCGGCACTATTCTTTATCCGATGCCGCACGGATTGGTATATTTCTCCCTTTTATACATATAAAAAACTCAATTTTTATTTTTAAAATGTAAGTAAATCACAAATACATTTCGAAAAAATTTCCGCAACGAAACTGTCACGGAAAGAAAGTAAACAAAAATATCGATAATGCGGAATCAACAATACAGAGATACTCGTATGTGCGGAAAAATGAGTAGGTAAGGTAGTTTTTCGTGTATGTCTTTCATATAATATTGATGCTAATTTAATCGATTTAAGTATTGTATATTTTAAACTTTTGAATTATAAATAAAGTCCTTGTAACTGACTAACTAGTCGTTCGAAACTCCTCAGATAAGTGGTTGCCTTCCCAGATACACGCCGGGTTACCTTGGTGTGGTTATTGGTGGCCGAGAAAGTATCGGTCCATATTCATTTCATTTCATTTATTTATTTCAAAATAGTTCCACCGTCTAAGTAAGTTTCAAGCCGGATTCCGTAGGGCGTACTCCACGATTGACAACATATTTACTATTCTCACAAACATCGCTCGGATTTACTTGGACCGAGGAAAAAAAACTTTACGCTTTCTTTGTAAACTTCGACTTGATCGACAGAAGATCACTACTTCTCAAAGTCAGCAACATAGGAGTCTCAACAGTCTCAAAAGTTTCTGCAACAATTTTACGAGGGCAATACAGCGGCGGTGTGAAACGGGAATATCTTGTCTAATCGGTTCCAAACAAACACTGGCGTAAAGCAATAATGTCTTTTGAGTCTTCTTCTGTTTTCAATGTTTTTGAACCATCTAGTTGAATTTCCCCGGGCGGGTTGCCTCTTGAGGGATTTCCTATAAAACTCTAACTCTACGCCGACGACATCGTAATTATAGCAGAAACACCAAGCATGCTCCAAATTATGATTAATAAGCTGCAACAGTATTGCCGTATGAGGAACCTGCAAGTTAATACCAACAAATCCAAAGTCTTGATTTTTCGAAATGGCTGGGGGCGTCAAGCAAGGAATGAAAAATGAACCTGGCAGAACGTGGAACTGGATGTAGTCAAGGAATACAAATACCTCGGAGTTCTGAACACCTCACAGGCATCCTTTAAAAAACACCTGCTAGAGAAACTGAAAGAATCTAAATGCGCGTTAAATAGCAACTGGAAAGGAATTCTGGGGAAAAGGAATATTGCACCAAGTGTGAAGTACAAGATTTTCAAGGCGGTAATAAGGTCAATAATGTGCTATGCAGCACAAGTGTCGGGGGCTTGGCATTTTGAAGAGGTAGAAAAGCTCCAAAGATACTTCCTCAAGAAACTGTTAAGGCTGCCTGAAAACACAACCAAGTCATCGTCTTCCTCACAAGGTTGTTATGTATCTTAAAAACAGAAACCTTAATTTCTTTGCGAAATGGTCAAGGCTCAGGCAAGAACACAATGTGCCCTTGCACGAACTAATCGGAAATGAAACAAACTGGGAGAGCACACTGAACGAAATGCTTTAAAAAATCCACTACTCAACACGGGAGCGTTTCGAGACGCAAAGTCAATAAAGCCAATCAAGATCCACGTACAAAATACTACAGCATAATCTCTAGGAAAACAGCTACTTTAATGACCGGAACAGCGTAGAGTCCATCTCAACAATATTCAAAGCCAGATGCGAACTTTTGCACCTGAACTATATTTGTAGGTATGCCATAAAGAAACAACGGAGGAGGCGAATGTACACTGTGCATTCTGGGAACGAAGGAGAATGTCCGGCATTTTATTGGAGCATGTCTCATATTAAATTCAATCAGGAGATCCTTTTGGGAAAAAAATGCCCTATCACTAAATGAGATCACGAACATCCTAAACAGCGCAAGCTGGAACACTTTACATAACTTTCCAAAGTGCGCACTGAAATCTTCTTCTTATCCTTTTATTAACCCTTTCCTCGTTATACGAACTTATGCGTAACGAGTTTCCCATTTTTACTGCATCGCTGCTGCTCCGCTTATGGAGTTGGCTAATGTCGCAGACCGCAGAACGCGTCTACATAATGCTCGGTCCTGGATCGCTTCAGTGGTTAACCCCAGACGTTGTTGCGCATTTGCCATCTGAGAAATCCAGGAATTCTTTTTCCGACCTCGTTTTCTTACAGTTGGAGTGACCGTAGTTGCTAGTGCCTTTTTAACCGGATTTTCCGCAGATCTTCTTTGAACGTGGCAATACCAACTTATTCTATTCGCCTCAAGCTGTTCGGTTACCGAATTCTGTATATGTAGACTTCCTCTTATACGCGTAGATTTAATGCAATTGCGTTTAGTGACTCCACTAGACATCCTTAACATTTTCATTTCCGCTGCCGTCATTTTGTTTTTAAACGCTTCGTACATTGTCCAGCACTGTGAACCGTATATAAGAGCTGGTCTAACAATCGTGGTGTAGAGTTTCCCCTTTAATTTAAGTGGAAATTTTCGGTCGCAAAAGATTCCCGAATTTTCCCGCCATTTCATCCATCCCACACTCACTCTGTGGTTTACGTCGTCGTCACATTTCGCTTCCATGTTAACGATTGATCCTAAGTACGAGTACTTAAAGATAGTGCTTTTCGGAAGAACTATTCCGTCTAACATTATATCCGGAACAGGTCGCAACGGATGCGCAAATGGGCACGTCAAATGCTCCGTCTTTGAACGACTTATTTTAAACCCGTTTCTCTCTAGCGCATTTCTCCATGAATCTAAGGCGTTCTGTAAATCTTCGACGTTATCGCTAAGCATAACTACGTCGTCAGCGAAGAGAATTGGCGTTACATTTGCTTCGCGCATGCAGTCTTTTAAAAGATAGTCGAATACTACGTTAAAGAGGAAAGGGCTAAGTACGCTCCCTTGATGCACTCCGATATTAACTGGAAATTCTCTCGTTAGTCCAGCAGAGCTTTTAAAAGTGCGCACTGAATTATAGGCTGCAAATCATAAATGGAGCTTTTTAGTAATTACAAATTTATTAATTTCTTTCTTTCGGCTGACGGCAAAAGTCAACGCTTATTTTTTGTTATTTTTGTTAAACTTGTAAATATTGTCACAGAATAAATAAATATTGCTTACTTAGTTCCACAGTAAGATTGCAATATCTCATAATTTGTGAAAAACTTGGAAAAAAATTCAAGCGGTAACAAAATTAAGAATTAAAAATTTTAAAAATTTTGAACTAAGAAGTAGAATTTTTAAATGATGATAAAAGGAACATTTTACAAAACAAAAGTTGACTTTATTTAAAGTTTATTGTGTATCACTGGCCACTGGCTTAACGCTTTAGAACGCAAGATTATTTTTTATTTTTTATTTTTTAATTGCAACAGGTCATTTATCGAACATAAATAATAGGAAAAATAATAAAACTAAATTTGTGTTAGAAAAAATATTTATTTTTGAAAAAAAAAACATGATGATGTAGAAGTGCATCATGGTGGTTAAACATATGAAAAGTTACGTTATGTATGTATGAAAAACTTGAAAACAGTTATTATTCTTATTAAAACATTAGGCTACGCCGCATTTTTGACATTCGGTCCGGGCGGTTCCTTTACATCCTTGAAGTTTACATCTCAACCTTTTTTCAGTTCATACAGGCCAATGACCTAACTGATCCAATCTTACTTCTTTGGGTGGAACATACTGACATGGGTTTTTCTTCTTTTTGTTTTGGATCTGTACTTCTACGTCACTAGTACGCTTGAGACGTTTCGTTTTGTTTAATTTCACTAATATCTCAGCAATTTCTGGCCGAAAATCAGCAGAACATAACAGTCGGTCCTTGTTGTTGGTATCATCATGAATTCTTCTATAAAACAGCCACGCATTACACATTGTCATATCTAGAAAATGATAGAATAGTCGTATGAACCAACTTTTGCTGCGTAGTCTTATTTTATAGTTGCCCATAACGCAGTCCATAAGGTCCATACCCCCCATATGACGATTGTATTCTGCCACAATGAAAGGCCGCTATACGGTAACGTGCTTCTTTTGCGACTTTTCAAATCTACTTACTACAGAAGTAGGCTTCTTGCCAGCATAGCTAGAAACAAGATTCACAATTTTGTTATCTCTCCAGGCTACTACGGATATGTCAACTCCATTATAGTTAGCAACCTGTTCAACTGATGTCCCTCTGGGCTGTTTTTTCAACTGCTTTTCTTCTGGAAGTTTGCAATAAATAATGCGATTTCTTCTTACTGTTCCCAAAGCCAATATACCACGACGTGATAAAAATTCAATCAGTGGTAAGGACGTAAATTGTCAAAATTGTCAAAAAACAGACACGATAGTTTTGATTATCAGGAATATCTCTAGCAAGACGAACTATTACATTAGATGACGCACCTACATAACTGAGGCTCGCAATTTGCGCATATATTCTGCTGGCCTCTGTAGACTTCGAACTTATAACCATAGCCACTTACACCACAAATCACAAATACCTTGATGCCCCACTTGTGGGGTTAATCTGGTAAATATTGCTTTTGAGCACTTCGGGCCTTAGTGGAATACATTTGTTCATCAACAGATAAATGTTGTTCAAAGGGCACTCTAGCAAAACTCTGGTTCAGTTTTTCAACCATAGGTCTGATTTTATACAACCGATCACAATTTGGCTGACCATATGGTATCATTTTGGAGTTATCATTGAAATGTAATGTCTGTCTCAGAAGCTCGAAACGTTTTAGCGTCATAGTCTCGTGTATGTGGGCATAACCATATTTTTCTGACCAGTACATTCGCACATTAGGCATATGAGTTATGGACATAAAGAAAATAATTCCAACACACTGTCGTATTTCCTGGCTTGTAACATTAATGGGTTTACTTGCATCTTTTTGCGCGCTGTATAGATTTGTTTCATCTCTTATTACAATAGATCAAAAATGTCGCCAGTAAATAAATATGAAAATATGTGATAAGGTGTCTGCAGCTCCAATATTTTATTAGGTAAGGTGGAAGATCCCCGGAACCTCATCTGGTCTTCGCTAAGCTCTAGGTTTTTAGTTTTCCATATAGCCTTTCTCACATAAATGCATCGTAGTGCTGGTATTGTTCTCCAAGTTATGTGGCAAGATATTTTGGTTTTGATCGTTTGGGTCTGGTACTTCTGGTTCCTCATCCGAGTCTTCACGTAAATTCTGGTCATTCCGTTACAATACGTATGATGGATCTGTTACATCATAGTCATCTGAGTAGTCTAAGCCATCATCACTGTCTTCCCAATAGCTCAGAATCTTTTCCATTTCCTCAGCCGTCAAAGCCGTATGCCTGGAATCAAAACGTAGAGGCCTCGAACTCATAATTAGGCTGAAAGAGAAAAGGATACATATTAGATACAAAATAATGAATTATAATCGTTTAGCACAAAGTTAAACTACACCAACAACGTGAATACTAATAACTTACCGTTACTCTGCAGCAGTTTCAAGTCGAAGTTTACTCGTGCGGACTACACAAACCGATTTTGACAAGTTTCTCACTTTAAATGACAAAAAAAAGAAAAATGGCGCGAACTAGTTTAAATAACGGCAACTACTTCGTAAGAATGCTTTGCCGTAGATTTGCTACACTGTGCAAAATGGTATTTTATTCGAACGACTACGCGTATTCTTTTAGTATGGTGCAGAACTGCATCGCAGCGCCGTAAAGGGTTAAAAAGATTGGTTTGCGCTAGTGGCTCCTCTGAGTGTCGTGGGTAATGAGTTCCATAAACGAATGGCATGGACGAAAAATGTGCGTTCAGATTGTATACAATTAAATCTGGGCTGAATCAAGGACCATGTGAGTTTGCATAATCCCATGCAGTAGAATTAAAAGTAAGCATTGGAAAACCGCTCATTTAATGTAAAAAACTGTTTTTATTTTCACTTAAAAATAACGAAATAAATAAATTAATAAAAAAATATTCTACGAATGCTCGAGAAAGTTCTTTTTATGTCTACGCAGACTTTTGAGTAATTTCAGATGAATTGTTATTGTTATGAACTTGTTGGGGCAGCGACTTCTTTGGTTTTCCACCACCAAATAGACCCTTCTCCAGAACAAGAATTGGAGATTCGAATGACAGTGTCAACATAATAGCTGCCATAAGCGAACTGCCAAATGAGTCCCAGAAGTAGAGTATCTAAAGTAATAAATACCAAGTGAGGGTGCATTCGTTGTAGAAAATATACATATGTACGAGTATGTATGTATTTTTGCTGATAACTTACCTCACCGTAATCCGAAAAATGCACATCTGTTTTAGTTCTTCCAAAATTAATGCTCTGCACTGTTACGTGAACCAAATAAAAGGAGTAGGTCAGACGTGTCAATGGCTGCCAGTAAGGATGAGACAAAAATGTATTGATGAGTCCACCAAATCCAGAATGGCAGGCGTAAACTATCCAAGCTAGTGCGATTGCCCATCCTGGTCGTCTCAAGGACTCGAACATGGCTGCTTCGAAAACTGTCACCGAACGATCGGCATTAATTGGGAAGTAAGGTGCATAAATTATAGCCAGAATAACCAAAAAGCTTGATAGCCATCCCGAAAGTAAAATCCACTGAAGTAACAATTTTGAAATAGGTTTTCAATTGAATGATAGGAATAAGAAACTAAAATACATACCTTAGAGGGCTTGATTGGGTTTGTTTTATTTTTGTGCATAAAGTATCCAAATCCTATACCAATGAGCCAAACAGTGTACCTTGTGTGCGTTGGAAAATATGTCAGTACACTTTGGTCACCCTGTATTATTCTAGATGAACAAAAAATATCCCATAAGTAAGAATCATTGGACTTCTAGTTCTATTCTTACCCAATAAATTGATTGAAACCTTCAGCGTAGTATGTACCAATCACACAGCCAATTGACAAGAATGATAGTATGACCATGACCGGTAGGAATTTCCTACCCCACTTCCATAGTGGAATAAATATCAACGGAGAAAGGAAGTAAAGTTGAGTGTCGACAGCTAAATACCAAGACTGACCTAAACATTGCAGATTCAAAGTTCAAACATAAGACAACGATCTTCACAATTTCTCCATAGTACTCACTAATTTGTCAGATCTGACATAGTTTTGGACATACAGCAGATTCACCCACCAGTTGCTCTTACAATCACCATGGGCATAGTCGAAACGTTTTTTAAAAGGTCCTATGCCAATGTATTCGTAAATGCTGAGGTAGAAGAGGATCACGGCAGCCACTGCTGGCGTTAGTCGAATGTAGCGATGAATATACATATGTAACACATTTATTTTTCCCTTCCTGAAAACACACCCCAGATAAGTAAGTATATAGGATTCATTTAATTTAATACGTTTTATCTAGTTCACGGAGACTCAACCAGGCAATAAGTAGTCCACTTATAAACAGAAAGGTGTCCACAGATACTGTCGCCATTATAATATGCATTGAAGTCGAAGCTTTTGGCCACTACTCATAATTTGATAAATGATTAAAAAAGGTTTTACATAACACCAACAAATACTCGTACTTACCGCTAAAAGATCGATAACGTTTACTAGTGGAAGCATTTCTGTCAGAACGTAACAGTGTGCCAATACAACCCAAAACATTGAAAGTACTTTCATTCCCGAGAGGCATTCGATTGAGTTTGGCGATGGAGTCGTATTGATTTTAAAGAGTTTCCTTAAATTTGTGATCACGGAGAATGCCAATAAAATCGGAACTATTGGTTCTGTAATAAAATTTTGTCAAAATATTTAAGATGCCACCTTTGCATTTGAAGGAAACGAACTCACTCTTAAAGTATTTTGTATAAGCATCGTACAGCGTACTAAGAAGCATAAGTGCACCAACAATGGAAAATACAACTCTGTAAATGAGATTACATTAGGATAAGGTATAGTACCTTTCATGTAAATCTGAGAAATGCAATCTTACATGCCTACTATGTTGATGGTTTTAAACGGTGGCGTTTCGGCTGTCAGACAACCCCCCACCTTTATTCCAGAAAGTGATCCATTGAAAGCAACATCAGCTGCAGTTTGCAGAACAGTCTCAAGTATGCCTGGATGGCAATTATCTGGTATACATATTCCTATACGAATTGCAGCGATGTCTTCTAAAGACGGTTTTTCTTTATGTCCAAAACTTCGTAATTCTGTCTGATTGGACAGTAATGGAATTGATGCGAAGCAATATTGTCCATTGACTAAACCAATGGTGTTGCTTAAGGTAACAGATGTTTTGATGCACTCATCGAAATTGCCTATATCATAGAAATGACCGTAGAGAAGTCCAGATGGAATTTTTCCCCATGAGTCCATAACTGCAAATTGGGAAAAAATATTTGTTGCTATTAAATTTGTTTTCGTAAAAGCTTTTCATATAAATCTCGTGATAGTGAAAAGTTACAATCGAAAGGGATATAAAATATCGACACACGCACACAGAAAAACGCTTACTTTCGAAGTGACAAGAACTTCTGTTTAACTTTGCTTCTTCTATTGGTCAATAACGAAATTAACAAAGACGAAATGTTTCTTTTGTAAGTCGTCAAATGAAGATCTATCTTGCAAAAGCGTTTCTTACTGACTTACCGGCGCCCGACCATCGATATAAAGGATCGCAGCCCATTATTTTCTAGACGAAGCGTTCTAGCATCCGCGATAGATTGGTCCCTTACTCGGTAGATCTGGCAACTGTGGTTCTAAGAGCCTCTTAGTTGGAGCATTATGATCCACTCGCTCGATGTGGAAGTCCAATTTTTTTAAGCTGTTTTGACTACATGTCTATCTCGGTACAGCTGTTAGAGGTCGAGGAAGAATTTTTCTTTCGAATGTGTTCAATCTTTGCTCTGCTTTGTTGCTTATCGTCCAGTTCTCGGCTTCATAGATTATAGCTGGAAGGATCAATGCCTTTTATATGCATCGTCTTCCGGGCTAATAGTTGTGAACCCATATGTTTTCGGCAAACCGTTGCAGCGGTTTAGGGTAAGTCTTCGCGGACCCTCCGCTAGGGTGTCATTCGCATAGTTAATGTTTAACTCATTCGTAGTTATTGAGTTACTGTTGTCAACAGTGACGATTTGGCCTAGGCAAAGTGTTGGACTTGAAGAAGACCAACTCGTTCGCCTCTCTATTCGTCCACATTATGGCGTGATGAAAGTGACAGATAATGTCGATATCGGCTGCGTATCCAAGAATCTGGACGGATTTGTTAAAGTAATGCTTTCAATTTTTAACACCTGCATACCTGTTCCGGCACTATATTGTAAAAATCACACGACAGTGCATTTCCTTCCCGATCTAACAAGATCGTAATTTAATGATATAAAAGCGTGTACAATTTCTTTGGCATTTCTCTTTTGCTGACATACTTTTATCTTATAAGGCCAAGCGTATTTGTAAGTACAAATCACATTTCGATAGTTCCTACCGGTAAGGCAACATGTTTTTACAAGATAACTATGCATTATGCTGGCTAGAGCAGATCACAACATTGCCAAACAGCTCTAAGTGCTTAGCTGTTTAATATAAACTTCAGTGCAAAATTTCGTCGCCTTTTATTATTTCAAATAATACAGAAACCTTAGCGGAGTAATCAAGCCTAAAACCCATAATGGCGCTCTGCTAAGGTCCATTGTAAAAAAAAAATGTATATATGAATATACATCTCTCTATATAAAAATCAATGTTTGTTTGTTTGTCCTTTATAGACTCTTAAATGGTAAGAGATAGATAACTGATGTCTTTGGCAACTTTGTTCAGAATTCTGTGAAATAGGTTTTGGTACCGGATGGCAACGATTAGTATAAGGCCTCATAGAAGTAACATCTTCCGACAGGTGCTGGTTCCTTAAATGACGAGAATGAGCCTCTGCAGCCGAACATCTTGCAGCTCTGCTAATAAGTCCTACTTCATGCCTCCCCGTGGCGCCATCTGGGAATCTCACTAAAGGTTGCGAAGTGAAGGGGGCAAATCGCGAGTTTCCTGCGCCATCAACCAGGATTAGTGTCGGAAAAACAAAACAAGACCTTATCCGAGCTACTCCGACATATTTTGAGCTCAGGACGGAAAGGATTTCCAGGACTAAGACATGGTCCTGGAAAAGAGATGGTGGCGGACGAGCCCTATAAGGGCCAACGGCAGCGCTCACATCCCGGAACGGGTTACTGGCTTCGGTGTAACCGACCCCTCGTCCTAGGGGCACTCAAAGTGGAACTGGTCCTCCAGGTTGGGGGTTGTGCCGCCGGGGTAACTGTCCGGCCATATAAAAAAGATTAAGTTACGAAGCATCAACAAGCCTCGGATATGGACGGATCTACTGTTGACAACCCACGCAAACGATTTAAGGACAATGAGCTTCGGATATGCACGTGGAATGTTAGATCCCTTAATAGACCACGTGCAGCCGAGCAACTAGCGGAGGCCCTAGACTGCTGCAAAGCAGACATAACCGCCATCCAAGAAATGCGATGGGATGGGCCGGATAAAAAGAAGATGAAAAACTGCGACATCTACTATGGCAATTGCTATCGACGGCAAAAGCAGCGCTTATTTGGATGCGGATTTGTTGTCGGAGGCAGACTAAGACGAGAAGTCCTCAGTTTCCGGCATGTGAGCGAGCGCCTCGTAGCAATCCGCATCAAGGCTAAATTCGCCAACATAAGCCTCATATGCGCGCATGCCACAGAGGAGAAAGATGACGACACCAAGGATGCCTTCTACGAGCTCCTCAACAAGACCTACGAGCAATGCCCTAGCTATGACATTAAAATTGTCGGTAATTTTAATGCAAAGCTAGGAAGAGAAGGTACGAGTATCTTTGGTGGAAGAATCGGGAAATATAGCCTGCACAACACCACCTCCGATAACGGATTCAGGCTAATCGACTTTGCGGCGGGGCGAAACATTGTCGTGGCTAGCACGCGGTTCCCACATCTCGACATACGCAAGGGGACTTGGAGAACTCCTGATCAATCAACAGTCAACCAGATTGATCACATTGCGATCGACGCAAGACACTCCTCCAGTATTATGGATATCCGTACGTTCCGAGGAGCCAACATCGACTCGGACCATTACCTTTTTGTAGCCAAGGTACGGTTGCGGATATCCCAAACAACGCCAAGACAAACTAATGCTGTGAGAACATTTGACGTCAGACGGCTACAATCGCAAGAGATCGCCAAGTCCTTTTCCGATCGAGTGTCTCTAAATCTCTTAAGAGGTTCAATGCCGCCAGCATCAAGCATCGAAGACCATTGAAGACACTGCCAAAACGCCATCAGAGATGCCGCTTCTGATGTGCTGGGTTTCACTCGTCCACCACAACGAAACCCCTGGTTCGATAATGAATGCCGGCAAGCACATGCAGCTAAGCAAGATGCATAAAACGCGGCGCTGCTTAGAAAGACCAGAGCTGCTCATGAGCTCTATGAGCGGAAGAGGAGAGACGAACAACGGCTTCTCAGGAGGAAGAAGAAAGACCATTAGAAGCGCACGGTCGAGGAAATTGAGAGATGCTACTCCAGGAATGAGGTTCGGAAGTTTTACCAAAAGCTAACAATAACATGCCACGGAAACAAACCCCGAACCGAAGCCTGTAGAGATGAACAATGGAACATCGTGGTAGAGTCGCAGTCGACGCTGAGGATTTGGAAAGACCATTTCTGCAGACTGTATAACGGCGATGACGGACCAAATACCGCTGTCAGGCAGAATCAACCGAATCAACTTGGACGATGATAACCAACAATTCCGTCCACCCGACCTGGATGAAGTGAAGATAGCTATATCGAAGCTTAAGTCCAACAAAGCTACTGGAGCGGATGGCCTGACTGCCGAGCTCTTCAAAGCGGCAGGCGATGCCTTGGTAAGGAGCATACACCAACTCATCTGTAAAATATGGTCGGACGAAAGTATGTCCGATGAATGGAACCTCAGCATTGTTTGTCCAATTCTCAAGAAAGGAGACCCTCTGAACTGCGCCAACTACAGAGGCATCATTCTCCTTAACATCGCATATAAGATCTTATCCGCCGTATTGTGTGAACGCCTGAAGCCGTTTGTCAACAACCTGATAGGTCCATATCAGTGTGGTTTCAGGCCAGGAAAGTCCACCATCGACCAGATATTCACACTACGGCAGATCTTGGAGAAGACCCATGAGCTTCAGATCGATACCCACCACCTATTCATCGATTTTAAGGCCGCGTATGACAGCATCTATAGAGACGAGCTATATAGAGCAATGTCTAGTTCCGGCATCCCTGTCGAACTCGTCCGTCTGTGCAGGATGACGGTGGAGAATACACGCTGGTCCATAAAGGTCGGTAAAGATCTCATCGAGACCTTTGATGTCCAGAAAGGATTTAGACAAGGCGATGCGCTGTCATGCGATTTTTTCAACATCGTACTTGAAAGAATAGTGCAAAACTCAGGAGCAAATACAAGAGGCACTATCTTTCAAAAGTCCGTCCAACTACTCGCATACCCCGACGATATTGACATAATCGGGAGAAAACAGCGTGATGTCAGTGGCGCTTTCGCGAGTATTGAGACGGAAGCGGCGAAAATGGGTTTAGCGGTCAATGAGGGCAAGACCAAGTATATGCTGTCAAGCAAAAAGGACAACCAACACCGACGTCTCGGACAGAACGTCACCCTCGACAGATATAAATTTGAGGTAGTTAAGGACTTTGTCTACCTAGGCTCCACTATAAATACAGACAACGACACCAGCGCTGAGATCAAGCGAAGAATAACTCTTGCCAACCGCTGTTTCTTTGGGTTAAGAAGGCAATTGAGTAGCAAAGCCCTCTCTCGGACAACAAAAGTCACCCTTTATAAGACTTTAACAATCCCGGTCCTGCTCTATGGCGCAGAGGCATGGACATTATCAAAAATGGATGAGGGTGTTCTTGGTTGCTTCGAGAGAAAAATTCTTCGGGCGATCTTCGGTCCCGTCTGCATTGACGGTGAGTGGAGGAGGAGATACAACGACGAACTGTATGGACTGTACAGCGACATGGACCTATCCAGAAGAGTGAAGATCCAAAGACTGAGATGGCTGGGTCATGTAGAGCGCATGGACACCAATGCTCCGGTCCGAAAAGTATTCGAATCCGCCCCCGAGGGACAGCGCAGTAGAGGAAGCCCAAGACTCAGGTGGCGCACTCAAGTGGAAGAGGACCTCAGCCAACTTAGCGTGCGAAACTGGAGACAGCTAGCCAGGGATCGAGCTAGCTGGAGAAGCTTGTTGACTGAGGCCCAGGTCCACCCCGGACTGTAGCGCCACCTAAAGTAAGTAAGTAAGGTTTTGGTACCAAATTTTTATTATTTTTTTTTTTTCATGCAACACTTTATAAATAGTCACAATTATATTGATCAGACACATGATTGATAAGTTACAATCGAAAAGGTTGAATTTCGATTTTACTTGGAAATATTACTCGTAAAATATATAATTTTTGAGAAGGCATTTTTCCGATTGTAAGCACCAGTGACGAGATATAGAGCAAAAATAATCGAAATCTTCAATTCAGTGTATTTAAACCTTGGTCTTAATATCAAAAAGAATAACTTGATTCATATTTTGTAAGTTTTCCTACAGTTTTCCCACATTCACCCTAGACCCGTGTCTTGGGCACTAATATAGACCTTGCAATGGACCATGCCTATTAGACCCACACAAACATAGATACGAGTAATAGTGTTTTGGATTATAAAAATGTATCCTTGAGAAGTTTGATTTGTTATTGTGACTATAACAAGACTGCAAAGATAATGACCCGAAAACCATATCTCGGGCACTGCTAATTGCTTTCAATATGAAATCGGCACTGCGATGACATAAAAAGGGTATTTATGAGTAGTTTCCGGTCGCAAGTGGAATAATCCGATCATTAGGTTAGTAATTAGAATAGATGAAAAGAATCCTAGACAAGCAGCTCCGCTGATTGAAGTTGAAGATTGAGTAAAAGGATTCATTTCACATCAAAAGTTCGAGTGCGAGTTAGTGCAAATAACAAATATTTTTTTATACCACAACCTTAATTTGTGTGGGATGGTAAAATCATAAGTGCTTTGCTCTGCTTTTCAATATTGAATTTTTGTAATTTTTTTAATTGATTGATAAACATTATTGTTGACAACAGTGATAGTCCTTTCGGTTTATATACACATATGGGATATACTTTTCATCTACTTTTGGTGCATTTTTTTTGGTGAGTTTTTCATGGAGTTTTCCTACATTGCATCGTGAATGGAATTAAATTAAATTTTATTTGCTGGAAAAGTTAAATTACCAGAGTTACATCCACCGCCTGATCCATTATCGACATTGGTATCAGGTAACACAAGCCAATCGAAACATTTCTTGGGAAACATTCGCAAGTACAATTCGTGTTTCCAAATGACATTGTTCGGCGCAACAGATATTATATGCGAGAATTACATGCCAACCTTCAAAGTGCAGAGCCAAATTTATCAACGTGCTGGGTCATTACTACCACTTCAAGACGCAGATGGCAAATTTCTTCAGATTTATTTTATTGGAAACATAGATGAACAAATCGATCAACGGTGTCGATTCAATAGGGACACTAGAAGAGAAATTATCGCTGAACTGCAAACTTTATTCGATCAACACAACGAATTGATTCAACTGCTCAGAACTACCCTTGAATAAATGCCAGCTGACGATCACAAAGTTGTAGTTCATGCAAATAAGGCACCCGTTGGTCAACAGGCAACAAAATATATAGTAATGCTCCAACAATTGATGAAACAGCTGATAATCACATCCTGAAATAGACTTGTTCCAAAATTCTCTTGGCTCATTTTTGTATTGTTTTGTGAATAAAAGCTTCTTTTTCTTGTTGGTTGTTGGTGTTGCTAATGTAGGGTTTCTTTCTTGCAACTCTTCGATGATACCCAGCATCATACAGCACATTGCTAATGGTGTTAAAGCACAATTGAACTCCGAATTCATTTTGAATTTCAGTGTGAATTTGGGTGGCACTGATTTTTGGGTTCTGCTTTACCTTTTTCATGATACGAGTACACATATACTCGTAGGATTCATTTAATTTAATACGTTTTATCCAGATCACGGAGACTCAACCAGGCAATAAGTAGTCCACTTATGAACAGAAAGGTGTCCACAGATACTGTCGCTATTATAATATGCATTGTAGTCGAAGCTTTTGCCCACTAATTTGACAAATGATTAGAAAAGATATAAAAAAAAATATACTCGTACTTACCGGTAAAAAATCGATAAAGTTTACGAGTGAGAGAAATGGTGTTAGAAGGTAACTGTGTCCTAGTAGAACCCAAAACATTGAAAGAACTCTGATTCCCGAGAGGCATTCGATTGAGTTTGGCGATGGAGTCGTATTGATTTTAAAGAGTTTCCTTAAATTTGTGATCACGGAGAATGCCAATAAAATCGGAACTATTGGTTCTGTAATAAAATTTCAAAATACGAGTATTTAAGATGCTACCTTTGCATTTGAAGAAAACTGCCGCTTGTCGAAGCTTAGAGTGAGCATGCTTATATACAATACGGCGCTTTGAGTTGTTTGAGAAATTCAAAATGAGCGATTTCGACGTGAAATATGAGTGGATACAGATGGCACTTAAATACAATAACAACTCGCGGATCAGCTAAATGTGACATGAGAAGTCAACTCTATACGTAAAAGTCACAGGGAAGATCCAAAAGATGGACAAATGAATTCCACTAGAATTGAGGAAGACAGCGAGAACGCCGAAAAACCACTGACGAAATACTGCTTGGCAGGTACAAAAGAATGTCATTCCGTCGAATTGTTACTGGCGATGAAGAGGCGAACCATCGACATCGGCGCAAGGCCAAATTACCATGGACGGCGAAATCGACAACGAATGATCGATTGAAATCAAACTTTGCGTTGAAATAAAAAATCAAAGGCAGCACAAGGTATTGATCCACGATAGTGCATTATAACATTTGAACCAGTATTTGTAATATTTTCACATGCAGCCTACCAGACTTGGCTCCGTCCGATTGCTACTTATTTGCATCGATGTAACTCGAGCTTGCTAAGCAAAGCGTTGCTTCTTAAGAAAATACACGAAGATGCCCCGATGGCTGGTTTGCCCCAAAAGAGGAACAATTTAGTTGGCATTGTCGGACATATGGGCAAATGTATAGCTACCTCTTGACAATAATTCGAATAAAATATTTTTTATCATTTTGATACAACGAACGTGTATTTTTTTTATATAAAACGGTGCGGTCTCATGTTTACATATTTGGTAAGGTAGTCACACATGAAGCACCTATTTTACAAATGAAATTTTGATGTTTCTTAAAGTATCTCACTTAAACATTTTTATGAATGAAAAATCACCATTTTAAGTGTTAACTAGAATATAACATACAGGATCATTCAATTCGTGGTCCAGGTTTGACATCCTTGTTTCAATCAGACACGTCAAACCGAACTGTCATCCAGAATGAATGTATTCAGCTTTAGTTTAGCCATTTTACAATATCATGGATCATAAAACAATCGCTGAATGTGCTAAAATTGTGAAAACTTACTACAAAAATTGTGATTCTATGGCGAGTACAGGATTTGGACTTGTCTTATAGCTTGTCTTTGCTTATTTTGCATTTGGATTAACATGTACACCCTTATAAACTTCAACTCACTCCGAATTTGAAGCTGACCACGGGCATTTTATTGAAGAACATACGCCAATTTGTTGCTTAACCATCAGCGTTTGGATGAGCTATTTTCACACAACATTTTCTTTAGCGATGAGGTTCATTTTTCACTTGGTAGATACATTAACACACAAAATTTTTACGTACAGAGAAGCGAAAATCTACATGTAACCGTCGACTGACTATCGCATCCACAAAAAGCCACTGTAGGGTGTGCAATTTGGTTTGGTGGTGTCTCAGCCAAATGGTAACCAAATTTTGTTGGCCTCAAATCGAAGTAGTGCATGTGGAAGACATGTGGTTTCAACAAAACGTTGCCACATCTCACACAACACGACTCCTTTAATCTTCGTTGCGAGAAAAACGTTCTTTACGAATTATATTGCATTCATAATGGCAAGATCCAAGCAATATATTGAAATAAAAATTTGATCAAAATCTAACTAAATCAAATTTACTTTCGGATGTCCATATACATTGACCATCGTGATCAAGAGAAAGGATGTAGGTATTATCTGAATTTATCTACGTTTTTGGGTAATTTCATCTCAACTCGCAAGATAAACGCTTTGTTATACAGAAAATGCTTATATCCCATATGTATCTGCCCTACTTGAATAGAATTTAGAAAGGAAACCCTCTCCTGGATTTATGTATGTAGATGTACTCGTATAATAGGCAAAATTGAAAACTTACATGGAAGAACTTCCAAACTTGGAAGTCTCTGTACAATTTCCTCAAGGCTCAACATACACTGAGTTGTATTGTATTTCCCATCATCAGGTGCGGATACACTGTATAAACTTTGACCATCTTGAATTTCATTAACGAACAATTGTGAAAGGATATCATTTGGCACCGTCAAACTATTTACAGTAGCTAACGCGTTACACTGAATTAAAACGACACTAAGGACTATGAGTATGGGGCAAAACCGAGTTGCCATGTTGTTGAATGAAAATCCCAAGAGTATCGATCGATATAATATTTTACACTAAAGACCATTCGAATGGTAGTTCGGTTTTTATTGAATTTTTTCTTGGTACTTCCTTAGTTAGATAAAGACGGATAAGTCGTTTATAGTAGGCTTTATTTATGCTGAGTAATGTTTTTAGTTTTGCGGTGAAGTCGATTAATCTTATCTTCAGGTGGCCTAATCAATTGGGAATCACTTTAAAAGCGCCACGCTTAAATGGATAAGACTTACATATCTATGAAAATTGATTTATGGCGGGGATTGAGTTTGATATACGAGTATGTATCTGGTTTGATTCAATTTTAATTGAATTGATGATGAGATGACTTTTATATTGGAGATGGAACTGATATGTGGTTTTAGGATTACTATGTGGATGTTGGCCACCATGGTAGAAAACTGGCCCTGAATAAATCATGTGTGGCTTTTTCATCAACAATCGGAGATTCTTGTAACTGAAGCTGAAGATACTTTTATCCATAATGTTCACAATGTTGTACAGTGAAGATTATCTTGGATTTTTAAAAGTCTCATGATCATTTCTGAGAACAATCTATTTTCTTCCCATGCCTCTGAAATGTTCGCAACTACAGACTTCTTGTTTTCTAATTCAAATTGTAGCGACAGACAGTAGCGGCTATGGAATTCCACAAAACAAAAAACAGGAAGTTATCGCGCAATGACTGGCAGAAAATACCAAGTATATCGTCATTTATATCTCACAAATATCTGGAGGTCGTGAGCTATAATTAATAACAAATATTTAAAAAATATATATATAAATAGATTCAAATAATTGATAAGACTTATTTATATTAGTCACACTACTGTAAGATATACTTTCAAAACAGTCAGCGGCTATAGCCAAAGTAGAGATTAAATATTTAAAATTCTATAATCAGCTAAAAAAACAAATTTAAAGCAACAGAAACAGCGGGCGGAAAATATAATTCAGAACAATACAGAAAGTTTGGAGGATGTACTCAGGCTGTGTCATAAAACTACGCACCAAAATGGGCCCATCGCGATCCCTGTGGGATCAGTTGAATCTGATCTGATCTTCAAAGGGCAAAAACCTAAACTATATCTCTCGTAAAAGTCCCAATTTCTTTACAAAAGGCAATAAGGCCTTTGAAATTGGTGCCGTCTATTTCCTCTAAGTTTTCAAACATTTTCCAAAGAATTTCCTTCAACTCCGCGATATTGCCCCACATTCATACATACATTCATGTCCCCAACAGCTTGCGGATGGCCGTAGAATCTACGAATGTCGGTATCTGACAATTTGAGTCCCGTTGCGTGTTTCAGCAGAAGACTGTCCTGTCAGAATTCTCATTGTTTCTGTTTAGTTATATTAGCTCCCTAGATATTTTACAGTCTAGCAGTGACCATAGCGCCTTGGATATCCTCTTTCCTTTAAGATTCGCCCACCTCATGTTGGCAGTCTTTATGGTGCACAGCATAGTCTCATCCGGTTCTGAATGCATAATGCTTTGAGCATTGTGCGACAGCCCCTGACTCCATCAGAGCTAATGTCGATTGATTCCACCGCCTTAACAGCGGCCGGGCTATCGATGTGGATAGCGATATCTACACCGGATATCTATCTCTTCTGCATCCGCTCAGCCGCCCTGAGGACAGCCAGAAACTCGGTTTAGAACAAACTACTTGTGTCCGGTGGACTTATAATCACTTTTAGTTCTGGGTCTTTTAAGAAGATACCGGAAACTGTTTCCGAGCCATCTATAAAAATTGCAATTTCATTTGTCCTGATTACTGCATTTCCTTGCCAGTTCTGCTTCTCTGGATATATTATATCATATGGAATGTGGAAGTCAATCAAGGAAGGAATTTCATCCGTTAGAATTGGATTGCATGATAGTATCTCACGCAAATCATCTACGATTTTGATATTTAGAGACGAATTCACTAGATTAAGTAACGAAAGACCCCCATATAGTTGAAGACAGGGTATTGAGAAAGGTTTGAGTTTCTGATACTAAAAACATCAGTAGAAGATACCGAACGAGCGAAAACGACCGCAGCGTAAGCTACCTTCCGAGCTTCCGAGAAAACATGGAGTTCGATTGTTTTTAAGCATAAAAGACTTACAAATTAAGAATGTCTGTATCTGCTTTAAAATAAACTCCTTTAATACTTTTGGCAAAAGAGGTAATAAAGCAATATCTCAGTATTGAGGGCTTCACCTATATCCTTATCTGTAAACTGCGTAAAATCAAAATGATGCCAACTATAAGTGGCAATTTCTTTATTTGTAAGATCCTATTAGCGGTCAGGGCGACCAAAATTCGGGCCCTTTTGCTGACGAAACATGGGGGAATATGAACTTGGAATCTACATAGGTCAGTGGGTATCTTCAATCGTTGTTTTCCATTTTGAAGTCTATGTAACTTCACAACGTCAAATTCGTGGTAGTGAACGACTTAATTTACCTTCGCTTCTCTAATAACTCCGACAAGAACTCTAGCGCGTGGAAATTATTCGAAGAATCTTACTTTACTTACTTTAGGTGGCGCTACAGTCCGGGGTGGACCTGGGCCTCAGTCAACAAGCTTCTCCAGCTAGCTCGATCCCTGGCTAGCTGTCTCCAGTTTCGCACGCTAAGTTGGCTGAGGTCCTCTTCCACTTGAGTGCGCCACCTGAGTCTTGGCCTTCCTCTACTGCGCTGTCCCTCGGGGGCAGATTCGAAGACTTTTCGGACCGGAGCATTGGTGTCCATGCGCTCTACATGACCCAGCCATCTCAGTCTTTGGATCTTCACTCTTCTGGATAGGTCCATGTCGCTGTACAGTCCATACAGTTCGTCGTTGTATCTCCTCCTCCACTCACCGTCAATGCAGACGGGACCGAAGATCGCCCGAAGAATTTTTCTCTCGAAGCAACCAAGAACACCCTCATCCATTTTTGATAATGTCCATGCCTCTGCGCCATAGAGCAGGACCGGGATTATTAAGGTCTTATAAAGGGTGAGTTTTGTTGTCCGAGAGAGGGCTTTGCTACTCAATTGCCTTCTAACCCAAAGAAACAGCGGTTGGCAAGAGTTATTCTTCGCTTGATCTCAGCGCTGGTGTCGTTGTCTGTATATATAGCGGAGCCTAGGTAGACAAAGTCCTTAACTACCTCAAAGTTATATCTGTCGAGGGTGACGTTCTGTCCGAGACGTCGGTGTTGATTGTCCTTTTTGCTTGACAGCATATGCTTGATCTTGCCCTCGTTAACCGCTAAACTTATTTTCACCGCTCCCGTCTCAATACTCGCTGCAGCGCCACTGACAACACGATGCTTTCTCCCGATTATGTCAATATCATCGGCGTATGCGAGTAGTTGGACGGACTTTTGAAAGATAGTACCTCTTGTGTTTGCTCGTGAGTTTTGCACTATTCTTTCAAGTACGATGTTGAAAAAATCGCACGACAGCGCATCGCCTTGTCTAAATCCTTTCTGGACATCAAAGGTCTCGGTGAGATCTTTCCCGACCTTGATGGAGCAGCGTGCATTCTCCATTGTCATCCTGCACAGACGGACGAGTTTGACAGGGATGCCAAAACTAGACATTGCTCTATATAGCTCGACTCTATAGATGCTGTCATACGCGGCCTTAAAATCGATAATTAGGTGGTGGGTATCGATCTGAAGCTCATGGGTCTTCTCCAAAATCTGCCGTAGTATAAATATCTGGTCGATGGTGGACTTTCCTGGCCTGAAGCCACACTGATATGGACCTATCAGGTTGTTGACAAACGGCTTCAGGCGTTCACACAATACGTCGGATAAGATCTTATATATGATGTTAAGGAGACTGATGCCTCTGTAGTTGGCGCAGTTCAGAGGGTCTCCTTTCTTGAGAATTGGACAAACAATGCTGAGGTTCCATTCATCGGGCATACTTTCGTCCGACCATATTTTACAGATGAGTTGGTGTATGCTCCTTACCACATCATCGCCTGCCGCTTTGAAGAGCTCGGCAGTCAGGCCATCCGCTCCAGCAGCTTTGTTGGACTTAAGCTTCGATATGGCTATCTTCACTTCATCCAGGTCGGGCAGCCGGAATTGTTGGTCATCATCGTCCAGGTTGAAAAGTTGATTCTGCCTGACAGCGGTATTTGGTCCGTCATCGCCGTTATACAGTCTGCAGAAATGATCTTTCCAAATCCTCAGCATCGACTGCGATTCTACTACGATGTTCCCTTGTTCATCTCTACAGGCTTCGGTTCGGGGTTTGTTTCCGCGGCATGTTATTTTTACCTTTTCGTAATTCGAAGAATCACTCTTGTTAATAATCGTTTATTTAGAATTTAGAAAGAAATTGAGTAGTTAAGCCCGTTCTCGAGTAACCAACAAGACTTAGTGCAAGACATTCGATAAAAATGTTTCCTCGTGCTCCAAAAGAAATGTTCCTCGGGTAATTCTCAGTCCCGTTTGCATGAATGGAGAATAGAGAAAGTTTAACAGCGAACGATTAGGGCTGTAGTGCCATACCGACTTCGTCAGAAAAGCTCAGATGACCCAGCCCAGCTGGCTCAGGTCACCAAATCACCTCGAACATATGAACATCGGCACCACGCTTTTAACAGTATTCGGTTCAAACCGTGTGTATTGATTTCCGACAAAGCTAGCACTCAGTGGAATTCTTGATTAGATACCTTGAATATTTTTGTAGATGACGAAGATAGTCGTTCAAGCAACATCGCTGATTTGTAAAAGGTGTTTTTTTAGCTGCATGAGAAGTTTCGATGGCTGTTGTCTATGGTTTAACAGCTGTTAAAGTCAAATTGTGTTGCTGTTTCGGTTCAATAAGGTTTGAAAATTCATTATGAATCATTTAACGCCAGAACAACGCTTCCAAATTGTAAAAATTTACTTTAGAAAAAATAAATCTGTTCGTGAAGTTCAGAGAGCACTTGGTCAATTTTACAGTCAACATAATCTGCTTAAATGGCTTCGTCAAAAATCAAAATTCCTGTATATGGAGAGAAGATTATCCTCAAGCTATTAACGAATCACCATTACATCCATTAAAATTGACTGTTTGGTGCGGTTTACACCCTGGCGACATCATCGGTCCTTATTTCTTTCGAAATGAGGAAGGAGCTGCCGTTACGGTGAATGGCGAGCGCTATCGAGCCATACTGACTGATTTTTTTTTTCCAAAAATTAATCAGCTAAACATCGAAGACATTCGGTTCCAACAAGACCGCGTAACTTGCCAAACAGCGCGCTTAACCATCAATTTATTGCAAAATCAATTTGGTGTCAACTTTACGAGTATTTCCTGTAAGGAACTTGACATGACATCATCATTATTTCTAAGAATTTTAAAAGACCTCGAATCCTGGTGTCAAATTTCTGGCTCCAAGATTTCAGCACAAAAAAGCGCAATTTTGCACATTTGCAAGAAAACTAGTTGTAATAAACGTATCGCTATCAATTTTAATAATACTAACATAACTAACACCAATTGTCTTAGGTATATACTTTGATAATAAGTATAGTTTAAAGAACCATTGTTTAGAACTTAAAGAAAGCCTAGCTGCCAGATTAAATATTATAAAGATATTAGGATCTAAGAATAGCTGTTCTCATGTCAACTCACTTATTAATGTAACAAAATCAATTATGTTATCGAAGATTGGCTATGGGCTAGTGGTTTATGGTAAATGTTCCAAATCAAACATACAAGCGATCTCATCAGCATACCATGCCTCAGTAAGAACAAGTCTCAAAGCTTTTAGAACTACTCCAATCAAAAATATCCTCGCAGAGAGCGGTCTACCTTCAATTCAAGATCGATTCCAGTATCTTAGCTCACTTCTTGTTGCAAAAATTGCCTTAACAAACAATTCCCCCATCGAGTTAGACCTTTCAAAAGATAATAAAACGGAAAAAAATATCCAGATACCCTTCCGCAATAAAAAATGCAATAGCTAGTTCCAAAACAATGGAAGTAATACTCAAAAAACAGAAATCGCGTCCTACTAATTTTCCACCATGGTTCTTACCGAATGATTCTGTAAATACAGAGCTTGCAGCACTTCCGAAAATCTCAACCAGCAACTCAGTATATAGACAACTTTTCGAACAAATTAAAAATATCCATCCCGATTGGATCACAGTTTTCACAGATGGCTCTAAAACGCAAACAGGCACTGCGTTTGCTGTTGTAAATGATAAGGGACAGATAGAAACCAAAGGTTTGTTGCCAAACTTTGTCTCAGTACATACAGCTGAGACTATCGCAATTCTAAAGGCTACCGAATATCGTCTTGTCAAAAAAAAACCCTTATCTGCACAGACAGCCTATCTGCTGTCGAAGGAGTGCTAAATATGAACAATAAAAACCCGATAATTACAGCTATCCGTAATAAGCTTATACTAAATAATGGTATGCTTAAATTAATCTGGGTCCCCGGACATGCAGGTATTCCGGGAAATGAACTCGCCGATACTGCAGCGAAACGAGCCTTGAACGAACCTCTCATAACTTTCTTCATAAACAACAAAGAAGACATTGAAAGAAAAATTAAATCTATCTGGCGGAAAAACCGCGATGAGGAGTGGAGTATGTACATTCATCACTATTCTACAATCAACCCTAAAAGAATACCGATCGTTTACCCAACATCTTCATCAAATAAAATGATAAAATGCTTTTTAAGACTAAGACTCGGACTCACATTCATCACACATAGCCACATAATAAACAAAACCAGCGCTCCAGAATGCCATATCTGTCAAAAAAGAATTCAACTAACACTACAACACTTAATATATGATTGCCCAAAAATAAAAGAACTATCTAACTTATTTTTTAATAATAAACAACTAAGCAAAGTTCTTTCGTTTCCTTCTGAAACAAATATAAGACAAGTTTTTAACCTTCTAACCTCTATCAAATTACAAAATAGTACTCGTATTTAATATTAACCTTTTTTTTTCGTTTTCTTTAAAAACTAGCTGAAGGCCCTGGTAGCTAGAGCTATTGATACTTTAAGTTAACGTGTAATTCATTATATCTAAATAAATACGAGTAATAATAAATAAAATTTCCTGTTTACTGGCCCCCTCGTTCGTGCGACTTAAAGCTTCTCGATTACTTTTTATGGAGCTGTGTTAAGTCATTGGTTTTTGCCGACTCTAGAAGCATTGGAAGCCAATATTCAAGCCACCATTGACGCCATACGGCCGGATTTATTGGAAAAAGTAGTGAGAAATTGCACTCATCGAATGGACCATGTAACTCGTAGCGGCGGTGGGCATATGCCGGAAATCATATTTAAAAAATAAATAAATGAGATTATCTATCAGAATATAATAATAAATAATGCATTCCAATAATATTTCTGTCTTGTATTACAATATTATTTAATGTTCTTAAGCTTTAAAAAAAGCACCCCTTACAATATGTCCAACTTACAGATAATTATAGAAATTGGTGTGCTCAATGAAGGTCGTCGGAAAGTTGAGTACAAAATGAGATAAAGGTCAAAGAAGTTGTTCCTTAGATCTGATGTATTTAAGGAAAACGAACTAGGGGATTCCATAATACTGCTATTGAAAACGCAGACGATGAGATGTCAAGAGCCATAGCCAGCTGTTCACAAAAATTCGTGCATTTTAACGGGCTTTGAACCTTCTGCTTATGCCTATTGATTTTCAACTCTTGTCTACAGCATTTTTCTTCATCTTTGCCACATTCACATTAAATACCCACTTTATCCTTTAATTTCTCTCGACCCTATTTCCACAAGTTTACATAAATCATATACACATACTAGTTGTGCAATTTGTGCAACAATTTAACACTCATAACAATATTGTCACCGATGACTTATTAAATTAATTAGATAATACCAAACCAACTAATTATTTAAATCAAATAACACTTTCCACATGGTCTGCATTCAAATTAGATAATTATGAAAAATGTTTCGTAAAAGCCACTCACTGTAATGAATGAGGTCATTTAGTTAGTCAAAGACTCATTAAGCGCTTGACAATATGCCAAATATTTTCATAAAATCTCATTACCATCGACAATACTCGTATACGAGTATGTGCCATGAGTTTTCCAAATAAACACACACACACTGCCCCCCTCTGCAGAGCACATTGCTGGTGGTTTTCAAAAACTGCAAGACCTATTTATAAGCGTTTTACAAAATTATTTTCGCAATTTTCATTATTTCACCACCCACCCATCAGAAATGATAAAATTAATGATTCGCTCAGGATGCATCCGTCTGGATGGCTGCCTCTGCTCGGATCCCAACTAATTAATTGGTTTCAGATTTTTTTTTTTTTAAATTTATTTCAAAAAGAATTCCTGTCTCGTTATGAATATACAGCAAAGATACTGATTAAATGGATTTCGAGGCCGAGAAAGGGGATACCAAAAACAAAAGAAACAAAAATGTACCTTGAGAGCGTTTTCTTGACAAAAAAAAAAGAAGCAAGAGGGTCAATGTTTCAGTCAGCCTTTGTTCGATGAGAAAAGTCGCAATAAAATATAATTGTTCAGCGAAAAATGTTACCATTAAGATAGTGCGGTGTTTTCCTTATTTTTTTTTTTTTTTTTTTTTTTTTTTTTTTTTTTATCTCGAACACCTTATGGGATAAGAATCCACTGAGAAGTTTCAGAAAGAAGTAAGCATTATCAACGAGTGGTCTAGTGCCCGACTGAACATCTTAGATTAGATCTCTGATTGCCATAATGTCCCATCTAGCTGTATACCTTGAAAAGGATCAAAAAGTAAAGAGATTTTGAAAAATTTTAAATATTGAGATACCTATCCGGCGAGTTGTAATTTAGGCTGTTTTTTGCAACCCTTTTAAAAATAATGGCTGTGATGTACTCCTCCTGCTCGAGCGTTTGTAGAATTGTCTTTAAATTAATTGTAGAAAGATGGTTGAAAGGAAGCCAAGTCCTTTGGTGACCCAAACCTCAAGGCGAAGCACCTTTAAGTAATTTTGAATCTAATGAAACTGAATATACCCGATTAGAGTATGACATTTTAACAGAACCTGATGCGGCGTCCCGTTCCTTTTCTGCGGCTCTTTGTTCAAATGTTATATAATGCATCTTGAAGTTGGGCCCTTAAAAAAATACTGTTAAAAATTGTTCAACGATCTCCGAATCCCAAAACGCAAATGTTCTACGATTTTGATGTTTAGAGACGAATTCACTAGATCAAGTAACGAAAGACCCCCACATAGTTGGAGACAGGGTATTGAGAAAGGTTTGAGATTCTGACATTAAAAACATCAGTAGAAGATACCGAACGAGCGAAAATGACAACAGCGTAGACTATGTAGCTTCCGAGCTTCCGAGAAAACATGGAGTCTTATTGTTATATCCGACAAAAACATATGCCGAGGAACCATATTTGCTCAAAAGATGATTTGCTCAAAAGTCTCTGGAACATGAATTCAAACAACAATATAAGCGCAGAACCGCAAAAGTCCTGACGAGTTCTCACGACAAAGTTTTGCGAGTAATGCCTAACAAGTTAGAAGGTGAAGGACTGCTTCTAAGAGCATCGTGATGAATTCAGATTGCAAATCTACCAAAGTAATGTTTGAATGAAATGTCCACCTGACATCAATGTAGACGTCAGTTGCAGGATTCCCGAAGCATTTGGGTGCATTCATTGATAATCTTTTTATTTAAAACGATGTCACCGAAACCATAGGCGATGGAATCAACGGTGGACGAAAAATTCCGAAACAAATGAAACCTAATCCGACATATTTGGAGCTCAGGCTGGTAAGAATTCCCAAGACTAAGTCAGGGAATGGTGGCGGATGAGTCCTTTATAGACCAACGGCTACACTCACATCCCAGAATGGGTTACTGGCTTCGGTCTAACCGACCCCTCCTAGGGGTATCTAAAATGAAATTGACCCTCCTAGTTGGGAGTTGTGCCACCGAGGTAGCTGCACGGCCATGGAAAAAATACAAAAGTTTCGAAACATAAACAAGTCAAGGATACGGATGGATCTACTGTTGACAAACATATGCAAACGATTTAAGGACAATGAATTTCGGATATGCACTTAAAATTGTAGGTCTCTTAACAGGCCACGTGCAGCCGATCAACAAGCAGAGAACATAGACTGCTGCAATGCTCTAGCTATGACATAAAAATTGTCCTCGGCGATTTAAATTCAAAGCCAAGAAGAGAAAGCATATTTGGTATAACTGTCAAAAGATGCAACAAATCAAACTAATATGGTAAGGAATTGCGACGTCAGGCGGCTACAATCCCAAGACATCTCCAAATACTGTTCCGACTGAGTGTCTCTTCCTAATCTCCTAAGAGATCCTTTGTCACCAGCATCAAGCATCGAAGACCTGTGGCAAAAGACAATGCGCTTTCATGCGATTTCTTCAACATCGTACTTGAAAGAATAGTGCAAAACTCACGAGCAAACACAAGAGGCACTATCTTTCAAAAGTCCGTCCAACTAGTCACATACGCCGACGATATTGACATAATCGGGAGAAAGCATCGTGTTATCAGTGGCGCTATAGCGAGTATTGAGACGGGAGCGGTGAAAATAAGTTTAGCGGTTAACGAGGGCAAGATCAAGTATATGCTGTCAAGCAAAAAGGACAATCAACACCGAAGTCTCAGACAGAACGTCACCTTCTACAGGTAAAACTTTGAGGAAGTTAAGGACTTTGTCTACCTAGGCTCCACTTTAAATTCAGACAACGACATTAGCGCTAAGATCAGAAAAAGAATAACTCTGCTTCTTTGTTCTAGGAAAGTAATTGACTAGCAAAACCTTCAAAAACTCTTTTATCTCTGGGATTTCTTTACGATCCCAGTTCTGCGCAAAGACATGGGTATTATCAAAAATGGATGCTTATGGCTGCTTTGAGAGGCAAATTCGAGTGATCTTCGGTCCTGTGCGCAATGATGGTGAGTGGAGGAGGATATACAACTGACGAACTGTACGGACTGTACAGCGACATTGACCTAGCCAGGAAGGAAAAGATCCAGTGACTGTGATGGAAGAGGACCTCAATCAACTAAGAGTGCGAAACTGGAAGGAGTTAGCAAAGGAGACTCCGTTTGACTGAGGCCCAAATCCACTCCGGATTTTGGCGCCATCTAAAGTGAGGTAAAACACAAATGAGGTAAAACTGATGAGCATTCATAGCGAGGCGGGTGTTACGGTTGGAGGTTTAAAGGGGCGGAACTACGAGTATACTGGCAATTTCAGAGGAGCACTGGGGGTGAAAATAGCGATAGAACAGGGTGAGACAGGAGACATTAAATCGGTGGTCGAGGGTGTCAATCGACTGTGTAATATTAGCATCACCTATTAGTTTTATCGCACGGTTTTGAATCCTATCTAGTAGGCGCAAAGAAGTCTTGGGAGCACCTGACTAGATGTGAGCATTGTTTTTCAATTTTTGGCGGATTAAAGCCTTATATATTAAAGCCAGATCAGAGGGGGTAAAATATTTTTTACATCGCTTAAGGAAACCTAGACATTTCGCAGCATTTTTGGCAACTCCGAATATGTGGTCATTCCAACGTAAGTTGACATTGACACACATACCGAGAATGGAATGTTTTTCGGTTTCGACGATGCAAGTGCCATTCATGGATAATGGCGGGGTATTTGAATTTCGCTTTAGCGACAGCAGACAGCATTGTGTTTTAGTTGCATTAATTTCAACTCTGTTGGTGGTTCCTCAATTGGTTATACTGTTAATTTTGTGAATACCAGACTTGAAACCATTCAAGATAACTTGAATTGAACGTTCCGAAATGTAATTTCTAATCCATTGAAGAAGGGAGTGGTCAATCCCAAATGCATGCATTTTCTACAAAAGTCCCGGATGCCAAACTCATTCAAATGCCTTAGAGACATCAAGTGCAACTATAATATCTTGCTTTCGCCAGATTGATGTAAATTTTGGTTCCACTTTTCAGTAAGACATGCCATCAAATCACCAGTGGACGTGTTACTACGAACACCGTACTGCCGGTCATTAAGAAGTTTATTTCCATCTGCTCGGAAGGAGTCCTACTCTTGAGGATTGATGAAAAAGTTTACGCAATGGTTTTGCCAGCTTAGAAGAACACCTCTTCAGAAGAAGGGGAGGTATACCATCTGGACTAGCGGATTTGTGAGTATTAAGATCTTTAAGTACTCTTGCTACTCCATGAGTGCGAAAGTTGATTCGTCCCATTGAAGATTCGACGCACTCAAGTATAGGTGGAGGCAAAGTACATTCCGGAAGCGTTGAGCTGGCTGCAAAGTGTGCAGCAACCAGATTGGCCTTGTCCAAAGAGCTGACAGCTGGAATGTTATTGTAAATGAGGAGATGTTCAATAAATGTGATGAAACCGGTTCCACGTGCTCAAACATCAAACAGTCCTTCTCGTATTAGATATTATCCCGCCTCAGATGGAAAAGATGTTCCCATATTAAGTCGCCTTTTACGACAGGTCGGGAAGCCTCAGCAAAATCTCATCAGCAGTTTCTGAATGGCTTTGAACTAAAAATTAATCTGAAAAGCATTTTTAACAAAAGTATTAACACAATGTACTCGTATAACGCAATCTTTACCAGAGTCAGGAAGAGGGGCATGTCTTTCACTATCTAAGAGGCTTATCTATTGTTTATATTTTGGCAACAAAATCTGTTTATACGTGAGCGTCTATCTGCTGATAATGTGTTTGGTCAAAATAACAAAATTCTCACGTTTGAAACATTTACACGTGAGGCTTACCTGCTAAACTTTCCTACATGATGACTTAGTAAAAAGTTTATCCTAGTACTCGTACACGCCATGTGTCGTATCTTTGTAGACATGAAAACATTTTTTACAATTGCTAATCACTAGTTCCCTCACTTTCAATATCTTGATCTTTCGTGACAATAGCTGCTAGTCTTTGCTTTGCTATCGCATTCATTATTATCGTCCCGGTTAGATTATTACCTGCAATAAATTAGAAAAGAAAGTAAAACAAAGAAGTTATTGGCGATTCCGCGATATATGAGTATCTTTGAACGTTTTACGACCCAAAAGCACGATTCATTGCTGTGACACACCCTGGTATAAGTAATACAAGTCTCATGTCTTGCGTCATACTGGCGTGAAGGCTAAAGTCCACCAGACGCACGGAAAACATAGATGACTAGCAATTTTAGTAGCTGTTGGTAATACGAGTACAACTCATTTAAATTGGAAAACGGAGGCACTGATAATATATAGGTACCTATACACTGGCACAATAAGTTGTTGACGAAAATATGTTGCCTGTAGAATGACAGTGGCATAATCGAGTGTTTACGATTTACTCGCATGTGTCTTGCTGATATCCCAGGTGCTTCTGTGAGTACATTTTAGATTCTTGTTCGCTTTATTTTGCGATTTGGTGGTTGTCCCGAGCAGACTGGCCTCAAAAGGAAGATGCACGTTGATTTCGATATCGAAATCGTGTTGCTTGAACATAGAATGTGCATAACATATGTCGTCTGATAGATGTAATCAGAACGGATTACATATAACTTAAAGGTCGTCTTGGTAGGCAAATTGATTATTTCTTTGGTTGAGTTGGCTGAGCTCACGTTCCACTTACGTGCGCCAGCATAATCGCGATCTTCCTTTACGATGGATTCGATAACTTTTTACATTAGAGCGTTAGTATCCATCAGTAATCTCAGTCGTTGGACCTTCACTCTTCTAGCTAAGGCTGAAAATCACTCGAAGAATTTTCCTCTCAAAGCAGCCAAGGGCACCCATATCCATTTTAGATAATTTCCATGCCTCTATGTTGTAGAACAGGACTGGGATTATTAAGGTCTTATACAAGTATGGGATCACTTTTGTTGTTCGAGAGAGAGCTAGCGCTGGGGTCGTTGTCTGAATATGTAGCGGAGCCTAGGTGGACAAAGTCCTTAAATTCCTCCAAATTATACCTGTCATATCTGTGAACGTCACCCTCGACGTTCTGTCCGAGACATTGGTGTTGAGTGTACTTTCTGCTCGACAGCATATACTTGCCCTCGTTGACCGCTAAACCCATTTTCACCGCTTCCGTCTGAATACTGGCGAAAGCGCCATTGACATCATGCTGCTTTCTTCCAAATACGTCAATATCATCCGGCGTATGTGAGATGGATTTTGAAAGATCGTGCCTCCTGTGTTTGCGCGTGAGTTTTGCACTATTCTTTCAAGTACGATGTTGAAAAAATCGCACGACAGCGCATCGCCTTGTCTAAATCCTTTCTGGACATCAAACGTCTCGGTAAGATCTTTACCGACCTTGATGGAGCCGCGTGCATTCTCCATCGTCATCCTGCACAGACGGACGAGTTTGGCAGGGATACCAAAAATAAACATTGCTCTGTATATGGTAGCTCGCCCCTACGTGGTGTATGCTTCTTACCAAACAACCACCTGCCACTTTGAAGGGCTTGGCAGTCAGGACGTCCGCTCCATCAGCTTTGCTGGATAACAGCTTAGATATAGCTATCTTCACTTCATCCAGGTCGGGTGTACGGAATCGTCGTTCATCGTCATCCAGGTTTAAAGGTTGATTCTGCCTGACAGCGGTATTTGTCTCATCATCGCCGCTATACGACGGCACTCGTCGTCAAACCAAGGGTTTTGCTGTGTAAAGCAAGTGATACTCGTACCCAGCACATCAGAAGCAGCACCTCTGATGGTTGTTTTTTCGCACCACTGCCCTTCTTATTTTGTTTATTAAAGTAATACTGGTGATGAGGACATGGACAATGACAACACATGATAGACAATGACAGACATACCCATTGCTAAGATGCATGCTTGTATATCCTCCGATATGTACATAAATAATAAAACCACACTTACTTTTGGATCACACCTCGCAACAATTTGCTCTAAACGCAGTGGCCGACGATGCATGCCTAAAAAATATGGTTTCGGTCAATCCCCGCGAAACTACAATACATTTATCCTTCTCACTAACGGAAGGAAGCTGACTGATCTGACTTCGGTATCGCTATATATTTTTCCAACGAAGTTAAGCATTTGGGTGTCATCCAAGGTTACAATAACATTTGGTCTAACTGTGTCCAAAATACGAAATCATTTTTTTCTATGTTTACAAATAATTTCGCCCAGAATCTGAGTAGAAAGGGGAATGAAGTATAATCTTCACGGATGGTCAAGAACGGATTTAGAATGCGGGACAAGTGTCTTTCTACAGAGCGACAACATTATATTTATTTCATTCTTCGTTATGAAAATTTAGCGGTGATATCCGCAATCCTGGCGATGGCGATGGCGCTATAGTTAGCTCATTGCACTATCACGCAGAGAGCCCGGGTTCAATTCCTGGCTGGGTCACCAACAATTTTTCGAATCGCCATCACCCTTTCGCCGGGCAATGGCAAACTGACGAAAGTAAAATTGCCCACGAAAGAGCTTCTAAGGATGGCAACGATTAGTATAAGGCCTCGTAGAAGTAACATCTTCAGACAGGTGCTGGTTCCTTAAATGACGAGAATGAGCCCCTGCAGCCGAACATCTTGCAGCTCTGCTAATAAGTCTTACTTCACGCCTCCCCGTGGCACCATCTGGGAATCTCACCAGAGGTTGCGAAGTGAAGGGGGCAAATAGCGAGTTTCCTGCGCCATTAACCAGGATTAGTGTCGGAAAAACAAAACAAGACCTCATCCGGGCTACTCCGACATATTTGGAGCTCAGGCCGGAAAGGATATCCAGGACTTAGTCAGGGTCTTGGAAAAGAGATGGTGGCGTACGAGCCCTATATGGGCCAACGGCAGCGCTCACATCCCGGAACGGGTTACTGGCTTCGGTGTAACCGACCTCTCGTCCCAGGGGCACTCAAAATGGAACTGGTCATCTAGGTTGGGGGTTGTGCCACCGGGGTAACTGCCCGGCCATTTAAAAAAAAAAATTAAGTTACGAAGCATCAACAAGCCTCGGATATGGACGGATCTACTGTTGACAACCCACGCAAACACCAACTCATCTCTAATATATGGTCGAAGGAAAGTATGCCCGATGAATGGAATCTCAGCATTGTTTGTTCGACTCTCAAGAAAGGAGACCCTCTGAACTTCATAAATTACAGAGGCATCAGTCTCCTTAACATCGCATATAGGATTTTATCCGCCGTATTGTGTGAATGCCTGAAGCCGTTCGTCAACAACCTGATAGGTCCATATTAGTGTGGCTTCAGGCCAGAAAAGTCCACCATCGACCAAATATTTACACTAGGGCAGATCTTGGAGAAGACCCATGAGCTTCAGATCGATACCCACCACCTATTTATCGATTTTAAGGCCGCGTATGACAGCATCTAAAGAGACGAGCTGTACAGAGCAGTGTCTAGTTCCGGCATTTCTGCCGAACTCGTCCGTCTGTGCAGGATGACGGTTGAGAATACACGCTGGTCCATCAAGGTCGGTAAAGATCTCACCGAGACCTTTGATGTCCAGAAAGGATTTAGACAAGGCGATGCGCTGTCATGCGATTTTTTCAACATCGTACTTGAAAGAATAGCGCAAAACTCACGAGCAAACACAAGAGGCACTATCTCTCAAAAGTCCGTCCAACTACTCGCATACGCCGACGATATTGACATAATCGGGAGAAAGCAGCGTGATGTCAGTGGCGCTTTCGCGAGTATTAAGACGTAAGCGGCGAAAATGGGTTTAGCGGTCAATGAGGGCAAGACCAAGTATATGCTGTCAAGCAAAAAAGACAACCAACACCGACGTCTCGGACAGAACGTCACCCTCGACAGATATAACTTTGAGGTAGTTAAGGACTTTGTCTACCTAGGCTCCACAATAAATACAGACAACGACACCAGCGCTGAGATCAAGCGAAGAATAACTCTTGCCAACCGCTGTTTCTTTGGGTTAGAAGGCAATTGAGTAGCAAAGCCCTCTCTCGGACAACAAAAGTCACCCTTTATAAGACTTTAATAATCCCGGTCCTGCTCTATGGCGCAGAGGCATGGACATTATCAAAAATGGATGAGGGTGTTCTTGGTTGCTTCGAGAGAAAAATTCTTCGGGCGATCTTCGGTCCCGTCTGCATTGACGGTGAGTGGAGGAGAAGATACAACGACGAACTGTATGGACTGTACAGCGACATGGACCTAGCCAGAAGAGTGAAGATCCAAAGACTGAGATGGCTGGGTGATGTAGAGCGTATGGACACCAATGCTCCGGTTCGAAAAGTCTTCGAATCCCGCCCCGAGGGACAGCGCAGTAGAGGAAGGCCAAGACTCAGGTGGCGCACGCAAGTGGAAGAGAACCTCAGCCAACTAAGCGTGCGAAACTGGAGTCAGCTAGCCAGGGATCGAGCTGGCTGGAGAAGCTTGTTGACACCCCGGACTGTAGCGCCACCTAAAGTAAGTAAGTAAGAGCTTCTAGGGAGTGCCGTTCGGACTCGGCGATAAACCGTAGGCCCCGCTCAGATGTGACCAAAATGATAACATGAGCAGCACAAGTGAGTGTTAAGAAGCTAGGCCATGGCCTATACCGGGATGCCAGCGCCACTGTGGTTTTTTTTTTTTTGCTATTTGCAATCCTGATGACAGTAAAATATATTATGTGTATTGTGGAGAACTGACGAAAGGGGGCAAATATCTACATTATGGATTCTAAATGCTGCAGCTAACATACTTAACAAACCTCGGTCAAGTTAGACGCTGAATCTGGTAGTTTGAACGCTACCATCTAAGTAACAGTTGAGGAGGAGGAGAACACAACGTGAGGAAAATAAACGATGCGGGAGACGCAAATGTTGTCAAAGCAGCGAGTTCTAAAATTCTCACTCATCCGGAGATCTACGGAGTTTATTCACACTGAAATCAATCAAACTCCCGTATTTTCTTCTTTTCAAAACAGGGCGAAGAGGAAGAATGCGCTATGTTGCAGTTTAGTTGGACGGTATTTGTATGCCGCGTATGAGTTCATATCCAGCATAATATATGAATACCAAACTGTTCTCCCGTGCATTCAGAGGCTAGTGCTTGACTGTTAGCCTAGCAGGTCTACTGAAGACCATATCTTAATTATAAGACAACTATCAAAGCCGCTATCACATTATTCATCGCCTGAAGCTCTACAGGGCAATAGCCAAATCCATAAAATGCTTTAAAACTCACAATGATGTCTGTTTTTGTAAAGAACTTTTTGAAAAAGTCGTAGGTACTGTAGAAATGTGCACGATATTAACACGATCATGCACTATCATTGTTTAACGTCAAAGCTAATCATTCTCTGGACATGTCTGACTGGGTTGTTCGCAATGTTGAATATCAGTCCCGACACCCGAAGGAGTAGTTCGGCAAGTATGTTAATACTCCCTCAAAAAGAGGAAGAAAATATTAAGGTCTTGTTCGTTGCTTTCAAAAAATGCTTTAACTTATCCAGAATTAAGGCAAATACGTAAGGAACCACAGGCCCTAAACAAATCACTTAATTCTAATCGGTAGGAGGATTTTAGTCTTTGCAGATTAAAGTGAAAGAATCTAAAGAGAAAACGGGGACTTTAGATAGTGCCTCCTATAAATACATTTACCAAAACATTGGAGCCCTAGATAGAACCATAGTAGACTGGTGAAAGCGGTTCATTCCAGTAATCTTATCAAAGCCCGCTCCCAATCAGTTCCAGTCAATGAAAATGCAAGTACACTGAGTAACAAAACAACACGTAGCTGTTTATTTATTTGCCATCGGCATTGATGAACGATTAGATTATCAAAATAACACGCTGTTGATTCATTTTATGGCTTATAATCGACTGCTACCGGTGGCATAGCAATATCCGGCCAAAAAAATATTTAAGACCAGCAGCTGGAATCTACGAGGGCGGGTCAATAAGTCCGTGACTTTTGGATTAAAACACAGATTTTTTGATAAAAAAATAATTTTATTTTTCAACGTAGTCTCCCTTGAGCTCTATACACTTTGTCCAACGCTTCTTCAATTTTTTTATCCCTTCCAAAAAAAATGATTTGTCGAGGTCCTCAAAATAGGCCTTTGTTTGCGAGATGACTTCATCATTGGAGTCAAATCTTTTTCCACCAAGCCATTTCTTCAGGTTTGAAAACAAGAAGTAGTCGCTCGGAGCCAAATCTGGAGAATAGGGTGGATGAGGGAGCAATTCATAGCCCAATTCATGGATTTTTGCCATGGCAACTGCACATGTGTGCACCCTTGCATTGTCTTGGTGGAAAAGAACTTTTTTCTTGGCCAAATAAGGTCGTTTTTTTTTCAAATCGTCATTGAATCGGTCCAATAAGTTGGCATAATATTCCCCATTGATTGTTCTTCCCTTTTGAAGGTAGTCAATGTGGATTATCCCGCGTGCATCCCAAAAAACAGTCGCCATAACTTTATTGGCTGACAAACCCACCTTGGCTTTCTTTGGCGCCGATTCACCCTTAGAAACCCACTGTTTTGACTGTTGTTTGTTTTCTGGTGTGTTTTGATGGATCCATGTTTCGTCCACGGTTACAAAACGGCGCAAAAACTCCTCCATATTGCGATTAAACAACGCCAAACCTTCCTGTGAAGTTGTTACACGATTGCGTTTGTGGTCGACTGTGAGCAAACGCGGCACCCATCTTGCGGAAAGCTTTCTCATGCCCAAGTGATCATTCAAAATTGAAACCACTGAGCCATGCGAGATCCCTACGGCTTCCACAATCTCTCGCACTTTCAATCTTCGGTCGGCCAACACCATATCGTGAATTTTTTCGATTGTTTCGGGTGTAGAGACCTCAACTGGGCGTCCAGGACGTTCGGCATCTTCAGTGCTTGTACGGCCACAACGAAATTCAGTAAACCACTTTTTTACCATTGAAATCGATGGTGCAGAGTCCCCATAGTATTTATCAAGCTTAGCCTTGGTCTCGGTAATGGTTTTTTTTCGCAAGAAATAATGCTTAATAAGCACACGAAATTCACTTTTTTCCATTTTCTCCTCAAATTAGTGAGTAGTCTGATAAAAATAGCTGTCAAACACAAACTAACTGACGCAGCAAGTTTAAATTTTGACAGGAGTCAACTGACAGATGCCTGTTGACAGGAGCAGTGTTGCTGTTTCAGTAAAGAGGTCAGAAATTCAAAAAGTCACGGACTTATTGACCCGCCCTCGTATCTAAAGAATTTTTACTGCCTACCTATGTATAATGAAGAAGTCGCGGAAGCCCATTTACAGAAAATAAGAACAGACGAGTACACTTCATATTGAAGAGAATGGTTGAGCTGCATGTGCACAAAACTGCTCTGTCTAAGATGCAACATGCTTGTCAACGAGAAAATCCTGTGAGACAGCGCTTCAAAATGTGGTGAGTAGATTTAATGATGTACTCGACAAAATAAGATCCCGTCTCCACTGCGATGATGCATATTGGTTGATACATTTCATGAGGCTCTCAATGGTTCTGAGGCAATTGCCAAAGTGTATACAGGGAATGTAGCTATACTGCATCTCAGGCATGATCAACGATTGGTGCATAGTTTTTCAGTCAATCCTCTCAAAACTGAGGTTTTCCCCTTTTCGAAAAGAAGGCTGATTTAAAGCATTTATCGCTAAAAAAAACATCACAATCCATACTTCAAACGAAGCTAAGAACTTGTATGTCATCCTGGATTACAAACATCTTTGTTTATTCCAAAATCAACAAGATGCCAGCGACGGTCTAGCTGTGTAAATGAGCTTTCGCCAAGCCATGGAACGTGTCACCGAGGAGGGTTCTCTATATCTATACTGTTATCATTATACCAATTATATCCAATTCATCCATTGTTTATTTTAAAAAAATACGTAACTTCTTCTTTCACCAGACTTCAAAGAACAGGGCGGAGGGGCGAGGCATCGTCAAGCTGTGCCTTAAGCCTTTCTTAGCCCTCTCACGACTATCTAGCTTGCTTAGGAATATAAGGCACTACTAAGTTCGGTAGTGGAAAGCGGATTTTACTGAGTTTGGGTTCCAGGTCACAATGGAATTACGGGAAATTAAATGCCTCATGATCTTGCTAGGCAAGGCTCAGAAGAGGAGAATTTTTAAGATTAGGACTTCCATTGTCTCCAATTGGTCACTGTAACATTTTTCTTTGTAGGATGTAGTAGGTGACATAATATCCTGCGACGCTTGCTATAATTGTGATGACAACACCCCGAAGCAATACCTCTATGAGTATCCGGCCTACACTTGCATCAGGATGCAGACTGTCGGCGCTGATGTAGTGGGTGCAGGCACTAAAACACCTAAGGATCTTTCTTCGAAGGGCGGAAAGGAGATTAAAACTGTCATTTGGTCTCAACGATAATACTGTGTGTTTGATTAAGAGTTATCTAACAAATCGTTTTAAGCGCGTTATTGTGGATGAAAAGACTTCTCAACTAAAAAATAGGGAATTCCACAAGGTTCTATTCTTGGCCCACTCCTATTAAGTCTTTTTATTAATGGCCTGCTACACGTTTTCCATAATGTCTCTTAGAATTTATATGCTGTTGATGCACAAATATATTTCTCCCGACTACTCGGACTAGGTGGAAGACCACTTAACCAGATTTTACACACACTAGTCTTCTGTTGTTAAATGACCTCATGATAGTGGTCTTATTTTAAGTCCTATTAAAGTCAGCTTATACTTACTTCTTACTAAAGTTGTGCTACAGCTCGAGGTAAACTTGGACCTCAAAAAACAAACGACTTCAAGTCGGTTTAGGTCTCCTTCTAGATATTTGTACGCCTAAGGTGGGATCTTCCTCTGCTGCATTGCTACTCCGGATAAGATTCGAAGACTCTGCCGACCGGAGCAAAGGTGTCCATTCATCCTACATGATTTTGCTGTGTAGCTTGTATAGTTCGTGTTTTAATCTTCTCCTCCAAGGACCGTCAATGCAAACGAAATCGACATTTCTTTCGAAAGGCTTTTGTCTCAAAACCACAAAGGTTTCATCCAGTTTCGAAAAAGTCCAAGACTCAGTGCCATAAAGTAGGTCTGGAATTATCAGTCCCTTTACTTTTTCTGAATAGGGCGTTTTAACTCAGTTGCCTTCTGATCCCAAAGAAACAGCTAGTGGCCTGAGTGATTCTTGTAGATCCTTACTACTATACAAGGTTTTGCCCTGGTTGTCAATCAAGCCTATTGCCACTGACATCACTGACATCATATCATGAATGATAGCATGCAGCCTTGAAATCAATGAAAGGATAGCCGATTTGAACATTTTGAGATTTCTCCAGGATATGCCAGAGTTTGAGAATTTGGTTGGCTGTGTACTTTCCTGGTCAGAACCGCAGTGAAAGTACGTTGACAATTGGGCAGATAAAATTTTGTGTGTTGAGGATAAGTCTCATCTACAGTTGGCAAAGTTGAGAAGGTCTCCTTTTTTGTGGATACTGAGATTTAAGTCATCAGCCATACACTCTTCCCACAAGATGTGAGGAATGATTTGATATGAATATGCAATCCATAAAATCATTTCCAGAAGCTTTAAATACGTTGGCTTTTCGGTTCAGCTACACTGTTGGATTTCAACTTTTCAATTTTCCTATCATTTCTTCATTTTGGTCTTTTGGTTCTATTTTGCCTGACCGCAGGATGTTGAGAAGGTCAACCGTTACCGTTATACAGCTTGTTAGAACAGTATTTATTTAGTATTTATTTTAATGATATATTCATTGTACATACTCGTATAATATATAAATTATACATCTTTTAAGTTGCACATGCTTATATTATATTTCAGAGTTACACACATTTTAAATAATACACTTAAAAATACACTTTTAAATATTAAATTAAATAAAGATGAAAAAAAGGGAAGAGAGAGAAAATATGAAAAGATAAGAAAGTACAGGTACAGAGAAAAAAAAAATGCCGCAATTAGGAATTTTCGGCAAAATGTGTAAAAGCCTTTTTCGCAAAAGTGTTTGTGTTGCTTATAAGTTTAATACTGAGCGGAAGTTGGTTCCAAAAAATTACCTTGAGGGCACAAGGTACTTATATCTGGGTAGAATTATTCGTAATGTCCGATTACTTCTCACAAACTGGATATGGTCAAAAAGATATTTTGGTTCTTTAGATTGTATTACTTTTTGTAATAATAAAAAAGTTCGATATTTCAAAAGACATGACAAGGAGCAGCCTGCTATTTGCTTGGAGTAGATGGAAATGTGGTCGTATCTTTTCAGAACAAATATGTATCTTACGCAGCTGTTATAGGCAATAGTAAGTTTTCTCTTGGACTCAAAGTCCATGGAAGCAAATAACTCGCAGCTGTACAGAAAAATGGATAAAATAAATGATTTTATTAATCTGAGCTTCACATTGGTTGGTAAATACTTTGCTGTAGGACTTCGGTCTCGAGGGGCACTATAGATTTTTGAAACTGTCCTATTTATATGTACATCCCAGTTAAGGTCGAAGTTAAAGTAAACCCCAAGATTTTTTATGTTTTCCACATGTGCGATTGGGTTCTGGTTGAGGAAGAGAGTGGAAAAGTGTTCTTTACATCTGCTTTTGCTTAAAATCATGGCATTAGTGTTTGTTGGATTGAGCTTCAGCTCATTTATCACCGTCCAAGATGAAATTTTTACACAATTCCCGATTCATTCGGCTGGAGGCTGGTATCATATCCTGTTTTGGAAACATTTTAAAAATTTGAACTTCGTCTGCATAGATGTGATATCCGGAATCTGAGAAACATTCTTCTATATTGTTAATTAAACAAGAAAATAAAAGGGGTCCTTTCACAGAGCCTTGCGGGACGCCCATTGGAACCTTTAATCTACTAGAGCACTTATTCTATACTGTGACCTATTAAAAAGGTATGAGTTAATCATGTTGCATAAAGAGTTTTCAAAGGAAAACTTAGTCTTAAGTTTATTCAATAAAATGTTATGATTGACGCTGTCAAATGCCTTTGAAAAATCCAAGAATACAATTAATCCCACCATATCCTTGTCAAACCCATATCGAACGAATGTCTTCTCAAATTTTGATCAGAGACGTAGTGCAATTGTGTTTGGCACGGAAGCCAGATTGGTGGTTTGGAATAGGTCACTATTATTAAGAAAAACCTTTATCTGATTGCTCATAATTTTTTCCATAGTTTTGCTCAAAAATTTCAAAATCGAGATTGGGCGGTATTCGATTTTGTTTGCTTGGGATTGCTTAGGTAATGGCAAAACTTTAGCAACTTTCCAGATATCAGGGAAAACAGAAGTGGTCAAAATAGTATTAAAAATAAACGTTGTTTGGTGTAGAAAAACGGTAGGAGGGTCTTAATAAATTCTGGTTGAATGTTATCTGAACCAATAGCTTTTGACTTAATTTTTAAAATTTCATGGCCAACCACCGCCGTGTCAACACACAAGAAAGTGAGAAAGTATCTCTTTGATTGAAAAAGGAACTAGGAACGTGTGAACTTACGTTCGATTGAGGTTGAACGAATTTTTCCAAAAGGTGGAACTTAAAAACCAATTTTCAAAGAAAGATTTTCTGTGTCTTCTTATAAGATAAGTGACTGCATTTCGGGCAAGCTTAAATTCATTATGAATATCAGAACACTTATATCTTCACCATCTCACATATATGACTATGACTACTAAAAGTTTTTCTTTTTCATAAGGGTCTTCTACCCTTTGGACGATCGCAATGTTTATATTGAGATATGGATGGCATGTGCTAACTTAAAAGATATTTCGTCCCACCGGAAAGTCAATAAGCCCAAGTCAGTTGCCAGGCGTGGGGTCGTGTAGACTTAACCTACTTCCTTTCCTATCCTTGCTTTGAAATCGCCTAGTATAATTTCAACGTGATACTTCGGACGTTGCTCGTACGTACATTCGAGCATGTATGTTTTGTCGAGAAGCTCGAAGGAACATTCGTTGGTGGAAACAACTGTGTCTTCTGTATGGACTTATTACCATCTTGCCTAAGTCTTTCGCATATAGCAAGTCCATTAATCCATATCCAATCAAGCGCAGTTTGTTTGTAGATATCACAGTTCTTAATCTCCTTCTGTCCGGCTCATTGCATGGCATTTCCTGATTGGCGGTGTTATCTGCGTCCGCTCCAGAAGCCTTGGTGGACTTCAGCTTAGATATTTCTACCTTCACTTTATCCAGATCGGGTGGACGAAATTGTTGGTCATCATTGTCCAGGTTGAAAGGTTGATTCTGCCTGACAGCGGCATTTGGTCCGTCATCGCCGTTATACAGTCTGCAGAAATGATCTTTCCAAATCCTCAGCATCGACTGCGACTCTACTATGATGTTCCCTTGTTCATCTCTACAGACTTCGGGTCGGAGTTTGCGTCCGTGGCATTTTTTTTTTTTACCTTTCGGTCAAACTTCCGATTCTTATTTCTGGAGTAGCATCTATCAATTTCCTTGACCGCGCGCTTCGCATGCTCTTTCTTTTTCCCCCTGGGAAGCCGGTATTTGACTCTTCTCTTCTGCTCATACAGCTTGTAAGTAGCTCTAGTCTTTTTTTGTTGTGCCGCATTGCGTGCCTTTTGCTTAGCTACATGTGCTAAGCATGGCATTCGTCATCAAACCAGGGGTTTCGTTGTGATGGCCGAGTGAATCCCAGCACATCGGCAGCGCGGCAGCATCTCTGATGGCCTTCTGGCAGTGTTGCTACTGGTCTTCGATGCTTGATGCTGGAGACAAGGGACCTATAAAGAGATAAAGGGAGATTCGATTGCAAAAGGACTTGGCAATCTCTTGCGATTGTAGCCGTCTGACGTCGAAATTCCTCACACCATTAGCTTTTCTTGGCGTACTTTGGGATATCCGCAACCGTACCTTGGCTACAACAAGGTAATGGTCCGAGTCGAGTTGGCTCCTCGGAACGTACGGACATCCATAATACTGGAGGAGTGTCTTGCGTCGATCGCAATGTGGTCAATCTGGTTGACGGTTGATTGATCAGGAGTTCTCCAAGTCCCCTTGTGAATATCTAGATGGGGGACCCGCGTGCGAGCTACTATAATATTTCATCCCTCCGCAAAGTCAATAAGCCTGAATCCGTTATCGGAGGTGGTGTTGTGCAGGCTGTATTTTCCGACAGTGCTACAAGAGAGGCCTTCCCTTCTTACCTTTCCATTAAAATCGCCGAAGGCAATTTTAGTGTCATAGCTAGGGCAGTGCACATAGGTCTTGCTCAAGAGCTCATAGAAGGCATCTTTGGTGTCGTCGTCTTTCTCCTCTGTGGGGGGGGGGGGGGGTGCACGCATATCAGGCTAATATTGGTAAATTTAGCCTTGATGCGGATTGCTACGAAGCGCTCGTTCACTTTGCGAAAACTCAAGACTTCTTGTCTTAGTCTGTCTCCGACAACAAATCCGCATCCAAATAAGCGCTGCTTTTGCCGTCGATAGCAATTGCCGTAGTAGATATCGCAGTTTTTCATCTTCGTTTTGTTCGGCCCATCCGATCGCATTTCTTGAGTGGCGGTTATGTCTGCTTTGCAGCAGTCTAGGGCCTCCGCTAGTTGCTCGGCTGCACGTGGTCTATTAAGGGATCTAACATTCCACGTGCATATCCGAAGCTCATTGTCCTTAAATCGTTTGCGTGGGTTGTCAACAATAGATCCGTCCGTATGCGAGGCTTGTTATTGCTTCGTAACTGTTTAATATTATTCATGGCCGGGCAACTACCCCAGCGGCGAAACCCCCAACCTGGAGGGCCAGTTCCATTTTTTGATATCCGTAGGACGAGGGATAGGTTGGACCGAAAGCCAGTAATCCGTTCTGGGATGTGAGTGCCACAGTTGGTCCATTAAGGGCTCTTCCGCCATCATCCCTTTTTCAAGGCCCTGACTTAGTCTCGGAAATCCTTACCGGCCCAATTTCCAAATATGCCGGAGTACCGCACACTACTTTTTGAAAAACACGTTCCACCAGTCGTTGAAGAATCCCACGATATTCTCAAAGAAAAAAAAAATACCCATACATTTCACCTTATAAGATCGGTTCGGAACTGAAAAGCTGACCTTAAACTGAAGATCAGTTTTTTGCCCTGAAATACCAGAAGTTCGACAGTTGACGTAAAGGATTTACCAGAAAATAGCAAAAAGTTACTCGTAATCGATTAGAAACGCAGTTTTGATTTTAAATATTGTATAAGACAATTGGCGATGGCGCGATAGTAAGCTCATTGGACTATCAGGCACAGAGTATGGGTTCGATTCCTGGCTGGGTCACCAACAATTTTTCAAATCGCCATCACCCTTTCGGCGGGCAATGGCAGGAAAATTGCCTAAGAAAATGCTTCTAAAGAGAGCCGTTCGAATGCGGCGATAAACCGTAGGCCACGCTCATATGTGACAAAAATGACAACATGAGCAACACAAAAGAGTGTCAAGAAGCTAGGCCATGGTCCATACCGGGCCAGCCCCACAGTTAGTTTTTTTTTCTGTTATAAGACAAATGAGTTTGAATGTTAGTGAAAAAAACGGCATGAACTTTTTCGTTGAACCAATATATGTAAGCTGTCAACAAAGAAATCTTGATCACTTCAGCCCTACTTAATGGTTTTGAGGCATAATCGTTACAAAAGGAAAATTCGTAAAATATTCAGTGCCATTCTTGTTAACAGGCTTTGGAGCAAGGGCCTCTTCTAATTGATGACTGCCCGTGACCTGTCAAGGGTCCAAACATTCCACGATTGCAAGTGTCGTCAATGGTGAATCCATTCGTATTGTAACCCATATGTTGGTTCGCTACATCTATTGTACATTATTTCCTCCGTATAGTATTGTGAGCCCTATGATGAAGTTAGCCATTATATTCCTTTCGGCCGATCTTGCTATTGCCATTCAAGTCGCAGTTACCGAGCACCAACACACATTATTTTTCACAGATTTACTCCGCTCAGCGCCTTAAAAAATTGTTTACACCCAACCAATACGAGGACAGGGTCACTCTTCAATAAGTTCCAAACACTTTTATCAATTCTTAAAATAAAGGGAGCATTGGTGGCGATTTTTTTCTAAATTCATTCTTGACCCTTTCGTAATCGTTGATGAAAAATTCTTGTGACCTCGGAATATGTACATAGGTCATGAGGAGCCCTTTCTTCCGTCTTTGATGGACTTATTTATATGGCATACTCTTCATTGACATCCTTCAGCCAAAAGAGGCAACAAAATGACTGTCGGTTCTATCGTATATGTGCTCGCTTAGATGCTGACTATTAGATAGATATCTAACAGAACAAGGAATAGAAGACATAGCGCTACTCATTCAAAAGAAATTTTCAGTCGAATTCAACTTATCAACAAATAAAACTCAAAAACCAGAAAAAAATGCAAATAGTAACCAAACACCCGATAAATGAGTATCACACCATTATCGTTAGCCACTACATCGTCGTCCAAAATCGTGTCCTTAACTGCCAACCGAACCCCTCACTTATCGTCGACCATAACTCAGAACCGTCTGTAAACCTTTCATCATCTTCGAACTAAATACTTTGAAGAATTTTAAATTAATCCATTTAATTGAAAGGAAAACATTTAATCATCCAATCTACGCACACACATACACACAAAAGCACATCATCCTTCTCAAAGAGAAGAGGACGAAGATAAAAAAAAAACAGCCATCTTCAGCAAAAAAAAGAAAACTTCTCCATCACTTCGATGGCGAATGATGAATACCACGATGAGTGTGATAATTTGCTGCGGATAAATAACCAAAGTATCTCTTAGAATCATCTTAAGTCAACCTTCGGAAGGATCATTTCATGTAAACAACAGCAATTTTCAAAAACACAAAAACACATCTAAAAGGACGTTTTAGAAGAAAATTCACAGACATTCATCCCGCACTTATCCATCGTAATTGATATTGGATACATGTAAATCGAAAGATGTTTTCACTTTTTCTCGATTATACATACATAGATATTTACATATGTTTGGTTTTGAGAAAATGTAGCCGCACGAGGACCTTAAGGTATCGTTTATTTGGTCTGCTTACCCCTGCCATCACATACAAATCCGAGAGGTACCTTCTTCGAAAGAGAAACGAATTAAACGCTTACAATGTGAAGTTTTAAGGAGCTCCTTACCATCAGGAGCAGGATAAAAATCCCATTTTCATAATTTACCGTTGTAAAAAGGGACAATTTTCTCTCAATACCAACAAGAAAAAGACAAAAAAAAACACAGGAATACGAGTACATAAGCTCAATCAGCAAAGGATGACTGCCGACTAGGACAGGATACGAAAGTGCCGCCATTATGCGCTTATAAGGATGACAAAAAAGCTTTTAAAGCATTTCCCCTTATTCCGATTGGTTGCACAAGGTGGGCGTGGAATATTTAGTAATGAGAGCATCCCTTCCCTTGAGTCGAAGTCCTGCCGTCTTAATTTACAATCATGCGCTCTCGGAATGCTGGGGAAATGGGAAATGGGAAATGGGAAATGTATCTTTTCCTCTCTCCTTATCCTTATGTATATACATACATGTTCAGCTCACTAAGGCAAGTGGCTCTACTGTGCGTGCTTATGTGTATTTGTGTGTGATTCCTAACAGTACCTAAATAGGTAATGATGCAAACTCCTAATGTCATTTACCCCACAATGACAGCCATTTATGGCAATTAGCACTTTAACTGTTTGCTCCCCAGCAGGTGAGACAGCAGCTACAAATGTGGATGGTGGTTAGTTAAGAATTATATAGAGCTTCATGATGTTTCCGGACTAGGTACTGTATCCGTACCGTAACAGGGTTACTGGCTGTGCCGGGGGTGAAAATAATTAAGAGCGTAAATGTAAAACTTCCAGTCAGCAATCAGATACGAGTTCTTGCATTCGTACGAGTATGCAGATACAATCACACTCTAACGTATACCTTCACAGTCGTCACAGTCGAATTGAAATCGCTTTGCTCATTGAGGGAGGACAAGCTCTTATCGGGAGTTGGTGGGTTAGAGGCTTCAAACTGGATGATGGCATGGGAAAATGGAGGACGTTATTTTCGTGTAGCAATTATTTTGATTCGAAAATCAGCTTAGTCGAGTAAAAGCTGGTGGATGTGTTCGCAATGAATTTTGTGGTTTCCTGCTGTTGCTCCAAGCGCTGAATGCGATTGATTGCGAACACAACCAACGTACCTACCTAGTTACCTATCTGTCAACCGATTCGTACCACTTTCATACTCCAAAGCCCCCCTTCGAACATAGCCAATATTGAATATTTAATTGCAATTAGCACGCCCGTTAATGGCGGCGTTTAATTAGAACGCAAGAACGACGTGCTTGATGGTGTATTTGAAAAGGTGAATACGAGCTGGAGCTCAAGTTGAGGCTGAAACTGCGGCAGATGATGTTAGGTAGCGATACCTACCTACTGCGTTTGTATACACTTGCTTAGAGGGATTGTGGAATTCAAATTAGTAGAAATCATTTGTCCAGAGGGTTGGCTTGGTAGATACTCGGCTAGTATAGTAGATGGCGTGTTATTTAATTGAAGTGGATTTAAATTCTACATTAATGTTTAAAGATTTTCAGCACATTGTCCAATTAACTGAATGTGGAAGTTGTACGAAAATTATGGAGAGTTGGAGAGTGCTATGATTGCACTGTTTATACAACTTGAGGGTTGAACTTTTGGATCGCTTAAAAACAGATATGTTATGGCGATATGTGGGAACAGTCTGACTGAGTGGATTACACGAGTAGTGAAACAACCAAGTTCGAATCAAAGTGCTTCCTACCAGATGTGAACCCTTCATGCGGACTAAAATTGCAAGTGGGTGCTCGAAGCCTCCGATGCCGCAAGGATCAAGTAATGTAATGTATTAAAGAAATAATACAGTCGCACATTGAGATTATAAAAATCTTATAAATTTGTACAATGTTTAGGGAAGGTTGAGTATTTTAGAATTAAAAAGAAATTAAAATAAAATAGATATAAATGTATATAAAGGTAAATTAGTTGTGATCAATGGCCAAATGTGTAAGGAGTTGGTTTTTGAAGTGCTTTGCGTTTCTTATCCCTCTCAGTTCCATCGGAAGGGAGTTTCACAGGCGAGTGGCATGAACTAAGAACTGCCGTTCTGATGTTAAACAGCAGAACGTGGCTGGATTAGTACAAAGTTTCGCTGCGATACAGGAAACCTTAGCTTACTGTAAAGGTAGTCTGGTTTTTGTGTATGAATAATGTTGTAAATACTAGGTGAGATGAAAAGTAACCTCCTTGACAGCCAAAATGCGCTGCTACTGCAAAACAGGTTTTGGTGCCTTGAAGTCTGAAGTCCGTTCATGTTTAGGCAAACATGCCAAATTTCAGTGCGATACTGTCTTTAGTTTTGTTTTGACAGCTGATCGTTGTTGACGTATTTGGCATCATGTTGAGTATGGACAAAAACGAAAGGAAACAAAAGAAAAGTTGGATAAATATTATGGGGCTAATGCTCCGTCAGATTACACCGCCCTCCCAGGCCCTCCGATGCGGTTACAGAGGACAATGTCAAAAAAACACATGAAATGATGTTGGCTGACTGGAAAGTGAAGGTGCGCGAACTAGCAGATACCACAAAGATTAGTACTGAGCGCACACGCCAAATTTTGGGCAATATTCTGCACATGAAAAAGTTATCCTGCCGCTGGGTGCCGCGCATGCTCACTCCTGACCAAAAACACGAACGCGAGAGCACTTCGAAAGAGTGTTTGAACTTGCTGATGCGGAATCGGGCGCACTTTTGGCGTCGATTGGTAACTCTTGATGTAACCGGGATCCACTATAACACACCAGAGAACAGAATGAATGCCCGGCAATGGACTGAAGCCGGCACGAGTGCTCCGAAGCGGCCGATGGAGGCTCAATGGATCGGAAAGGTTATGGCGTCGGTTTTCTGGGATTGTCATGGCAAAAACAAGGAAAAACCATCAACAGCGAGTATTACTGTACATTATTAGAGCGATTGAAGGCCGAAATCGCTGCAAAACGGCCTCACATTAAGCGAAAAAAAATTTTGTTTTTGCAAGACAATGCGCCGGCGCATAAGAGCATCGCAACCGCGGCTAAAATCAATGAGTTGCGGCTCCAATTGCTGTCGCATCCACCGTATTCGCCCGATTTGGCTCCTTCGAATTATTATCTCTTCCCAAACCTTAAAAGATGACTCATCAATAAAAATTCAGCTCACGCAAGGAAATCATCGACGACACGGAGGAGTATTTTGCAGACCTTCCGGAAAATTACTTTTCGGACGGGATCAAGAAGTTTGAAAATCGCTGGAATAAGTGTATCAACCTAAAAGGGGACTATAATGAACAATATAAAAAAAAAAACATTTGAAAAATTTTTTTTTCATTCCCAACATCCGAAGATTGCTTTGGCATACGATGAAACATGGTCGTATCTACGCAGGTCATATATGTATCGTGCAATATTATTGTAGACTACAGTTAATTTCCTTTTTGACCTGTAGTCGAGTTTACCAAATAACTCACAGCAGTTTAATAAAATTGGCAGTAGCAGAGTTTTTGCTACAAGCATTTTCGTTTTTGTTGGTGTATATTCACGTGAAGACCAGAGAAGACGGAGACAGCCATAAACTTTCCAATTGTTGCAGTGATATGAGCGTCCCACGATAATGTACGATTAACGGTAATACCTAGATCTCGAACAGACTCAACATATTCGATGTTTGAGTCCCCTAGACAAAGGTTATTAGCCTGCGCCCAGTTCAGGATATTACTAAGATCTTCATTAATTTTTATTGTCGTAGATTCTACCAAACTAGTACGATTTTGTATAAATAGTTGCACATCGTCTGCGTACATATGAACGCTGCAGTGTTGTACAACATTAGGGAGCTCGTTCACATATATTGGAAAAAGAATTGGCCCGAGTATAGAACCTTGCGGTACACCAGTTGTGATCGATAACATTTCAGATGCTCGATCTCCAACGACTACGGAATACGAACCCGTTAGGTATGAATATACCAATTTTTCCAATTAAATGGCTTATAAGCTTAAAGCACAAGAGTGCGTGGTTTACCGTATAGAAATCTTTTAAGAAATCGAGAAGGGTTAAAATGGTAAGCTCGTTTCGATCGAGACCATTTCGAATGTCATCAGTGATAAGGAAGAGAGCGGTTTTGCAGCTTCGCTTTCTTCGAATGTTTTGCGAGGTGTTGGGTTAATTGTGCAGGTAGAGCTTTCTCAAATATCTTAGAAAGGTAGGGCAGAATTGCGATTGGTCTGTATTCAGATAAGTTGCTATTTCCCTTTTTTTGTTTGGGCACGATCTTGGCTTTTTTCCATTCGTTGGGATACACAGAGGTAGTTAAAACTGTATTGTACTGAAAATGTGTATTATGTATAGAAGAATGACTGGCAACGACAGTTAAATAAATTTAGGGTGTATCCCATCTAACCCAGTTGCATTTGATTTCACTGATAATACCGCCTCCACGATATCAAGATCTGAGACCCTGAGTAAAGAAAAATTTTCTGAGTTTCTGTTGCCACCAATGGATTCCTCAAACGTCAAACTTACATCAGAATAGTCGAACGAAGGGCATGATGTAAATATTCGGTTGAGTGCATTGCAATCTAAGTCATCTGGAAGATTATGCTCTTGTTTGTCAACTCCTATTCGTCGCAGATTTTTCCCTGCTGCAAATGGATCAAGTTTCTGTTTATAAAAACGTACTTTTGTCTTTGTACCTCACAGACAACCTTATTTCGAAGTTGTCGATACATATCATATAGTCTCACCAATTTGTATCGTTTCCAACGGAAATAGACAAAATCTCTATCCTCCATTAGCTTTGAAATAGTACAGGTCATCCAAGATGGGGAGTTAAATTGTATCTTTTTGGTTTTGACTTTGACATGAATGTCAGAGGGCCTATTTAAAACTCCTTGAAAAAAACTACTTGGTCGTTTACAGAAGACGTGTAGAAGATTTCGTTCAAGTTAAAACTCCGTAGATCTTGCAGAAGTCGAACGCAATTAATATTTATAAAGTCCCTATACTGGTAGGTATGAGTATGAGATCGTTCCTGGGGCAGGAAGTTGGTAATAGAGGAGTGTTTTGTCTAAGTCGCTAGTGGAGAAGTGATCAAGCAGTGTACTGGGATTGTTTAAATGATGAGTGGGTAAGGTATTATTTACCGGGAAGAGATTTAGCTACATCATGAAGTCAGATACTCGTAGTTCAGCAGATTTGGTAGCGTCAAGTAAGTTACTGTTACGATCACCACAGATAACAATATGGGGCGTGTAACATAACAACTGTTCCAGTGTGTCGAACAGATGGTTAAAGTTTATATTGCTGTTTGGTCTGTACACAGCGCCTTTGAGAAGATTTGCAGTGTTACACACATGTAAAATCGGAAGCATATCGTGTAAGGTACCATTCCTGCTTCTACCAGTGGAAACTCCTTGTGTGTCAGACCCGCAGGGTTGTATCATAATTATTTAGTGACACGTTGAGAGGGAAATAAGAGGAAGCAGAAACGCAACCAATTTTATAAAAGAAAGGTGGACTGCATTTAGAAAAGATCGATTTGGCCATTGTCACTCACAAAAAATAACAAAAAAAATAGAATGAACTGGGTTTCAACTCGCCCCAACAAAGAAACCCTGAGTTGTTTGCGAATAGAGACAGACAGACAAATTAAGTAAAACAACAAATGTACCGAGCTTTTACTATAAGTGGCACTTCAGTCCGGGGTTGAACCTGGGCCTCAGTTAACGACGACTTTTTCCATTTTTGATATGATTTTGATTTTTGATACATGCTTTTGCGCCATAGCGCAGGTCTGGAAATATGTATTAAGGTCTCAAATAGGGTAACTTTTGTTGGTCGAGAGAAGGCTTTGCTAGTCAATTACCTTCTTAGCCCAAAGAAGCAGCGATCGTAAATATTTGTTCTTCGTTTGATCTCAGCACTGGTGTCATTGTCTGAGCTTTTAGCGCAGCCTATGTCTTAACTACCTTAAAGTTATATTTGTCGTAGATGACGCTCTGTCCGAAACGTTGGTGTTGAGTGTCCCATTGCTTGACAGCATGTACTTGTCCTCGTTGACCGCTAAACCCATTTTCGCCTTTTGTGCCTCTTGTGTTTGCGCGTGAGTTTTGCACTATTTTTTCTAGTATGATGTTGGAGAAATCTTATGGTAGCGCATCGACTTGTCTAAATCGTTTTTTGACATCAAAGGTCTCGGTGAGATTTTTACCGACCTTGATGGAGCAGCGTGTATTCTCCATCAACATCCTGCACAGACGGACGAGTTTGGCAGGGATGCCAAAATTAGAGATTGTTACGTATAGCTCGTCTCTTTAGATGCTGTCATATGCGGCCTTAAGATCGATCAATAGATTGTATGTATCAATCTGGAGCTCACGAGTTATCTCCAAGATCTGCCGTAGTGCGAATATTTGGTCGATGGTGAGTTTTCCTGTCCTGAAACCACACTGATATGGACTTATCAGGTTGTTTGGGAACGGATTCAGGCGTTCACACAATACGCCAGATAAGATCTTGTATGCGATGTTAAGAAGACTGATGCCTCTGTACTTGGCGCCATTCAGATGGTCTCCATTCTTGAGGATCGGGCAAAGAATGCTGAGATTCCATTCATCGGGCATTCTTTCGTCCGACCGTATTTTAGGGATGAGTTGGTGTAGGAGTATGCTCGTTACCAAGTCATCGCATGCCGCTTTGAAGAGCTCAGCAGTCAAGCCGTCATTCCTGGAGTAGCATCTCTCATGCTCTCCTTTTTGTTCCTCCTCGGTGTTCGTCTCTCCTCTTCTGCTTATACAACTCTTGAGCAGGTCTAACTTTTCTTTGCAGCGCCGCATTGTGTGCGTCTTGCTTAGCTGCATGTACTTGCCGGCATTCGTCATCAAACTAGGGGTTTCGTTCAATGATCGAATCAAACCAAGCATATCAGTAGCGGCATCTCCGATGGCTTTTTGGCAGTGTTGCCACTGGTCTTCCATGCCTGATTCTGACTACAAGGGACCTCTTAAGAGATTAAGAAAGACTCGATCGAAAAAGGATTTGGCGATCTCTTGCTCTTGTTGCCGCTTTACGTCTAAATTCCTTTGTGTTGTCGTTGTTTGGGATATCCCCAACCGTTCCTTGGCTACAACAAGATAATGGTCCGTGTCGGTGTTGGCTCTTCGGAATGTAAGCTCGTTTTTACGATCTGATTTCATTACCATATTTTGTCTGGAGATTTGTAAAATCCTGACAAACCAGATACAATTGAGCACTTAAAAGCCAACATTCGACATTGCCAAAATACAGTCTCATTTCCTGCGAAAAGAGTGTGAAAATTAGACCTCCAGATTAAGCCATGCACGAACCAAGCACGGTTGGTTGATAAACAAAGGCAATTTCATGGATATCAAAAATATTTTTCAGTATTTCATTTTAGTTTAAAGTTTTCCACGCCTCAGAAAAAACACCTTCTAGGGAAAATGTGTAAAATGGATGGATGATATCAGTAAGAGCTTTACTTATTAACTTAACAAGTCTACTTTGTTCCAGTCTGCTGGTTGATATTTGCGATATTTAACTGGCTTCTAGGAATAGCTACAAATTTTAAAACAGTCTATTCTCTTTGCCCTGACCATACGCACTACACGCATGTGCATCTTTTCACTGTCTTGTCAGGCTCGGTTGAAGGATAATAACTGAAATGAATTATAGCATATGGTATCACACAAATTATTATCTCAAATTCGAATGAGGTCAATAAAGCCTTAATTATATGAGATATCTTCCCTAAAGATCTTTCAGCAAGATACTTTTCTTTACCTCAATGATTATCAGCCTCTACGTACCTACTATTAGGATACATTTATTAGTTTAAATTTATATGGGACTGCAAAGTTGTCAATTTGTCAGGCTTTAGCATTTTGAAACTATGTAGCTAAAATGAATAAATATCTTCCCCGTAAAAAAAGCATGAATTTCAAATAAATTGTGGTTTTCTTAAGATAAAAATTAAAACTTCAAAAAAATCTTAAATCTTTTTCTGTTTTTGAATTTTTTTTATTTCAATTTACACACGAAAAGCGAACCGGCAATATTCGAGTGTACTATAGATTAATATTTCAGCACATTATCTGATTACTTTAAAGTGGGCAGATATATATGAAAAATCATTTTTATCACCTCGTCGATGTGATTAACAAATTCTCTGAGTGTTAAAAAGATTGAGCTGATTGGATAAAGGCGTTGCCACTTGTGACATACGAGTGTGTATCTTATTTATAAATACATGTATTTGAGTCGATTCTATTTTTACTTCCATCGTTCTTAAAACTTTTCATAAAATTGAGGCGTGACAGTCATAAAAATATTTCTAATAAATTGTAATGTACTCTTATCAAATTAATTTTAGTACTCAAATTAAATTCGAATTAAATTCCAAAGTTCAAAGACTATCTGACGATTTCGAATTTGTTTTTAAGCGATTGGTAAGCTTACCACTCATGTTAGATACTTTATTTTTAACTGCCTCTCTTATTTCAGCAGCTGTCTTAGCCTGAACTTCATTAAGAGGGACTTACATCTTGTAGGTGTACCACCCAATAATGCATTTTTGTTATTCAATCTTGTAACAAAAATGTGCAATCTACAGGAGTAAAATTCGTGAATTTTTTGATCAACATAATCGCCCTAGTGAGGCCGGAATTCGTGCAATGGTGAAGGGTTTCGAAGAAACTGGTTAAGTATCAGGTCAAACTCCATATCAGCATACTAGGCCAGCACGTACACTCCAAAACATCATCACTGTGAGCGAAAGTAAAGAACCGTTTAAAACGCAGGGATTGAGGAATCTTTCCTTTAAAATAAGCACGGACAGACAGATTGACATACAAATATGGGTGGGGATGGAAAACCATTCACACAACGAGGAGCTACCTGTGAAATCGTGAATGGCTCTGAGGTGACCCCTCTTCCATCTGTCAAACTTACAATGTGACTTCCCACATTTCTGAAAGGGCTCGTGTATAATCGCTTTAAATGAAAAATATAAATAAAATTAAATACCTAATTATCTTATGATTAATATTATTTTTTCATCTTCTGCAAATTTATCTTCTATCTTCATAGCATTCTTTGAAGTCATCCACACCTACCAACTTAACAGAGTTTGGGTCTAATACGCTTTGTTCTTTGGAAAATTACCAAGAAGTCGATTTTATTACCACCGATATCAGAAATGTGTTCTACAAAATTTCTTACGAAATCATACTTTCAAAATTCACATCTCTCGGAAATCTTCTACAACTTGGAACAAATCTTATTTAGAATGGCAGTACAATGTCGTCTTTAAGTCTATCGGATCTAATTAGAGCTATGTACATCTGGAGTACCACAACGAAGCCAGCTTGGTCCCCTGATCTTCATCCAAATAAAGAAAGATGTAGTTTTTATATTAAACAACCTCAGATTTATATAACTTTGTACAACTTTTTACAAATTCCTGTTCGTTTACTCCAAAAAGTTGCAACAAAGAGAGCCGATGAGAGAGATAAACATTTTTCCTCCATTGAAATAGTTGCAATTTCCTGCCTCATAAATTTCTGTGGGAAGCTGTGTAACAACTGTCAAAGCAAACAGCTATGTCTGGTATTACACGGTGACTTTTGAGTCAAGACTCACACAAGTGCAAAAGAGAAAGAAGATGAGATCGAAAATCACAAACCTTGTGAGTCTTCGGGCAAAATTTCTATGACTCTTTTTGACGTTTCTTATTCTCCTTCTTCGCTATTTTTCTATGTCGCTTTATTTCTATTCGTTCTTCATGGAGTGTTATTCTCAAAAAACACGGAAGAAATTTTTTGGTCAAAGGAATCAGGGAAAAATTCAAACTTTTTTGTTTGCACGTTATTTCCCTATTTCGTAGTTGCCTGAAAAATGAACGAAGAAATTTGTTGGTCAAAAGAATTGACCTTGGAACTGATAGGTTTATATCAAATGCACCCTAATTTGTACAATGCCACTGATATAAATTATATAATTAGGGTGAAAAGGGCTGATGCAATGGACATGATATTGAACGGGCTTAAATATTTAGAACCAAACATAACCATTGAGGTAATTAGGCGCAAATTGCACACCCTCCGAAATCAGTTTATTCGTGAATTCCGGTGTGTTGAAAAAAGCAAAAAAAGTGGAGCGGGCCTCGATGACTTATATGAGCCAAAGTTGTGGTGCTACGACCAATTGCTTTTTTTTGAAATACTATTGTGCAACGAGATCCATAAGTTGGCTTACAGCCATTGATGCACAATTAAGTATGTTATTTAAGTCCTCTGATTCCATTTTGCACTTTTAATTACGAAAGAATAAATAAAAAAAAAAAGTTTGTTTGTCACACTTTACGCTCCACAACCGAAACAATAAATAAAAGAGAGCTGTCAAAAAGAGTCGTGTACTGAAAAGTCACCGTGTAATACCGGACTATTCTGCGAAACAACAACAACAACCAAATTCACTAATTGACTTTTGACGTTTTATACACAAATGTGGTTTACTGCGTTTGTTTACTTTCTTGCAAGTTTCTATCTCTCCCTGAGCGAATTTTCTGCCATCTTTTACCCATTTCACCACAAAAAGTTAACAAACAGACCTAATATCTAAATCCGTGACTCGTAGGCATTACGACATGTTAACATTGTGGCAACATTTTTAGACCTCAGTATTAGTAAATGCGAGGCCTTCAGATCCTATCATATCAGCAATGAAGCGATTCCATAGCTTTGTTCAGTGAGGTTGTTCCAAAATGTTCGGAACAAAAAATCTTGCACCTACTCACGAAGTAGAACACAATTGTGAAAAGTGTCAATATCAGCTGTGATTTTAAATTGTATTATTTGTTGGCGGTTATTTGCTAAATCAAGTGAAATTTTAAATTACAATCGGATTAACTTTTGAAAACTCTCATATGGGCTCTACTTTTCTGTTCTCATTTGATTTGACGTTTTTCACAAATTTGTGCGGTTCTGTTGTAGTTTTTTCCCACTGTCACATCGTGTTTGGTGTGAATGGAAATTCAATTTCGCAGTTGTAGATATCTATAACTCAATTAATAGAAGAGAATAGAAGAGTCTAAAGAGTTTCTAGGCCTGTACTTCACTCAGTCAATCAAACTCACCTTGTTATTACAAATCGAACTATTTCAACCTAGATTCATCCATTCTGCGCCACTTCAACAACTTCGTGACGTGCTAGTATACGTCCCATCTATCAGCTCCTAACTGAAATTGTTGTCTCTTAAAAACATTTATCAATACCTACAAACGTAACTTTCGAACTTCATCCCTATTTCTTCTGAATTTCCACCACGTCGAATTCTTCTGATAAAAGTTGTGGCTAGAATGCAACGAGTTACGAATAAAATTTTTAAAAATTCGGATTCCTTTAAGGGTACTCGAGTAATGTTTATTATCATACAAGTTAACTATGTTAGCCTCCAATTCCTCTATCGTAGCCAGATTATCCATGTAGACGTTGGACTTTATGTCACATCAAATGAAAAAGTCTAGTGGTTTGATGTCACAAGATCTAGGCCGCCAATTCACCAGTTCAAAGTGTAAAATTAGGTATTTACCGAATAACTCTGGTTTCACGGGCTGTGTGACAAGTGGCGTCCGACAAACCACAGTGCATATGACAAACCAAACCGTTGAGAACGGTGCCGAACCCATTCATGACACTCATGACGTACACTCTCCACTACTGGTGCTATATTTTCTTCACTACGTGCTTACTTATTTACTTAAGGTGCGCTACAGTTCGGGTGGACCTGGGTCAACAATTGTCTAAGCCAGATTCCTTCAACTTGCGAGCACCACCAAACCGCTGTCTTCCTCTATGTCCTGTCACTCACCCGCGGATTCAAAGGCTTTTCAGACCTAAGCTCAGGTGCCTATCCACTCTATATGACCCAGTTATCTCTGCCGTTGGATCTTCACTTATTGTCGCTGTACAGCCCGCACAGTTCAACGTTGTACGAGTATCTCCTACTCCGCTCACAGTCTATGCAAACAGAACCGAAAATCACCCGAAAATTTAAAGCAACCAAGAGCACCTTTATCCATTTTTGATAAATTCGATGCCTCTGCGCAGGAGTGGTGAAGCAAGACGTCGGTATTGTGTGTCTTTTCATGTTGGCAGCATACTTCGCACTTGATCACGCCCTCATACCCGAGTTAAACCCTGCATATCAGAAGCAACATCTCTAACATTCTACGTTTTCCTTTATTCATTTTCATGGACTTTCAACAGTGGATCCATCTGTATCCGATGATTGCTTGTGCCTCATAACTTTTGTTTTTATACCATAGCCAGGCTAGGCTGTTACCCCAGCCTCACAACACCCAAACTGGAAAGCCAGTGACATTTTTGATACCCAGAATTTGACCCAGAATTACCATTTGTAACATGAAAATGAGCAAATACTGAAAACAGTGCTCTCGTAATTGTGTTTAATTTACAAATTTGCATATTGATTTCAATTTAAGTTTAATAAGTTTATTGAACACACCTAATCTCGAAGAACTTCTTGGAGCTAGACACGGAAGATCAGAAAACTAATTTAAGGAATCGTCCCACAAGGCAAAAAAGCGTAAGCTTAAATCTATTATGACCTTCTGATCAAGTCAAGAGCTAAATTATGCAGCAAAAATACGCAGCTCTTCAGCTGACAAAAAGTAATCTAAAGCTAAGAAGAATGCTGTTTTATCTCCTGAGAAAGCACTGATCTTATACCTTGACTTGAATCTGCCTGCAAGGAAATATATCTTCCTAAGATCAGTAGTAAAAGCGATCCATAAGATTTTTTTATTCCTAGTCTGTGCGGACTCAAAAAGGTTACAAAAACTACTACCGAAGGAACAGGAAACAACAGCGCTAGTCGACCTCCAAGAAACAGAAAACTAGGCAAAACTGCAGAAAGCACAACTAAAACCTAGGTATGCAAGTGGCGCCTATTTAGTTCTCTTTTTTTAACGAAAGTGTAGAAGTTGTGCAGGACCAGGAAGGTGTTATGAACAATTTGATAAATGAACTTGCCACGTGCTCATATTCGAAAAGTGGAATAGTTATTGAAGTTTCATATGCCTATCATGTTGTTCACTATGATTGGCGCCAGTGTATGTAAAATTTCATCAAAAGCAAACGCACGGCAAAATGTTACATTTGTGGTGCTAATCCTTTAGGAGATGAATGAGGAACAAATTGACGAAAAACTACCCACTTAAGAAAATTATCGTTTTTGGCTTTCCACGCTTCATTCTTTAATTAGATGTTGTTAATGTTTGCTTCAGATTTCACACAGACTACCCTTTAAGACTGCGCAGGTGCGTGTGTCCGAAAACAAAGTCGTTTTTTAAAATAGAAAGGAGGAAATTCAAAACACATTTAAAACCAGAATGAGTTTAATCTACAAACGATGGGAACACTGCGAGACGATTTTTTGCAAATCCAAAATCAACAGCAGAAATTACCAGAAGAATATGAAAACAGTGGTTGGTAGCTGTAAAAATAGGGTATGCATTGAGAGATGTCAACTTGACGATATCCAGTATGGCAACTATCTTCTAGACATCAATTGTGCTTATAATACCTCCACGTGGTAACCGTCGTCGAGTACTGGTCACTGTCCATCCGGACTGGACCTGCTAAACTTATAAGTGCGAGTGCTGACCAGATGAAAAAAATAGCAGCACTATAGACGGGACAGTGGATGAGTTCCCCAGATGGAATCAACAGTGGAAACAATCCCGAAACAAATGAGACCTTATCTGGGCTACTCTGACATATTCAGAGCTCAGGCCGGAAAGGATTTCCGGGACTAAGTCAGGGTCTTAGAAAACAGAAGAGCCCTTAATTGACCAACGACAGCACTCACACGCCAGAAAGGGCTACTGACTTTCGGTCGGACCGACCCCTCGTACTAAGGGTACCAAAAAATGGAACTAGGCCTCTAGGTTGGGTGTTGAGCCGTCGGGGTAACTGCCAGGCCATAGAAAAAAATACAAAAGTTACGAAGAAACAACAAGCCTCAGATACGGACAGATCTACTGTTGACAACCCGTGCAAATGATTTAAGGACAACGATCTTCGGATATGCACGTGGAATCTGAGGTCCCTTAACAGGCCACGAGCAGCCGAATAAATAGCGGAGGCCCTACACTGCTGCTAAGCAGATATAACCGCCATCCAAGAAATGCGATGGAATGGGCCGGACAAAAAAAGAGATGAAAACTGCGACATCTACTGCAGCGATTGTAATCGACCGCAAAGAAGCACCTAATTGGATGCGAATTTGTTGTTGGAGACAAACTTATGCAAGAAGTCTTGAGTTTCCGGCATGTGAGCGAGTGCCTCGTAGCAATCCGCATCAAAGCAAAATTTACCAACATTGACCTGATATGCGCGCACGCCCCCACAGAGGAAAAGATGACACCAAAGATGCATTATGTGAGAACTGGAACAAGACCTACGAGCAATGCCCTAGCTATGACATTAAAATCGTTCTTGGCAATTATGTCGGGATGTCCGTAATGTTCGTGGCGCATTCGGGGGTATTGAGATGCAATATAAAGCGGCGAAAATGGATTTAGCGGTCAAAAAGGCCAAGACCAGGTATGTGCTCTCAAACGAAGAGGATACTTAGCACCGACGTCTTGGACAGAACGTCACCTTCGACAGATATAACTTAGAGGTAGTTAAGGACTCAAACATCGACACGAGCACTGTCGTCTGCATTGGCTGTAAGTGGAGGAGTAAATACAACGACGAAATGTATGGACTGTACAGCGACATCGGCCTATCCAGAAGGGAAAAGATCCAAAAGCCTTCGAAGCCACCCGCCAGGGACAGCAAGTCGAAGGGGACCGCAGCCAACTTAGCGTGCGAAACTGGATACTGGAGGCGGCTAGCTAGAGATCTAGCTAGCTGGAATCGCTTGTTGATTGAACCCATGTCCACCCCGGACTGTAGCGCCACCTAAAGTGCAGTAAATAAATGTAAATCCAGGCTTAATCAGATTTTCTAAGAAACCAGACAGACCTACCTACAGCTTTATAGCTGCCTAGTAGTGTTTATAAACTAATCATTCATTGTCCAGGTTTAGAGGCATGTCTAGTAAAGAATTTAAAAGGCATTGTCTTGCATACACTAGAAAATCTTCACGGATAAATACCAATAAAAATTAATTGGCAGTGCTTCTGCTTAGATCTGATTCTTCTATGAGTCAAGCTTCTAATAAATCCATAATCCTTCACGACGACCTCAAAAAATATCCAATTGACCCGGAAAATATGGAATTATCAACGGCCGATCCTATATATTTCCAATGAAGTGTTGAAAGTGATGGCGTCGTACGTCAATCATATTTGACATTTGTGAACTAGACAGCTGCTGTATACGAACAAACAAGCAATGGATCACTATACTCCGCAAGAGTTCCGAATAATTGTGTAAATTTTTTAACCAATAATCGGTCGGTGGTGTTAGCGCAGGGTCAATTTCAACATCGATTTCCTAACCGTGTCGCGCATACTGGGTAAACATTCCGACGCTTAGCTATTCGACTCGAACATACCGGAACAGCAGGAGGCCATGCAGGGCGTCGTTTCTGGAGCACTGAAAATCTGCGTGTGATGCACAAAGAATCATTACATCCACTCAAAGCCATTGTGAGGTGCGGCGCTCACGCGGGAGGTGTGATTGGGCCGTATTTTTTTAGGGGATGACATCTGCAATACTGTCATTTTTACTGGCGAACGCTACAGGGCCATGATAAATGACTTCTTACTGCCGGAATAGGATGAATGGTGCTTTAGGAACATGTGGTTTGAACAAGACGGTGCAACCGTACACACAGCACGAGCCACAAGGGATATTTTGAAGGAAGCATTTCTCCCATTATGGCGATTTGGCATTTCCAGCAAGATTGCCCGATTTAACCATCCTACACTTTCTTTGGGGTTACTTGAAGTCGTGGGTTTATGCCAACAAGCCACAGACAATCGCAGCCATTAAGGAGAATATTCAACAGGAATGCGAACAGTTATCACCGGAAATCTTGCGGAAAGTCATGGAAAATGCTATAAAAAGAGGAACAAATATGTATCAACACTGGCGGCAGCTACTTAGGGGATTTCATCTTTTCCACTTAACAGAAAAAATTGTAAAGGTCCAAGTAAAGATTTACATCGCTCAAAATAATTTTTTTTAATTTAGTAAAAAAGTAATGCAAATACAAAATTGGATGATTAATTGCAGTACCAATCAAAAACCAACGCTGATGTCGTTAGACTTTCGTATGTAGAAGCAAATAAGACGTACAAGGAGATGTGTAAGATGAAACGAGCAGACTATTATAAGAATATAAAATGGAGGACCGCAAGGACTCCAAATCTTTTTGGAAAACTGTGAGGGTGGTAAGTGGAATTAATTTACGGGAAAATTGTGCTATCGTTTCAGAAATACTGGGGAACCATTTCAACCAACTGCTAAGCCCAGCAGCAGGCCATCTCAATATTCAGTATGTCCTGCCTAATGTCACAGTCACAGTCTCTGAGCTCGATACTCCGTTGAGCTCTTCAGGGTTCTCTACTGTAGACCAAATTTTTGCATTAACAACGGTTGCCACAAAAAAGAGGGGGAAGAAACTGTATTCCTTCTTTGTAGACTTTAAGGCTGCCTTGGACACTGTTAATATAAACACTTTGCTGTACAAGTTATCGTCTCTGGGACTTTCGAACAAATTTATTACAGTGTATAAGGAGCTTACCACACAAACCTTTTCTACGGCTTGGAACGGTAGTGTTTTGTCAGACTATTTTTCAGTTCAGACAGGGGTTCCACAAGGCTGTGTGCTTAGCCCACTTTTATTTGCTCTCTACATAGATGATATAGCAAATTATCTACCGGGAGGGGTTCGAGTTGGTGAAGTTGAAGTGAAAATCAATTTGTATGCTGACGATTTGGTAATTTTGTCTGATAACTCACTTACTCTTCAGCTGCAAAAAAACAGATTGAAAAGCTTTTGCGACTTATAAGACTTAAATTATGGTTTTCGGTACTGGTAGCGGTAGCAGGACTGCCCAAGAAAGCTGAACTTTTGAAGGCGAGCAGATCGAAATTGTCAAGGAATATAATTACGAGTACCTATAAGCGAATCTCGATAAGAAAGCTCATATTCACGGGAAAGCAGTAGCTGCTAAAACTGCCACTTACCTAATGTGGCGAAGCTTCTTTGGCAACCAACGAATTGGCTTGGCCCAAATCAAGTTATTGGCTACAAGTACTTTGAAGAGTGTTAATCGAACCAACGGTTCTTCTTCAAACGGATCTTTAAACTCCCGCTAACTACCTCCTCATACGCCATCTACGTTGAATCTGGTCTCCCGCAAATCTACCTCAGAAACTCAAAAGCGAATGCTGACTATATGATCAAAGTGATACGCAGGGCACACAATAGTCTCCAGAAGAGGCTTCTCAAGATGGCGCGTCAGTATAACCTACCACCTTTCAAAGAATGGAATGAGCTCGCTTGCTTTTTTTAAATGTTTTTTTTTACTTCATTCAATATAGTCCCCTTTTAGCTTGATATACTCGTACTTATTCCAGTGATTTCCCAACTTCTTGATCCCGTCCGAAAAGTAATTTTCTAGAAGGTCTGCAAAATACTCCGTGGCATCGATGATTTCCTCGCATGAGCTGAATTTTTTATTGATGAGCCATCTTTTAAGGTTTGGGCAGGATAACTTTTTCATATGCAAAATCTTGCCCAAAATATGGCGTGTGCGCTCAGTACTAATCTTTGTGGTATCTGTTAGCTCGCGCACCTTCACTTTCCGGTCAGCCAACATCATTTTATGTATTTTTTGGACATTGTCCGCTGTAACCGCATCGGAGGGCCTACGGCTGCGGACTTGATCGGAGCATTAGCCCCATAATATTTATCCAACTTATCTAATAAGTGTAATACCTAGAGCAAGAACCGAACTCCTGAGACTTAATGCCGCATCGACGTGATGTAAATGCAATCTGCACGCTGTACAATCGTAACGAAGACGAGAACATCTACCACTTTATCGCAACCTGCCCTTTACTATCATAATTACGTTTGCTTTACTTCTCTAAAGAGTTTCTCATAATTGAAGAAACAAAGAATGTTCCAAATGGAACGGAGGGTTAGAACTTGCTTCTTCGTTTTTGTAATCATGCCTTGAACTACCGAAATAGCTTTATTTATTGCCACGCTTTTCCTCTTTATATGTGTTCACAAAAGACGGCATTTTGCCATGTTAACTTTTCTTCTTCTCCAATACCAACAAGTATTGAAAAAAAATTATCTAACAATAGCAACACATTCAGATTTTTGTCCAGCAGCGCCTAGGAATCAAAGCAATGTGCGTCGGAATAAATTGGCTGAGGAAGACCTTACCCTACATCGGCAGAGCTTTCGATTGAGGTAGAAATATCAACCAACAACAACACACAAACATAACAAAATAGCTCGTCTAATAAATCACTTTATATAGTCTTAATTGTTCGGCATTTTTTATTTATCAAATTATATTCTTTTTTTTACTCACAAATAAAAGCTAAACCAGCAGATATCCCAGTAAGCCTAATTACATACCTAATTACATAAGCTTCAATAATTAAAAGCCAATTTGGTCCATCATCCTGCCGGCTATAGTCACCTACCCCCAGTCCTTTTCATAAACGAAACTAATTCGCCTTTGTATTGCAAATTTTTACCAACAAAACCAAAAAAAATTAATTAATTCAAAATTAACTCCCCTAAAACATTTAATTAGAGGCAAATAAAACGGTCCTCACTTTTATATCATTTAGCATCGAATCGCATTTACATGAACCGACTGACGAGCCATAGGGTGTTCAAAAACAAAGGAGGAAAGAATAAAGAAAAACTAATTAAAGTATAAAATTAAACACTTCGCATGTAGACACATAAATACTCACAAACACTTGGAAAAATCCTCATGAAAAGCGGGATCATGACAACAAACAAAACTACAAAGGAACACCATCTCTATTCTCCACCCATCTCTTCCATTACTGTCAAGTGGATCATTTACTTGACACAATTGACGAACACACAAAAAAATAAAAAATAAATAGGAAACGGATGAGAAAAAAAAAAGTTGTCACCGCAAATTGGATGCGATATGAAATTGTCTGTATAAAATACTCACTCACAGACACAAGCAAACCTAAAATGTAACACAACGATAATAATAATCGTTCGTACCATGTTCGAAGATACATTTTCTCTCTCGTCCATGCACAAACAACCAACCAAACCCAACCGACCGTATAAACAAATAAAAACTTTTCACTAAATAATTTGATGATGCTCCTTTTAAAAACAGACCTCAACATGCAAGGTTGCTGTAAATAGATACGAATACGAGCCAAAGCTAAAGTATTGTACCAACCGTACCGGGTGAGTACGGGTATCTATAAGGGTAGCTGGCATCATCATGATGCTCAGCATCCGCAGAGGAGCAAGGGAGAAGAGCACCATCATCAGCATCAGTAAAAGAATCAGAAACAGCAGTAGTAGCAGTAGCAGTAGCAGTAGCAGTAGCAGTAGCAGTAGATAGTAGTTATGTTGTCAGACCATTACACTCCTAACGAGGGGAAAACAAATTAAATCATTAGAGGCGACATATCCCGCCGACTGTCGTTGTCGTGCTCAATTGGATGCAAATACGAATACTATTGCTACCACCACCACTACTACTACTCGGATAAAGTACGAGCATCTGATAAATGAAAGGCGGAGTTTTGTATCCAGCATCCAGCAAAATACGCAGTGCATCTATTGGATTTAACAGTCTAAAGGAGGGGAAATTCCAACTCGTACTACAGAAGGCGTATACCAAAATTGAACTGTCTAAAAATACCCCATTTCGAAATTTTCTTCAAACAGAACCACTGAATACTGAACACTGAACACTGAACACACCCCAAAGAGTGTGTAGATGCTGATCTACTCAAATAAAAAAATCTGATTCCAACAGTGTATCTGCATCACACGACAAGGGAGGGTTGATTTTGGTCGCTGCTTATCCCCGAAGCTAATACTTATTCTCGATTTTGTTATTCATTTGGCACTTTCACTCCGATTGTGTCCAAGGGATGAATGTTATCTCGGATCAAGTGAAATTAGTCGTAACAGTGCGTTCGATGAGATAAGTTAACTTCTTGACACTACCCAAAAGTGAAATTCGTGGTCCAGAAATGATTTGTGAAATCAATAGGAATCCCTTTATTTAGGATTATTCTCGTACATCTACTTACCGTACATATAGATACAAGTGCAGTGTGTGAAAAGATTTTATAATAAATCAAGTGAAGAAGTGATTTAGTGAAAATAAAAAAAAATCTCTTAGTACTATGGTAATGATGCAAACTGTCAATTCGGATACTTCCCATACCGGTAGCGGTGGCGGTCAATTAAGTCCGCACTCGAGTCCTGACTCCCCCAAATCGAATACCTCACCTGATGGTAATTCTAAACTTAATCAACAAATGAACAGTCTTCTAATGGTGCAATCGCATAACAGTGATGAGGCAGCTTTTAAGTTTTCCATTGATCGATTGAAACAACTCACCGATCATAGGATACTTAGTCGATTAAGTCCTCCAAGTGGTGAAGCTATTAAAACTGAAACTTCATCAATTAACAATAATAGTAGTAGTAATAGCAACAACAACAATAATAATAATTGTAATAGTAGTGTTAACAATCGTAGAAGTCAATCTCCGTCGTCTAGAAAATTAATCGAAATCGATATCGGTGCTCAGGCTCGAAAACTAATTCGACCTGAACCAATTAATAGTCATCATATTCCAGCGGCACTTTTACACCATGCAGGACATCTTCAACAACAACAGCAACAGCAACAACACCATCATCATCAACATCATTCACAAACTCAACAACAACAACAACAACAGCAACTTAATCCTCTTCAGCATTCACATCATTTACTAGCTGCTGTATCACATCATGTACCGCCACATCAATTTCAATTCAAACACTTACATCACACCCAGTCGCCACCAACTTCACCAGCATCAACTGGAAGTTCATCTATACATCATCAACAACAGCAATTATCTCCAAATAGCCCGACAGGACATCATCACCATTCACAACAATTATCCCCGACGGCGAATCAACCATCATCTGCAGCGGTCGAAAATGGTGGACCAGTTACGTTATCAGTGACAGCAACAGCGACAGCCACAACTACCACTCCCATTGTTGCTACAACCTCCCATTTAGGTAACAACAATTCAACAACAAATGATCTGGATATGGAAAGAATTAAATTGGCGGCAGCTACTGTGGCTGCAGCTCGTACAGCAGCCATTACAGCCGCAAATGAACGAGATCTAAGCGATTATGGATTTCGGATACAATTGGGTGGATTATCAGCTGCGGCGGCAGCAGCAGCGGCTGCAGCACAAAAGCCTATCTACACAAGAAGTGAAACCAGTGAGGAGCTAAATGTGGACGGCAATGAGGATAGCAATGATGCGTCGAATGACACACCGTCGGTAAGTGAGGAAATTTTCATTTTTATTACAATGACGTTAATATCGCTTCTCAGATACTCTTGTATCTAATAGTTTCTACAAGTTTTTCATTATAAAAGTTTACTTTCTGGAATGTAATTTTAGTAGATTTTTTGTTCAGGATGCGGTAAACGAACGTATCTATGAGTTTAAATGTGCAAGCAAGTAAGATTCGAAATTTTTTAGATTTCTGCATTAATTTTCCCTGAATTCAGAAACCGTTGTGACAGATCTCTTGATATTTTTGATTGCCCCGGTCTAACTCTTCACTTTATTGAACTAATTGCAGAAATCGAAGGTATCTGAGCTAACCAGGAGTGAAATTTTAAATCAGAAAATTTGCAGTTTATGCTTCAATGTCTAGTTTTTGACGATGCACCAACCAACCAAAAGATACGAGTACATTTCTAACCCACTTTAGTCAAAATCAATGAAATATTTTGGGTCTGAGATCTGAATTCGAAGCACAACTCACTCTTAATACATTCACCTGCGATTTTTCATTGTTCAACATGTTTCCATCGAGTATTTTGGACTATTAGATACAAATGTACGATGCCCTTGCCGAACTTTTCATCATTAAACCATTTCCTTGAATGCTTTTGCTGAATCCTTACTCAGTACTCACCATACTACTTGTACTGGGTCTGGCTAGCTAGAAGATTCAACAGTACACCCACTATCAGACGGAGTCCTTCAGTCGATCGAATATGTTTGAAAGTACATCAGGATCTTATTGAAATGCCATTCATTCTTGAAGACGCACTTTGATGTAAATCTGCATTAAAAATCTACACAAAAAGATTCTCCAACAACAACATGACTATGAATCTTTCTGTTGGTGGTTTGACCTTTTATTTATCCTTCTGTGGTTACAAATTCTCAAGGATCAGTGTATTCTTATTATCTGCGTGGAAACAGAACCACAATAATTTTAAATATATTTTTTTAAAACCTGTCAATATCCTCCATAATATAGACATCAATTTTGTGTAAGAAAAATGTGTGTTACTCGCCAGTTTGAGCCTCTCAAACATCGGGATGAAGCCTTTGGTAAGGATTCTTCCTTCAATTGAGTAATAGTCCTTTAATTGCTACGTCTAAATGTCGCAATTTGATTATATTAGATGCTGCGGCACGTCTAAGAACTGAATCAATAAAATTGCCCATATGTCCTTAAATTTATTTGCAGTATCTGCACCTTTCCTATGCACTGCATGCACCAATTCTTGCTGTCAGAGTAATGATATAAAATACTCGACCTCAACCGTCTTAAAAATACCAAAATCGCATTTGTTTCCCGTGAGGATACACCTCACCCATCTTCTACTAATCTTAAAAAGTTAATATGGTTACGAATCACAGTACATTAGATGCATCTCAATCTATCTTAAAAATAAAGAGAAGAATGTTTCGGATGTGTCAGTTTTCCATGACGTTTTCGCGTAATTTGAACGATATTCCAACAATTTCACGTCGATTGTTTGCTTTAAGTTGTACAAAGCTTCTGTCATAGACCCCAGAAAAGAATCTAAAAGTGTTAAAACTGTAATTTCTAACGATGACCGAACTTTCTCTTTAGTAAGCCGATTGTGTCGAACGAACCACATATCCTCTCATCCGTTTAATTCCAATTTGTTCAAATATTAATTGAGTAGCAGGAGCGAACGCTATCTTCATTGATTGTTACCGACTCTTCCTCCATCCTAAAATAGAGCCCAATCATTTGGCTTCTAAACGGACGCATAAATAGGTTTTTTCTTGAGAAAGCCTCGTAATCAATTCATTGCGATTTTGACTTCTCTCATACAGACGCAATGTTTTTTCCAGTTGAAGCTTTCACGCGATGGCGATGGCGCGCTGGTTAGCTCATTGGACTATCACGCAAAGAGTCTGGGTTCGATTCCTGGCTGGGTCCCCAACAATTTTTCAAATCGCCATCACCATTTCGGCGGGCAATGGCAAAGTAAAACTGCCTACGAAAATACTTCTGAGGAGTACCGTTCGGACCCGTTCAGATGTGACTAAAATGACAACATGAGCAACACAAATGAGTGTCAAGGAGCTAGGCCATGACCCATACCGGGCTGGCAGCGCTTTCGGTGTTTCGAAAATGTGTACGATACTTGCATAAATCTGGAGAAAATAGGGCAAATTACGAGTATTGTACCACATGAAATGCACGATTTTGAGGCAAACATTTTAAAGATAATATATAAAGCGTTAGCATCCTTTTTCCAACGTGATTCAGGGTCCGTTGTTCCTACTTCATAGAAGGGTTGATTTTTGGAAGCTATAAATTCCTCAAAGGCTTTCATGATCTTCTACCGACAAAATTAATCTAGACTGCGGAAAAGGGATAGGCCGTTGGAGAAACATCAGTAGAGTACGGTGTATGCGGATGAATTTCACGTCTATCTGCCAACACAGTTTGGTTTTCAGCTAATTTCGCATGTATTAGTCGCAATATTTGACTGCACATTTCCTCTGATTTAAGAAATGGAAACTGAATTGGTTATTTCGATGTCCACCAGATTGTTACCATAACCTTTTCAGGGTGAAGACCTAGTTTGAACTTGTGTTTTGGTTTTTCTTCTGAACCCAACCACTGTCCAAATCTTGGTGCCTTTCATTCAGTTCCGTTGGTGGATAGGTTAGTCGTGTTGCTATCCTTAGGTCAACTTCCTTTTGCAAACTGATTCAAGTTGTGAACGAACATTGTTCTTTGCTCCTATGCGCGCCTGCGATTTGACAGATTTAGGCTTACTTTACTTTAAGCCGGTATTTTCTTCGGTGTGGTTCCACTCCGTTTGCTGGCCTTATGTCATATAAATCCAAATAAGTGCGAAACTATTGGATCACGAAGTTCGTGCCCGATATTCGTACGTGTGTTAGAAAGTTTACTGTATTACGCAACAATTTTTTGTTTCATGGTCTTGTTATATACCATTGGATAAGTCGTGGCATCAGAAGTCATTTTATTGCTAGACCCCGTCGAGTTAAATCATATTGAGCCTGGAAAAAATGTTCTCAAATGTATTATAGAACGAAAAGTTGCACCTTCGCCATGTAATGCGAATTAATGAGTTTCAAAAAGGAGCTAGTGTTGGAACCGCTACGAAACACATTCAGAGCATTTATTCAGATTGCGCTCCTGCTGTAAGGACCGTTTTAAAGTGGTTTTGTAGAATTCGGAACGGCGATATGATCTTAGACGATTGATGATGACATTTTGCAAGGCTAAGTGAAAAACAACCCGAAGATTTCAACTGAGGAGATAGCTCAGAGGCTTTATATTGAACAATAAAATGAATGCATTTCGCCATTTAAAGACACTTGAATTCACTTCCAGCTCGACCAGTGGGTGTCTTATTATTTGATGGAAAAAAATAAGCTGTATCACGTTTTCGCATCACCGTGACCATATCTCTGCTTAGATTACATAAAAACGAACTTTTTTTGGATCGAATCGTAAAACGTATAGAGAAGTGGATTTTCTACATCAATGTGGAATAAAGCTGAAAACGAGCAAATAAAGGTGCAGAACTTGTGGTAAAAACTAGCTCGCAACCAATGTAGGTATTGTTATCTAGGATTCCAAGGGGAATCTTAGCTTCAAGAAAATCGTCCGGCTTTGGCTAATCGAAAAGGTGTCATCTTCCATCATGTTCACACAAGGCCCCGTTTCGCTCGACAAACGCTGCAAAATTGAAGGGGTTATTCAAATCTATTCTCTTCTGTCGGATTTGAACAAAATGATGATAACTACAAATAGTTAATTAAACATTAATTGTTCTTACAATTAAATTTGTAATTATCAATCGTTACAAACTAAATATTTTTTGAAATAAATTTCAATGGTTCTAGTTGAAATTAAAGACTAACAATTAAAATATAGTAGCACGGTTATGTAGTTTAAATAATTATTACCTAATTAACTTAGTTGAAATTGAAATTTATTTAAGGAATACGATTGACAATTTACAATTAACAATCTTCTTAAAAAACGTGCAAAGGTGGTGAGATTCGAAATGTACTATATGTTAAGTATCAATGAGTATTTAAATGGTTTCGACGTTATGCAGTTTATTTAAATAATATATCTTTGAGTGCGAAAGTAGACGGAGGCTGACATAGACTCAAGTTTTTAGAGGTTTAGAGAGTTACATTTGCAGAAGAAGAGTTTTCGGCAATGTTAATTGAGTTTTAGTAAGTGAAGCATTACGAGTATATACTATGAAATATAGTTCTATGAACGTTAAAAGTGTTTATAAATACATCTCTGGAAAGAGAATAGCTAAAAATTGCTTCAATCTAGCTGATTGTTAGCACAGCATAAATCTTTAATTGCAGCCCACAAATTGTAACTCCGTGGCAGCCAAGTAACATTACTAAAAAGACTGACTACACGATTGTTAGGCCTAGTATGCATTAAAGGATTCTTAAACGGCTTTTGTCGCACCTAGCTCCATGCCGCTGAAATCATAGCGCGCCTAATTACAAATGGTGATTTTCTGGCCATAAAAAATTAGTTATCATGCCATGCGATAGCGCTCTTTTCTTTAATTGTTGTTTTCAAGAAAAATGCACTTGGTGCCTTATGTACTGCACTGAATCCACGTTGGGAGTAGCTTTGCAATATTTCCCACAGTGTTTAAGCGTAAAAGGGTCCTTTTCGTGGAGCGAAAATATAATACTAAATTTCTGTCAATCAATGAGCGCATAGGAGCTATCACTGTCAAATTATCATATGATTCAAAACGATACCTTGCTGAGAAGTGTAAGTTGAAGTTGTGAGTATGCAATTAAGTATGTAAATGACATGACAAAGTATATACGTGAGTTTAACAAATCATAGGTTTAAGCCATCCCAATGGCTGTTGACTTGACTGCCAGTAGGACATCCACAAGATTGACTTTATTCTCTCTGCTTAAACAAATATTTTTTTTTTATTATAAGCGTGCTCTCAAAATGTGCGTGCCCTTAAAATGTTTCTACACAGAGCATGCGAAGAAAAATTATAGAGGAAAGAGAGGTTCCGATGAACTTAAATGGTCTTAAATGTTTGCAAGTTATAATGACTAGGAAATAGAGAGATCGGGAGGGCATTTCATAGACGAATTGTACGGCATAGGAAAGTGTCAAGGTATTTTAAAGTATTTTCGAAAGTAGGCTTAAAGGTATAGATAGCGAGACAGGTTTTTCGGTTAAAAGTTTAAAGAGGCGGAATGTTATCACTAGATCAGTGGTGGGGAACATAGCGATAAAACAAGGTGAGACACAAGACTTTACTTCGGTATTCAAGCGTGTCAATTGACTGTGCAATATTGGCGTCACTTAGAAGTATTATCTTATCTAGTAAGATCAGACGATCACTGCAAACTAGTGTTTTTATTTTTGCGATACCTAAGTCTGATTTATTTAGTAGAAATTTCTTTTAAATATTTCTGAACACTTACTTCCAAACATTTTTTTTAAAATTAAGGTGTTTATCATGTACAATAGGGACGATATGTTTGTAGGATGCAATTTGAGTTGGATTCAATTTAAGATGTAGTTAGTAGCACAATCCTCTGATGGTGATAACCTCAAACGCGTCAAATTGGATGTATTCTGCTTTGAAATTTCGAACGAATTGATGCTATTGAATGATGACCTCATCGGACAGATGTTGATTGAGAAGATATATATAAGCTTCACAAGATGTAAACCACCATTGCAACCGATTTGTAAATCAAACAAGCTGACTTAAAATGCTTTCCTGAAAGGGTTTTTTAAGCTTTGGTTGTTTCCGGTACTTTTTAAAATTTTTAAATTCGTTGCCGTATTCCCTTACACTAGCTTATCCTTACCGGCACTCTTATGAAGCCGGAGATACGCTTATGAGGGACTAAAATCCATATACTATCGAAGGAGAAAACTATTTTATGTCTCATTTTTCAGGAATTGAAAAATTTGTTTAGAACTAGTCACGTAAGTGTTATTTGGAGCAAATGAATGTAAGAAACTTATTCGGATTTCGAAGAATCTCTCTTATTAAGGCTTTTGAGAAAAAATCGAAAATGTCAAAGTCCTCAAAAAGGAAATATCAACCAGGCTGGAACAACTCAGAATATCTTAAGGATCCTACACTGACTTGAAAGGAGAGGTTAACTTCCCAAATTACATACTCAGAACCAGCTTACAAATATCTTCTATTTACATCTTTCATTTAAAGGGAAGTGGTGTTTGGTATAACATACATTGAAACTTTAATGACCTTACTTGCCAACTGTCTTTAAAATGCTGTCAAAAAAAGGATAAAAGTACGAAATGCATTTTTTCCTTGCCCAGAAATAATTTCGGCCTGGATTTGAGCCAGAAAGAAATATAGCTGGGTCCTCACGGATGGCTACAACACCAGGGATAGGTTGCGGTGCTGATATATTTCTGGAGCACGAAAACATTACATTTTACTACTCATTGGGACAACTTGCGTCTGTTTTCCAAGAGGATATATGCTAACAAAATTTGCGACGAGCTAGTTTGAGGATGCAAACATAACCTTGCTACTTAACACAGTCAAAAGGCTTAATTAATTTAGTCTTGGCTGGGTCTCAGGTCACAATGAGATCACGGAAAAAGAAATCGCCGATGAACTTGCTAGACAAGTCTCAGAGAAGAGTTTTGCAGTACTCAAATCTACGTTAGGTTTGGTTGCTTCCTCGGTAAGACCTGCCATCGACTTTTGGGTTTTATATGACCACAAATGCAGATAGGATGAGGTGGCCGGTAGACCAAACGAATGATTTCAACATCTCTAAGAGGTCCTGGTGTCACCCTGTAGGAATGACTGAAGGCAGAATACTGAATACTGGTGTCGTTACAAGGCTCTCCACTTTTTCAAATCACTTTAATGTACTGGACTTTAGTAATACGAGTACAACATCCTGCGATTTTCGCTGTATAAGCATTGTAGACACCGGGGAACACTACAGGCTGTAGGTATATACTCGACATTAACGAAATGAGTGCTTGTAATTTAGGCACCTTATCACAGAAGTGTAAACTCGTTTTTTCTCGAAACACTGGGATATTATGTCAAAAGGAAATTCAATAGAGTACAATGGAATAATCTTTATCTAAGTGATCTGTCCGTAAAAAAAGGAAAATACTTTGAAATTGCATATATTTCGTCTTAATATTGTACACTCGCTTGAACACCAAACAGTAACAACGAGTTTCTTACGTAACTATTCTTCTGCAGAATATTTTAAGTTACTGAGAGGGGTAGTAGATAGGGGTATCTACAGGTTTTGCTCCAATTTTGTTGGATTTTGCTAAAATTTCCGAACGTTGTTCAGGCAGTTGCAGTTCCTTGGTCGCTCATATTCTTTGTTTCTCCTCTGAAGAGCGCAGTTCTGGACCCACGTCTATGAGTGTATGAGCTAAATTCATCATTTAACCTCAGTCTTCCGACGTTACTACCGTAGATGTGCTTATTTAATATATAGCACTTACAACATCTAAACGTAAGTTTTCTCAAGAAAGTCGTAGAAACACTCTGTTGTGGGCGTTAAGCGAGTACTAGACTGATGGCGAAGAAATTAGCTTTGGTGCAAATCGTAAAATGTTAATTGTCCACCTCGTTCGTGCGATTCGAGGCCATTAAATTATTTTCTTTGGGGATATGTAAAGCCGCACGTCTACGCTGATAAACTAGAAATAATTGAGCACTTGTAAGCCAACATTCAACGAGTTATTGCCGAAACACAGCCTGATTTACTGTGAAAAGTGTCTGAAAATTGGACCCCTCAATTACTCCAGCCACGGCGGCTACATGCCCGAAATCATATTCCAACAAAAAATGCCATAGAATTATCTGTCAAATAAAACCAACTTCATGAATATTGAAAACATTTTTCAGCACTCTATTTAAATTAAAGATCTCCGTCCATTCCAAGCGGAATCCCAAGTGACCAATGGGCTAAGTGCCTATTCACAACACCGCTTCTTGAATTGAGAGCCAACGTTGACCTTATAAGAGTTCCTCTGCCAGCCTGTTCATTTCAGCACATTGACTCATATTCAGAAAGCTTACATAAGGGGTATAAGTGTTGTTTGAAAGCGAATATATTATTACGTATACAGTATATAAATTTGTCCAAAGCCCCCCAATTCAGGGGGCAGCTACATATCAGTGTATGCCAGCCCCATCCTAACAAAATATGCATCCACTCTGTTCTAAAAAAAAGGCGACTAAACGTAAGATACAACAACTTTAGTTAAAATAACAAAAAAAACACTTTGATATCGACATTTATGTATGTGAAACCAGTAAGCACTTCTCATTACTTAGCAATAGAAATAGATTTCAAATTTCGGAAGGCTCATCAGATTCAAATATTTTATAACTTTTTGAAGTATATCTTATAAAAATTATTAAAAACATTTATCACAAAATTTAAAAATGTTATTTTTCCTTTTTTTTTCAAAAGGTGTGTCCAGTTGATCTCACCCGCTCAGTAACAACCAGTACCCCAACAGATAAAGAAGCTGCAAAGCGATTAGCTTTTTCCGTTGAAAATATCCTTGACCCGAATAAATTTACCGGCAAAAAGGACTCAGCACATCCCTTTAATCCGTCCCGACAATGGAGCTGTAGCAGTAGTAACTACGATCGGGACGACTTGCAAGACCGGCTTGACGACGATCAAAGTGAGATTATGTCTGGTAAGTTCTTGTAAAATTAACTTGTATTTTTGAACTAGAAAATCTCAACCTACATGCTCATGTATTGTATAAAGTAGATCCATTCATGATAGTTAATTGTTCGAAAATAAATAATTTAAAAAAAAAAAATGAAGAAGACAACACGTCGCTTGAGAATAGTCTGTCAGAACTGTATAGACAGAGAACTGGTTCACTGTTCCCCTTCCTTATATTTCGAAGTGTGTATCACCTCCTCCAGTCTCCGACCGAACGACGAGACCGATAATCACTCGAAGGATTTCGAAGATTACTGTCGAAACAGCCAACAGCACACTCAACTAATTTTGATAAAGTCCATAAAGTCCATGTGCGTCATAGACTGGGGCTGGAATTATTAAGGTGAACGGGGTCACTTTTGTTTTTTTTTCGAGAGAGGGCATTGCTAGTCAATTATCTTCTCACTCGTCTCGATTCTAGCGAAAGCGCCACTGAAATCTCGGTGCTTTCTTCCGACTATGTCAATATCATTTGCGCATGCGAGTAATTGGACGAACTTTAGAAACATTATGCCTCTTACTCGTAAGTTTGTTGGTCTTCCACTGTTTTTCCAAGAATGATGTTGAAGAAATCTCATAACAGCGCATCGACCGACCTTGATGAGCAGCGTGTCTTCTCCGTCGACATCCTGCACAGACAGACCTAGATATTGTTCTGTATAGCTAGTCTCTATAGATGCTATGTTGTGTGATGGTGGACTTTCCTGGCTTGAAATCACACTAATATGAACCTTTTAGCTTGTTGACAAAGGGCTTAAGGTGTCCATAAAATACGGCAGATAAAATCTTGTAAACGATGTTAATAAGACTCCTTTCGGGAAGTTCAGAGGGCTTCCCTTTCCTTTTGAAAATCGGACAAGCAATGCCGAGGTGTCATTTCAATATATTCCAGATGAGTGGGTGTATGCTCCTTACAAAGTCTTCACCTGCCGATTTCAAGCGATCGACAGTCAGGCCCTCTGCTCCAGCAGTTGGCTATCTTTACTTCATCCAGGTCCGGTGGATGAAATTGTTGAAATATCATTGTGCCTGGCAGCAGTCTACAGAAATGCTCCAAATCCTCAATGTCGACTGCGACTCTACTACAATGTTCCCTTGTTCGTGTCCACAGGATTCGGTTTCTAGTGTAGCATCTCTCAATTTTCCTGACCGCACGGTTTTCATGTTCCTTCGTGTTCCTCCTGAGAAGCCTCCATTCTTTTCTCCTCTTCTGCTCACAGAGCTCGTGAGCAGTCTAGTCTTTCTTTCTCGCGCTGCTTTGAGTGCGTCTTGCTTAGCTGTATGTGCTTGTTGGCACTCGCTGTAAAACCGAATGATTTCAGTGGTCTTAATACTTGATGGGAAATTAAGGGAGATTCGATCGGAAAAGAATTTGGCGACCTCTTGCAATTGTAACCGTCTGACGTCGAAATTCCTCTCAATATTAGTTTATCTTGCCGTTGTTCGGACTATCCGCAACCGTACCTTGGGTACAAGGTACTTGGTCCAAGTCGATGTTGGCTCCTCGGAACGTTCGGATATCCATAACACTGGAAGAGTGTCTTGCGTCGATCGCAGTTTGGTCAATCTGGTTGACGGTTGATTGATCAGGAGTTCTCCAAGCCCCCTTGTGAATATCGAGATTGAGGAACCGCGTGCTAGCTATGACAATGTTTCGCACCGCCGCAAAGTCGATTAGCCTGAATCAGCTATCGGAGGTGGTGTCGTGCAGGCTATATCTTCTGACAGTGCTATCAAAGATGCCTTCTCTTCCTAGCTTTGCATTAAAATAAGATGTATCCTTGGTGTTGCAATCTTTCTCCTCTGTGGAGGCGTGCGCGCATATCACACCTAAGTCAAGACTTCTTACCTAAGTTTGCCTCCAACAACAGATCCGCATCCAAATAGACGTTGGTTTTGCCGTCGATGACAATCGCCGTTGTAAATGTCGCTATTCTTCATCCTCTTTTTGTTCGGCCCATTCCATCGCATTTCTTCAATAGCGGTTATGTCTGCTTTACACCAGTCTAGGGCCTCCGCTAATACTTGTCCGCTGCTCATCGCCTTATAAGCGACCTAAATTCCACTTACATATCTGTAGCTCGGTGTCTTTAATTCGTTTGCATTGTTTTTCAATGGTAGGTCCATCCGTATTCGAGGCTTGTTGCTGCAACTTTCGTCTTTTTTCCATAGCCGGGCATATACCCCATCGAAACAACCACGGGGGCCTAGAGGGGTATTTCAACTTAAGATACCCCTCACCGATGTCAGACCGAAGCCAGTAAAATACTTGGAAAGTAGGTTGAAAACATGAGAGTAGGTGCAAGCTTGCTTTCGACTCTGAGTAGGTTGTGTTTTTTACGTTACTGTTTTGCCTTTTTAAGGAATTTGTTTTTTTGCGGATTTCTTCTGTTCGAAGCGTTCAAAACCCCGCATCCGATTCGGAACTTTTTCTCACGTGGTAAACTCCAATACTACAACAAATAGTGGGTTGGCGTGTTTGTTGGATAGCGATGTTGGCTAAGGGCGCTGTTTTCTAAGCTCATGGTTACTGTATGGATAGGTATTATGTGAAGTCTTGTATTCAACAGGGAGAAATTTCTACTAAAACGCAGCTTGAAAGAGTATATGAATGTGGGAAACCCTTGCGGATCCACTAAAGTGGAAGTTCTTATAAATTTACCCAATATTTCAAATATTGAAAAGCGGCACTTTAAAGCTGCCTACTCAATTAAAATGTCCGTGTTTTGTTCTCTCTGTTTTTTAAAACTTCGAAATCCTATTTATCGATTTATATTTAGGTGGATAGCGTCAAAAATAAGTTTTCAATTCCTTTTCGAAAGAACAATGCTCCACTCCGAAATTCCAACCGCAAACTTGCGGATTGTTAAATTTATTATTTTTGGCCATTCTCCAGAGTGCACGAGTATGTACATATGTATATAAGGGGGTTTGGGCCTGGTCCAAAGTGATTTTCAATTCCCATCGAGTACTTTATTTTTCCAACGACTGAATGACTTCGAATGATTTTCCATTAATTTTCCTAAATGACGCAGACCAGGTACTCGTACATAGATTTCTGTATCTGAACGAGTATCTCTCAACTTTTTCTTTTTTTGTTTCTTGTTTTGTTCAGAGTGACAGTCCACCTTTATGGAAAGTTCAGGCTTGCTAGTGGCTGATCCTCGGTGAATAAGTGTGGGGAAAGTGCAAAAACAAAAGTCTACCACATGATGTTTTCAATTTGCAATTCAATTTTGAATTTTTTTTTGAATGAATCAAGGCATTCGTATCTGGTTTTTTTTTTGAGGGGATAATGTTCGTGTTGCCGAATTTTTCTTTATTAGTGCGGAAATATTTTTGCGAGTACTAAAGGTTTTTTTGGGATTTTTGTGGTCTTCTCTTTTGGTTCTTTTGGTTGTCAGGATGAAGTATCGACAGATAGGTACGAATAGAGTAGAGTGACTTGAAATGGATTGTCGTATTTTTGATGAAATTTTTATTTGAATTTTTTGTTGTGTTCGACACTGACCTGGTTATAGTGGTTTTAAATGAAGAACGAATTTGATTGATGTTTTAATTAAAAAATGTACTCATGCTTGGATATTAGACGGGACTTGGGTGCTTAAACATTCTGAAATGATTGATTTCTCTATTTGCATGTAAATTGTCAAAAAATTTCCACAATGAGAAATGGAAATATTTTAATGGCTGGCGCAAATTAAAAGATGCAGAGTGGATCTGTGGTAACAGCGTACCCACGTAAGCGGGTTTTGATAAACCCAATTCTAAATACAAAGCCTGTCCCATATGATTTGCATTGCATTTGAGGATATAAAATATAATATATTCTGGAATTCGAGATTACGCCCCTGTATGTATGAACAAATTACTGGGTTCGAATTACTTGTGGTAATGATGGCATTTCTAACATTACTCTTAAGAATATCGCCTATAATGTTGTTGACGTTTTTAAGTGTTAATACCGGACACTTTTCTGATAAATTAAAATGTGCGTACGTGGTATCACTTTGCAAAAAAGGTGACAAAATGGATAAAAATAATTATAGAGCGATTTCCTTGTTACCTTCAATTAAAAAGAGAATGTGTGATTATTTGAATAGTTTAATAGTTTTTTTTGCCCAGTAAAATTTGGGTTTAGAGAGGGCCTTTCCACTGCAGATGCTCTTGTGGCTTGTTGCTCCTTTATAAACAAAGGTCTTTATAACAAAAAATATTGCGCCGGTCTTTTCGTGGATATCAATCACTAAGGCGTTCGACATGGTCAATCACAACATTCTTTTGGACAATTCTTATGGTGCTGGCTTTCGGGGCTTTATGTATAATTGGTTTGTTTCTTATCGAAAGTATAGAGTGGATAGCTATCCTAGCGACCCAAAAGTAATTTCATTGCGTGTACCGCAAGGGTCTGTTCTTGGCCCCATCTTGTTTTTGATCTACATCAACTCTCTGTTTGATCAACCATTTGTGAGAAAAGTCACTGCTTTTGCAGATGATCTTGGCGTTGCCTATGGTTCAAATAATAACCCTTTGGATCTGCCTGCTGACATGAACCATGATGTAGATTTGCTACGAATCTGGTTTACGAAGCACAGATTGATTGTCAGTAACAAAACCAAAATTATATACACTTCAGCCTTAGCATGCAAGATCCTCCTGACTTCGAAATCTATTTCCATGCACTCGGCTGCTGTCGGCAAGGCATGATAAATTATACTTGTACTGCGGAAGCCTCTAAAATCATGTATAATGACAGCGTAACTTGCAATTTTAACTGTTTTAAAGTTGAAGTCGTAAAACAGTTTAGGTACCTAGGTGTTGTTATAGATCAAAATCTAAGTTGGGGTGAACACATCGCGGTCTTGAAAAACTGTCTGCGTTCGGCTATTCGTAGTCTTCATCGACATCACCAGTCACCAACCACTTGTTGTGTTGCAAAAGTGTGCCCTCCGAAGAATATTCAATGCTCATCGCTTATCCCATTCTATGGAGCTGTTTAGGTCCTTAAAAATCCTGCTTGTTAAGCATTTAAATTTTTGCAAAAAGAGAGAATAAAGAAAAGAAAAAAAATTATCACTCTCTAGTGCTCAGTTACAAGATATAATATAAAGAAAACGTTAGCCCAGTTTTTAGATCGAATTGTATTGTACTGGGGCTACCGCTGTAGCCTTCCTCGTTTTTCTTAGCATCCTCAGGTAAATCGGGCTCTTCAAGATGCCAAATGTACTAGCACCTTAGTCCCTTTCAATGACTCTCTATTATTTTTGTTTTGTGGAACCCTACTTAAGGACGCCAGTCAGCGGGCCAGTCATTTGTACAGAATTAAGAATAATCAACGTTGTTTCTTCGATTTGAACTTAATGGTCTCCCTTGGACCCTTGGGGCGACTTTTTTATCCAAACTTAACCGCCTTACCCAATGTTACAATGTGTTTGAGAAACCCCAGGACGAAGCAGACATTCTGTTCTATTGTTGACTCTATTCGGATTCTGTCGATCGCGCCTCTCTTTTTATCTCTATTTCTAAAAAACTACACCATTTGCGAATTCTACCACAGCTTCTAGATCTCCTTATTTATTTTCTTTAGTCTCAGGTTGCCGTTGTTTAAGTCTTAGTCTTAGCTGGTATATAATTGAACCGAATAGATTGCGGCATCCACCCCCATCTAAACCGACGAATGTAACCAGAGCCCGGATAACCTATTACAGGACATAAATCCGACATTTCCTGTGCCTAGCTGATTTGTCATTAGACAAAGTCGGAGCTGAAAAGGCTCTTAAATCGGTGTGGGATGCGCCTGTTATCTTCGTATACATGTCGAAAGACCGTACTGCTTCCCAATCTTAAACAGCAATGAACCATAAGTTTGAAAAGAACAAGTGGAAGGGACACGATTTCAAACTGAACTGGAGATCTGTACCTTCGTACGCCTCAAAAAGACGAAACGTTTTAAAAATATCAATTTACTGAGAACCATATTGGCCACTTTTTGTGTCATAAAGGCTCGATGGGAATAAGGCTATATCAAACTATGAGTAATATACTATAGATGAACCTAAGAGGAACTTTTGGAACCTGAAACTGTCCAAGGATATTCTGTTTCTACATTGGGTGTGTTAGAGACATAATGGGTGACCAGAAAGGAACGAAAGGTAGAAACTTTGGTAGAACAACAACGGTGTGAGATATCTAATTGCTTTTAGTTTTATTTTGAAGCTACATTCATGCTACTATATGTGGATAAAATCATTACTCAAATGACTGCCTCGGTTTCGCTGTTTTTGATGACTCTGTCCTATATATGCCGCGTTATTCCAGCAAAAACAGGTCGATTGTTGGCCTCGAGCTCATCCAAAGTAGTAAGCTTGTTAATGTAAACTAAAAACTGAGAAAATAATCAAGTGATATCAAATCGCACGATCGCGGTGGGCAATTGATGAACGCACGCAGTGAGATGACCCAGTCGCCAAATTTCTCCTTCATTACTTCGAGCGTTGCGTCGCTCGCATGGCATGTAGCACCGTGTTGTTGAAAGCTCTTTTCTGACCACAGAAAATCGATTAACATCGCTCCATACCCAAGACCATAGATGTGTCTCCTTCCTTATTTCGGAAGAAATAAGGTTCGATGATGCCATAAATTGCGCCAAAAAGTCGATCTTTATGGATACATTGATGCTTGGCCGAACACTTGTAGATTGGGTTCGCTGCAATAATGACAATATTGCTTGTTGACATAGCCGCTGAGCCAAAAATAAGCCTTGTCCGAGAAGATGGTTTTTTGGCTAAAATCCGGAACTTCGGCCAACATTTCCTGCTCCCATTTAGCGAACTCACGACGTTGTCTTTCGTTTCCGGCTTCAATTCATGAGTCAGTTCAATCTAATACAGAGGTAAGCTTGAATTCCAACCCAAAATAGTCCCAATTCAGCTGATCGGCTCCGAATCGTCATGTTGGGTCTTTTTCGATACTGGCCTATGGTTTCTTTATTTCGCACTATTCTCTGTCTGGTTGGCGGCTTAAGATCCAAAACAGCATACTCACGCTAAAACTTTTAGACAGCGCGACGAATTGCTTGCACACTGAAGCCTTGCGACCACCGACCTCACGACGAAATTCACGTCGAGTATTTAAAACTGAGCCTGATAATATTGTCTTATAATATCCATGTGGAAGGGGACCTCAGCCAACTTAGCATGCGAAACTGGAGGCAGCTAGCACAAGAATGAGCTAGCTGGAGACGCTTGTTGATTGAGGCCCAGGTCCACCCCGGCTGTAGCTTCACCTAAACTAAGTAAGTAATATCCATACGTTCGACAAGCGTAAAACGATGCATGATGAAATGACAAACCTTATATATTAACAGGTGGACGTCGATGTTAACTTTGAGAGCTGATGGTACATAACAATTGAAAAAACGATCATTGCTATCTGGTCACCCTTTATTTTTATGTTGCTACATTGGTTAGTACTAACATGGTAGTCCCACCGAGGCAATGCCGGACTTAGAGGTCTGGAGGCTATGGGGCCCTGGCTCATTATTTTCCAAATAAAATGAACATTTTTTTCAGTCAAGTATTTCAATAATTTATTGCGAAACCAAGTAAATTATCTTAATAAACATACATATATAAATATAGACAAAAACAAGAATTGCTATACATGAAATCAGCTTAAAACGCTAACAAATGGAACCTTGCGAGCTTTTTTCGACGAAAAATCCTTGATGAATTCGCTGAAATCCAGTTCCCGGATTAAATCGCATTCAATGCTGAGTAGGGATAGCTTTGATATCCTAGTTCAAAGCCTATTTTTTATAATTTTCATTTTTGAACATGAGCACTCTCTAGTGCAATTTCAAATTCAAAGTTTGGGAATGTAACTCTGAAATTTTGATCTTCAAGAATGTGGTTGTTAAATAGCTTGGTCTTTTCTATAATCCTTTTCGTATAAGTCGACCAAAGATACAAATTGAATCAACTCATTGCCAAGACAAGGTTCTAAATCATCTTTGTACACTTTCACCATTGCCTCTGCTGTAGCGTACAAATTTGCGGCAACCATCTTCTCTATGTGATTGAAAAATCCAAATCTCGAACGTACAGCTTCGTATGCATGCAATCTTTCAGTAAAAGAAACATATAGCTGATCGATCACTGGGATAAAACCGGATACTTTGAATTTCTCTTGTGGTGACAGATTTGCTTCTTGTGCTTTCATGTAATCGAGTGGATTTAACCTGACATTTCTTGTTCTGATGAGTAATTGTACATATTGATCAGTATGACATATTTCTTTGGCTGCTTCCTCGTATCTATCAAAATCGTCTCTTATGGATGGATTCAACGAATGATTTCAGTGATTCTAATGCACGTATTGCAGATTCAGAAATCATTTTCGGGTCCTGCAACATCTTGTTTGTCGCATCGAATCGCCACAAGATGTCGCCCCGACACATAGCAAATAGAGCGGTTTCGAAACAACTCGTCTTTTGTAAAAGGTGATATGCTTCATTCCTCACGATGTGTTTCCACTCCCTTTCAGAAGATATGCTGCTCCTTCGATTTCAGAATAGCCATCGACAATGGCTTTGGTAGCTTCAACTCGACAAGACCAACGAGTATCGCTAAGCTTTTTTAAAACGTAAAAATGTCAGAATTTGGTATCGTTCTGTACTTGCTATGAAAAACGTATATAAATTCTGAACGAATTCAAAGAATTGAAGAGCCGATGGACAAGAGTTAGTACCTGCCTTTCCAACTAAATTGAGAGAATGACCGCAACATGGTACAAACGCCGATTAATGACTTTCCTCCAAAATAAGAGCCCGCATTCCTTTGTATTTACAACTCATGCTTGCAGAATTGTCATATGATGGGCCGCGGCAATCCAAAATGTCTAATTGATGGTCACCTCAAATTTTAAGTAAAGCGTTTGCTATGGCCTCGCCGGTATGTCGCAGTTTGTTAAAAAGGTGAGAAATCTTTTTTAGTTATTCTGGGTACTAATTCAGTTAGCACTTTGCCACCTTTAGATCAGTTCTTCGCAAATCGTGGGCGAAATGTAATTGACATGACCACTTCCTTTATTTGCATCCTCTTTTAAATGGGCTGCCAAGATTGGTTCATACTCGGTTAGCAGTTTCAAAATTTCCCTTTCTCAACGAACCAATAATTTCATTGTCACTTCGAAAGGCTAATCCACGCTCAGCAATGAGTTTGATAGTACTAACGATAATTCTGAAGGATTTTTTGCCAAAACCGGATTTTTTGTGCCTCTTGTATCGCTAGCTCTTGATCGATGCGTCCTGTGACTTTTCCCCGTTGCACTAAGCTCATTACTGATTCCAAATGAGTGTGTGAAAACTCATGTTCATACAAACGATCAGATGCATGCTTCCAGTCATTGAAGCCTTTGTTTGGTGTTTTGAGTGGCCATTAACTTACACGCATAACAATATACTAGGTGGGGTGAAAAGTAACCTTCTTCGTAATTAAAATTCCAGCGATTTTCCAATTTCTTGATCCCGTCCGAAAAGTAATTTTCCGGAAGGTCTGCAAAATACTCCACCGTGGCGTCGTGGATTTCCTCGCGTGAGCTGAATTTTTTATTGATGAACCATCTTTTGAGGTTTGGGAAGAGATAATAGTCCAAGGGAGCCAAATCGGGCGAATACGGTGGAGCCGTAAGTCATTGATTTTAGTCGTGGTTGCGATGCTCTTATGCGCCGGCGCACTGTCTTGCAAAAGCGACATTTTTTTTCGCTTCATGTGAGGCCGTTTTGCAGCGATTTCGGCCTTCAATGGCTCCAATAATGCACAATAATACTCGCTGTTGATGGTTTTTCCTTTTTCGAGGTAGTCCACGAAGAGTATGCCATGACAATCCCAGAAAACCAACGCCATAACCTTTCCGACCCATTGAGCCTCCCTCGGCCGCTTCGGAGCACTCGTGCCGGCTTCAATCCATTGCCGGGCACTCATTCTGTTCTCTGGTGTGTAATAGTGGATCCAGGTTTCATCAACAGTTACCAAACAACGCCAAAAATCCGCCCGATTCCGCATCAGCAAGTCCAAACACTCTTTCGAAGTGCTCTCGCGTTCGGGTTTTTGATCAGGAGTGAGCATGCGCGGCATCCAGCGGCAGGATACCTCTTTCATATGCAGAATATTGTCCAAAATATGCTAGCTCGCGCACCTTCACTTTCCGGTCAGCCAACATCATTTCATGTATTTTTTTGACATTTCATCGGAGGGCCTGCCGCTGCGGACTTGATTGGTAGTGGAGTTGGGGCCACCACGAAACTCTCGAAATCAATAATTGACGGTGTAATTTGACGGAGCATTAGCCCCATAATATTTATCCAACTTTTCTTTTGTTTCCTTCGCCGTTCTGCCTCTCAAAAAATAATGTTTTATGAGAGAACGAAAATCGTTTTTGTCCAGACTCAACATGATGCCAAACACGTCAACAACAATCAGCTGTCAAAACAAAACTAAAGACAGTATCGCACTGAACAGGCATTTCTGCCTAAATATGAACGGACTTTAAGGCACCATAACCTTTTTTGTAGAAGCAGCGCATTCTGGCGGTCAAGGAGGTTACTTTTCACCCCACCTAATAATTTCCCCATAGCTGGAGAAAAGCAAAGCCAGAATCGATTGACATTCTCTTGATTTTTATTGTGGCGTGTAAACATATTCTTTGAACATTCCCGAACAAAGTTGGAACTAATATATCTCTCGACTGATCTTGAAGAACTGAATTCTGCAGATACTTCATCGCAATTTTGAAGTTCTGTGTTTTCTTTTTCAGTCCAATATTCGATCATTTCATTTGTTATACGCTCAGGCCAAAGACCAATGCCAGTTTCAAGACTGCGAATTGTTCGCGCCTCCGCAATTTACCGCTATTTGGGACCGAGAATATTTAATCTCTTGTTCGAAGATGTTGAAGATAATGTCCATCGACGTTGGTTCTGTGTTTGATGAAGTCTATTGTGGGGGCTCTCCCCTAAATCCGGCACTGCACCGAGGTACCGAAGAGATAACGGACCTTTCATTCGGACGGTTGAACGATTAAATTTGTAAGAAAAGTATTCAAATTTATAACGAACAACTTATAAAGTTACTTGTAGCTCACGATTGGCTAAGATAGATGACATTGTCTCACATTTAACTCCCAATTAACCAAAAATCTCATCTTCAGTTGATAAATTCACATCATCAATCTTTTGCTATCACTTTAATTCGAATCAAGTATCCATTCTATAGGCAAAGTAAATCCGCATCAATTTAGTTACGCACACTTTAATAGATTCCGCAAACACTCCTAATTGGAAGCATTAAAATGTACTTGCCCATTAGACGCATCTAAGTTAGCCAAATATTGCCTGTCTCTCCATTATAAGGATCCAACATGCGTATACTATATGTACTTGTAAAATCCGCCTCAGCACCACAAATGATTGAGGGTGCTAATGAATAATTTAGGTATGCGTACAACACAACACAATACATTTGCAGGGACAAACTCCTGCGGCAATTCGATATTGCGTAGAGCCTTTAGAATTGCTCCAACTAGGCGACATAATTATCAGACCTTCATTGTCCTCCACATTGCAGTTAACAACATGGCAGTCATCATCACCATCATCATCATCGTCGTCATCGTCGTCATCGTCGTCATCGTTGTCGCCACCACAATGCGTCGGTAGCCTACTCCATCACACTAGAAAATTGTTGTGGCAATTTGTTTCAAAACGCACACCCCCTCAGATTAATTAGCAAGACACTTAATTACGGCGAAGCATTTACAGGCAACCACCCCTCAAACATGGGTATGACTACTGCTGCCGGTTTTGTTGAAAAACGCCTAACAGGGTGTTTAATTGAGAACTCCACCAGCACAGTAGAAAACAGGAGAACACCCCAGAACAGGAGGGAACAACCCTTTGCGGTTGACAAAACTTATCCCTTAACCAAATGATGTAATTTTTTTTTTTCTTTTTAGATTGGAGTGTGGAACACTAGTAGTGGGAGACTATACTCTCCATGTCCTTCATGTAATATGCATGCTGGCAATGCCATATTTAAATTGGGGGGTTGGAAGTTTTTACCGCTATTGCCACAGCCATCAGAGCAATATTGCAAAATGGTTTCCATCTTATCACGTACTGCGAGCAACTGTGAAATTGGTAAAGTGGTAGGTACAACCTGCAAACATCACCACCATCACCACTAACACCCCCCATTTCGACGGCCACACAGTTCAGCCATATCGAATTGCTTGAGTATTCAGAACTACCCTTTAGAAATGATTCCCCTTAACAGGGCCCACAGAATGTATCCCCTTATATGTGTATTGTGTGTGCGTGTGTACACTCGTATCTGTGTTGGAAAGTTGTTCGCATTGTTGGCTGCTACTGGTGGTAGTTATACGTACAGCAGCCCCACACTTAACTTCGATGCGGTTGTGCTAAATTGTGTGCTTCTGATTTAATATACATATGTATGAGTATGTATGTACCCTTGGGTGGATGGCTGTCTGTAACCGTTTTGTACCGGCGTATAAAAGCAACCGAAAAGCTACCCTCGAGCTCTATGTATCAACGAGTTGTTGTCGTTCGATGGGGACAACCGGCGACGAGATGAGAAAATTGGGATGGAAAAAGAAAAAGGAAGAGAAAGAGGATAATGACGTTGAGGACAAAAAGAAAACTTGTGTATAGCGATTACGAATGCGCTGGTGCTTGGTATTTTCCATTTTCCTTTTCCATTTTGCACCTTTCAATTTCTGTCTCTTTTGTTCATGTTCAACTTTTGCCGCTGAATTTGAGTTTTCGTTTTCCTTTCTTCTCCACTCCACCCCATGTTCTTGTTGTCTTTATCCTTTTTTCAGTTCGTACAGGACGACGACGACGACGATGCTTCGATGTCATAGATATGAGAACTATTAATGGCTTTTGCTCCTATCAGTGTATTTGTGGTCTCACTGCGAATGTATGTGTACCGGAGGGGGTGGGAGCAATAAATATGAATGTCAATTTTCCAAGGATATTCGCTCCTTGCTTTTACCTCTGTGCCACCGTGCGTCTGTGTGGTTTTGTATCTGTATCCGTTGACGTTGTCTCAAAAGGGCAAAGTTATAAATGTTCAGTGCTATTATGTTGCTTGCTTTTTGAATTTTCATATTTAAACAATCGCCCCATATAAACGTATGTGTTTAGGTCTGCAAGTCTGTGTTTGTGTGTGAACAATCCCCACACTACTTCTACAGGAAAACTCTGTGAACATTTTTATGTCTGCCATGGCAATTTCATGGCAGTATCATTATTATTATTATGAAAATGAGACGACAAATACACCCTGGGGGCTTTTGTGGAACTTTTTCAGGATATGGATATTCTCGTACATTTCTGCAGGATGCCACAGTTTCCGGTACCAAAAACGACCGACTCGATTGGTTTGAAGTGTGTGTGTGGGGAGGGGAGAGAAAATTACGAACTGAATATGATGGCGTATCATATGACCAAACCGCACCGAACCCTCGGTATACAGATACATATCTCTCCGTCTATATGGTGCTAACAATCAAATTTTCTCATTTAAACACTGGATCTCAAGGGGGTTGGAGTTGAAATGATTGAGGTTGGTTTCGTTTGGCTCTTGTGCCTCTCGTAGGATAATGGCAAATGGCAAAAAGCCCTGGTAATGGTAATTAACACTCTGATTTCGTAATTAAGTTTATGACTTAAAAACAACTCATAATTTAAATGTTGTTTCACCCTTGGGGGTCGTTGATTAAGCTCTGTGTGCTCTACACACATATACTCTATGGCTAGGGGTTTGTTTAATGTGTATGTGTGTGTGTTTATGAGTATCTATATAGACTCGTTTATTTAGTACGCGCTCATAATTGTGGTGATGTTCGCGAAAATTAGCAAGAGACAATATCCTGCGGCATTTGATGGTAATTATTGCAAAATGTTTATTAGGTGCGGGGTTGTAGGTACTTGGTAAGCGATTTGAATTGCTTTGCCGTCTGGGTGCGGGGTTATCTTTTGTTTTGGATGGTTTATCTAAGTTTTTTGACTTTTTGACCTGGCCTCACTTTTGGTCTACTGCCATCTGTCATCATAGGAATGCAACGAATTTCTTTCGAAGATATTGATTGTTATCACAATTGTAATTGTAGATTTTGCAAGACTTGTTAAATGTACCTACACTGTCGGACAAAATAAAGTGCAAAAGCAAACTCAGTAGCATTTCTTAGTTGTAAAATCATTACAATTTGATTTTTTTTATTTTTTATTTTTTTTTTTTTTTTCAAAACATTGTTTATCATAACTTTTGAACTATTTAAATTATTTACAAAATTCATTTGAAAAATAAAAAGATACAGCAATATTTAAAAAAAAAGAAAGTTCATGTAAGAGGACAAAATAAAGTGCAAATTAAAAACAAAGTAACAAAAACAAATCAAATTCTCAAAATTCAGCTTCAGAAATGAAAAAAAAATTAATTACTAGTGGCTCCTCCTTTATTTTGTATCACTGCCGCAAGACGCTTGGACATGCTGGACACCAGATTCTTTAACATGTCCCCTGGAATTTTCTCCCATTCATTTTGAAGGCTTTCCCAAAAAGATGTTAAATTCCGACGCTTATCCAGTGGAATTCTGTAATCCAAAATGGACCACAGGTGCTTAATTGGGTTCAGGTCTGGGGACTGAGGTGGCCATTCCAATACGTCAACATTATTTTGGGTAAAAAACTCCTTAGCGACTTTGCTCGTATGCTTTGGGTCGTTATCTTGTTGGAAAATATAGCTTCCCAAAGACATTTTAGGAGCAGAAGAAGCTAAATTTTCTCTAATAATGTTGACGTACGTTGGACCCGTCATTTTGGTTTCGATTTTGACAAGATTTCCAACACTGCTAAAGGAGAAACATCCCCAGACCATTACCGACGCTCCTCCGTGTTTCACGGTTTTTTGAATGCACCTTTGGCTTAGCCTGTCGGATGGTCTGCACCAAACTCGCTTTTTTTTTAGGGTTTTTCAATTCAAATTTGGACTCGTCGGACCAAATAACATTTTGCCAGAATGTTGGTGGCTTTAGTAAAAACTTTCTTGCAAAGGCGAGGAGTTTTTTGATGTTTTTTAAGCCACTTTCCTGGAGTCGCCTTTTTACCGTCCTTGGTGTGATATTCAATTCCAGGTCTTCCTAGATATTCCTGGCCGAAGATAACGGGTTTTTCCTGGCCTCAATTTTAATTTTCCGGTCAACAGTTGCAGTAGTCTTTCGCTTCCTTCCGCAAGAACTTTCAAAACTGGCAACTGTTCCTCGTTGTTCAAAGTTAAGGCAGAACTTCCTTGCACCAGAGTTTGATAGTCCATATTTTTCTATAAGTTTATGGAATGTCAATCCTTTTTGACGGTTCGAAAACAGCAATTCCTCTACTTCAGGTGTTAGCGATTTCATACCAAAGCCTTAACCAAAGAAAACAAAACTTAGGACTGAAAAAGAAATTCTAAATTTTAATTTAATGCTTCCACCTTTTAGTTTTTTGTTGATTGTAAGGATCTGTTCTGAAAAATTTGAAAACTTTTGGAAATATTCCAGCACACCGCTCACAATATACACTTTATCTTGTCGTGGCTTAAATACAACTGCTGCAGAGTTTCCATAACTGATAGCAAGTAAACAAAAGCAATTAACAGTTATTTTTTACAAAACTGTGAACGCACATGTGTATGATGTCAGCACATAACAATTGAGGCATAAATGCCCTTTGCTTTTAACTTACAGGACTTAGCAGGATGAATCAGCTGCTTTTGCATTTTTTTTGGTCCGATAGTGTAGATGCACGGCTTTTTCTCTGTATCTTATCCAAATCTTGTAAAATTTGAAGGAAGCATTGATTATTGATCCATCAGCTTGATTTGAAATTTTTATGGAAGCGGTTTATAGTAAGAGGTTTACCTATGCAAGAAAGCCTACAGAATAGAAAGGCCAACTTGCAAGTCAATACTTTATGACAAACAAAGCCTTATAGCGTGCTTTAGGTCATTTCAGGCAAAGATGCACCATTGCATTAGTAAAAAATAAAACTCATGCAGCTATTGGTGTACTAGAAAAACTGTATCATCAAGGAACTGTAGTATTGCATGTACTAGGATACGGCAAAGGTCCTTCTGCATTGTGCCCCTTTTTCTCGTTTGTCGTTCAACATTTCCATGAGTTGGATTAAGTCAAGTGGACCAGCAAGAATACTTTTAGATTCTTTCCATGGAAATAAATATTCCTCGTCTACGTTTTCACTACTGGTCAACTCCTCAATTTCATAGATACAGTCCGTTTGATAGCATCGTACACCACAAAAATTAAAGAAGAACTTATAATATTTTATTTTGTTTATTTCCTTGAATGCTTTTCAATTAATATGTTGTCCACTCTCCTCCATTATCAGTAATTGCTTGGAGTCTTCGAGGCATAATTTCTACTAATCTTATAGCATAATCTTGAGCCAAAGATCTCCATCAAATTCGTATTTTTCGTGATAATTGTTTGTTCGTCAAGATCTTCTTTCCTTGGAGCTTTAGCTTCATGAATGCCCAAACATTTTCAATGGGATTTGCATCCGGCGACTGTGATGGCCAATCTAAAACATCGACGTCACTTTCTTGTTTCCACGCACTGCACAAACCACTGCGATGTTTCGGGTCATTATCTTCTTGCAGTAACCAATTGTCATTCCTTCTTTTAAACCACCTTTGGGCAGATGGTAATAAAGCCTTCTTATAAATTTTGACCATGTTGGGTGCGTTTAAGTTATTTGTAAACATGAACAAATTGCCAAATCCTTGTTTTGAGAAGCATCCCCAAACGTGCACCTTTGCCGGGTGTTTGACGGTCCGCTGGATTAATTTATTGAATGGCGTACACCAGGTATGACTGGTAGGAGACCATGCCCAAAAATAAGCTTCATCCGAAAAAAATAACGTTGTTCCAATCTCTGTCCAAATTCTCCTTGGCCCAACTGAGTTGTTTTTCTACGTGTTTTTTTTGACAGTAGAGGTTTCTTTATTGTGCTTCGAGATTTTACATTATTGGCTAGTAAACTCTTCGTATCGTAGCACAACACACATTTAGACCCCTTTTACGTAAAATCCCTTGTCCTCCACGTAACGATAGAAGAGGATTTTTTTCAAACACGCGTAGAATAATTTTGTCCTGCTTTTTTGTTGTTTTTGGCGTAGACCCACGATCCGTCGAATCATCCATAACGGTGCACCCACTTCCTAACAAATGCTTTTGACTTTTTCATGTATTTAGCAGTTGCTCCGTATGACATTTTCGGTCCTTTTGGATGCGTGCACAAGAATACTGCTTCATAACGTGATGCAAACGCGACACTCATTTTAAAATACTTTCGTCTCTGACAAAAATTGAACACTCTCTAAATTTTTTTTTTACTCAAAGCATCTTAGCAGAAGTATTTTTTTATCTGCTAATGCAAATGCCACTTCAAAACCGGTTTTCATAAACGACTTTTGCCGTATACGATCTTATCAAACGGACTGTAAATCTACATGTGATAGTGGAGATGAATTCCAACCTATATGATGCTTATTTTAAGGAATGGATTCTGTTAGCCTAGAGCTATTAATAGTGTGAAGTGTGTTGATGCTGTGCTGTCCTGAAAGATGTTCGTTTGCTCAAAAACTGAAACACAAATCGTTTTGACAATTTGTTTCTGGCGTTGTGAAATATGTTTGTATAGATTTCCATCAAATTCTACATTTTGTATTTATGAGCCGAAATTCGCATTCCAGACATTTTCTCACTCTGGATAAACGTGTATATCCACTCTCTGGAGTTAGATCTCCTCTATGCTATGGTTTGAGAATACATTCGTATAGGTATCTCATTTGCTAGCAAGACATTCGTAGATATTGAAGTAGAGTTGCATCTTTCGAGAACTTTAGTTCTCTGCAGTTTTTAATTCTAAAAAAGCAGAAGATATGAAGGTTCCACTATTACTTTCTTTTCCGAAATCTCCATCTCCGACCAATTACTATTTGTAATTCACGTCCGCAACAGTTTGCAGTACAATAGAAAATAACTTTTTATAGCCGAGGCAACTGGGCATTTGATGCGGGTTTGCTTTCCGTCGATGGACTTAGCATAATTCGGAAAATCCTAAAGTTTCAAAAACCCATCTGCAACAATTTTCAGGCCAATTGAAGGCAGATTGCCTTTGACTATATATTGGACGAGGAATTGTCTACAAGGTTTCACCAGTTTCCGTAACAGCACTACAACCCGTTCTGAATGTGATTAAAACGATGTTCTAGTAACTAGATATCTTTCCTTTAGGTGACTCTACGGTCTGAAGTGGACCTAGGTCTCAGTCATGAAGCGTCTCCAGCCAGCTCGATTTGTCGTTAGCTGGCTCAAGCTTCGCACGTTTGGTTGGGTGAGGTCCCCTTCTGTTTGCGTGTGGCACCTGAGTCGCAGTCTTTCTCTACTGCGCTATCCCTCGGACGTGGATTCTATTACATTTCTGGCCGGAGCTTTGATAACCATCCGCTCTGTATGATGTAACCATCTCAGTCGATTTCGCTGATCAGTCCATACACTTCGTCGTTGTATCTCCCTCCTCCTTTACTCAAAGTCAATGCAGACGGGACCGAAAATAACTCTAACAATATTCCTCTCAAAGGAGCCAAGACCACTCACATCCATTTCTGATAATGTCCACGCTTCTCAGCCATAGAGCACGACTGGAAGCAGATATTGTTAAGCGCTAGTGTCGTTGTCTGAATTGATAGCGGAGCCTACCTCAAAGTTATATCTGTCGAAGCTTTCGTTTAGTCGAGACGTCGATGTTTTGTTTCTTCCGATCATATCAATATCATCGGCACATGCGAACAACTTCTTCGAACTATTCTTTCAAGAAACGGTATGTAGCGTATCGCTGGCGATGTTAAGAAGACTCGTGCCTCTGTAGTTGGCGCTGTTCAGAAAGTCTCCCTTCTTGAAGATCAGATAAACAATTATAAAGAAGAATTAGTGCCGCTTGAAGAGCTCGGCAGTCAGGCGGTCCTTTCCAGCAGCTTTGTTGGACTAAAGCTTTAAAGTCTGGTGGAGGAAATTGATGGTCTACATCGGCCAGGTTAAAAGGTTCATTCTGCTTGACAGCGGTATTTGTTTCGTCATCTCCGTTACACAGTCTACACAAATGATATTTCCAAATCCTCAGCATCAACTGCAACTCTACTACGATGTTCCCTTGTTCGCCTCTATAGACTTCGGTTTGGCGATTGCGTCCGTGGCATGTTTTTTTTAACATTTTGGTAGAACTTCCGAATCGCATTCCTGAAGTAGTATCCTTAAATTTTCTCGACGCCGCGCTTCTTGCTCCTTCTCTTCCTACTGAGAAATCGATGTTCGTCTCTCCTCTTTTGCTCATAGAGGTTGGTTGATCACAAGTTCTTCAAGTCCCTTTGTGCATATCGAAATGGGGGAATCGCGTGCTAGCTACGACAGTGTTTCGTCCCACCGCAAAGTCCCTTCCTTCCCTTCCTAGTTGTGCATTAAAATTGCCAAGCACAATAGCCAGGGCATTGCTTTAAGGTCTTGTTCAAGAGCTCAGAAAAGGTATCATTGGTGTTGTCCTCTTTCTCCTCTGTGGAGGGGTGCGCGCATATCGGGCTAATGTTGGTAAATTTCGCCTTGATGCGGATTGCTATAAGGCGCTTGTTCACAAAACTTTTTGCCTAAGTCTGCCTCTAATTATAAGTCCGCATGAAAATATTCTTTGCTTTTGCCGTGGATTACAATCGCCGTAGTAAAGGTCGCAGATATTCATCCTCGTTTGGCCGGCTTATCCCACCGTATTTGTTGGTTGAAGGCTATATGTATCTGTTTTCCAGTAATCTAGGGCCTCCAGTAGTTGTTGGGCTGCACGTAGCCTATTAAGGGGCCTAACATTCCACGTACATATCCGAAGATCGTTGCCCTTTATTCGTTTGCATGGGTTGTCAATAGTAGATCTGTCCTTATCCGATGCTTGTTACTGCTTCGAAGCTTTTGTCTTTTTTCTACGGTCCGGCAGTTGGCTCGGCGTCACGCTGCCATTGGTTTATTAAGGGCTCATCCGCCACCATTGTTTTTTCCAGGACCCTGACTTAGTCTCGGATTTTCTTACCGCCCTGGGCCCCAAATATGTCGGAGAACCCCGGGGATAAGCTCTCATTTGTTCGGGGATCTAACTTCACCGTTGATTTCATCTATGGAACTCGTCTGCTGTCCCCTTTATAGTGCTGCTATTTTTGTCTGCTGGACACTCGCTCTGATAAGTCTGACAAGTGAAGTCCTAATGGACTGTGACCAATACCCGATAGTTAGCAAGTAGAGGTAATAAAAGCACAATTCATGTGTAGAAAACACCACTGGATACGCCAAATTGAAATTTCTCAGTGCCTACCATTTTTCTACAGCACCCAACCGATCAATGATTGGTAAATAAAAATGTTCTTTTGTAGTAAGCCGCTTGTTACGCATAGAAACCCAGTTAAATTACATTTCACTGATTTATTCTCTTGGATGCGCAAAGGTGAGTTCGATATCCTTTCGAATATTTTCAGAAAAAAAACAAAAATTAATGTATTTCCTTATAAATTGACTAAAGTAAAACCTTTCGAAGCGAAAACATAACTGAAATCAACTTCTAGACAACTCTTAATCACCACTGATTTCCTCTGATTAAGTGACGACCCTAAGCAACGAAGCAACAAACCGGGCAAAGTTAAAAAAAAAAAAAAACAGAAAGTAGAAAAATATCCCCAAGCAACCCTTGCTTAACAATCTTGTAAACTTAAATCATTGCAAATCCATGAGTTAACGTCAAAACATCCCTTGAAAGAGCTTACGACAGCTATTGTGTAACTAAATTGTCTTAACACAACCCTTCCGATAAGCCTAATCGCAGAAGTTCAACCCTTCTTAAGTCTGATGATTCTATAGGCGAGAGAAGGAGAAAAGATATTGAAGAAGAAAAGAAGATAAATGCAGTGAAGCGTTTCAGAATAATTTTCAAGATGAGTTAACGAGACACGCAAAGCCCCAAAGGGTGTGTTGTATGGTGGAGAAAAAACAAAAAGAAGAAAACAAAATTCATCATCATTGACAGACACCCTGTTTCTAATGGAAGTAAAGTGGATAGACAACAGATAAAGTTGAGAATTCTTCAATTAATTACATCATCACATCATTATGTGGTCTTGTCGATAACTTAATTTATTGATGTTTACCCGTTTATCCGTTCACTATCATCATCATCATCATCGCCGGCAGTAGATGCGAATATTGACATCATTACTCGGCATATGTATGTGTGTACAAGTAGCAACCGATAATGCTGCCCATTATCCAGTATCCACACTCAAGCATCAAGGAGTGGATACTGTGCATGCCAGTACCAGCATTTAATCGCCCATGTATATATAATTAGGCGCACCTTGCTTCCACCTGTTAATTAATCACTTAATTAGCATCGATGCTTCATTAAATATTAAACCGATAGATATGTATCGTGTCGTATCGTTCCGCACCGTTTTGCCCTTAACCTGGAGCTGTAGATGCAAGCAAACATGAATGAGTACGAGTATGTGTGTTTCTTATCAAAGAGCCAATAATCGATATTCCTATCACTCCCTGTGTCGCCTACTCAAACGAGTTACCACCACAACGCGATTGGATTAAAAATGATACTTTTCGTATCTTATGGGGCTTAGGAACAATTTTTAAATAGAATGGAGGTAGCTAGAGAGATCATGACCTTTAGATTCGTTCTGGAATGTCGGAATGCGTTGAATTGGAAAATACGAGTGTCTCTCCGGAAAACTGTACCAACTTTCTATGTGTAGCAAAGCTCGAAATTCACCTTGTTAAGGCTTATTTGAAGATACATTCAAAAAATCGCTTTTTTCTGCCTGTATTCTAAATCTGAGTCTTGTCGTTAGCAGGTACTGATGCGAAGAAATGTCAGTAGGTACTTGCTTACAAGTTGATGTTTCGTGGAAGATGGTTATTCTGTTTCTTAGGACATGATTCGCTAAGATTTTAACCAAAGTAAAAGCGGCACGATATTCAAGCTTCAGCAACAACCACAATTCTTCGAAAACGTCTAAGCACACATACTTGTACGTAGCATCAGCACCAGTAGTTTTGTAGCAAAATCTCGCTTAAGAAATGAACTACAATAATTTGAAATGCATGAAATCTTGATACCGACGGACTGTCTTACCGAGTTGTAACTGCCTCAAATACTGTCACCTGCCGTTCGAACCAAACACTCACTTGATGACATCTTCGCTCATTTGCCTGAATCAAAGATTCATACTTCTTGGGGTATCTTGGGGTATTGCCAATGTTCATCTCAGTTTTTATTTTTATTAAGGTACAGCCTACAAAGAACACCAAATAAAATATGCCCCAAAGTACGAGTATCTTTCTTTTTCACCATTCGCCGCATGGTGTAGGACTGATCCTTTGAGTTGAAAATTGATTGATGGGACATTAGCACTGTTTGGGCCAAGACCTAGTCCCAGAGTGACTCATGTTTTTCTACCGACTCCAAACGGCGAAGCAATACAAGTTCTATTCATAAGCAACCATGCTAGCTTTCAAAGGTTTGTGAGTATCTTCCGAAAGAAAAATAACGCCAACATGTTTTTTTTTTTTTGTTGTGAATAGTGAAAGATTCGAACCATCGCCTTTTGGGTAAGAGCCGGAGAACTTAACTACAGTTAGTTACCACGCAGACAACCGCCATCCATTGAGTTCATAAAATGTGGTTTGCTTCAGTCAATTTTCGTCGGACTTCGACTTAGCCGCCATTTGAGTAATGGACATTCAAAACTTCATCTCTATTCATCAATGATCGATGGTGCCGATGACATCAATGACAGGCTTGAGAGAAATTGAAGACCTACTCTTATGTTACACGATTTCGGAATGTGTCACGTATTAAAGAGCTTTTCAAATCAATAGAGGGATATGGTTTGGGAACGCATAAGGAACTTATTATACATTCCAGTCACAAAGCAGTCATTGATTCTTCCATACACTATTGACGTTTTGGTAAATTGTCCTCTGGGCATGCTTTCCCTCAACCTACATGAGCTAGTTCTTCAGACCAAGTAGCCCTTTTTTTCTTTAATAATTAGCGCGCAATCAAGGGGTTACTAGTACCCTTAAGATGATTGTACACAGCACGGGTGATGGAAAGTTAGGGAAGGAAGAAAGACAGGTACCGATGTACGTTGGTTTTAAATGTTTAGAGGTTATAATGAGCTCGGCAGGGGATTCCATAAGCGAGTTGTTCGGCTTGGGAAAGAATCACGATATTTCAGGGTACGTTCAAAAGTGGGCTTGAGGGTGTACTGATGAGCATTCATAGCGTGACGGGTGTTACAGTTGGAGGTTTGAAGGGACGGAATGCTACAGGCGATTTCTAAGGAGCGCTGGTGTTTTCGCTGGTGTTTTCCAGCGTCTCTACTGCTGGGCGATACACTGATCGGCAGGAGAGTCATTATTCGCACTCTCTGTGCAAGTTAGCTAGAAAAGTCCTAGGTGCCTTAAGCATATAATGTCACTGTCACGGGATACACTGATATCTTTCAGCTTAGACGTAACCTGAGATTTTTATTTCGCAGGATCTCTCAGTTGCCTTAGTTTTTGTTCCCAGTACAATTTTGTCTAGTGTTTAGGAATAGGAAAGGGGCGAAGAACTTTAAATTGGCAGTACTATTTTCCGTAATAGCCGATTTGACAGCTCTCAGTTGTTTTGAGGTTAGTTTGGTTTGGCAATTCATCACGAATAAACTCAAGCTGGAGCAATGTTTGCAAATTGTTAAAATTTTTTTTTTGTAAAAGATGGTTCAGTTCGAGAAACACATCCGGCATTAGGTGCATTTCATGGTGCTCACAGCCGTCTATCAGAGCTATTAATTCGAGAAACTATGGACCGTTTTTGCAATACGTTTAGTTTAAACGATAGTATGCATCCCTTTAGACGTTTTACGGCGATTCGTGGTGTGCAGCGTAATGTTGATGATGATCCAAATTTGTCAATTCGTGATCGTGGTCTACAATTAAACTTATGTCCATCCACCTTATGGAAAACTTTGCGGAAAGATATTGGTTTACACGATCGTCGTTCGCGCCGCACATTTATTAAATGGGCCGTGGGAAACATTGCGATTGATCCACAATTTTATTTCGAAAATTTTGTTCAGTGATAAAGCACACTTGTGTTTCAAGTGTTATGTCAACAAGCAGAATTGCGGCATTTGAAGCGTTGATAATCCACAAGCTATAGTCGAAACACTATTACATCCAGAAAAAGTATCTGTTTGGTGTGCTTTGGTGGAATCATTGGTCGATATGTCTTTGAAAATGATTATGGTCAAAAGGTTACAGTCAACGGAGAGCGGTAAAGAGACATGATAATAAACATTTTCGTGCCTCAATTACAATAGAAGACATTAATGTTGCAGGCATTATTGTTTAAAAGAACGACACCACATGCTCAATAACGCGTGATACAAATAATTTATTGATAGAATCATTTGTTCACCTCGTTCGTGCTATTGAGCACTTGGAAGTCAACATTCGACGCGTTATTGCCGAAACACAGCCTGATTTACTGTGAAAAGTGTGTGATAATTGAATCCTTAGATTATGCCATGTATGAGCCAATCAAGGCAGTTAAATGCCCGAAGTCATATTCAATGTTCAATGCCATAAAATTTTCTATCAAATAAGAATAATTTAATGGATATCAAGAACATTTTTTTGTACTTAATTTTAATATAAATTTCTCCGTCTCTAAATAGAACACAATACTCGTATATTTGCAATGTGGATTAACTCCCTTGCTTTACGCAGAAACCTTGATCCCGAAATTTATTCAGAAAATTAAAAATACAAATCTATTCATCTAAATCTATATTGCCCCTTCAAAGTAATCCCCATCGACTGCAACACACTTATGCCAGCGTTTGATCCAATCCTCGAAACATATTTTATATTCGGTTTTCGGTATGTCCATCATTGCTTCCTGCGATTTTTCCATTACTTCCTCTCGGCTGCTGAAACGCGTTTCCCGTAGTGGTTTTTTAACTCGATTGAACAGAACGAAGTCACAGGGAGCCAAATCAGGTGAATTCGGTGGCTGTTGGATGGTAATTGTTGCATTTTTCGTCAAAAAATTACAAATAATGATGGCACTGTGCGATGGTGCGTTATCAGGGTGCAAAATCCACAAGTTTTCTGCCCACAATTCTGGTCGCTTTCGGCGATTTGCTTCAAGCAAACGTCTCTGAACGCCCAAATAATACTCTTTATTTACTGTCTGGCCTTCATGATGCACTACACCGTTGTAATCACCCAGAAAGGGTGTCGTTTTTCATGAAGATTCTTCTGATATCTCCTGTGTTCCAAAATTGTGGTAGACTTACAGATTTGAGCCTTGAATACGAGTATATTGTAGTAGCTCTTTAAGGTGTTCGCCTCAAAACATCATCCTTTTTAAGTCTTCGTGGAATATTGTTCGATATAAAGTTCAAGAACATCTCACAGCTGTGTGCTATCAGACAAATGACACAGAAATGGCTATCGCTGCTAGATTCAATAGTAAGGATCAAGTCATAGGGAAGTTTTACCTAATACCTTTGATATTCAGAAGCAAATAGGAAAGAACGCTGCCACGGAAAAAAAGCGACGAAGCCGGTATTTGGCATAGGGAGTTTTAGTAAAAAGACCGTTGTAGTCTAAAAACTTGGTTAGATACTCGTTAAGACCATGCTCAAGCTCTGTGAAAACAAGATCACGATCAGAGCTTTTCTCAGAAAATCACCTTAAGACTCAATAATGTGCAGCGTGATGGACCTTAGACAATGTTCATCATCACCTCACTATCAATGGCAACTCCAAGCTCGGAAGCTACATGTTGCTATATGCTTCAATACACCACAAAGCCTTGCCAACGCGAAAAATTAAAAAAAAAAAAAAACGAGCCTTCATTCCCCTACTCCAGCAATGAAATAGTCCTTATGTCGTGGTCGTGCACTTCTGTGGTTATTCCTCCTGGTGTGGGTAGGTAAATGCTCGTATATGTGTCTGCTGGTGCGTCGACTAATTTCGTGGCGCATTTAATTTGATTTTGCGGTGGACGTGAGGCAATTGAACTGGAAACCGTATCGTCCTTTACCAAAACCAACCCCAGCTGCACATCGCCAACGCCCCCATGGACAGGCACTTTGCGTACTTCCGCTGTGTATTCCTGTGCTCTCGCTGTACAATTTTCAACCCTATAGTGTGTTATTTTGGCCAATCCGTTGAATTGCTGGACCATGAACGCAAACGGCATACTATTGCACCTGAGCGTGCACACACCATCGGTTGCCGACATCGTATTTTCAGAATATACCGCCAACGGTTATGGTAGCGTTGGAATTCGCGATGCCCTCATTATGTTGGGGGAAGAAGCTGTACACCAATCCTTGAGTTTGGGTGAACCGCCTACTTATATTGATGATGGTGTCAAACCACTGATAAGTGTTCCAACCTCGTTAACTGGGCTCGTTTCTCTCAATTAGCGGGTCAAGGGAGATAATTTTCAATACTCCGACCGTGTTGGATGTTTCGTGGTAATGCACGATTGATTCCACTCCTGTCAGAGTAATTCAATTTCCGGGGCGTATTATGGCGTCTGAGTGGCGTTAAATCGATGAGACCACAAAGGGTGAGATATTGATTACGTACGAGTACCCATCTGCTTAAGAGGATGATGTCGATGAGCAAATTAGATATTGTGATTGGGGTAAGGATTACTATGCCAGCAGTGGGGAATCATTTTAATTAGTGAGGATAAGTGATTTTTAAATTTTCGTTTGGGTAATTTAGGTATGACCTACGTACCGCTTTGGCATTTAAAATTCAAGCCGTATCCAACAGGAAGGCGACAGAGGTTTTTTTTCAATTAAGTGATAAAACTTAAACTAGTATAAGCGAACCACAGGGTTCCATTTCTGGTCCTGTGCTATTTTTCATTGACATAAACTCAGTTTGATTTGCTGATGATATTGCTCTTGCATTCGTAATAAACTCGCTGCTTCTTCACCTGTGGTACAACAGGAACAGATACTTGGATACAGTATGGTCTAACAAGTTGGGAAGGGCCATACTCTAACACACTTGAACCTCTTTAGCTGATAAACTTATCGTCAGAATCATAGATCACAGTAAAAGATTGTCAAGAATCTGGTTTTGCTTCATCAGTTTACATTTCTCTAACTCCAAAGGACGGCGCAGCAGAGAATAGCCACATCGAAGGTGGCTCCGGCAAGTGAAAGGGAATTCAACTAACTTTGAGTGCAACACTGGATGTAGTTAGTGAACGATAGTTCTGACTGTAGAAGTTTGTTAATTGGTTAAACCAAGTATGCCATGGTGGAAAATCCAAGGGCCTCTGAACTGTCTAGCATTAGCATTTTTGGCTTTAAAGGAAAAGGTCTTTGTTATGATTCGCACTGACAGTTGGTTGACTCGTGTCTCCACTATCAGATATGATACCAGAACTTCTGTTGCTAAGAGAAATCGACTTCACAACTGGACTAAACCAGGAAAATAGTGAAGTCTCAAATCTGAGTGCTAATTGGATGCAGAAGGTCGACAACCCTAAGCTTAGCTATTCGCCAGATTGACATTTGTATGCTTTTCAAGCCAAGGCACACGCAGTCCTTGTGGCAACCAAGTGGAGATCGGTTTACTTTCACCAATTAAAATGTTGAAAATGCAAGCCTCCTTTGTACTCAGTTGGAAGATCAAATGCGCACTCAGTCTTGCCTCGGTCTCAGGTCACAATAAAATCATAGGGTAAAAGATCGCCGAAGAAATACTCTCAGAGCAGAACTTTTCCAAACTAAAGCTTGTCTTTAGCCCATCTGCAAACTCAGTAATCGATTGGGTCTATTAGAATACTGCGACGTTTCTGCTGTCGCTTGGCAGTAAAAAGTCTAAAATTCTAACTGGACAGCTGAGCGTTGTGCTTTCTATACTCCACGCTCTTTGATGCCTTTTGTGTAAGCGATGATGACACTGCAAAAAACCTCCGCTTTGAATGTTCGACTTACATTCGCATTAGGCGGCAGGTACTACCCGTCGGTAGGTCATAATTTTGTGATTGGTGGCATGACTTCATCGAAAACCTAAAAATCATAGCCGGTTATGTTGCCCACTGATTCTTCATCCTTGAGTTCCAGCTCAGGTAGCTCTAAAGTTTGACCAAATGGGGTCTTCATTGTGTGACCTTAAGAGTGTCATTATGAATCTTCTTTGAATACAAAAAATCCCTCCAGACTGTTCTGCTTGTGATTCAATAATTAAAAATGCCCTAAACGATATCGTATTGTTGCTGCATCCATCTGGCTATTTCTTATACATTAGACAATTATCTCCCTTTTAATCTCTGACACCACATCAAACTATCATCACTCCCTCTGTTTCTTGCAGCTCAGGATATCAATGACATGGACCAGGACGAGATGTGCGATGATGGAATGAGCAGTGACATCGATGATCGAGCGAGTGAAACCGATTCGAAAAAAGGCGGAAGTCGCAATTCTCGTGGTAGTTCCAGCGATGGCAAAGGACCTGGTGGTAGTGGCGGCGGCGGTGGTGGTGGTGGTTCAAAACCTCGCCGTGCAAGAACTGCATTCACCTACGAACAGCTTGTTTCGCTGGAGAATAAATTCAAGACAACACGATATTTGTCAGTATGTGAGCGACTGAATTTGGCACTAAGTCTGAGCTTAACCGAAACACAGGTAAGATCATAAAATTTCGCATTTCCTCCCCCCCAAACCTCAACTGACACTGGCTTCTCTCTATTTTCAGGTTAAAATTTGGTTTCAAAACCGTCGAACCAAGTGGAAGAAACAAAATCCCGGCATGGATGTGAACAGTCCAACAATTCCACCACCACCAAACGGTGGGTCATTTGGACCCGGTGGTTATGCCAGTAGCTTACTCTATCCACATGCAGTACCATATCCACCCTATGGACCATATTTTCACCCCCTTGGAGCACACCATCTAAGTCATTCGCACTCATAAGACTTAATGAACTCGGTCCTATTTCGAGTGCGTTCTAGCCAGCCAACTATAAATTGTGATGACATTTTAGCCTCGTATCGTTAGTTCTAAGGAAAGGGCAGCTACGTTGAATGTCAAAATATGCATGGCCTTCTGCTGGCCGGGTTTGTGCAAAATTATTATTTTCCCTCGAAAACGTTAAATTTTTTTTTCCCAAAAAAAAAGAAGATACGAGATACGAGATAAATAGAGATCTGTTAACTATGGCCCACGAAATTTGTATAGCAAAGCTTTCGCGCCAATTTTCTTATTTTTTTATTTTTCTCTTAATTTTGTAAAAAGATTTTTTTTTCCAAAGATTACTGCTTTTTTGATGAAAGGAAAAAGAAAAAAAATATTGTTTTGTTGTTCTTCGCTGTAAATAGTACGTTTCCGTTTAGCATAAGATAAAATAAAGTGAATAGATGATAAGAGTAAATATTTAAATACGAAATTGTTTTATTTAAAAATTTGTTCCCTTTTGGTAATGTCCTTAAGGACTTTGTGGACGGCTCCATCAAAAGCATCGTCAGACTCTATCAATAGAACTGCTGATAAGTGATAAGTAGGTAGGTATCGACGAAATCAATAGCGGCACGGTTGGTTCGTTAAAACCTAGACATCATTTAAGCCTACATTTCATATCGCAGCTATTTCCGAATGAACGCAGATAGTTTTAACATTTTTATTGCAGCTTCGTGAACGCTTTTAAGCTTCCTGCCATTACTGTTGTTAACAGATGTCAACAGAAATTAAATCTAAATCTCTTCCACTAAAGGATAGCAGGAGGTCAGTAACCTCTCACAAACTTGAAGAGGAATTCTATCGGCCCTCTAAAACCTGGAGAACTATGTAATTTGCAGTTACATAAGCGATTGAAAGCCAATGTTTCCTGAGAACCCTAACCGAGAACGTAAGCAGTTGGGGTCATGTTCCGGCCTGTAAAAACTTTCCTCTTAGTTTTGTCCTACAAGTTCAACAGCGATTCCGTCTCTCTTGATCCCAGGAACCCAAACAGGACTTTGTCAATTCAGCCTTTTGATTGTGATCGTGAAGCGGTTCAGCAGGTTTAGCACCGTAGCTTGACTGTCACTACAAATGTAACTGATTCGCCGAATTCGCTTCTTCGTGAAGTCCCAAAATGGTCTTGAGAAAAGGGAACGTCGATTTTGTATGTTTTCCGAAACAGTAGTTCTGGTGCCATTACACCAGATGGCATGTTCATTAGAACAGAGTCGGACCGCAAGGTCATCAAAGTGTCAGTGCGTATAAAGAAAATGAGGGTAATTCAACAATGCGCAAATCTCAACAGTCGAGACTGTTCTTTGAAGCCTTGTTAGCAGCAACGAACTTTTGCAAGATCCTGTTTCACCAGACACTGAGACACTGAGACATAATATATAATTGGCCTTATCAAAGCCGTGAAGATCAAAAGGACCCTTCCCGCTGAAAGGCTTCAAGTCTTGACGGCAGCCATCCTGCTGAAATCACGCCACTTCCGCATTCATGTCATTCAATCGGGGAACGAAAAAGTCATTTACCATGGCTCTATCCTTGATCGTAACACGCGGATTAGCTTCATTTTTGAAAAAACTATGATCCGCTCCAAATGCGGCAATTTTCTTAATTCTCAAAAATGGGTCTCAACAGCGGACCCAATGCCAGTTCTTTTTGGGGCCATTCACTAAAATTCCGGCGTAGACGATGGTCTTTCGGCTTCAGTTCTTGCACGAGTTGGATCTTGATCTCATCACGATAAAATTGCAAAGACTAGCTACCTACTGGTGCTTGGTTGCTGTAGAAATAGGATAGGCACTGAGAGATGTCAACCTGGAAATTTTAAGTACTGCAACCATCTTCTACACATCAATAGTGCTTGTAATACCTCCACGTGGTAACCGCCGGGTATTGGTCAATGTCCATCCGAACTGGACCTGCTGAACTTATAAACGCGAGTGATGACCAGCAGACAAAAATAGCAGCACTATAAACGGGACAGAGGATGAATTCTTTAGATTGAATCAGCGGTGGAAACAAAAACAATCCTGAAACAAATGAGACCTTATCCAGGCTACCTCGATATATTTGGAACTCAGTCCGGTAAGGATATCCGAGACTAAGTCAGGGTCTTGGAAAAGAGATGATTGCGGAAGACCCCTTAATGAACCAACGGCATTTGGATGCGGATTTGTTGTTGGAGGCAGGCTTAGCCAAGATGTCTTGAGTTTCCGGCATGTGAACGAGCGCCTTGTATCAATCCGCATCGAGGCTAAATTTACCAATATTATCCTGATATGCACCCAGCCCCTACAGAGGAGAAAGATGATGACGCCAAAGATGCCTTCTCTGAGCACTGGAATATGACCTACGAGCAATGCCCTAGCTATGATATTTAAATTGTCCTTGCTGACAGAATGGACCTTTTAACTTGGACGATGTTGACAAACAATTCTATCCACCCCCCCTGGGTGAAGTGAAGATAGCAATAACTAAGCTTAAGTCTAAAGATGCTGGAGCGGACGGCCTGACTGCCGAGCTCTTCAAAACGGCAGGCGATGACTTGGTAAGGAGCATACACCAACTCATCTGTAAAATATGGTCAGACGAAAGTATGCCCGATGAATGGAACTTCAGCATTGTTTGTCTGATTCTCACGAAAGGAGATCCTCTGAACTGCGTCGATTACAGAGGCATCAGTCTTCTTAACATTGATGTCAAAAAATGTTCTGGACAAGGCGAGGCGTTCTCACGTGATTCCTTCAATATCATTCTTAAAAGAATAGTGCAAAACATACACAAGATGCACAATCTTTCAAAAGTCGGTCCAACTACTCACAAACGCTGATGATATTGACATACTTGGAAGAAAGCAGCGTGATGTCAGTGGTGCTTTCGCGAGTATTGAGACGGAAGCGGCGAAAATGGGTTTAGCGGTCAATGCGGGCAAGACCAAGTATGTGCTGTCAAGCAAAAAGGACAACCAACACCGACGTCTCGGGCAGAACGTCACCCTCGACAGATATAACTTTGAGGTAGTTAAGGACTTTGTCTACCTAGGCTCTGCTATAAATACAGACAACGACACCAGTGCTGAGATCAAGCGAAGAATAACTCTTGCCAACCGCTGTTTCTTTGGGTTAAGAAGGCAATTGAGTAGCAAAGCCCTCTCTCGGACAACAAAAGTCACCCTTTACAAGACCTAAATAGTCCCGGTCCTGCTCTATGGCGCAGAGGCATGGGCATAATCAAAAATGGATGAGGGTGTCCTTGGTTCCTTCCGTCTGCATTGACGGTGAGTGGAGGAGGAGATACAACGACGAACTGTATGGACTGTACAGCGACATGAACCTAGCCAGAAGAGTGAAGATTCAAAGACTGAGATGGCTGCGTCATGTAAACTGGATTAACACCAATGCTCCGGTCTGAAAAGTCTTCGAATCCGCCCCCGAGGAACAGCGTAGTAGAGGAAGACCGAGACTCAGGTGGCGTACGCAAGTAGAAGGGGACCTCAGCCAACTTAGCGTGCGAAACTGGAGGCAGCTAGCAAAAGATCGAGTTAGCCAGAGACGCTTGTTGATTGAGGCCCAAGTCCAACCCAGACTGCAGCGCCACTTAAAGTAAGTAAGATTGCAGCGTTCACGAAGCCATTCCGCTGCTGAATTTCCTGCTATCACTGGTTTTGATAGATGCTAATAAAGATGCGGGACGATACATCTCCTCCTATCTATCAAAAGGAATTCTCTCGTACATAGGAAATTATGACCAGCCCGGAATGGGGCATGGCCTAGCTTCTTGACACTCATTCGTGTTGCTCATGTTTTCATTTTTGTCACATCTGAGCGGGGCCTACGGTTTATCGCTCGCCGAGCCCGAACGGCACTTCTTAGAAGCTTTTTCGTAGGCAATTTTACTTTCGGGAGTTTGCCATTGCCCGCCGAAAGGGTGATGGCGATTTGAAAATTGTTGATGACCCAGCCAGGAATCGAACCCAGATTCTCTGCTTGATGGCCCAATGAGCTTACTATCGCGCCATCGCCACCGCCATGCCACATACCATCCGTCCACGTGCCTTATCAAATCATTAAAGACTGCAAGTAATGCTCTCTATTCGAGACATGTGAACTTACTGAACGGGAGACCGCGCTTAGTTGGCATATTCGAGAAGGTATCAGACAAAGGTAGTGTAAAGGGATATGGTAACATAGGGGTTAAAATATTCTTTGGACCATCATTTTAAAAAAAGTATTGAGTTGGCTTTAAAAGTTATCTCATCAATATGTGACCGTAGGTTAAACTCTCTATCTTGATAGCATGTCGTGCCTTAAAATTCTAGTCTTGTACATATGCCGTCTGATGTAATGACACCAAAACTCAAATATGAAATCGAATCTCTATCTCCAGGAATGGCTTCGGTCTGCATCTGAGCCACGAAAGGGGTGAAGACTTATATTCACTGATGGCTCTACAAAACGATCTAAGATACTGTACTTGCTGTCTTTCTGGAGGATCACAACATAAGATTCCAATCCTCATTAGAAAAATGTATCCCAAGCGGTACTGGCCAAACGGATGGTGGGGAACTTTAGCCCTTGCTCATCTTTCTTCGAAAGACTGACAAATTTCAGTAAGACCAAAATACAAGAAGTACAATGGAACAGTTTTTGTATTTATGCTACATCGAATCTAATATTCAAGATACAGTGAAAAAATTAAGGAGCCTGGTTGCCTTTGGAAGCCTTTAGGGTCTTTCCTTTGTGAGCCAACACGATTTTGTACAAAGTTCCTAAAATAAGAAATGACTAACTTAATGTTTCATTTGTTTCTCCAACAAAAAACAAAAACAAAACACTGTGGCGCTGGCAGCCCGGTATGGGCCATGGCCTAGCTTCTTGACACTCATTTGTGTTGCTCATGTTTTAATTTTTTCACATCTGAGCGGGGCCTACAGTTTATCGCCGAGTCCGAACGGCACTCCTTAGAAGCTTTTTCGTAGGCAATTTTACTTTCGGGAGTGTGCCATTGCCCGCCGAAAGGGTGATGGCGATTTGAAAATTGTTGATGACCCAGCCAGGAATCGAACCCAGACTGTCTGCGTGATAGTCCAATGAACTAACTATCGCGCCATCGCCATCGCCTCCAACACTGTTTAATATTTACACCAGCGATTAACTAGGTTGCCTCAATCACTATACAGTTCATGTAGGCAAGTTTGTGAAAGTATTTTCCCACATTTCCGCGTTCACGGTAATCTAATATCAGCAACAATGTTGCAAAGAAAGCATCCAATATCGCAAAAGTCCACACGCGCTGCATCGAAGATAGCTCAGATAGCAATGTTTGTTTTTTTTTTTTTGTTCGGTACCAGTGACCTGTGTCACTGAGTATGCACGATTCATAGCCTTACTATATTCTTATTCAGGTCTGCACCTACGTACTAATACTATATCCCGGATTTCTACAATTCTCCCCACGGGGCTGCCGTAAGGTACTACTTCGTGGGGCTGGTAAGCAATTCATGCTATGCTTCGTGTCACGCTGGCACGCTTCTAACTCTTTGCTTTTTCGATGAGAAGCATTTATTCATAGCTTATCACGCCTTACATCCTCTGGTAGCCGCTACCTGCCTCTTTCGTATTAGAAGCGGGGGTTAGCAATTGCGGCTCTTCTTTGCCTTTCGACTATTCTCAGTTCGACTTGCACCCTGACCAGTCATTCCGCCTGCACTGGAATATCACATGTTCCACATCTTCTTCTTGATCTGGACATTCAGGACAGTAAGGTGAGCTATCATGACCAAATCTGTTTAGATACTTTCTGTAGCCACCATGTCCGGACAGAAACTGCGTAAGATGATAGTTGAAGTCTCCTCTTGTTCTGTTTAGCCAGTGCTCGATGATGGGTATCAACCCATAGGTCCATCTACCTCTTACGGTGTTGTCCTAACTCTCCTGCTGCAATGCCATAGAAGTTGCCCTTTCTTTCTGCTTGACACGTCTAGCAAAATTGATTTCCTGCCGATTTACTCTGCGCCTTTGGTACACCCTTCGCATCTCGATTGCTAGAATGTCTATGGGGACCATTCCTGCTATCACAAAAGCGGCTTCGTCCGAAATTATTTGGAATCCGCTAATTGCTCTTATTGCGCAGAGCCTATATTTTCTTGACAGTACTCTTTTATTTTCCTCCGTTGCTAGGCCATCAGCCCAAACCGGGGCTCTATATAGCAGAACAGAGGTCAGCACTCTGGAAAGTAATATCCTGCGGGCAGGTCCCTCCAATATTTGATAGCATCCGTCCAATAGCTAACTGCATTAACGATGCTTTTTTGCAGGAGTATTCAACGTGAAGCCTGTTGTCAAGTATAACTCCTAGATACTTCAATGTATTCTTGGATCTGATGGTTTGGTTCCCTACAGAGAAGCTCGCGTATTCTACCGTTTTTCGGCTTGTTATTAGGATAGCCTCGGTCTTATGGTCAGCTAGTTCTAAGCTGGCCGACTCCAGCCACCCCTTTATTAATTTGATTTCTTCGTTTGTGGCGGTTTCAACATCATTGATATATTTTGCCACTGTAACCACGGCGATGTCATCGGCGAAGCCAATCACCTTCAGACATTAAGGCAACCCTCCAAGACTCCATCGTACATAATATTCCACAGGAGAGGCCCGAGGACCGAACCTTGCGGGACTCCTGCGGTTATAATATTTTATACCACTGTCAGTCTGGTATCTTAACTTCCTGTTCCCGAAGTAGTCCATGACTATGTCCATTAGGTAGTGTGGCGTGCTCATTCTTGCCAGGGACCTCCTGATAGAAGTCCGGTCTTGAGAGTAGTCCCTCTTCGAGGCATTTTTGCATCGTTCTTATGAAAAGGTCCGGACTCTTTCTGGCGGCCGCTTTAATTGGAATTCCATCAGGTCCAAGCGCTTTTTTGTTGCTTATCTTCGAGCATGCTCCTTATAGTTCCTGTGGTGTAATTGCGGGAGGGCGATCTGTTCTATGCTCCCTGTTGATAGTTGGAAGCGATAAAGCCTTACGGGGGAAGGGAGTGACGAATGGTCACCAGTTATTTAGTAAGAAAATTTTGTTAGAGCTAATCAGTTTGGAATAAATAAAAATATGTTTTGCAAGCAAACCCCGGTACAATTAGTGTAAATTGTATGACTCGTCCATCAGAGCCAGCCAACCACCAAAGTGTGGAAATACGAGTCACAGTTGTCCTGTATTGTTCAGCATTCGGTGCTCTAACATTTCCCTGAATTTTTTGCAACTGAATTGTTTGTTCAAAGTAATTTCTTCTAATAATTGCTCCTCCTTCATCATCCTTAACACATCCTGAATGCCGTTAATTTGGATCTTGCCGACAAAGTAAAATGCTTCAGTTGCTTCGTGTACTGTCTGCGACTGATGACTTAATTGGTGGCGCTTCGCTTCTCAATTAATGAAACGCATCTTGATGAGAAAACATCTGAGGACCAACATCAAATACAGCGATAGTTCTGGGTGGGCTACAAACTCTAATGAGATGCACAAATTAAATTTACCCTGGCATATTTAAGGCATCATTTAGCACGATGAAAACATCAGAAATAGCCGCTTGATGGTTGCTTTCATCTGACTTTGGCAATGTTTCTGTATTAGCCGACAAACGTATGACTGACTTGAAGATACAATACTATCTATCCCCAAAGAAATATGTGTGGATTCGGTCAACTAATAGTACTAATATGTATCTTGAGGCTGTGATATGGATTATGGGTGATAATTAATTCTTGTGTAGGAGTAGAGATAAAAGAGAACATTTTGTTGGATTTAGTTTGATCCATCGAATATTGGCTGACTATTGTTCTGCTTCTAGTTCCAACGCTGGTCTGAATGATATGTAATCTTAGGCTCCTATGCAATCGCCTTCAGATCCATCTTCGAATTTTCATTTATTACTTCAATCTTCTCAAAAAGCTTTCCGCCAAGTCGTAACTGGAGTCGTGGGAATAAGATAAAGTCACAAGGAGCGATGTCAGGTGAATACGGAGCTTGCGAAACGATACGAACGTTGTTTTTTATCAAATGGTCGCATACAAGATGAGACGTGTGAGCCGGTGCGTTGTCGTGAATAAGAAATCACAAGTTGTTTCTTCACAATTCCGGCCTTTTGCGACGAAGTTTAATAAACTCACGTTATACTCCTTATTTAATTCGAAGTGGACAACACCACGGCAATCAAAGAAAACGGTCAACAAATGTTTTTATTTTTGATCGATTCTAAGTGTTCTTTTGGGTTTTGACTCGTCTGAGAAGCGCCATTCCGATGATTGTTGGTTAGTTTCGATGTCATATTCACAGACCCATTTCTCGTCACCGGTAATGATGCCATCGGTAACATTTTGGCCCGAAGAAAGCATTTGCTTAGCGACGTCAACACGTTTCTATTTCTGGAACAAATTCAGCACTCTCGGCACAAGCCACCCTTCAACTCGTCTCATGGCCAAAACATCGTGCATAACGGCTGATCGGCTGATGCTCACACGACAATCTGCGAGAGTAATTTTCTTAACTTTTTCGATGTTTGCGTCAGCCATTCTGGTGGATGGACGACCGGAACGAGGCATATCATGTGGTTGATGACCTGCTTTAAACTCTTTGTACCACTTGCACTCTTTTGTTTTCGACATTGTCGTGTCCCCATAGGCTACTGTCACAATTTTTCGCTCTGAGAGCTGCCATCGGCGTTTGGAGTCCACAGTTGATCTGTTATTGCTACAATATGTTTCACCGCACTCTTTATGGACTTTTCGAAAGATCTACAATATTCCCTAAGGTTACCATTTCTCTAATTTATTCTCTAGTTTCATGAATGTAGGCAGTGAATAAATATTTACGCTGCATCCCTTCAATCACCTCCTCAACAGTTGAGGATTGGTTTAGTCGCACTTGCAGGCAATATGGTCGATTAGGGGCTGGCTGAAGCAATCAATTAATCAATCCATTTTGAATAATCAAAGAGGTCTTTGCACCTACCTTTCCTTCGAAGACTGGGTCTGCTTGATATCTTTGTCCTAAGGTTGAACGCTTTTATGCACAAATAGCATCATCTGAACATTTACACAAGGCACACAGTCGAAAGATGTAAGTACTATAATTCCGGAGTACGTAAATAGAGATAGTTTTCTAAAGACCTGGTTCAGCTTATGTCCATTCCATGTCGATAATTGCAGTATATTGAATAATATCCGAAGGTACGTCGGGGCCTATCCAAAGGCAGCAGAATTAGGCTACTGGGATCATTACAAGTAGAAGCCGTACTCATACAATGGCGTGGTTTTAGGAAGATGGGATGTACTCGTATAGTATGATGCGATTCTAATAATACAAATATTTTCGGGATAGAAGAGGAGGAATTCTTAACAATATTGGCTCTCAGCTAAAACTACTTACAAAAGTAAAGCAACCAGTAAATTACTTATCGCTATTCATGAGATACACTGAACAGATTATCGGTTAAAAAGTATCATCGGACTCTGCCATGTCCTACCATGAATACATCAAATGCAAAACCAGATGCGCGGTATCCGCTTTATTGTAGACAAAGCATATTTGCATTTGCCCTAGATAAAACACAAATCACCAGTGAGTCTCGTATAGAACGGTAGAACTTCTAGACAATTCAATTAGTATTTAAGAGGCCGAAGCAAAAAGAATATGAGAAGCTAACTCGAATTTCGAACAGTGCCGCTTATAAGGACTTTAAGGAAATGGTCGAAACTATCAGCGAAAAGAGCAAGCTAGTCCAATTCTACAAAAGGAACATCCAACCCGGCTGACTCGGAAGATCTGATTTTCCACGCTGAGTTAGTAGACTTCCCGTCTCATACCTGAGACTCACTTCCCATTTAAATTTATCACAACCAGCTAAATAACACAGCACGTTAAGCCTGGCTTTCTTTGATGTACCCAAGCTGCCTAACACTGATGTCATAAGCCTAGTTGCGCTACGATGGCAACTCCTTAAAAAATCAGATAGTGCCAGCTAGCCCGGTACTGGCATACATACCAGGCAGTGAGAAAAGATTTTCACCCGATTAAAGAACAAAGGACTGTAAACGCTAGCCAAGTGTTCCAGGCCTGGCTCGCAAGGCGGTGTTCTGTCTCTACTGCTATGGTTCATGTTAGTCAACTCTCTGCTTCACGCGCGCAATAGTTTTGACGTCTATGCACAAGCACGTGCCATCATCATGTCTACCAATTTTCAGTTCTAAAACCGCGCTAGTACTGAGCTTGTTATCACTCCTGTTAAAAGTGTTGTTACTCATCTAATGCTTAAGCCAATCGCCATCCAATTCCTTAGCGAAACTTAATATTCAGGGGTCCTACTGGATAATAAATTTATATGCGCTATACGTATATGTAACACCGAAAGTCTCCAAGTCGCTATCAGACTTCTGGCATTGTAAAACAGCTACCAGTAAGACTTGAGACCTATTAGAAAGGACTGTCCTATGGATCTATTCTACATACATGGCCCTGATAAGGCCAATAATATCCTTTGCGTCAATGCCTGGTAAAGAAAGCGTTCACGAATATACGCGCCTACTATTTTACTAGACCCCAAAGAACGGTCTATGTCGGCTGCATGATGGCTTTCCTCATGACACCAGACCACTTGCTGCAAAAAAAATACGAAATCGATGTTAAGGAGACTGATGCCTCTGTAGTTGGCGCAGTTCAGAGGGTCTCCTTTTTTGAGAATTGGACAAACAATGCTGAGGTTCCATTCATCGGGCATACTTTCGTCCGACCATATTTTACAGATGAGTTGGTGTATGCTCCTTACCAAGTCATCGCCTGCCGCTTTGAAGAGCTCGGCAGTCAGGCCATCCGCTCCAGCAGCTTTGTTGGACTTAAGCTTCGATATGGCTATCATCACCTCATTCAGGTCGGGTGGACGGAATTGTTGGTCATCATCGTCCAAGTTGAAAGGTTGATTCGGTTGATTCTGCCTGACAGCGGTATTTGGTCCGTCATCGCCGTTATACAGTCTGCAGAAATGATCTTTCCAAATCCTCAGCATCGACTGCGATTCTACTACGATGTTCCCTTTTTCATCTCTACAGGCTTCGGTTCGGGGTTTGTTTCCATGGCATGTTATTTTAACTTCCGAACCTCATTCCTGGAGTAGCATCTCTCAATTTCCTCCATCGCGCGCTTCTCATGCTCTTTCTTCTTCCTCCTGAGAAGCCGGTGCTCGTCTCTCCCCTTCTGCTCATAGAGCTCATGAGCAGCTCTGGTCTTTCTAAGCAGCGCAGCGTTATATGCATCCTGCTTAGCTGCATGTGCTTGCCAGCATTCATCATCGAACCAGGGGTTTCGTTGTGGTGGACGAGTGAAATCCAGCACATCAGAAGCGGCATCTCTGATGGCGTTTTGGCAGTGTTTCCAATGGTCTTCGATGCTTGATGCTGGCGGCATTGGACCTCTTAAGAGATTAAGAGACACTCGATCGGAAAAGGACTTGGCGATCTCTTGCGATTGTAGCCGTCTGACGTCAAATGTTCTCACAGCATTAGTTTGTCTTGGCGTAGTTTGGGATATCCGCAACCGTACCTTGGCTACAATAAAGGTAATGGTCCGAGTCGATGTTGGCTCCTCGGAACGTACGGACATCCATAATACTGGAGGAGTGTCGTGCGTCGATCAATCTGGTTGACTGTTGAATGATCAGGAGTTCTCCAAGTCCCCTTGCGTATGTCGAGATGTGGGAACCGCGTGCTAGCCACGACAATGTTTCGCCCCGCCGCAAAGTCGATTAGCCTGAATCCGTTATCGGAGGTGGTGTTCTGCAGGCTATATTTTCCGATTGTTCCACCAAAGATACCTTCTCTTCCTAGCTTTGCATTAAAATCACCGAGGACAATTTTAATGTCATAGAATGTTCGGCTGCAGAGGCTCATTCTCGTCATTTAAGGAACCAGCACCTGTCGGAAGATGCTACTTCTACGAGGCCTTATACTAATCGTTGCCATGCAGCAGTATATGGAGGAGCTTAATAGAGAACTGAGCCGTTACAGTTGCTTGGTATAAGCCAATGTGTCCGTCTTCCTTTTAAGGATATATTCCATTGTTATTGCCAGATCTCAATGCTACTGATTCTTTCATATTTTCTTTTTCCGTCGCTAACCTAGTTATTTGGACTTTCTCACTTTTGAGTCTTACTATTTCGATACAAGTACCGGGTGATCCTTTTTCTGTTTGCTTTCTCAGTGTCTATTTTTGACAGCTAAGGCGTGATTTATGACAGGTGTCACAGTAAAAAATGCTCAGCATTGCCATTTCATCACTTTTTCCAGATTTTACGCAAGAAACTTGGTCTAAAACCTTGTAAAATACAGCTTCTGAAAGAATTGAAACGAATTTTCGGTGAGTGGCCTTAGATGGGGTATCTCAGTATACAAAACTGCTGTATTTGATCTGATGCACTGTTTGGTACGGTTTATGGTGCGGCGGAATCATTGTCCGGTATCTTTTCATAAATGACCGCGAGAACTACGCTACCCTCAATGGCGCCCGCTTTCGTTCAATGAATTCGAACTTTTTTTTCCCAAAATGCTTGAACTGAACCTTGTCGACAGGTTCCAGCAAGTCGGCGGCGCTTCAATGGACCAATTGACAAAATAGGTCGGTGAGCAAATTGTCTCTCGTTTTGGACAGGTGATTTGGCCGGCTAGATCGTCTGATCTGATCCCTTTAGACTATTTTTTATGGAGATACGTGAAATCACTCTTATATGCCTATAAGCCAGCGTCAATTGCAGCCTCAGAAGACTCGTGTTATTGGCGAGATACTAGACCACTGACCCAAAATTGAACTCTCCGTATGGACCACTTAAAACGCTGATGTGGTCAACATTTGAATGAAATAATCTTGGCAACCATTGATTTATCAACTCAATTACAAATTTTATACATTTTTGTAGGTAAGGTTACTGTGCTTTTTTACAATTAAGAACCCAACACTTAAAAAACCATTAGAACTTGCAGTTTTAGCAGGTAGAAACTTTATTCTGTTTTGGCCCTCCGATGTTACGAGTACTCATGATTCTATAGGTATTAGGTGCACTCACAGTTTTCGCTTATTTGTCAAATATTCGCTCCGGTTGATGTTTTAAACTCAGATGACTGTCAATCACAACGTACTTGAAAAACAGATGAAAAACAACTTCATGCCCTCAAACTCTAATCGTTTTGCGAATTTTCTTACTCGTAAACGCTTCGTTGCTGTGAAACTGGACTTCCTCTACCATTTTTGCTTCAATAACCACTGCGATGTCATCTACAAATCCGGTAAAGGAGGATTCGCTTAGAATTTATAAGCGAAATATTCTATCGTACTTAGTGTTCAATCATAGGTAGTCCAAGACCAAGCCTTGTGGCACGCCGCAAGTGACTTTGTACTTTAAGACCCCATCGTCAGAGTCATAGAAGAGTACTATATTTGAGAAATAACTCGTTATCATTTGGATCTTTTATGGCATGCCTCTCAGGTGCACGTATTCGGCGTCGATGTAGAGAGTGCTCGTAGTGCAATCACTGAAGTGCTTGCCAATCTTTTCGAAGGACTTTGAAGGTGAATGCATCGGTTTATACCAGACTATTTGTTGGTTTGGATACAGATCCACTTCGATGTCACCTACATATGTACATATATGTACGCTGATTAGACAAGTCAACTGATAGGTATGCACCCACTAAATGTTCTAAAGCTATATGGCGCATCCTTAGTGCAATCCAGTTATTTGATGTCCATAAAACTGAACTATATGTGTCATGTACCAAGCCCAAAAATTAAGCGCTTGTTACCTAACTGATCATAAATTGGAATGTAATGCTTTCACGTCTCTGGTTCTGACACCTCAAGGGTCTACATGAACTTGAAAGCGTCTTAAGTGAATGGGAGGTTTTTCGGTAGCTATTCATGCATATGAGTAAACAAATAAAATTAAAAATCATTTTTAAAGGACTTGAGTATACTTCCAACTTTGAGTTTGCCAATAATGCACCTGCACAAGACGCCTGTTTAAATATCGGAAAAAAAATTTCCATCCCAACTATGTTAACTAACCCCATAGTCAAGGGTAAGTCAAGCCTGTCAACTCATATCTCGCATTAAGCAAATTTGAACAAGTTAACCACTCTAATTGCAATCAAAGTGAATTCGATTAACGACCGCATGCGACAATCAAATTTTCTATTCCCCATTCCCATATCCTCTGTTCGCCTACATAATTTCCTCCAGGAACAAAGCCCAGAAGTTGACATAAACAAGGTCCCAAGTGGCCTCTTGCTTCGTTTATACCTCTTGGTGTTTATATTTCATTCGTTTGACATAATGTCGGAGTTGTGTTGCCTTTGGACTCGAGAGTCCTTTTTTTTATGACAGATTTCCTATCTCGATTACGCAGCGTTATTCATTTAATTTGTTCGGTGTAGTGACATAGTCCCAAGGACTATTAATGTACAATAATACAAAAGCAAGAGAAAGCAAGGACATGTCATGCATACTCTCCTTCGAATGTCATCAGGGAATTTTCTCTGCGAAAATTTGACACAAGCAACAAGGAACAATGAGCATAGCTAACCACTTGTAAGGGTGGCTAAAGGGATGATGCCAACCAAGAGGTGATATCCTTAACGATATTCAGTTCTGCACTACATCTAGACTTTTCAGTTTCAGTTCGTTTTTTATTATAACATTAGAGGGATGAATTACATTTTGATGATGGTGCAAGTAGACGGATGTAACTTGTATTCTATGTGGTAACTTATGTCCGTGAATTTGGTGGCAAGAAAAAGATGTGAAAACTCACTGGTACTACGTGTATCGATTTGCACTGACACTGGTATAGTCGCACCGAAGGGGTGAGTGTGATAATGGTGACATCTGTGTATTAAATTACAGTTATGTTACAAACAGCCCTTGGGGCATTTTAAAAACGACAAAAGCGATACTGAACGAATATAATTTTTGTACATTTTAAATTAGAGGCAATAAAAGGTTGTAAAATTGAGCTAAATTGTGTTCATAACATCGAGAAGAGAACGGGCAGGGGTAAACTACTACAAAATGGTAAATACAATTGCGGAATGACTAGAACGGCTTCAATGTGTTGTCTGAGCCTTATAAGACTAACTTTTATGAGGACAGGCTGCATGCACAATTCGCGGTGATTCAACTTCTTCCTAGTGTTGCATCATTCACAATGCATTGTTCATTTAATCATTTATCTACAATTTCTGACCAGAAAGCAAGCATCTCTGGCTGCAGCTACCTTACGTCGAATTTGACCTAAAAATAATTTTTTTTCTGACGACGAGCATTTCATCTCGGCGGCTATGTTAACAAACAAAACCGTCAGGCGGGTCAATAAGTCCGTGACTTTTTGAATTTCTGACCTCTTTACTGAAACAGCAACACTGCTCCTGTCAACAGGCATCTGTCAGTTGACTCCTGTCAAAATTTAAACTTGCTGCGTCAGTTTGTTTGTGTTTGACAGCTATTTTTATCAGACTACTCACTAATTTGAGGAGAAAATGGAAAAAAGTGAATTTCGTGTGCTCATTAAGCATTATTTCTTGCGAAAAAAAACCATTACCGAGACCAAGGCTAAGCTTGATAAATACTATGGGGACTCTGCACCATCGATTTCAATGGTAAAAAAGTGGTTTACTGAATTTCGTTGTGGCCGTACAAGCACTGAAGATGCCGAACGTCCTGGACGCCCAGTTGAGGTCTCTACACCCGAAACAATCGAAAAAATTCACGATATGGTGTTGGCCGACCGAAGATTGAAAGTGCGAGAGATTGTGGAAGCCGTAGGGATCTCGCATGGCTCAGTGGTTTCAATTTTGAATGATCACTTGGGCATGAGAAAGCTTTCCGCAAGATGGATGCCGCGTTTGCTCACAGTCGACCACAAACGCAATCGTGTAACAACTTCACAGGAAGGTTTGGCGTTGTTTAATCGCAATATGGAGGAGTTTTTCCGCCGTTTTGTAACCGTGGACGAAACATGGATCCATCACAACACACCAGAAAACAAACAACAGTCAAAACAGTGGGTTTCTAAGGGTGAATCGGCGCCAAAGAAGGCCAAGGTGGGTTTGTCAGCCAATAAAGTTATGGCGACTGTTTTTTGGGATGCACGCGGAATAATCCACATTGACTACCTTCAAAAGGGAAGAACAATCAATGGGGAATATTATGCCAACTTATTGGACCGATTCAATGACGATTTGAAAAAAAAACGACCTCATTTGGCCAAGAAAAAAGTTCTTTTCCACCAAGACAATGCAAGGGTGCACACATGTGCAGTTGCCATGGCCAAAATCCATGAATTGGGCTATGAATTGCTCCCTCATCCACCCTATTCTCCAGATTTGGCTCCGAGCGACTACTTCTTGTTCCCAAACCTGAAGAAATGGCTTGGTGGAAAAAGATTTGACTCCAATGATGAAGTCATCTCGCAAACAAAGGCCTATTTTGAGGACCTCGACAAATCATTTTTTTTGGAAGGGATAAAAAAATTGGAGAAGCGTTGGACAAAGAGTATAGAGCTCAAGGGAGACTACGTTGAAAAATAAAATTATTTTTTTATCAAAAAATCTGTGTTTTAATCCAAACGTCACGGACTTATTGACCCGCCCTCGAATTTGGGGATCGAAAAACACCCGCGATGTTGTCAAGAAGCCAATGCATCTGCAAAGAGTTACAGTTTAAAGCTGATTTTGGAGTGGTTTGGAGTTGGCTCATTTTCTTTCCGAATTCCTACTGGAAACGCTCTTTCGTTCAACGGTGAGCATGAAACCTTCAGATTGCAATGATTGCCGAATTATTGTTTCCTGATATTGAAGACATGGAGACCGCCTAAGGTCTTTGGTTTCAGGATAATGGCGTGCCATGCCACACAGCCTGCCAAACAATCGATATTTTACGCGCTTAGTTTGGTAATTGTGAATCGCCTTGGTGATGTCAATTGGAAGCTTCGAAGCTGCAATTTCACCGCGTTAGACTTTTTTTGTGGAGTATTCTTAAAGACAGATATCATGAGGATAATCTAGAAAATATTTAAGCCCCTAAGAGAATATCTTCCGAGCCATTCGTGAGATAGAACCAGATATAGTCAGCAAAGTCTTACGAAATTCGGTTGAGAGGATGTATTTCAGTCGCATGAGGTACTACCAAAGAGATTGCCAGCGGATTCGTCCTAAAAATATACAAAATACTGGTGAGATAAGGTATCCGAAAGGGGTAACACAGCTTTCTTTGTGAGACAGTACAATAAGTCACCATGTAATATGTGTAATATAGCTGTTGACGAACGAATCAAAAATCATGCTACTCAGACCGGGGTAGCTTAAGTGGTTTTGGAGGTTAATTTTGTCAGTCCGTAGAGGTGACGGTTGATAAACTTTCTGCCTTACAGGAGGTTCTGATCGTGCCAAATAGAAGCCAAGCATATTCGCTTTCGAAACAATCTTAGGTGATATTGGTGAAATCATATCGATCACAGACCACATGCTCTAGTATGACAAGAGATACCGAGCTTTTAATAGAGGATCTTTTTGTCTTTAAGTTTACCTCCAGGTTGGGGGTTGTGCCGCCGGGGTAAATCCCTGGCCATGGAAATAATTAAAAGTCTCGAAAAATAAACAGATATTGGATACGTATGGATCTACCGTGGAGAACCCATGCAAAGAATTAAAGGACAACGAATTTCGGATATGCACGTGAAATGTTAGGTCCCTTAACAAGCCACGTGCAGTCAAACAACTAGCGGAGGCTGCAATACAGACATTATACAGACATTACCGCCATCCAAGAAATGAAATGGGATCGGCCGGACAAAAAGAGGATAAAAAACTGTGACATCTACTACTGCGATTTTTATGGACGGCAAAAGCAGCGTCTATTTGGATACAGATTTGTTGTTGGAGGCGGACTTAGGCAAAAAGTCTCGGATTTCCGGCATGTAAACGAGCACCTCGTAGCAATCCGTATCAAAGCTAAATTTGCCAACTATAGCCTGATATGCGAGCACGCTCCAACAGGGGAGAAAGATGACGACACCAAAGATGCTTTCTATGAGCTCCTGAACAAGATCTACGAGCAATGCCTTCTATGACGTCAAAATTGTTCCTGGCGATGTGAATGCAAAGATAGGAAGAGAGGGCATCTTTGGTACTGTCGGAGTTTGCGGCGGGCCAAAACATTGTCGTAGGTAGCGCGCAGTTCCTCCACCTCGATACTTACAAGGGGACTTGGAGAACTCCAACTCAACTAACCGTCAAACAGATTAATCACACTGCGATCGACGCAAGACACTACTTCAGTGTTATGGATGTCCGGACGTTCCGAGGAGCCAACATCGACTCCCACCATTACCTTGCTGTAGCCAAGGTGCGATTGCGGATATCCCGAACAACGCCAAGACAAGCTAATGATGTGAGGAATTTCAACGTCAGGCGGCTACAACCGCAAGTGATCGCAAAGTCGAAGACTAGTGACAACACTGACAGAAGGCCACCACAACGAAGCCCCTGGTTTGATGACGAAAGCCCGCAAGCACATGCAGCTCAGCAAGACGCACACAAGGCGGCGCTGCAAAGAAAGACTAAAGCTGCTCACGAGCTCAGAAAAGAAGAAACAAACACAAGCTCAGGAGGAAAAGGGATAGCATGAGAAGCGCGCGGTTGAGAAAATTGAGAGATACTACTCCAGGAATGAGTAGCACCCGACCTGGACGAAGTCTATCTAAGCTGCAGTCCAACAAAGCTGCCGAAGCGGACGGCCTAACTGCCAAGCTCTTAAAAGCGGCAGGCGATAACTTGGTACGGAGTATACACCAACTCAACTCTAAAATATGGTCGAACGAAAATATGCCCGATGAATGGAACTTCAGCGTTGTTTGTCCGATCCTCAAGAAAGGAGACCCTCTGAACTGCCATTCCAACGTACTACAGGTTATCATTAACCTGAATACATTTAACGAGATACATTCCACTCCGTTGGTTACAGATTAAGAAGAGTGTCGGAAGCAGTACAGAGCCCTTGGGCACACCAATATTTCCAACGAAATATAAAGATGTAAAGTGCAAGATAGTTGCATTCACCAGATTGGCACGAACTTTAGTTCTACTTTTCGGCGAGACATGCCTTTAAATCCCCACTGGACCTGTTGCTCCGAAAACCTTACTGCCGGGCATTAAGAAGTTTTCGTGTTTCGAGATATTTCATGAGCTGCCGATTTATCAGCGTTTTCATGACCTTGGAAAGAAGAAACGTAAGTGCAATGGGTCGGTAAGAGGAGAGGGAGGAACATACGCCTGGAAAAATGGTTTTTTCCTTTTGCTCGGAAAGAGTCCTAAAGAGTAGGATTGATGAAAAAGCTGTGGTCCTGATAGGGTGCAAAAACAGAATAAAGTTAGATTCCATCTGGACTGATAGATTTGTAAATGTTAAGTACTCTTGCAACAACACAAGTGAAAAGTGGAATCGGCCCATTGACGGACTTAAGTGTAGGCGGAGACAACTCACAATGTGGAAGTGTTGAGCTAGATACACTCTGCGCACTAAGCAGATTAGATTTGTCCAAAGAGCTGACACCTAGAATGTCATTATAAATGAGCGTGGCGATGGAGGATGAGGCAGACATCCTAATATTTTTTGACAAACGACCAAACGTTCTTACTGCTTTAAGGACAGCGTAGTATTTTTTACCTCGGATTTTCGTCTTATTGAAATTCGTCATGCTCAGGGAACGCATTGCAGTCATTCCTGGCTCACTCGAACTTTCGGTTTTCCTCTGTCGGGTCAGTTTTGAGGGAACGAAAAAAAATCTCTCTAAGCCTGGGAGCCTCCATACAGCTCGAGTCGCACTATGGCTTTTATTTAAGTTGAACAGTCTTAATCCGATGAGAGGCAAAAAATCTCTTTCTAAAGCGAGAAGTGTCTGTGATTATATCTGAAGCATAACAGTTAAAATTCTTAATGAATTTGTAAAGTCCGCTCCAATTGGTTTTCTCGTACTGCCATGCGGTTCTTCTAGGAATCTTTTCTCTCATTATGTGGTCTGAGAAACTTAGAGGAGAAAGGATATTATGAGAAGCTAGAAAAAAATCCTAGCTCTTGGCCATATGACTAAAAACGTGGGCTCATTCACAGACTGGTCCAAGTTGTTTTTTTTTTTTCAGCGAAAATTTCAGAATACCGTTCTTCGCGTATTGCGTGTCCAGAATGTCGAAGCCACCTGGACTTGTGCATACTGAAATCAAATGTCTTGTCTGATGCTTTTCTTCACATTAAAGGTCTCGCGTAAGTGAAACAACCTTGGTCAAGCAGACGGCGTTCTTAATTATCATTCTGTACAGACGGCCGAGTTAGAATGGGATGCCAAAAAAGATTGTTTTCTTGACCAACCCACAATAACGCATATAAGATCTTGTATGCGCTGTTGAGGAAACTTATACTCGTACCACTCAGTTAAGGGTATCTCCATTTTTACCTGACTAAGCCATTCGTTGGCTATGTACTTTTCGGAGCAAATCTGGCTCAGCATCTTTATTAGATTTCAGATTAGATTTTGCTATCCTCACTTTATTTTGGTCAGGAGATAAGAGTTTATCATCATCTAAGTTGTATGGTCTATTCTACGTAGCGGCGGGACGTTGGTCTGCGTCGTTGTTATTGAGTCTACAGAAGAAGTTTTCCATGTTGCCTGCAGGTATTTAATACAATAGATTTGAAGAAAATTCAGCTGTCGTCAGAGACTATGACATGCATCCCTTATTATCCAACGTGATACTTTATGTACACTTCTTTTCTAAATTAACATAATAACCAGATAAACACAGTGTTGGAAATAATATCACGGACTCGCTCTAGAAAACATAAAACACGATTTCTGTTTATTATTCGGTCTTTTCACTCGAGATATTCTCCCCCGACTCAATACACTTCTTACAGCGATTCTGCAGAGATCCAAATGCCTGCTCAAGCTTATTTTGCGAAATCGCCTCCACTGCCCGTGTCGAACATGCTTGAATAGTCGAAATGTCGTCAAAAAGCAATCTTTTAACTTCAAATCCTCGTGAAAAATGGTTCGAAAAGTTTCTATGTTTATTTTTAAGGCCTCTTTGTTCCATCATTCCAATTGCGGTCTTGTGTAACAAAATCGCACACTTTTTGTATCATTTCGGACGTCCGGACTTAAATTGGCCTTCCAGTGTGTTTGCTATCCTTCCCCCCAAAAAAAAACTGTGCCACTGGAAAAGAACTGTTCTACTCATACAATCATCATGGTACACTTGTTGCATCAATCGGAATGTTTCGGATGCTTTTTTTTTATCAAGTTTTGCGTGTAACTCTCTGTTAAAATTTCAACATCAATTTAAAAGGTGTTTTGGAGAAATAATTTCTGTCATCTTCTTATCCTTTTATTAGCCATTTCCTCGTTATACGAACTTACGCGTAACGAGTTTCCCATTTTTACTGCATCGCTGCTGCTCCTCTTATGGAGTTAACTAGTATCGCAGACCTCAGAACGTGTCTACATACAGTCCGTTTGATAAGATCGTATACGGCAAAACTCGTTTATGAAAACCGGTTTGGAAGTGGCATTTGCATTAGCAGATAAAAAAATACTTCTGCTAAGATGCTTTGAGTAAAAAAAAAATTTAGAGAGTGTTAAATTTTTGTCAGAGACGGAAGTATTTTAAAATAAGTGTCGCGTTTGCATCACGTTATGAAGCAGTATTCTTGTGCACGCATGTAAGTGGGTGCACCGTTATTCCCAAGTTAAAAATGTGGACGATTTGCCGGATCGTGAGTCTACGCCAATAACAACAAAAAAGCAGGACAAAATTATTCTACGCGTGTTTGAAAAAAATCCTCTTCTATCGTTACGTGGAGGACAAGGGATTTTACGTAAAAGGGGTCTAAATGTGTGTTGTGCTACGATACGAAGAGTTTACTAGCCAATAATGTAAAATTTCGAAGCACAATAAAGAAACCTCTACTGTCAAAAAAACACGTAGAAAAACGACTCAGTTTGGCCAAGGAGAATTTGCACAGAGATTGGAACAACGTTATTTTTTTCGGATGAAGCTTATTTTTGGGCATGGTCTCCTACCAGTCATACCTGGTGTACGCCATCCAATAAATTAATCCAGCCGGCCGTCAAACACCCGGCAAAGGTGCACGTTTGGGGATGCTTCTCAAAACAAGGATTTGGCAATTTGTTCATGTTTACAAATAACTTAGACACACCCAACATGGTCAAAATTTATAAGAAGGCTTTATTACCATCTGCTCAAAGGTGGAAAGAAGGAATGAGAATTGGTTACTGCAAGAAGATAATGACCCGAAACACCGCAGTCGTTTGTGCAGTGCGTGGAAACAAGAAAATGACGTCGATATTTTAGATTGGCCATCACAGTCGCCGGATGCAAATCCCATTGAAAATGTTTGGGCATTCATGAAGCTAAAGCTCCAAGGAAAGAAGATCTCGACGGTCAAACAATTATCACGAAAAATACGAATTTTATGGAGATCTTTGGCTCAAGATTATGCTATAAGATTAGTAGAAATCATGCCTCGAAGACTCCAAGCAATTACTGATAATGGAGGAGAGTGGACAACCTATTAATTGAAAGCATTCAAGGAAATAAACAAAATAAACCAGTACAATTGATTTTTTTTTATTATTATAAGTTCCTCTTTAATTTTTGTCGTGTACGATGTTATCAAACAGACTATACAGCTCGGTCCTGGATCACTTCAGTGGTAAGCCCCAGGCGTTGTTGCACATTTACCATCTGAGAAATCCAGGAATTCTTTTTCCGACCTCGTTTTCTTACAGTTGGAGTGACCGTAGTTGATGCGCAAATGAGCACGTCAAATGCTCCGTTGTTAAATATCAACCAAATGTCATGAAATTTTGACAGATAGTAGAGAGAGATCCAAACCTTAAAACGCATGTTCGGACAAGAAGATGGCGCTGTTGTTTGCTGAGATATGGCTCATGTCCGTGATATTATTTACCACACTGTGTATACTGTCAACGAAAAGGGACACACGACATTAAGGTGCCTAGCAAAATGTCACAAAAGAAAGCTGTACGTGTAACAATGAGTCGAGCAACTTTGTCCCTGTTTTGGTTCTTTTACGTGTTTCAGAGATTGTAGCTCTTTCTTTCAAGATTTCTTCAGTTTTTTGTGAAATTTAACTGAAGCATAAAATACTAGAAGGAGTGCTTACTAACGGGTATATCTTCTAAACGAACGTGATTTGTGTATCTCCATCTCAGAGCCCTAAGGATCCTTGTAAACAAAACGACTGTATTCTGAAATATATCATAAAATGTCGAAATGACTTTACTTCTTTTCAGAACTAAGTCTAATCAGACTTCATGCTCAAAAGTGTATGCTCAGATCTGATTTATCCTATAAAAAAAAAAATTAATTAATGAGGACAAATTCTGCAACTTCATCTCAAAATCCTCAGCAAACCATCTCAACAAATTAAGTGTCCTCATTAATTCTAGGCCACGTGAAACAGACTACAACAAAATAGAAATTCAATTTAACAAACACAAAAACCTTTCGATTAATCTGCATCGATAAAAGAGGCATATCCCATCCCTGAGCCGATCCACCGTCATCAGAATCAGACTGTCTTCTGTTGAGTCAATCACCCAACACCGGCAACAGCAAAAACACAAAACCATTCAAATCTGATTCGAAATCTAGAAAAAAATATCTGGAAAATCGTAAACAACTTAATTGTCACGATGAGAAAGCTACAGAGCTCCAGCACACATCCATTTGTACATATTTGGGTGATATATTGTACTACTACCCCCAGGAGTCACTCAAGTGAAGATTCTCTATTTGAATAAATTATTCCACCTCTTCAATTATAAATACCAGATCCTTTGTCATTAAAATGAAATTGCCATGGGTTTTGCCGTCACCGTTACCATCACCGTCACTGTCACCCCTTCTCTGTCAATTGTATGTATCCATGCAGACACAAATACAGATTCTGTGATTCTTTTTCGGATTGGTGCTGGCGTAGATTGTGACATCGTTGCTGCAAGATAGAATTATGCAGATCCGACTTTTCCGCATATCTACCCCTAATCCCAGATCCCATTCGAATCATCTAATGTGAGATGTATCTATGAGTGTAGTATTCCAACATTTTGCCAGCAGTCCTGGTGACAATTGCTCACTCTGCCAGTATCTATATCGTACATAATCGTGGCTCGATGTATCTGAGCTTCCCTGCCTACCAAGTCAAGTGTGAAATTTTAAATTTGTTCCTCACTTTGACAACAAAAACATTCAATTATGTGAAAAATGAATTTCCTAATCCGATTTGCAGATACATCGTTAATTTGAAATAAATGTAGCCATGGAGTGGTGGAGATTTCTCGCAAAAATTATATGACCATCACTTATGGCTGGAGTGGTGAGATGGCTGATGCGTAAAGTAGTACTACCTTGAAAGCCCCGGCTACTAAATTTTAAGGAACTAATCTCACTGACCATGTAACGCTGCAGGCCCTGTTAAAGAGCTACTCTAGGTAGGTACGTCGAAGGATGCCGAGATATACTCGTAGGTAATAGTCATTGTTAACTTAGGCAAGCAGAATGTCCATGCTCTTCATATGAGGAATGATAAAAACGAGTTGATGAAAGAGCCTCCTTGACTGAGTTTTACTTGAGTCTTCCAGCTCTGCAAATAAGTTACCAACTAGAATTTACATTTCTCTCTCGGAGACGGTAAGATACTCACGCAGCAAGTAATAGATAGACTCGATCGTCGATGTGGTGGCCACATAAAGGGCAGCCATAAAAAGGAGTAGCGCAGTGTCATGTAGTCTTATCAGGGGCAATTCGTCGCACGTCTCAGTGCTTAAGTTTCAGGAAAGATTGCGCACCCGAAGCATTTTCTTGTGCACTTGTCAAGCTAGAACCAGTACTCAGTTTCTCAAGCAATGGTATCGTTCTTGTTACCTTTAACTTTAACGGTAAGAAGGGACAGTTAATTATACAGCTACCCTTTCTACACCGAATAGTTTTTTCTTTCTTTTTTATTGTCTGGGATATTCATATGTACAGGGATCCAGCATACACGTAGATTCATCTAATATCTCATTCAGAAGATTCAGGTTTCTAATATGCCATATCTGATTAATGCAAGGTCCATAGCCTTGATAGCTTAGCTACTCAAACAAAAAACAATTTACCTTCTGGCGATATAATTTTAAGTAATATTTGTTGCGGCCTTGTTAATGGCAATTACTTCAACTGAAGAAAGTGCATCTATAAAGCAGCAGTAAGCTCCTTTTTCAGAATAGAATTTTAAAAAAAAGGTTCTCCTGTAGTCATGGGATTTTAGTTTTGAAAAGTTTTTCTGTTATTTCTTAAACTTTCATTTTAAAAAGGTGGCCGTAGGTTACAGGACCCAGAGCGAAAACTGACCATTCAGTTCTTTATCGCTATGCCTATTGAACTGATTCATCCCTGAATTTCGATGGGTGTATTCTGGCTTTGGTTAAGTTTGAAAATTGGCAACATACTTCGTACTTGAACATGTCCTCGTTGACCGCTTAACCTATTTTCGCCACTTCCGTCTCAACACTCGCGAAAGGGCTACTGCCATCACTCTGCTTTGCGCATGACAGCGCATCACCTTGTCCAAATCCTTTTGTGAGATCTTTAACCATCTTGATGGAGCAGCGTGTATTCTCCATCGTCATCCTGCACAGACGGATGAGTTTGGCAGAGATGTCAAAAGTAGACATTGCTCTGCATAGCTCGTCTCTATAGATGCTGTCACACGCGACCTTAAAATCGATGAATAGATGGTGCGGATCAATCTGAAACTAATGTATTTTCTCCTAGATCTGCCGTAGTCTGAATATTTAGTCGATGGTGGAGTTTCCTAATCTGAAGCCACACTGATATGGACCTATCAGGTTGCTGACGAAGGGCTTCAGGGGTTCACAAAATACCGCAAATAAGATCTTGTATGCGATGCCTCTGTAGTTTGCGCAGTTCAGAGGAATGGGAAAGTCAGACAAATAATGCTGAGGTTCTATTCATCGGGCATATGTTTACGGTGTACGCACCTCACTTAGTCATCGCCTGCCGCTTCGAAGAGCTCGACAGTTAGGCTATTTGCTCCAGTATCTTTGTTGGACTTAAGCTAAGATATGGCTTTTCTCACTTTATCCAGATCGCTTGAACCGTATTGTTAGTCTACATTTTCCAGGTTGAAAGTTTCATTCTGCCTGACAGCGATATTTGGTTCGTTATCGCCCTTATATAGTCTACAGAAATGTTTTTTCCAAGTCTTCAGTTTCGACTTCGACTTAACTAGGATGTTCCCTTGATCGTCTTTACAGGCTTCGTTTCGGGGTTTGTATTCGCGGCAGTCGACATACTATAACTTTTTTTAAAGCTGCCGTATGCAGTTTCCGGGGGACAACTTTTCAATGTCTTGTATCGTGGTATTCTTCGCCTTTTATCTGCTCGAAGAACTCAAGAGCAGCATTCGTTCGATTGAAACATTTTTTTTTTGTATTTTTCTATATTGTTCATTATAGTCCCCTTTTAGGTTGATACACTTATTCCAGCGATTTTCAAACTTCTTGATCCCGTCCGAAAAGTAATTTTCCGGAAGGTCTGCAAAATACTTCTCCGTGGCGTCGTGGATTTCCTCGCGTGAGCTGAATTTTTTATTGATGAACCATCTTTAGAGGTTTGGGAAGAGATAATAGTCCAAGGGGGCCAAATCGGGCGAATACGGTGGATGCGACAGCAATCGGAGCCGTAAGTCATTGATTTTAGGCGTGGCTGCGATGCTCTTATGTGCCGGCGCATTGTCTTGCAAAAACAAAATTTTTGTTTGCTTCGTGTGAGGCCGTTTTGCAACAATTTCGGCCTTCAATCGCTCCAATAATGCACATTAATACTCGCTGTTGATGGTTTTTCCTTTTTCGAGGTAGTCCACGAAGAGTATGCCATGACAATCCCTGAAAACCGACGCCATTACCTTTCCGACCCATTGAGCCTCCCTCGGCCGCTTCGGAGCACTCGTGCCGGCTTCAGTCCATTGCCGGGCACTCATTCTGTTCTCTGATGTGTAATAGTGGAAGCAGGTTTCATCTAGGTTTCAGTTACCAATCGACGCCAAAAGTTCACCCGATTCCGCATCAGTAAGTCCAAACACTCTTTCGAAGTGCTCTCTCGCGCGGCACCCAGCGGCAGGATAACTTTTTCATATGCAGAATATTGCCCAAAATATGGCGTGTGCGCTCAGTACTAATCTTTGTGGTATCTGCTAGCTCGCGCACCTTCACTTTCAGGTCAGCCAACACCATTTCATGTGTTTTCTTGACATTTTCCTCTGTAACCGCATCGGAGGGCCTGGGAGGGCGGTGTAATCTGACGAAGCATTAGCCCCATAATATATATCTAACTTTTCTTTTGTTTCCTTCACCATTTTGCGTCTCAAAAAATAATGTTTTAAGAGAAAACGAAAATCGTTTTTGTAAATACTCAACATGATGCCAAACACGTCAACAGCAATCAGCTGTCAAAACAAAACTAATGCCCCTATTCTGATGGTGATGTGGTCACAACCCACGAATGTCTGTGATGCAAAAATTGTGATGCCTGTCTTGTGAGGTTTCTTGTGAGCATTCAGCTATTTGGTATTCTGGTCAATACCTCACAAGAAATAGTTACCACGGTGTGGTGAATTCATTATTCTGTCAAAAAATTACTTTTTATTTTTTTGACAATCATTATTTAATAGAAGTTTGTGAAATAATTAATAAAATAACGAAAAAAGGGGGAATAATTTGATGAAACAGGTATCGATTAATGAGAAAACATCATTCCTTTCCCGCAAATTCCGTAGAATTTTTTTAATCTTTCCTTTTATTTGTTGATTTCACTCACAAGCACTCACTCCTCCATATTTTTTTTTTTCCAATTAAAAATTTAGCCTTTATTTTTCTCTTGTGACCGGCTTGTGAGCTGCTCAATAGGACATCACAATTTTGATAGTTCTTATGATGCTCACAACTTGTGAGGTTTTGGTTAGAATACGAAAACCTCACAAATTTTGACTCACCTCGCTCTTGTGAGGTTGTTGTGACATATAAGGCATCACAGAGGTATGCCAGAATTCGGGCATAAAATTTGGCATGTCTGCCTAAATGGGAACAGACTTCAAGCCACCATAACTTTTTTTGCAGTAGCAGCGCATTCTGGCGGTCAAGGAGGTTACTTTTCACCCCACCTAGTAAACATGTCGGCTGCCACTGGTTTCAGCACCTTACGCTCGCGGCATAGGGGTAGTCGGGATATTTTGGGATATGTGTTCGGCCATGGTTCTGGCGATCTCTTGCACAGTTACATTTTTCACAGTAGTTATTCTTTGTTATGCTGTTTGGGAGATCCACGTTTGTACCTAGGCTACAACAGGGTGGAGATCCAAGTTAATGTTGGTTGCCTACCAACGTCCAGAATACTGAATGCACGTCTTGCATCTATCGCAATGTGATCTATTTTATCTAAAGTTTCTTTTTCCGGAGAGCGCCCTATCCTCTTGTGTATTTTGAGATGTCCCGTCCCGCCGAAAAGTTTAAAAGTTGAAATCATTTGCAAGGCGTGCTGTCGTGTGGACTGTTCTACCAAAAATGTCCTCCTTTCGTATGTCATACTTCGGACTCGTAGAAATATTCTTTGCTGGCATCGTTCTCTCCTATCTTTCGTACGCGCATGGTCACATATTAGGCTTATGTTAGCGAGTTAAGGCTTAATATGGACTACCATATAAGCCTACCGTATATGGCAAATCCGCATCCGAACAAACGCGGTTTCTGTTTTCCCATAGCAATCAAATCGTAAGATTTTTTCATCCTCCTAATGTCCGGCCCATTACAACGCACTTTCTGGATGGCAGTGATATATGCATGATATTGCCTGAATGTACATTGCCTGTTAAGGGTCCGAACATTCCAAGTGCAGATTCAAAGGTCGTTGTCATTTAAACGTTTGCATGGGTCGTCAACAGGGGTCCATTTTTATACGCCATAAGTTGGGTCATCACATCTTTTTCATCTGTTCCACATGGGGTTGGAACGGCAGCGTTGGCCGGTGTATAGCTACAGATCGAGTACGCACTTGTCAGCCTAGCCTGCATGAGTAAGGTTTTTCTTATGCAGTTACCGGGGATCTCCTTGGTTGCGCTGCTGGCCCAATCCAAGTTATAAGTCAGCAGTTTCCTGACCTCACGAACAGCTTACATATGTTTTTGCAGCGGAGCTTTACATGCTCCTTGTTTGACTGCATGTAATTGCTCGTTGATATTCACCTTCAAAACAGAGGTTTCTTTGTGGCGATGCCTTTAAACCTTCGATATCAGAAGCTGTTTCTTTGATGGCCCGATGATATACCTATTTTTATCAATTTCAAGGCTGTATATGACGGCATCTATGCAGAGCCATGTCTGGCATTCTTGCAATCGCAAGGTACTCGTGCTTAATGTTAAAAACTAAGTGATCCGCCTCATGTGACTTCTTAACACCAGAGCCCAAAGTTTCAAGATATATATGCAAACAAAAGGTGGACCAACTGTTGGTATCTTTTTGAATCATACTTGAAATTGACGGAAATTCAGTAGATTTCCGAGATACGAAACAGATCGATTTACGCATGAATAACATTGGAAAACATTGCAGAATTACTTCCAAAGTGGATGCTGTTTTGCCGAATGAGTGCAAATTTTGAAAAGAAATGTCAGTGGAAGTACTACACCAACTGCAGCTGTTGAACGCATGTAAGATAAGTGAAAAAGTAAATGAGAAGAGTATTGCTAGCAATTAGTAAATGGAAAAAGCTGCAAACAAGTATTTCGAAAAGTATTATTTTCTTTATACTATTAACAAATACACTGACGATACTCGTATATTTAGAAGTCTTTTTCGCATGAAAAGGCCAACTTTTCAGGTATAGATTTAATTCGGCAACTTTCTGTAACGAAATTAAATTTGTAGCAAATGCAAAACATTGATTGCATACTGACTGTCAACTGACTTTTTTAAATGCAACTGGCGGCAAACGTTTGCTTCGATAGTACAGGTTTTATGCAATTAAGAACGCAGCGTTTGCAAAGGTGCGAGTTTTTTTTTGCAAAAAATGAGCTCAGCCATAGATTGAGCGGCAATGCTGACTCCCAGAACTTAGTACATGATGATTTTTGTCGTAAGGAATTTGAATAAGCCTAGATAAAGTTAGTTCGGGGTGAGGCTGCGAAGAACTTTAGAGCATCTTTTAGCTCTGACCCGCAGAGTCTTTAAAACTAACCTAGAGGGCCAACGCAGCAGAGAAAGACCTTTCTTAAGCGGACTTGCGCAAGTAGATGAAAACCTAGATGGACAGGGAGTGCGCAACTGGAAGTAGTCAACTAAAGACCGGGTTATTTGAAAAAGCTTGTTGACTATTAAAGACAAGAATCACAACGAACTGTAGCGTTCACCTTAGTTAGTAATTTTATTAGCTGGAACTCTGAGAGCATTCCACACTGGTAATGCGATGTGTGAAAAGAGAAATGATTGCAATTTGTAAAAAGTTGGCCGCAACAGGTATTTAGAAGAATTGGGATTAAGTAATTCTTCAATTCTAAAGCGGCACTATACATAAGAAAAATCTTAAGAGTCTTGTAAACTTTATCAAAACAAATATTCTCCGAAGTCTTAGGCCACCAACAGCTGCAACATGACTCAATTCCTTTTAAGTTGGATGTAACACTATCTTAAGGTTTGTATCACATTCAGGGAACGAACGTTAAACCCCAAACTTCTTTCTTTCGCAAAACTGGAAAAAAAATCAACATATTTTAAAACGATGAGTTCTCGAATATTTACCAACTAAAAGGAAGAAATGGAAGATGGCAATGATAAGTATAAGGCCTCGTAGAAGTAGCATATCCCGACAAGTGCTGGTTCTTTAAATAATGAGTATGAATCTCTGCAGCCGAACATCTTGTAGCTCTGCTAATAAGCCCTACTTCACGCCTCTCTGTGGCGCCATCTGGAGATTGCGAAATGAAGGGGACAAATGGCGAGTTTCCTGCGCCATAAATCAGGATCAATGTCGGAAAAACAAAACAAGACCTTATCCGGGCTACTCCGAAATATTTGGAGCTTAGGCCGGTAAGGACTTCCAGGACTTAGTCGGGGTGATGGTGACGGACGAGCCCTATATGTGCCAACGGCAGCACTCACATCCCTGAACGGGTTACTGGCTTCGGTGTAGCGGACCCCTCGAAGAAGTTACGAAGCATCAACAAGCCTCGGGTATGGACGGATAGACAACCCACTCCATTCAAGAAATGCGATGGGATGGGCCGGACAAAAAGGGGATGAAAAACTGTGACATTTAGTACGGCGATTGCTATCGACGGCTAAAGCAGCGCTTATTTGGATGCGGATTTGTTGTCGGAGGCAGATTAAGACAAGAAGTCCTGAGCTTCCGGCATGTGAGCGAGCGCCACGTAGCAATCCGCATCAAGGCTAAATTTGCCAACATTAATCTTATATGCGCGCATGCCCCCATAGAGGAGAAAGACGACGACACCAAGGATGCCTTCTATGAGCTCCCTAACAAAACCTACGAGCAATGCCCTCGGTGATTTTAATGCAAAGCTAGGAAGAGAGGGTACCTTTGGTGGAACGATCGGAAAATATAGCCTGCACGATACCAACTCCGATAACGGATTCAGGCTAATCGAATTTGCGTCGTGGTGAAACACTGTCGTAGCTAGCACGCGGTTCCCACATCTCGACCTATACAAGGGGACTTGGAGAATTCCTGATCAATCAATAGTCAACCAAATTGATCACATTGCGATCGACGCAAGACACTCCTCCAGTATTATGGATGTCCGTACGTTCTGAGGAGCCGACATCAACTCGGACCATTACCTCGTTGTAGCCAAGGTACGGTTGCGGATATCCCAAACTACGCCAAACCGAACCGAACCGAAGCCTGCAGAGATGAACAAGGGAACATCGTGGTAGAATCGTAGTCAATGCTGAGGATTTGGAAAGACCATTTCTGTAGACTGTATAACGGCGATAACGGACCAAATACCGCTGTCAGGCAGAATCAACCTTTCAACCTGGACGATGATGACTAACAATTCCGTCCACCCAACCTGGATAAAGTGAAGTTAGCTATATCGAAGCTTAAGTCCAACAAAGCTGCTGGAGCGGACAGCCTGACTGGCGAGCTCAAAGCGGCAGGCGATGACTTGGTAAGGAGCAACTCATCTGTAAAATATGGTCGGATCAAAGTATGCCCGATGAATGGAAATATTCACACTACGGCAGATCTTGGAGGAGACCCATAAACATCCGATCGATACACACCACCTATTCATCGATTTTAAGGCCGCGTATGACAGCATCTATAGAGACGAGCTATACAGAGCAATGTCTAGTTTCGGCATCGCTGCCAAACTCGTCCGCCTGTGCAGCATGACGAAGGAGATGAAAGTTAGTCAGACAAGTTTGCCGATTGATCACCAAACGTATGTGCGTATTCCTGTGCGCTAAATAAAGAATATTGTAGCTATTGCCGAGAATGTGGATCTAATCCCGAAAACCGAGAACCTCAATGCGCCAAGATCTCAGAAACTGGACAGCACTCGCACTAGCCTGAGGAGAATTTTCCACAAAGATCTCAGACTATTCGTTTACAAGTTCTTACTGACTCTGAAATTGATGCAAAATGACCACCCGCTTCGTTAACGCTTCTCTGTTTGGGTTTTAGAGCAGCTCGAAATTGACAATAATTCTCAGTCGTTTTGGTGGTAATGCTTCGCCACCACTTAGCTGCGATAGGACCCCGTTGGACTTTTTTATGTGAGCTGATGGCGATGGCGCGATAGTTAGCTCATTGGACTATCACGCAGACAGTCTGGGTTCGATTCCTGGCTGGGTCACCATCAACCTTTCGGCGGGCAATGGCAAACTCCCGAAAGTAAAATTGCCTACGAAAAAGCTTCTAAAGAGTGCCGTTCGGACTCGATCAGATGTGACAAAAATGCCAGCGCCACAGTGTTTTGTTTTATTTTTCATTAAAGATCGATGATTTGTGAATAATCAAGCGACGATTCAGGCACTAAGGAACAATATTGGTCAGGCTATTCGCAAAATAGGGCCCGAGGCCATCGAAAATGGATTGAGAATTTGAATGGTCTACTGCTAAACAGCCGGGGCAGTTATTTGAGTGAAATAATATTTTCAAATGAATTGAAGGGCCTACTCTTTTTAATAAAGTAAAAATCGTTGAAAAATAGTGAATACTGTTTTTCTTATGGACATTTTAAAAAGATACCAACAGTTGGTCTATCCGTTACTTACACGCGATAACAACATACTTGCAAGGATAGTTGACAACACACAGCTAGGTATCTGTCAATTATGCATTTGCAGATATCAAAACAAAAGGAGTGGATCGGCCTGTGAACGAGAGGAAGACCAAATGTTTATTTTCAACAAGAACGGCCACTGGCTTATAGGTAGTTCTTTGGCTTAAGCTACTTCAAGCGATTTTTTGCCTTATTTGCATCAACAAAGGGTCATAAAAGGGCGCATCAGTCGCCTGCAATAGCTTTACCATATATAAAGAGTTTATTTTAACTTCCGGAGCTGAAGAGTCTTCACTTTCTACCTGGAGGCACAACACTCTCCAAGGAAACCTTTACGTAATGCTAAATTTGATAATTTTAAGGGGACCTCAGGTATCTAAGAGCTCTTTATTGTTGTTCTGTTGTTCTACATATTTTAAATAAGTTATGGATGAGGCATCTTTCACTGTATCCCAACCCTTGTTTCGGTGTCGCTGCTCCATCAAGATCTAAATTACAATCTTCTTCCAGATTTCTCAAGTTGCAGACAGGTTGGAGGAGCGGCTTTCTGAATTCGAAATTGAGAAATGGTATACACTCGTAGCCATCACAGTCAATTTTAAGAAACAAAAAATCGTTGCCAAATTATTGTAGATACTTACGAGTACCATATATGCAAATCCATTTCCCTTCACTTAAATCCTCGATTCAAGCTTGTTTGATATTTGTACTCGGATACATGTACTCGTAGTGCATTTAACAATCATTTATCACAGTGACAAATAGTTATTCGCTACCAGTTTGACAAGATTTTCAAAAACCGAAAAACGAAATCCAATTTGCATAGATTCATAAGGCTGCTAAGACTCCCTTTTTAAGTAAATTCCTGCTGCTGCCCGTAAATTGAAGCGAATTACAAACTGACAAGCATAAAGAATCAATCATTTACTGGCAACTACTTACTGCAGGCTTACCACTTGCTCCTTGTTGGCGATTTATTTGGTGAGAAAACATTTGCCTAAATGCCACAGTGCCGCCTGGGACAACGCCGCCGCCGTCGCCGTCGCCACAGCCATTGAATTAATGGAATTATTATTCGAGGCATTATCATGTGTAACCAGTTGCGTTGTGGCAACTGAATCCCGTAGGATGGTTTGGCCTGGTAGTGCTTTAACTCTTGGGCCACAAGTTGGCAGGCCACATAACCTAACAGTGCTTTGACACACGTCGGTCACGTGTACCAATTACGCGGTAAACTGCCTTCAAATGAGCGTTTCAAAAACGTCGAAAAATATAAATTGAACTGTTTTCATGGTGAAATTGTGACCACACAGTTCAATTTAAGAGCGGTACGAGGGTTGGAACACAAAGTGTGATGTACATATATGAAATCCATGGGGTGGCGGGTGAGGCTGGAATGTTTTCACGTCGAGTGGATTTTTTGATTTCATTCAATTGATCTCGCATTAAAAATGAAATTCAAAAATATGTTGACACTTGCTATTGTCTGAGAAAATTGTGAATCGTATAGCGCTTGTATGGTTGGTTGGATTTTGTTGGGCGAAGGCAGGGGGAATTGCGATGGTAATGCGGATTAACTGATAAAAGTTGAAGAGTCAGTTTAACAAGAGTGTGAGATAAACACAAGATTAAATTTTTGTCAGATCATGATGTTACGCCTGTAGAATGCGACACTATAAGCACTTTTTGATGGCCCAAGACGAGGATAAGTTTGGATTGAGTGGAAAATTTGATTGAAAGTAGACTTTCAAGAATAAAACTGTTGATTGGTTGCATTTGTAAGAGATGCTGGTGTATTGAAATCTGAGACGATAGAGAGGCTTTAAGTACGCAATATATTGCAAAATATGGAAGGCTCAATTCACTGGCTACGGTGTGATATGCGGGACTTTCCGAGCATACATTATAGACACTCTACTTCATCGTTGCAGACAAGTAACATCCGCAAATTTTCAGATGGTATTTCAACAGAGAAATGTTTTGACACTGCAATAGCCTATGTGTAACTATCGCGTAACCACTGAACTGTTTTCAACTCTTTTTGACCAGCATTTAATTTTGAAGACAAGTGACATTGATACCGGGAAGCCGGCAGGAACGGCGTAACTGATGTGCTGATTTTCCCCGATAACAGAGACGAAAACCTTGTAACCTGCATATTAAGTAAGCAGCCTGCCTATGAAGCGGTGCCTTCTATGAGTGGTTTAAGTGCTCTACAAGGAAAGAACGTCGTTTTCGTCACACAACAGATTCACAGCTAACCAAATATTCAAGCTTACTTACTTACTTTGTGTGGCACTATAGTCCGGGGTGAACCTGAGCCTCAATCAATAAGCAAAACATATTCAAGCTACTGACAAATATTTTACTTTAAGATCCATGATTAGTCTTCCTCGGCATCGACCGCGACTTTTGATTAAAAAAAAAAATTTGGACAAGATGATCAGCTTCAATTATAACATTTATGTTGTAAGAGATTCTGTCTACCTATGTTTCACAATTATCTTCAAAATTATAACCTCCAAATCGGTTTCTTTGACCTAAAAACGCAGTTGAGTAGTACGACTTTCTCAAGAAACGATAAAACAATTTTCTAAAAAACTTCAAACTTCCGATATGACCTAAAAGCATACACCTAAATGATGGCTTATAAAGATATCCATGGTCATTTCAAACAATTTTGGTCCCGTTTCCACTAATGGGTATTGCAAGAACCGATATAACAGCGAGTTCTATCAGATGTGCAGTGATATCGAAGAAGACAGATATTACACATCCACTGCCCCGAAAAGTTCTCGAGTCCTACCTAAATGCCTGGCTACTTTCGGATAAGCTAGCCTCATCTGTCAACACTGGATCTCTATGCAGATGGACCAGTCTTTCCCTGTTTCGCGGAGTCTAACAATGGAAGAATTCATCGAAGAAATCAATAAAACAAAACCGACTACCGACGAGGCTACAGCAATGCCGAGCGAAGATAAGACAGTGATAGGCACCTTCTAAAGGCAAACACAAATAGCCAAAATCCAAACACTCAAAGAGTGGTAAGACTGTAGTTAGTAGGCCATGGTCCAACCACATCTGTTGTCTCTAGCAACAGCAAATTTTGTGGCAAGTTTCCGTGACTTATACTTAAATTTCTCAGAATTAGAGGTTCAGCCGCGTCAGCAAACCCCTTTCAAGGCACTCTTCATCGGACACCAAATGCTGCATGCATTGTCAAACCTTTCGAATCCATTCCGGAGGTCGAGAGAAATGCGGTAATGAAGAGGAAGAAGGCCAACAACATCCTTAAAGATGGATTACCCATTGCTCCCAAATCGTTAAGAGGCTTCCCCAAATGCCAGAGATCGTTTAGAAAAATGCACTGGTTCCTCAAACCCCCCCCCCCCCCCCCCCGGGCCAACCAAAGCTACGTCTCTGAGGTTTTTTTTAGTGACGTCTTAAAGGACTCAATAAGGATCGCTAGAAGCGACGAAGTTGGATCTATAACAGCTGATCGGTGGCAGTTAATTACGGGTTAGTTAAAAATTAGCCCTTGTGCCGATTAAAGATCTCTTAGTCTTTAAAATATCTGGTTTCGGAGAAGTTTTGCCGGGTGCAAGGTTTGATGCCGTTGGTAAGGAGGATATCCCTAGCAGAAATAGAAGCGTCACCTGGATCCCAGCCGAGCAATCCTCTCCAAAAGACTTCCTGGTAGATCATCAGGCTCAGTAACCCGATCCTAAGGGGCCCTTAAAGATGTGCATTTATTGCGATTAATAAGGATTCCCGTAGGCATCTAGCGCAAGTCAAATGCTTAATTCGGTTCGGGTTCGAGTCGATTACACTATGAATTTACAAAAAGGGTGTTCTGGATGCTAATAAGCAACCTCCTCCTCCTTTAAATAAAGTAGAAAATTCAGTCGTGATATCTTTTCTTAAATTGGGTAGCGACGACTCCAACTTCTCTAAAGTGACACCCAAGATGACGGTTTTGACCTCTGAAACTATATCGAAAATGAAAACTGACGACGAACAATGAAGAGATCATTTATAAGCAGAGAATGGAGATAAACTGTGGGGCTCCTTCTCAAAATCAGAAGACTTGAATAATACAGTGGTTGAGGCTTCTCTGAAAGATTGCAGCAATGATTCTTCGAATAGTCTGGTAAGTAAGGCTGGTACTGGAAGCGGAAAGATTAAATCTGGCTTCATCATTAGGTGCGACGCTAACGCACAGCACACGGTATGGAGCAGTACCCACACCCACGATAGAGGTGTGTCATTTTTTGATTATATTTTATGTACTGGCATTGATGCAATAGCGATGAGCCCACCGACAAGAAGTGTGGAATATCACTCTTGTCACCGACAACATCACTCAAAAACTAACGAACTTGATTAGTTCTGGATCATCTGAATACTCGTTTTCATATCACAGATACATCTTATTCATTTTGAATAATACTCCACTAACTAGCATTCCGAAATTATCGGAAAATTGCTTGCCCAAAATAGAGGGGAACATTTTTAAAACTTCTCTCCTCTGAACTCTTTCCACATGACATGAAAGTCGAGAATCTCAATCAGGCAATATTTGCTAGACGCAAGTAAGAGCAGTACTGGTAGACATTTACACTGGGACCGCACAAAAACTCTCGAAGGAAACTTCCCAACAACGCAAAAAGTACAATAAAAGTGTCTGAGGAGTCGCGACTAAGAAAAATCCTTTCCGCAAGTCCTTCGAAGCCTAACTGTTTGATAAAAACCGAAGACTCTTGGACGCCCTCATGTGAGGAATTAGCCTACCTGCTACTGGATACGCACTTTTCAGGATATGCTGATATACCTGGAATCAGGTGGTAGCAGGTGGTTCCTATAGAGATAATGTACTAACAATCCTTCCAATGAACATCGACTACACTACTCTTCAACATTACTTTGACAAAAGCTTTCATGTAAGCATCTCCTCTAGACTTATCTGGGAGAAGGATGCTTTCATGGACGATTAGTCATTTCATCTATATATGGTCTGATAGAGGGATTGGTGGAGGTGTTTTCTCAACCCCAAACTAAACTTCTCCTTCGCCTTCCATTTAACTTTAGCGTGTTCTGGGCAGATATTTTGGCAATTAAGGAAGTCTTTTCCTGGCTGAAGAAAGACGTGATACCTGAATTCATTTTCACTAAATTCCTAAACTATCCCAGACCGTCTATCATCTTTCATGAAAACGGCAGAGCAGTTCAACATTCTGCTATGTTCTGTCTTGATACTAAGAGGTATTGCAGGAAACTGTAGGGCTGACGAACTCGCCAATATTATAATTTCTAGGTCCATCCCACCTGACAGAGGTATCATCGAAATTCCAATCCCTATGTGCCAACATAAGAACAAACCTTAGATGGCCTGTTGGGTTAACTAATCTAGCGACCAAACAAATCCGCCCAAAACTGGAATTGAATATTAGAATCCTACTAAGTAGAAAAAATCTGAGCGCTAAGTGAATTGGTTTTTCTCCAACAGCCATACAGTCTTGCCAGAAAAACGACTCATGAACCATCTTTGAGCGGTGACTGAAGAGGTATATTAACTGAGATCCAGGCTCATTGGTTGAGGCGCAGATTCATACAAATTGTAGCTTCTTCTAGTATACCTTCGCTGATACAAATCGTGAGTTGAGTTCACCTCAAACCTCAAAAGAGAATTCGTTAGTAAGAAACATATTTCGACAAAGTCCCTTGACTACCTCCCAAGAATTTGAGGTACAAACAGCTCAAAATTTCTACCATATTTTGTAATTCAATTCCGTGAATAATGAGCAAGAGCTCACCACCCATCGAACAACCCTGCAACGAAATCGCTGTCAAGTCTTAAAATAGAAAAATTATCCTTTTCACAGCTATCCCAAATCTGCAATCACTTACCCGTACACCCTTCACAATTCGAACAACAATTCGTTGTTGTAAACTTTAAATGTGGTGTCTTATAACGAAATAATTTCTCATCAAGTCCGACTGACATATCAGAAGGGAAGTATCTCGAAACTTTACAACGCACCACATCATTTCATGGGGTGTTAACTGACACTTTCTCAAAGAACCCAATAGACTGTACCAGCAAGTCCAAGGGAATTGCTATAAAATTCATGAAAGGATAATTAGCTTTGTGGATGAAATGTTGTTCACGCCAACCACACTAAGGTATCCAACGTATCTGAGGTATCTAAGGTATCTTAGCAGCACACCAATAGACTTAAGGTGCGATCTGAGCTTCCCATTTTAATTGGCTAATTTAAGATAATCAACTTCATCGGTGGAGGCAATTTGTTGTGGGGGAATTTTATCATTATATGTGCTCCAGGGGATGTCTTATATAAATAACCGTAATTTTGCTGAAATTTCCTCTATAATAAGTATCAAGGATTAAATGGCTCATTATCCTTTGGTTAACGTGACATGCTACATGGCACTTGTTTTGGTTCCCTTCCATCTTCCTAATGGTACAGATACAAGTAGAAAACTTTTACGTAACGCATTAGTTTAAATTTTTCTTAATCCACTCTGATCACCACCGTAGGAGTGGTCATTTATCTACCAAGACAATTGCAAAACAATTTCTCTTGGTCTTGCTTCCCCCCAGGGGTTAAACATTGGCCACGGGGTAAAAAAATAAAAATAAAAAAATAAAATTGCTTAAGTGGACATAAAAATTGCAAAAGGTTTTCCATTTCATCACCCATAAACCACTTTTTATTCTCTGTAAAAAAAAATCCTGGAAAAAAAAGGATTTCACCACTTAGCAGGACAATCACAACCAATTTAATTTCAGTTTAAAAACTTGCTCCTTATAACCTACACAATTTTAATTTTTAACTCAACCATATCTAATGCGGGTCCTTGTACGGATAAAACACATTCGTCGTATTCTTTTGTATCTGTAGCAGAGTAAGGATTTACGCCCTAAAGGGATTACCAAATGGAATGAGAGTTAATGTATGTACGGAGCGAAGGATTAACGCACAGAAAAAAAAGAATAATAATGCAGTAGAGTGGGGCTTGGAGGATTCTAGAAAGATGGACAGTGAAACGAACAATTTACAAGTATCTATCTGTATGTCCCTTTGGTGATGCTAATTGAAGGAAAGAAAGTTTTCTTATGTTGAAGATGCCCTGTATAGGACTGCAGAAGCTTTCAATTCGAAAATGAAACCTGAAGAACCCATCCACTTATATGGTAATGTGTTTTCACACACTTAAAAGGATAAGCAATGTCCTTTTAATGGGTTTGAAATTGAATAAAGGATTACGTAAGTAAGTAAGTAAGTAAGAAGTCTTTTTACGGTCGAAGAAGTGGGTTACTCTAATTGAATACAGCAAGAAGGGGGAAATTTAACGACTAACACTGCTAAATGGATGCGAGTGTATGAGTGACGTAGGAATGTCCGACTTTTTTTAATACTAAAAAGTGTTGTATAAGTTAACGTCACAAATATCATGATGCAAACAGTCAACGCGACATAGATCCATCATGCAAAGCGTGCGTGTAATTTTTCACACGAGCAACAAACTTAAGCCATGCGAGCAACTCGTGTTATCATTCCCACGAGCAACAGCAAATTCCATACGACACCTGAGACATCAACAAACATCCGCTGCTGATCATGCAACTGCAGCATACCTGGGAACACTTCGAGCAAAGTATTTTTTGGATTGTTAGTTTAGTTCTAAGTCAGCTCTAAGAAGCAGAAGAAGAATAAATTTATTTTTTTTAAAACTATAATATAAAATAGTTTAATTGGCGCCCAACGTGGTTGGCCCGGTGTTACAGTTACAGAGTGAAAAAACAAGTCCGACCTCAAGTAGCTCGCGTAAGGTTTCGTAAGACACTCAAGACGGAAAAATTCCACAAGTCCGAGCTTAAGTAGCTCGCGTTTAAATTTTACCTTATAAATTGACCTCAAGTAGCTCGCGTAAGGTTTTTAGTGAAATTCCTGTTAGTGCGAAAGAACTTAAAAAATCCGTCAAGTGAAAGTGTACTCTGTTTTCTGGCCCGGGTCAAACCCACATAAACGATCATCATCAAAAATCAATAGATTTTGGAAACCACGAGGGAGTGTGGATGAGGTGCCGTAGTAGCGAAAGCAAAAAGGAATCCAACCTAATCCACCAGCGTGGGATGTTCGTCACCATTCTTTTAGGGTAGGAGTTACATTATTTTAAGATAAAATTATATTAATTAAAAATAAAATATCAATTAACTAAAGGTTCACTTCCTTTTCTAAAATTTTAGTAGATATGTACGTTTAAAAGTGTGATTAAAAATAAGAGTTATTCAAATTAAAGAAAAACAAGTGAAAAAGAAAGAAACCTGTTTTAAAAAGAAAAATAAGTTTTGGGAAAATTTTTGTCAGAAAATTAAATTAGAAGTTTTGTAGTAATAATTTAAAGAAGTAAAACGTATACTAGGATAATAAGGTTAAACATACGCATTACATATATAATTCTAAGTGAAATTTTTGGGTCCATAAACAAATTCATTTACGAGTACATATTGAAAAATTTAACGAGTTTATTCCTCTTATTAAATTAAACCCATTCCAAAATGTCCAACCCTGTTTTACGCCCGTCTGTCTTGAATGTTAAAGACCGCCAAGCAAATACTTCCAATGAAAATATTTCCAATGCAAATAACGATATAAGGGCAACTCCAGAACTTGAGGCACTTATCACGAACATAGTTACCAAAGTTTTTAAAGATGAGTGCAGGAATATTATTAGATCCATGGTAAACCCTGATAATCCGATCCAAAGAGGTACCTACCAAACTATAGATCCCAGATACAGATCCGTCTTAGCAGGTTTAGACAAAATACCGGACGTTGTCCGAAGTTTAAGAGAGTTCTCCGGAACTCCCGGTGAGTTCAGCTCATGGCGCAAAAGCGTCGAAAGAATTCTTGGTATTTACCAGCACCTAAAAGAAACTCCGAAATACTTCGGAATTCTGAACAAAGTTAGAAATAAGATCATAGGAAACGCGGATGCGATTTTAGAATCGTACAACACCCCGCTCGACAGGGAGTGCATATCAAGGTGCTTGACTCTCCACTATGCAGATCGACGTGATCTGGGTACACTAGAGTACCAGATGACGACGATTGTGCAAGGTAATAGCACAATTGAATCATACTACCAATCGGTGTACAACAATCTTTCACTGATCTTGAACAAAGTCGCTAGTATGAACCTACCGCCAGACGCTCTATATCATTTAACGGATTCCTATAGGGAAAAGGCACTTGATACCTTTATACGAGGTCTCAAAGGAGATTTGCCACGGCTTCTCGGAATAAGGGAACCAGCAGATCTGCCGACTGCCCTAAATTTATGCCTAAAGCTGGAAAAACAGCAGTTTAGAGCTAATTATGCGAACCATGGTACTGGTGCAAGTAGAAAACCACAAACAACCAGCTCCACCAATGCCTCCTCGTAGAAATCAACAATTCTATCCCCAGGTCGCTCATTTTCCACAAATAGCACAATTCTATTCTCAACAACCTCAGAACTTTCAGGGACAAAGACAAAATTATCAGCTTAATCACAGACCAAATTCCCAACCTAATAATCTGCCAAATCAAGTGCGACAGGTACCAAATGCTTCCGCACCTAGACCCCCTCCAAGAGGTGAGCCTATGGATGTGACAACTATTAGGACACACAACATCAATTATGCGAATAGGCCACAAGGTAAAAACTGGCCACCAGCACGCACTACCGAACAAGTTGCAGAGAAATTTTTACGTCGAAACTACAGAAGTTCCACCCCAAACAAATTCTCAGAACTCAGACGCACAAATTACAGATTGTTCTCAAGAACAAGTGAATAATTATAATGAAGCAATATTGGCAATGATGAATCCATAAAGTGAAGACCAACCATTCACCGAATACAATGATCAATACATGAGGAACGAAGAAGCTGCAAACCGAAGTGATTTCGTTGGTGTCCATTTTTTAGGTTAAACAACTCGTCCCTACCATACTTCGAATGTAGGACAAAAGATAAAAAAATCTTGAAATTTCTAGTAGACACCGGTTCCAACAAAAATTACGTGCAACCCAATCTCGTCCCTAATCCTATTCCTAACCAAAACAACTTCCTAGTAAATTCTATATGTGGCAATATTGAAATAACACACCATGCAATTCTCAAACTTTTCGGTCTGAACGAGGGTATTAAAATTTTCCTTTTACCATCTCTTAAATCCTTCCATGCCATTCTCGGTAACGACAGCCTTAAGGAACTGTCGGCTGTAATTTTTGCAAAACAAAATTACATGTTAGTGGGAAATAAAGTAAAGGTACAATTAAAACAACAAGTTTCTGAATCGGTACATAACATCAACTTAAGAATGAACCATATGTCCCAAGAGCAAAAGAATAAATTGAACGTCCTTGTTGCAAACTATTATAGTTTGTTTGGTGAACCAAATGAAAAGCTAACATACACTACTAATGTGAAAGGAAGAATTCGTACAACTTCCGATGATCCCATTTATTCAAAACACTACCCGTACCCCATGTCACTAAAGACAGAAATAGACAAACAAATTTGTGAATTACTTAATGACGGAATCATCCGACCTTCACGGTCACCGTATAATTCCCCCGTATGGATCGTACCGAAAAAAGCGGATGCCTCCGGTGGGCGAAAGTTCCGCATGGAAATTAAACTCGGTTACGATCTCTGATCGATACCCTATTCCCGAAACTAACGAAGTCCTAGCTCAACTAGGAAAAAATAAATACTTTTCGGTGCTAGACCTTAAAAGCGGCTTTTACCAAATTCCTCTACACGAGGGCGACATAGAAAAAACCGCATTCTCCGTAAATAACGGAAAGTATGAGTTCGTTAGACTCCCTTTTGGCTTGAAAAATGCTCCAGCTTTTTTTCAACGCGCCTTGGACGATATATTACGAGAACACATCGGGAATATCTGTTACGTATATATCGACGATATAATCGTTTTTAGCCAAGATGTCAAAACTCACTTTCAAAATTAAGATACAATTTTTAAGACCCTTCAGGAAGCTAATCTCCGAGTCCAATTAGAAAAAGTGCGAATTCCTTAAGCCAGAAGTCGAATTTTTGGGTTTTATAGTATCCCCAGACGGTATAAAAGCCAACCCCACTAAAGTAGAAGCAATAGTTAACTTCCCGTATCCAAAAACGCTTAAAGACTTACGTTCATTTCTTTCTTTGATTTATCAAAGATTACTCTAAATTGGCAAAACCCCTTACAGCCCATTTAAGAGGGGAGGATGGACGTACATCCAAATCTGCTTCAAGCAAAAAACTCATATTCTTAGATGAGGCAGCCAAGGAAGCCCTTGATAAAATCAAACATTCTCTTGTCTCCGAAGACGTGGTCTTAACTTATCTAGACTTCAATAAGGAATTTCAACTTACGACAGATGCATCAGACTATGCAATCGGAGCCGTACTGTCACAAGACGATAAGCCGATAACTTTTATTTCTCGGACTCTCAATAAAGCGGAAGAACATTATGCCGCTCACGAGAAAGAAATACTGGCTATAGTATGGGCCCTGAAGTCATTAAGAAATTACCCTTATGGACAAACAAAAATTAAAATTTTCACAGACCACCAGCCTTTGACATACGCATTAAGCAACGAAAACACAAATAACAAAATGAAACGTTGGAAGGCAATACTCGAAGAGTATAATTATGAAATGAAATACAAGCCTGGAAGAGCCAATGTAGTTGCAGATGCATTGTCAAGACCTCCAAAAGATACCCAGATTAATTCCCTTACTGCTACACAACACAGCGATGAAAGTTCCGGACATGAGCTCATTCAAATTGTCGACGCACCAATCAGCGTTTTCAAAAACCAAATCTTTCTTTCCATAGGCAATAGTCCATCATACGAATCTCAAATTGTCTTCCCTACATATCATAGGCACACTATAATTGAAACAAACTACACCCAGGAAAAATTAATAAACATCCTCAAAAAGTACCTAAATCCATCTGTTACTAATGCTATCAAAACCGAAGAGCAAATTTTAGGCCAGATACAGGAAATATATCCCTCTCACTTTCATAAATACCGAACGCGTTTCGCCAGAAATTTTGTCATCGATCTCACTGATGAAAATTTACAAGAAGCGGAAATTATTAAAGAACATAACCGTGCTCACCGTAACGCGCGCGAAAACAAAATTCAACTTTTACAAACATTTTATTTTCCCCGCATGAAACAAAAAATAGAGAAAATTACCAAGATTTGTTGAATTTGTAAGGAGAATAAATATGACAGGCACCCTAACAAACCCGAACTCCAACCAACTCCCATTCCTACATACCCCGGTCAGATTATTCATATTGACATTTATTTTACCAACAAACATACTATTTTAACTGCAATAGACAAGTTTTCGAAGTACGCCTTAGCAAAAATATTGAAATCAAGATCCGCGGTAGATATTAAGGAACCCCTTAGAGCACTGATATTAGCTTTCGGTGTCCCACAAATCATAGTCATGAACAATGAAAAATCCCTGAGCACTAATTCGATTACCTTCATGTTGGAAAATATGTTTAATACAAACGTTTTTAAAGCTCCACCTTACACAAGTTCCGTAAACGGCCAAGTCGAAAGATTTCATTCGACGCTTTCTGAATTGATCCGCTGTCTCAAAACAGATAACACCCACTCTTGTTTTTCCGAACTATTAGACAAATGTATTTACGAGTACAACCGGTCCCTACATTCCGTAACCAACAAAAAACCGATAGACATATTTTTTGGTAGACAACTATTAAATAACCCAGAGAAACTTGAACTTATACGTCAAGAAAACACGAAAAGATTACAGGCAAAACAGCAAGCTGATTTACAATATCATAATAGGAAGAAAAGTCCACCTAAAATTTATGCTGAGGGAGAAGTTATCTATGTTAAAATCAATAAGAGAATTGGAAATAAATTAGGCCCAAGATATAAAAAAGAAATAGTAGCCCGAGATAATAATTCAACAGTAAAAACTAAGTCAGGAAGAACTATTCATAAAAATCTTATCAAAAATTAATCTTTTAACAGGGCACTGCTACCACTATGCCGCACAGAAACTCAGATACTGGATTATAGTAACTCACAACTTATTAAAATTAGTACCGGTCGTGCAAAAGTACAAAATGGATCGTTTAAGATTATCCATATAATCGAGGTTGAAACCTACGCGGTAGCAGTAGAACAATTGGAAGCTTTGCTGGCGTCATCAATTCGAAAAGATCATCCCTTGTATCCCATCCTTACCTTTGAAATTTCCCGGTTAAAAATTAAAAAAATAAAGAGGTCATTGGACTTCTTAGGCAGTGCGTGGAAGTGGATCGCGGGCAACCCGGACCACCACGACCACGAAATTATTGTCGATAAAGTAAATAATGTATTAAAAAATAATAACAGACAAGTTATTATAAACAAAATGTCAGTAGATAAGATAAACGAATTAACTGAAGTAACAAATAAGATACTAAAAATAGTTAAGGAAAAAGAAGAAAATTATACAGATGTAATCATGAAAATTAAATATAAGTTAGACATTATAAAAGAAGAATTAATAAATGTAGCATACGCCATACATAGGGCAAAGGTAAATGTAGTTAATTCATTTATACTTTCAACAACAGAAATGAACATACTCGTAACAGAGACGTTATTAAAAACTGACAATTTCCCATACATAAATATAGATGAGGCGCTAGAGTTCGCCGAAATTAAAATAGCTTCAAATGTTAAAAACCTTATATACATATTAAGTTTTCCAACAGTAAATCAAGAAATTTGTAATGTTTCATTATTGAAACCGGTTAAAATTAAGAAAATTATAAACCATATAGATTATAAGTCAATCCTAGAATATAAGAGTAACATTTATGGCATTTCAAATACATGTAGAACATACAACAGCTTATTCATTTGTAATGATAACAATCTTGTTAATATAAGCAACTCGTCGTGTATCCCAAACTTAGTAAGAAGTCGTAAAGCAAATTGTACAATCACTAACAACGAACACATCCCAGAAGTGGAGGAAATATCAACTGGTGTCCTGCTGTTAAACCAATTTAACGGTTCAATCCTAATCAACAACGAAACCTTAAGGCTCCAGGGTACTTTTATCATTAAACATTTCAACACCACCATTGAAATTAACGAAAAGATAATAGTGGCAAAGGAATATCAACCCCTACGGGCAATACTGCAATCATCATACGAACCAAATAAAATAGAAGAATTTTTGTCGATCGAAATGATTAAAGATCTTCATCTCAACCGTACAGAAGAAATAGAACTACTCCAAACCAAACAAAAACTAAACCTCTCGGTGAACATCATATTTGTAATAATCATCCTGGCCGTCATCACATTCGCATGTAAAAAATTAAATAGTAAAAACCACATTACAAAGATCGAAGCAGTTCCAAACATCAACAACCCAGCATCCGTCACAATTGGTATCAAAGACATTCCTCAACTCGTGTCGCCAATATCATCTCACGAGGACGTTCGATTTTAAGGGCGGAGGAGTTAACGTCACAAAGATTCATGATGCAAACAGTCAACACCACATAGGTCCATTATGCAAAGCGTGTGTGTAATTTTTCACACGAACAACAAACTTAAGCCATGCGAGCAACTCGTGTTATCATTCCCACGAGCAACAGCAAATTCCATACGACACCTGAGACATCAACAAACATCCGCTGCTGATCATGTAACTGCAGCATAACTGGGAACACTTCGAGCAAGGTATTTTTTGGATTGTTAGTTTAGTTCTAAGTCAGCTCTAAGAAACAGAAGAAGAATAAATTTATTTTTTTAAAAACTATAATATAAAATAGTTTAATTTATACTAAAGGCTGGTGCAGTCACCTTATACATGTGTAGCGTCACAAAGTAGAAATTACGGACAACGGTAGTGCGAAAAGAAAGTGAAGGTAAACTGAATATATTTAAGAAGTTAACCGAAAATTAGGGTTACCTAAATTTATTATTTATGATAGCAAATTTTGGAACTTATCAGCTGAAGCAAACGCAATTCCCAATTACCATCCGTGACAAAATCAAAGCGACTATTCGGAGCATATGAAAAACCTGTCATGTCATCTGCAAAACCAGTAGATGCAACTTTCCAAGGCTCAACCTCGGTGAGTTGAATTAAACAAGAAAACAACTGGTTCAAAACCAGAGGAGGCTTAAACAAGACTTACGATTGTCCACATCCAACTTTAAATGCGATAGAGTCGATCGAGACGGAGGTGGAGTGGCAATAGTAATAAAAAGATCTATTGAGCACTCGCTTTTGCCTGTAGTGAAAACGCGGTTAATAGAAAACATTGGAATTAGCTTAAAATTGCGTTACCAGAGAGAAATTAAAATCTTTTGTGCTTACTTTCCCAGCGGTAGAAGCTCATTAGAAAAAAAGATAGCTTTTAAGAATGATCTCCGCAAATTACTTTCATTCCAAGGTGAATTTATAATTGGTGAAGACTTAAATTCTAGACATAGAGATTGGGGTTGCTTACGAGCAAATGCCTACGGTACGATCCTGTTAGATCTATGTTTAAGTATTCCAGCATCTGTGATATTCCCTTCTAGTCCAACCTTTTTTCCCAGTTCTAACCGTAGTCCATCTGTGCTTGATTTATTTTTGTCTAATGTGCCTGGTTACCTTTCCCAACCGGTTTCCATTAATGACCTCAGCTCTGATCATTACCCTGTATTTTGTCGGCTTCGCAAATCAGGTATTCAAAAGGTCGAATGTGTGCTAGTACTAGTACTAGCTTCTAAATTCCGGAACTTTCCCTGTAATCTAGACAGCGTTACCTCCACTGACTATGTTGATTTCATCGCCCCAGACTTTAGCAAACATGTACTAGACACTATTCAATTATGTGTTCGCAAAGTCCCTAAAAAAACCTGGGCAAATAAGCTTCCTCCTTACATCCTGGAACTCATTCAAATTAGGAATGCTTGCCGAAGACATTGGCAAAGATACCGCCAGCCGTTCTACAAACATAAAGTTTCCCACCTCAATAATATTATCTCCAAATTAATTTTTGATTACAACAATAAGAAGTGGAACACCAAATAACGATCTCTGGATGTAAGTTCAAAACCTTTTTTGGAATATTGTCAAAGTGTTTAAAAACAAAAATAGACAGCTTCCCTTGCTCTAAACTTTCGCAAAAATCACGAAATATCTTCAAATTTAGGTGACGCCGAAACAATTAATTTAGTGAATCAATCCATTCAAAATCTTTTGAGTGGTAACAATGATCCTCCATCCTCAAACCTTTATATAACCTTAGAAGATATCAAATTCATGGTCGAAGAGCTGAGCAATCGTAAGACTGAAGGATTCGACCAAATTAAAAACATAAATATTAAGCAAATGACCAAATCTGTAGTTGAGCGTTTAACGTTTGTCCTTAACGCCTACATTAAAATGGAATATTTCCCAAATGTACGGAAAATCGCTAAGATTGTTCCATTTCCCAAAGCTGGAAAGCCTCCTCATATGATTACCAGCTATAGACCAATTAGTTTATTAAGATAGATAGATAGATAGATTTTTATTTCGTAGTCAAATATATTACAAAAATATTGTTATTGCACATTTTACAGAGATTTGATGATTTGACGTTTTATCTTTCTACTGAAACATTATTTTTAATTCTATTAAGAATGTGTGGAGAAAAAACAGGTCAAAAAAAATTTGAAGGAAAAACGAAAACAAAACCTTCAATATAAAGAAAAAAAAAAAAAAAAAAGATATGCATATACAGAGATACATATCGGGATAAATTTACGTATATGTATGTACATAAAACGATGAATGAACACATAAATAAGTGTGAATAAATATACAGAACATGAATAAGCATATAATAAATAAATACATATATAAGTTAATGAATAAATAAGTACGAGTATATAAATATATAAATAAATAAATAATAGAGAAACAAAAATGACTAAATTCTCTTTACAAAAAAAGAAAAAAAACAATAATACATACTTAGAGATGTAAATATATATACAAATATTCAGTAAATAAGTAACAATAAACTATTAACACAGATAAACATATACTTATAAGTATGTATACCTAACATTTACCAGTCATAAGTACATAATTCATTTACAAGCGGATTATCAGCAAAACTACATCTTCTTTTAAACGTATTATTAAGTTTAAAGATTCTATGAACAATCAATTCAACATTCGCTTTTACATGAGTATCACGAGTTGAGTTATGCCAAGGTAAATCTAGCATCATTTTTAAGATCTTATTTTGCGAGACTTGCAATTTGTTTATGTGGCAAGTTGCAGCGTCGCCCCATACTTGGCATCCATATAGCAGAATCGCCTGGAAGATTACCTTGTGCAATAAAATTTTATTGTCAGTGGAGAGTAGTGATTTTTTATTAATAAATGGATACAGCATCTTTATTGCTATTCCTATTTTCTTTATAGTTTTAGTGATATGGTCCTTAAATGTGAGTTTGGTATCTAAGTAAATACCTAGATATCTGACAGAGGGTTCCCAATTTATATAGCTTGCATTCAGTTGAAGTTGGGAGCTGGGCAAAAAGCATTTCTTTTCCGAGTGAAAAAGATAGCCTGAGTTTTTACTTCGTTTAGCTTGATTTTCCATTTGTGGTAATATTTTAATAATATTTCCATTCCATTTTTGAGATTCCTCTCAATATTAAGAGCGAATTCATGAGATGAAAAAATTGCGGTGTCATCAGCAAATATGGCTATATCACAGTGCGGTAACTTTGGTATATCAGATGTATAAATGTTATAAAGGATTGGGCCAAGAACTGAACCTTGTGGTACACCCGATTGAAAGTGTATTAGGTCAGAGATACTACTGTTAACATGGACGTTGAAACGACGACTGGACAGGAAACTTTGGACTATTTTACAGAGATATGGAGGAAAGTTGAAATGTACCATTTTGTATATCAAACCCTCATGCCAAACAGAGTCAAATGCCTTTTCAATGTCTAATAAAACCATGCCAGTAGATTTTCCTTCAGATCGATTTCTTTTAATGCAGTTGCATATTCTCAGTGCCTGATGGGATGTACTGTGATGACGCCTAAACCCAAACTGTTCGTTGGGAAAAATTTTATGATCATCTGTGAACTTTAAGATTTTCTCTTTTAATATCTTTTCGTATACCTTACTAAGGTTGCTTAGTAGACTGATAGGTCTATAACTTTCCGGACTTTCTGGAGGTTTACCAGCTTTTAATATGGGTACCACTTTTGCAAGTTTCCATTTATCAGGAAAATAATGCATTTTTAGACATGCGTTTATAATGAATGCTATGTATTTTATACCTGATTTGGGCAATTGCTTTAAATAAATGTTTCTTAACATATCAAGTCCTCCTGTTTTTCTGGGCCCAAGGTTATTTAATATAAATTGTATATCTTCTTCGGTAACAAAAATACTGGAAGAAGGAGGGTCTAATCTTTCTTCTAAAGAAGCTTGAATGGTGTTGCTTACAAGAGTGTCGGTATGTGCATCACCTAAGTTTTGTGAGACACTATGATTGTTGGAAAAGTTTACGGCAAGTACATTGGCTTTTTCGACATCTGTAAAGTATGTGTTCGAAGCGCTTTTTAGAAAAGGTAACTGTCTGCTTTTGTTTTTTACTAATTTGACGATGTTCCAGAAAGGTTTTCCGTTTTTATCAAGTATATTGAGTTTTTTGTTCCATTCTACGTTATGGAACTCTGAAATTTTTATGGTTATTTGCTTATTCAGGTATGTCATTTGTTGCCTGAAAATGGGTAGGCGATACCGTTGCCAATTACGTCTACAAGCATTCCTCAGTTTAATAAGGTTCAGTATTTGGGAAGGTAACTTTAGGCAGTGGTTCTTTTTGGGAACTTTTGGTATACTTTCATCGACCGACCTGAGAACATGTTCTGAAAAGTCGTTTACAAGACAATCGACGTCTTCTTTAGATGATATGCCATCAATATCCATGGCAATATTCCTCAGTTTAGATTTAACTACTGAACGAAATCGCGTCCAATTGGCGTTTTTTAAATCTTGAACATATTGCACTTTTTTTTCTCCTGACCATAGAAGACGACAGAAAACCGGATTGTGATCCGAACTAAGTTCATTTAAAGACACTGGGGTTGTTATGTAACAAGGCACATTTGTAACAAATAAATCAAGGACGGAAGGACTACCACGAGAACTAGCTGGGACATAGGTTGGACTAGGAGGACACAGAAAAGAGATTGACAACATAACAAGAAAATCAGAAAGTAAATTTCCCCATGCATTCGCTCTAACACAACCCCAATTCCTATCCCTGGAATTTAGATCTCCTCCGATTAGGAAGTCACCGTTTAAGGTGAAAAGTCTTCTCAAATCACTTTTAAAATTAGTTCTTTTCTCGTCTGATGCAGTTTTACCCGGAAAATATACACAAAAAACCTTAACTGACCTTTGATTCCTTAATTTTATTTCAATCCCCACATTCTCAATATAACGCGTTTTGACAATAGGTAAGAGCGAATGTTGAATTGATCTTCTGATAAGAATCGCAACACCGCCCCCAGTCCTATTGGACCTATCATTTCGGTAGCATTTAAATTCAAGTGTTGATAGATGTATACCTTTATTAAGTGGCCTTAGTAAACTATATGAGAAGGTTATAAAAGAAAAAATCTCTAAGCATATTGAAGAAAACAACCTACTTCCCGATACACAATTTGGGTTCAGGCGCAATCACAGCACGACTCATCAAGTGCTAAGGATCTGCAATCATGTTAAATCGTCTCGTGCAACAGGCAAATCAACAGACATGATATTATTAGACGTCGAAAAAGCTTTTGATTCTGTCTGGCACGACGGGCTTATATACAAAATGATAAATTTAAATTTCCAACCAAATCTCTGTAGAATTGTCCTTAGTTTCTTGTCCAACCGCTGTTTTAGAGTGCACATCAATAAAGATGTCTCCAACATTGTCTACTTTTATTATGGTGTTCCTCAAGGTTCAGTCCTTGGACCTGTTTTGTATAACCTGTTTACGTCTGACGTACCATCTACTCGTATACCCAACTGTGAAATTGCGGCTTTCGCAGATGATATAGCGATATTCTCTTCTCACGAATTCGCTCTCAACATCGAGAGGAATCTCGACTATGGGTTGAGAATATTTCAAATCTACTTTAATAAATGGAAAATACAACTAAACGAGCACAAGCTACAAGCAATCTTTTTTACTAGGAAAAGAAAAGCCTGTTTTCTACCTAGTGGACAATTACATGTGAATGGGGCTAGTATAAGTTGGGAACCTTCAGAAAGGTACGAGTATTTAGGAATTCACTTGGATTCTAAACTAACATTAAATACGCATATCACAAATACCTTAAACAAAATTTCTGTCGCGACCAAGATATTATACAACTTCATAAACCGTAAGTCAAGACTGTCAAATGCCAATAAAATAACGATATTTAAAGTTATTTTTCCAGCAATACTGCTGTATGGTTGCCAAGTGTGGGGTAATTGTGCGAAAAGCCATCTTAAGAAGTTACAGGTGTCTCAAAATAAACTTTTGAAAATGATGCTTAATTTAGCTTGGTATCACTCAACGCGCGATACTCACCAAAAGGCGAATGTTGAATTAATGCTTGATAGAATATTAAAATTGAATCAACGTTTTCTTGCTCGATGTGATTTTGTTGATAATCCCTTAGTTAGAAACCTAAATGATAATAACTTTCCAACTTGATACTCTGTATTTAATTTATTTACCTGTTCTCTATTTATTCCTCTTTGTTATTTGTTTAACTGTTATACTTAATCAGTTATTTTCATTTATTATTTATTTATTTATTTATTTATGTTGAAGGGTTTTTTTCCGCTTTCCCTTCGTAGAGTTAATTAATGTCCATTTAGTTTTAAATTATATATTCATAATAATATTACAGATGAAAGATAAAATATGTATCATATCTCTGAACTGTAAAACGTGTGGTAACCAAACTTTGTAATTTTATGCGAAATAAAGAACTATCTATCTATCCATCTAAAACCAGAGGTTTGGGGCACACCTAAATTAAAAGTATTGACGGTACTCCTTCACTCTTTGTGAACTGTTTTCAACGTATGACTTACTTAGAAAATCAAAAACGGCTTCATGGCGAAAGAACGGCGAACCTATCGCGGTAGCTTCGAGGTTACGCAAAATCCTTTCAAAAGAAGCGAGCATTCCTAGCTACTTCTGGAAAAATGATGGATCCTGGGCTGAAAGTAGCCAAGAAGTCCCAGTAACATTCGTGGAAATACATTTTCCTGGATCCACACTATCAATCGACTCTGGTATGCTATGACACACTAAGAAGAGAACATTAAACCCCCTCTCTCTCCGAAGAGGAAATACTTCCTTTACTTTCAGTTGCGCTACAGTCCGGGGTAGACCTGTGGCTCAGTCAACAAGCCTCTCCAGCCAGCTCGATCACTGGCTAGCTGCCTCTAGTTTTGCACGCTAAGTTGGCACAGGGTCCCCGTCCACTTGCGTGCACCACCTGAGTCTCGACCGTAGTTCGTAGAATTCATTGTTGTATGTCCTCCTCCTTTCTCCTTCAATGCAGACAGGACCGAAAATCGCCCGAAGAATTTTTCTCTCGAAGAAACCAAGAACACCCTCATCCATTTTTGATAATGTCCATGCCTCTGCGCCATAGAGCAGGACCGGGATTATTAAAGTCTTATAAAGGGTGACTTTTGTTGTCCGCGAGAGGGCTTTGCTACTCAATTGCCTTCTTAACCCAAAGAAACAGCGATTGGCATGAGTTATTCTTCGCTTGCTCTCAGCGCTGGTGTAGCGGAGCGGATAGCGGAGCCTAGGTAGACAAAGTCCGTAAATACCTAAAAGTTATATCTGTGACGGATGACGTTCTGCCCGAGATGTCGGTATTGTCCTTTTTGCTTGACAGCATATACTTGTTCTTGCCCTCATTGACCGCTAAACCCATTTTCGCCGCTTCCGTCTCAATACTCGCGAAAGGGCCACTGACATCACGCTGCTTTCTCCTGATTATGTCAATATCGTCGGCGTATGCGAGTAGTTGGACGGACTTTTGAAAGATAGTGCCTCTTGTGTTTGCTCGTGAGTTTTGCGCTATTCTTTCAAGTACGATGTTGAAAAAATCGCATGAAAGCGCATCGCCTTGTCTAAATCCTTTCTGGACATCAAAGGTCTCGGTGGGATCTTTACCGACCTTGATGGAGCAGCGTGCATTCTCCATCGTCATCCTGCACAGACGGACGAGTTTGGCAGGGATGCCAAAACTAGACATTGCTCTATATAGCTCGTCTCTATAGATGCTGTCATACGCGGCCATAAAATCGATGAATAGGTGGTGGGTATCGATCTGAAGCTCATGGGTCTTCTCCAAGATCTGCCGTAGTGTGAATATTTAGTCGATGGTGGACTTTTCTGGCCTGAAGCCACGCTAATATGGACTTATCAGGATGTTGACGAACGGCTTCAGACGTTCACACAATATGGCAGATAAGACCTTGTATGCGATGTTAAGAAGACTGATGCCTCTGTCAGGTCTCAGGTCAAAAGGTCTTCTTCCATTCATCGGGCATACTTTCTTTCGAGCACATTTTACAGATCAGTTGGTGTATGCTCCTTACCAAGTCATGGCCTGCCGCTTTGAAGAGCTCGGCAGTCAGGCCATCTGCTCCAGTAGCTTTGTTGGACTTAAGCTTCGATATAGCTTTCTTCACTTCATCCAGGTCGGGTGGACGGAATTGTTGGTCATCATCGTCCAAGTTGAAAGGTAGCAGAATCTACCTGTCAGCGGTATTTGGTCCCTCATCGCCGTTGTACAGTCTGCAGAAATGGTCTTTCCAAATCCTCAGCGCTGACTGCGATTCTACTACGATGTTCCCTTGTTCATCTCTGCAGGCTTCGGTTCGGTTCGGTTCGGTTTGGCGTAGTTTGGGATATCCGCAACTGTACCTTGGCTACAACAAGGTAATGGTCTGAGTCGATGTTGGCTCTTCGGAACGAACGGACATCCATAATACTGGAGGAGTGTCTTGCGTCGATCGCAATGTGATCAATCTGATTGACTGCTAATTGATCAATAGTTCTCCAAGTCCCCTTGTGTGTATCGAGATGTCGGAACCGGGTGCTAGCTACAACAATGTTTCGACAAGTCGATTATTCTGAATCCGTTATCGGAGGTTGTGTCGTTCGGGCTATATTTTCCGATCGTTCCACCAAAGATACCCTCTCTCCTCATCGAGGACAATTTCAATGTCATAGCTAGGGTATTGCTCATAGGTCTTGTTAAGGAGCTCATAGACGGCATCATTGGTGTCGTCATCTTTCTCCTCTATGGGGGCATGCGCGCATATAAGGCTAATGTCGGCGAATTGATTCGGATTGCTACGAGACGCTCGCTCACATGCAGGAAGCTCAGGACTTCTGGTCTGAGTCTGCCTCCAACAACAAATCTGCATCCAAATAAGTGCTCCGTTTGCCGTCATCAATCGCCATAGTAGATGTCGTAGTTTTTCATCCTCGTTTTGTCCGGCCCATCCCATCGCATTTCTTGGATTGCGGTTATGTCTGCTTTGCAGCAGCTTAGGGCCTCCGCTAGTTGTTCGGCTGCACATGGTCTATTAAGAGACCTAACATTCCACGTGCATATCCGAAGCTCATTTTCCTGTAATCATTTGCGTGGGTTTTCGACAGTAGATCCGTCCATATCCGAGGCTTGTTAATGCCTCGTAACTTATGTTTTTTTGAATGGCCGGACAGTTACTCCGGCGGCACAACCCCCAACCTGGAGGACCAGTTCCATTTTTAATGCCAATAGGACGAGGGGTCGGTTAGACCGGAGCCAGTAATCCGTTTCGGGATGTGAGTGCTGCCATTTTCCCATATAGGGCTCGTCCGCCACCATCTCTTTTCCAAAACCCTGACTAAGTCTTGGAAATCCTTACCGGCCTGAACTCCAAATATGTCGGAGTAGCCCGGATAAGGTCTTGTTTTGTTTTGCCGACACTAGTCCTGATTATACCCTTCACTTCGCAATCTCCAGTGAGATTCCCAGATGGGAGGCGTGAAGTAGGGCTTATTAGCAGAGCTGCAAGATGCTCGTTCTCGTTATTTAATGAACCAGCACCTGTCGGAAGATGCTACTTCTACGAGGCCTAATACTAATCGTTGGTAGTACACCATGTCTGTTAGTATGAAGCCGAAATTTTCCCAAAGATGGCCCTAGCTGTCAATGTAGCTACAATCAAACTGCGTTATTGGCGCCATTTCCTTGTTAACATTTGAAAAAGATTCACAACTTACAACAATATAAGTTGCATAAAACACCACAGTTAGTAATAGCATCGACATCTCGATTTGCGGATATTTATAAAATCTCCGAATCTCTGAAATCTCTTATCTGAATGATGCTTTGACTGCATTGCCGTACTAATTGCGTTGAATTGCCCGCATCCAAAGAGAAGCTGAGTAAGAGGCAGTTCATCTCACCATGACTTCGCCTCAGCCACGGTCTCAGCACCGGTGTGAGATGGTGTGTCGTAGATGGCATAGGTAGACGGTAAGAATTCATAGTTTGGTTAAAATTGGGCTTAAAGCCCGTCAGTTCTCGGTGAAAAGGTGCTTAGACCATAGTGTGGTACCACGGGAGTTTAGGAGCCCTGAAAATACTGTTCCAACCTGACCTCCAACTTGGCCCCCTTGTGAGAGTATAGTGGTGGCTGTTACGGTTATACCCAAAATCGCTGGGACGATCACGATTCAGCGATTTTTGTAGTGTACTATGAGTTGTGTTGGACCGCTTCACTAATCTGTCTGCTCGATGTGGAGTTGCACTGCAGCCTAGTGTCATGACCCATAGAAGGGTAAAGGTATGAGATGGGCCTTGACCGTTTATCAAGGAGGAAGTTTGAACCTTACACACGACTTCGAATTTGGTATTGGTGGTTCCTATTGTATCCGGAGGGAGTTGATCAACGCATTGCTTAAATATCTCGTACGAAGACGTACCGTAGGATCAAACACTTTTGACATCTGTACTTCGCTCAGTTTATATTTTTGCGTAATTAATAAATTTTGTTCAGCTGGCGAATTTTAACATCAGCTCATAAACATGAAAATTAATGAATCAGCAAACGCTTACAACAACTAGACAAAAACAAATGACTTCGAAATGGCAGCCCTCCGTTCCTATTGAAGCAGTATTAGACCTATCCAGCCATTTGTCTCATTCTTTCCCACTCTCAAATATTCATTTTCAATCAAAATGGTCTCTGTCCAAGCATAAACGGACAAACTTCATGCCTCAATACATAATCATAGTTCAAAAATTTGTTTCCCAATTTTACGCCTACGTACCCCAATCAACCAAGTACGAGTACTCGTATCTACTGCTACTGCCAACGCAAACAAGCAAACAACGAACCAAGGAATAATCCCCTGTAACTTCATTACACTCAATACCAGTTAGCTGAAGCGAAAACAACCGTTACGTATCAATTTCCGCCAATTATCGTCCCAAATCCGCTCAAATTGTATGCGAACGGACGACAGTTTTTCAGCAGCAACAGCAGAAAAAAAAAACAAAAATCATCAAAACGGTATTAGGCCAAATTGTTCAAAACTTTACCAACAGTTTCAAAACTGTATCATCCCCGAAGGCAAATCAACACGACGCCCACTTCCGGCTAAACAACTCAAAGCACAAAAGAGCAACAAAAACATCCAGAGTAGGGTTGAACTGGGCAAAGTACGAGTATCAATGATGTCGAAGAGAAATAACGGAACAAGTTGTTCTGTCTGAATGATGCCGTGACAACTAAAAGTGACACAACTCCAAAGCAAGTGTCATTATTTATCACATCGATTACCCTGCCACAGTAGCCGCCAATCAACGGTACTCAATGTCACAATGACAGTACACAGTCCTCATACACCCTATGATTATCATACCGCTGCCATTTTCCCTGCCAAAATATTGTACTCGTATTCAGGGATGCAAAAATCCATTTTCCACGCATCGCTGGATACCCTTTAACCCGTAAACAGCTGGATCAAGTCAATACTCTTTGCGATACGGTATTGTTGTGTCAATATTATAACCAACAAATGGGCTACGAAATTTAAGGATATTCAAAAAGAATTGCAACTAAAAGGGCACATTGAAAGATACGGATACAAAGGAGAAATACCACTTGTCGCATGATGCTCTGTCAAGTGAGTGATTCTGTGATGTGAGTACGAGTAAGAGTAATGTGTCAAGTGTGTGCGACAAGCATAATTGTCATGACGATTTCCGCTTCGAATGATGTTCATTTAGCGGAAGTCTTTAATGAAACTACATGTTGCTGTTTGGAAATTGTCACTGACACGTGCTAAAAATACAAAAAAAAGAACAAAGACTTCAGATACGGAAACGATTGGGATCCAAATCCAACTACTGCTGGCAGAAGAGTGCAGAAACACCAACCATTTCAAAGATGACAATGGTGGTGACAACAAAAAACCGAAAAATGTCGCGATTTTCTTGAAATTGTGAGGTTGTGACTGAAATGTCAAATGTCACCATATAGCCAGATATGCCATTTACACCGTTTTCCAAATGCTTTTTTGTGTTTCCACTGATATTAGTTCTCAAACTACAATATTTAACGAGCATAATTGCTCAAAGAGCCTACAGGTCGAATCCATTTTCTATGTAATGCCGTTTCGTAGGCGAGCTGTTACCCTACGTGTGATTGCCCGCAGTTTATATAGAGAAATGAGATTTGTGGAGGTACTTTAGCGATACTCAGCACATTAGGCGTTTCTGATTCTTTCTTGTTAGCGTTGCCCGCGTTCTGCACCTCTTGATACTGGTTCCATAGGACACATCGAGAGCTTTAGGGATTGCAACGTCTTCTTAACGTCTAATCTTCTCACAGTACTCTTCGTTGTTGTGGTATATTAGATATCCGTACTTGTAACGGGGAAGTGGTCCGAGTCTTTACTAGCCGCTCGGAACGTTTGAATACATAAAATATTGAAGAAATGCAATGCATCGGTAGCAACATAATCAGTTTAGCTGACGGTTCAATGATCGGAAGAGTGCTATTTGGATACTGAAGTGAGAAATTTGTGTACTGAATATAGTTCCAGCCTGCAGAAAGGGAAATAACTTTAGCACGTTTCCAGATGTAGTGTCGCACAGGATATACTTGCCAACTGTTCTACTATCTTGACGTTGCAATCGCGCTTCCCGACTGTGCTACTGAAAACGTCATACTTCGGATATTGCTCGTAATTTTTGGTCGATGAGCTCTCAGAAACAACGATTAGTGTAAGGCCTCGTAAAAGTAGCATCTTCCGACAGGTGCTGGTTCTTTAAATAACGAGAATGAGACTCTGCAGCCGAACATCTTGCAGCTCTGCTAATAAGCCCTACTTCACGCCTCCCCGTGGGAATGTCACTAGAGATTACAAAGTGAAGGGGGCAAATGGCGAGTTTCCTGCGCCATAAATCAGGGTTAGTTTCGGAAAAACAAAACAAGACCTTATCCGGGCTACTCCGACATATTTGGAGCTTAGGCCGGTAAGGATTTCCAGGACTTAGTCAGGGTCTTGCAAAAGAGATGGTGGCGGACGAGTCGGTGATTTGAATGCAAAGCAAGAGACCACCTCCGATAACGGATTCAGGCTAATCGACTTTGCGGCGGAGCGAAACATTGTCGTGGCTAGCACGCGGTTCCCACATCTCGACATACACAAGGGGACTTGGAGAACTCCTGATCAATCAACAGTCAACCAGATTGATCACATTGCGATCGACGCACGACACTCCTCCAGTATTATGGATGTCCGTACGATCCGAGGAGCCAACATCGAGTCGGGCCATGACCTTGTTGTAGCCAAGGTACGGTTGGGGATATCCCAAACTACGCCAAGACGAACTAATGCTGTGAGGAAATTCGACGTCAGACGGCTACAATCGCAAGAGATCGCCAAGTGCTTTTCCGATCGAATGTCTCTTAATCTCTTAAGAGGTCCAATGCCGCTAGCATCAAGCATCGAAGACCATTGGAAACACTGCCAAAACGCCATCAGAGATGCCGCTTCTAATGTGCTGGGTTTCACTCGTCAACCAAATTTTACCAAAAGGTAAAAATAACATGCCACGGAAACAAACCCCGAACAGAAGCCTGTAGAGATGAACTAGGGAACATCCTAGTAGAATCACAGTCCATGCTGAGGATTTGGAAAGACCATTTCTGCAGACTATATAACGGCGATGACGGACCAAATACCGCTGTTAGCAGAATCAACCTTTCAACCTGGACGATGATGACCAACAATTCCGTCCACCCGATCTGGATGAAGTGAAGATAGCTATATCGAAGCTTAAGTCCAACAAAGCTGCTGGAGCTCTTCAAAGCGGCAGGCGGTGACTTGGTAAGGAGCATACACCGACTCATCTGTCATCATCTGAGGCATCAGTCTCTTGCTTTATGGCGCAGAGGCATGGACATTATCAAAAATGAATGAGGGTGTTCTTGGTTACTTCGAGAGAAAAATTCTTCGGGCGATCTTCGGTCCCGTCTGCATTGACGGTGAGTTGAGAAGGAGATACAACGACGAACTGTACGGACTGTACAGCGACATGGATCTAGCCAGAAGGGAAAATAGAAAGAAGAAAGAAAAATAGATCCAAAAAAGAATCTAACTTGAACGAAGAAATATTTGCAGGGTGCTACAGGTGAGACGATATTTAGTAATGTGTTCAATAATCAAGCCTAAATAGAGATATTTGAACAATTTTTCGATGATGGATTCTACGAAGTGCCAACATGTCTCACCAATAACTACGCCATGCAAAAGAACATACATTTTAATGTTTCATTACATGAAATTAAGTCTTTTTTTCGGAATACCCTTGCTAAGTGGATTTAACGTGTTTCCTCAAAAAAGTATGTATTGGGAAGCCACAAGAGATGCTGGATGTGAACTAGTATCTTCCAGCTTTTCAAGAGATCTCTTCAATGCTATAATGTCCAACCTTCACTTTTGCGATAACCATAATCTAAACCAAAGTGATAAGTTTAGGAAAATTCGGCCATTATTCGACTACTTGTATAAAAATCTTGTAGAATTTGCTCCAGTGGAAGAGGAGTACATTATTGAAGAATCCACGTTTCCATGTTCATTACAAAGGAATTCATTCAATGCAACCCTATTCAACAGCGTCCGGGTATACCTTATGGCTTGATCTGTACCAAGGAACAGATACAGGCCAAAATACATGTGTTGCAGAGTCGTGGTTTGCAAATGGCTTACCATGTCTACTCGTACTTCGACAATTTTTTTTACATCGCTGGATCTGCTGTCAGAGTTGAAAGAAAGAGTCATCAATGCAACAGATAAAAAGAGATTGTTGTAACACGTACTCAGTTGTTAGGCACATTTTTTTCCAGGAACAATACGGAGCAACCGAATAAAAACCTGTCCCCTTGAAAATGACAAAATGCTGAAGACATAGCAAAGGGGATCATATATAAGCCATTATAACAAAAGCATGGGTGGGATTGACCGCGCTGATCAAAACATATCGTTATATCGAACATCAATTAGAGGAAAAAAGTGGTATAATCCGCTCATATCATACGAGTATCTTCTCGACGTAGCCTTAAATAACTGTTGGCGGTTACAAAAGCAAAGTTTCGGTAATATGCGTCTACTTCCCTTTCGACGAAGAATTGCTCATTCGTTACTAGAGTCTAATCGCCAGCCTAATAAAAGAGAAAAGAGAAGATGGTCTTCATGTACGAGTACAATACGAGTACTTAAGAAAAACATATCACATTAAAGAAAATCAAAAAAAAATTTTCTTTTACTTTCAATTCCTAGTGTCCTTTATAGGCGACACCCCATGGGTAGAAAACAACCAATTTTTGATATGTATTTCGGATCGATATTTGATAGATATAAATTAAACTTTTAAAGTTTTTTTTTCATAAAAAAAACAATTTTTTTATTTTTGTGAGGAGAAAACCTCTTTATTCTCAGTTCACTTAAAGGCTAACTTAAACAATCATTTTAATATAACTTAACACCTACGTTAACCTATGCGGCGGAATGTGGGATGCAGATAGTGTGGGAAAGTATTTGAACATGATGCGCCAAGTCAGCAGCATGAACCTGGAGCGTGGTTATTGTGTAGGATGGGAACAAAGGAACATGAATTCGTGTGCGCGAAACATGGAAACATGAATCCGTGCGTGCTTTTCTTGGGTTTTGGGGAGTTGTGCTTGGGAATGAGGAATTTGCTTATTATGATTAATGTTAATTTTGTTAACTTCTCCCCGCTTAGCCTCAAACGTCCTCGTTTGACAGGATCAAAAATATGGGATCTGGTTGATCCTGACTGGCTTTGGTGGTAGCGCTTCTTCTTGATTCCTGTTTGTTACTTCGGCATATGCTTGTGTTTCCGATTTTTTTACTTCTAGCTTTTGATTTTTCATGTTACGAGTATCTTGAGTTTTTGCTGTTTCTTCTCTCTTTGGCTCTTTATCTTCCATTTCTAGGACATTGGTGACCTGAATTTTTGCACAGCGTTTTCTACTTATGATTTTTACTATCAGGATCATTACAAGTAAAGAAATAGTTACGGTCAATGCAAAGTTTGTTGTTGAAGCAATGATGTGTTTTGTCTGCAATGCCTTGATATCCTCGATATTACGAGTGTGGAGTTCCTTGAGCATTTCCAAAGATAGAATCTCTTCTGTTTCGTCGGTTGAAGAAATTTGTGCGATTGCAGGTAAGGGTTTTACTTTTGCAACTAAAATATTCGAGATGAAAGTTTTATTCTCGATTCTTACTGATGAATTTTGGAAGTTTATCAGAAATGTTCCAGTAAGCTGTAGCGTCTTATTGTTGTTCTGAGTTATTGTACCGTTAAATTGATTAAGTAGAATAACACCTGAGGAGATTTCGTCTATTGTAGGGATATGATGACTATTAATTCGGGTACATTTTGCTTTTAGACTATGGAGTAGGTTTGGGATGCAGGATGTGCCGCTAATATCTACGATACTATGATATGGACAAATTGATAGTTTATTATATATCTTACATTCTTATAATCTAATTTATTAATAAAATTATTATTTTTTACTGCTTTTATTATTATTTTATTGCAGTCCTTAAGTTCTACGCTTGGTATACTACTCGTAACAATATAGATAATTGAAGTTGAATTTGAAGCTATTTTTACTTCTGCTAGGTTTATTGCCTCGTCGATAGAATTAAAAGGAATATTTTCATTTTTAAATATATTTTTTGCTATAGTAATTTGCTTAATATAGATAAGTTATAGGAATTTACGATTCCTTGTTTCGCCCAATGTATGGCGTATTCTAGGTTTACAAGTTCTTCTTTAAGTAATTTAATTTTGTTTTGTGTTGCTATAACAATATTGTTTTTGAATAAATCATGTTTTTTTTTTTTTTTTTTTTCCGGCGAGGGCAGGTGAAAATCTTCCATCAGACACTATGAGGATCAGAAGCGCGTGCTCATAGTAGTGTTAGATTCTTACTCACTAAAAACACCTCCCTTCATTGTTGATTTTAATACCGCAACTAAGTAGAACTTATCAAGCAGTTTTTATTTCATAAGTTAGTCACGATTGGTAGGACACTTTCCAATGGAAGACCCTACATATTCCGCTTTCTTAATGCGGTTTCAATTTATCGCGCAAGGTCCAACGGTTTAGTTCGTTGAAGACGGCGTAGTATGTTTCGTTCGTCCAGGACTTCTAGGACTGTATTGTTGATATGGCCGCTTAACCGGACTTTATGTTTTCGTGCGCAGTTCCTGACTTCATCTTCCACGAAAGGAACTCCGAGGTCTCGATGCAGGTCATTATTTCTTATAAACCATGGGGCACGCACAGATTGTCGTAGCACTTTATTTTCAAAAGTTTGTATTATATTTACATTTGATTTCTTAGTACAACCCCAGAGTTGTATACCATAGGTCCACACCGGCTTTAGCACTTGCTTATAAAGAAGCAGCTTGTTTTCTAAGCTTAGCTTGGAATGTTTACCAAGTAGCCAGTACATTTCTCTGTATTTGGCCTCTAGTTCTTTTCGTTTCTTTCTAACATGCGTTTTCCATTTAAGCTTCGCGTCAAGTGTCATTCCCAAATACTTAGCCTCGTTTGCAAAGGGGATACACACCGAGTTTATAGAAATGGGCAAGTGATTTATCTTTCTGTAGGTGAAGTCAACATGTACAGATTTTGTCTCATTAAGGGTAATTCGCCAGATCTTTGTCCACTCGTAGACTTTATTTAAAGCAGTCTGGAGTTTCGCCGTTGAGTCTTCTATTGATTCTCCAACCGCTAAGATAGCGGTGTCGTCAGCAAAAGTAGCGAGAACAGTATCCTCGACGTGTGGTATATCTCTTGTATATAAAAGGTACAAAAGTGGGCCCAGTACGCTTCCCTGCGGTACTCCGGCTAGGATATCTTTAAATTTCGAAACATCATTTCCGTATCGAACGCGAAAAATTCTATTTTCAAAATAGCTTGTCAATATATTATAAAGCTTTAATGGCAAAATTCGTCGCAGTTTGAACTTCAAACCTTCATGCCATACTTTGTCAAAAGCTTGTGAGACGTCAAGAAATACGCTCGAACAAATCTTTTTTTCTTCCAGGGATCTTTCAATTACATCAGTAATTCTATGCACCTGATCAATTGTTGAATGCTTAGTCCGAAATCCAAATTGATGGCTGGGAATAAGATTTTGGTTTTCGATAATTGGGAGAAGACGTTTAAGCAAAATCCTCTCAAAGATTTTCGACAGGATCGGTAGAAGAGAAATGGGTCTGTATGATTTTTTATCGTTTAGAGGTTTTCCTGGTTTTAGTACCATAATGACTTCTGCAACTTTCCACTGGCTTGGCACGTATTCAAGCCTCAGAGCCGCGTTAATAATGTATAAGAGCTTTATAAGTGCTTTTTGGGGTAGCATTTTCAGAACTTCTCCGGTAATAAGGTCATACCCCGGAGCCTTCTTTGGTTTTAATTTCCTTATTACAGTTTTGATTTCAGCAAGAGTTGCATTTGTCATTACAAAATTACCATATGCTATTTCTAAAGAATTGGTGCCGGGTGCCAGTGTCGGGCCGTCGGAGGGCTTGAAAATTTCTTCAAGATAGTCGGCAAAAACCTCCGCTTTTTCCTTATCCCCCTTGGCCCATTCGTTATTGCCGACCTTGATTGGTGGCGCGGGGATTTTGGACCTTTTTAAGCATTTTAAAGCTTTCCAAAGCGAGTAATTTGTTTCTTTTCCTGCCGTCAGGTTTTGAACATATGTATTTACTTCGGAATTTCTGTAACTTTTAAGAGTCTCCTTGAGCAGATTACAGAGCCTGTTTAAGCGTGTTTTATCCTGCGGCGCTCGAGTTGTTTGCCATCTTTTGCGAGCTTTTCTTTTTTCTCTTATCATATCTTTTACCTCAGGCGGGTAGTTTAAGTTACGTTTAGCTGTGTTTTTTCGTTGACAAGGTGTATTGTTCCACGCAGAACATTGGACTATTTCAACGAAAGAATCCACTTCGATTTCAAGTTCAAGTGCTGCTTTAAGTGAAACGTCTAGTTCTAGGTTATTATTAATCTCATTTCTGAATCCTTCCCAATTAGCATTTCGTCCAGTTAGTCTTAATGGTCCTTGTTTTTTAATAAACGTGTCGTTCATTGTCAGTATGACTGGAGAATGATCGGAGGAAAGATCGAAGCTTTCATCAACGTTTATATCCGAGTTACGAATTCCTTTAACAACGAAGAAATCGACAAGATCGGGTATTTTCGTTGTGTCTGTTGGCCAATAAGTCGGCTTGCCCGTTGAATAGAAGTCACAATTGTGTTCCATACATGCTTTATAGAGTATTTTACCCTTTTGGGAGACACATCTTGATCCCCAAAAAGTGTGTTTGGCATTGAAATCACCGCCAATCATAAAAACCGATCCAAGAGAATTGAATATATTTTTAAATATATGTTTTGAAGGCGTAAATCGTGGAGGACAGTAGATGGCTGAAATAGTAAAGGAGTTCCGTACCAATTTTACGCGCACCGCAATTAGTTGTACAGACTCGAGCTCTACTTTTATATCTTCGTTGTGCTCAAGAGACTCTTTAATGTATACAGAGGATCCGCCTCTCGCGTTTCCCGAAGGGTGATACGCGTAGTAGTCTTTAAAACCTCTAATTTTTGCAGATGACCCATTTTTCAAGTGGGTTTCGGAAACCAAACTAACGTCAATGTCGTTTTTCCTTAGGAATAACTCAAGTTCATAAAGTTTTTCTAAGATTCCGTTTGCATTCCAGGTGAGTACGTTTAATTTTTCCCTTTTCATTTTTTAGGCGAAGGACGTTTTTTATTGAACCTGTTTTCAAACTTCTTTAGCTTATCTAAAATAAGTTCATTGATTTTGTTTTGCTGCTCAAGCTGCGCGAGAATAACGGAAAATACTTGGGAAGCAGGATCTCCAGGATGTTTTTTCATTTGATTAATAACTTCATTTGTTACATTGGTAATGGTATTAATTTTATTTATAAAATCTCTATTTATTAAGACTTGTTTATTGTTGTTAACTAAAGCGTTATTAATTTTGTTTTTAATGATTCGGAAGTCGTCATGGTCAGGATTTCCTGCAATCCATTTCAAAGCGCTTCCTATGAATTTAAGTGATCGTTTCTTTATATTTGATGGTTTTAGTCTACTTATTATGTTTTTTATCTGATTTAGTTCGTGAAGAAGGAATGGATGGGAAGGATAACTTTTGTTGATGCTGTGCTCAATTGTATCGCTTATGTCTTTTATTAGGTATTCGCAAGGCTCCAAATCGATGACGTGAATCATCTTAAAATTTCCAGTTTGGATTTTAGCTATTCCAGTTTCGATTGCTACTAACTGGCTAAGTGAGTAATTGAGAATTTGAACTTCGGCAATACAGCCTGCCGTCAAAAACTTGAAGATAGAATAAAAGGTATGGTGACTTTTAGTTTCGAATATGACTCTTATGAATGACTTTTCCATTCTCAGTTAAAACTGTCGAATTTCTGTTTTCCTTGACTTTTTCTTCCCTGAATCGACTTGATAATTTCGTTCCTAGCCTTTTATTAATTTTTACATATATTATTTGCCCTGGCAAATATTCTTTAAAATTCTGTATTTTCTTATTGTGAAACTGAACATCTTTTTCCTGTTTAATTTTTAATTTATCGAAATTGGCTTTCCTTGTTTTTTCGTAATCTTCTGGAGTTAAATTAACATTACGTCCAAAGAAGAGATCGACTGGTTTTTTATTACGAGGGCGGGTCAATAAGTCCGTGACTTTTGGATTAAAACACAGATTTTTTGATAAAAAAATAATTTTATTTTTCAACGTAGTCTCCCTTGAGCTCTATACACTTTGTCCAACGCTTCTCCAATTTTTTTATCCCTTCCAAAAAAAATGATTTGTCGAGGTCCTCAAAATAGGCCTTTGTTTGCGAGATGACTTCATCATTGGAGTCAAATCTTTTTCCACCAAGCCATTTCTTCAGGTTTGGGAACAAGAAGTAGTCGCTCGGAGCCAAATCTGGAGAATAGGGTGGATGAGGGAGCAATTCATAGCCCAATTTATGGATTTTTGCCATGGCAACTGCACATGCATTGTCTTGGTGGAAAAGAACTTTTTTCTTGGCCAAATGAGGTCGTTTTTTTTTCAAATCGTCATTGAATCGGTCCAATAAGTTGGCATAATATTCCCCATTGATTGTTCTTCCCTTTTGAAGGTAGTCAATGTGGATTATCCCGCGTGCATCCCAAAAAACAGTCGCCATAACTTTATTGGCTGACAAACCCACCTTGGCCTTCTTTGGCGCCGATTCACCCTTAGAAACCCACTGTTTTGACTGTTGTTTGTTCTCTGGTGTGTTGTGATGGATCCATGTTTCGTCCACGGTTACAAAACGGCGCAAAAACTTCTCCATATTGCGATTAAACAACGCCAAACCTTCCTGTGAAGTTGTTACACGATTGCGTTTGTGGTCGACTGTGAGCAAACGCGGCATCCATCTTGCGGAAAGCTTTCTCATGCCCAAGTGATCATTCAAAATTGAAACCACTGAGCCATGCGAGATCCCTACGGCTTCCACAATCTCTCGCACTTTCAATCTTCGGTCGGCCACCACCATATCGTGAATTTTTTCGATTGTTTCGGGTGTAGAGACCTCAACTGGGCGTCCAGGACGTTCGGCATCTTCAGTGCTTGTACGGCCACAACGAAATTCAGTAAACCACTTTTTTACCACTTTTTTACCATTGAAATCGATGGTGCAGAGTCCCCATAGTATTTATCAAGCTTAGCCTTGGTCTCGGTAATGTTTTTTTTCGCAAGAAATAATGCTTAATAAGCACACGAAATTCACTTTTTTCCATCTTCTCCTCAAATTAGTGAGTAGTCTGATAAAAATAGCTGTCAAACACAAACTAACTGACGCAGCAAGTTTAAATTTTGACAGGAGTCAACTGACAGATGCCTGTTGACAGGAGCAGTGTTGCTGTTTCAGTAAAGAGGTCAGAAATTCAAAAAGTCACGGACTTATTGACCCGCCCTCGTAGTTGTGGAATGAATACTGTGGTTGTATTCGTTAACTGCTCTTGCGAGTAGTTTCTCAAATGTACGTTCTGTGCCGTTTTCCTTGAGGCACCTCATTATTTCCGTTAAGGTTGAATGAAAGCGCTCAACTTGACCGTTAATTTCGCTCTTGTATGGTGGTGTCGTAAAGACATTTATTCCGAGCTCGTCTTTCATCATAAATAATATAGAGGCTGAATTAAGTGAGGGTTCGTTGTCGATAACGACAGAATTTGGTACTCCAAAGAAAAATATTAAATCACGCAAAGGTTGCCTTACGTCTTCAGTGGATTTACTTTTCAGTATCCTAATTTGGGCATATTTGGTGAATTTGTCTAAGGAAGTTAATATTTTCTTTTTCTCAGTCAAAAAGATATCGAAGTGAACGGTATGATCAGGATAGGTCGGAAGAGGTGTTTTACTAAGTTTCGGTTCATTTGGGTGTCTTTCATACTTGCTGCGCTTGCAAGTCGTGCAAATCTTTGTTATTCTTTTAATCTGTTGTGACATGGAAGGGAAGTAGTATTTCTCTAAAATTTGGGAGCGATTTTCTTTTGCATTTCTATGTGCACGATTGTGTGTATCAATTATTATTGCTTCTTGATCTGTTTGGTTGAAAATACGAGTATCCTCTACTTGTAACTGTGTAAATCTTATTTTAAATGTTTTGAAGTGTAATGGATATAATTCTTGTATCATACCCATGACTCGCTCTGAAGTTTTGATGCAATTTATGACAGATGGGTTTAAATTTTTTTTTTTAATATTTGTAAAAGGTTATCTTTATTATACTCTATTTCGGTCACTATGTGTCGGTGATAGCGGGGGAAAATTATTTAAAATTCCTTGTTTTTATTTTCACCTATGTTGAGGAAAATTTGGTTTTTGAAAACATTTATTGGCACTTCTACAATTGGGATTAGTGCATGAGAAGAACTTTCATCACTATGTGTTGTCGTGGACATTGAATTTACTTGACTGAGCTGTGGTGGTTTTTCCAGGTTTATATTGGAGTTCGTAATTGTACTCCTCCAACATAGCTTTCCAGCGCTTCATTTTTGTGTTACTATTCTTATTGCTTAATGCATAAGTTAGCGGCTGGTGGTCAGTGTAAATTTTGACTTTTGCGCTACCGTAGAGGTAGTTTCGTAATGCTCTTAAGGACCATATTATTGCTAGCATTTATTTTTCGTTTGCTGCATAATGTTCCTCAGATTTACTTAAAGTCCGTGAGATGAAAGTGATTGGTCTATCTTCTTGTGCAAGTACTGCGCCTATAGCATAGTTAGACGCATCAGTTGTCAGGTGAAACTCTTTACTGAAATTGGGATATGTGAGGATAGTCTCTTTTGAAACGAGGGCTTCTTTTATCTTATTGAAGGATTCTAACGCTTCCTCGTTGAAGGTTATGGGATGTTTTTTAGATACATTTTTTGAAACTCTGCCTTTTTCTCCTCTTAAAAGAGTTGTAAGAGGTTTTGCTATTTTCGCATAGTCTCTGATGAAACGTCGATAATAGCCAGCTAATCCTAAGAAGGATCGCAAATCTTTTAAGGTTTGTGGACTTGGGAAGTTAAGAATTGCCTCCACCTTGTTCGGGTTTGTTTTAATACCATTAGAAGAAACAATGAAACCAAGGAATTCAACTTCACGCTTGAAGAATTCGCATTTGTCCAGTTGGACTTTCATATTGGCTTCTTGTAAGGTTTTGGAAACCTTACGAATGTTTTCTGCGTGAGTTTCTTCATCTTGACTGAATATAATTATATCGTCTATGTAGACGAAACATATCTTACCGATATGCTCACGAAGTATGTCGTCAAGAGCTCTCTGGAAAATTGCGGGGGCATTTTTCAACCCAAAAGGCAATCGGGTAAATTCATATCTACCATTATTTATTGAGAAGGCAGTCTTCTCAATGTCTGACTCTTTGAGAGGAATTTGGTGAAAGCCGCTCTTGAGGTCTAAGACGGTAAACCAATTGTTTTCACCCAGTTGAGCCAATATTCCATTTATTTCCGGTATGGTATACCGGTCAGCTATTGTAACTGAATTCAGCTTGCGGTAGTCAATAACAAGTCGATGTTTTTTTTCACCGGATGCGTCCATCTTTTTTGGAACGATCCAAACGGGCGAATTATATGGCGACCGTGAAGGTCTTATTATCTCATTATCAAGAAGATCTTGTACTTGTTTTTCTACTTCCTCTTTTAAGGACATTGGATATGGATAGTATCTAGTATAAACAGGTTTTTCGTCATTTGTACGTACGAGTATTTCCCCTTTCACTGTAGTTGTGAAAGTGAGTTTTTCATTGGATTCGTCAAAGAGTAAAGGGTGAGAGGAAGGACACTAAAGAGTCGACAACGTTTTTTTGGTTAGCAGACATGTGATCTGTCCTGATGTTAATTGAATTAACATCTTGTGAAGCTTGATATTTAATGCGTACCTTTGTTTAATTTTGGATGGTCATGTAGTCTTGACCTGTATGAATTATCGCTGATAGTTCCTTTAAACTAACTATGACCAAGGATGCCGTTGAATGAATTTAGAGTGGGAAGTAAGAAGAATTTAATTTTTGTGTTGTTAAGTCCAAAAGGGTTAAGATATGTATGGTGAGTTACTTTAATGTTTCCTGCCACTGAATTGGCAAAAAAACATTGTTCGTTTTTAATCGAATTATGTATCAGAGACGATTGTATATAATTTTTGTTTGATCCCGTATCAATTAAAAATTTCAATATTTGTCCGCTCTTCGTGCGGCATTCAACATAAGGCAACGAAGAGCCTGTTAATCTAAAAAATTCACATTAGATATATCAGGTAATTCGGGGCAGTAGGATTCAGGCATATATTGGGCATAATCACTAAGAGTTTCTTCGTGGTTATTATCTTCTGCCAATACAGCTTCATTATAAGCGCATAACTCAACAAGTTCGGGTTGAACTTGAACTGCATTAGTATTATTTTGGGAAGATTCAATTTGATTTAATTGACCGTTAGGGTCGGCAGTGAAACTTTGTTCTGACAAATTGCTTTGTTGAAGACAAGGTTCAATATGGAAATTTCCCTGGGTGAAGTTTTGTTTTTGGAGGCCTTGTTGTGGAGAGTACTGTTTATTTTGGGAAAAATTTGGTGGTTGTGAATTTGTTGTACCTTGGAAATTTTGCCTGTTCTGTTGATGAATTTGCCTTGCTTGGGCTGAAGGTCCCTGAGTCAAGGGTTCTGCTTTTATTTGGGGCCTTTGAAGGTTCTGATGGAAATGTTGATTGTTGTAATTTACTGGTGCTTGGTTCCTCTGTTGTTGTATGGGTCCATTGTTGAATTGAGGCCTTGCTTGCCCTTGTGGGATATGGTTTGCTTGGAATGACGGCCTGAAATTACCTCTCGGATTCTGCTGAGCTGATGGCATCGGACAACGATGTTGTTTTTGAGCCTGTTGTGAAGAGTGTGCGTAGTTAGCACGAAAGTTTTGATTTTCAAGCTTCAAGCACAAGTGCAATGCTTGAGGCAAATCTGATGGCTCTTTGATACCTAGTAATCGAGGTAAATCGCCCTCTAATTAGTCCTCTAATGAAGACATCAAGTGCCTTGTCTCTGTATATCTGAGTTAAAAGGTTCATGGACTCCGTAGTAATGTCCATGCAAGAAAGCTTGTTGAGAATTAAAGATAGATGCGAGTAAACCTTATGGTAAAACTCTTGAATGGTAATTTGGCCTTGGACCAAGGATTGCATCTGGTACTCAAGGGTACTTAGATCACGCTTATCGGCGTAATGCATTACTAAACATTTGGATATACACTTCCAATTTAATGGAGTATTATAGGATTCTAAGGTAATATCAGCATTGCCAATAATCTTGTTCTTAATAACACTAAGGATCCCATAATATTTGGGTGTTCCTTTCAGGGGCTCGTATATTTGCAGTACACGATCTACACTTTTTTTCCAGGAACTGAATTCACCCGGATCCCCTGAGAAATTTCGCAACAACGAACTACGTCCGGTATGCTATCAAGATCGTTTAGTCTTCCTCGATGTTCGGGATTTATAGTTTGGTCTACACCACTAAATTCGTTTGAGTTGGGATTCATTATGTTTTGTATCATACTTCTCCCTTGATTTTCGATAATTCGATGGACAATGGAAGTAATCAGTCCATCAAAGTCTGGGGTCGATTGAGCATTCATGGATTGGGGATTTAGGTTGTCCCGTAGGGGTTAGGGTTGCTGGTAGATGAACTCGATTGCAATGAATGGATAGCACTTTCGCTTAATATGGGTGCACCGGTAACAATGGGGTGGTCTTCTTCTGGAATTACAGAAGCAGTGACCGAAAGATCATTTCCTGATCTTAGTCAGGGCATGGTTAGAGTAGACGAGTTACAAAAAAAATAATAAATCAGAAAAGATTCGTACCACTTAATTTCTGTTTTTATTTGGATCAATACCACTTAAAATTCGTTTGTTTGTTTTTTATTATATAAATTGTTTAGGTGCTTGAGAAAATACATTTACTCTTTAACTCGGATTTATATATTGATATATATTTATATGAGTATATGTACTTATTTTCTAGTCTTCGTCATTAAAATTTTATACTAATTTTCACTTAATTTTCTATTCAACTCACTTCTTAATTTTATTTTAATTTTATTTGTTGATAATTTTGTGCACTTTACTATATTTGTCTTGCTCTTTCTTTACGTTATTTCTTTATCTCTTCTAATTCAATTTCCAAAGCTATGTGCACTTTTTAATATGTTTTACTTTATTCTTAATTATTTAATCTTAGTTCTAAACTTACAATATAAACAGTTGCAGGCATTTCATTATCCTGGCTTTTGTGATTCGTGGTGCGGCTAGCGGTCCTCCGCTTCCTGTTCCTCTGCCGTCGAGTGGTTAGCTGCCGTCGGTTACTAAGGGGCCCTTTGACTGCCGCACTGATTTAATCTTTTACTTATTTAACCGTTTCCCGTGGTCCCTGCTCGGGCGCCAATTAAACTTTTAAAGTTTTTTTTTCATAAAAAAAACAAATTTTTTATTTTTGTGAGGAGAAAACCTCTTTATTCTCAGTTCACTTAAAGACTAACTTAAACAATCATTTTAATATAACTTAACATCTACGTTAACCTATGCGGCGGAATGTGGGATGCAGATAGTGTGGGAAAGTATTTGAACATGATGCGCCAAGTCAGCAACATGAACCTGGAGCGTGGTTATTGTGTAGGATGGGAACAAAGGAACATGAATTCGTGTGCGCGAAACATGAATCCGTGCGTGCTTTTCTTGGGTTTTGGGAGTTGTGCTTGGGAATGAGGAATTTGCTTATTATGATTAATGTTAATTTTGTTAACTTATATCGACCTCATAAATTTAAAAAAGGTTTCAGGAGAATCTGGATTAAGCATGGCTTCTTTATAGCGAATACTCTTATCTGTAAGGCGCTGATGAGCTTCATTTCGGAAAAAAAACGGTCCGATGACTCTAATAGTCCACAAGCTGAACCAAACGATGAATTTTTTTGGATGTAATAGCATTTCGATATACATACATTTCTGACATACAAAATGAGCCTTATCGCTGGACAAAATTTTTCGATAAAACAACGGATACAATGCCAGTTGATTTTGGGCCTGTTCATTGAAATTTCGACGCATACGATTGTCTTTCGGCTTCAATTCTTGCACGTGCTGGATCTTGATGTCATTACGATAAAATTGCAAACCCTAGCTATCTTCTGAAAAAATGGCACTGGCATAGTTTGCAACCTGCCAAAAAAAAATGCCTAAAATTATCACTGGGTTAACGTGTCAAAAGCTCTAGATTTCTACCCTTAATCCACCGCTTACAGCGAATCCGCATCCAAATCGACGCTGCTTATTTTCTCTGCATTCATAGTACTCGTAATTAGGCTTCCTTCTTTTGGCCGGCCCATTTTCTTTACGCAACCATCTATATTTCAACAGCCTGACTAGTTCTCGACATTCTATTAACCTCGATAGTGCCCAAAGGAAAAACAAAATCTCACATCGAAAAACTATTAAGTAGAACCGCAGGTGATTTGAAAAGTTCCATCACTGACACATAGATGGCGACTTTAAGAACATTTTTATTCCATCTTTAGCTAGTACCAACGGTACGTGCAAGGATTTAAAGACATTTCGGCCATAAGTCATCGAGTGACGCACCTTTTGAAATTATCAAAAATAAATAAAGGAATGAGTTCTGTATGGTGATAAAACGTTATTTAATGTGAAAAAGCAGCGTTAAAATTCGAAAAATGTTATAAGAATTCTGCTACGTTGGAAGGAGCAATTTTTCGCTGGTTTGGCAAATCCAAACGTCCAACGTAAACTAAAAGATATCGACAGACCGTGTACATCATAACGAGAGATTTTTTTACAAGTCCTTTTTTTTAAAAATAAAAAATACGCAAAAGTTTTAGTTTCATAGAATGACTTTTTTTTTATCATACAAAAGAACCTATTCCTATTTTCAAACGTGGCTGTAACTGCGGCTTACGTGGACCATTCTAAAGTTTTAAGCATTATGCGTAATATTTTACCAATGACTCGAGCAATGTTGGACTCCAATTCCTCAATTGTAGCCGGCTTATCTTTGGGCTATACGTAGCGTAAAGAAAAACGTCTGAAGGTGTGATGGCACATGATCTAGATGGCCATTTCACCCGTCCAAAGCACGAAATTAACTCTTCACCGAATAAAGCTATGATTTCACGGATTATGTGCCAAGTTGCGTCGTTTTGTTGGTAGCAAATGTCATCAATACCACGAACTTTAACTTCAGGTAGCAAATAGTTCGTTATCATGGCACAATAACTGGCGACACTCTCAGTTACATTCAGGCTACCCTTAATTCTGAGGAAATATGGACCGATGATTCCATCAGTCCATAAACCACACTAAGCCGTTGCTTTGTTCGAATGTAATGGCCTGATCTCCACCCCAAAATGGGGCTATTTTTTATATTTTTTTGCTTAAAGTCAGACATGAACCAACGCTGAACAAAATTTTGCTCGAAAACTGTGGATTTTCTAGAGACCAACAACTGAACGAAGACGATTTAAAATTTCCGTCGGCTTTAGTTCTTGCACGAACTGAACTTTGTATGCGTTTAAACCAATATCCCCACGTTGAATACGCCAAGTTGTCGCGTACAACAAGTCAAACTGTTGAGAATGACGCCGAATCACTACATCGCAGCTACTTGGCCACGTTTTATCTAATAATGAAAATTTTGTTTCAAACCTTTCGATGGTGTCACGAATTGTGCTTTCGATAGGCCGATTATAACGACTAAAAGCTGCTCTAAGCGCACGAAATACAATCCTCGTAAGACGCTGATTTTCGTAATACAGCTGAATAATATTTTAGACGCTGTGCCACGCTTAGTCCTTAAGTTAAATAAGACTGAACAAAATATCTTTATCAGTGTGACATGACAAACGTGTGATTTATAAAGAAGTCCCTATTAGAGAAAGTACTCGTACTTCTAAAGGAATAGCACTTTAGTATGCATGAGTAGGTATTTGAGTATGTGAAACCTTTGTTCAAAAGTGGATACCGAGTTTGCTTACAGTTACCCACATTCAGAGCGTTATTCGGTGCTGCTTAAGCGGAATAAAAATGATATTATCTGATAGCCACTTCAAGAAAATGCTTGCAGGAAAAAGATATGGCTCCATGAAGCGTATTTTAAAGGTTTGGACAGGTCGAACTTTGACAAAAACTTGTTCAACTGTGATCGGATAGTATTTATATTTCACGACGCCTAATTCTGATGATGGGCATTGTTCCCGGGCACTTCTATTCAGCTGCTAGTCTTTTGTTTAGTGCTCCTAATTTGTTGATTGATTCCTCGCTACTTGGATTCATCAATGAAATTCTGCTTGTTTTCTTTCCGGTCAGCAACTCGCCCAAATAGTTCAGCAGTTACTCTGTTAATAGTTCCTTAATAGGTTATGTTGCTAATATCGACATTCAATGAGTTAAACAGACACTGCCGTTCCCATTCTACAAAGGAATATATCGGATTTTGTCATTAATAAAAGGAGGTCATTAATGAAAATGAAGAAAAGTGTCGGAGACGAAACTGAGCCCTGAGGCACACCAGCATATATTTTGTGAACGCCAGACTTCTTGAATTAAACGTTCCGAAATGTAATTTTTAATGCCCTGGAAAATAAATTCATCGATCTCAAATGCGGTTTGCACCGGAAGATCCAAGAGTAGTGATGATCAATTAGAGGTATCATTCGAAGGTATTCGTGTATTTATTGCATCGAATATAGGATTGTAGATGACAGGCTGCAAAGGATAGTGGTGGTTAGACTACCTTTGGTTTGAGAAAGAGTTGTTCCTTTTTCGTCAACCAAATTTGTTAAGTTCTTGGAGTAAAATGTCGGCAGTTCTAAGTAAAAAGAATTGCTAATGACAAAGACATTAAATCAAAATACGTCATACCACAAATACCATGTGCCATACCAATGGGAAGATTCAAAATATCATATGATCAGCTATTAAAAGATGTGTCTTCGAGCACATCGAGCTTACTTACTTACTTTAGGTGGCGCTACAGTCCGGGGTGGACCTGGGCCTCAGTCAACAAGCTTCTTCAGCCAGCTCGATCCCTGGCTAGCTGCCTCCAGTTTCGCACGCTAAGTTGGCTGAGGTCCTCTTCCACTTGCGTGCGCCACCTGAGTCTTGGCCTTCCTCTACTGTGCTGTCCCTCGGGGGCGGATTCGAAGACTTTTCGGACCGGAGCATTGGTGTCCATACGCTCTACATGACCCAGCCATCTCAGTCTTTGGATCATCACTGATTATGTCAATATCGTCGGCGTATGCGAGTAGTTGGACAGACTATTGAAAGATAGTGCTTGTGTTTGCTCGTGAGTTTTGCACTATTCTTTCAAGTACGATGTTCAAAAAATCGCATGACAGCGCATCGCCTTGTCTAAATTCTTTCTGGACATCAAAGGTCTTGGTGAGATCTTTACCGACCTTGATGGAGCAGCGTGCATTCTCCATCGTCATCCTGCACAGACGGACGAGTTTGGCAGGGATGCCAAAACTAGACATTGCTCTATATAGCTCGTCTCTATAGATGCCGTCATACGCGGCCTTAAAATCGATGAATAGGTGGTGGGTATCGATCTGAAGCTTATGGGTCTTCTCCAAGATCTGCCGTAGTATGAATATCTGGTCGATGGTGGACTTTCCTGGCCTGAAGCCACACTGATATGGACCTATCAGGTTGTTGACGAACGGCTTCAGGCATTCACACAATACGGCGGATAAGGTCTTATATGCGATGATAAGGAGACTGATGCCTCTGTAGTTGGCGCAGTTCAGAGGGTCTCCTTTCTTAAGAATTGGACAAACAATGCTGAGGTTCCATTCACCGGGCATACTTTCGTCCGACCATATTATATAGATGAGTTGGTGTATGCTACTTACCAAGTCATCGCCTGCCGCTTTGAAGAGCTCGGCAGTCAGGCCATCCGCTCCAGCAGCTTTGTTGGACTTAAGCTTCGATATAGCTATCTTCACTTCATCCAGGTCGGGTGGACGGAATTGTTGGTCATCATCGTCCAGGTTGAAAGGTTGATTCTGCCTGACAACGGTATTTGGTCCGTCATCGCCGTTATACAGTCTGCAGAAATGATCTTTCCAAATCCTCAGCATCGACTGCGATTCTACTACGATATAACCTTGTTCATTTCTACAGGCTTCGGTTCGGGGTTTGTTTCCGTGGCATGTTATTTTTACCTTTTGGTAAAACTTCCGAACCTCATTCCTGGAGTAGCATCTCTCAATTTCCTCGATCGCGCGCTTCTCATGCTCATCATCATTCATTCACCATTCATCAGCATTCATCATCGAACCAGGGGTTTCATTGTGGTGGACGAGTGAAACCCAGCACATCAGAAGCGGCATCTCTGATGGCGTTTTGGCAGTGTTTCCAATGGTCTTCGAAGCTTGATGCTGGCGGCATTGGACCTCTTAAGAGATTCAGAGACACTCGATCGGAAAAGGACTTGGCGATCTCTTGCGATTGTAGCCATCTGACGTCGAATTTTCTTACAGCATTAGTTTGTCTTCGCGTAGTTTGGGATATCCGCACCCGTACCTTGGCTACAACAAGATAATGGTCCGAGTCGATGTTGGCTCCTCGGAACGTACGGACATCCATAATGCTGGAGGAGTGTCTTGCGTCGATCGCAATGTGATCAATCTGGTTGACTGTTGATTGATCAGGAGTTCTCCAAGTCCCCTTGTGTATGTCGAGATGTGGGGACCATGTGCTAGCTACGACAATGTTTCACCCCGCCGAAAAGTCGATAAGAGTGAATCCGTTATTGGAGGTGGTCTCATGCTTTGCATTAAAATCACCGAGGACAATTTTAACGTCATAGCTAGGGCATTGCTCGAAGGTCTTGTTGAGGAGCTCGTAGAAGGCATTCTTGGTGTCGTCATCTTTCTCCTCTGTGGGGGCATGTGCGCATATGAGGCTTATGTTGGCGAATTCAGCCTTGATGCGGATTGCTACGAGGCGCTCGCTCACATGCCGCAAGCTGAAGACTTCTCGTCTAAGTCTGCCTCCGACAACAAATCCGCATCCAAATAAGCGCTGCTTTTGCCGTCGATAGCAATTGCCGTATTAGAGCACATCGAGCTATCGTTGATAATATATTGGACTCTAGGTCGTGGTCTGCTTAGCTATTACTTCAGGAGCAAATAGCCCGAAGCCAATTAATGGTTTGCCATTAATTACTACATCGATATGCCTTAAATAAATACGAGTTGTAAAGCTCTACTCTGAGATACTATTAAGACACTAATACCCGGACAAACGTTGTTTTGGACAGACGTTGTTCCGGCCTTGAGAAACACATTTCACGGCACACTTATAGAGAACGGAAATCCTCTTAATTTATAACACCCAATCAACCAGGAAGCATACCATATTCCACTTATACAGCGTGACCGACAAATTTCTCTAGATATCCTGGACAAGGCCCAACCAGAATAAGTCAATGGAATGAGAGAATCTCCCTTAAATATTCCCAAACAATGCATTTACAAAGAAAAACTAAATCCATTTGAGTTTTGGTATTATTTCCTTTTTTTTTATTTTTTTTTTTTTGTAATGAAAGGTCACCACCACACTTGCGCACGTAGGAGATTGCCTGACTACACACTTAAGCGTAAAATAAAAAAATCAGAGGAGAAAAAAAAAATGGAAAGGACCGAAGACACAATAATAATATCCATCCAACAGTCTAATCCGATCGAAGTTAAGTAGCTACTTAATGTTTTTAACACAAAAAACAATTGCACCCTCCTCATTCGGATACGGATTCACACAGAGTCAGCGAATCTCTTCCTTCCGACTCTAGTTTTCAGTTTTCAGTTTCCAAATGTTACTTTTAAAAAAGTCCTTCAAAGCTGCACCGCACACTAAAAGGTATCTGCATCTCCGAGTGTGGGTTTCAGGCCCACAAGGACATCAAACAAAAAAACAAAAAAAAGAATAAAAATAAAACTTCCGAGTACTTCGGAACCTGTGTGGGTGCTACTTTGGCATGAGTCGTATTATATCCCTTCGAGGTAAGTCTTTATCCATTTCTTCCCCACATCAACCTCCATCCACTTCTTGAAAGGATGTACACACAAGTGTGAATTTTAAAATTTCATTTGTAATTTTTAAGTGGTTTTTTGGCAGCTACCGTCACTGGCACCGTTTCTCTTCGTCACCATCATCGTTATCCTGATTCCACCCATTCCAATGGCAAAAAGTCTTATTTTCGACATTGCCGAAAAAGTGTCGAGTGGTAAGTTTCTCACATCATCATCCAGATTCCTTCTGTGTGTTTTTGTATTTTTGTGTTTCTGTGTGTATGTGTCAATTTGACAATTTATTTAACCCTGAACCTTGGGTGTGTGTACGAATATAATGAGGACATAGCTCCTGTTTAAATTTGGTTTTTCAAAGTTTTTTTTTTTTGGTTTTTTGTTTTAAACCATCACTTCTCCGGTATCCTTGATCAGGAGAGGTAAAGTAAAGTTTGGGAAATTCACCATGTGGACCAGGACACCAAATGTACAGTTGTCGCACATAACATACGGCCAAGATGATGGAAAAATGTAAAAATTTGAGACAAACTTCCTGGAAAGGATTTGCACTTCTTAGGGTAGCAGTGAGGGAGGGAAAATCGGAATTTCGAAATTTAAAACTTTTTGCTGTTGGTGTTTGTATTGGTAAGGGCAATCCTTACGGAGATATCCCATATTCGTTTCGATATCAAATGTGTGGAAGCTGATTTGGCATATGACAAAATTACAACTTCTTTCTCATCCTGATGGGTGAGTTAATAATGAATGAGGTAAGTGAGTTTGTGGTACCACCAGAAGGACGCACGTGTTCTTTGATACAGGCAAATAGCATCGTGAACTTTGCAGGTGTTTAATTGATGGATTAAATGTGGGGTGCTCTTCCGAAGTTGATTGTTCATTTTTTCCTGTTTTTTTTTTGTATTTTAATCTGCTAATAAGCTGTTGAGAGGTTTTAGTGAAATGCTTGAACTGGTAAGTGGTAGTATAGTCAAGGGTTTCAAACTTAAATCCCGGGACTACCTTCTAAATAATACTCCGACTAAGCTGACGGAAAACTATAAGCTCTATCTATATCAACGATTATTAACAACGGAATGCAATGTTACGACACGGCATCGACTGACAATTAGTTTCATACTTCGCCTGTGTTTGCGTGGATATTTGGACAACCTTTGATAGATTCTTTAGATCGGAAAAGGCCACAAGTTAGACTTCAGGTTAAATATATAGATATCTGGAACAACCGATGGCATACACTGATACATGGTGGTACTCGAAGTTTCAAGAATCCACACGCTGTCTTGTCAACGGAGCGTGCCAGGGTACCAATTACTAAGATCCCGCCTAAAGTGTTTCCAAAATTATTTCTTAATTGCTAGCTTTTCGACACTGATTGCTCCTACAATTGGACTAAAAACGAAGAAATCAGCCAGTTAAAAGGGTTTCTCTTGGGAAACCTCCTCATGGAGGCAATTGAAATATACATGGCATCCGAAGAAATCTACTAAAAGACTTCAGATGCACTCGACGGTGCAGAAGCAGGGAAAGTGAAAGCGAATCGTTTGGCAGAAACCACCACAACTGACCCTAATAAATCTCTTATACTCGTAGCTATAGTTACTTTCGTTTTTGCCGTCTCAGAAAAGATATTTTTGTCAGGCAACTGAAGGAGTTTAATTTACCAGCAAATTCTTTATCCGATGCCGCACGGACATTTTGAGGTACTTCTTTAATTCACCAGCATCGGATAAAGAATAGTGCCGCAGTGCGTCCCAGCTTGTCGTAAGAGGCGACTAAATGGGACACCAATCTTATACAGGCAACAATGACACCAAAAATGAGCCTGTGACACTTTAACACCTTAAAACTTTCCCACAAGTTTGTATGCAATCAATGGGTTCCCACGTCTGGAGACTACCGGTGGGGTAAAAGAACAGTCAATCAATTCGAAATGAGCATACAAGTGTCAAACCACTCAAACTTTAGATACACTTCATGGAAATGATCGCAATTAATAACACTACCCCGCTGGGCACGACGATTGCAACGCACTCGGGTGATCCCAGAGCAAGCAGAAGTGCTTGTATCAGAGCCCGACGGATTTCGGGGGCGGGCAAAATGAAGTTTCCAAAATATTTTCATAAACTTCGGTTTGCTAGTTGGAACGTCGGATCGATGACCTCAAAAAGTTTAGAACTGGAAGCGATTATGCGTCGCAGAACTCTACAAATCCTGTGCGTACAGGAAACGAAGTGGTGTAATACAGGAAATAAAGCGCGTTTTCTAGATTTAAAAACTAAGGCATTTAAGATGTTCTACCATGGAACGGTCAATGGTTGTTGCAGCGGATCTTCTAAACAACATCGTTGGTATCTGGAAAATAAGTGACCGCTTGATGAGTGTTAAACTCGTCATACACAATGAAACGTGGAACATTGTTAGCGCGTACGCCCCACAAAATGGATGCGACCAATCGGAAAAAGATACATTTTGGTCAGAGTTCGGTAATTTGCTTAGAAATATACCTATCGATGAGATGCTCTTCGTAGGCGGAGATTTAAATGGCCACGTCGGAGAAACAAATGTTGATTATGAGGACTGCCACGGCGGTAAAGGCTTTGGAACCAGAAATTCGGCTGGCGAAGACATCCTTGTAGCGTGTAGGGCTTACGGCTTAACCATCTTAAATACAATGTTTATTAAACATCAACGACTTCTTATCACCTATAGCAGTGGAGGCCACGAAACGCAAATAGATTATCACCTCTGCAAAATGTCGATGAGAAACCGTGTTAAGGACTGTAAAGTAATACTTGGAGAATCGCTAGTAAGCCAACACTGTCTGCTCATTATAGAATTCTTCACAGCGGAACCACCGAAAACACGGGCATGGTTTGGAAAGCCAAAAATCCGGTGGTATAATCTATCGAAGGAACGAAGCGCAAGATTTATCGCACTGGCTAAAGAAGTACTTCAAAATATAAACGGTATCGCAGACTCACTTAGCCCGCAAGAAATGTGGAACAGCATGCACGAGGAATGCATAACACTCGCAAAGTCCCATCTGGGGACTATATCGAAATACCATCACGTCGGCAAAGAAACATGGTGGTGGAATGACGAAACCAAACGAGCTGTGGCGGACAAGAACAGTGCATTCCAAGCGTGGACAAAATGCGATCGGAGCGACGATATCGAAAAAGCTCGACTGGCTCTTGAATACGAGCGCCTTAAAAAGATCGCAAAGAAAGTCCTGGCTCGAACTCGAGCGGCAGAAGCGGAAAACCTGTACCAGGAGTTGGAACAAATATCCTCACGATCGGCGGATAGAAGACAAGCTATCCAAGAAGTTCAAACGTCGTACAGTACTAAAATGCCAAATATTTTTAAGCTCGCTGCACAGAGGAGAAAAAATTCAATGGAAATAACCTCGCCGAAATACATCAAAAACGCAGACGGTCGCCTATTAACAAATGAAAAGGAAATTTCTGACCGGTGGCTTGAATACTGCAAGGAGTTGCTTAACAAACAGTTTCCACGTGATATCGTGCCGATAGCTGGTCTATTCGAGGAGGAAGTTTCGGACTTTTCAATCGAAGAAATAAGTATATCAATTGGAAAAATGAAGCGGGGGAAAGCGGCGGGACCAGACAGCGTTCCATCAGAGTTTTGGTCGAAGATGGAGGGGATCGGCAGCGTTTGGCTATCGAAACTTTTAAATAAATTAAAATGTGGACAACCTATGCCGAATCAATGGAGAAGTAGCTTCTTGGTTCCATTATACAAAGGAAAAGGCGACACTCGAGAATGCAACAACTACCGTTCAATCAGGCTTATGTCACACACAATGAAAATCGTCGAAAGAGTCTTAAACGAACGTCTTCGGCAAATAATAAAGCTCGATAATAGCCAGTGTGGATTTGTTGAAGGAAGATCGACGGTGGACGCTATCCAAAGCCTACAAATAATAATGGAAAAGCACCGAGATTCGTCTAAGGATTTACACATGGTATTTATCGACCTCGAGAAAGCATTCGATCGAGTGCCTAGGGATCTCATATGGGCCGCGCTGAGGTCTCAAAACGTATCGGAAACGTATGTTAGAATAATACAAGACATGTACGGAAACGTGAAAACTGCGGTTAAAAGCTCTGCTGGACTAACGAGAGAATTTCCAGTTAATGTCGGAGTGCATCAAGGAAGCGTACTTAGCCCTTTCCTCTTTAACGTAGTATTCGACTATCTTTTAAAAGACTGCATGCGCGAACCAAATGTAACGCCAATTCTCTTCGCTGACGACGCAGTTATACTTAGCGATAACGTCGAAGATTTACGGAACGCCTTAGATTCATGGAGAAATGCGCTAGAGAGAAACGGGTTTAAAATAAGTCGTTAAAAGACGGAGCATTTGACGTGCCCATTTGCGCATCCGTTGCGACCTGTTCCGGATATAATGTTAGACGGAATAGTTCTTCCGAAAAGCACTATCTTTAAGTACTTAGGATCAATCGTTAACATGGAAGCGAAATGTGACGACGACGTAAACCACAGAGTGAGTGTGGGATGGATGAAATGGCAGGCAAATTCGGGAATCTTTTGCGACCGAAAATTTCCTCTTAAATTAAAGGGGAAACTCTACACCACGGTTGTTAGACCAGCTCTTATATACGGTTCACAGTGCTGGACAATGTACGAAGCGTTTAAAAACAAAATGACGGCAGCGGAAATGAAAATGTTAAGGATGTCTAGTGGAGTCACTAAACGCGATTGCATTAGATCTACGCGTATAAGAGAAAGTCTACATATAAAGAATTCGGTAACCGAACAGCTTGAGGCGAATAGAATAAGCTGGTATTGCCACGTTCAAAGAAGATCTGCGGAAAATCCGGTTAAAAAGGCACTATCCACTACGGTCACTCCAACTGTAAGAAAACGAGGTCGGAAAAAGAATTCCTGGATTTCTCAGAAGGCAAATGCGCAACAACGCCAGGGGCTTACCACTGAAGCGATCCAAGACCGAGCATTATGTAGACGCGTTCTGCGGTCTGCGAAATTAGCCAACCCCATAAGCGGAGCAGCAGCGATGCAGTAAAAATGGGAAACTCGTTACGCATAAGTTCGTATAACGAGGAAATGGTTAATAAAAGGATAAGAAGAAGAAGAAGAAGAAGAAGGACTTCAAAATATAAATCGTCCTCCAACTATTTAAGGCGCACACTTTTGTCGCAGGTCGTAGTTTTTAGGCCTTAGGTCCCGTACTGGAGCTTATACGGGCTTATGTCGAGATAATTTTTAAAAGTTGTCCATAAATACCAAGTTGTACTAAATGATTTGACTATTTATTCTCAGCCACATTCATGGAGATCAAAGATTATAAAGCAAAGCAAGCTAACATACTTACTTAAGGTGGCGCTACAGTCTGGGGTGTACTCATTTAACAAGCGTCTCCAGCTAGCTCGATCTTTTGCTAGCTGAATCCAATTTCGCACGTCAAGTTGGCTGAGGTCCCCTTCCACATGCGCGCGCCACCTGAGTCTCGGTCTTTCTCTACTGCGCTGTCTTTCGGGTGCGGATTCGAAGACTTTTCGGACCGGACCGTTGGTGACCATCCGCTCTACATAACTAAGCCATCTCAGTCGTTGGATCTTCATTTTTCTGGCTCAGTCGATGTCGCTGTACAGTTCGTCATTGCATCTCCTCCTCCACTCACCGTCAGCAAACGGGCCCGAAGATCATTCGAAGAATTTTCCTCTCGAGCGGCCAAGAGCAACCTCATTCATTTCTAATAATGTCCATGCTTCTGCGCCATAGGGGACTCATAGAGGTTAACTTTTGTTGTCCGAGAGAGGACCATGCTAGACAAAGAAGCAGTGATTCGCAAGGAATAAGGAATAAGCCTTCGATGATGTTGAAGGTGATGGTCTGTCCGAGACGTCGGTGTTAAGTGACCTGTTTGCTTGACAGCATACACTTGATCTTGCCCTCGTTGACCGATAAGCCCATTTTCGCCGCTTCCGTCTGAAAATTTGCTAAGCCGCCACTGACATCACGCTGCTTTCTCCCGATTATGTCAAAATCAACAGCGTATGTTAATATTTGCACAGACTTTTGGAAGTTTATACCTTTTGTGTTGTCTCAAGACGGCATATGGTTTTACCTTCCTTGTTTGACATTAAAGGTCTCGGCGAGATGTTTAACCATCTTGAAGGAACAGCGTGTAATATCCATCGTCATATTGCACAGACGGATGAGTTTGGCAGGGGTACCAATACAAGATATTGCTCTGTATAGCTCGTCTCTATAGATGCTTTCATACACCTTGAAATCGAAGAATAGATGATGTGTATCGATCTAAAGCTCATGAGTCTTCTCCAGGATCTGCAGTAGTGTGAATATTTGGTGGATGGTGGACTTTCCTGGTTTGAAGCCACACTGCTCCAGCAGCTTTGTTGGACCTCAGCTTAGATATTTCTATCTTCACGTTGTTCAGGTCGGGTGGACGGAGTTGTTAATCTACATCGTCCAGGTTGAAAGTTTGATTCTGCCTAAAAGCGGTATTTAGTTCGTCATCGCCGCCTTACAATCCACAGAAATGCTCGACTGCGACTTTACTACGATGTTCCCTTGTTCGTCTCTAAAGGCTTCGGTGCGGGGCTTGTGTCCGTGGCATGTGTTTTTTACCTTTTGGTAAAACTTCACAATCTCATTCCTGGGGTAGCATCTCTCAATTTTCTTTAACCGCGCACTTCTTATGCTCTTTTTTTTCCCCTGTGAAGCCGGTGTTTTCTCTCGTTTTCGGCTTTCTATGTAGCGCCGATTAGTACGCACCTTGCTTCACTGTACGTGCTTACCGACATTGGTTATCAAACCAGGGCTTTCCTTCTCAAGGTCGAGTAATACCCAGCACATCCGTAGCATCATCTCTGATGGCTTTCTGGCAGTGTTGCCACTGGTCTTCGATGCTTGATGCTGGCGATTGAAGCCGTCTGACATCGATATCCCGCTCAATATTGGCTTGTCTTGGCGTTGTTCAGGATATCCGCAACAGTACCTTGGCTACAACAAGGTAGTGGTCCAAGTCGATGTTGGCTCCTCGAAGCGTTCGGACATCCATAATACTGGAGGATTGTTCCGATCGCAATGCGATCAATCTGGTTGACTGTTGATTGATCAGGGGTTCTCCAAGTCCCCTTGTGTATGTCGAGATGTGGGAACCGCGTGCTAGCCACGACAATGTTTCGCCCCGCCGCAAAGTCGATTAGCCTTAATCCGTTATTGGTGGTGGTGTTGTGCAGGCTATATTTTCCGATTGTTCCACCAAAGATACCCTCTATTCCTAGCTTTGCATTAAAATCACCGAGGACAATTTAAATGTCATAGCTAGGGCATTGCTCATAGGTCTTGTTAAGGAGCTCATAGAAGGTATCTTTGGTGTCGTCATCTTTCTCCTCTGTGGGGGCTTGAGCGCATATCAGGCTAATGTAGGTAAATTTAGCCTTGATGCGGATTGAAACGAGGCGCCCGTTCACATGCCGGAAATTCAAAACTTCTTGCCTAAGTCTAAGTCTGCCCCCAACGAAAAATCCGCATCCCAATGCCGTTGAGCCATCTCTTTCCAAGACCCTGTCTTAATCTCGGAAATCCTTACCGGCCTGAGCTCAAAATATGTCGGAGTAACCCGGATAAGGTCTTATTTGTTTCGGGATTGTTTCCATCGTTGATTTGGAACCCACCTACACTTGGCTGCGTGGAATCTTCAATGGGCCGATTTCACTTTCGTTCTCGTGTACTTGAAAGGATACTAACTTTAATCTTAACTATTTTTCCACGCTGGCACCCTGGCATCAGGTCCACTGGTGTTTTGGTGACAAAGTCTGCACCAATCAGGCGAAACAAGAAAGTTGCACCACACTTCAAACTTCTTAGGCAGTCGATAGAGTTTGGCATCTAACTCTTATGTCAAAAATGCGTGTTCTTTGAGATTGATATATTGTTGTTAAGGAATCAGAAATTACCGTTTGAAACGTTCCATTCAAGTGGTCCTAGATGGTTTCAAATCTAATATTCACACAACTGGCATGCCTCAGGGCTCTGTTCTGTCTCCGACATTCTTTTTGAATTTCATCAAAATTCTTAAGTCTGCTTCTTCTAATCCAGTAAATTACTTTTGCTGACGGCAGTAGAGTGATGCGTGCTGTAGAAATACGGTAGAAGATGAAAGGTGTCAACCTGTCATTACCCTGTGTTGCAAACGTTTCTACACCCCAAATTTTGCTTATTTTGCCTCCTTGTGTTTAGTGGCTTAAATCACTATGAGCCCGTTTACGCTTCTGGTCACAGACCTGCTATTGAATCTACAATAGCAGTCCTGCTTGTCTGACTAGAGCTGTGATCTCGTTTGCCACTTTTCACACTACCCTGTACTTCTTAAGAATTCATCTGATATTGAGTGTAGAGTTATCCTGTTTATTATTTTTTATTTATTTATTTCTTTAAGATTTCCAAAATTGTTGTTTTCCGCAAAGCCATATAACTTATCCGCAGAAGGTTATTTTGCAGATCTTACCATTAAGCGTAAGCTTAAGTAGCTATACAAGGTAGGTTATGAAGTAATGCGAAAATACACACGTTACATATTAGGAGGATGAAATTTGTTTCAATAGGTTTAATCTAACTTTGAAATTATGGATTTTGATAGCGGGTGGGGAATCTCTTTAAATATCGTCGGGACACTATGCTTAAGCCGCCTTTTTCCATGCTAATATTCCATATCTAAGCTTGGATTCAAACAAAACATAGTACACCTGCTTTCAAACCTGCGGTGTCGAACAGTAACTTACCAAAAGAGCCTTCTTGAGGTCGGATAGGAGCCTATCGATTCCATATGAGATGGCTATCAATTATAATTCCCAAGTAGATTTTAAAGTTTGTTCGGTTTTTCATAATGCGGGATGCGAATGTCCATAGGACTAGCTTAAGATGAATTCAGTATGAACCCGTTGTCGTGAAACTATTCAGCTGCCTTGTCGAACTCTTCTTGCAATATTTGCGTACCACTTTCAAGACACCTGTGTCGAACAACTACTGCCGTATCATCTGCGAACGCGTATGGAGTGCTAGGATAAATAGAAGTGGTACTAGTTTCGACCCTTGCGGTACTCCAAAAGGAGTCGGTAGAACATCGTTACGACAGTCATTAATATTTACCAAGAAGGTTCTTGCGACCTAGTTGTTTTGCATCCAATATGCCAATTTCCCACGGATTCCAATTCTACTTGCCGCTTAGATCAATTTTGTAGGATTAAGTGTCTCGAAAGCCTTGCTAAAGTCCATGGAAAGCACTAATATAATACAAGGTGGCGCAAAACTAATCATCCTATAGGAAGATGTTATAATTTTTGCAACTGGCGTCGTATGTCAATGATATTTGACATTTGCGAACTAGACAGCTGCAGAATACAAACAGACAAGCAATTTAGCGCTATACTCCGCTGCCAAGGGGACGACTTTGTATCGAAAATCATCATGAGCGACGGGGCGCATTTCCACTTAAGCGGTTACGTCAATAAGCAAAGCTTCTGGGCAACTGAAAATCCGCGTGTGTTGCACGAAGAACCATTACATCCACTCAAAGTCACTGTGTGGTGCGGCGTTCACGCGTTAGGAGTGATTGGGCCGAATTTTTTCGAGGACGCCATCGGCAATACGATCACTATTACTGGCGAACGTTACAGGGTCATTATAAACGACTTCTTAATGCCAGAACTGGATGAGCGGAGCTTGATGAGCATGTGGTTTCAACAAGAGGATGCAACTACACACTCAGCATGAGCCACAACGGATATTGTGAATAAAACGTTTGATGGTCCCGATTTGACATGGCCAGCAAAATCCCTTGATTTAACCATCCTAGCCTTAGACAGACGGAGCCCTTAAAGAGAATATTCGACAGAATAACGAACAGTTATCACCAGAAATCTTGCGGAAAGTCAAGGGAAATGCGATAAAACGGGCACAAATGTGTATCAACACTGGCGGCAGCCACTTGGCGGATATTATCTTTTCCACTTAACAGATTTCCATCACTCAAAATCTTTTTTTTTTTATTTAGTAAAAAAGTAATTCAAACACGATATTGGATGCTTAATTTTGCGAAACCTTGTAGCTACTAAGTGGGGTGAAAAGTAACCTCCTGTGAAATGAAAAAAAATTTATTTTTTAAATGTTTTTTTTATTTTATTCAATATATTCTCCTTTTAGCTTGATACACTTATTCCAGCGATTTTCTAACTTCTTGATCCCGTCTGGAAAGTAATTTTCCGGAAGGTCTGCAAAATACTCCCCCGTGGCGTCGATGATTTCCTGGCGTGGGCTGAATCTTTTATTGATGAGTCATCTTTTAAGGTTTGGGAAGAGATAATAATTCGAAGGAGCCAAATCGGGCGAATACGGTGGATGCGACAGCAATTGGAGCCGCAACTCATTGATTTTAGCCGTGGTTGCGATGCTCTTATGCGTCGGCGCATTGTCTTGTAAAAACAAAATTTTTTTTCGCTTCGGCCTTCAATCGGTCCAATAATGCACAGTAATACTCGCTGTTGATGGTTTTTTCTTTTTCGAGGTAGTCCACGAAGAGTATGCCACGACAATCCCAGAAAACCAACACCATAACTTTTCCGACCCACTGAGCCTCCCTCGGCCGCTTCGGAGCACTCGTGCCGGCTTCAGTCCATTGCCGAGCATTCATTCTGTTCTCCGGTGTGTAATAGTGGATCCATGTTTCATCAACAGTTACCAATCGACGCCAAAAGTCCGCCCGATTCCAAATCAACAAGCCCAAATACTCTTTCGAAGTGCTCTCGCGTTCGTGTTTTTAGTCAGGAGTGAGCATGCTCTGCCAGCGGCAGGATAACTTTTTCATATGCAGAATATTGCCCAAAATGTGGCGTGTGCGCTCAGTACTAATCTTTGTGGTATCTGCTAGCTCACACACCTTCACTTTCTGGACAGCCAACACCATTTCATGTATTTGTTTGACATTGTCCTCTGCAAACGCATCGGAGGGCCTATCGCTGCGGACTTGATCAGTAGTGGAGTTGCGGCCACCACGAAACTCTCGAAACCAATATTTGATGGTGTAATCTGACGGAGCATTAGCCCCATAATATTTATGCAACTTTTCTTTTGTTTCCTTCGCCGTTTTGCCTCTCAAAAAATAATGTTTTATGAGAGAATTCGTTCTCGTTTTTTGTCCATACTCAACATGATGCCAAACACGTCAACAACAATCAGCTGTCAAAACAAAACTAAAGACAGTATCGCACTGAAATTTGGCATGTCTGCCTAAATATGAAGGGACTTCAAGGCACCATAACCTTTTTCGCAATAGCAGCGTATTCTGGCGGTCAAGGAGGTTACTTTTCACCCCACCAGTAATGTACTCTTTTTTGAAGGATTAGTGAATGCTTACTATGATATGGTCAATTATCCTCGTCTTCTCTCTGATAATATTGACCAACCCATTAGCTGCCAGCATTTCGAGATTGTCCTTAACATGAGTTTTATGATCATCACAAGTATTGATATTCATATCACCCGTAATCACAATGTCCGATTTTTTATCTCGTGCTTGATGGCCAAGACTAAATCCCAGTTCATCTATAAACTCTTTGGTGTACTACATTTATACCTACAAATTTTGCATCTGATTTTTCTCGTATCCTCTTCGTCACGCTTTATACAATTCGCTATTTGAGATAGTTTCTACTGACAATGCCCCGATTTGAGCTTTAAACGAACGTTGTTCGATCCGTTTCAATGGATTTTCAGCCTCGAAAGACGAGTATGTTACGCCGTACGTATCGGTAGGTTTACTAATGTCCCCATTGGCTCGATAGTACGAAGCTGCCAATCGTATCGGGTTATTTGGGATCCCTAGAAATCCGAGGGCTCAGTGAAACCATAACGTGAATTACCTATCAGTTAAAGCCGAATTATTCTTGCGGCACCACAAGGCGATAAGTAGTTAGTGCACAACTCCACGCCATTGAAGCTTTGGTGTGCTTCATATTTTAGAGCACCCTTACACAAGATTCAGGTAAAGAGGTCAATAGCTTGCCAAAATAAAGTAAGATAGTGTTATGTGTCAGAGGATTACTGATCCTCGCGTTCCGAGAATCCGAAAATGTCGATTTCATCATGCACAAATTCACTCTCAAGTTTAAGGAATCTCTCATGTAGGCGACCTTCTTCCAAGAATTCAGAACGGTTCTAACGTTTTAGTTGAATTCCAATCTACAAGGTTTGTTATTTCTCCAAACGAGTTGGTACGGGTTCTTTTTCAATTGAGCACTGGCACTTAGGAGAGATCTTGCTCTACTGTGTTGTCCATCCGGGATGGGTTCTTACACTGTCTAGGCCTGATCTTTGGTTCTTATTTGCCAAACATATCTCAGCCATGAAGCACTTTTTTAAAATCTTTGAATGAACGCAAGAGTTCACGCTTTACCTATTGCGATATCTAACTTAATGTTGGCTAGGGGACTGAAAAGATATCCTGAAAATGTGGACTATTGGTGCAAACGAAAGCAAGAATTATATCGGGACACTGAATTATATGTGAAATGAGGCGGACAGATGAACTTAACCGTACGCAGCTGTAGCGACAATTTTGGCGGAATCATTATGTACAGATTTAGCTTTTAATATCTGTACCAACAGCAAAAATATGGTGCTTCTTTCCTACTGTAGGTTCCCCTTAGTTCGCTATGCAATTACCGTGTCTAGGGTCTTTAATAAATGTCATCCATATAACCCTTTTGTATAATCCTTTCTCTTTAAACCCCAAAATCGCAGAAAAAAAAAAAAAAAATCCCATTTTCTGGCATCCGCTATTTGTATTTGAAAGTCCTTGTCTATTCAATACACCCACACCTACACCTCCCTTTTGTACCAGTAATCCTGTAGCGAAACAAATAACTCACCACACCTCTTTGCAAAACAAATTAAGTAATTCATTAACATTTACAAGCTTCTTACCGTGATTACACTTCAAAAGGACTCATTGGACGACACTATAGTCGTAAGAGTCGTAACAAAATGCGATTCACTCTACGCAAGACACAGCCATCTGTCTGAGCCGACAGGAAGCATCCATAACAGCAACAATTGCGCACGGACCGTAATCTCAATTACCAGCCAAACAAATTATCCGTCTCAACGAAAAGGATGTTAAGCAATTAAAGCAATCTGCTTGCCACTAACCCAAAGCAACCACGAATTCGCAATTAATACATCCTTGAGAACACCTCAGAGATTTAAAGCGACTCCGGCTAGAACAGAAGAAGGATTAACGATGGTTGTATACGAGTAGAAGTCTCCAATTTTCCTTCGTCCTTCTGTTGTTTCGGTAAAACATATTGCGAGCTATATTCACTGTTTCCACTTAACGGTATGCTCGCAGATGGTAGTCTTGAAATTGGATGGAACCGCCATATAGGAAGTGGTTCTAAGACAGATGAAGTTGTGCCCAGCTAAGGCAGAATTCTCAATTTCATTAACCAACACCATTCCAGAACGACAAGGATGATGATGGTGAAGCCAGTATCCACCAGAATCCACCAGTATCCAGTGTTATCCTTGCGGGCTACTTTGAGTGCGGTTATTGTGTAGAGAGGTACAGTTGCCTGTTTTTCTAGAGCGCCCTCCTGTTGTTGTTTTGTCCTTTGTGGGTTTCCAGAGATTTTTTACTTTTCACATCCTTGCTCTTGGGGTTTGTGGAAGTGGTAGTGATGGGAGCGGTGGTACGAGTCCCTTGGGTGTTGCCGTGAAAACGCTTCCTATTTCCATGTTCTGTTTGCTTAATCATTGCAAAGGATACCTGGAGAATAAATATTCCCTTTTTAGTGAGTGGGATACGATACAAAAATGAACGCTGGTAATCGCACTTTACTTAATTTAGTCAGATAGGTGATTTAAACAAAATGAATCAGCTGCTGAATCTGAGATAAATACAAATTGTTAAGATAGAGATATTGCCACTTTTATTCAAACCATACGTCACAGGAAATAGTCTGTGAATTTAGTTTGATTTTCTGATTCATGGAGGAAAGTCAGTCAGTACAACGAGGCAGCGAGATTCCAGACGTTTCCTACGAGCAAACACCTTCTGAAAAGATACGAGGGCGGGTCAATAAGTCCGTGACTTTTTGAATTTCTGACCTCTTTACTGAAACAGCAACACTGCTCCTGTCAACAGGCATCTGTCAGTTGACTCCTGTCAAAATTTAAACTTGCTGCGTCAGTTAGTTTGTGTTTGACAGCTATTTTTATCAGACTACTCACTAATTTGAGGAGAAAATGGAAAAAAGTGAATTTCGTGTGCTTATTAAGCATTATTTCTTGCGAAAAAAAACCATTACCGAGACCAAGGCTAAGCTTGATAAATACTATGGGGACTCTGCACCATCGATTTCAATGGTAAAAAAGTGGTTTACTGAATTTCGTTGTGGCCGTACAAGCACTGAAGATGCCGAACGTCCTGGACGCCCAGTTGAGGTCTCTACACCCGAAACAATCGAAAAAATTCACGATATGGTGTTGGCCGACCGAAGATTGAAAGTGCGAGAGATTGTGGAAGCCGTAGGGATCTCGCATGGCTCAGTGGTTTCAATTTTGAATGATCACTTGGGCATGAGAAAGCTTTCCGCAAGATGGGTGCCGCGTTTGCTCACAGTCGACCACAAACGCAATCGTGTAACAACTTCACAGGAAGGTTTGGCGTTGTTTAATCGCAATATGGAGGAGTTTTTGCGCCGTTTTGTGGGGTTTCTAAGGGTGAATCGGCGCCAAAGAAGGCCAAGGTGGGTTTGTCAGCCAATAAAGTTATGGCGACTGTTTTTTGGGATGCACGCGGGATAATCCACATTGACTACCTTCAAAAGGGAAGAACAATCAATGGGGAATATTATGCCAACTTATTGGACCGATTCAATGACGATTTGAAAAAAAAACGACCTCATTTGGCCAAGAAAAAAGTTCTTTTCCACCAAGACAATGCAAGGGTGCATACATGTGCAGTTGCCATGGCAATAATCCATGAATTGGGCTATGAATTGCTCCCTCATCCACCTTATTCTCCAGATTTGGCTCCGAGCGACTACTTCTTGTTCCCAAACCTGAAGAAATGGCTTGGTGGAAAAAGATTTGACTCCAATGATGAAGTCATCTCGCAAACAAAGGCCTATTTTGAGGACCTCGACAAATCATTTTTTTTGGAAGGGATAAAAAAATTGGAGAAGCGTTGGACAAAGTGTATAGAGCTCAAGGGAGACTACGTTGAAAAATAAAATTATTTTTTTATCAAAAAATCTGTGTTTTAATCCAAAAGTCACGGACTTATTGACCCGCCCTCGTACAATGCGATATTTTCTATTTTGAAGTCAAAGTTCTAGAGCGACTTGGATTTAGTTTCTTCCAGAATGTTTTGGTCGAGAGACATATTGACCCAACAGTTCCCAAATTGGTTTTTTTTAACTAGGCAACCAGCTTTGGTATAGTGACTCCAATTTTGAACCGGATAATGCCTTTAGTGTGCGCTAGAGGGTTGAAGAGGCTCAATTACCGCGCATCTATAAGTGCACCTAAGTTCCTCCAGTTTCGCGAGGGTTTAAGGGTAATATTAAAATACTGATGTACACATCTAAATTCAGAAAACAGCAGTTGGTGTACGAGTACATCCGCTCCATATAACCCAGCCACCCCAGTCGTTGAACCTTCACTCTTGTGACAATATTGTTGTACAGCCCCTACAGTTCGTCGTTGTATATATGGAGATGGAACATGAAATTATCCGAAGAATTTTCTCTCAAATCAACAAAGAGCAAACTCAACCATTTTTGAAAAATTCCTTTAAGCTTTGCTAATCAATTGCCCTATTAGCCTAAAGAAGCAGTTGTGGGCAAGAGGTATATTTCGTTTGATATCAACGCTAGTGTCATTGTCTGAATTGATAGCGGAGCTTTGGTCGAAAAATTCCTTACGCTCGGTGTTGGATGCTCTTTCTGTTTGATAGCATATACTTAGTCTTGACCTTTCAACCCATTTTTGCCGCTTGGCAAAAGGGCCACTGACATCACGCTGCTTTCTTTCGATTACTTCAATATCGCCGGGATATGCGAATAATTGGACGGACCTCTAATGACTTACATCTCTCGCAATGTGATCAATTTGACTAATCGTTTTATGATCCAGAGACCGCCATGCAACTTTGTGTATATTGAGATGAGGCTGAAACTACATTTCGTCTTGTCACAAAGTCAATAACCCTAAATCTGTTAGAAGTCGTGGTGTCGTTTAGGCTATGCTAACCAACTGTCCTATCAAAGACGTCCTCTTCTGCTATCCTGGCGTTAAATTCACCTAGACGCGACAGCCTGATTATTAAAGCGAATGTTCCATCTTCCTTGTCTTGAACCTGGAGGGCTACGATTCGGAGACTCTCTTCTCTGGAGCATTACTTTCAATCTGCTCAATGCGGCCGAGCAATTGTTTTGGCTTTCTGAACTACATCCATATCTTGACACAGCTTAGGCGAAATACAGTCGAATGTCTGCTAAGATGCCATTGGTAAACATTGCATATCTGAGATAGACACACGTTGTAACCATTCGGAGGTACTGTTGTCAGCGCTTACTTTATGCTTTCGGGGCTTACAGGTACTTTTTTTTGTTGACAGACTGTGTTTCGCTTTCCCTTGGTAACTTCAAAGCAAACTACTAGTTAAGCTTGTTCTTCAGATGCCGTAACGATATCGATGTTGTCTGCATTCCCAGCAGCTGGACGAAAATCTTTCATAATATGATCTGCCTCGCGAACTATCTGTTTCAGGATTATTAAGAAATCACAAGGCATAATATCTCCGAAATTCGAAATACGTTTGGAATAAATGACGCGTACTACCCGGGATCATGCGGCACAGGTGGATCAATTCTTTCATGTCCCAAAATATGATATTCGGCTCAATGAAGGCATGGGAATTGCTTTGATGTAAAATGTTGTCGACCATCGATATGCTGGACGGACGAATGCCACACTGTTACGTGCCGATCCAAAGATTAATATCTTTTTCTGGGCGGTTTTTAACTTTTTCTGGTTCAATAGTTGACTGTTCAAATTTGGCTGCCACAACAAATTCTCCAATTTGATGTTTGCGCCTTTTTTTGCTTGCACATTTAAAATACTGGGTGTGTGTCTCGTATCTATTACCACATGTTCGATTTTGTTTGCTGTTCGACCATCTCTAGATCGCCACGGGGCTGTGTGTATTCATAGGATTGGAAATCTAATCAGTAATTCGTTTAGAGATACTTTTTTTTTACAAAATTAAAAAACAAACAAAGAGTTCAATTTTATCAGTTTATCCTTTAAGATTATTTCTGTAAAAATATTGACCGTAACTGCGGCTAATATGGTCCATTCTGAATTTCAAATTTTCGATAACTTGTTCGAGTATTACGTTTGGCAATAACTCGACTAATATTAACTTGCAATTCCTCAATCGTAGCTGGGTTATCCATGTGAACTCTGGACTTTACGTTCACTAAATCGTTCTCGCAATAAGGTCTTAGTTTCAAGGACTGTGTGGTGTCTTGTGTCTAAATATCACTGAGACCACGGACTTCTATTACAGGCAGCAGTTCTTCTTCTTCTTATCCTTTTATTAACCCTTTCCTCGTTATACGAACTTATGCGTAACGAGTTTCCCATTTTTACTGCATCGCTGCTGCTCCGCTTATGGGGTTGGCTAATGTCGCAGACCGCAGAACGCGTCTACATAATGCTCGGTCCTGGATCGCTTCAGTGGTAAGCCCCAGGCGTTGTTGCGCATTTGCCATCTGAGAAATCCAGGAATTCTTTTTCCGACCTCGTTTTCTTACAGTTGGAGTGACCGTAGTGGATAGTGCCTTTTTAACCGGATTTTCCGCAGATCTTCTTTGAACGTGGCAATACCAGCTTATTCTATTCGCCTCAAGCTGTTCGGTTACCGAATTCTTTATATGTAGACTTTCTCTTATACGCGTAGATCTAATGCAATCGCGTTTAGTGACTCCACTAGACATCCTTAACATTTTCATTTCCGCTGCCGTCATTTTGTTTTTAAACGCTTCGTACATTGTCCAGCACTGTGAACCGTATATAAGAGCTGGTCTAACAACCGTGGTGTAGAGTTTCCCCTTTAATTTAAGAGGAAATTTTCGGTCGCAAAAGATTCCCGAATTTGCCTGCCATTTCATCCATCCCACACTCACTCTGTGGTTTACGTCGTCGTCACATTTCGCTTCCATGTTAACGATTGATCCTAAGTACTTAAAGATAGTGCTTTTCGGAAGAACTATTCCGTCTAACATTATATCCGGAACAGGTCGCAACGGATGCGCAAATGGGCACGTCAAATGCTCCGTCTTTTAACGACTTATTTTAAACCCGTTTCTCTCTAGCGCATTTCTCCATGAATCTAAGGCGTTCCGTAAATCTTCGACGTTATCGCTAAGTATAACTGCGTCGTCAGCGAAGAGAATTGGCGTTACATTTGGTTCGCGCATGCAGTCTTTTAAAAGATAGTCGAATACTACGTTAAAGAGGAAAGGGCTAAGTACGCTTCCTTGATGCACTCCGACATTAACTGGAAATTCTCTCGTTAGTCCAGCAGAGCTTTTAACCGCAGTTTTCACGTTTCCGTACATGTCTTGTATTATTCTAACATACGTTTCCGATACGTTTTGAGACCTCAGCGCGGCCCATATGAGATCCCTAGGCACTCGATCGAATGCTTTCTCGAGGTCGATAAATACCATGTGTAAATCCTTAGACGAATCTCGGTGCTTTTCCATTATTATTTGTAGGCTTTGGATAGCGTCCACCGTCGATCTTCCTTCAACAAATCCACACTGGCTATTATCGAGCTTTATTATTTGCCGAAGACGTTCGTTTAAGACTCTTTCGACGATTTTCATTGTGTGTGACATAAGCCTGATTGAACGGTAGTTGTTGCATTCTCGAGTGTCGCCTTTTCCTTTGTATAATGGAACCAAGAAGCTACTTCTCCATTGATTCGGCATAGGTTGTCCACATTTTAATTTATTTAAAAGTTTCGATAGCCAAACGCTGCCGATCCCCTCCATCTTCGACCAAAACTCTGATGGAACGCTGTCTGGTCCCGCCGCTTTCCCCCGCTTCATTTTTCCAATTGATATACTTATTTCTTCGATTGAAAAGTCCGAAACTTCCTCCTCGAATAGACCAGCTATCGGCACGATATCACGTGGAAACTGTTTGTTAAGCAACTCCTTGCAGTATTCAAGCCACCGGTCAGAAATTTCCTTTTCATTTGTTAATAGGCGACCGTCTGCGTTTTTGATGTATTTCGGCGAGGTTATTTCCATTGAATTTTTTCTCCTCTGTGCAGCGAGCTTAAAAATATTTGGCATTTTAGTACTGTACGACGTTTGAACTTCTTGGATAGCTTGTCTTCTATCCGCCGATCGTGAGGATATTTGTTCCAACTCCTGGTACAGGTTTTCCGCTTCTGCCGCTCGAGTTCGAGCCAGGACTTTCTTTGCGATCTTTTTAAGGCGCTCGTATTCAAGAGCCAGTCGAGCTTTTTCGATATCGTCGCTCCGATCGCATTTTGTCCACGCTTGGAATGCACTGTTCTTGTCCGCCACAGCTCGTTTGGTTTCGTCATTCCACCACCATGTTTCTTTGCCGACGTGATGGTATTTCGATATAGTCCCCAGATGGGACTTTGCGAGTGTTATGCATTCCTCGTGCATGCTGTTCCACATTTCTTGCGGGCTAAGTGAGTCTGCGATACCGTTTATATTTTGAAGTACTTCTTTAGCCAGTGCGATAAATCTTGCGCTTCGTTCCTTCGATAGATTATACCACCGGATTTTTGGCTTTCCAAACCATGCCCGTGTTTTCGGTGGTTCCGCTGTGAAGAATTCTGTAATGAGCAGACGGTGTTGGCTTACTAGCGATTCTCCAAGTATTACTTTACAGTCCTTAACACGGTTTCTCATCGACATTTTGCAGAGGTGATAATCTATTTGCATTTCGTGGCCTCCGCTGCTATAGTGATAAGATGTCGTTGATGTTTAATAAACATTGTATTTAAGACGGTTAAGCCGTAAGCCCTACACGCTACAAGGATGTCTTCGCCAGCTGAATTTCTGGTTCCAAAGCCTTTACCGCCGTGGTAGTCCTCATAATCAACATTTGTTTCTCCGACGTGGCCATTTAAATCTCCGCCTACGAAGAGCATCTCATCGATAGGTATATTTCTAAGCAAATTACCGAACTCTGACCAAAATGTATCTTTTTCCGATTGGTCGCATCCATTTTGTGGAGCGTACGCGCTAACAATGTTCCACGTTTCATTGTGTATGACGAGTTTAACACTCATCAAGCGGTCGCTTATTTTCAAGATACCAACGATGTTGTTTAGAAGATCCGCTGCAACAACGATTCCAACACCGTTTCGTCCACTGACCGTTCCATGGTTGAACATCTTAAATGCCTTAGTTTTTAAATCTAGAAAACGCACTTTATTTCCTGTATTACACCACTTCGTTTCCTGAACGCACAGGATTTGTAGAGTTCTGCGACGCATAATCGCTTCCAGTTCTAAACTTTTTGAGGTCATCGATCATAACAGGCAGCAGTTACATTGCCAAATATGGAACACCGGCCCATAAACCACAGGAAACTGTTATTTTATCTGGATGGACAGCTTTGGACAAAATAAACCATTATTTATGATAACCGCATCCACTCGATGACTCATGGAATTAACTACCTCCTGGCATTTCTCGGAAGGTAAGGAATACCAAACATGAGTGGCGTTTGGTTACTTCAATTTTTAGCTCGCTGCAGAGGTTCTCATTGTAATACATCAACATTTTTCTGCCGAAACCATTGTTTTGTTAGTTTTGCCAAATGATTGGGGTCGTTATCCTATTGGAATTGCCAGTTTAGGGGCATATTCTCTTCAGCAGCATGACATTCCTCAATATGTCCACGTAGAAAAAACAACCCTATACCATTATACTACCCCCCTTCCCCTCCCACCATGCTTCGCAGTAGGTTTAGTGTATTGTGCATTGTACACCTCACCATTTGGACGACGCACGTACAAACTGTTGGCTGTCCATTCCAAACCATATTTATTTTGGTTTCATCGCTCTATAATCCATTTCCAGACTGCTCTATTGCCTGGAAGGGATCGTGCGGGATATGGTAAAGCTTAGCGAACACAATACGCTTCTGGAATGTATTTTTTTTTAATTGGCACTTCACTTGGAGCTGAAGCGCGTAGATTAGCATTCACTAAGATTCGGCGAATGGATCTAGCACTCACTTCGATTTGAGTTTCGTGTTTCAAGTCTTTGGAGGACATGGACGGTTCTTTTTGTATCTAATGGACATTTTAGGCGGACGTCCTTTGGTCTCAGGAAGTCTTTTAGGCTGCAAAGCCTTAAATACCATCGTTGAAGAACACTTCATTGCATTTGCAATCCTTCGTATGGATTCACCCTGGTTGCCTAAGGCCAAAAGGCACGTTGAGCTTCAGTGCAGTGTTTTTTTCTGCCCATAATATGCCAATATCGAGTCGGACCATTAATTTGTTGTAGCCAAGGTACGTTAACGGATTTCCCGAACAACGGCAAGACAAGTTTATATTGTGAGGAATGGAAGCAGATCTCTTAAGAAATTCCTTGCGCAGCCGAGCCTTGAACCGAAGCCTATAAAGACGAACAGGGGAGCATCGTAATAGCGTCGCAGTCGATGCTGAGGATTTGGAAAGATCATTTCAGAAAAAAACGCGCCATTCCAGTCGTCTCTTATAACTTCTTCTTTGGGCGGAGATTGTTGGTGTGTTCACACTTCTTGCGGCAATTGGTTGCCCTAGGATACAACCTGGCGTAGCACTTGTGGCAAATCATCTTGTCGCAGTTGTATTTCTGTGCTAAGATACGCAGAGATGGTTCGATGATACCACAACGCATCCCTGCCAAACTGCGTCTCTGCAGGATAACGATGGAGAATGCACGTTGCTTCATCAAGGTCGATAATGATCCCACTGAGACGTTTGATGTCAAAAAAGGATTTAGACAAGACGATGCGTTGCCATGCGATTTCTATAACATCATACTTGAAAGAATAGTGTAAAACTCACTCGCAAACACAAGAGACACAAACTTTCAAAAGTCAAACTCCGATGATGTTGACATAATTGGAAGAAAGCAACGTGATGTCAGTGGCGCTTTTTAAAGTATTGAGATGGAAGCGGTGAAGATGGGTTAAGCGGTAAACGAGGGCAAGACCAAGTATATGCTGTCAAGCAAACAGGACACTTAACACCACCGTCTCGGACAGACCACCACCTTCGAGAGATGCAACTTTGAAGTACCTATAGTTAAGGACTTTGTCTATCTAGGCTCTGCTATAGGTAAATTCACACATCGACACCAGCGCTGAGATCAAGCAAAGAATAACTCTTGCCAATCGCTGCTTCTTTGTCTAGCATAGTCCTCTCTCGAACAACATATGTTACCCTCTATCAGACCCGAATAATCCCAGTCCTGCTCTACTATGTGGGGTGAAAAGTAACCTCCTTGACCGCCAGAATGCGCTGCTACTGCGAAGCAAACAAAAGAAAAGTTGGATAAATATTATGGGGCTAATGCTCCGTCAGATTAAACCGTCAAATATTGCTTTTGAGAGTTTCACTACCAATCAAGTCCGCAGCGGCAGGACAATTTCAAAAAAGTACATGAATTGGTGTTGGCTGACCGGAAAGTGAAGGTGCGCGAGCTAGCATATTTTGGACAATATTCTGCATATGAAAGAGGTATCCTGCCGCTGGGTGCCGCGCATGCTCACTCCTGATCAAAAACACGAATGCGAGAGCACTTCGAAAGAGTGTTTGGACTTTCTGATGCGGAATCGGGCGAACTTTTAGCGTTAATTGGTAATTGTAGATGAAAACTTGATCCAATATTACACACCAGAGAACAGAATGTCGGGCACGCAATGGACTAAAGCCGGCACGAGTGCTCCGAAGCGGCCGAGGGAGGCTCAATGGGTCAGAAAGGTTATGGCGTCGGTTTTCTGGGATTGTCATGGCATACTCCTAGTGGACTACCTCGAAAAAAAAACCATCAACAGCGAGTATTACTGTGCATTATTGGAGCGATCGAAGGCCGAAATCGCTGTAAAACGGCCTCACATGAAGCGAAAAAAATTTTGCTTTTGCAAGACAATGCGCCGGCGCATAAGAGCATCGCAACCATAGCTAAAATCAACGACTTACGGCTCCAATTGCTGTCGCATCCACCGTATTCGCCCGATTTGGCCCCCTCAGACTATTATCTCTTCCCAAACCTCAAAAGATGGCTCATCATCCTCCGCCAGACCTTCCGGAAAATTACTTTTCGCACGGGATCAAGAAGTTGGAATAAGTGTATCAAGCTAAAGTGGACTATATTGAATAAAATAAAAAAAACATTTAATCAGTTTTTTTTTTCATTCCCAAGGAGGTTACTTTTCACCCCACCTAGTATAGCGCAGAGAAATGGACATTTTTAAAAGTGGATGAGGGTGCTCTTGGTTACTTTGAGGCAAAAATTCGTCGAATGATTTTCTGTCTTGTCTGCATTGACGGTGAATGGAGGATCAGATACAACCACGAACTGTGCGGTCTGTACAGCGACATCGATTTAGCCAGAAGACTGAAGGCCCAACGGTTGAGATAGCTGGCTCATGTAGGGTAGGCGAAGACCGAGACTCAGTTGGCACAAGCAAGTTGAAGAAGACCTTAGCCAACTTAGCGTACGAAACTGGAGGCAGCTAGTAAAAGTCGAGCTAGCTGGAGACCCTTGTTGACTAACGCCCAGGTCCACTCCTGACTGTAGCGCCACTTTCAGTTAGTAAGTAAGTAAGTTACGAGTATTACGATTCGGCTATAGGCGCTGACACTTGTCGGGGTTGGCTTACATTTTTATTCCTAATGCTGTTCGCTCTGGACGTTCACCCACCACAGACGACCATAAATTCTTGGTTTCAGTTAGAGTTGACAGGAATTTAATGCAACCGTTTCGCAGAGATGCAGATGTTGAAAAGGTGGATATTTGGGTTTTGGAACTCAGTGAAAACAACATTATGGGTCGCATTATGGTCTGTGGGTCCTTGTTGAGATGGAACTCACTCGAGGCTTTCTTGAAGGGAGTGGTAACAGAAGTCGAAAAATGGGTAGTTTTCAACAATATTCGGCGTAGGATGTCATGGTGCGCTTCTGGTGAAACACCGCAATCGATCGGTAAACAAGAATTGCATCTCAAAAAGGTCATGTTGAACATTTAGAGGGATTGCCGAAGCTGCTTCTACGCAATCAGACAATAAATCCCATTAAATGCATTGGTCTTAGCTCGATTCTTTGAAGCAGGCAGTGGAACAAAAACGGCCAGAGTTGGCGAACAGGAAAGACGTTGTTTTCCATCATGACTATTCCAGACAACACACAGCTTTAGTGACAAAGGCAAAGCTGGGTACATTTGGCTGGGAAGTTATGAAGCACCCACCGTACTCTCCAGATCTTGCACCTTCTGACTTTTATCTGTTCCGCTCTCTCCAAAACAATTTGGACGTAAAGCAATTCGATTCCCAAGATAAGATCAAAACGTATCTTAGTCCACTGACATTTACAAAAGAGGCATTATGTCTCGTCCAGAACATTGGAAGAAAGTAATAGACCATGATGGACATTAACTGATGGATATAAGCTTTTATACCAAAAATGTGCGTTTAACTTCAACCTTAACCGCAAAACTTATTGAACAACCTAGTGCCATAAAAGCGTGATAATTCATGTGTGATCTCTCATAAAATCCCCACTGGAATAAGTACCTCTAAAAGAATCAGTCTTTACAAGACTTCCATCTCGTACATATCGATAAATCACTTCATATCGGAAGAATTCACTGACTTACGAGTTGCCAGGTGGGCTGCTCAACAATAGTTTTATGAGCTGTTTATATTGAATCTAGATACATAGGTTCTACAGCAGCGAAAACACTGTAAGACCTGAATACGAGTATAGTTGAAATGTCTGCATTTCGATTAAGAAAACGAAAGTATATTATCACATAAATTATAACTATCACTATCTTAACATCTATAGCATAACAAGATTCAACAGCACATATCCAAATATTATGTAGATATATTCAGTCACACGGTCCAATTCCATAGTAGAAAATCGCTAGAAGAATTGATTACTTTGATGAAGAAATATTTAAATTAGCCAACTATCCACACTTACTCTCCCCGGTTTGACAGATATGAGATTCCATCTCGCACTGATTCGCAAACGTATACCTCAGATCGTTATAATAGCCGCAAACTGGATTATCATCTGGTTTGCACTGTGTGACGCACAAAGCTTGACAAGACTCTTTGGTAATCTCTCGAAGCTCTGCAAATAATCCAAACCAAATGAGGTAGGTCTACGATTTCTGAGTGGCTCTCTTACCTGGATCTTCACTAAGTTTTTGATGACAATTAGTGTTCTCCATGTAACATCTATTCCGAAAGACATGGCATACTTTGCCATCAGTAGCCCAAGTCATTTCTTCATTGCCGGGACACTCGCGTCTTATATCACATTCTTCCAACTTACATTCTGATTCTGACAATGTCAAGAAGATGAGGAAAGTGAAAACGATCGTGAACTTCATGTCTGATCGTGTAAACAAATGCTTGCTAATTAGTAAGAATCTGGACCCTGGAACTGACTTTATAAGGGATGTTAGTGAATAAGATACACGGAAGATGAATCAATGACAGTGATTCAGGTTTGAAACGATCTTAATTGATCGTGCGACTCTTTGTGGAAGTCAAACGATGACATCGTCTCATTGACACCTCTGGTGGGTCATTGTGTCTTTTTTACAAATTGGAATTTCAAAACAGAAACAAAGAGACTGCTTCTGGGGAAGTTATTTTTTCACAATTTATTAGGTCACTGTGTGAGGTTAGAATTTTAATAAATTCGGAATAAATATGAAGTTCACACAATGGATCGTGTGGATACAATTTATGGGATTAATTAAAGGTAATATAGATACAGTGGCTGGAGAAGACTTCTAGATTGTAGGGAATGCCTTTGAGGCTCAGAATGGAAACGGGTTTTTTACTGTCCAGATCTACTAAGTGGTATCCATGTGGCTTCTAGAAAAATTCCTATATGCGCAAATGTCCAAAATTGGCCAAATTGCTGAATGATAATTGACTTAAAGCTGGTAGGCGATCGTCGGGCTGTGATCCACCAGATGGAAACATTCATATCACATCAGCATAAAAGGCTGCAAGCTGGTGATTTTTTGTAGAGGTCCTTCTTCTAGTGGGGATTTAATTAGAGATCCGGCATGCGTCGTGTAACACTAATATGGTGTTTTATTCAATATTGTTTGGCATTTTATTATGAGAAGACTTAGCTCTTCACAGAGCCTACAACTTATTTAACTACTCGTATATTTCGGAAATCAGAGCTCACCGAGGAATGTGTTTTCTGCGCTCAGACCAACTTATGGTCTACATACCGAACGCAGAAATTGCTGCACCATCGAAGGCTTTTTTACCCAATTTTCATTATTGAATAAAACGCGATCAAATATACTACATCCATCACGAAGTGAAGAAAATATAACACCGGCAGCGGAGAGTGTACTCTATGACAGTGATGAATCGATTCGGCGCGGATCTTAACACAGCTTGGCTTCTAGTATGCGAAAATTTGGCATATTTCATGTGAGGATCCTAGTTTGCAAGCATACAAAATTTCCTTCGTGCAACAACTGAAGCCTGTTGGCCTTCCGAATCATTTCCTTTCAGTTGTTGGGCTCTTGAAAAGCTTAGTGAAATCTATTGTTTCTGATCACAATTTTCTTTAGTACTGAAAGCAGTTTTTGGCACAATGACTAAATCAAATAACAAATTAGTCGTAAACCGCTGTTACATCCAGGCAAAACAACGGTTTGGTGTGTAATAATAGACTATTCTCTGTTTGAAATTGAACTCTGCGATATTTAGTCCCAACAAAACAAGGCCACTTTCTACACAGTCCTTGTAACCATGAATTGATTGCGAGAACGATTTGGTGAAAGTAAAGTCCAAAGTCTACGTGGATAAGCCGACTACAATTGAGGAATTGGAGGTGAACAATACTCGGGTAATTGTGCAAATGCCTCTGGTCATCGGAAAATTTAAATTCAGAATGGACCATGTTAGCCGCAGTTACAGCCAACTTGTAAAATAAATAATCTTTAAAAATAGGTGCAAAGAATGGTCTGTTTAATTCGCCTCTTTTTTGCAAAGTTATTGATCTTTTATCTGTTTGTTTGTAATACACTTTTGTTTATTAATATAAAAATTAGCAGCTCTCACGGCGCTCTGGAAGGACATCCTTATCTTGTATCCCAAGAAGTCCCATTATTCAACGGGTTTCATGTGTAACAAGTACTCGGTGACGAACCTAAGGACGTGTGATCTAGCATTGTTCTGCATCAGCAATAATTTTTCCATGACAGAACCTCCCCAAAAATTTTCTAACTGTGTAACTGTTGCCGAAGAGTATCACAAATCTGTTCATCTTTAAACTTAATTAACTAAGTCTTTAGTTAACAGGATTCAACCCAAATTCAACTCAATTCGACGGCTATACCATGAACCTCACAAATGCCCTTCTCACCGTTTAAGCATTCCCAGCTGTCCTCTCAGGAGTTTGAAGTCTGTCAAACAGCTCAACTGCTGTTTGCTGACGAATCCGACGGATTTCAAACAGCGAATATCGGTCACCCCTTTTACAAGGTGGCGCAAAATTAATCATCCTATCAGAAAATGTTACAGTTTTTGCAAATAGTACGTCAATCAAATTTGACATATGCAGAATACAAACAAACAAACAATGGAGCGCTATACTCCGCTCTAAGGCCATCCTCAATCTCAACAACGAAGAGGACGATTTTGTATCGAAAATCATCATGAGCGACGAGGCGCATTTCCACTTAAGCGGTTACGTCAATAAGTAAAATTTTCGTTTCTGGGGCATTTAAAATGCGCGTGTGGTGCACGAAGAACCATTACATCCACTTAAAGCCATTGCGTGGTGCGGCGTTCACGCGGGAGGAGTGATTGGGCCGTATTTCACTCTTACTGGCGAACGCTACAGGGCCATGGTAAACGACTTCTTCCTGCCGGAATTGGATGACCGGGACTTGGTGAACATGTGGTTTCAACAAGATGGTGCAACAGCAAACACAGCACGAACCACGATGGAAATTGCGAAGGAAGCGTTTCCTGGTCACGTAATCTCCCGTTTTGCCGATTTGTTATGACCAGCAAAATCGCCCGATTTAACCATCCGAGACTTCTTTCTTTGGGGCTACTTGAAATCACGGGTTTATGCCAACAAGGCTCAGACAATTATAAAAGTTACTCTAAGAAGACCTTAGTCTTTAAGCCGGGAGTAGGTGTTAGTTTCCATGTACCTTTAAATGACTCTCTTGTACGTCGCCTTTGGTTTTCTAATCACAAGAGCAGCACACCGCACACTTTGGTCATTTTAAACCAAAACCAGAGTCCCATTTTCGAATCCTTTTCTAATAATTCAGGTTATTCCAGCATAGATGGTAACTTATGGCATTGGTGTCCACGGTCGCAGTATGATATCGAGAAAGATCGCATGACGCAACTACTCGCCCAAAAATTGCTCATTTGGGCAGTATTGTCATGAGCTGACATCGTGCCCGTTCCGCAAGAATAAGTGGCGATATCACTTCTGTAGATCAAAGTGCAGAACCTACGGGGCAACATAAGATTTCCAGAAAATAAGTTGCGTACCCAAATGACATAGACTTAATTAGGCGAACAAACCGAGCCAACAACGAAGCTTTTGTCGCCGCCTCCGACTCAGGCTGACAAAAACAAAGCAGGCACATCATCGATGCGATGGTTCACAGTTATAGCTTCGGGGAAGCTAAGGAATTCGTTAACATTGGCTTCAAGCAGTATCAACATCAACGCAGAATCAGAAATACGAGTACTTTTGCCATTCGCTTTTTTTTTGGGCTGAAGAGGCAATTGAATATCAGAGTTCTCTCTCGTAAGACCAAAACTGACTTAATTATGACCCTTATCATCCCTATCCCCATAGTATGGCTTTTGGTTCTACATTTACCAATTCTGTTAGTAACAAACCGGCGTTTTCCAATAGATGGCCCTACCTGTAAATGTAGTTAACATCAAACTTCGTCTGAAAAAGATTTTCGTAGTTTGTTGAAGCATTGAACATATCTAGTTTTGTTTCTGGAACGATTTCCGGACAGCATTGTTTTTCTGCTATTTGAAGGATGTTGCTCGAGAATCGCGTCGAAGCTTACAAGTGAGCATGTTCTTGGTAAATCACAGTCCTTTGAGTGGTTTGAAAAATTAGCGATTTTGACGTGAAAAGCAAAGAACGTGGAAGACCAAGCCAGCGAATTCCATACATTATTGGATTGTGCTCAAGCACAGCAACTGCTCGCAAATCAAATGACACAAGAAGCCATTTTCATACCTTTGAAAGCCATGAGAAAGATCCAATTGATGGGAAAGTGGATTTCAAATAAACCTTATTAAAGACAGCATGGAAAATCATTTCTCCATCGAATTGTGACTGCCGATGAAGAATGGATGAATTTTGGCGAACCATCGACATCGACTGCAAGGCTAAATCGCTATGGATAAAAGATAGTTCTCTGATTGGATCAGAAGGGTGTATTCTATTATGGGCTGCTGAGACCTGGTGAAACCACTTATACTCAACGCTCCGGGAAACAAAGAGGCAATTCCTGGATAAGATCAGCGAGTTTCGAGTATCTGCGCAGGACTTTTCTATCAATTTTGAAGATGACATCGTCTCGAGGATCCCCTTTTTTTAAACAGCATTAGAACTTGAAGTCTCATTAAAGCTGATACAAGTGGTTGGCACCAAGTTGCGCAATGCGCAATTCGGAAATATCTTCATCGCACTGTTTCCAGCGTGTGGTTTCAAGAAATTTTTATAGAGGAATTCGCTGGGAGAAACCGATTCCTTTCCATTCAAGTTCACTTAAATTCGCTTAGACTGACAAACACTAAGCACTCTATTGGAATATAAAAAACCGAGGCAAACTTTATGGTTTATCTCTGTAATTACAGAAACTAGGTCAATAACTAATCAAAACACTCCATTAATCCTTATGCAGCCGATTTGACATTTATGAACCAAAAGCAATCGCTTTTACCAGTCTAGGAATCTGCCCCAAAAATCAAAGTCTACAATACTACGGGTAGACCCCTGTTCTAACGTGAATCATAAATTTTCCTTGCACCAGTTACAGAAAAAAAAAAGGAAAAAAACTCAAACTCATTAATTTAAACGAGATTTGACATCAGTTCTAGGGGCCGCTGAAAAAAATGTATCTAAACAAAACAAACCGGCAGGACCACACTGTATCCTAGGAGCATATACATACATACATGTTCGATGGAGTAAAAGAAAAAAAACTCTTACATGCGGGGTAAAGGACAACGGTGCTGGCGGTAGCGCCAACATCAAAGCCCATTGGATCCATTCCGTTTTAGAGCTGCCACTAGAGCAATTACTTTTTATGGAACTGAACTCGGGCAATAATTTTCATTTTGATGGGACATTCATGAAGCTCCATCCTGTCGTTGTTGGAATCTACTACTAACAACGGCATACCATTGCTTTCACATACCAATCGAGGACGATATGTTGTTTAGTTGGTTTGCTTCCACAATATGCAACCAGGGACAACATGCCACATACTATGTGTGGTAAAGCAAACTGCAATAGGAATTAGTGATTTTGATTTATAGCGCATAGTCGTTACTTAAAAAATGGAAATAAAAAAGTTTTAGAGTAACAATCCAATATTAGCTTGACGGCTTCTGGCTTTTCCTAAATTGGCAACAATAGCTGTATCTGTGCGGTGTGGTGGTTGAATAGAGCCTTGATCTTTTTATTCCAGGAAAAACATGAGCGGAGTATAGGAATATTTTCCAAGGACCATGTTTCCTGGAGCAATATCTTGACAAAGTTTTCTTGTGTTCAGCTGCAAACAGTGTGACGTATACCACTATGCTCGCCTTCTAAAGAGTGTTTTTTTTTTTTTAAATCAGCACCAACTTCATTTATATCTGTCAAATCAATTGTCAGTTTGCAAACTGTCAGTGTAATTTTTACTCAGAAGTCATTGCAATTTTATCGCGGTGGCATACGGACTTCAACATCGTTACCAAGTGTAACAAATTTGGTTCCAAAGTTATGGTTCCGTGCGCGTGAGTAAAAGAGCACTTGTGCCAAATTACACCCGACATAATCTGAGACCGCTATTGTCTATATTGTTGTTAGTTTTCGCACAACTCTTTCTTTGGAAGATGCAGTGGCAATGACACGCATAAGAAGAGTGCTAAAGAGTATTGAACAAGATCTAACTTTATCGATTCGACATCGTACACGACAGCTTGGTCTTTGGCTGGCCACTTTGGGCAAAGTGAAAAATTTTGAACAAAGATCTTGGTTTGAAGGCTTACAGGATCCAGGATGTACAAGAATTGAACCCGAATAACCACTGGCATTGAATCCGATGTTTTATCGAAAAATTGCGGCGATGAAGCTCAGTTGGTATATCAGCAAGCAAAATTGTCACATTTGAAGCGAAGATAATCCTCATGTCGTTATCGAAACGCCGCTTCATCCCGAAAAATCATAGTTTGGTGTGGTCTGTGGGCTGGTGGAGTAATTTTTTTTTTATAAAAAAGTATGGTAGAGGAGGTGACCACGATTAATGACTTTTTCGTTCCATGGAAGAGATGTGGTTCCAGCAGGATGGCAATATATTGAAGAAAACATTTGATGAAAGCATAATTTCGCGTAATGGGTCTGTAAATTGGCCTCCAAACTCTTTTGATCTGACGCCCCTTGATTTTCTTTGGGAACGCGTGAAGTCACTAGTCTACGCTGACAACCCAACAACAATCGTGGCAGGGGAAGGGAACATTTTTGTGTTATTAAAGACATTCGGCCATAAATGCTTTAAGAAATGGTCGAAAACTTTGTATTTTGGATAGCGTTCAATGTCAATTTGGTTTCGAAATTTTTAAAGCAAACAGAATGAGAATTTCTGTGAATAAGCAATGGAAAGCTATGCTCGTGAAGAACGAGGAATAATCGTTTCGGTGCTTTTGATCAATACTACGTCGACTACCTGGTTCCCACTGGTCGTTCAATGGAGCGTCAGCCATAAGACCCTTGGACATTGAAAGAACAAGCAAGCTCTAGAGGCCTTCGTACATTTAGTTCTTCCGAGAATATTGCTGCCGTGACTAAAGATGGAGTAAATACTTCATCGACACCGGCCAGACGACGTCCCATCCAATATTTTTCACTCCACGCGCGTCTCTGCGGCACAGCTGATGGGAGTTGACCATAAATCGCGTCTCGGATAAGGTCTTGTTTTGTTTTTCCGTCACTAATTTTGATTTACGGCGCAGGAAACTCGCCATTTGTCGCTTTCATTTCGCAATCTCCAGTGAGACTCCCAGATGGAGCCACGGGGAGGCGTGAAGTAGGGCTTATTAGCAGAACTGGACGATGTTCGGCTGCAGAGGCTAATTCTCGTTATTTAAAGAACCAGCACCTGTCGGAACATGCTACATCTACGAGGCCTAATACTAGTTGTTGCCGTCCACGTTCATATTCTCTTGAATCCAAATAACGAGTGGCCGCTTTTGCGTCAAAAATTATCGACGACGAAACTCAGTTCCACCTATATGGTTATATATGCAAACATAGCGATTTTGGGGGCAATGATAATCCGCGAGTAATGCACAGGAACCTTAATATACACTCAAAGTCACATCCACTCATAGTGTGCTGTTTCCGCTGGGAAACTCATTGGGCCATATTTTTTGAGAATGACGAAAGCCAGGGGTCATTGATTTTCGTGAGCGCTGCAGAACCATGTTCGATGATTTTTTTAATCCTCAATTGGATAAATTGGAACCGGAGGACATGTGGTTCCAGCAGGACGAGGCAACGGTGCATACTGCACGAGACACGAGCGGTGAAAACTAATACGACACTGATCTTATGAAGGCCATAACAATTGTAAACCTTCTCATAATGAATATACCTGCTGAAACAACAACTGTGTAAACTAGCGATAAACAAGAACAATGGGATCCAACATTAAACGTTCTATAGTCGTCGATTTCAAAAGAAAGAAGCGTCTAAGGGTCTTACTTGCTAACAATAGCCTGGGGTAAACCAGGATTATTGACTGTCGGTGTGTTTAATCCTTGACGTATATGGGGATGAATTTTATGGATTTTGAGCTTGAAAAATCTCAAGTCTCTGCTGAAACTTTTTTTCATGCTGATGTGCCCTGGAGTACTAGTTCTGTATTTGACTTTTTATTTTTAATTTTCTTTATTGATTGCTTGTATGTTACTTCCAATTCTGAGCATTTTTTGATTTTATTCAAACAGTACTCAGGCAAGAAATCTGCAGATATCTCTACCGTTCAAAAAAATACCGAGGCTCTGCAAGTCGCTGTCTAATAATTGGCTATAAAGCCTTATACGAGCGAAAACCAGGCATTCACAACACAAACGTTGAGAGTTGCTTTCACCACTTCTATAGCATAGCGTCGTTAGCAAGTATTGGTGGTATTTATGCCTAGCATAGAGGAATGACTTAATACTTTACACTGTCATACCTACGTGGGGCTACGGTTTTGGTAAGCACTTCAGTGTGAAGTATTAAGTTATTCCTCAAAAGGAAAACCATGAAAGTCGCGTCGATCTTTGAGATGTCCAACAGGGCTTAATCTGCCGGCATTCTAGAGAATCATCGTATTCTGTGATTATGCCCTTATTAAGCCAAACTTTTAGTAAAAGAAAGCTGTTACACTGGAAGCCATGAGCAGGCCATCCTTATCCTACTTAGGGTACATTGGTATCATTAAGAAACAGCTTCCATTTTTCTAAACGAGGAAAGATACGAGTATAGCACTATTGTACTCTAAAATGATACCAAAACCGCGTCATAGATCAGTTTTAGAGCCATTCCTTAAGACACGAGCATGTTCCTTACTTAGCTCAATTCAGCGAGCTGTTAGGTAGTTTCAAACGCTGCACTGAACCACAGCTCCCATTGCATCACACACAATAACTTTAGAAACTCGGCTTTTTTTTTGCAAATTTTTTGGTCTAATTGCTCACAAGTCATAGGTACTCGTAAGGATTAAATGAACTCTTAACCTCATTTCCTTTGGATAAAGTAGATACACAGAACTAAAACAATAGCAGGCAGATGTGGCCACCTACGAGAAACTGTCTTCAGGGCTAATGGTGTGACATGCATACTTGTTGGCACTATAATCCGGAGTGTGCCAGTCCAAATAGGCTTCTATATTTAGCGCGGTCTCTAAATAACTTCCCTCAGATGCAGAGTGCAAATTGGTCGAAGTACACTTCCACTTGACTGCGCCACCTAAGGCAAGGTATTTCTCTACCAAGTTGTTCCTCCAGATTAGAATCGAAGACTCTTAACACTGAAGTGTTGTTATGCATTCACCTTACATGTTCTACCTATTTAAGGCAAGTAATGAGCATTTTTTCGACCAAATAAATGTCACTACACAGCTCGTAGAGTCCATCATTAAATCTCCTCCTCCAAACCTCGTCTACGCAAATGAAACCAAAAATCACTCGACGAGTTTTTCGTTTAAAATGGCCAAAAATATCTTCATCCGCGTTCGCCAACGCCCATGCTCATGGACCATAAAGCAACTCTAAGATGATACAGCTCTTATATAGATTCTCTTTAGTATTGCTTAACAAGGCCTTATTGCGATTGCCAAGAGTAAGTCTGTGAATGGGCCAAAGCATTTGCATCTGTAGTGCTCGGAACCTTGCTAAACCCTCATATAGCTTCCAATTTAGTTCGAGAACGCAAGACTTTGCTTGACGTAGTCGGAAAGCTAAATTCTGAGATTTGTTTGGGTACCATGAACCGCAAATTACTAGGGAAGACTTAGAGGAGATTTTTTACCACCTAAACAGACATGATGTCTAGCAGTGTCCTCGATTAGAGTTTCCATTGACCGTTAGGGTCACCCACCTCGGTTTTTTTATTTATTATTTTCTTTTTTTGATTTTTTTATTCATTTAAGTTTTTTTATTATTATTTTTTCTTAAAGCTAGCCTAATCCTACTTAAATCTATGTTAGCTGGCATGACTAAAAATAAGGCAGACTGACTCTGCTCCCTAACGAAGCTAGCTAGTATTGGAGGAATTCGACAAAGGAGCCTCCCCTTCTACTGCGAGCCATCAAAACTGTTGGTGCTGCCGAGCAACATCCCTAATGTCGCGACTCCCTACCGCCCTACTAAACCGGAGACGCTACGCACTGCTGTGTGCGACGTCTTTGTCGTAGTTGAGTCTCCTGTCCGCAGCTGTTCGAGCGCTTTTTTTTATCTAGGTAGAAGAACGCTTCTGGAGGAATAAAGCCGTCAAAGCGAACTCCCTCATGATACAGATAATTGGGGTAGTAGACCTCGGAGATCAGGTTGTTCGACGAGGTCATTGCTCTTGCAATGTGCCTTCGAATCAACTTCATTACAAAATTATCCACTCTTATTAGGTTCGGCCTATTGTACATGACCTCATTAGGATAGAATTTTATGTACTCTGACTCGGGTCTTCTGTATAGGCAAAGATAGCCCTAAGGCCAGACAAGCAAGTGGCTGCCCGTGTTGTCCTACGATCAAAAACTTTCGCCAATTCTTACTGGTATCCGCAGAGGCCCCAGGCGTCCTAAGCAGAATGATTTCCGACTTCTGAAAGTTGATCTTCAACTTCCAGTCGTCGAAATTTTTTTTAATTTTATCGAAGTCACATGCCATTCTTCACGATGAACTGTCTATCGGTAAGCATATTGAAAAGAACATACAGCAGTGGTTTATAGCTTGTAGAAGAGTCCTTCTGAACAGTGAACCCGTGCACTGTTTCTTGGCTTTGTTCCATTGGATATTAGAAACTAGTTTAGACGCGACATAAATAACATCATGCCCCGCCTTGAAACCAAATAGATTATCCGGAACTATATTTCTGTCCTCAACCCATTTTCTCAGGACTCTATTGATGACTTTATCGAAAACCTTACTGATGTTTGGAAGGAGACTGATCGACCGGAGATTCGCTGGATTGGAGGTGTCCTTATCCTTTTTGGAAATAGGATGTACCACCGAGGTTTAAATGTCCACTAGTTCTAGTGGAAGATGTTGAAACATAATGTTCGGTATTTCATCGGTTCCGATTGATGACATTATTTGTTATATATTCCCGCCACTGAACTGGGTGAAACCCGAGTTCTCAATTGGCCAGTTCACTATTAGATTTCGAAGGTAGAAATTGTGCACAAGGACTCGATTTTCCAGGTCGTAGTTCGAACCAATGATGTCTTTGTCTTGTGCAATTCCTGGAAAGTCGCTCCTATAGCCTCGACCTTCTCCTGCGGATCTTCGATCACATTTGGATCTATGCCTGCTGGTCGTTCGGGCGATTTTAAGACATGAAAGGTCGTTCTGATCTTTCTTCTGAAATATTTTATTTATTTGCGGGAACATATTCGTGTTGCTGGTGTTTACAGCCCGAATTTAATTGTCCCTGTAGTTTTCTTTTATTAATGTTTGGAGGTTTCTTATCGACGACTTTAAAGCCATAATCTCCGGGTTATGTCTGTCAGTAAACTGTCTCTGCAAGGTTTTTAGTCTTGACAGCAGTCTACTTTTATGTTGGTGCAGTGCGTCTATAGTCGAATTGCGGAACAAGTCTTCGTTGTCAGTCTATTGATACCGAGGTATCGTTTTGTCCATTGATCGTTTAATTGTCTCGTCCATTATTCGTGAATTGAATTAAAGTGAATTCGAGGAGAGTGCTCTAGTCAGTGTCCTGGAGAAGTGTATCCAACGTACCTGGCACTATGTAAGAATGCCTTTGAACAAACTCATACAATTCCGCGTTTTCGTTCGGAATGTTTATTTTGGTACTAAGACCGCAATGGTCACTGCCATATACAAAAGTGTGAAGACAGTTCATAGTTTGTTGATTCGTGCCTGTCAGTTGTATTCGTGTGTCAAACAACAGGAGATCCAAATAGGAGCTGTGTCTAGGAAACGACGGACTATCCTTCGCCTTTAAGCCGAGTTTATAGATCACACTGTGTTGACCCCACCAATTGAACAGTAGGTTCCCTCTAGTGTTTGGTGTATTATAGTATTTCCCCAATCGCTATGTTTGGCGTTGAAATCTCCGCCGAAAATGAAATAGTTTCCCTCAAATTCCAGTTTCAGAAATCGAAAAAGTGTTTCGAGCTCTGAGATGAATAGGGTGGATTGAGTAGCCTTAGATGCATAAACAGACACCATGTATAACCGCTTTCCACTACGGAGAGGGATATACATGATGCATGCTTCTAGCACCTGAAACCTACGCACTACACGACTGCATATTCTTCCTAAACCATATACCTTTTCTTACGAAGATTGCAACGCCTCCGCCTTGTATGGAGTTGGGTCGATTTCTACGCATAATTTTACACCTTCTGTGCCTCATTTTGTGTCTTTTGGTAAGCTTAGTTTCGCTAAAAGATCCTCCGACGCTTACTGTGCATAACGACGCCGCGTATGAATCTGGCTTTCGCTCGCGTCAGGCTGCAGGTACTTATCGTTGACGTGGTGGGACCTAGTAAAGATAACATCGCCTCATTGTAATCGTGTGAATAGACCAAAACTGTTTAAGTTGAATGGTACATTCTACCTGCCAACAATATTTGGCTTTCCCTCGCCGTTAAACAGCATCCAGAAGCGTTTTTTTATACAGGGCTCGACAAATTCTTTTTAATTTTTTTTTGAAAATGTCTGAATATTGTCTTTAAACTCAAACAGCCGCTCTATATGTCGCAGTTGTTCATCCTTCTTTAACCCGGCCTATCTCAAAGCACTTTCTGAATTGCGGTTATACCTTTAATAGCAGTCAAGGCATTCTCGTTGGTTGTTTGGTTGCAGAAGGTTTGTCCAAGGTATGAACATTTTGTTTTCAGATACGAATGTCTGTGTCCTTCTTCAATTGATTTCCGATCTGGAGATATTGACAAAGACAATGTTCTGATCAGCCTGCACCTTTCGACGGCATTTTGCTTTAATTTGTCAGATGTGTCCTATGAGGAACGGCAACAATTATCTGAGCGATCAATTCGTACTTATTCGGCTTCGTCTAGAGGTAGATTTCTACTGATACGAGAAAAACTATTTCAACACTTTGACACCGAACTACTCGTACTTCATCTTCTTTCATCACCCGCAATTTCTGTTGTGTAGATTGATGAGCATTCCAAATAGTATCTTCAGTCGTATTTCACATCATATCAGACTTTTTAAATTGCCTGAATGTCCATAAATATTTATGATCCAAGTAGTATCCAAGTGTAGTACCAAATCACCTTAGCGCTCATGTGTACTTTATCTCATAATAATATCCAACTCTCCATACACTCCTTAATTCCTTCAGTCTAATTTGATGCATCCCATTCCCCCATTCGTTGCGAATATTTCGCCAGTTAATTATGTTTAATCTTTAATTCATTCATAAACCCATTAAGCAAACCTCATAATGGCGCGTCCCATAATTTCCTACTTCAATTATGGTCGCCAGAGGAAAGGTTCATCCATTATGACAAGTGCGTTGAATCCAGCCACCACCCACTGACAGACCAGACCAACAATAATCTGCCGAAATAATACATCCACACAAGCTGATACTACCTACAACAACCCGCCAACCATTGTGAACAAGCAAGAGAATTGCAAAAGTTTTGTTTGTACCCTGTAAAGCGGCCCGATAATGGAACATGACTCCCCTTGGAGAGATTGAGCAATATACTGTGTCTCGTGGAGTTGTGGATAATGTTTCCTGACCGTGAATGTATGGATAGGATAGGTATTCTGAAATATGCGCACATAGTTCTAGCCGAAGCCCAGGTAGTAGTCCTAGCCCATCTATGTATATTCAACCCCCAGTTAACTGCCATTCGCACCGTACATCTATCTATGCACTTGAGGAACAGGTTTTGGGGATATTTCCGTTTGCATTCCTATAATACTGGTACTGGTGCTGGTGCTGGTGGGGTAAAATGTATCTATGACAACAGCAAACAATGAGAATCATTATTTATTCAGATCTCGATGAGGGCGGAGCACCGTGCTCTCTCTCCTCTGGTCATAGATAGAAGTGCAAGTGCTCGTATCTGGTGGATTCACGATAAGCGATTTGTGTTTACACAGCCAAAAGTTTTGCCATCCACTTTGAGGGATTTCAAAATCAGATTTTCGCTTTCACGGATACATACGGCTAGGGGTATTCGTAGTAGTTGTCGATGTTGATGACGCATGGGCGATAGTGGTTTTTTTCGCTTGTTGTTTTTGTTTTATGTGGAGAACAAATATCTTTTCGACTTTAATCGATAAGAGGATACGAAAGAGCTCGATTGATGATGTTTATTGGTAGTAGACGGCGTCTATACACACCTATTGCGGATTCCATTCATAGAGAAGTGCATCCTAAGTGGTTCTACGTTTCATATGTTACCTAAAAATCCGTATCTCTTGTTCAATTTTCTATCACCAAGGAAAGCATTATCATGGATTGACCTCTTACGCAACATGATACTGAGACCATGTGAACGATGAATCCATCTGCATCACTAAATACGAGTATCTCAAGTGGGTGAGAAAACAGAGAGACACTCAACTTATTAATTGTCAACCATGACAAATTGAAAAGGAAGATAGATCCTTTATTGAACATCTGTAGCAATTCCTGGCACTCTTACTCCTACAAGTATCTGTCATGGTGATTATAAAATTTTGACATTGTCGAGAGTGAAAGACTTTCTTAGCGCCAGCCGCCAACGAGTCTAATTAATTTCATGCATTCCCCTCAAACGTTCGAGGGGAACGTATCACTTTTAGATCTTTTCGCCTTAGCGACGAATGAGGTTTTAATTTGAGATGCTGTGCGCAACAGTTTAGAGTTCATAACCGGATGCAATTTAGAGAATATGGTGTAAATTTTATTGTTTTCATAGGTTCAAGTTGCTAGTGTGAAGAATTCGTTCAGTTTGGGTGGGCGACGACCGACACGACGCTCTGAGAATGAGTTAATTTTGTTAACAGCAGATGAATGACTTGAGGGAGGATGGATAACAAGTAAAAGAACTGGGTTAAAACTGATTCGGATTGCATACCTTCATTTAAATTTTTTTAATTTTATGCAGGCCCATTCGTTTCCAATGCATTTTATCACTGAGAGAGATTTTTATGGTCTTTACTTCACACACTCGCTGTGGTTTCCTTGTTTTTCACTAATAACTGCAGTGATTGGGACCTGTTTTCTCAAGATCATGAAATTCATCAATCTATAGCAAAAAAGAAATCTGATTTTATATACCAAAGAGCTGTACAAAAGTATAAATTAAAAAAAGATGCTAGTTCCGTTGTTATAACGCCAATTGAGCTTAGGGGAAGGTGGAGTAGGACGGGGTACCAATTGAGGTGAGGTAAGATCGAAACCATACCAAAACAGATGATATAAGTATTTTTTTTATTTTAAGTGGTTTTATCTAATTTTTGACACATATTAAGTACGTGACTGTTCATAATGTATGGTATACTTTTTCTATTATAAACTCTATTATAAATTCTTTCCGGCTTGCTTTGATTTATAACCTTAAAAATTTTAATACAACTTGGGAGTCCAGCTTGGGAAAACCCGCCAACCGCGTCTTGCCCGCAAGTAGGTACCCAATCTTACCAGCTTATTTGTTACTTTTTGGATTTCGATTTAATTAAAAATCATAGATACTAGTTGGGTTAAGGTTATTATTTTTACTTAACAGATTAAGGTTCGGAACTACAAAAGAAAAACTGACAGAGGCAAGAATTATAATGTCCCTCAAAGTACACTCGAGCGTAAAGTTAACCAAGCGAGAAAATGTATGGAAATGCTATGTCAAGGTTTCCTTGGGTCCCATTTCAACAGTTTTTGTTTCAAGAAGAAGAACAAATACTTGTTATTTACTTATTTACTTTAGGTGGCGCTACAGTCCGGGGTGGACCTGGGCCTCAGTCAACAAACATCTCCAGCCAGCTCGATCCCTGGCTAGCTGCCTCCAGTTTCGCACGCTAAGTTGGCTGAGGTCCTCTTCCACTTGCGTGCGCCACTTTGATTTGGATTTTTACTCTTCTGGCTAGGTCCATGTCGCTGTACAGTCCATACAGTTCGTCGTTGTATCGCCTCCTCCACTCACCGTCAATGCAGACGGGACCGAAGATCGCCCGAAGAATTTTTCTCTCGAAGCAACCAAGAACACCCTCATCCATTTTTGATAATGTCCATGCCTCTGCGCCATAGAGCAGGACTGGGATTATTAAAGTCTTATAAAGGGTGACTTTTGTTGCCGGAGAGAGGGCTTTCCTACTCAATTGCCTTCTTAGCCCAAAGAAACAGCGATTAGCAAGAGTTATTCTTCGCTTGATCTCAGCGTTGGTGTTGTCGTCTGTATTTATAGCGGAGCCTAGGTAGACAAAGTCCTTAACTACGAGTACCTCAAAGTTACGAGTAAATGACTTACTTGGAGAGTTAATCAGTCTTATGCTAAAGAGCAGCATAATCAACTCCACACTGGGGCGGGTCTTCTGCCAAAAGATGTGTTAACAAAGGTATGCCGCAAAGAGGGGTCCTTTCACCCCTTCTCTGGAACTTAGCGGTCAACGAACTGTTGACTTTGCCATAGCTGTCTCGGGAAAGTGTCTTTACACTATTAAAGAACTCCTACAGCATAGTTTGAACATATTAACGTTTGAACATGGGCGGATCGTTGTGGATTTTATGCCCAATCCCCCATAAATCTGATCTCTTCCTCTTTTCTAGGAAAGAATTCCGAGCATAGACCCTCCCCTTATCAACGATACTAGCTTGGTCTTCTCTGACACAGTGATTATATGGCTCGATTATAAGACCGATACTCACCTTCGGGGTGTTTTTATGGTTAAAAGCCTTAGACAAAGCAGTCAACTGCATGAAACTAAGCAATGAACATCATGTATGGGCATAAAAAGAGTCCTACGCACAACTACCTCCACTGCTCTGGATGTTCTATTCCACTTGACAGCCCTCGATATTTTCAGCAGACAAGTAGCTGCTAATGCAGCTATTCGTCTTAAAGCAACTTCGCAGCAGACAAATCAACTTTTAACACTCTCAACACATATACCAGAGAACATCGACTTCACCATGGCCAAACATAGAAGTTTGACAAAAACTTCTCTCCAAGCATTTCGTCTGGACCCTTCTGGGATGTTCAAGACTGATAGCAGGGATGATGGCGGTGTTTTCACTAATAAGCTTAACTTAAGCCTCTATTTCCGCGTTATGACAGTTAAGGAACCCCGGCCCTGACTGAAGAAAAACGCAATATTTGCAATGAATGTCGGCATCTTTTTTAGCAGTCAGGCCGCTCTCAAAACCTTGGAATCATGGTCTCTTAACTCAAAGACTGCCGATCATCTCTCAAGGAGATAGCAGAGCAGTTTAACATTCACCTGTGCTGGGTGCCAGGGCATAGAGATAATCCAGGAAACTGTAGGGCTGACGAACTTACCAATATCGAAACCACAATTCTACCTGGAAAAGGCAGCTTAGAATTTCAATAGCTACATGCAACCGAAAACGTGTGCAAGAAGGCTTGGCATGTTTACAAACGACTTATGCAGAAAGTGCATGGACGAGGAAGAGGAAATAGCCCCATACCTTCTCTGTACACGTCCAGCTATCTCCCAAAAAGGAAAACACCACTAAGGAGTTCGTCTACAATGACTTAAGCGATCTAAGCAATCATTGGTCAAAAGTTTCCTATGCTTCGTTAAAAGCTCAAATTGGTTCCTAGAGTGAGAGGATCTGCAGATCCTTGAGGCATCACAACGGGCCAACAGGCCTAAATAAGTTGTTCTTTCTCTAACAGCCACTCTAACCTAACCTAACCTAATCTAACTGACAATATGAGGACCAGCGCAGCGATTGGTAGTGAAACTTGATTTTCCTATTACTTCCATTGGGCCAGCAGCGCAACGATCAAGTGATGGTCCCAGGAAACTGCAAAATAAAATCATACTCATGCAGTCTAAAATAGTAAGGGCGTGCTTACCCCTAGCGATATTCTGGCCTACGTATTCTTGGACTCACAACTCTATACGGGAAAAATGATCAATGTAACGAAACAACTAATAGCCTCGGATATACAGAGAATACGTGGAATGTTCGGACCCTTAACAGGTCACGTGCAGCCCAGCAATAAGCAGAGCCCCTTGACTACCAGGCATCACTGTCGTACAAGAAATGAGATAGAATGGGCTGGAGAAGGAGTATGAAAAATGGTGTTATCTACAATGGTGATTGCTATATCGAGAAAAGATACAGTTCTTATTCGGACACTTAGCCAAGAAATCTTATGTTTCCGACTCGTAAACGAATGCCTTATAACGACCCGCATCAAGGCAGAATTTGCTTACATTTGCCTTAAATGCGCCCATGCCCAAGACAATGATGGCACGTCACCAAACAATTAACTCCTCTCAGATCATTATTTTGAGTATGACTTGAAAATCGAACTAGGAAATAGGAAATGAGGGCTTCTTTGATAGGATAGTTGGTTACACGACACAATGTCTGCTACTATATGCTCCTACTACAGCAAGCATACGATTTCCTCATCTCAATATGCAAAAAGGGGAAAACGTAGTCCAGATTGTGCAGAATGACGATAAAACGCGCCTGTTGGTTCGTAAAGGTCGGAGACTATCTCTCATACACCTTTAATGAGATGTCTAGGACATGAATATGTAGGATACTCACCTCTACCACGTTCGGGAGTACTCCACTGAACACCATATTAAAACAACGAACGGGCCACCAGTTTCCAGGAAAGCAAGGCGATTTGCACCTGATCGCCTCAAAATCGCCAAAATAGAGTTCGAGAATATGGTGAAGCTTGGAATCGCACGTCATTCCCACAGTCCGTGGTCGTCGCCTCTCCACTTAGCTCCCAAAAAGTCAGGCGCCTCAATGACCGCACAACTACGGACTTATATCCTGTTCGTTATTTACATGATTTCTCAGCCAATCTCCATGGGAAAACTGTTTTTTCCTCCATCGATTTAGTGCGCACATTTAACCAAATTCCCGTCGCTCCCCAAGACATACAGAAAACGGCCATAATAACACCATTTGGACTTTCTGAATTTCCGTGTATGACTTTCGGATTACGAAATGCTGAGCAGACCTTCCAAAGGTTTATGGATGAGGTGACAAGATACCTGCCCTTTGTTTTCACCTACATTGACGACTTGTTAGTGGCCTCCGACAATAAGTCACAACATTTGGAGCACCTTAGGATCCTCTTCCAACGGCTAACTGATGCTGGACCTGTCATCAATATAGCTAAGTCAGGTTTTGGTAAGAACGAAGTCTCTTTCCATCATCAGGCCATCAAGTATCTGAACGCGGATTCAAACCCCCACCTGAGAGAGTTTCCGCCATCTTGGATTTTCCCAAGCCACAGACAATTAAAAAGCTACGCGCGATTCTGGGGACAATTAAATTTTATCGGAAATTTACGAGTATCAAGGGAGCTGCTCTACTGCTAGCTCCACTTAATCAGCTTCTTCAAGGGCCGGACGTCAAGGGTTCACAGCTAATTAAGTGGACATCGACAAATGCATGTTACAATGAAGTTACCTTCATCAATCCAGAAGCAATCGACGTACGACCGAGAGCTGCATGCGATTTTTGAGGCTGTGAAATATTTCCGACACCATCTTCACGGACCACAAGCCGCTGATGCATGCTTTCAAGCAACGCCCGGACCGTGCATCACCTTGGCAATTCCCTTGGTTGGACTTTATAAGTCAATTTACCACGGACATTCGTCATATTTCCGGAGCAAATAATATCGTTGCGGATACACTCTCACGTGTGGATGCGATCGCTACCACCTTTTCCACACACCACATAGCGAACGCCCAAGCTAACGACGAAGAACTTCATGAGTTCATTCACAACTCAAATTCATCATTCCAACTTCAAACGCTCCGACTGCAGACTCCCGAAGCCGATCTGTACTGTGACGTTTCCTTAGGAATACTACGGCCTTTCGTCCCCAAAAGCCCTTAGAAGAAAAGTGTTCGAATCTCCGCATTCTACGTAACCACTTTAGAGAGTTATCACAGAAGCAGATGTCTCGCCACAGACAAAGCTCGATCTTCGTTTTTAAAGACCTGGTGGACTCTACACACGTTTTTGTTCGACATGATCATATTCGACAATCATTTTCCACTCCATATGACGGCCCCTATAGGGTTTTTTTTTTTTTTCCTTTTTTTCCCCAGAAGGGGAGATATGTAGCATAATCACCTGATCCGTGGCATGACAACCAAACGGTTCTGAAACCTCTACCACGGACAGAAGCCATAGCCAGTCAGTCGGTCGATCTCAGACCACGTGACGGATAACTTCTCCCTTGGAAATATCTCTCTAAAAATTAAAATACTGATTTGCTACCGCTTGTAATTAACTAAATAGTTAGAAAGCGGCAGGACCAGACAGCATTCCATCAGAGTTTTGGTCGAAGATGGAGGGAATCGGCAGCGTTTGGCTATCGAAACTTTTAAATAAATTAAAATGTGGACAACCTATGCCGAATCAATGGAGAAGTAGCTTCTTGGTTCCATTATACAAAGGAAAAGGCGACACTCGAGAATGCAACAACTACCGTTCAATCAAGCTTATGTCACACACAATGAAAATCGTCGAAAGAGTCTTAAACGAACGTCTTCGGCAAATAATAAAGCTCGATAATAGCCAGTGTGGATTTGTTGAAGGAAGATCGACGGTGGACGCTATCCAAAGCCTACGAATAATAATGAAAAGGCACCGAGATTCGTCTAAGGATTTACACATGGTATTTATCGACCTCGAGAAAGCATTCGATCGAGTGCCTAGGGATCACATATGGGCCGCGCTGAGGTCTCAAAACGTACCGGAAACGAAACGTATGTTAGAATAATACAAGACATGTACGTGAAACGGAAACGTGAAAACTGCGGTCAAAAGCTCTGCTGGACTAACGAGAGAATTTCCAGTTAATGTCGGAGTGCATCAAGGAAGCGTACTTAGCCCTTTCCTCTTTAACGTAGTATTCGACTATCTTTTAAAAGACTGCATGCGCGAAGAAAAAGTTACGCCAATTCTCTTCGTTGACGACGCAGTTATACTTAGCGATAACGTCGAAGATTTACAGAACGCCTTAGATTCATGGAGAAATGCGCTAGAGAGAAACGGGTTTAAAATAAGTCGTTCAAAGACGGAGCATTTGACGTGCCCATTTGCGCATCCGTTGCGACCTGTTCCGGATATAATGTTAGACGGAATAGTTCTTCCGAAAAGCACTATCTTTAAGTACTTAGGATCAATCGTTAACATAGAAGCGAAATGTGACGACGACGTAAACCACAGAGTGAGTGTGGGATGGATGAAATGGCGGGAAAATTCGGGAATCTTTTGCGACTGAAAATTTCCACTTAAATTAAAGGGGAAACTCTATACCACGGTTGTTAGACCAGCTCTTATATACGGTTCACAGTGCTGGACAATGTACGAAGCGTTTAAAAACAAAATGACGGCAGCGGAAATGAAAATGTTAAGGATGTCGAGTCGAGTCACTAAACGCGATTGCATTAGATCTACGCGTATAAGAGGAAGTCTACATATAAAGAATTCGGTAACCGAACAGCTTGAGGCGAATAGAATAAGTTGGTATTGCCACGTTCAAAGAAGATCTGCGGAAAATCCGGTTAAAAAGGCACTATCAACTACGGTCACTCCAACTGTAATAAAACGAGGTCGGAAAAAGAATTCCTGGATTTCTCAGATGGCAAATGCGCAACAACGTCTGGGGTTAACCACTGAAGCGATCCAGGACCGAGCATTATGTAGACGCGTTCTGCGGTCTGCGACATTAGCCAACCCCATAAGCGGAGCAGCAGCGGTGCAGTAAAAATGGGAAACTCGTTACGCATAAGTTCGTATAACGAGGAAAGGGTTAATAAAAGGATAAGAAGAAGAAGTAGAAGATACACCACTAGTCGTGGTGTTAGATGTCACACGTTAAGCTGCATTTAATAACTTAACCAAATTTACAGACCTTTAGATTGACTTCTCACTCCATAACCTCAAGAATACGAGTGAAATAGCCTCCAGCCTTGAATTCAGTCCCCAACTTTTCATATAAGTATCTCCCCGTATGTATATTTTATCAAATGTATCCATTACTCCCCCTAAGCTAATTTCAAGTGAAACTTCACACCTAATCGAATTTACGAATTCACCCCACAATCACAACATAGGTAGAAGCGACCACATTTCGTTTTCGTCACTCTACTCACCGTGATCATCTTACTTTTTCAATTATCAACAACACACATACCGAACATCGAACCAGGATAACACTGTTAGCGACATAACAAAAACAATGTCAAACAAAACCACAGGGGGGTCATTCAGCCCCCGTTCGAGGTCAAACAGGATACAAAAAAAAAAAAAAAAAACCCACCAACAGAGGTTGTTTCTCGTTTGTCCGATTTGCGAAATTCCGGGCTGACCATCCGACATGACTGGGATTAAGTCACACTTGTATTTGTATTCGTACACGGTGTTGTACTTTCATCGTTGTCCTTGTTCTTATTCGAATTTAGATGCAGTGTCAAGGACCAGCGACCAAATACCGAGAACCGGAGACCGAAGACCCCTGTTGTGTGAGCTCGGGTAACTCTATAGTGGTCCATGTCATGTCCTGCGACATTACTGTGAACTGCCGTACTCTTGTCCTGTCGTTCATCGACCGCATTTGGTGTCAAATATTCTATTAATTCACCCCTCGGGCTACTGCGAGTGCCAATTAAGGGCTTTTTAGTATCAATTACAAATCGAATTTGTTCATTTCGCCCCGTTCGCCATGGCTGCCCGAGCGAATACCTTTGGGAGAACAGCAATGGAGACTACGTGATTTATTGCTTGTCCTTGCCGAGACCAACTCAGACTCTGCGTCTGTCCAAATGCCTAAGTGGTGGTAGTAATGTTGTGTGTTAAGATGACTGACCCAAGTTTCAACACTCCTGATTTGGACATGGATTTGCCTTTGCCTTTGAATTCGAATTCAGATATTGATTCCGAAAGGTGGACATCTTCAGTACATGGGGAATCGAAAAATCTGGAAAATGACCTGGTAAGACACAGATACCCGTAATCAGGCACCCCACTGCATGAATGGCGGCATGATCCTTTAATACCCGAAAATCATTGTCGCTCTCAAGACAGTGTGACTAACGACGCACCCCATTTCGGTGTCACATGACAAGACGAAGGAATCTATCATCGACGAACGGAGGGAATGGATTTTTTTTTCTTCCCGTGCCACGCATTCGAACGCTCCAGTTGGAAGACTTTCTATTTCTATTTCATTGTATCTCATGGCATGTAAGTGAAACCGTGTCGAGGTGTACATATTTTTGGATGACAAGCTAAGGGTTGTCATAGGTTTTAGAGTTGGGAACGGGGAACAATCTCAACGCTTCGGTTCCGATTTTCGTGGAATTTTGATTAATGGCGGGTAATTAGTTTGATGAATTGCCTAATTTGCCTCTAAAGGTGAACTAGATACAGTAGCGGACGCGGATGGGAATTAATCAGATTCTAAAGAAATAGGCGGACAGCTCTGGAATAAATTTTCAAATCGGTTAATACTGTCAGAAGAAGGGGTGTGGATGTAAAACAATTTGCTGTGGGAAATGAAGCGCGAAATTCGTTTGCTGCTTCTTGAAAAGTAAAAGCCGTTTCAAGGGATTTATAATGGCACTTAGTTGATGGACTACTTAGAGAATGAAGTAGTTGTAAAGGGAACTAGGAAATCTTCTCTGTTCGTACGAAATTACGATTCAATAAATGAGACGAGTAAAGGACACCGAACTGTTTCCTTGGAAGTAAGGATATAATGAGGCATATTCTAGAAATATTACCAGAAGCGTGCTTCTACTGCTTCTTTCAATTCTAGAAGCGAGACAACTTCACATAACTTGGCGGCCATAAAATCGATGAACAGATGGATTAATTGCCGGAGTGTGCAATTACCTGGATTACAAGTTCGGGTGGAAACTAGCACATAGTTGCAGCGTCTCTGATGACAGGTTTTCTGGCACTTGGAAAGAACTGTATTTGTGCCTTGGCTGCAAGAAGGTAGTGATCCGAGTCTATGTTGGCTGACCGCAGAGTTCATACGTGCTGAATACTTCAGGCGTATCTTATGTCGATCGTAAGACTATTAATTTTATTTGCGTTTCATGTTTCTGGAGACGACTTTCCGCTTGTGTAAATGGAGATAAGGAAACCGTGTGCTTGCTGTAGTCGACAAGCCTAAGTGCGTTGTTATCAAAACGTCAAATCGACAGTAGGAGCTCTGCTAAAACTGGAAGTTGCACTCTGCGCGTTTCTGGAGATAGAGGTGCGACCATAAACTGGATCAAAGCGATGCTTGAAAGCCAGGTAATCACTACTTCAACAGAACCAATTTCGGCATCAGTATCAGCCGTAAGGCTGTCCGCAGGGAGGCGTACTCTCGCCTGGTCATAGACGACCTCCTTAAAGAATTAAGCAACCGAGGCTACAGTACAATTGGTTATGCCGATGACCTAGTTATTATCATTAGGGGCAGAGAAGCAAGCAAGGTCACTGCACGCATGCAAAATGCCCTTAAGGTAGTCCCAGACTGTTCCACCGGGGAGAATCTCCCTATTAATCCAAACAAGGCTATCATAGTTCCCCTATGGATCTGGGAGTATCCTTGATAGAAGGCTCAATTGGAACTCTCACTTAAACAATGAAATAACTAAAGCAACCAAATTTTATGGGCCTGCCGTCGCATGTATGGCTGTACATGGGGATCTTTCCAAAGATTGGTCAGGCCAATCATAAGAAATGCTTCTGCAGTACGGTGGACTAAAACTACGGAAAAGACTTCCATTTCAAAGCTCAGAAGAGTACAGTGTCTTGCATATAAGGGCATTTCCGGAGCCTTTTAGACCTGCCCCATAGCTGCTATAGAAGGAATAATAGGACTAACGCTTCTAAACTTATTTACCGGCAAATCGGCTTTACGCAGCTCAGCAAGTATGGTTCAAATCAAAGAGTTAGATCTTTGCTAACATCTGGACCTAAAGATCTTGCTCTATGAAATACCAGAACTTGACATGATCTGCGCGGTTGCAGAGCGCCTTGAAAAGGCACTATGCTTTGATTAACGATTCTTTACGGAGATTCCCGGCGAAGAAGCTTGGGTTTGCAACAACCCATTAAACAGCCAAAACAGCATAATGGGGTAGATGGATGGTTCTTAGATGGAAACGGGAGTGGGAGCTGTTATACACGGACCAAATACAAGCATATCAATTGCTATGGGAAAGAGTCCTTGTGGACTCCAAGCTGAACTACACTCCATTCAATAATATGCTAACCTTATCTACAACTTTGGCTTTGATACCGCAGACATCCATATATTCACGGATAGTCAAGTAGCTATTAATGCTCTTATCAAGATTGCACATCCTTGACTTCAAACCAGTGGTGTACTGTTTCAACATCCTTCAAAAAACTTAGCTCGAGGAACAAGACCAAACTATGGTGGGTTCCTGGGCATGAGGGCATTGATGGTAATGAAAAAGCCACTCCTTTGAACGGGCCTGAATGCTTTTGCTGAACCCTTAAAACAGTAGTCAATCTAGCCGTAAACAACACTCGAAAAGCATCTCATATTAGGAGGATACTCCAGGTATAATGCCAAGGATATCGAAGCCTAATTCGGCACTGTATCAGAAAATTAGTAGGGTACCTTACAAGACATCACGGTTAAAGATATCACCTTAACAAAATAGGACTAGTCGACTCTCCGGCATGCCCACTTTGTCTTGAAGAAGACGAAACAGCTGAACACATATTATGTGACTGTCCAGGCCTCAACGGAATCAAACGGAATACCTTCTTCAGGGAACAACTGACACCACTGAACTAAGGGATTCCCCTGCGCGAATCAGCCGTGATTCGAAAATCGACGGATCCCGACATTCGAAGGTCGCTGTCCTGGTTTCATTTTATGTGGTTATCAATAGAAGGGTCACTCAAATTCGAAGTTCATTTGATTTTTGATTTTTCTGTGCCTGTTCTGACGGATAACTCCCAACCTAGAAGGCCAGGTTGTAAGTTTGAACATCTGAGATAAAGGGCTCAATTTGGGGATGTGCGCACTGTCGTTGTCTCTTGAACGGCTCGTCCACCAACACCTCTTTTTCAGGATACTGTCTCAGTTTTGAAAGTTTTCCGAATATGTTAAAGCAGCTCAAATAAAACTTCCGCTAGTATAACCGTTATGGTGCATTTCGTTGTTTTTAGATTCTTTTTAATCTAGCGCCGATTTTGTTTAGATTTTGCTCCTTCTCTATGCTGTTACAAAAGACTTAATCCGATGCGGCTGTAATGTAATGACAGTAGCGCCTTTAAATCGGGAGCTGGTTTTGCGGATACTCCCCCAAAAACTCTTAAACTCTTAAACTACAGCTACGTTTATTGGCTGCAACGCATTGCTGTCTTTCGAAAAGGTACGTGTAAAGTGATAAGATACAGTGCATTAGTAGTATTTTATACCTTGGATCCATTTCGTCAACACCGGTGGCATTTGATTTATAAGCAGCAGTGCTACAATGTGTTTAAGTCATTTCCACGAGCGGTATGCGTTATCTCGTAGTTCCATGAGCTTATGTATAGGTATATCATAATTTAACCACGGTGGTGATGCATGGCTTACAAATTGTATCGTAAGTGGAACATTTTTATGTTATTGATGTTGGTTGAACAGAATTTTCTGAATGTAATCGGAGTGATAAGAAACTGCTCTGAAAATGGGAAGAACTCCGCATATCAAGGAGATTAAAGTAAAGGTTTTCACATACATAGTACAATGTTAATTAAGGATATTAGATCCACATATTTATTTGTTTGGTATGTAGCACCTACAAGTACATTGCTAACAGGAAACATTCATAAAAACATTATCCATTGGACAATTAGGCATTCATTTGCAACTCAGATGGTACTTCTCCTTCTCTTACGTAGATTGCAGAACCTTCACCAACACGATTTTTTCTAACAGCGCCGAAAGGTTTACTAAGATCATTTAATTTTTAAGCTGCATCCTTCAGGTTCAAAACACGCACAAAACCATGGTTCTAGCACATGGGAAATGAATCCCAAGCATGAGGCTAGATATCCCTACATTCGATTCAATAAAGGTGCTTTCAGCCTGTCTGACTAGCCTGCTGGTTTCACCAATGTAACCAATGTAACCAATGTTGCTGCTTTGAACTGTTAAGATTCAAGTCCACAATTACATTAGTCCTTGAGTTTAAATCTGCATCCCAGCATTAAACGAGTGAAAGTTAGAACATATTTCCACTTTTCAGTTTGAGGTCCACTACTTTGGGCATGAAGCGTTGTTAATACATTGTCCTTTAGTTTCCTTTAAAGTTGCAAAAAGATTGCATGCGTCTGCTCAAAAACCCCAAAAGACATTACCTGAATGCATACGCTCTCTGCTTTCGTTAGCTCCTAAAGTTGATCAACGCATTGTTTGCCAACGGCGTCTATCAGACATTTGGCATTCTCAGACTTCCCAATTAAATGCTGATAGCGCTATCCATATAAGTATGACAGGCTAATTCCTTTTGGCGTTTAGGTGGATTTTTTTGGCGACAATTCAACTCATTTTAGCTGAACCTTTTGCGTTAGAAAACCCGCCAGCTGGGCTGTTTCTTCGGATGAAATTGACTGCTTTAGCCGATTTTCGCCCAACAGAACTTAATACGGACATCGTGTGCGGGTAAAATCACCGTCGATTTTTGTCTTTGTCTATGTGGTTGACCGTCTCTTATTTATCTTGATTAGAAGTGCGGCCTTCGTTAGTTACAACACCGGTTCCATCCGAAAGAACGGGTTGCTGGAGACTGTCTTTATCTTGTTTGCGACAGAAGAATAGGAAGCAGTTTCAGCTCCATTAGCCTTGATCGGTTTTAATGCGTGTGGCTAACTCTGATTTGTTTCTCATCTCTGCTGCCGCGAAAGTAGTGAGACTTTTAGCACTCACGTCTTCTTCTGCTTTTCTTGACTGACTTTTAGGAGGCAGTTCTTTTGCAGGCCAATTGAACTTTTCTATTTTTTGCTAGAATAAATCAACAGCTAAATAGACGCTGCTTCTGTTCTCTATAGATAATACCTTCGCGTAGAGACATTAAGGTGAACGAAATCGGATATTCCTGATGCACTAACCCCCTTTAAGAACTCGTATATAGAAGCGGCCGTTTATAATTTGGTTGCAGTCCCCCCTCACTTTTACTCGTGCTAAAAAAAATCCTTACTGACTTCAGCTTCAAATACGGAATCCCAGAAATATTTCATGTGGACTGGTGAGACCAACATTTATTTATGGATGATGCAGATCAAGTAACCGGCAGTCGACGACTTTGTAAAGAACATACACCGACTCAGTTGCCTATGAGTAAAAGCGCTACTCAAGTGGCGCACGTAAGTGAAAGGCTACCTTAGCCAACTTGACGTGCGAAACTATTACTGCAGCTAGCGAAAATTCGAGTTGGCTGGCTTAGGTCCACCCCGGACTGTAGCGCCACGTCCACAGGATATTTTAGTGCTCAATATCCGCGCTTATACCGGGTAATTTTTTTCTGTTTGGTTTTTCAGTGTTCTATTTTTAAAAGTTCAAGCGTGATTCGTGGCATGTGTCAAAGTCAAACATGTCTAGTTAGCATTGCCATTTCATTGTTGCAAGTCCCGGGATTAGGAAGTTAAATGTTAAAATGTCAAAAATGCCGGACTACTACAAACTCTGCAAGGGAAAAAAACAGACCAAAACTACGAGAGTAGACGAACGAAAACGGATGGGGATTGCAACAAGCAGTTGGCTTCTCAGCAATGGGGAGTTCGAAAGATCGTTCAAAACGAGAACACCGATATCGTAGGCAAGAGGTAGGCAGCACCAAATTTTTAATTCTGAGATCTGGAAAACAGATAGATGAAAACTCACAAATTGTTTCCGAACCAACAGTGAAGAAGTTGATAAGTCGAGTTATCATGAATACGAATTTTTTTGACCAAAAGGTACGAGGGCGGGTCAATAAGTCCGTGACTTTTTGAATTTCTGACCTCTTTACTGAAACAGCAACACTGCTCCTGTCAACAGGCATCTGTCAGTTGACTCCTGTCAAAATTTAAACTTGCTGCGTCAGTTAGTTTGTGTTTGACAGCTATTTCTAATTTGAGGAGAAAATGGAAAAAAGTGAATTTCGTGTGCTTATTAAGCATTATTTCTTGCGAAAAAAAACCATTACCGAGACCAAGGCTAAGCTTGATAAATACTATGGGGACTCTGCACCATCGATTTCAATGGTAAAAAAGTGGTTTACTGAATTTCGTTGTGGCCGTACAAGCACTGAAGATGCCGAACGTCCTGGACGCCCAGTTGAGGTCTCTACACCCGAAACAATCGAACAAATTCACGATATGGTGTTGGCCGACCGAAGATTGAAAGTGCGAGAGATTGTGGAAGCCGTAGGGATCTCGCATGGCTCAGTGGTTTCAATTTCGAATGATCACTTGGGCATGAGAAAGCTTTCCGCAAGATGGGTGCCGCGTTTGCTCACAGTCGACCACAAACGCAATCGTGTAACAACTTCACAGGAAGGTTTGGCGTTGTTTAATCGCAATATGAAGGAGTTTTTGCGCCGTTTTGTAACCGTGGACGAAACATGGATCCATCACAACACACCAGAGAACAAACAACAGTCAAAACAGTGGGTTTCTAAGGGTGAATCGGCGCCAAAGAAGGCCAAGGTGGGTTTGTCAGCCAATAAAGTTATGGCGACTGTTTTTTGGGATGCACGCGGGATAATCCACATTGACTACCTTCAAAAGGGAAGAACAATCAATGGGGAATATTATGCCAACTTATTGGACCGATTCAATGACGATTTGAAAAAAAAAACGACCTCATTTGGCCAAGAAAAAAGTTCTTTTTCACCAAGACAATGCAAGGGTGCACACTTGTGCAGTTGCCATGGCAAAAATCCATGAATTGGGCTATGAATTGCTCCCTCATCCACCCTATTCTCCAAATTTGGCTCCGAGCGACTACTTCTTGTTCCCAAACCTGAAGAAATGGCTTGGTGGAAAAAGATTTGACTCCAATGATGAAGTCATCTCGCAAACAAAGGCCTATTTTGAGGACCTCGACAAATCATTTTTTTTGGAAGGGATAAAAAAATTGGAGAAGCGTTGGACAAAGTGTATAGAGCTCAAGGGAGACTACGTTGAAAAATAGAATTATTTTTTTATCAAAAAATCTGTGTTTTAATCCAAAAGTCACGGACTTATTGACCCGCCCTCGTAGCTTAGGGTCCATTGTTTATGAAAGAAAATCTGCAACTATTCCACTAAGTCCATGGAAACCGAGATGTTGTAACCAACAATGTCACACAACAAAATTTTCATTGCCCTGTATGCACATGGGTCTCAAATGACACACGCGCAGCTTACGATACAATTTTTTATATTTTTGTGTGTTAGAGTTTGTAAAATAAGCATAATTTTAGTATAAAAGTTAGAGAATAAGAAAATAAATTTTTGAGTTGTTCATCAAACAAACATGCCCCATCATGCTGTCCTAAAACCTACGAGCACTACTACAAAGTTACGCGTAATTTTCAATGGAACTACGAAAACTTCGACTGGCGTTAGTTTGAATCAATTAATGCTAGTTGATGCCAAGCTCCAAGACAGCATCTCAACGATGCTGATCCGTTGGCAAAACCATAGATATGTCTTTACTGCAGATATTGAAAAGATGTATAGTCAAATCATGCTTCACGAGAATCGCCAAGATTAGCAGCGAATTGTATGGTGAAGTTCTACCGACCAACTCATAAAGGAATACAAACTGACCACAGTCATTTATGAAACTGCGTCTGCACCGTATTTGGTAATTGAGACACAACTAGCTTAAGACGAGAAAGAAAAGTATCCAGTTGCATCAAAAATTGTAAAACATGATTTTTATGTTGATGACGTATTGTCCGGGCGAGATACATTGTCCGAATGTAAAGAGGCTCAGGCACAACTCATTGCAATGCTAGGAGGAGTAGGTTTTCATCTTCGCAAGTGGGCAGCTAACGACCGCAGGTTACTTAAAGACATTCCACCTGACCATACCGAGACTCAAAGAAAAATAAAGACCTTAGGGACCCATTGGAACCCTGTATGCGACACCTTTCAATTCAACGTTCACAACGATAGAAGTTTAAGGCAAGAACAAGACATCTTGACGAAGCGGAAAACTTTGTCTGAAATAGCCACTGACAGTAAATGCAACAATTTGGAAATCGGATGTGGAACAAAATTAAGGACAATCCTGTCACTCTGGAGGACATTAGGATCCCTAGATGGATGAAAGTAAGGAAAAATTTGAACTTCATGGATTGTGTTTCGCCTCAGAAGCAGCATATGCGGCAGTAGTATACTCAAGAGTTGCTGAAGGAAATGGATCTAACGCTACAACGTTGTTGACAGCAACAATCCGGAGAAAACTTCCTCTTCCCAAATTAGAACTTTGTGGAGCACATTTACTATCAAAAACATTTGGCTCACCAGTTAGTGAAATATTTGCCTGGAGTGACTTTACAATCGTTCTTGCCTGGATTCAAAAATGTCCATCAACTTGGAAGACATTTGTCGCGAATAGAGTGTCGGAAATACAAGAAGAAATTAAACAAACTTCTTGGAGGCAAATCACATCATTCCATAACCATGCTGATTCTGCTTTTAGAGGATTTTTGCCAGAACAAATGAAAAACAACGAATTGTGGTGGAAAGGCCCCCAGTGGCTCCAGCTCGATCCTTTTAAGTGGCAAAATCAAGGGCTACAGGAGATGTGCATTTATTGACAAGTTCAAAATGTTTGTTCAGTTAGAAAATCGCAAATTTCAAGATCGCTGCCTTGAAAAATGGAACAAAGTGAGCTATCAACTTCTTCACGGTTGGTACGGATTTTTTCCCTGATGGAGAATCAATGTTGTATATTTAAATACGAGTATCTTTGATGGGGGTGCAGAGCATGCCGAACGAATTACTAAGCTATTGAAAAGTGATCTTAAAAATCTTACTTTAAAAAACTTTTTTTTTTAATTCGGCCCACAGTTCCGCGTTGTCATAGGGTAGGGATTAACTGGTCTCGCACTTTATAAAGTAACCGTCTCACGTGCGGTAGCAAATTTAAGCCGGAAAGAAGGATTACAGATGTGGATATCAACATGGATATATAATGGGTGACCTGATAAGAAAGAAACGAAAACAAAAACGGTTTGAAATGTAAAACTGAATCCGACTTTATTTTTAAGCTACGTTCATGCCATTATGTGTGGAATAGCACATCATTCAAATGACACCCTCGGCTACGCTGGCAGTGCTTCAAGCGGTCGGTGTATTTTTTGATGACTCTGTGCAATATGTGCGGTATTATTTCGGCAAAAGCGTGTTGGCCTCGAGCTCATCCAAAGTGGTATACTGGTTAGCGTACACTAACGACTTGACGTAGTCCCAGAGAAAATAATCGAGTAGTGTCAAACCGTATGATCGTTGGCACCAATTGATAAATGCTGTCGCCAAATTTCTCCTTCACAACTTCGAGCGTTGCGTCGCTTGTATGGCATGTAGCGCCGGCTTGTTGGAACCACAGCTCGGACATATCGATGTTGTCGAGCTCTGATCACAGAAAGTCGGTTAACAACGCTCTATACCTGAGACCATTGATGGTGACAGTGTCTCCTTCCTCATTCCGAAAGATATAAAGTCCGATGATGCCGCCGTGCCGTAAACTGCACCAAACAGTCAAACTTTGCAGATGCATTGATGCTTGGCCGAGCAGTCGTGGATTGTATTCGCTGGAATAATGGAAATTTTGCTTGTTGACATAGTCACTGAGCAAAAAATGGACCTCGTTCGAGAAGATGAGTTTTTCGTCCAAATCCGGATCTCCGGCCAACACTTCCAGCACCTAATTAGCGAACTCACGGCATTGTCTATGGTCGTCCGGCTTCAATTCTTACGTCAGCACAGTCTTATACGGATGTAGGCCGAAATCCAACTGACTGACTCTCTGGTGATGCCCAGATGCCGTCCGCCCGCTAAAGTCTAAAGGCTCTTCGCCTTGCTCTATCCAAAGCACCTAGAATCATATCTGAAGCAGTAGGCAGAGCAATAGCCTGTGCCATGACTACCGGATAGGGGTGATAGCTCAACACAAGAAAGAGAAGGCGAAGGGAGAAGGCCTACAGACAACAAATGGGAAGGGCACGTGATTTGCACCCAAAATCATTATAGAAGGACTTACACCCGAACAGTGCTTAGTATTGAATTCGACCTCTGTGAAAAACATTTGTTGGCCACTTCAGCCATTTTACGCTCGTCATTATCGACCTACTGAGAAAATAAATAAAGGCATAGTGACCGAATTTTGCACCAATTTTACGCTATTGAACATCAAGCAACCTACCTGTAGACGTAGAGTGCGTACGGAGGAAAATATTGCTGCTGTATCCGCCAGTATCAATGAAGACCCTGATTTGCTGATTCCTCACCGTTCGCAACAATTGCGATTGTGCGACTCGACTATGTGGAAGATTTTACTCAAGAATCTTAGTAGAGAACCTTACAAAATACACCTCGTGCAAAAGCTGAAGCCGAACTACCTGCCACACCTTCGAATTTTCGGGGAGTGGACCTTAGAAAAACTGGAGCACGATTCGCCTTTTCATCGAAGCTTATTTCTGGTTGAATGAGTATGTTAATAAACAAAACTGGCGTATTTGATCCGATGAGCAACCTCAGGCAATAGAAGAGCTGCCAATTAACCCGGAAAAATTCACTGTTTGGTGTGGTTTCTGTGTCCGTAGTTTTTCATAGATGATCTTGTGTACATAGTTACCGTCAATGGCGCCAACTATGGGCACGCGGTTCTGGTGGCGATGGCGCGATGGTTAGCTCATTGGACTATCACGCAGATAAATCACATGGTTCGATCTCCGGCATCACCAACGATTTTTCGAATTGTCATCACCTTTTCGGCGGGCAATGGCAAACTCTCGAAAGTAAAATTGCCTACGAAAAAGCTTCTTAGGAGTACCGGTCGGGTACGGCGATAAACAGTAGGCCCCGCTCAGATGTGACAAAAATGACGAGCTGAACCTGGTCGACATGTGTTCCCGGAAAAACGGCGCTACACGCAACACCGCACACGAATCGATGCACTAATTGCGAAAAGAATTCGGTGAGTAATTTATTTTTCGTTTTGGACATGTGAATTGGCCGGCTGGAACGTGCATTTGGCAAGTCAAGTCCGTTCGTACGAGAACAGTAGATGGTGGCTTTTCAGAGAAGGCAGCGAAATTGATGTGTCGCCGTAGATACAGAGCTTGAGATCACCGAGTTAAATGATCTATCAAAACTGTACGATTTACTTGTACTCGTATCTGTAACAATGCACTTTTTCTATCCGTGTTAGCAGGTCGACAAACTGTTTATTCTTCGGTTATTAACAGAATTTATTGGAAAGGGATGAAATTGTCAGAAGTGTTCTGACACTTCACTTTCTAATCCTTTAACTACCCAACAACTTGTGGGATAATTCGTTAATGCAAATAAAAAATAAGAAAAAACTTGTTTATTGATTTGTAATTATATTTGCCAACACTTTCCGCAAATTCGTAAACATAATCTCGGAAAAGTGTGCGATTTCATTGTGTACACCGAAATTCATCAACCTCAACTTGACCTAGATAAATATTTACCCCCAAGAAGTGTTATGCGTATGGGGTAATCCTTAACATACTCTACACACACTCATCAAAAGGATTCAATTTCCCAATTTCCCAATTTCTCAACTTCTCAATCTCATGAGCTACGCCCGCCTACGAGAATATCCAATTTTTCCGATAACCAATATTCGGCATGTCAACATTGGAAGGACACACTTGAAGTTTGTAATCAAATTACGAGTACGTAGGTTGCTTGGATAAATATATTGCACTCGTAGTTCCGGTCCCTTCTTTCGAAAGGATTAGGGGGACGAGCAATTTTGTAAAAAAAAAAAAAAAAAAAAAAAAAAAAAACATGAATGTAGAGACTAGTCCTACAACGAGTTAAGTGTTCCAAATCCATTTCCACTTGATCGAACAATTAAGTCGACTGCGAGTACTTAGGTACTCAGTAGACAGGACAATTGATGTGGCTCGGTTTCGAATGCAAACAGCACGTACTATGTACATGATGACATGACTACGAAGTACGAACAGACGTTGAGGAATAATTTTTGAAAAATTTGAATCCTGCCACCTCATTTAATTTCCATAAGGACATCGCTGGTACACTAGGGATGTTGTTCGTTCCACCACACATCCGACACGACGTATTCAAAATAAATTGTAAAATTTTAAAATTATTGCCGACAAGCAATTATAACAAATGTCTTGTGCTTTTGCCAGATAGACCAACACAATGCATCTCTGGCGAAGGGTAGGATAATTTTTAACCCTTGGGGCAGTTTGTCCTATACAGAATCTCGTCCCGATTTTTAGTTTCGTAAAACTCCTCTGGCATTAGTGTACTCGCATCTCTAAATAAAGGTGCAGCATGTGTTGATACATTATCACCCCAATTCGATGTCAAATTGAATTGTCAAGGGATTACGTAGAGCATCAGGCAACAGTGAGCAGAGACAAGGACTCGCGCATCAAATTACTAGGCTGGTTAGCTAATTTGCCTTTTTTGCTGTCACCCTGGGTTCTACTGGTCCATTGTTTTGTTCAACCCCCTTACCTAAGCTAACCTAAACGTACCTATACTGCTGATTGATCCTGTTTGTATGTAGACCGGAGGCAGTCCAATAAAGGAGGAGGTACACGAATACGAGAACAGCCACAGCCACTTTTTGTGATTGACTATTGTTTGCTAACTGTCGACTCTATTTCAGTTTTTTTTTTTGTTTTTTTTTTGTTTTTTTGTCGTGTTCGAGTCCTTTAATTGATGTCAATACAAGGATTTCGAGTAGCACCCCCTGAGGCGAATTGGGATTGTAATATGATGACGATGATGATGATGATGATGATGATGATGATGATGATGGTGGTGGTGGTGATTGTGTGCTGATTGTGTTTACAGATACTCGTATTATCTGGCTGTCCACATATGGCGCAAATTTGATTTGCGTTAGCTGCGAATGTTTAGATTTCGGTTGTTGGTGTCGAATTGTTGTTGAGGTTTTGGGCTTATCCGCTATAAATATCATAACATGTGGAATGTGTTTGTACAATTTCATATACAATACGTGGTTTTGGTGAAAGAACTTACCTTGACTCGCTTTGTTGTGGTGGGCAGGCTTCAGAGTCAAAGACCATACGATTTTTAAGACTACCAGGAAAAGACATCGGACGGTTGGGTGCTGCAGAAATAGGGAAAGCACTGAGAGATGTCAAACCGGCGATATCCAGTATTGCAACTGTCTTCTACACATCAATTGTGCCGGGTACTGGTCAATGTCCATCCGGACTAGACTTGCTAAACGTATAAGCGCGAGTGCTGACCAGCAGACAAAAATAACAGCACTATAAAGGGAACCGCGGATGAGTGAGGGTCTTGGAAAAGAGATAGTGGCCAAAGAGCCCCTATCCGTGCCCATGAACTGTGACATCTACTACGGCGATGCGGATTTGTTGTTGAAAGCAGACTTAGAAAAGAAGTCTTGAGTTTCCATCATGTGAACGAGCGGCTCGTAGCAATCCACATCAAGGCTAATTTTGCCAACATAAGCCTGACATGCGCAAACGCATTCACAGAGGAGAAAGATGACGACACCAAAGATAGCTTCTACCAGATGTTGAAAAAGACCTAAGAGCAACGCCATAGCTATGACAGTAAAATGGTCCTCGGGGATTTCAATGTAAATCAAACATTGTCGTAGCTAGCACGCGGTTCCCACATCTCGATACACACAAGGGGACTTGGGGAACTCCTGATCAATTAACAGTAAACCAAATTGATCACATTACGATCGACGCAGGACGCTCCTCCAGTATTATGGATGTCCGTACGTTCCAAGGAGCCAACATCGACTCGGACCATTACCTTGTTGTAGCCAAGGTACGGTTGCGGATATCCCAAACTACGCCAAGACAAACTAATGCTGTGAGGAAACTCATTGTCAGACGGCTAAAATCTCAAGAGATCGACAAGTCCTTTTCCGATCGAGTGTCTCTTAATCTCTTAAGAGGTCCAATGCCGCCAGCATCAAGCATCGAAGACCATTGGAAACACTGCAAAAACGCCATCAGAGATGCCGCTTCTGTTGTGCTGGGTTTCACTCAACCACCACAACGACAAGTTAAGCAAGATGCAAACAGGACAAGAGCTCTATGAGCAGAAAAGAAGAGACATATACCAAGGAATGTGATTCGGATCACGAACAAGGGAACATCGTAGTAGAATCGCAGTCGAGCATTGCCGTGGACTGTATAGCGGCGATGACGAAACAACTACCGCTTTAAGGCGGAATTAAACTTTCAACCTGGAGATGTAGATGTAGATTAACAACTTAAGTCAAAAGACTGCCGAGCTCTTCAAAGTGGCAGGCGATGACTTAGTATAGACCATGAACTAACTCATCTGAAGAAATTTGGTCATACAAAAGTATGCCCGATTAATGTAACTTTAGTATTGTTCGTCCGAAAAAGGAGACCCAGTGAGCCGCACAAACTACAGAGTCAGCAAATCGCCTACAAGATCTTCTCTGCCGTATTGTGTGAACGCCTGAAGCCGTTCGTCAACAACCTGATATGTCCATATCAGTGTGGTTTCAGGCCAGGAAAGTCCACCATCGACCAAATATTCACACTACAGCAGATCTTGGGGAAAACCCATGAGCTTCAGATCGATACACACTACCCATTCATCGATTCTAAGGCCGCGTATGACAGCATCTATAGAGACGAGCTATACAGAGCAATGTCTAGTTTTGGCATCCCTGCCAAACTCGTCCGTCTGTGCAGGTTGACGATTGAGAATGCACGCTGCTCCATCAAGGTCGGTAAAGATCTCACCGAGACCTTTGATGTCCAGAAAGGATTTAGACAAGGCGATGCGCTGTCATGCGATTTTTTCAACATCGAACTTGAAAGAATAGTGCAAAACTCAGGAGCAAACACAAGAGGCACTATCTTTCAAAAGTCGTTCCAACTACTCGCATACGCGGACGATACTGACATAATCGGAAGAAAGCAGCGTGATGTCAGTGGCGCTTTTACAGTATTGAGACTCAAGCAGCAAAAATGGGTTCAGCGGTCAGTGAAAGCAAGACTAAGTATATGTTGTTAAGCAAAACGGACACTAAACACCGACGTCTCGGACAAGACGTCACCGTTGGCAGGCATAACTTTGAGGTAGTTAAGGACTTTGTCTACCTAGGCGCTGCTATAAATTCAGACATCGAAACCAGCGCTGAGATCAAACGAAGACTAACTCTTGCCAAACGCTGCCTTTTTGCCTAGCATGGTCCACGCTCGAACAACAAATGTTATCCTATATAAGACCCGAATAGTCCCAGTCCTGCTCTATGGCGCAGAGGCATGGACATTATCAAAAATGGATGAGGCTGCTCTTGGCAACGCTCCGATCTGAAAAGTCTTTGAATCCGCCCCGGAGGAACAGCACAGTAGACCGAGACTCAGGTGGCGCTCGCAAGTGGAGGGGGACCTCAGCCAACTTAGTGTGAAAAACCGGGGGCAGCTGGCAAAAGATTGAGCTAGCTGGCGACGTTTGTTGATTGAGGCCCAGGTCTACCCCGGACTGTAGCGACACCTTAAGTACAGTAAGTAAGCCTTCCGACAAATTATAAATTATTATTGCATTCAAATGAATACCTCAGCTGGCTTGGCAGTAGGTCATCGTGTTAAGCTAATTTTCAATACATTTTCGACGGTTTCAAAAAGCTTGATCAATATTCTTCTTAAGTGCCAGAATCGCTGTATATCATTAGTCTTTAAAAGCTCCCTACAACTCTTACTGACTGTATGGTTTTCTGACCCCCAAATGCGGCAATTTTGCTTGTTTAGGTAGCCTCGAAGATGCTTCTCATCAGAAAAGATGAAAAGATTTCGAGCCGTTCTATTGCGGTGGTCATTTTACCTCAATTCCTGAGTCAATTGGACCCTGTAAGTAAATAATCTGAAATCTTTACGGAAAATTCTTCCCAAGTTAGTGCGCCTGATGTTCACTTGCTAATATCTTTGGCGCCGTGAGGTTCTCTGGTTTAGGCACACATTTTTGGCAGCAGCTGCAGTATTGTACGTTGTGTTTGCAGGAGGAACAAGGGAATATGTTCGGTTATCAAGCAGCAAAACAGTTTCATTAACTTTCTTCACAAACTTGCGTACGCCAGCTATAGTTGGTACATTATTTCGACTGAAATTTCAGTAACACAGCATCCCAACGTAAGTCTTTTGAGCAGATAAGGGCAGAAGAGAGTATCAAAATAACATAGATGCACCACACTTTCATTTAATTTTCCTCCAAATAAGCCTTTATGATCTCCTAAGCAGCTTCTGATTTAATGCTTTTTTATAAAATGGGCGCAGACTCCAGAGATTTGATGTAATGAAATATCTTCTCCCAATCCGGCGTCAATATATAAGGCATTCATCCTGCAAAAAATGAGTACTGGTTCAGTGGTCTCAAAACATTCTGCACGTACTAAAAAGGATTCAGAACCGTGCCATATAACTCACCGACATACCCTCTCCTAACTCCCTTTTTTCTGCAGCTATTACCAACACCAGCGCTCCATAGAAATCGGCAATGGCATTCCGCCGCTTCAGGCCTTCAACCATGGCACATATCTCGCTCGTCAGTATACTCGCAAGCCCACTTTGGGGCGTAAACGTAAGCAACTTGATTATGGAATACCCTGCCGAGCTCTGTATATCCTAGGCATTGTCATCACAGTCTTCTATCCTTCGTCTACCTGACTCATCCAATCGCAGTTCTCGGATGCCACAAAAATCATGAACTGAGCTCCAAAATATCTCAACGTACGTTATCCCTTGATTTGTTTCTAATCTCTTCTTTGACTCCACAATGGGAAGTCCTTTTCCGAAATGTCCTAATTTTTTTTTTTGCCTGAGCCATGAACGTCACCAGGTTATGCTTGTGCAAGTATTTCGTTTTCCTTGCAGGCTCAGCAAACTTTTCTTTTTTTTTTGGTTGCATCCAAGGATGTGATAATCTTCGAAAGATACTAATAGCCCGGGCTTTCAACATGCACGATTCGCAAACCCCAAGTACTCGATTTCGGGAATGTGCCTACGTACTAACCCACACCCTGCACTCTTCTACCACTCTCCCCGCGGAACCGCCGTTAAATACTACTTCGCGGGGCTGGTGAGCACTTTATGCCCTTCTTTCTCCGTTTGCTGGTTCGACATTGTGTACAGTTTTCACTGTTCTTTGTTGTATAAGAGATGCCGTCTGGGTTTGATTTTCATTGATGCAACCGTCGAAGTGCCTTTATTATTTTTGCCGCAGCCTGTTTCACCTTATCCCATATTATACTTGATGTTAGCATATGGTTTACGATGATTTCAGGAGTTGGTATCTCTCCAATTTTCTCCTGTAGTTCTCTGCGCTCTGTTCTGAGATGTGGGCACTGGAAAAAAAAATGCTGTGCATCTTCCCTAGCCGCTCCGCAGTTTAAGCAGAAGGGAGATTCCTTCAGACCAAACCTGTATAGATATGATTGAAAACAGCCATGTCCAGTTCGGAGCTAAATTAAGTAAAAATCTACTTCTCCGTAGTTACGTTCTACCCATTTACGAATATCAGGTATAAATCGGTAGGTCCATCTCCCCTTTGGAGGAGTGCTGCGCTGCTTTTCTCCCAGCTTGATATCTTTCACTGAAACTCCAGGTTCCTGAGTTTTGGCATCATAGGTCCTTTGTAGCTCAGTAGCCAATATATCTGCTGGTAGCATTCCTGCAATGACATATACTATACAGCATCATCTAACACTGTCCGATATGCACAGCAAACTCTCAGAGCACATAGTCTGTTGACAGAATTAGTTTTTCTTGCGTATGACTTAATTTTCAATGCTTTCGCACATATTGGTGTCGCATACATTGTGATTGACTGCACCACCCCTGACAGAACTAGTCTCATTTGTTGTCTGGGTCCTTCTATGTTTGTCATTATTCTGGAAAAGGCAGCGCTCACCTTTGCAGCTTTGTCGCACGTTCTTTCAAGGTGTTCCTAGTAAGTGAGTCTAGCATCGATCATCATACCTACGTATCTGATAGCCGGTTTTGATGTTATCTCATGATCGCCAACCCTGATGGTGATTGTTTCTCTTTCCTTGCGACTGGTTACCAGAACTGCTTCCCCCAACTGTTGCCATCCACCGTCTAACTTTTCGAATACATTCATTGCCGATGTCTTCTATCTCCTCCAGGTGTTTCGCCGCCACAACGATTGCAATATAATCTGCAAAGCCTATGATTTTAGCCTCAATCGGGATTTCAAGACTTACAACCCTGTCGTAAATAATGTTCCATAAGAGAGGTGCTAGTACCGATCCTTGTGGAACTCCGCCAGTTATGCTATACTGCCTTACTCCATCGTCGGTATCGTAGAGTAGGAACCGATTGTCGAAGTAACTTAGCATAATTTTTATTAAAAACCATGTCACCAGCATTGACCTCAGAGAGTGTACTACCTATAAGCCCCCAGTTTGCAGAATTGAACGCATTTTTGACGTCCGTTTTGGCACCTCCTCTCCATCTTCTGCCCTGAATGGCTTCTTCTAGGGTCGTAGTTACCTTGCGAACAGCATCTACTGTATACCAGTATTTTACCCAACGTATCTAGTAACCATATGGAACGGTATGATGCGGGTTCATCTGGTGGTTTATTCCCTTTGGGCAGCCGCACAAGACGTTGCTTTTTCCATTAGTATGGAAAAACGCCTTCTGTTAAACACTTGTTATACATTTCCACGAATGCTTCTGTATTTATTTTGACGGCTAGCTTATGGACCTTATTTGGTATGCCGTCTAATCCAGGCGATTTATTATTGCTAAATCGTTTGCATACATCCAGAAGTTCCGCTTGCGTTACTGGTGGGATCTCACCTACTTCCTGCGGTGGTTCTATATGCTCTGTTGGTGCTTGCTGTGGAAATAATACCGACACTATTTTTTGCATCAGCAAAGGGCACGAGGGTGGGGGTGCCCTAAAGCAATTTAGTTTTGCCATGACAGTCCTGTAGGTGGTACCCCAGGGATTAATATCTGCTTCGTCGCAGAGGTCTCTAAAGCTGTTGTTTTTGCTTCTCCGAATGGCTAAGGCTCGGCATACTGCAAAATAATGGTGGCTTACTGAATGACTCCGCTCCTTCCTTAACCTAAAATTGGTTCGGCTATTAAGGAAGTACTCATTGGCCCTAATACGTGACGAGGTCACTTTCGGCTTTGTGAATAAGTCTAAAATAGTTGTATGCCATCGCCCGTTTGTATGTCGAAAAAGTTCTGACATATACTGGTAGTCATCAACCAGGTCAAAAAGAACTCTGTTGTATAAGTATCTTCTAACCTCCAGGAAAGTTCCAGAAATAATCAAGCAAATGCTTACGTCACACAGACAATATATCTATTCCATCTCCAGTTTCTTGGGTCAAAAACTAGGTTAACTATGGATGAGTCATTCAATCAGGATATTTGTCGTTAGTACTCGTAATATATATTTAGATTTCAGTCCAATTGAACATTACGAGTATGTCCCACACAATTGACCCAATAATGTACCTACATCCGTATTATGATATACTTACGAGTATGACGACCGATTAGTTGAATTACTAAGAGTCCATTGCCCGATGAAATTTCTTTCTCTTGGTTTCGTCATCCACAATAGAGTACTCGTATCACTTGCAGCTTCCTTTGCCCACAAATGTGTCACCAACTTGGAGTTCCATTGAAAGCATAATAACCACGGCAAAGTCATAATCTGCAACTCGATAACGAGCAGCTGATTGATATACGAGTATTACCCGACAAATTGAAGACATGATACACATTACGACACACGTGGTATCTAATTACCCGAGCACCCCACTTGATTGTAGCTCCTCGGTTTTTAATTAACTCGGCACTTTCACACTTGAAGTTAGGTGCGAATAGATGACAATATCCTTCCGCAGATGCTAGAACTCATTTCATACGTATGACACTAGATACTTTGTGGAGGTAAACCCCTTCCAATTTTTGCTGGCGTCATCGACATCATCGTCGTCATCGGCCGTTTGTGATGCCGGGGAAATTTCTGATAGAGTGTCAACGTTTATAAGACTTCTTCTGCCGCACTACTAACGGAGTGGAATGAGTTTTAATAGAATTTCATCGGAAATTTCTGTTGAAATTGATTGTGTGCGAATTATGTGTACTCGTAGATACATTTGAAAGAGTGCGAGTGATTTGTTTTGCTCATACTAAGAGATATTGACTTCTTTAGAGTTGGCTTGTTGGAACAAGTACTTGCCTTCTGTCTGTTAATCGAATGAACTAGTGAGAAGTAGAAGAATTCAATAGGGAGCAGTCCGTTTCTATCTCGGAATTTCGATATGTCCCAATATTTTCATATGTTTTAATAAGACGCCATCAACAGCATAGTGGATTTATAAGGCAGGCTACGCTTGGGCATAACTTTTGATTCACCAACAGTTACCCAATCAAGAAGAACTCTTTATTACGACAGCGCAGTTACTTAATTCTTTTACTCTCGATGTAACAACCTGTGTCAGCCTCAGTCAACATGTACAACATATCTCAAAGCATCTCTGCCTACAGTTTCGCACACCGAGATGCCGGTAGCTGAGTCACTGGAATGAATTCAAATATGCTTCAGGCCGAACCAGTAGTGATCAGACCTCTACACGACTTAATCCATATTGCTCTACAGCCGGTACAATTCTTCATTGTATCGTTTTCTTACCTAAATACTTACTTAGATGACGATGTAGTTCGAGTTGAGCCTTGGCCTCAACTAACAATCCTCTTCAGTTAGCCCAATCCTTAGCTGGACTAATAAGGAGAGGCCATTTCCTGCTGCGTTGTCCCTCCTGGTACGATTCGAAGCCTCTGCGGGTCAGAACATTGATGTCCATTCGCTCTGCATGTCGTAGCCATCTACGGCGACTGATGCGCAGTTTTCTGCCGAGATTGATGTGGTCGTACAACTCGTATAGTTCGTCGTTGAAACTTCACCTCGAAAGCCTGTCGATGCGAACAGGACCGATTTTTCTTCGAGGGGTTCTTCTCTCAAAACAACTGAGGACATTCTCATCCAAATTCAATTGAGTCCATGCTTCAGAGCCATAAAGAAAGCTTGGCTAATGTGTCGTTGGCAGAATACAAAGCAGAGCCAATTTAGACAAAGTCTTTAGTTACTTTAATGTTATAGCTGCTGGCTGTCAAATTCATTGTTGTTGAGTGTCCCTTCTTGTTGACAGAATATAAAGGGCGTTTTTCTAAGCCAGTACTTACTTTGATTTTAAACAAAAAAAAAACTGTGGCGCTGGCAGCCCGGTATGGCCCATGGCTTAGCTTCTTGACACTTATTTGTATTGCTCATGTTGTCATTTTTTGTCACATCTGAGCGGGGCCTACGGTGTATGGCCGAATCCGAACGGCACTCCTTAGAAGCTTTTTCATAGGCAATTTTACCTTCGGGAGTTTGCCATTGCCCGCCGAAAGGATGATGATGATTCGAAAAATTATTGGTGATGCCAGGGATCGAACGTTCCGCGCTCTTCCCCCATTTTACTGTCGCCATAATCGTCCTACTTTTATATAGAGGACTATTCGCAATGTGATACATTTTAGTCCACTGGCTCAGTTTACGACACCCGTACGTCGACGAAGCGCAAGATCTTGTTGTACAATTTTCCCCGATTTAAACAAATTAAATATTGTCAATTGCCGGGCTGCTGGCAGAACAAAACTTCTAAAAAAAAAAACGTTCGAACCAAAAAAAAAAACAGAACCACGCAGATGGTGGTTAAAATTCGTGTGACGATCTGTCACTTGGGATCAGGGATGAAAAAGAAAAATGCCCTGGGGCATGTTTGCTTAACCTATCGGCTGCTCAGCTGGGCTGGGTTCAGGAAAATAATTATGTAAAAATCTTTCGCTATAAAAGAATTTCTTTGCTATAGTTAGGCGCCATGCACTTTTTCCGATCAGAAGTGCAAAACCGTATGCCGTAATAAAAATCGCAAGGAAAAATCACACAAGAAAAAACCCAAGAAGTACGTTACAAAAGGGATTTATTTCCAAAAAAGTAGGAACAATATTAGGCCGGGAAGCGGCAACAATACAACGTTACTTTTGAACGGGCCACAGAAGGTACCACAGAACAGAATGAACCGCTAATTGCGGAGCCCGACACTTTACGGGATGCCCCAAAAAGATTAACCCGGGGTACCACGACACTATATATTATAGAAAAAAACCTACGTCTAAACAGTGGGTACTTATCTTTCATCCGTAAAACTACCTCGTCTGGCAGTCTTCAATTCGTCCTTGTTTCCTCCTCACTTCCTGTTCTATTTGAAGCTTTTAGTCTTGCTCTTTTTTTTGGTTTTACCGCGCGCTTTCTCCTTTTTTTTTTTGTTTTCCTCCTAATCTCCTTTTTCTTAGTTAATTTTTTCTTTTTTTTAACTCTTATTGTTATTTCTTTTTTTTCTATAAATTTTTTTTGTTTTCATCTTCTTTTTTGTGTAAACTTTTTAACTCGGACCGTAGGTCTCACACACACATCCCCATTCACTCGCCGTTCAGACGGGTGCAACGGGCCAATTTTGGAGAAAGTTCTACTTTTGAAACGCTGCCCAATACTCACTAACGACATCCCGGTGAATCCCTTTGGTTTAGTGTTTCGGTAGTGTGGGGCACGAAGATAGGGGTTCAGTCTTTACAAAACTATTCCTTTTACAAATGGTTTTCTTTTGTTCCCCGGATTGCGGCGGTTGACTGTCCGTCACCAAGTACAGCGTCGGTGGTATCAGTTATACGCAGAGGGTTCCAGACCGTCCGTCTGGCTCTTGGCGTAAAGGGTTTGGGTGGGAGTGACCGCAAGTCACTCTCATGGAGACTCCTGTCTCTTCTTCTGGTAGACCTATTGGTTGTCCCCTCCGACAAGCATAAAAGCAGAAAGACAGAGTTCAAGAACCCACCAATTCTTCCCGCTAATATACTTCTCCAAGGAGACAACGGACATAAAGTGAACGGGTGTCACTTTCCGATTGGAAAGACAGCACAACACAAGGGCAAGAACCGACGACTTTGAGAATGGCTCCTGTTTACTAACGTTGGACGCTGGTCTCGCGCCTTCCTCCCAATGGTTGCTTCAACGAGCCGTCCCACCTACCTGCTGTAGTTGATCTTTCAAGATACTAGGAGGGTGCACCAATGGCTGATGGACCCATGGCTGCCCACCACCCTTCTAGGATTTTGAAGAAGCAACAGGAAAGAATGTGGATGAGTGAGGCCGAAAGGAAAGGGAAAGGGTAGAACTTGTTGTGGTAAATTTTACCGCAACAATCTGCCGAAAACATCGCCGTTGTCCGTAAGAGCGTTTATGAAAATCCGAAGCAGTCGATTTCGGGTCGCTGACAAGAACTCGGCCTCTCACAGACCACAACTTGGCGAATTTTGCATAGTGACATGGGCCTGCACTCGTATAAAATTCAACTGACCCATGAGCTTAAGGTAAACGACCATAGACAACGACGTGTGGTCGCTGAATGGGCTCTGGAGCAGTTGGAAACTGACCCTAATTTTCATCAAAAAATCATCTTCAGTGATGAAGCCCATGGGTACTTCACCAAACAAAATTTGCAAATTTGAGACGATACCAAGAGCGTCCAATGCAACCCGAAAAAGTCACTGTTTGCTGTGGATTTTGGGCTGTTTCTTTGACCAGGCCATCACCGTCAACGGCGAACGCTCCAAGTCCATGATTACCAACTTCTTTTGGCCTGAATTAGATGATATAGGCACCAACGACTTGTAATTTTAACAGGACGGCGCTACGTGCCACACAGCTGACATCACATTGGAAATTCTACACGAGCGATTCAATGGCATGGTTATCTTACGTGGAAGTGATCTGAACTGCCCACCGGGATCGTGCGATTTGACTCCGTTAGACTTTTTTAATGGGGTTTGCTAAAGTCGCAGGTCTATGTGAACAACCCATAGACCACAGCGGCCCTCAAAGTAAACATAACCTATGACATCGGCCGAATTCAGCCTGATTTATGCGTCAGAGTTATGGAATATTGGACATTTGGGATGGGCCCCATCCAGAGAAGCCGCGGCAGACATTTGAACGATGCTATATTTCATACATAATGGCATCGGTAGGCGAATAAAAAATTTCGATGATATCTTACACACACTTTGTTTTATTTAAATTTAAAGATAGGAAGCGCTTAATGAAGGACTCTTCTCCAAAGAAAAAATCAAGAAGCGTCAAGTCACAAGATTTCGAATTCCAATTTACGGCTCCAATACGCGAAACTACGCATTCATCCAATGTTTGCAAACAAATTAACTGTATGGCACGTAGCGCTATCCTGCTGCTACTATATATCTTCGGCATTCATGCGATTCAATCGTGGAACGAAAAAATCATTAAGCAGATCCTTACTTAAAATTTTCCGTGAGATTTTCAAAACTGGACTTATCATAAACATCATCAGACCTTTACGCCACTTATAGTTGCTATAATTCGTCCAGTTACAAGTTTCCGGTCATAGGTTGAGTGGCAAGACTACCGGTAGTCCATACCAGGACTCGGTACAGTGGTCCGGGCCTAACTTGTTGAGGTAGGCCCCCTTGTGGAAGCGTCGCGGTGGCTGTGGTTTAAACCTAAGGCAAGGGTGGCCTTGGTAGGGCTTATACCCGGAGTGGAGTGGCTATAAGAGTGGCTAGGTACTGAGACCCTAAGATCAGTAAGAGGTTTAAGGTACGTCTCGAACCATACCAAGGGTGGAACTGTACCCTCAAGACAGTTCCTCATTGATATTATTATAATGTAGGTAAGAGATGGCAATACACACATCGACCATGACAGGCATTCACTAAAAACACAAGAGACGTTCTAAATTTGCTGAGGTCCCCTTCCACTTGAGTGCGCCACCTGAGTCGCGTTCATTTTCTACTGCGTCGCCACCCGGGGGCGAATTCTAAGACTTTTCAAACCGGAGCGTTGATGTACGTTCTGTCCGAGACGTTGGTGTTGGGTGTCCTTCTTGCTTGACAGCACTGATATCACGCTCCTCTCTTCCGATTGTGTCAATATCGTCGGAGTATGTGAGAAATTGGATGGACTTTTGAACGATTGTGCCTCTTGTGTTGGCACGTAAGTTTTGAACTATTCTTTCAAGATTTTTATTTTCCGATAAATAAGCAAATATGTCAACCATTCGCCTACAAATTTTCTTCAAAACAATTTAAGTTCGTTCACCAACCGACAAATGAGCCACGATGTCTGTGCTGCCAAGTTTTTACGATGAACTCTTAAGCGGGGATGGATCGTTTTTTTTTGCGAACTTAGCTAACATGCGTGCAAAAAACGCGTCTAATATTGCAGAAAAGATCTCGTATGCAATGTCGAGGACATTTATATCTCAATAGTTGGCGCAGTTGAAGGGGTCTCGTTTTTTATAAACCGGTCAAACGATACTGAGATTCCATTTATCAAACATAGCTTCTTCTTCCAAATTTGAGAATTGAGTTGACGTATGCTCTCCAAAGCTTAGATGTTGCTGTCCTTACCCTGTCTTGGACAGTGGACGGAAGCTTTGACTATAATATTCTACGTTGCATGGTCTATTCTGCTTAGTGGCGGGATGTTGGGCTTCTTCGCCGTTATACAGTCTGCAGAAATAGTTTTTCCATATATCCAGTCTGCAGAAATAGTTTTTCCATATACCCAGTACCTGATTTGATTTATCTGACGGATTTATTAGGCTTATTGCAAGCAAATTCTTAACACTAGTAATTTTACTTAAAACTAAAGATATAAATTAAAAGGTGGGAGTAGTTAAAGGGAATTAAGACGTGAGGCATAGGTGGAAAAAAGAATGTTCTTGAGGGAGAGTTTGCTGAGGAGGTAGTCGAAGATGGGTTCAAAGCCGAGAGCAGATAATTTGAAGAGTATGGATCGATGGGAGATCTTATCGAAGGCTTTGCTAAAATCAGTTGCAATTACATCGACTGCTTTACCATTTTCTAGGGCTGAGAGGGCAAAGGATATGAATTCAACGTGGCTTGTGCTGGTTGACCTGCCCTTCAGGAAGCTATGGCTTTTTACTCCATATCGTTGGCCGGCTAGCGGTAGTCATCAAAGTGCGTTCAACAAACGCCACAGCAGAACTCGCAATATTGTAGACAGGACTATCCGTGCCTTGAAAAACCGATTTGGATGCATATTGGGTGTACGTCAACTGCCGCACACATTATCAATGTGGCGTATGCTTTGCATAACATATGCTTACACTTTCGGGTTGAAATTATTCAAGCTGAAATTGAAGAAGAAGAAGAAGAAGAAGAAGAGGAAGAGGAAGAGGAAGAGGAAGAGGAAGAGGAAGAGGAAGAGGAAGAGGAAGAAGAAGAAGAAGTCAATGAGAACTCCATAGTCACTGTATCTAATTACCGTATTGTAGCATCTCGAATAAGAGAAAATATATTATCTTCTTCTTCTTATCCTTTTATTAACCCTTTCCTCGTTATACGAACTTATGCGTAACGAGTTTCCCATTTTTACTGCATCGCTGCTGCTCCGCTTATGGGGTTGGCTAATGTCGCAGACCGCAGAACGCGTCTACACAATGCTCAGTCCTGGATCGCTTCAGTGGTAAGCCGCAGGCGTTGTTGCGCATTTGCCATCTGAGAAATCCAGGAATTCTTTTTCCGACCTCGTTTTCTTACAGTTGGAGTGACCGTAGTTGATAGTGCCTTTTTAACCGGATTTTCCGCAGATCTTCTTTGAACGTGGCAATACCAACTTATTCTATTCGCCTCAAGCTGTTCGGTTACCGAATTCTTTATATGTAGACTTCCTCTTATACGCGTAGATCTAATGCAATCGCGTTTAGTGACTCCACTAGACATCCTTAACATTTTCATTTCCGCTGCCGTCATTTTGTTTTTAAACGCTTCGTACATTGTCCAGCACTGTAAACCGTATATAAGAGCTGGTCTAACAACCGTGGTGTAGAGTTTCCCCTTTAATTTAAGTGGAAATTTTCGGTCCCAAAAGATTCCCGAATTTTCCCGCCATTTCATCCATCCCACACTCACTCTGTGGTTTACGTCGTCGTCACATTTCGCTTCCATGTTAACGATTGATCCTAAGTACTTAAAGATAGTGCTTTTCGGAAGAACTATTCCGTCTAACATTATATCCGGAACAGGTCGCAACGGATGCGCAAATGGGCACGTCAAATGCTCCGTCTTTGAACGATTTATTTTAAACCCGTTTCTCTCTAGCGCATTTCTCCATGAATCTAAGGCGTTCTGTAAATCTTCGACATCATCGCTAAGTACAACTACGTCGTCAGCGAAGAGAATTGGGGTTATATTTGCTTCGCGCATGCAGTCTTTTAAAAGATAGTCAAATACTACGTTAAAGAGGAAAGGGCTAAGTACGCTTCATTGATGCACTCCGACATTAACTGGAAATTCTCTCGTTAGTCCAGCAGAGCTTTTAACCGCAGTTTTCACGTTTCCGTTTCACGTACATGTCTTGTATTATTCTAACATACGTTTCCGGTACGTTTTGAGACCTCAGCGCGGCCCATATGAGATCCCTAGGCACTCGATCGAATGCTTTCTCGAGGTCGATAAATACCATGTGTAGATCCTAAGACGAATCTCGGTGCTTTTCCATTATTATTCGTAGGCTTTGGAAAGCGTCCACCGTCGATCTTCCTTCAACAAATCCACACTGGCTATTATCGAGCTTTATTATTTGCCGAAGACGTTCGTTTAAGACTCTTTCGACGATTTTCATTGTGTGTGACATAAGCTTGATTGAACGGTAGTTGTTGCATTCTCGAGTGTCGCCTTTTCCTTTGTATAATGGAACCAAGAAGCTACTTCTCCATTGATTCGGCATAGGTTGTCCACATTTTAATTTATTTAAAAGTTTCGATAGCCAAACGCTGCCGGTCCCCTCCATCTTCGACCAAAACTCTGATGGAATGCTGTCTGGTCCCGCCGCTTTCCCCCGCTTCATTTTTCCAATTGCTATACTTATTTCTTCGATTGAAAAGTCCGAAACTTCCTCCTCGAATAGACCAGCTGTCGGCACGATATCACGTGCAAACTGTTTGTTAAGCAACTCCTTGCAGTATTCAAGCCACCGGTCAGAAATTTCCTTTTCATTTGTTAATAGGCGACCGTCTGCGTTTTTGATGTATTTCGGCGAGGTCATTTCCATTGAATTTTTTCTCCTCTGTGCAGCGAGCTTAAAAATATTTGGCATTTTAGTACTGTACGACGTTTGAACTTCTTGGATAGCTTGTCTTCTATCCGCCGATCGTGAGGATATTTGTTCCAACTCCTGGTACAGGTTTTCCGCTTCTGCCGCTCGAGTTCGAGCCAGGACTTTCTTTGCGATCTTTTTAAGACGCTCGTATTCAAGAGCCAGTCGAGCTTTTTCGATATCGTCACTCCGATCGCATTTTGTCCACGCTTGGAATGCACTCTTATTGTCGGCCACAGCTCGTTTGGTTTCGTCATTCCACCACCATGTTTCTTTGCCGACGTGATGGTACGAGTATTTCGATATAGTCCCCAGATGGGACTTTGCGAGTGTTATGCATTCCTCGTGCATGCTGTTCCACATTTCTTGCGGGCTAAGTGAGTCTGCTATACCATTTATACCATATTATATTATATACACTAATAAACTTAAATTAAAATGAACTTCATATAGAATATTTCTTCAGTTTATTTGAAAAAAAATGAGCACCGTTTATAAAAAACTTAAAATATACATACTTTACACTTCATTGTATTGCATAAATAAAAATTAAAGTAAGAAAACTTAAAAGCAATATTCCAGGTTTGTTTGTTTTTTGTTTTCAGTTATTGGGCCTTATCTCTTCGAGTTTTAGCATTCTTAGGTTGATCTCGATTTTGCACTGGAATAATTCCTCTTGAATTTTGTTGTGCCGTTGAGTTAGTTTCCTCAATACATTTTGTTTTTAGTTTACACAGTTTTTCTATGTCCCTATTTATCCGTCTTAAGCTGGTATAGACTTCCTCGTGATTTATTCATATATTTTCACGGAATGCTTCAGTTTTGGTGTAAAAATTTTTCTGAAGTTTAATTTGCTCCTTCAAAAGGCTTGCAGTAACTATTCGCTGTGTGGTTGAACCGGAACTGCGCCATCGATTGGAACTCATGGAAACATCCGTTTGATCAGTTTCCTCTGAGTTTTCATTCAGCCAAGAGTCTTCAATATGGTCTATGATTGTTGATAAGTTTTGAAGTCCAAATGCAGAAGTTCCTTCGATTCTGGCTGTGGGGGTTTCTACGCCTGTCAATTGGAAAAAAAATGCATTCGGAAAGGGCCGCTTCCGGTACCTTTGCATTGTTTTTTATTTTACGACAATTTCCTTTTTATGTAGGCCTTCCAATCCAACCAAACCTAAGTGCATAATGGAATCCATATCGTTTTGTTAAAATATCTGCTTTTCAACGATACTTGCAATACAGAACACTTCATTCTCTAACTTACTTTTTTCCAGCTCCTGGTGTCCTTTGAAGGAGGTCCGAGGCTGTTAAGATCAGTGTTGCGTTGTTTCCAGAAAGGGTTTACTTCTTCTTTTGGGCTCTTTGTAAATCCTTGAGCAATTGCAGGGTACTACAAAAGCAGCTCCACCATTCTCTGATACTGCTATTTATTTCTTTAAATTTTCGACCTTTAATGAGCAAAAAATTACCATTTTTCCATTATGTAACAAACAAACTTAAACTAAGTTCAGACAATATTAGCTTTGTTCAGTGAGGTTGTTCCAACCTGTTCGGAACAGAAAATCTTGCACCTACTCTCGAGGCAGAACACAATTGTGAAAAGTGTCAAAATCAGCTGTGATTTTAAATTGTATTATTTGTTGGCGGTTATTTGCTAAATCAAGTGAAATTTTAAATTACAAATGGATTAACTTTTGACAACCCTCATATGGGTTGTTCTTTTCTGTTCTCATTTGGTTTGACGTTTTTCACAAATTTATTCAGTTCTGTTCTAGTTTTTTTTCACTGAACAAAGCTATTGTCAGATCTGTCATTAAAAAAATTGTCTGAAATGTCTTACAACCGTGTGAGCTTACAATTTTTTCTGACAATATTCTAAGAAACGTCATTGTCAGGTCATTGTGAGAAGGCCACCTGACAATAAAATTTGACAACAAAAATCAATTCTCAATTGTCAGATAATAATTAACGAAGCGAAAGCGGAACATTTTAAGTTAGAGTGCGATTTTTGTGCAAAATTTATAACAAAAAAAAAGATTTATGTGAAGAACAAAAAGTTGAAGACGATGTAGAAAAACCGCCACTGTCTTCCAACACATAAGCAGTTAAAATGGTAGCAAGCTGGATATTACGTTCCATCTTATTTAAAATATTTCAGATATTTCACTTTCAATTTTCTCTGCACACGACGAACAAAACTTTCAGTTTAATTTCTCTGACAACGCCTTACAATGTATCAAACAATTTTTCATAAACAAACCTCTTCCAATCATGTGAACTAACAATATTTTCAGAAACGTCATTGTCAGAAAATTGACAGACGGCCAGCTGACAATGAGATTGTCAGACTTTATACATATCATGTGAACTGACAATTTTTCATTGTAAGATTTTTTGCAATTGTCAGCTGATTTGCACACATTGTATGAAAATTAACAGATCTAACAATATTGTCAGACCTGACAATCGTATGAACTTAACTAGGAAGAAAGACGCTACATGTGAAGTTTCTACTGTAGAAATTGGCGCTCAGCTTGGCACGATTCTTTCTGCTGGATGCTTGAGGTACTGGCGTGAGCAGATGTTTTGTCGGCCAAGTTTTAGTTCTGACCTTGATGGCTACTCCTCTCCTAATGCCTCTCCTAAGAGTCAGACTCTCAGCCTGGTTAAATCTACTCTAAGAGAAGTACCCGGCCTGACCAAGACATGGCGGTAGTAGTTTGAAAATATCACTATATTGGAAAGTACGCAGTCTATAAAGTATATGTTTCAAGTTTGAAATCACCACATTGTTTAGTATTTGTTTGGCAGCCGTCAATAGTGAACGTTGTCAATGAATTTGTGAAAATGGAGAAAATTGGTCATCGTTATGTGTTACAATACTTTTATTTAAAATGCCTCAGCCCAACCAATATAAAAGCTGAACTGGATTCTACTCTAGTTAAATCTACTCCTTCATTTACAACAATAAAATTTTGGGTTGCTGAGTTCGAGTACGAGCTGCCAAGACGAGCATCGCAGTAGTCGTCCAAATGAGGTGACGACTCCAGAAATGGTGAAGAAAATCCACACAGCGGTTCTGGATGATCGTCGACTGAAAGTGCGTGAGCTAATAGACATTGTAGGCATTTCAAAAAGTGCGGGACATCGCATGTTATTTGAAAATTTGGACATGAGAAGGCTGTGTGCAAGATGGGTGCCGCGTTTGCTCACATTCGAGCAAAAAACAGTGACGTGAAGATGTTTCAATTGAGTATTTAGCGAACTTTCACAGCAACAAGGCAGCATTTTTGCGCCGTTTCATAACAATGGATGAAACATTCTTGTTCCCAAACTTGAAAAAATGGCTCAGTGGTCAAAGATTTTTGTTTTGAGAAGCAATACAGTTCTTATTATAAAAATAGTATCGAACTCTTTGAACATCGCTGGGAAAAGTGTATAGAGCTGAAAGGCTCCTAGTGGTTACATGTTTAAGTAAGTGCATTCAGTGCTGAACATCAGAAAATTTATGTTTTTATTTTTATTTTTTAAATAAAATCTGATTTTGTTACAAATGCTACACCAGGTGTCCGTAATTCGTTCTGTGAAGATTGAGCCGGAAAAGTGCCACAGACCTAAGATTGCTTGGGTTGGTGTTCAAAAAAATAAGTTAAAGAAGGACAATCGATTTTTCCAACTAAAATTTGATCAATAAAGAGAATATCGGCAACATTTCGGCATATAGCAAGGGGTTGTAAATTTATAAGTTTCAGCCGGTCAGTGTAAGATGGTAAGTTTTGGCTATCATGCCAGGGAAGACCACGTAAAGCAAATAAAGGGATTTGGTAACACGAGGATTGGAAAACTCCTTAGACCAGAGCTTGATGAAGCCAAGGGCAGAGTTGCCTTCTTCGATTATATTATAAATGTGAGAACGGAAACTGGATTCCTTATCACATATAACACCTAAATCAAGCAACTCATTCACTATGAGAATAGGGAGATTAAAGATTAGATAGTAGCAAGGTGAAGTAGTGGGACGCTTACGGGTATATGTTATAGCCAGACACTTACTGACGTTAAGCTCTAGAAAATTCTTCTAACACCAAGAACAAAATCTTTACAGATCTTCCTGCAGTGGTAGATTGTCTGACGTATCATCTTCCTATGTCTTAAGGTTTTCATATATCAACTGTGATTCTTCTACGAGTTTTTGTTAACTATCTCTACAGGCTTCTGTACAACTGTACCGGTTATTAAAGCTTCCATATGTAGTACAACCTCTCAATATCTTCGACCGTGCGCTTATCCTGCTTCTTTTTTTCCTCCTGCTCGTAGAGCTCACAAGCGGCTGTCACCCTTCGCTGCAGCGTCGCTTTATACACTTCTTGTTTAGCTGGATGTGGTTACCGGCATTTTTCGTCAAACCAGAGATTTCTTGGTGGCGATTGAGTGAAACCCAGTACATCAGTTGGAGCATTTGTAATAGCACTTTGGTAGCAATGGCACTATACTTCGATATATGTATTCGTTTCCTGGCTGCAATAAAGTGGTACTCCGCGTCAATATTTGCTGGTCGGAAGGTTCGGACATCAAAAATACTAGAGGCATGTTTTAGGTCGATCGCATTGTTTGGCTACCGTCTCTAGAGCGGATGAAGAAGCTCCCCTCTGACTCCACACCGGAGAAACGACAGTGGTAGAGAAAAACCTCTGTGAAATGGCATGCGCAGTTTTAAAGGGACTCGAAAAGCAGTTGGTTGAGTCCCACGTCTACTTTGAATGGTATGGAATAAAGTAGGAGCTTCGCGCACACATTGGATCTTCGTTTTTGCGTGTCATATAGGAGGAGATTTTTTCTAGAGGTTTCTCCCCAATGCCTCGCATCATAATGCTAATATTTGGCACAAGATAGGAGAAACAGACCTTTCATGGTTTTTATCTATTTCATTAGGTAACAAAAGATATAACACATGGGCTGAAAAGTCCGTGCCATCCATACCATTTTCAGTTAGTACCAACCTTCAAAAGATACGTGTATAAATTTGACAGCTGTCGGACGATTAGTTCTCGAGATATAGCGATGTGAAGCAACTTTTTTTATTGTGAAAAAAAAATGGATTCAAAGCAATTTCGTGTGTTGATTTATCATTGTGTTACCCGGACTCTGCACCAGCCGAACGAACCATTCGCAGGTGGATTGAAAAATTTAAAAGTGGTCATACAAGCACGGAAGATGATGCACGCAGTGGACGTCCAAAAGAGGCTGTTTTAGATGAAAACATCAAAAAAGTTCACAAAATGATTACGAATGACCGTAAAGTGAAGTTGATCGAGATAGCTGAGGATCTGAGGATATCAAAAGAGCGTGTAAGATATATCATACACGAATATTTGGACATGCGAAAGCTCTGCTTAAAGTGGGTGCCGTGTTTGCTCACAGTCGACAAAAAACAACAACGTGTTGATGATTCAGTGGAGTGTTTAAGGCTGTTCAACCGCAATAAAGCCGAATTTTCGCGTCGGTATGTGACAATGGATGAAACTTGGCTCCATGTGGCAGTGGCGAGCAGGCGACGAACGTCGTCCAAAACGACCAAAAACTCAACAGTCGGCTGGCAAGGTTATGGCACCCGTATTCTGGGATGCACTTGGAATAATTTTCATCGACTATCTCCAAAAGGGCGACTATTACATTGCGTTGTTGGAGCGTTTGAAGGACGAAGTCGCAGAAAAACGGCCGCATTTGAAGAAAAAGAAGAAAATGCACGGTGTCATAAGTCGATGAAAACGATGGCAAAATTGAATGCATTCGGCTACGAATTGCTTCCCCACCTACCGTATTCTCCAGATTTGGCCACCAGCGACTATTTCCTGTTCGCAGACCTCAAAAGAATGCTCGCCGGAAAGAGATTTAAGACCGATGAAGAAGTAATCGCCAAAACAGAGGCCTATTTTGAGGCTAAACCGAAATCGTACTACAAAACTGGTATCGAAAGATTGAAAAATCATTTCAATCAGTGTATCGCCCTCGAAGGCAACTATATTGATAAATAAAGTTGAATTTTGCAAAACTATAAAACGGCACGGAATTTTCAGCTCATGATACGTGATACAGCCGGATGCAGTCTGACCCTGTTGACCGCTCTTTATTATATAATGTACAGCAGTATATTAACCAACTATGACAACATGAGTGAATAACTTCAAAAGCACTCCATCTTCTCATATCCTCGGATAACTCCTTCATAGCAAACATGTACTGTACATAAGTAAAAATTGTTTAACTTCCATTGGATTGATGAGGAAGACTAATCAATTAATTGAACGCAACGTAAACACACATGCTTCACTACGCAAATCTCATAGAATCCACCCTCCAGTCCTTGAACTCAATCCCGACCCGGCTATCCACATCCAATCGAACATAAAATCCAATTGTAAACAAAAAGCCAAATTAATTAATAAAAAACCAGTACCGGCCAGATTTTTAGATGTTTTTTTTTCTCTTTTTTACGAGTAGCAGTCCTCTGTTGTTTTGAGAAATTCAAGAAAATCCCAAAAGACTCTGTGTCCTGCATCCCCCAGAGATGCAAAAACAAACGAAAACGTTCATTTTGCGGTCGGTAGTCGCTAGTCATCGTAGTCGTCTCTATCAAACAAGATCCGTATCAAAAGCCAAATGGCTAAATCAACCCTCATCCCACCCATCCCCCTATATAAAGAAGGAAAGAACATACTCGTCCCATGTAGGTTTTTGGTGGCGCAGCACCACTCTACCACAAAGCAATCTCCGACTGGAAAAATCATATTTCATAAATTATGGTTTTCGGAATTTTTAAGCCAGTGTACGAGGAAACTCTCCGATTCGAAACACAACAAAAAAAAAAACAAAAAACCAAGCAAGCAACCCCTAAAAAAACGTCTAAGAAACTCTATATACGAGTGTTCGAGTACGTACAAGTATGCAGCGGGGTTAGTAGCTGGAGGATAGCATCAGGGGCATCAGAGGCATCAGAGGCACGAGGCGGGGGCATAATGGGTATAAGTGCCCCCTTTTTAAATTATGTGATTGCATGTTTATGTACTCGTGTTATTGGTTTGTTGACTTTTGAAATTAGTTTTGAATTGAGGTAAATAAAGTTTTGCGAGTTTCTAACAGCAGGGGTGCGCGATGGTTGCTGGATTCCAGATTCTGGATACTGGATTCAGGACTTTGAATTCTATATTATGAATGCTGAATGCCAGATACTGGCTACAGGGGTGCAAAGTGGAAGCAGTAGCTTATTTTTTGAATGAAAATCGTGGAATTAGGTTTTCGTTTTCGAAACTGAGGGAGAAGTTTAATTTGTTTGGGCTGGGCTGGGCTGGATTGGACGTAGGAGTTTGCTGTTGAAATGATGGAAATCGTTTTAAGATTTCCGTTATTCCATGGTAATTTCCTTTCTTCGAGTTAGAGTTTGAGGGACATAAATTCATTCATTTCATAATGGGCGGTAATGGCGAAAGTTCTTCGGGGCAAAAGTGCCAGGACGATTGTTGCTTTTTTTTTACAAAAAAGAAAAAGAAAAAAAATCCCGGGACAACTTTTATTTCTTGTATTTTCTTTTTTTGCCTTTTTCCCCCGATTTGCTCTCAGACGTATGAGAAGGTACGAGTATGTGCGACAATTGTTTGGGTGTTTGCTAAGATTTTTAACATTTTTCACGACGAGCGCCTTAGGGGAAGATCTTTCTTTTTTTTTATCATAGAAAAAAAGAATTTAAAACTTTTTGGAAAATATTAAATGCATTTCGCCTTAGGGAGGGGGGTGATAAGATTGAGTAAGAAGCGTTTCTATGAGAGATGTCAGAACCTTTTATTTTATTTTTCTTTTTCTGACAGACAAAATCGCATTATCACATTGCCACAGTCTCAGATGAAAATAAGTATTCGTAGAAAACAGTAATAAGAGCAACTCATGAAAGTGAAGAATCTGCTGGCGTCTGCGTCTCCATATCTTAAATCTGCATTACGACACAAAAGAGTGAACAATCATTTCTCATAGAAGACTAGTTCCGCTATACAAAAACCTCTATAGTTTCTTTATTTTGCTTTCTAATCTGGCTTGTGTTTCGTCTTCTTTCTTTAAGTGGCGCTACAGTCCGGGGTGGACCTGGGCCTCAGCCAACATGCGTCCTCAGCCAGCTGCTGCCTCCAGTTTCGCTAAGTTGGCTGAGGTCCTCCTCCACTTGCGTGCGCCACCTGAGTCTCGCTGTCCCTCGGGAGCGGATCCAAAAACTTTTCGAACCGGAGCATTGGTGTACATACGCTCTACATGACCCAGCCATCTCAGTCTTTGGATCTTCACTCTTCCGGCTAGGTCCATGTCGCTGTACAGTCCATACAGTTCGTCGTTGTATCTCCTCCTCCACTCACCGTCAATGCAGACGGGACCGAAGATCGCCCGAAGAATTTTTCTCTCGAAGCAACCAAGAACACCCTCATCCATTTTTGATAATGTCCATGCCTCTGCGCCATAGAGCAGGACTGGGATTATTAAAGTCTTATAAAGGGTGACTTTTGTTGCCGGAGAGAGGGCTTTGCTACTCAATTGCCTTCTAACCCAAAGAAACAGCGGTTGGCAAGAGTTATTCTTCGCTTGATCTCAGCGCTGGTGTCGTTGTTTGTATTTATAGTGGAGCCTAGGTAGACAAAGTCCTTAACTACCTCAAAGTTATATCTGTCGTCACCCTCGAGTTCTGTCCGAGACGTCGGTGTTGGTTGTCCTTTTTGCTTGACAGCATATACTTGGTCTTGCCCTCATTGACCGCTAAACCCATTTTCGCCGCTTCCGTCTCAATACTCGCGAAAGCGCCACTGACATCACGCTGCTTTCTCCCGATTATGTCAATATCGTCGGCGTATGCGAGTAGTTGGACGGACTTTTGAAAGATAGTGCCTCTTGTGTTTGCTCGTGAGTTTTGCACTATTCTTTCAAGTACGATGTTGAAAAAATCGCATGACAGCGCATCGCCTTGTCTAAATCCTTTCTGGACATCAAAGGTCTCGGTGAGATCTTTACCGACCTTGATGGAGCAGCGTGCATTCTCCATCGTCATCCTGCACAGACCGACGAGTTTGACAGGGATGTCAAAACTAGACATTGCTCTATATAGCTCGTCTCTATAAATGCTGTCATAAGCGGCCTTAAAATCGATGAATAGGTAGTGGGTATCGACCTGAAGTTCATGGGTCTTGTCCAAGATCTGTAGCAGTGTGAATTTTTGACGGCTGCTGAACTTTCCTAGCCTGAAGTCACACTGATATGGATCATTCACACAATACGGGAGATAATATCTTGAGCGCGGTGTTAAGAAGACCGATGCCTCTGCAATTAGCGCAGTTCAGAGAGTCTCCTTTCTTCAAGAAATGCTGAGGTTCCATTCATCGGGCATATTTTCATCCGACCATATTTTACATATGCTCCTTACCAAGTCATCGCTTGCCGCTTTGAATAGCTTAGCAGTCAGGCTATCCGCTCCAGCATCGACTGCGACTCTACAACTTTTCGTCTCTATAGACATCGGTTCGGGGCTTGCGTCCGTGGCATGTTATTTTTACCATTTGGTAAAACTTCCGAACCTCATTCCTGGAGTAGCATCTCTCAATATATTGGACGGCGCGCTTCTTCTTCCTGAGAAGCCGGTGTTCGTCTCTCCTCTTCCGCTCATAGAGCTCATGAGCAGCTCTGGTCCTTCTATGCAGCGCCTCTTTATATGCATCTTGCTTAACTGCATGTGCTTGCCGGTGGTCATCATCGAACCAGGGGTTTCGCTGTGGTGGACGAGTGAAACCCAGCACATCAGAAGCGGCATCTCAGATGGCGTTTCGGCAGTGTTTCCAATGGTCTTCGATGCTTGATGCTGGCGGCATTGGACCTCTTAAGAGATTAAGAGACACTCGATCGGACAAGGACTTGGCGATCTCTTGCGATTATAGCCGTCTGACGTCGAATTTTCTCACAGCATTAGCTTGTCTTGGCGTGGTATGGAATATCTGCAACCGTACTTTGGCTAGGTAATGGTCCCAGTCGATGTTGGCTGAAACGTTCGCACATCCATAATACTGGAGGAGTGTCTTACGTCGATCGCAATGTGATCAATCTGGTTGACTGTTGATTGATCAGGAGTTCTCCAAGTCCCCTTGTGTATGTCGAGATGTGGGAACCGCGTGCTAGCCACAACAATGTTTCGCCCCACCGCAAAGTCGATTAGCCTGAATCCGTTATCGGAGGTGGTGTTGTGCAGGCTATATTTTCCGATTGTTCCACCAAAGATACCCTCTCTTCCTAGCTTTGCATTAAAATCACCGAGGACAATTTTAATGTCATAGCTAGGGCTTTGCTCGTAGGTCTTGTTGAGGAGCTCGTAGAAGGCATCCTTGGTGTTGTCATCTTTCTTCTCTGTGGGGGCATGCGCGCATATGAGGCTTATGTTGGCGAATTTAGCCTTGATGCGGATTGCTACGAGGCGCTCGCTCACATGCCGGAAGCTCAGGACTTCTTGTCTTAGTCTGCCTCCAGCAACAAACCCGCATCCAAATAAGCGCTGCTTTTGCCGTCGATAGCAATTGCCGTAGTGGATGTCGCAGTTTTTCATCTTCTTTTTGACCGGCCCATCCCATCGCATTTCTTGAATGGCGGTTGTGTCTGCTTTGCAGCAGTCTAGGGCGTCCGCTAGTTGTTTGGCTGCATGTGGTCCATTAAGGGATCTCACATTCCACGTGCATATCCGAAGCTCATTGTCCTTAAATCGTTTGCATGGGTTGTCAGTACAGTACAGTAGATATGTCCGTATTCGAGGCTTGTTGATGCCTCGTAACTTATGTTTTTTTTTAATGGCCGGGCAGTTACCCCGGCGGCACAACCCCCAACCTGGAGGACAAGTTCCATTTTTAATGCCCCTAGGACGAGGAGTCAGTTAGACCGGAGCCAGTAACCCGTTTCGGGATGTGAGTGCTGCCATTTTCCCATATAGGCCTCGTCCGCCACCATCTCTTTTCCAAGACCCTGACTATGTCTTGGAAATCCTTACCGGCCTAAGCTCCAAATATGTCGGAGTAGCCCGGATAAGGTCTTGTTTTGTTTTTCCGACACTAATCCTGATTAATGGCGCAGGAAACTCGCCATTTGTCCCCTGCACTTCGCAATCTCTAGTGAGATTCCAAGATTAGCAGAGCTGCAAGATGTTCGGCTGCTCTGGCGCATTCTCGTTATTTAAAGAACCAGCACCTGTCGGGAGATGCTTCTCCTACGAGGCCTAATACTAATCGTTGCCATCCTTAGCTTGTATTCAAACAAATAAATAATAAATTTGAAATCTTTAAAATTTGAAACTATTTTGCCGTTTTTTCCATACCGTTAATCCACATACTCACTTAAACGAGCAAACATGTCTGCTCTAAATCTCCGAATATGAGCTGAATCAACAAAAGGAGTTCCCTCTACACCCACACAACTTTTCTCTGAACTCAAGCAACACTCAAGTGATAGTCTACCCATGACGGCTACTGTTTTAGAAGAACAACTGTCCAAGGAAATCACTATACTGCGTCAGGGCTTTTCCGAGAAAATTTCCAAGCTACAAAGCGATCTCTTTTTGAAAATTGAGGACGTTTCTGTTGCAAAATTTCTCCTTTATATTATTTACTCCGCGAATTAAGAACGACATAAAATCTAATATTCGGTAGCCGGTCTGCCGGCAGGAACAAGACACTATTTTTGTAAATTAACTACACAGATGGTAGTTATATCATCGATAATGGTAGTTTGCAACGCCAACAAAGAAAACTTAAGGCGAAATTTGCGACTGGTAGCAGCTTGAATGCTGCCACTTTCAGTTGCTCATCTGGGGGTGTGCTTATGGCTAAAAATATATGTAAAGAAGTACTAAACTATAGGTGCCACGCAATCTGTGTTTGATGAGACTGGAAAAAATAAACGATTCACCAGAAAACCTTAACAAAGGCTAGAAGGTACGTTAAAAAGGTTAGCTATTTCTTGCTCAGAACTTGGTGTTGCACTAGACAGTGTGCGGTATCAAAAAAAAATTACTGGTACTGGGAACTAACGGAGAAGACACCGATTCAGAATGGGGCGCTATCTCTCGTCTTCCCGAACAGAAGAAAAAATCTACCTATTTAGCGGGTCCCGTGTCCCGTGTCCCATTTTCTTTTTCTTTTTTCGCGTAAGCGAAAGCCAACCAGGATCTCAGTATAAAACTACAAAGAAAGCACTTATCTTTTCTTATTTTTGCTCTGTCTTCCTTCTTCAGCCCGGTTTTTCTTTATGGTCCTTATCCTGTCCTGTTTTCCCCATTTCTCCAATTTTCCAAAACTGGTTCCGCCCTCGTTTCTTTTTTGTCTTCTTCACTATCCAATTTCCTTTTGCTTCTATAAATCTTTGTTTTTTAACTTAATTACAAAATTGTTGGCACTTTGAGATGTATTTAAAAAAAAACCTCTTTCCTGATATACGATCAACCAAGAAGTGGTCACCCTTATTTTACATATGTTCACTCAGCCCATTGACCTTTCGCACAGACATTCATACGTCTCATATAATCGGTTCTAGCGGGCCCAATGATTGGTGATATGTACACCGCTCCACTACTTAGCTGAAGCGTGTAACTATGTCTCGGAGCTCCGCTTGATTTCTCTTCCCAAGTATGCCACTTTCGCTAACCAGATCCTCGGGGAAATTTTCGAGGTATGGGAATTTCTTTTAACCTGAGTGAACATTTCCCCTGAATTACCTTGGGTTCAAACGAAGAGCCGCCTGGCTCTAGGCAACTTGTGTGGATTGTACGTTTTACGCGCTCGGATAAAAGTGACCGCCCGTCACTCACACAGTGACTCCTGTCTCTGCCTTCTTGTGGACCTATTATTTGTGCCCTCCGACAAGACAGGGTTCAAGAACCCATCAATTCTTCCCGCTAATATGATTCTCTAAAGAGACAACGGATATACCAGACAAGGCCCGGGTCAAATGGTGAAGCGGTTGGGAGCTGGGGGGATGAAGCTGATGCCATAGCTCTACTTAAGGCTGGAGACTACCTATTAGGGGAGACAAAACAACATTTAGGGCAAGGGTATGCTATTTCGTGTTGGACCCTTGCAACAAGTTCTCTATAGCGTTTTCCTGTGCTCTCGTAGCAGGCCGCCCGATCCGTCGTACCTATTTATGTTATCCTTCTAAGATACTGAGAAAGTGCACCGATGTATTATGCGCCCATGGCTGCCCATCACTCTCTTAGGATTTTGGAAGAACAACTGTTAAGAGGGAAAAGGTTCAAAGGGGTGGAACGAGGATTTCAAGGAAAAAGAGTACAGCTTGTTGTGGTAAATTTGATCGCAATACGGTGAGTTAGAGCCAACGATTTGATGAGGTCCAGAAAATTCTCTCCAACTTAAATGAACGTATCGAACGGCTCAAAGCGAATTCCAATTCTGCTTCACATTATTCAGAAATCACAGCTTTGCAAAAGTTATGCTTTTTAAAACGGGAAATCGCCTGTAGTTTAGTACTCTTCGAAATACCAGTCCTCCCCGAAGAGAATTTATAAACGATGTAGAAGCGACTTTGTCATACTATTGCCTCCAAGCCGCCTTAATGACTGCCTTCCGTACAAAAAAACAAAAAATATTAACAACGACAATGCTTCATCTCCTATTGTGTGCTCAAATTCAGCAATCAACAAGAGCGAAATGCTGTTTTGAGGTCAGCAGATTACTACCGAAAAGCAAATGCGACTGAGCTTCACCTGCCCGACTTAGGAAACGACTCAAACAGCAGCGCTGTCAAGACAGACAATTTAGTGATCATGAAATCATGACATGAATTAATTGAAAAATATCACAGAGCTTCTGTATGTTTGTATTGCAATAAGCAATTCGAATATGTTATAAATAAAATATTTCGGAGGAAAGATCAAAACGACCTTGCGTCTCAAAATCGCTGGCAGGCATGGATCCAAATGAGGCTGTGATAACTAATGATGATAACTTCTATGTGATCGAAGATCCACAAGACAAAGTCGAGGCTAAAGGAGCCACTTTCCAGGAAGTGTACCTTCGTAATAAAATAACGAACTGGCGAATCGAGAACTCGGGTTTAATCCGAGAATATGTTCAGTGACGAGAATATGCCAAATAATGTCATCCATCGGAACCGATGGAATACCGACCATTGTGCTTCGACATCTCTCACTAGAAGCGGTGGACATTTATATTTATACATCTACTCGTATACATTATTCCAAGACGTTCCGCAAGATTTCCGGTGATAACTGTTTGCAAATCTGTCGAAAATTATCCTTAAGGGCTGCGATTCTCTGAGGCTTGTTGGCATAAATCCACGACTTCCAGTAGCTCGAAGGAAAGAAGTTTCTGATGGTAAAATCGGACGATCTTGCTGGCCATGCCAAATCGCCAAAACGAGCGCTTCCTTCCCAATATTCGTTGTGGCTCGTGCTGTGTTTGCGGTTGCATCATCTTGTAGAAACCACATATTCACTAAGCCCCGCTCATCCAATTCCGGCAGTAAGAAGTCGGTTATCATGGCCCTGTAGCGTGCGCCAGTAAAAGTTTTTTATTTTTTCTTAAATACGCAAAATTGTTAAAGTATAAACACAACCCAAGTCCACTGCATTCAGCCTTCTAAATTCACCACCGCTTGTGCATTTATCTCTGTCTCTCTCTTTGAGCTGTAAAAATCACTGCCTTTTTAGCAATGAATCACTGCGCCAGACGAATTAAAACCGCGTGGTCGAATTTTTGATTCAACTTCTCTAAAAGCAATTAAATTTGATATACTATACTACGAGTATATGCACTTGGATTTTGTGCTGAAACTGTTTGCAGTGGACTCGGGTTGTGTTCCGTCCCGAAAGAGGATTGTAAGTTGTAATTATCATTGATTGAGAATAGAATGTAAGATTTAATTTACAGGAAATAAAATTGGATTCAGAAATACTACCGAATTTATTTCTCGAAAAGGGATCGCCGAGCCTGCTGTGAAACAGTGACCATATTGCCGATGGCCTGCTCTAAAAATACGGCCCAATCACTCCTCCCGCGTGAACGCTACACCACACAGTGGCTTTGAGTGTATGTAATGTAATGTAATGGATTATGCTTATTGTCTTAACCGCTTAACTGAAAATGCGCCTCGTCGCTCACGATGATTTTCGACACAAAATTGTCCTCTTCGTTGATGAGTTTAAGGATGGCTTGACAGTTATGTACACGCGACTGACGGTCAGAAGGAATTAAATAATGCACTGTTTGGACTTTGTACGGGAACATGTGTAAGTCGTTCACTAAAATTCGCTGTAGGGTCCGTTCGGTGATGCCCAATTGCGTGGCCCGTCATCTAGTTGATGTTTTTTAGTTCTCAGCGACATCGGCAGCCGCAGCCGCGATATTCTCGGCCGAACGACCAGTCTGTTCGAGTCGAGTAGCTAAGCGCCGGAATGTTTGCCCAGATGGCGCGACAACGAAATTCACGCTGAGCTAACACCACCGACCGATTATTGGTCAAAAAAATTGCGGAGTATAGCACTCCATATCTTGTCTGTTTGTATACTGCAGCTGTCTAGTTCACAAATGTCAAATATAATTGACGTACGACACCATTTGCAAAAATTATAACATCTTCCGATAGGATGGTTCATTTTGCGCCACCTTGTACCACCTTTTTTAACAATGCAATGAATAATGCATATTATCCAGCGCATTGGAAAACTGCGGTGGTACATCCTATTCTCAAAAATAATAAAGACATCTCCATTCCGGCGAATCTCCAGTCGATCAGTCTCCATACAAACATCAGTAAGGTCTTCGAAAAAGTTTTCAATAGAGTCCTGACTAAGTGGGTTGAGGACAGAAATATAGTTCCAGATAATCAATTCGGTTTCAAAGCGGGGCATGATGTTTTTCATGCCGCTCTTAAATTGGTTTTTGATACCCATGAAACAGTGTACGGGTGCCTGCCTGATAGACTTGGAAAAGGCCTTCGATACCGTATGGTTAGAGGGACTCTTCTACAAGCTGTAAACCACTGCTGTATGTTCTTTTCAATATGCTTATCGATAGACAGTTCATTATGAAAAATGGCGTTGTGACTTCTACTTCTTCTTATCCTTTTATTAACCCTTTCCTCGTTATACGAACATATGCGTAACGAGTTTCCCATTTTTACTGCATCGCTGCTGCTCTGCTTATGGGGTTGGCTAATGTCGCAGACCGCAGAACGCGTCTACATAATGCTCGGTCTTGGATCGCTTCAGTGGTAAGCCCCTGGCGTTGTTGCGCATTTGCCATCTGAGAAATCCAGGAATTCTTTTTCCGACCTCGTTTTCTTACAGTTGGAGTGACCGTAGTTGATAGTGCCTTTTTAACCGGATTTTCCGCAGATCTTCTTTGAACAGCTTATCCTATTCGCCTCAAGCTGTTCCGTTACCGAATTCTTTATATGTAGACTTCCTCTTATACGCGTAGATCTAATACGTTGTGACTTCTACTGTTATATTCAACATTAAAAACGGTCAGCAACAAGGTGCGGTCAATTCGCCAATCCTTTTCAACATTTACACAAGTAATCTGATAGGTTCACTTCACCGTGCCATAGCGTACGCAGACGACTTAATCGCGTACAGATCAGGTCCAAAGATTGAGGTTATAAACACTTTTCTGCAACGTGACTTCGATAAAATTGAACGATATTGCGACGACTGGAAGCTGAAGATCAACTTTCAGAAGCCGGAAACTTTTTAGGACGCCTTTGTCTGAAAGAAAGAATTGGCGAAAGTTTTTAATCCTGACACAACACGGGCATTCACTTGCTTGTCGAAATGTAGTTAGATACCTTGGGATCTGGATAGATCAATATCTGTATTTTAACAAACGTAAAGATGTTGCTCTGGCCAGAGCCAAGGGCGCTTTTGCCCTTTGAGGTTTTATAGCAGGAAAATTTTGTAGATGCGAGGGTATAGGTGTTCTGCTACATGACTCTTATTCGGCATATGCTTGTATTTGGTTCAACGTGAGAGTGGACAATTTTGTTATTAAGTTGACTCGAAGGCATACTGTGAGAGCAATCGTCAAACAACCTGATCTCCGGGGCTTACTACCCCATTTATATATATCACGAGAAAGTTCGCTTTGACGGCCCTATTCCGACATAAGCGTTCCTCTACCTTGATATGAAAGGTCTGATCTAGGACAGATAAGCGGTGCTATTTATCTTACACGTCGTTCATACATCTGCGGACAGGCGACGCAACTACTACACTGCTGATTCTATGACTAATTAATGAATATTGTTAGGTGCAAAGAGAGATTTCAACCTTCCAGTGTTGCAACTACCTTATCCGGGCTACTCCTACGTATTTGGAGCTCAGGTCGATAAGAATATCCGAGACTAAGTGAGGGTATTGGAAAAGAGATGGTGGACGAAGAGCCCCCTTAATTGACCAACGGCAGCACTCACATCCCAGAATGAGTTACTGGCTTTCGGTCTAACCGACTCCTCGTCCTAGGGGTATCAAAAATGGAACTAGCCCTCCAGGTTAGGAGTTATGCCATCGGGGCAAGGACAGTGAAAAAATATAAAAATTGCGAAGCAACAACAAGCCTCGTATATGGACGGATCTACTGTTGTCAACCCACGCAAACGATTTAAGGACAATGAGCTTCGGATATGCACGTTGAATGTTAGGTCCCGTAATAAACCACGTGCAGTCGAACAACTAGCGGAGGCCCTAGATTGCCGCAAAGCAGACATAACCGCCATCCAAGAAATGCGAAGGAATTTGCCGGACAAAAAGAAGATAAAAAACTGCGACGATTGTTATCGACGGCAAAAGCAGCACTTATTTGGATGCGGATTTTTTGTCGGAGGCAGACTAAGACAAGAAGTCCTCAGCTACAGGCATGTGAGCGAGCGCCTCGTAGCAATCCGCATCAAGGCTAAATTCGCCAACATTAGCCTCATATGCGCGCATGCCCCCACAGAGGAGAAAGCTGACGACACCAAGGATGCCTTCTATGAGCTCCTTAACAAGACCTACGAGCAATGCCCTAGCTATGACATTAAAATTGTCCTCGGTGATTTTAATGCAAAGCTAAGAAGAGAGGGTATCTTCGGTGGAACGGATTCAGGCTAATCGACTTTGCGGCGGGGTGAAACATTGTCGTGGCTAGCACGCGGTTCCCATATCTCGACATACACAAGGGGACTTGGAGAACTCCTGATCAATCAACAGTCAACCAGATTGATCACATTGCGATCGACGTAAGACACTCCTCCAATATTATGGATGTCCGTACGTTTCGAGGAGCCAACATCGACTGGGACCATTACCTAGCCAGGGTACGGTTGCAGATATTCCAAACTACGCCAAGACAAGCTAATGCTGTGAGGAAATTCGACGTCAGACGGCTAAAATCACAAGAGATTTCCAAATCCTTTTCCGATCGAGTCTCTCATAATCTCTTAAGAGGTCCACTGCCGCCAGCATTAAGCATCGAAGACCAATGGCAACATTCCAAAAAGCCATGAGAGATGCCACTTCTAATGTGTTGGATTTCAGTCGACCATCACAACGAAACCCCTGGTTTAATGACGAATGCCGGCAAGATGCATACAAATCGACGCTGCATTAGAGCATGAGAAGGGCGCAGTCGCGGAAATTGAGAGATGCTACTCCAGGAATGAACTTCGGAAGTTTTACCAAAAGGTAAAAATAACATGCCGCGGAAACAAACCCCGAACCGAAGCCTGTAGAGATGAACAAGGGAACATCTGAGTAGAGTCGCAGTCGATGCTGAGAATCTGGAAAGATCATTTCTGTAGACTGTATAACGAAGAATGGAACCGCAGCATTGTTAATCCGATTTTCTGAACTGCGCCAACTACAGCGGCGTTAATCTTTTTAACATCGCATACAAGACATGCCGTATTGTGTGAACTCCAGAAGCCGTTCTTCAATAATTGAATAGGTCCATATCAATGTCTAGTTTAAGCATCACTGCCAAACTCGTCCGTCTGTGCAAGATGGCGATGGAGAATGCACGCTGCTCCATCAAGGTCGGTAAAGATCTCACCGAAACCTTTGATGTCAAAGAATGATTTAGACAAGGCGACGCGCTGTCATGCGATTTGATTATCATTATACTTGGAAGAGTAGTGAAAAACTCACGAGCAAACACAAGAGGCACAATCTTTCAAAAGTCCGTCCAACTACTCGCATACGCCGACGATATTGACGTAATTGGAAGAAAGCAGCATGATGTCAGTGACGCCTTCGTAAGTGTTTAGACGGAAGCGACGAAAATGGGCTTAGCGGTCAATGAGGGCAAGATCAAGTATATGCTGTCAAGCAAAAGGCACACTGAACACCGACGTCTCGGACAGAACATCACCTTCGATAGATATATGTAACTCCATCTACTAGGCTTCGCTATACATTCATACAACGAAGCATAACTCTTGCCGATCGCTGCTTCTTTGGTCTTAGCCCAGGCAAGTGACTAGCAAAGCCCTCTCTCGAAAAATTCTGAACTGTACAGACTGTAAAACAACTTCGAGTTAGCTGGAAGGGTAAAGGTCCAACGACTGAGACGGCTGGGTTAGGTAAAGCGGATGGTTGCGAAATATTATATTCTAAGTATTTCCAACTTCTCCCATCAATTTGTGGTCGTTCCTCTAGATTGCATTAAAACCAAAATCCACTTCATCTAAACGACACGCATGTTTGACACGTGTCTTCTTGTTAAAAACAATTTAAGCTCTAAATTTCTGGAACCACCCACCTTCCTTTCAGCCAATTACCACAAAATTTGCCACCATTTGGCTGTGGACGAAATACGAACAACAACAAAAAAAAAAGTCAAAAATCCAATATCTCAGAAATTATTGTAATTTATTCAGGAACATTATTGCATGTAGTCTGACGGACATTCACTTCTGATTCATCACCACAACTCCACCTCCACCCCTTACATACGTACCCGGGTCATACGTAAGTACAGGCTGGGATAAACAGGAAGAAAAATAATTCAATTTAATCATCGCTTAATATTTGCTTTACAAATCAGTAGAAATCAGTGAAAACCAATTTCCAGGATCGTTCCGCTATTGATTTCTGCTCACCAACTGATAACACTTGGACCACATGTGATTGTGAGCTGTTTGGCCCTTCTGTCAGCCTCAAAAGCATCCTTTTTCGATTTTTTTTTTGTCAGGACAAGATACTCGTACTTCCCATAGGAGTACGTTCCCCGTCCAACTGGCACGACAACGTCGTCATCGTCATCATCATCATCATTCTCGTCCCTAATGACATATGAATGACCAATTGTTTTCCAATAAATCGGTAATCCATCTTCTGCACAACTGACAAGTGAGTCTGTCGAATGGTTGAAAAGAGATTGTTATCCAGGCGCTGACTCTGAAACTCGCACCCTTATATCCTCATCCCCAATCCGAAAATTGAGGGCAACCAGTGGAATTCTTGCAAAGTGCTAAAGGTCCTTTGATAACTTTGCTCTTCTGATTCTAATGGCATGTACGAGTATGTATTGGTTGGAAGATAAGTAAATACATACGTATGTATATGTACGTGTGGCTTAAGCTTCCAAAAAGGCAAATGCCAATTATCTGTCGAAGGGAAAATTGTCAATTTCTTGGTCAATAAGTGGCAATGGCAGTAAGAGTACTCGTTTTTTTTTTTTTTTTTTTTTTTTCTAATTTCTTTGTCTGAGAGACGATTATCCCTATTATCCCAGACGTTTTCCTTTTTAAATGGCAATTTTTTACCGTTATTATAATTAGCGAATTCATTAGAAAGTCACTCTGGCATTTCGAATTCCAATTAAAATTTCGTGTGCGGCACTTCCCTTTTTTGAGTTGTACTCCTCCATCCTTAGGAATGGAAGTCAGTCTTTTTCTCTGCCTACCGCTACTCTCTGATCGTTAAATAAGAAAATGCTCGGTTAGTGCTTTCTTTTATGTGTCCTTCTGGTGGGAGGGGACAACAGCAAATTGGACGGCACAGATAATCGCGAAGGACCCTTTATTTTTCCTTTTTTTTTTCAAATTCCATTATGTTTAGTACTTTATGGAAAAGTTCCTGTCGCAAAATGTGCTGCATAGTGAGTGAGCGGAGAGAACTTATAAAATAGGGCACAAATACAGTTGATCTTAATAGGAATATCCCTATATTTTACATATGTCGAAATATATCGGACGTAAACAAGCGACTGCGAGTTGGTTGACGATGAAAAGCAACAGAGTGAGTTGAGACTACTCGTATAATGGCACAAAACCAGCAAAGCAAAACGCTGAAATTCCATAAAGTCATCATTACATACAATATGCTATAAATCGTCAATCACTGGCGGCACTGGGAAATTTATGAGTATAGGCGGCCAGGTCAATATTCCATGCCAACTTACATAAAATGCAGTTAGAGTGCGGGGTAGACCTGGGCATTTTTGGCTAGTTGCCACCAGTTTCGCACACTAAGTTGGCCGAGGTCTCATTCTATTCGCGTGCGCCACCTAAGTCTCGGTCTTCCACTGCTCCGCTATCCCTCCGCGGCCGATTCGAAGACTTTTCGTGTCGGAACATTGATCCAACTCTTAATATTAATCAATGTTTCTCAGCATTTGATGGATGTGGAGCTCAAGCAATCAGCAAATTTCCAGAGTTTGTCCTGACGCAATTTGCGTTCATGGTTTAATGGCCATAACCCCACTCTCTAAAACCGTTTTGTATCGTTGTCAGCACATCCTTATGTTTCATTATTGCTTCATTTAAAAGTGCTTGACCTACATTTTTTGTTTGCCAATCACGAACTGTTTTTTCCATTCAGATTTCAGGGATCTAAAGACACTCACATCAGCCGGCTGCATGATGTGGCTTGTGTTCGGTGGCAACGCGTACAAAACAATTTGATTTTTGGAACAAAACTAACTCAAGTCTTGTGTTAAATATGACTTGTGTCCATCGATGAACAATATCACAAGACGTTCCACTTTGTCATCAAGCAAGCGTTTGTGTACGCAGTTTGCGACATACTCAAAAAAGGTTTCACTCCTCATCTATCCACTTTCACTTCTACCTCAAACCCAAGATTTTGCCATAATCTCTACAATGTCTTTGGGTGGAGGCACATATGAAAAAACCACCAGTGGGTCGAATAGTTTTCAGTTGGCAGAAAAAACAATGGGGACTGCCAGTGCCTCCTTTTCGTTTCCAGCAGCAATCTGATGAATATTTTTGTAGCCTTTGGGGGCTATAACTTTGCCAGTCTTTGGGCAGAGACAAAAGCTGGTTACATCGCCATTTAATACGAGGGCGGGTCAATAAGTCCGTGACTTTTGGATTAAAACACAGATTTTTTGATAAAAAAATAATTTTATTTTACAACGTAGTCTCTCTTGAGCTCTATACACTTTGTCCAACGCTTCTCCAATTTTTTTATCCCTTCCAAAAAAAATGATTTGTCGAGGTCCTCAAAATAGACATTTGTTTGCGAGATGACTTCATCATTGGAGTCAAATCTTTTTCCACCAAGCCATTTCTTCAGGTTTGGGAACAAGAAGTAGTCGCTCGGAGCCAAATCTGGAGAATAGGGTGGATGAGGGAGCAATTCATAGCCCAATTCATGGATTTTTGCCATGGCAACTGCACGTGTGTTTGTGGTCGACTGTGAGCAAACGCGGCACCCATCTTGCGGAAAGCTTTCTCATGCCCAAGTGATCATTCAAAATTGAAACCACTGAGCCATGCGAGATCCCTACGGCTTCCACAATCTCTCGCACTTTCAATCTTCGGTCGGCCAACACCATATCGTGAATTTTTTCGATTGTTTCGGGTGTAGAGACCTCAACTGGGCGTCCAGGACGTTCGGCATCTTCAGTGCTTGTACGGCCACAACGAAATTCAGTAAACCACTTTTTTACCATTGAAATCGATGGTGCAGAGTCCCCATAGTATTTATCAAGCTTAGCCTTGGTCTCGGTAATGGTTTTTTTTCGCAAGAAATAATGCTTAATAAGCACACGAAATTCACTTTTTTCCATTTTCTCCTCAAATTAGTGAGTAGTCTGATAAAAATACCTGTCAAACACAAACTAACTGACGCAGCAAGTTTAAATTTTGACAGGAGTCAACTGACAGATGCCTGTTGACAGGAGAAGTGTTGCTGTTTCAGTAAAGAGGTCAGAAATTCAAAAAGTCACGGACTTATTGACCCGCCCTCGTATCCTACTCGGGTCATACATGATATATTCCTTGCCAGTACTTTTCAAATAATTGTCGAACTCTTCAAACCATTTTATAATGCTTTCCTGTCTGACAACTGCTCTTCCCTTACTAATGTTTTCAGCTTCTCTCAAACTTAGATTTTGATTTAGTTTCCTTTTCACCGATTAACCTTTTGTTATTCAGCCTGTCATATAGCGTTGAACGACATACTATATACGAGTACCATATTTAGCTGCAGCTTTTCGGAGACTTATTTGGTTTGTACTTATATCCTCTAAGGCTTTTGAAATGTTTTCTGAATTCATTCCTTAAAAGATACCTAGGAATTTTAAAGGAACAAAAACACTTAAAATTACATTAAAAACGAAGGTATCCAAAAACTAAATCTGATTTTTCAGTACCCGGACACACATATTTTAACTTAAGTAATCCTGTCCGAATAAATGCATTTTCTTTCATTAAAACACAAAATATATTCCAAACTACCATTTAAGAAACTAAGAAAGAGGTTTTCGTTTTCCCTCATATTTTCAGTATCCGGTCCGGGAACTAAAAAAATTCTAAATTTTAGACATTAAAAAATATTCTATTAAAATTTATCATATTTATTCACAATATACAATTTTCTTTTGTAAAAAATGCTTCCATAATTTTTTTTGTTAAGCAAAACCACTTCACAAGCTCACCCTCTAATGTCGAACACGAGGTATATCTCTTAAACCATTCAGGTTATCTGCTTGAAACTTTGCATGTATTTGTGTAATACATCAGAGAATGTGTATTTGTTTATTCGCATTTATAAGTATGATGTACCTACTCGTACTCGTATTAATCACAAAAAATCACAGTGTCCGGACACTAACACTGTCCGGATACTAGTGCCTTTACCCTATATCCGTCTATGCAGACGGGGCCGCCAAACATCATAAGAATTTTCTTCTCAAAGCAGGCAAGAGCACCCTTATCCATTTTTGATAATGTCCATGGCCCTACGGCATAGAGTAGAACTCGAATTAATAAGGTCCTATAAAGGGTAACTTTTGTAGTCCGAGAGAGGCTTTTGCTAGCAGCAGTTGGCAAGAGATATTCTTCATTTGATCTCAGTCGTGGTGTCGTGGTCTGAATTCATAGCGGAACCTAGGTAGACAAAGTCCTTAACTACCTCAAGATTATATCTGTCGAGGGTGACGTTCTACCCGAGATTTCAGTGCTGGATGTCCTTTTTGCTTGACCGCATATACTATACTTTTCGTGCCCCCGTTGACCGCTAAGGGGGCTGCTTTCTTCCGAACATGTCAATATCGTTGGCATATATGAGTAATTGGAGTAACTTTTGAAAGATTGTGCCTCTCGTATTGGCGCATGAGCCTTGCACTATTCTTTCAAGAATGATGTTGAAGAAATTGCATGACAACGTACAACCAAATCCTTTTTTGACATCAATGGTCTCGGAGATATCTTTACTGGTCTTGATGAAGCAGCGTGCATTCTCCATCGTTACCCTGCACAGGCGGAAGAGGTTGACAGCGATCCTAAATCTAGACATTGCTCTGTATAGCTCATCTCTATAGATACTGTTACACGCGGCCTTGAAATAAATAAATAATGGGTTTTGTCCAAGGTCTGTCGTAGTGTGAATATTTGGCGGATGGTGGACTTTCCTGGCTTGAAGCCAAACTGATATGAATCAATCAGGTTGTTGACAGACGGCTTCAGGCGTTCAGACAGTACGACAGATAAGGGCTTGCATGCTTGGCGCAGTGTTTCCATTCATATGGAATTCTTTCACCCGACCATATTTAAAAGATGATTCATGGTCCTTATCAAGTCATCGCCAGCAATTTTGAAGAGCTCGGCAGTCAGGACATCCGCTCTAGCGGCTTTATTACTTAAGCTTGAGCAAAGATATTGCTATCTTGACTTCAATCAGGTCGGGCGGACGGAATTGTTGGTCTGCATCGTCCAGGTTAAAAGGTTCATTCTGCCTGACAACGATATTTGGTTCATCATCGCTGGCGGCAGAGGAACCCTTAAGTGATTAAAGGAGACTCGATCGGAAAAGGATTTGGCGAGCTTTTGCGATTGTAGCCGTCTGAAGTCGAAATTCCTCACAGCATTACCTTACCTTGGATATGAAAAGGTAATGAATCGATTCGATGTTGACTTCTACAAACCTTTCTCAAAACCTTTCTTTCGAAATAGCTGAACTATTTCTGACCGGAATCATAAGAATTTTGTATAAGGCCAGTTTTTCATTGCCAAAGATGGCTCTGTAACTCTATTGCATCCTGAGGCCAAAGAACAGAGAGCAGGTGCGATTTCTTCACTGATGTCGTTCCTGCTTGTTACTACGAAGCCCATATCTAAGTCAACTGATTCGAATTAATAACTGCCAACGATGATGTTCTGATCAAACTATCGGTATTGTACGTCCTTTGCTGATGACAGCATGTGCAATTTTTTCCCCTTACTCACGGAGGCTTCGTGCAATTATACCTGAATACCCGAATTCAAATCATGGGCCGCACTCGCAAGCCATCATCCATTTGCAGAGAAATGAACTTTGGTATAGCACACTGACAATTTTTTTGATCTGAACCCTCTTACGACTTGCAAGTTACTTCGAGAATGTAAGACTTTACAGACCGCAGTCGTAAGGGTGAATGCACTTAGTCTTTCTTGGGCTCCAGGTCACAAAGAGATCATGGCAAATGTTAGGCGAAATTCGGAGGAGGGTTTATTAGGACTCAAACCTACGTTAGAACTGCCTGTATCTTCGGATAAGGCTTCCATTGATATTTGGATTAATATAAGCAAAACTTCAGATAATACGAGTTTCCTGTATGACGAAAACAGTCGCTATTACGAATATTGGCTGGAGTATAATCTTGTGCTATGCCGAAAAGCGTCACTTACAAAATCTAAAGTAAACTACTGGTCCTCAATGTGCTTCACAACCACCCCTAGATCTGTTCTTCAAAAAACCAACTCCCATTCATTCTGCCCAACCAGTCACAGAGATCTTGAGCCATTCGTTCATTTTCCGTTTTACCAAATCACCGAACAAATTTATCTCACAATATCCTTCGTTTAAGAACTAATCGCCTCCTTCTAAGCCAGGGGTTGTAGTATCCCTACTTCGTTCGTTTCCATTTCATAGTCAACAACTGCAACTTTGGAGCCCACTCACAGGCACCATTCGCCCAAGAAGACAATCACAAGAGAGAAAGCACAAGATGTTCATCCTTCAGTAAGTATAAACACGACAATTTCTGTTCTGGAGACATAAACGAGCACCAGGACGACCGACGAAGGACTACGATGAGCCTGTGGATGTACTTTGTACACAGATGTGGATGACAATAAGGATGAGAATGAAGATGGCAATGACAATGGCTACCAAATGGAAAGCAGGGTGGAAATTTTCCTTGAATGTTTCTCAATTACACGCCTTCTTAAGCACAGTAGCATATCTCCTTCAAATCGTTGTCCTTCGTCTTGCCTCCTCGGCTTCCTCCTCCACCAGTAGTCGACTTCAATTTTACACTCTTTAGTTCACTTGCTTTGAGTTCTTAACCTCATTCCTTCCTTCCTCTATCCATTCATGGGTACAAGAAAGTCATGGGACTAGAAAAAAACAGAAGAAGGATCTCCTTAAGACTACTGATAGTGTACTCGTCTATGAGTATACGAATAGTGCATTGTTGAGCTTCTAGAACTGCCCCAAGAAGGACGATACTCGAATGTTGGAATGCTTTAGTGTTGCTTGATAACGACGACGCCATCTAAAAGGAGGTTAAATGGCATGGAGAGATAACATCGAATTCGGTTTATTTGCCGAAAACAAAATAATTGGCAAAAGTTTTCGTCCTTCTTGTTTCTCTTGTTGTTGTTGTTGCTGCTATTATAGTGCTAACAATATTTATTGGTCTTAGCTTAATCTCACTGAATGTGATATTTATGGAGAAAATGCTCGTAAAAATGTTGGACAAGCGGACTTAAGCTAAGCACTTGTAGATTAAATTCTATTACCCATGCGGAGTAGTGAAAATGTCGCTTGTTAATGTAGGCCTAGGATACATTTGAATAGCAAGTCCTTCAACCACTCAGACACTTTCAACGTTAGTGTAGTTTTTAGAAATTTACTGGGAATAAGGCTGTTGTGACAGTAAAATTTAAAGCGTAAATATTGATGACAGTTAAGCAGACTCCTGCTCCTAATATGCCAGAAACACCTCCGTAGAAATGTAAGTGATCCCTCGTGAGGCATACGATGTCAACATCAACTTCGTGTTCAAAGTTCTAATACGTGCTTGAGTCGCTTGTAAGTCATCCCCAATGATCTGAATTCCTCCTCGCTGCCCAATTAGATGGTCTACCTAGCTGTCCTGGTCTGGTGTTAAAGGGCATCGGATTGAGATGAGTGATGTACATTTTAGTGGCGTTTGACCAGCTATATTTTTCGAGCCTCATTGGTGGCCAGTCGACACATGAGATCTGTAGAAGTCTTACTGTCTTGGTGCTTAATACTGGCACTTTAGGAGTCAGAAGCCTCTGCAAATTTGGTTCCAATCTAACTTGTCGACGTGGCAGCGTCCTTTGGGCTATGATTTAAAACGTGGGAAGAGTTTTCTGACTATCGTTGGAAACCCCAAAAAGTAAGTACAACAGGGCGCCATGAACCTTAGATTGGAAAAGGTTTTAGTTAGGCTTCACCTAGGGTAGAATAAACTTTTGTGGTTCCTACGCAACCCCTAATCCACCACTGGCCATCTACTTAAAGCCGAAGGACGACATCGCAGTTTTGAAACGCGAGCGAAGTATCCTTTCCATATTGCACTGGAACGTCTACATATTTAGATAGTAGGACCACGAAGGCAGGATGGGATGGCAACGATTAGTATAAGGCCTCGTAGAAGTAGCATCTTCCGACAGGTGCTGGTTCCTTAAATGACGAGAATGAGACTCTGCAGCCGAACATCTTGCAGCTCTGCTAATAAGTCCTACTTCACGCCTCCCCGTGGCGCCATCTGGGAATCTCACTAGAGGTTGCGAAGTGAAGGGACAAAGGGAAGATGAAAAACTGCGACATCTACTACGGCAATTGCTATCGACGGCAAAAGCAGAGCTCATTTGGATGCGGATTTGTTGTCGGAGGCAGACTAAGACGAGAAGTCCTCAGCTTCCGGCATGTGAGCAAGCGCCTCGTAGAGATGCCGCTTCTGATGTGCTGGGTTTCACTCGTCCACCACAACGAAACCCCTGGTTCGATGATGAATGCCGACAAGCACATGCAGCTAAGCAAGATGCATATAACGCGGCGCTGCTTAGAAAGACCAGAGCTGCTCATGAGCTCTATAAGCGGAAGAGGAGAGACGAACACCGGCTTCTCAGGAGGAAGAAGAAAGAGCATGAGAAGCGCGCGATCGAGGAAATTGAGAGATGCTACTCCAGGAATGAGGTTCGGAAGTTTTACCAAAAGGTAAAAATAACATGCCGCGGAAACAAACCCCGAACCGAAGCCTGTAGAGATGAACAAGGGAACATCGTAGTAGAATCGCAGTCGATGCTGAGGATTTGGAAAGATCATTTCTGCAGACTGTATAACGGCGATGACGGACCAAATACCGCTGTCAGGCAGAATCAACCTTTCAACCTGGACGATGATGACCAACAATTCCGTCCACCCGACCTGGATGAAGTGAAGATAGCCATATTGAAGCTTAAATCCAACAAAGCTGCTGGAGCGGATGGCCTGACTGCCGAGCTCTTCAAAGCGGCAGGCGATGACTTGGTAAAGAGCATACACCAACTTATCTGTAAAATATGGTCGGACGAAAGTATGCCCGATGAATGGAACCTCAGCATTGTTTGTCCAATTCTCAAGAAAGGAGACCCTCTGAACTGCGCCAACTGCAGAGGCATCAGTCTCCTTAACATCGCATATAAGATCTTATCCGCCGTATTGTGTGAACGCCTGAAGCCGTTTGTCAACAACCTGATAGGTCCATATCAGTGTGGCTTCAGGCCAGGAAGGTCCACCATCGAGCAGATATTCACACTACGGCAGATCTTGGAGAAGACCCATGAGCTTCACATCGATACCCACCACCTATTCATCGATTTTAAGGCCGCGTATGACAGCATCTATAGAGACGAGCTATATAGAGCAAACTCGTCCGTCTGTGCAGGATGACGATGGAGAATGCACGCTGCTCCATCAAGGTCGGTAAAGATCTCACCGAGACCTTTGATGTCCAGAAAGGATTTGGACAAGGCGATGCGCTGTCATGCGATTTTTTCAACATCGTACTTGAAAGAATACTGCAAAACTCACGAGCAATCACAAGTGGCACTATCTTTCAAAAGTCCGTCCAACTACTCGCATACGCCGAGGATATTGACATAATCGGGAGAAAACAGCGTGCTGGCTGCTGGCCGGCAGTGGCGCTTTCGCGAGTATTGAGACGGAAGCGGCGAAAATGGGTTTAGCGGTCAATGAGGGCAAGACCAAGTATATGCTGTCAAGCAAAAAGGACAACCAACGCCGACATCTCGGGCAGAACGTCACCCTCGACAGATATAACTTTGAGGTAGTTAAGGACTTTGTCTACCTAGGCTCTGCTATAAATACAGAGAACGACACCAGCGCTGAGATCAAGCGAAGAATAACTCTTGCTAACCGCTGTTTCTTTGGGTTAAGAAGGCAATTGAGTAGCAAAGCCCTCTCTCGGACAACAAAAGTCACCCAAGACTTTAATAATCCCGGTCCTGCTCTATGGCGCAGAGGCATGGACATGGATGAGGGTGTTCTTGGTTGCTTCGAGAGAGAAATTCTTCGGGCGATCTTCGGTCCCGTCTGCATTGACGGTGAGTGGAGGAGGAGATATAACGACGAACTGTATGGACTGTACAGCGACATGGACCTAGCCAGAAGAGTGAAGATCCAAAGACTGAGATGGCTGGGTCATGTAGAGCGCATGGACACCAATGCTCCGGTCCGAAAAGTATTCGAATCCGCCCCCGAGGGACAGCGCCGTAGAGGAAGGCCAAGACTCAGGTGGCGCACGCAAGTGAAAGAGGACCTCAGCCAACTTAGCGTGCGAAACTGGAGACAGCTGGCCAGGGATCGAGCTGGCTGGAGAAGCTTGTTGACTGAGGCCCAGGTCCACCCCGGACTGTAGCGCCACCTTAAGTAAAGTAAGTAAGTAGGACCACGAAGGCAAAGGGAAAATCACTTATCGAAGCTAATGCATCCCTGGACATTCATTAACCTGGCAAACCAATGTGCAACAGAAAATTTTCGTAAAAGGGGCGGTGAGTAAATCATCGACATTTCGTGGACAACTCACTCCTGTGGGAAACTTATTGACGTGCAAGCGCAGAATTTACTCATAATGACAACGAGGCAATAGTATTTAACGTCAGCCAAGAAAGGGAAGACATGCTGTTTGAAGAAGATACTTTCGAGGAAATGTTAAAAACTTGCACCATTATTGACAACGGAACTGTGGGGAGTCTTGTGCTTCAGCTGATCCAGATTATCACCACAGGCCACGACGCAGCTATACCCAGAATAACAACCAGTAATAAGTCGGAGCACCGGTAATGGGATGACGACGAAGGCAGATAGAACTTCCAGCAACGGGAAAGCCTTGATAGTGTTAAAGCAGCAGAGCTTTCTGAATGGTGATAAAGAAGCATAAAGGAAATAGTTCTCCCCTATTAACATCCCCGGCTATTCTAAGAGTGATACTGACTAGTTAGTCAGCATGAAGCACATCCCCGCAACCATCATAGAGAAACTGTCCCGAGAATGCAATAAGCTGGGAGACAACACAGCCCCTGGACCATCATCATAGTTATGATGGGGCTCAATACTAAAACGTTTCCGGAGGAGTCCCGCAGGGCACAGTACTCGAACCTTTTCATTGGAACATATACAATGGAGTTTTGTAACCAACACTATCCAAAAAAGTCGAAGTGATCAGGCTCGCTGACGACATAGCCAAACATATCTACGAAATGAACCCCGCTACAGATGATGCAGTTGCAAGAATCAGGATTTGATTTGGGTTTGCCTGTCTGGAACTACCCGATTACAAGATTGAGGTTGTCTCAAAAAACAGAAGCAAGACTGTATGGTATGTGAACTTCTGAACCGGCAACCAAACAATAATGTCAAACGAGTTCCTAAAATGTTCCTGAAGGCCCACATTGCAAGATGACAAAGCTTATAAAGGCAACATTTTCTCGGTGACCGAGGATTCTGCTATTCAATGTGGTTAGTTTGGTCCGCCTGTACACTCTAGTGCACTTGAAGTCGAATAGCTTGTGACAAAGATGTATCTGCTCAATCATGATTTTCATCGGCTTTCGAAAAACTTTAGATGACATCCGTGCAAATGAGAGACATAGCATGTAATGATCAAAGTGAAAAAACTGCAGCATCAGCAGTGATATGTCAAGCGTTTTGGGACAGATCCAAAAATGGTAAGTGAAACCACAAACTGAGGGCCATAGATTTGGGCACTACTGTTCGCACCTGTGTCCGAAATGTCCAAACGAAAATGAAAATGCAAAGAAATCAGATGTTTTACAGCTCATACAGAAAGGACTAATCACACGATCTTAGTGACCAGTTCACATCACAAAAATGAGAAATATGCTGTCCAGGAAAGTAATCTTGCAATAACGTGAAAACGAAGATAGTAGTAGGAGATGTGGCACCGTTTTGTTGAAACCACATGTCTTCTACACCCATATCTTTAATTTTAGGCCAACAAAACATTGTGTGAACATTGGTCATCCAAACGCAGACATTTAAGTACCCAATAGGCGTATGTATGGGAGAGTTGAACTTTATAAGGACATAGATGCAAATCCAAATGCCGTACTTTACATAATGTGCCGTAAGACAGGCCCAAATGCTGTGCTCGCTGTGAAATCGATAGACTTGCATCTTCTTCAACACTTTTACTAACGCCTGCCATATTTTCTAAAGAGCGCGTATTTGGATGATGAATAGGCCTAAAGGAATTTATAACAGAACCAGGCTCTTCGATCATTTGCCCATAGTATGCTCATATGGGCGATTACGTCGACCGTAATCTGCTCGTAATACTCGTAACATACCTACTACAGAATCATTATTTTTGTAGTAAGTTTCCACAAATTTAACAGGTTCAGCGATTATAAAATGGCTTGCGGCAAACCACAAACTAAACATGTTCAGTCTTACTCACTTAGACACTTCCTCTTGTTCCAAGTGGTCACGGATGAATTCCCCAGATGGAGTCGACAGTGAGGTGCTTCGACATATTTGATTGGGATACCGACCCTCCTCATTTAAGATCACGACCCGAAACGTCAACGAATTATGAATTGACAGTATTCACCTGGAACGTACGTACACTATACACTCCCAGTGCTGCTCAAAAGTTTGAATTTGTTGAATTTGTACCTACGCTGTACAAGGGAGATACTACCGCAATCGAGGAGATACGTTGGATACGATAAGGTATGTAAAGAAGACAACATTGCGATAGTTATTAAAGTTGCCACAAAAGGATGTGCATGATAGAATGCGGATTCGTAGTAGGAAATTGGCTACGATCCAAGGGTGTTGATTTAAAGCCGAAACGCGATTATAAATCCACATCCGAGGCACATTCTACACCATCAGCCTAATATATGGACATGCTCCTAACGACGAAGCAGAAGACCCTATCAAGAAGCAATTTTTTGACCTCCTGGACAGAGCCTATTGAACCTGTTCGAAGGGGACTTCAATGCTAAAATTGGAACAGAAAACATCTTTAGCCGATTGGTTGGTAAACACAGCCTCTACAACACGAAAACAGACAATGCCTTCCGACAAATCGAATTTGCAGCATCCTGAATCACGATGATAGGTAAGGTTTGGTTGCAAAGCTAATGATCCACAAAGAAAACTGGCACTTTCCGGATGTTCGACCCGCAAATAAAATCGACCATGTGCTAATAGATGAAAGGAGCACATTTAGCATTCAATTGGTGCACGTGCACACATTCCGTGCCATTTTCTTGTTGCATGTAGATTCAAAGCTAAGCTGTCAAATAAGATGGAGCTGCAGACCGGCCAGAAAAAAAAAAATCAATATCGGACATCTTAGCACGGCTGGAGTAGCCAGAGTCTACAGATAGCACCTGAGTGAAAGAATCTCCGCTGTGCAGTAGTCACCCACAAACGCTAACAAAATGTGGATCCAGTATCGACATCACTAAGAAAGTAGCCAAGACCTAGTCGCCGAAGCGCAGAATATAGAAGATGTGTTTAAGCAGAATTTTCAGTCGCTGCTAAATGAGCTTAATGAAGAGAGCGTGATATAGCAAAAAGAGAACCTTCGTCCTGTCAATGAAAACCCAGTTCCATCACCTTGTATACCAGGGAAGGTCTTCAAGTACTTGGTAGAGTGCATGCACTCGGAGAATATGTCCGATAACTGGACCATCAGCTCTATATGCCCTATCTACAATAAGATCCTTTCCAAAGGAACTATGTGAATGTCCGAAGCCATTCTGCAGCACACTTCCTGCCCGGCAGATCGACAATAGACCAAATTTTTACACTGAGGCAAATCCTTTTCATCGATTTTATAGCCGCATATGATAGCATTCATCATCAGGAGCTCTACATGGCAATGGCCGGATTCGAGATCCCGACAAAATTAATTCAAGTTTGTCCCGTGACTTAGAAAAACAGGAGGTGCAATGTGCAGTTTGGGAACAGCACATCCGAACTATTTTAAGCATGCACCGCATTTCGGCAATGAGATGCGCTGTCATATGATTTCATCAATCTTTTTCTGTAGCAGATATGGCGAAGGGGAGCACTATCACGGAAAGTGTTATCTTCAAAAGATCTGTCCAACTACTGGGGCACTCAGACGATGTCCACATCTTAGCCTCTCCCAACTCAGATCAGACGAAGTTGGAAGGGATTTTAGTGAATAAGGACACGACGGAATACATGCTATCAACATAGAAAGATACATCTTTCCACACATAAAACAAAACGTCACTATTGGTAGCAACAACTTCGAGGTAGTTGAGGATTTTAATTACCTACACAGTAGTAAGTAGCACGAGGTTTCCTCATAAACGAATCCACAAAGCAACCTGGCTATCTCCGGACGGTCGAACCGCCAACCAAATCGACCATGTGCTTATCGACGGACGACACTCGTCGAATATCCTGGATGTTCAAACATTCGGAAGGGCAAACGTCGACTCTGACCATTTTTTGGTAGCAGCCCGACTCAGAGGTTGACTTTCCAATGAATGAAATCAGCCACAACATACTAAAAGGAGGTTCGACATTGGACGCCTACGCACAACCGAAATAACCAGAGACTACAGAGAGCGACTGGAAGAAAAACTCTCCGAAACGCCGTTGCCCACCACCAACGCCAGCACCATGTGGTCGGACTACACTTTCATCAAAGAGGTGGCCGAAACCACTCTAGGCTGCCAAACACCTCGAAATAGAAGCCACTGGTATGATGAGGAATATCCGCAAAAGAAAAGGGCAACCAACGAAGAATCCAAGAAAACACTGCAACGCGTCACCAGAGCAGCATGAGATGAGTATAGAACCAGAAGGAGGGAGGAGAAAAGACTACTGCACCAAATGAAAAGAACCTACCCAGTCTCCCTGCTCATGGATATACAGGAGTGCTGGAACAGAAGGTACACTCGAAGCTTCGAAGGTCATAAAACAGTTCTCCAAGCACTCCGTACCGGTAAAGGCAACCTCATTACCCATCAAAAAGAAATTCTGGATATGTTCAAGCAATATTTCCAACAGTTGCTTTAAGGACATGACCAAGAGAGAGTGATAGGGCAAGACGAGAACCCACCACCAGTCGATGAAATAGTTCTCCCACCCAGCTCAGATCCCACCCCAGTCGGTACAGCTATCCAAACGCTGAAGAACAACAAGGTCGCTGTCTCAGACGGCTTGCCATCAGAGCTCTTTAAAGCCTGAGGCAATGTTTTGGAAAATGTAAGGAAAATGCACCAGATCATGTGCAAAGTATGGGAGGATGAAAGCATTCCCGACAAATGGAACATCAGCTCTATCTGGCCCATCTACAAAAAGGGTGATCCTATGTCTTGTAACAACTATCGAGGCATATTCCTACTTAACGCCGCCTATAAGATCGTATGGAGTGTATTGTGTGAACGTCTGAAGCCGTATTGCACCGCACACATCGGCCAATATCAGTGCTGCTTCTTTTCACAATAAGACAGACCCTGGAAAATATTATCGAATTTCAAATCGATACACACCATCTTTTTATTGACTTTAAAGCCGCATACGACAGTGTCCATCGCACCAAACTATACTATATAATGCGATGGCCGAATTCGGGATCCCGAGGAAACTGATCTGGTTTTGTCGTGCAACACTAGAAAATTCCCGATGCGCCATGCAGTATGGAAATAGAACTTTCGTATTGTTCCAAACCTGTACCGGATTTCGGCAAGGAGACGCGTTGTCGTGTGATTTCTTCAATCTTGTCTTAGAACAGATAGTACGTCGAGCCAATCGGACGATATCGATATCATCGCACAATCTCAGCGTTCTGTAATTGAAGCCTTTACGGCAGCTGAAGAAGAGGCGAAACGAGTTTATTTACCTCGTAGCAAATGTCAACTCCACAAATGACATCTTGGTGGAGATTCGGCGAAAAGGCAACCGCTGCTACTTGGGTTTGTCAAAACAACTTGGGTCCAAGCTCCTAACTCAAAGAGTCAAGATCATGCTCTACAAAGATCTAATCTTGCCAGTCCTGCTTTATGTAGCCGAAAGCTGGACGATAAGTAAGACAGCAGAACAAGTCCTTGGCTATTTTGAAAGAAAAATCCTTCGTCGAATATTTGGTCCTGTCTGCGAGGAAGGTGTATTGTGAAGAAGGCATAACCGCGAACCCTACAAGCTGTACTAGGATGTGGATATAGTCTGAAAGCCAAAAATCCGTCGACTAAATTCGGTCGGTCACATCAAGCGAATGGATAACAATGCTCCAGCTAAGAGGGTCTTCCAATCCCAGCCACTAGGTTCGAGAAGAAAAGGACACCGAACCTCCGGTTTAGAGACCAGGCGATTGCAGACGTTAGAAAACCTGGTTATGGATGGAAGGCTACTGTTGCTCAGGCTTTGACACTTTAAGAGTTGCTAGCCTGATACCTCGGAGTCAATATCAACACCACAAATGACACCTTAATGGAGATTCGATGACGAATTAATCTAGAAAACCGCTGCTACTTCGGTTTGACTAAATCTCGGAACACGAAGTGTTAGCTCTATAAAACATTGATCCTTCTAGTTCTGCTTAACGGCGGCGAGTACTGACAACCAGGAAAGTAAAGCAGATACTGAACTCTTTCGAGAGAAAATTCTTCGGCTGCTATTTTGTCCCATGTGCGAGAAAGCCAAATAGAGGAGAGAGTACGACCTCAAACCTACGAACTGCACCAAGATATACATGCAGTCCAAAACGAAAAAACTCGTCAACTACACAATGCTCCAGCTAAGATCAAGTCATCGTGATATCTCATCGTGCTAGAGCTCTTGACCTGGAACACTGGAAGAAGCGTCCCCGGGATCACATAGAATGAAAGGCTGCACTGACTCAGACACCCTCCACGGCTCGGGAGCTTGTTAAGTAACTAAGTATCTAAGGAGAATGGTGTTTTTCAGTTGCTTGATCCGTTTGTAAGGGTTATTGCAATCTAAGTTAGCGACAACGAGATTACTTTCAGAACCTGTTGATAAAATTTGATTACCTGTCAATCTTATGTTTTAAGTAACATCTGTCATCTGAAGGTGAAGACCTTGAAGACGTTGCTAAGGCTGGACTGTAGAGTTAAATCCTTACTTAAGAAAGAGTACAGCAACCGCACTTACCTATTGCGGAATGCCCAGACTCCTTAGTCGAGGACTATATTTCAACATGGAATAGACGTCGTAGAGAGGGATAGTTAAGCCTGAAGGATAGAAAGCCCCAGTAGTAGTAGTATTCCCAATAAAATGAAAAGTATCGCGGAATCGAGCAGACTAGATAAATATTTCGGTTGAATCTCAACCTCTGGGTAAATTGCCGGAAGATTTCAATTATAAATAAAATCCAGATTGGGTCCTTGGAAACTGGTTAAAGAAAGTTACTTTGTTATACACCACTTGAAGCCTAGTCACAGTATGAGGTGGCATTAATTTATTGCTCTGAGTAGGACTTAATTTGTCTACATATGCACCCTTTCCTACATACTAGGAATACTTATTTAATTTTCCTTTATATGTGCCCTTATGCAAATATGTATCTCTTCGAGCCTACATATGTATATGCAGAGTTTATCAAATAGCCTTCATTTACCAATTTCAGTTATTTTCTAGTCGATAAACTTCCAATGAATTCCGATTGAATCCAATCCTCTGAAACGTCAAGGCCATAAACAGTTTCGTCCTGTCGCAAGCATCTGCTTCAATTCATTTCAGTTTGGTTCAGCTCTCCAAACACTGCTACTGGCATCCTTCCAAAAATAAAAAAAATTTAAATTTTCTTCTATTGTTGCAGCTTTGTATACAGATACAAATATTCAAATGTACAAGTACTCGTACAAGGATATCTCATGCTTCTAAATATATTCGTATCTGTGAGAACTAATCCCTGCTTCATGCGTCGAATTAAATATGTGCTAGTTGGTTTCTAAGCAGCTAAGTCGACCGGAAAATTAACTTACACTTTACCCCATACTCACTTTGTGTTTATAGACGAAAGAGAAAGGGAACAAATTTATTCGCATGTCCTTGCACCCCTATTAGATACGATTTTGAAACTCCCCGCCTAACTCTCTGCTCTGCTCTGCTTAGCACTAAAAAGACAATTTTCTCCGTTTCTTTCGAGTATGGGTGTTAAGAAAAAAAAACAAAAAAAAACAAGAAAAAAAGGAGGCAGTGTCGTTCCACATAGTTACCCCCAATAAAAACCAACTCAACATATACGAGTACACCCTGCAGTATATGAGTGTCGTGTCCTTCGATCTAAGGACTGAGATAATTTGTCTTAACTCCTACCAAGCAAACACATTACGATCCTTCGAATGATTTGTACAATCAGAATTGTGTGTGGGTGTCCTAGCTCCTGGCTGAGCCAATTTTATTGAACTGAACATGCCCCAGACCAGGGATACAGAAATCATCGTCAAGATTTAATGGAAATCACCAAATCTTAATGGCAATCCTATATTCTATATCCCAAACGATGATAGGGATGACGATATCCTTTTACGAGTTCGTCGAGTCGTATCGAAAACTACGAGTATGTACGTTGGTATAGTGAACAAAAACAAAAAAAAAAACAAAAACTCCAAAGAGAGACAGAGATATCCTTGGAATGACTCTAAGCTACTCTCGGCATGAAATGGAAGTACTTTTACCGGAAAACGATGAATAATAGAGTTGGTGTAGTCGATACAGGGATTCAGAATACAGAATTGAGAATACAAAATTGAGAATACAGAATCCTGAATCCTGAATCCTGAATGCTGAATGCTGATTCTCAAACCCCAATTCCAATCTCAACCCACTACAAATAGAGGTCAATCGTTGAAAGCTTTGTTTTCATCATTTATTCAGTGGGAAGAGAAATGAAACAGCACTGCCGCTTCCTTTCCTCATCCGAACCCAAAGGTTCTATGCTAGCCACTTGGGTTTGAATCCTTTTACATTCCAGACCAAATACATTGAGGAAACCAACGCTGGGTAACTGAAGAAAAGAGTGTCTATGCAGGAAACCCATTCGAAATTGAAAACCACTTAAGCCAATCAGATCACCAAGAATGACGAGAATAACGAGAGACTGCCATGAGGAGAACCCAACAACGACGATGATGATGACGTCGAACCAAGGATTCGAATAATTAAATTTAATTGATATTCAGATTCTCTGGCAAATGGTTTATTGTCTTCTTCTTTGGGCAACATCACAGATAAGGGACACAATTTGCCATGCCATGCCTCATAGATGGATGGGAAGTATCGTGTGTGAATGTGGCAAGGCTTTGTTGAAAATTTAAAATTTTTGTTAATGGATTTTACAGGTAGATGATGCAAGTTTTCAACTGGCTTAGGTCCCAACGAGACTACCACTATCCAATTGAAATGCTTTGTGGAGCATAGTAATCAATTGATCAATGGACAAACAAATTTTGGATTGTCGTAATCCATTGGAGAGGGTTCTGCATTTTACATTAGGTACAAACTTCAATTCAGAATGTACGAGTATGGTTTTGAAGAACATTTTGTCGATGGTCTAAGGTCCTGGAACTGGAGAAGGTACGTTTTCTTTACTCGGTGCTGACATGCTATGGCATTTCGTGTATCTGGTGAATAAAATGTTGCCTGATAGCGCGCAAAATATAGGTACATTGTAGTTTTATTCATTTTCTTCCCCTAGAAAAGCAACGACCAAACGGGGAGACTTTGTATAGAGAGCCCTTTATGGAGGAAGCTTGACAATATCCCTATACTTTTGCTGCAATTTGAAATATCTTATGTTCTTATCATAAAACTATCTATTGTACCACAGTAATAAGCAAAGTATTTCTTCTGCTCTTCTGTCGACCACTATGTGTCTATATATACTCGTATTTGCCTTCACATCCATGACATATTCAAAACAGCTATTGAACAAAAATCTTGATAACGAAAGGAACTTCGACTGAATACTACGAAGACAGGACTTCTCTTTGTGCTTTTATAAATCATCAACACCTGCTTATCTTCATTTTTTTGTTCCGATAACTTACTTACTTACTTACTTTAGGTGGCGCTACAGTCCGGGGTGGACCTAGGCCTCAGTCAACAAGCTTCTCCAGCCAGCTCGATCCCTGGCTAGCTGTCTCCAGTTTCGCACGCTAAGTTGGCTGAGGTCCTCTTCCACTTGCGTGCGCCACCTGAGTCTTGGCCTTCCTCTACTGCGCTGTCCCTCGGGGGCGGATTCGAATACTTTTCGGACCGGAGCATTGGTGTCCATGCGCTCTACATGACCCAGCCATCTCAGTCTTTGGATCTTCACTCTTCTGGCTAAGTCCATGTCGCTGTACAGTCCATACATTTCGTAGTTGTATCTCCTCCTCCACTCACCGTCAATGCAGACGGGACCGAAGATCGCCCGAAGAATTTTTCTCTCGAAGCAACCAAGAACACCCTCATCCATTTTTGATAATGTCCATGCCTCTGCGCCATAGAGCAGGACCGGGATTATTCAAGTCTTATAAAGGGTGACTTTTGTTGTCCGAGAGAGGGCTTTGCTACTCAATTGCCTTCTTAACCCAAAGAAACAGCGGTTGGCAAGAGTTATTCTTCGCTTGATCTCAGCGCTGGTGTCGTTGTCTGTATTTATAGCGGAGCCTAGGTAGACAAAGTCCTTAACTACCTCAAAGTTATATCTGACAAGGGTGACGTTCTGCCCGAGACGTCGGTGTTGGTTGTCCTTTTTGCTTGACAGCATATATTTGGTCTTGCCCTCATTGACCGCTAAACCCATTTTCGCCGCTTCCGTCTCAATACTCGCGAAAGGGCCACTGACATCACGCCGCTTTCTCCCTATTATGTCAATATCGTCGGCGTATGCGAGTAGTTGGATGGACTTTTGAAAGATAGTGCCTCTTGTGTTTGCTCGTGAGTTTTGCACTATTCTTTCAGTACGATGTTGAAAAAATCGCATGACAGCGCATCGCCTTGTCTAAATCCTTTCTGGACATCAAAGGTCTTGGTGAGATCTTTACCGACCTTGATGGAGCAGCGTGCATTCTCCATCGTCATCCTGCACAGACGGACGAGTTTGGCAGGGATGCCAAAACTAGACATTGCTCTATATAGCTCGTCTCTATAGATGCTGTCATACGCGGCCTTAAAATCGATGAATAGGTGGTGGGTATCGATCTGAAGCTCATGGGTCTTCTCCAAGATCTGCCGTAGTGTGAATATCTGGTCGATGGTGGACTTTCCTGGCCTGAAGCCACACTGATATGGACCTATCAGGTTGTTGACGAACGGCTTCAGGCGTTCACACAATACGGCGGATAAGATCTTATATGCGATGTAAAGGAGACTGATGCCTCTGTAGTTGGCGCAGTTCAGAGGGTCTCCTTTCTTGAGAATTGGACAAACAATGCTGAGGTTCCATTCATCGGGCATACTTTCGTCCGACCATATTTTACAGATGAGTTGGTGTATGCTCCTTACCAAGTCATCGCCTGCCGCTTTGAAGAGCTCGGCAGTCAGGCCATCCGCTCCAGCAGCTTTGCTGGATGTAAGCTTCAATATGGCTATCTTCACTTCATCCAGGTCGGGTGGACGGAATTGTTGGTCATCATCGTCCAGGTTGAAAGGTTGATTCTGCCTGACAGCGGTATTTGGTCCGTCATCGCCGTTATACAGTCTGCAGAAATGATCTTTCCAAATCCTCAGCATCGACTGCGATTCTACTACGATGTTCTCTTGTTCATCTCTACAGGCTTCGGTTCGGGGCATCTCTCAATATCCTCGATCGCGCGCTTCTCATGCTCTTTCTTCTTCCTCCTGAGAAGCCGGTGCTCGTCTCTCCTTTTCCGCTCATAGAGCTCCTGAGCAGCTCTGGTCTTTCTAAGCAGCGCCGCGTTATATGCATCTTGCTTAGCTGCATGTGCTTGCCGGCATTCATCATCGAACCAGGGGTTTCGTTGTGGTGGACGGGTGAAACCCAGCACATCAGAAGCGGAATCTCTGATGGCGTTTTGGCAGTGGTTCCAATGGTCTTCGATGCTTGATGCTGGCGGCATTGGACCTCTTAAGAGATTAAGAGACACTCGATAGGAAAAGGACTTGGCGATCTCTTGCGATTGTAGCCGTCTGACGTCGAATTTCGTCACAGCATTAGTTTGTCTTGGCGTAGTTTGGGATATCCAAACCGAAATCCACAACCGTACCTTGGCTACAACAAAGTAATGGTCCGAGTCGATGTTGGCTCCTCGGAACGTACGGACATCCATAATACTGGAGGAGTGTCTTGCGTCGATCGCAATGTGATCAATCTGGTTGACTGTTGATTGATCAGGAGTTCTCCAAGTCCCCTTGTGTATGTCGATATGTGGGGACCGTGTGCTAGCTACGACAATGTTTCACCCCACCGAAAGGTCGATAAGCCTGAATCCGTTATTGGAGGTGGTCTCATGCTTTGCATTAAAATCACCGAGAACAATTTTAATGTCATAGCTAGGGCATTGCTCGTAGGTCTTGTTAGGGAGCTCATAGAAGGCATCCTTGGTGTCGTCATCTTTCTCCTCTGTGGAGGCATGCGCCCATATAAGGCTAATGTTTGCGAATTTAGACTGAATGCAGATTGCTACGAGGCGTTCGCTCACATGCCGGAAACTCAGGACTTCTTGTCTTAGTCTGCCTCCAGCAACAAACCCGCATCCAAATAAGCGCTGCTTTTGCCGTCGATAGCAATTGCCGTAGTAGATGTCGCAGTTTTTCATCTTCTTTTTGTCCGGCCCATCCCATCGCATTTCTTGGATGGCGGTTATGTCTGCTTTGCAGCAGTCTAGGGCCTCCGCTAGTTGCTCGGCTGCACGTGGTCCATTAAGGGATCTAACATTCCACGTGCAAATCCGAAGCTCATTGTCCTTAAATCGTTTGCGTGGGTTGTCAACAGTAGATGCGTCCATATCCGAGGCTTGTTGATGCTTCGTAACTTAATCTTTTTTAAATGGCCGGGCAGTTACGCCGGCGGCACAACCCCCAACCTGGAGGACCAGTTCCACTTTGAGTGCCCCTAGGACGAGGGGTCGGTTACACCGAAGCCAGTTACCCGTTCCGGGATGTGAGCGCTGCCGTTGGCCCTTATAGGGCTCGTCCGCCACCATCTCTTTTCCAAGACCCTGACTAAGTCCTGGAATTCTTTCCGGGCTGAGCTCCAAATATGTCGGAGTAGCCCGGATAAGGTCTTGTTTTGTTTTTCCGACACTAATCCTGGTTAATGGAGCAGGAAACTCGCCATTTGCCCCCTTCACTTCGCAACCTCTAGTGAGATTCCCAGATGGCGCCACGGGGAGGCGTGAAGTAGGACTTATTAGCAGAGCTGCAAGATGTTCGGCTGTAGAGGCTCATTCTCGTCATTTAAGGAACCAGCACCTGTCGGAAGATGCTACTTCTACGAGGCCTTATACTAATCGTTGCCATCTATTCCGATAAAGGACTGCTTAAATTTGCTGACGTTGGAGCCATTCTACAGGCCACCCTTCTTCGGATGACCTCGTTAGTGTGACCAGAAGTTTGCAGATATTTTGTTTCACTGATCCAATTGCTTCTGATTTTTCCCTTTCTTTGAACCTCGTCTGGAACTTGGACTTCTGTGGCTTGTGGGAATAGGTGCTGTCACTTTTTTGCTTATTACCAATATGCTTTCAAACATAATCCAATATGCGCGTCTTAAGGCCGGACATACGAATGTCCTGTAAAGTAAGCCCTTAGACCTTTGTGTACTACAAAATACTGAGGTCGTTCTAAATAAATGCGAGGAGTTGATTCGGAAAACGACATCGCAGATGCTTCGAAATTCATTCTTTCGTCTTAAGGATGTAGTAATAGACCTATCATCAGCTGCTTCAATAGAAAATCTTTTATGTTTGTACTTAAGCCAACGGACCTTGTACACTTGGTGTCTTGACGTAGTCGGTTGTATCACATGAAATGTCCGAAGCCAATATTATTTTTCCGTAAATTTTTATTCAATCAACATAGGATCCGTTGGCATCTATGACATTCTTTCAACCTGATACGAGGTCAAATATTCCTTTTTCGTAGAAGTGCTGACTTTTTGAGGCAATGAAATTTTTAAAGGCTTTAATGAGCTCTACTCGGTTCCGCAAGACCTTCTGCCGGCAAAATGAATCCAGATTGCGCAAAGATGGTAATTAGTTGGGGAAATGTCAGGAGAGTACGGTGGATGTGGAAGAATTTCAAATCCAAATTGCAACAGGTTTTGCATCCTTACTTTTGAGGTATGGGGTCTAGCATTGTCATGCAAAAGGATCGGACCGTGCCAAATGATAAACGCAGGTTGCCTTTTAGCCAATTTGGCATGCAATATGTCGATTTTCTCACAATATTTGATAGTGTTCATCGATTCTTTTGGTTGAAGAAATGAAAAGTGGATTAGTCCTTTCGATGACCACCAAATTGTGATCATAATCCTTTTTTGGAAAAGATCGGGCTTAGGGGTGTGTTTTGGGTTTTCATCTGCATCAAACCACTGTCCAAGTGTTGTAAGATTTTCATATAGTATCCACTTTACGGTGCAAAAACGGAACAGTTTGATTTCTTAATGTAAGCGATGCGCAGATTTCCAGGCGTCGTAGTTTTTGGGATTCGTTCAGTTCATGGGGTACCCACTTATCGAATTTCTTTATCTTTCCTATGAGAAAAAGTTGTCGACTTATTGTCATTGGGGATACAGCCATGCTTTGTGCAATTCTCCGAACTGATTTCGTTAGGTCCGCATCAACCGTTGCTCTTAAAACATCGTCGGCAACTATCGTTTCCTGCTTCCCACGTGGTTCATTTTCGAGGCTGAAATCTCCCGAATGGAACTTTTCGAACCGCTATATTCTCAAATGCGTCATTGAAATTTCTCATTGCCAATGACCCAATATGTCCCATTTTAAATTCAACAAGGAAGAGGGTTCGAATTTGAACTGCCGACAGCATGGTAAATAATTCCTTAAAAACAAAATAACGGTGCTTGTAACAACCCCTAAAATTCTCACACGTCAAGCAAACGTACCACTTTATCTTATAAAAAAAAATTAACGTTCTGCCACAGATATTCAATGGAGAACTTCTTATTTCCGAATGAGCGAAAATCTGACATTTCCTGTGGTACGACCCAATACAACAGTATCGCAGAGGTCGGAAGAGCATCGTGCCTTCGCTAACATGTCAACAAGTTTTTCGTTTGTAGAGCAAAACTTCTGAATACCCTTCAGCCAGGGCTCAGCACCATCGACAACATTTGTGATACCGAATGAAACTCATGTAAAAATCCACGCCTGCTAAACTCCTAAAACATTCAATTTTCACCCTTTTCAAAAAAAATTATTATACTTTCTTAAATAAGGTGGAATAAGGTCCAGCGTGGACCTGGGACTCAGCTAACAAATGTCCCCACGCAGCTCGATATATTGCTAGCTGCCTCCAGTTATGCACGCTAGGTTGAGGTCACCTTCCACTTACGGGCGCCATTCCTATACTGCGCTGTCTTTCGAGGGCGGATTTGAAGACTTTTCGGACCGAAACATTGATGCCCATCCGCTCTACATAATCCAACCATTTCAGCCATTGGACCTTCACCCTTCTGGCTTAGTTGATGTCGCTGTACAGCCCGCACAGTTTATTGCTCCTCTCACCGTCTATACAGGCAGGACCGAAAATCACTCGAAGAATTTTCCTCACAAAGCAGCCAAGAGCACTCTTATCCGTTTTTGATAACATCCATATCCATTTTGCTGTTCGAGAGAGGGCTTTGCTACTCAATTGCCTTCTTAGCCCAAAGAACCAGCGATTTGCAAGTCATTCTTCGTTTGATTTCAGAACTTAACTAGCTCAAATTTATACTTGTCGAAGTTGACGTTCTGTTCAAAACGTCGGTGTTGAGTGTCCTCTTAACTTGACTGCATAAACTTAGTCTTGCCCTCAATGACCACTAAACCCATTTTCGCCGCTCGGAAAAGCGTCGTTGACATTATGCTGCTTTCCTTCGATTATGTCAATATCATCGACGTATGCGAGTAATTGAACGGACTTTTGAAAGATCGTACCTATCATGTCAAAAAATCCTTTTTTGACATCAAAAGTCTCGTTAAGATCTTTACCGACCTTAATAAAGCACCGTGCATTCACCATCGTTATCCTGTACAAACGGACGGCAAGTTTTCTTCAAGATTTAACGTAGTGTGAGTATTTGGTTGATTGTGGATTTTCCTGGCCTGAATCCAAAACGATATGGATCAATAAGATTGTTGGCGAACAGCTTAAGGTATTCATACAATACGATCTTTCAGGCTATGATAAGAAGACTTATGCCTCTGTAGTTGGCGCAGTTTAGAAGGTCTTCCTTCCTAAGCATCGGATAAACAATGCTTAGGTTCCATTCATTCGCCCGACCATATTTAACAGATAATTTGGTGTATGCTCCTTACTAAGTCATCGCTCGCCGTTTTAAAGAAGTCTCGGAAGTTAAACAGTCTGCCCCACTATCACCACTGCTTAGACTATCACCACTTCACCCAAGTTAGATGGTCGGAATTGTTGATCTGCATCGTTTTTAACGCCAAACTAGAACATAAAGAAAATCATTGGTAGTAGAAATCTGCATGCCATTGTGTCTGGAATTGGACTTAGACTAATTTATTTGGCTATAGAACAGCAATAAAGGTTGATTGAATGGACACCAGCGCCCCGGCCCGAAGTGATTTCGACGTCAACCCGATAGGCACAACACGGTAGAGGATGACCTTATCTTGCGCAGGCGTAAGCTTGTAAATACAATAGAAGCAACTGGCAAAAGGCGATTCTAGCTGCAGAGGTCCTGATCTACTTCAAACTATTGCGGCATCTCAGTAAGTAAGAAACCTTAGAGTAGCTCCATGAGAGTCTTTTGATCATTATACTGTCAACTTAATCGATCATTTTGCGACCGACGCAAGGCACTTCCAAAAAAAAACTTTTAAAAATATAAAACGCGAATAATCTAAGAAAAAAAAGGACAATGTTTGGAGGTTTTACCAAAGATTAAATGAAACCTTCCACGCCAATAAGATCCGAATAGAAACCTATAGGTATGTGGTGTAACATCTAACATTCAACTTGGGCGATTGAAGCCAGGATTTTCGTCCACCCATCCTAAATGAATATAGCAATATCTAAACTTAAGTACATATCACAAGATAACAGTTGCAATTTTGCGCAATTTACAAAAAGAAACTCCTGCCTTGTCTGTCAGGTATACATCTTGTCTGAATATCATTTTTTTAAATGCACTTTGGAGCTGCTTTATTCACAATTAACAAAATGCTTCAATGACCCATTGTCCGCAGATCCTAGATAAAACCAAAGAATTCAAATCGATACTCATCACCGTACCGGAGCATCTAAGAGCATTTGTAGGAACAAGCTAAACAGAGTGGGTCTGGCATTCCAGGCAAACTCTTCTTCAAAATAGCAGACAAGATCAATGAAAAGACTTGAAAGAATATTGACGACAACACGCACCCCTGAGGCACACCATTTCTTTTGTGAATATCAGGCGTGAAACCCTCCAAGAATTTTTCGGCAAATCATCCTGATGCCAAACTCCGTCAAATGCCAGATCTATATTCGTTTGGTTTCACTTATCGGTGAGACATGCCATCATGACATGGATATCTATGATATGTTGTTACAAAATCCTTACTGCCGGTTATCGTGTTAAGCAGTTATCGTGTTTCGAGATACTCGTACTTCAAGAACTGACGGTTTATCAGTATTCCCATGACCTTATTAAGATGGATCTATTGGAGAAGGCAAAAGAAGATTCGCTCTTTTTTAGGCCGGCCTGAACAAATGCTCTTTTCCGTCAACTCAGAAACAGACGAAAGAAGGAGATCTATATTGGATCATCTGGGCAAGCGGATTAATGTTCTACGAGAAGGTCAATTCAATTGGGCAACAGGGTCTAAGGAAACTTTATAAACGATTCTTATCTGCCCAGTTATACTTTATGGCTTAGATAGGATCCACGGATAACGATGTACTTAGTCACATGGAACATGTTTTTATTTAATCAATTCTGAAGAAGGAGACATTCCAGATTAATAATGCAAGCTATTTCAGTTCAAGAGAAAATTGAAATGATATTGATTTATGGAGAAAGTGGAAGCAACATCGATGATGGTGTTGCTCTTTACGCCCAATGTTTCCCAGACCAGATAAGATCGCGCGCTTCCTTTTATCGGGTCATCCAACAATTCACTGGTGAAGGAAGTGTGCAACCAAAAAAAAGGAATCGGTCAGATAGGGTGGCTGTTGAGGACAATGAAATAGCTGCCGTTGCACACGATCCTCACATTAGCACTCGCCAAATAAGTAGTGAATCAGGAATTTCTCAAACGATTGTCTGTAAGATATTACATCGGCATAAATACCATCCTTATCATGTTTCAATGCATCAAGAACTTTCTAGTGAGGATTTTCGCAACCGGGTTTCCTTTTCTCAATAGGCACTTCAGCAAATTGAACGAGACCCCCTTTTCGTCGTCAAAGTGCTATCCTCTGATGAGTCGACTTTCACCAATCACGGTACGGTCAATCGTCATAATATGCATTACTGGGCTACCGAAAACCCTTTTTGGTTGCGACAAGTTGAACGCCAGCATATTTCATATTTTATTGAAGGCAACTTGAATGGCGAAAAGTATGCAAACTTCTTGCGGGACCATCTTCCAGTATTACTAGAAGAACTGCCATTGGAGTTGCGACAAACAATGTGGTTTCATCAACATGATGGTTGTCCAGCGCATTATTCCCAAGTAGCCTGGGGCGTATTAAACAATGTTTACCATCAACGATGGATCGGACGAGGGGGTCCGAGGCAATGGCCTGCTAGATCACCTGATCTTACGTCACTTGATTTCTTCTTGTGTGGCTACTTAAAAAGTGAGGTTTACAGAAAAAAGCCAACAACACGCGAGGACATGAAAAGACGAATAACTGAAGCTTGCCGGAAGATTACGCCAGAAATACTTCTCAGTTCTGTTGGTTCATTTAGAGCGCGGATAGACAAGTGTATTGAAGTGAATGGTCACATTTTCTAGCATTTGTTGAAATAGTCTCGGGAAATAAACGTCGAAATGGGAAGAATTCAATGATTCAACAGTGGGAGGCAAGGGGACCCACTCTAATTAATCACCCCGAAGGAAACAAAATACTGCTTCGTCCACGTCGTTGTTTCTGGGTTATGCTAAGCGCAGTATGTAGAAACAAACCGAGTAATACGAATGGGCAATGAAAATCAGGAATTATCATTTGAAAAATCAAAAGTGACCTTTGTTTGACAATGAAAATGGGTCCCAAGGTCAAACTCATGGTCACCATCTTATCTCCCCTTCAGAACCTTGTGACTTTTGTCTGAAACATTTTTCGCGATATCGCGTATTTTTTGAGTAATTTGGATGTCTCAAGTTAAAAAACTTACCCTGTGTACTCGTAATATCAGAGTTACGAACCAAAGAGTTTAAGATTTCTGCCGAGAAGACTGAGGTTAGTAGCGGGAAATCTCAGCTATTTCCAAGTACGCAACTCCAGATATTAAAGGAAAGGTTGCGCCAACTGAAAGGTTTCACAGTTGCACACCTATCTAAGTCAGAGTGTAAATTGGGCAGTTACCCGGCTCTAACATGCTGTATTAATTTCTTAAAGACTTGTGTGTCAAATATATCTGATACCTTATCAGATATCTGTTTACTTCAATGTACGATAAGAACCCACTTTTGGCACCTTCCAGGAAATTTTCCTGTCTTTATGCGAACAAACGTTTCTTCGTTCACTTCTCAGGCACACCTTTAAGCCAATCAAGTGAATATTTTTCCTGTTGTTGTACGTATGACATCTAAAAAGTAAGCGCCGCGAGGATACATCTAGGCTGCTTAACCCCTTAAAGTACCCAGATAGATAACTTATCTTCAGCGTCCAGCTATCAAATAAGACACAGTGACTCTGTGCGTTAATCAAGGGCGCCCATATCATTCAAAACCTAATGGCAATATTCACATTTGTCATAACCAGAATAGATTGTTATCTACGAGTATGTTTGGATATAACAACCTATTGCTGAAGTATTTTAAGTTTTTTTTTTTAAATTGCTCACAATTTGAAAGGCAATCCATCACTTTTAATTTTGTCCATCTGTTGGGTAATAAAATTCAATTTTCTACTTAAACCGGCGTAATAGAAAATGCGGCGTCAAATCAGTGGCTATGCCAATTGCTCCACGTTCAGCAGACCATAAGACCATAATCAAGTTGCAGTCAACCCCTTTGTGAGCATTTGTCTCGTCCATTGGTCAATTTACCAATGACATTACCGTCATTCCTGGCATTGCTAGCTTCACTAGAATTCCTGGCATTACAAGTTACCACCAAAGTGCCATCTCGTCCTCCCTTATTGTCTGATCCTATGGAAGTGTTGTACGAGTATTAGGGCAAATGAATCAATCGCATCCCGGTTTTTGAAATCGATTTGTTCCGCCCCCGGTTGAACTGTTATGAATCCAAGTCGTTAGCACAATACCATATACGAGGGTGGCATTGCACTGGCTGTGTATAGTGTGTGTATCTGTCATAGGGTGCTGCAATTGCTGATTTTGTTTATGGTTAAATTGTTTTAATAGGGATGCATACAAACGGTGATTATATTTATAGAGGTGGAGAACAATTGCGAGGACACGCTTAATTGGACACATGTGTTGTACACGTAACGTACGAGTATTATATAGTGTTGTCGCAGTGCTTCAGTACTGACAGTGAAATCTGCGATCTACCTAACCAAACCTACGAGTAACTACCCTTAAATGATGCATGTGCAAATCCGGGTTAGAGCGGATAATTTCTGTGGCGAATTGAGTTTGTTTTTATGGAGTTTTTACTCAGTCATGATGCAATTGAGTAATGATGTTGTAATTAGGATGTTATTTGTTGTACAGACTATTTATTCGATTAAAAGACAATTTCACAAAATTGCTTGGATTTCCAGTTATCCCAAAAAAATGTTTAGTACGTTACAGAAGCAATGGAATATGGTCTTTTCTGAAGGGTTGAAGGAAAGGGTTGCAATCGAAGTTTGTAGAATATAACATATGTCTGTAGGATCCAATGATAAACGCTGTTAAAGTAAGAGAAAACTCGACAATTTTTTTATCAAGATTACAATATGATCTTTATTAATTTAATACCAAAGTACACAAATCTACAGCTCTTGTTTCAACCCAAAAGATCGCCGTTGTTGCTCCATGACTTCTACCTTTGGATACCCGGATACTTCGTTTTTAAACTTAATGATAAACAGCGTTTATCATTGGATCCTACAGACATATGTTATATTCTAAAAACTTCGATTGCAACCCTTTCCTACAACCCTTCAGAAAAGACCATATTCCATTGCTTCTGTAACGTACTAAACAAAAAACGATGCAAACTTCTTCCTTTCCATGTGCCCATCCATTTAAACGATTTGAAATTAGATTACCGATCATCACCCTGATATAAACACTTCTTACCCTGAGTTCTACTGTGGTGCTTACTCATTGCTTGCTGTGAGGGTGTCGTCTCGTCTGCTGTCGCCAATCATCATGTTGTTGGATCACTATGTATCGTTAGTCATTGTATCGATCTAAATAAAATGCTGTGTTGGCTGTCTGAAAGGGTATCTTGTAAATTAGGTTATTAGTCATCGTGTCTTAATTTTACTGGGCCCTGGTCCCTGGGCCCCACATAATATTTTATTTGTTGTGGTACTAAACTTAATGATTAATGATTATGAATACTGGGCCCCCACATTCAGCCATCCTGAAAAAATCGACTGACATCAGTCGATGTAGCTGTCATCTTCATCGTCTTCGTTCTGCTCCTCATCATCTGTCCCCAGCCATGGCTTCATGTAGTCTGCTGCTGTACTTGTTACGTTGAGCTCTTCATGTTGTCCTACCTTCCTCACTCCGTATGGTTCTAGGAAACCGGCGTGTAGTTTGAGTCCAGTTCCGAACTGCGTCCTCTTAATGCCGACCAGATCGTTGACTTTATACTCCCTGGCAGGCTTTCAGTTCCTGTTGTAGGTCTTCTAATTTTTGAATTTAGCTTATCTCCTCCTTTGCTACTCTTCTCATCTCATCTCGATTCGTTTCGAAATCATCCAGGATTACTTCTTCTAACAGCTTTTTCATTTCGCAATCCTCTACGCTCCGCATGTAGGTCCCAAACAACAGCTGAAACTGACTTCTCATTGTGCTTCGGGATATTGTTGAATTAATAGCCCGCTGGACCTGTCCTATGTGCTTGTACCATTTAGTGGGTTCTGCTACTGTCACCTTTCACAGCACACCAATGATAACTCTAATCATTCTCTCTACTTGCCCATTGCCTCTCGGCACTCCGGTGGTTGTCAGTATATGATGAGTAGTACTCTTTGAAGGCATTCGCCGTGAACGCAACGCCCTTATCCGAAACCATGCGGGTTGGGTTCCCGAATATCTCACTCTGCGCCTCTAATCTCCTTATGGCCTGTTCGCAGTTTGTTGTCTTCGAAGGGTATATCCATGTAAATTTGGTGAACGCATCTACCATTACGAATAGGTAGTTGTAGACTTTATTGCTTGATGGTATGGGTCTTAAGTGGTCTATGTGCAGCGTATGGAGTGCTATATCGGTCTTTTCAACCGGTCGTAAGAACCCTTCTGCTCGTCTTTTCTTTTTCGTCACGCGATAACGTCTTCTATATATACCATAACCTTAGGTATAAAATAATCTTCTTTGATTATCGCTTCCACCCTTTTTGCGCTTATGTGCCCTGTATATGCCCATTTCGAATGATTTCTTTCTGTAATGATTTTGGCACTACCAGCAGGTGCGCCCCCTCAATGAACTTATATACAGTAATAATCCGCTTCTTACCTCATAGTCCTTATACGTACCAACTGTCGCAATGAGATTCAATATTAGTTGACAGTGCTCGTCTTTTCCTTGTGCCGACTTAATTCTGTGTATGAGGCCATCTTCTACCCTAATCACCACTCGGTACCTACTGAGTGCATCGACGTGTCTCATCGACACCCCAGCTTGATGGATGACCTTCATTGAATATTCCTGCAGCATGATAGCTCATCTTGCTACTCATAACGGACATAAATCCCTTTTTTCATCGTGGTCTCAAACGCTTTAAAGTCAGTAATAACCGTGAATTCCATTCCTAGCAGGTTTACTCTCAGCTTAGTAAGACACTTTATGATTACGAGAACTTCCAGTTCATAGCTGGTGAATTTCCTTTCAGCCTGGCATATACTATTCAGTTCGTGAACGGGGCATGGAGTTTGTTGATTTTGTCTAGTAACACTGGTGCACTTGCAACAGTTTTTGTCTTAGACTGAATTATTTAAGCTACACCGAACCAGTTTGAAACTCAATACACTAACCCTTGAATCACGTCCCCCGACCTACATTATTTGGAAACAATCCATTGACTTAAAGACGAATTTAATTATGTTGACTTTTGACGATTCTTGAAGCGTTGGTTTCACTACTATTTACATCAACGAACAACTAAATGGTATGGTTTGGAGGATAGATGGTGGACTAGAGTATGAAGCCCATCAATTTACAATGCCATTTCCGAACAAAGTAACCTTGTGGCAGCAAGAACGAAAAAGTAGGCATACAGCTAAGTTAAACGAAATGACGAACAATTTGGGAATTTTTTCGTAAGTAGTCTAGCCATTGCCGAGGACGTTTCCTGCGGTATCATCATCACTCGCATAACAAGCGCCACAAGAAATAATGTCAATATATCAAACACTAAGGTCCTTAGGAGTCCACACTCTTCTCTTCCCTTTTTTAAGACTCGAGAATTCAGGATAGACTTATGCGGGCTAAAAAGGAAACTATTTTCTACGTATGTCTGTAAATACAGATTATGGCACTTAGTGAAAATAGGTAGATCCCCGCCCTCGTAATGCAGAATTAAATTCCATGTGGTAAAAATCCCATCTCAGCAAATTATGCACTACCCCTTTACTTACAGAAGCCCGAAACTGGACAGCACTTTGTGCACATCTCAACACTTCCAAATTGTACTTTGTACTTTAGTACGCCAATCTGCAATGGGACGATTCCACTTTTCATTCGTGTTGTAGTAAGAGTACTTAAAGATCTTAACGTACACAAATCAGTTGATCCAGATGGTATATCTCCCTTTCTTTTGAAGAGGTGCTTCCCCATGCTGGCAAAACCACTGCGTAAGTTATTTCATCAATCCTACTCTTAAGGAGTCTTTCCGAGCAGATCAAACTGGAACCAAAGTGTACACCAATTTGGCGAATAATTGCACTTGATATTTCTAAGGCATTTGAATGAGTTTGACATACGGGTATTTTGCAGAAAATGCATGCATTTGGGATCGACGACTCCCTTCTTCAATGGAGTAGAAATTACCTTTCGGAAAGTTCAATTCAAGTTGTCTTGGATAGTTTCAAGTCCGATATTCGCAAAATTAATGATGGTGTTCCCCAGGGCTCTGTTCTGTCTCTGACACTCCTTTTTAATTTTCATCAATGATCTCTTGTCTACTACTTTTTATCCACTATATGCCTTCGCAGAAATAAAAAGCTCCTTCCGGGATAAAGAAATTGCACTCTCAGCATTTCTGAACATAGAAGTTGCTTTTGATAAAAAGCTTTATTCCATAGAAAGATCGATCAAGCGACCATCCATAAATCGGATAAAAGCGATGCTAGAGAGCCGGTTAATAACCACCTCATCTGGACAGGCCTCAGCATCAGTATCAGCCGTAAGAGGCTGCCCTGGTCGTAGATGACCTGCTTAATAAAGTAAGCAACTACATAATTGGCTACGCCGATGACCTGGTCATCATTATTAGAGGCAGGGATGCAGAAGTACTCACTGCAAGCATGCAAAATGCCCTTAAGATAGTCCTAGACTGGTGCAACGGAGAGAATCTCTCCATTAATCCAAACAAGGCTATCATAGTCCCCTTCACAAAAAGGGGAAATCTAAACCTAGTTTCACTTTAAAATAAACGGCACAACGAGTATTCTGATGAAGTCCAATATCCGGGATAATTCTGGATAAAGGTTTGGGAAGAGATAATAGTCCGAGGGAGCCAAATCGGGCGAATACGGTGGATGCGAAAGCGAAAAGCACCCAGCGGTAGGATAAATTTTTCATATGCGGAATAAAGGTATTGCCCAAAATATGGCGTGTGCGCTCATTACTAATCGTGGCATCTGATAGCTCGCGCACCTTCACTTTCCGGTCAGCCAACACCATTTCATGTGTTTTTGTCCTCTGTAACCGCATCGGAAGGCCTGCCGCTGCGGACTTGATCGGTGGTGGAATTGCGGCCACCACGAAACTCTCGAAACATATATTTGACGGTGTAATCTGACGGAGCATTTGCCCCATAATATTTATCCAACTTTTCTTTTGTTTCCTTCGCCGTTTTGCTGCTTAAAAAATAATGTTTTATGAGAGAATTCGTTCTCGTTTTTTGTCCATACTCAACATGATGCCAAACACGTCAACAACAATCAGCTGTCAAAACAAAACTAAAGACAGTATCGCACTGAAATTTGGCATGTCTGCCTAAATATGAACAGACTTCAAGGCACCATAATCTTTTTTGCAGCAGCAGCGCATTCTGGCGGTCAAGGAGGTTAGTTTTCACCCTACCTAGTAGATCGGAACTCACACCTAAATAATAAAATAACTAAAGTAGAATACGCTTCATGGACCTGCCCCCGCATGTATGGAACCATACATGGAGGATATGGGGGATATCGCCAAAAATCACTGTGTGGATCTATACAATGATGGTAAGACCCATCCTAACATATGCTTCGGTAGTATGATGGACTAAAATTTCTCAGAAGACCACCATTGCTAAGCTTAAAAAAGTGCAACGTTTAGCATGCCTGGCTATATCCGGAGCCTTTCGGACCTGCCCAACAGCGGCTATAGAAGCAATAATAGGACTAACACCCCTACACTTGCACATCAGCAAAGTTCCTCTACGCAGCTCAACTAGCCTGGCACAAGCCAAAGAAATAGATCTCCATGTACATCCGGACCTAAAGATCCTACTCTCTGGCATACCAGAACTAGTCATGATCTTTCATCTGATCTTTCAACAAAGGTTTCTCCGCGGAGATTCCCAGCAAAGAAGCTTGGGTTAGTAAACACCTACCAAATAGTCAAAGTGGCAAACAGTGGTATACGGATGGTTCTGAAATGGAAACGGAAGTGGGGGCTGGAGTACGTGGATCGAACACAAACATATCAATTGCCATGGGCAAGAGTCCTAGCTGAAATACACGCCATTTAAGAATGCGCCAATCTGATACTCAACTCTGGTATCAAAGTTGCAAGCATCCACATATTCACGGACAATCAAGCAGCTATAAATGCCCTCCAAGTCAGTCACGCACAAGAAGAAACAAGACCAAAATATGATGGGTTCCTGGGCATGGGAGCATTGACGGAAATAAAAAGGCAGACAAATCCTTCAACGGACCTGAACTCTTCTGCTGCACATCTGACACAGCAGTAAATTTAGCCATTAAGCGCTGGGAGCACTCAAAATGCATCTCATACTGGGAGGAGACTCCAGGGCTAAGGCAGGCCAAACGAGCCATCCTTCCCTTTAATAAAAATGCTGACAGATATCTGAATCTAAATCGGCATGATATCAGAAACCTAGAACAACCTTACAGGACACAACGGTTTAAGATATCACCTCACCAAAAAAGGGCATGCTGACTCCGCAGAATGTCGGCTCTGTCTCGAAGACAAAGAAACAGCTGAACACATTTTATGTGATTGTCCAGCCCTCAATGGAATCAGGCGATGACGAGACAACTTCCTTCGAGAACAACTCGACATCTCTGAAATAAGGGACTCCCCTGATGGTAGAGTTGCCAACTTCATTTGGACGATAGAAACCCTACTGGCCTAATTTTCTTTCTGCACAAAAGATCATTTTAGGTCGTAGTGCTCCTCAATCGATACCAGCGAGTCAGGTTTAAAAAAATAAATAATAATAATAATGGCTTTGTTGATGGCGGTACTCTCTGCTTTTCATATTCGTTCCCGGTCCCACGTAACTTCTCTTTGGCTGTAGAACAGGAACAGCAGCGTATGTAAAGCTTATTTAATTTCAATATTAACAGCATAACCAATTGGAAACCTATCAACAGAGTGAAATTTCAGTGTACCTACAGCCATTATCCATAGATCGAACATACATCGTTGAAACCGAAAAACTTTCCGTTCTCGATATGTGCGTCAATGGCAACTTGCGTCGAAACGACCACATATTCAAAGTCGCCAAAAATGCTGCGAAATAAGAAATGTAAGAAATACTTCACCCCCTTTGAGCCTCTATTCTGTATCACGAAACGAACGGCAGAAAAGACAAAACCCAGCAAAACGAAAGTCACGGCGCAAAACGATTATAAGAAACGAGAATACAATCAAAAAAACGTTACAAGGCGAAATTGAAAAAAATTATATTTTTTACAAACGTAACAAACTTCATACCTATTACCAAATGTCAAAAAAAAAGAAAACGGTTGATCAAAAATGTTTTTAAATAGTGATTACTTTTTTGAAAGCTAAGATGAATCTCAATCTGGCGAGAAATCGCGTTTGACAAGAAGACTTGTAAGGGATTCTTCCAACCCAATGAGCCTTCCTAGTTCCATGTAAGTAAAGTTAAGTCCTTTTCATTTTGTTTTCAACCAAAACTCGTAAAATACTTTCAAGGTTCCAGAACTATTTGGTCTCAACAAGGAAGCATTTAAATATGTAGGTATTGGAAGAGATTGAACTTGGGAGGTTGGGCCCAAGTTTCAAATCCACTTACATACCAAATGTATTGAAACTTTTCTGGCATAGGGTGGGTACCAAAGAGCAACCGGGCAGGACTTCCTTCTTGGTTTGGCACAACCAACTTTATCTGTTACTTTAGCAAAAATATTGCCGGTTATGGAAAATGTTCTCTGAAAGACGAACGACGAAAGAAAAGGCAGCGAGCAAACAATATTTCCATGAAAAGCATGGTTTTCCTGACATTATCGGATGTGTAGATCGAACACACATACAAATTTTAAGACCAGTAGTAAGTGAACACCTTTACTTCAACAGAAAGGGTTACCATATATAAGTTTTTCAATAAGTACTCTCTTTACTTACTCGTAAGCTGAATTTTTATTTTCCAAAGATCTATGACTACAAAATGAGAATTCGAGCTATTGATGCGCGGTATGGAGGACCCTCAAATGACTTATTTGTCGTCAGCTTAAGCGCCTATCGCAGACACCTTCTGGAGAAATGGAAAAACGGTGATAAGAGAAGTTGGTTACTAAGCGAACTTATTAATAAAAAAAATTCTGTTGTGTTTTAATCTCTTAATTTAATTTGGTGGATGATGACACCCTACAGGTCTGCTGAAGAAAGAAGTCGAGAAGAAGAAGGTTCCATTCTAAATGCAGAAATATTGTTGGGAGGACAATAGGAGCTTTGAAATCAAGGCTTAGAAGCATTCATGGAGCAAGACAACTCACCCATTCACCGGAAAAAGTGATTTAAATAGTAAATGTTTGTGCCTTTTAATTAAGTTTTAAAAAAATAAAAATATATATCAATTAATTTCCAGGATTAGTCAGGGTCTTGGAAAAGAGATGGTGGCGGACGAGCCCTATAAGGGCCAACGGCAGCGCTCACATCCCGGAACGGGTTACTGGATTCGGTGTAACCGACCCCTCGTTCTAGGGGCACTCAAAATGGAACTGGTCCTCCAGGTTGGGGGTTGTGCCGCCGGGGTAACTGCCCGGCCATTTAAAAAAAAACTAAGTTACGAAGCATCAACAAGCCTCGGATATGGACGGATCTACTGTTGACAACCCACGCAAACGATTTAAGGACAATGAGCTTCGGATATGCACGTGGAATGTTAGATCCCTTAATAGACCACGTGCAGCCGAGCAACTAGCGGAGGCCCTAGACTGCTGCAAAGCAGACATAACCGCCATCCAAGAAATGCGATGGGATGGGCCGGACAAAAAGAAGATGAAAAACTGCGACATCTACTACGGCAATTGCTATCGACGGCAAAAGCAGCGCTTATTTGGATGCGGATTTGTTGTCGGAGGCAGACTAAGACAAGAAGTCCTCAGCTTCCGGCATGTGAGCGAGCGCCTCGTAGCAATCCGCATCAAGGCTAAATTCGCCAACATTAGCCTCATATGCGCGCATGCCCCCACAGAGGAGAAAGATAACGACACCAAGGATGCCTTCTACGAGCTCCTTAACGAGACATTCGAGCAATGCCCTAGCTATGACATTAAAATTGTCCTCGGTGATTTTAATGCAAAGCTAGGAAGAGAGGGTATCTTTGGTGGAACAATCAGAAAATATAGCCTGCACAACACCACCTCCGATAACGGATTCAGGCTAATCGACTTTGCGGCGGGGCGAAACATTGTCGTGGCTAGCACGCGGTTCCCACATCTCGACATACACAAGGGGACTTGGAGAACTCCTGATCAATCAACAGTCAACCAGATTGATCACATTGCGATCGACGCAAGACACTCCTCCAGTATTATGGATGTCCGTACGTTCCGAGGAGCCAACATCGACTCGGACCATTACTTTGTTGTAGCCAAGGTACGGTTGTGGATTTCGGTTTGGATATCCCAAACTACCCCAAGACAAACTAATGCTGTGAGGAAATTCGACGTCAGACGGCTACAATCGCAAGAGATCGCCAAGTCCTTTTCCGATCGAGTGTCTCTGCATCTCTTAAGAGGTCCAATGCCGCCAGCATCAAGCATCGAAGACCATTGGAAACACTGCCAACACTGCCAAAACGCCATCAGAGATGCCGCTTCTGATGTGCTGGGTTTCACTCGTCCACCACAACGAAACCCCTGGTTCGATGATGAATGCCGGCAAGCACATGCAGCTAAGCAAGATGCATAGAAGGGCCAGAGCTGCTCATGAGCTCTATGAGCAGAAGAGGAGAGACGAACACCGGCTTCTCAGGAAGAAGAAGAAAGAGCAGATGCTACTCCAGGAATGAGGTTCGGAAGTTTTACTAAAAGGTAAAAATAACATGCCACGGAAATAAACCCCAAACCGAAACCTGTAGAGTTGAACAGGGGAACATCGTAGTAGAATCACAGTCGATGCTGAGGAATTGAAAGAACCATTTCTGCAGACTGTATAACGGCGATGACGGACCAAATACCGCTGTCAGGCAGAATCACCCTTTCAACTTGGACGATGATGACCAACAATTCCATCCATCCGACCTGGATGAAGTGAAGATAGCTATATCGAAGCTTAAGTCCAACAAAGCTGCTGGAGCGGATGGTCTGACTGCCGAGCTCTTCAAAGCGGCAGGCGATGACTTGGTAAAGAGCATACACCAACTTATCTGTAAAATATGGTCGGACGAAAGTATGCCCGATGAATGGAACCTCAGCATTGTTTGTCAGATTCTCAAGAAAGGAGACTCTCTGAACTGCGCCAACTACAGAGGCATCATTCTTCTTAACATCGCATATAAGATAAGATCTTATCTGTCGTATTGTGTGAACGCCTGAAGATGTTCGTCAACAACCTGATAGGTCCATATCAGTGTGGCTTCAGGCCAGGAAAGTCCACCATCGACCAGATATTCACACTACGGCAGATCTTGAAGAAGACCCATGAGCTTCACATCGATACCCACCACCTATTCATCGATTTTAAGGCCGCGTATGACAGCATCTATAGAGACGAGCTATATAGAGCAATGTCTAGTTTTGGCATCCCTGCCAAACTCGTCCGTCTGTGCAGGATGACGATGGAGAATGCACGCTTGATGTCCAGAAAGGATTTAGACAAGGCGATGCGCTGTCATGCGATTTTTTCAACATCGTACTTGAAAGAATAGTCCAAAACTCACGAGCAAACACAAGAGGCACTATCTTTCAAAAGTCCGTCTGTCCAACTACTCGCATACGCCGACGATATTGACATAATCGGGAGAAAACAGCGTGATGTCAGTGGCGCTTTCGCGAGTATTGAGACGGAAGCGGCGAAAATGGGTTTAGCGGTAAATGAGGGCAAGACCAAGTATATGCTGTCAAGCAAAAAGGACAACCAACGCCGACATCTCGGGCAGAACGTCACCTTCGACAGATATAACTTTGAGGTAGTTAAGGACTTTGTCTACCTAGGCTCCGCTATAAATACAGACAACGACACCAGCGCTGGGATCTAGCGAAGAATAACTCTTGCCAACCGCTGTTTCTTTGGGTTAAGAAGGCAATTGAGTAGCAAAGCCCTCTCTCGGACAACAAAAGTCACCATTTATAAGACCCTAATAATCCCGGTCCTGCTCTATGGCGCAGAGGCATGGACATTATCAAAAATGGATGAGGGTGTTCTGGGTTGCTTCGTGAGAAAAATTCTTCGGGGGATCTTCGGTCCCGTCTGCATTGAAGGAGAATGGAGGAGGAGATACAAGAATGAACTCAACGGACTGTACAGCGTGATCGACCTAACCAGAAGGGTGAGGATCCAAAGACTGAGATGGCTGGGTCATGTAGAGCGTATGGATACCAACGCTCCGGTCCGAAAAGTCTTCGAATCCGCTCCCGAGGGACAGCGCAGTAGAGGAAGGTCAAGACTCTGGTGGAGCACGCAAGTGGAGAGGACCTCAGCCAACTTAGAGTGCGAAACTGGAGACAGCTAGCCAGGGAACGAGCTGGCTGGAGAAGCTTGTTGACTGAGGCACAGGTCCACCCCGGACTGTAGCGCCACCTAAAGTAAGTAAGGTAAGAAGGAAATTTCTAAAATTGACCCTGGTGTTTTCATCACTATCATTATCATTGATAGGAAGGCGGAATACTAGGCCTTCGCAAAACGGTGTATTAAATTCGTATACGAGGGTTGTTACTTAAGTTTTTAGATATGGCAACAACAGTGTGAATACGTAAAATCTGACATTGTCATCGTAAAGTTTGACATTTTGAATGCTAGTCGAGAAACTCCTGTCCCTCTCGGGCTGCGCGAAGTATCTGGGTGTCATTCTGGACAGAAAACTGAATTGCAATCTTAAAGTAGCCAAAAAAACAGAAAGCCATATGATGCTCTTCTTATAAACATGTACGAGTAGAATTGTGAGCAGAACGGTAGGAAGATTTTGGGGCCTAAAACCTGCTATAGTACAATGGATAGACATGGTGGTGGTGAGACCCATACTTACATATGGTGCACCAGTATGGTAGAAAGCAACAAATAAGAATACGACTTACGGAAAAGTAGCATCGCGTGATTTAGATACAGATAAAAAAAACTGGCTGACAGTGCGATACAACTCACTAATTTGGGTCACTTTGCTACTCAATTATAGTGAGGTTGCTAATATCAAACCACCCTTTGCATAGTAAAGGGCACTATCGGAGAAAAAACATAATCATCACTGCCAACCTATGGTCAAGTCTTGAATGACACAGGGTATCCAAGGCTCTTTTGCTACTTTTTGACGGACAATAATAGGAATCCTGACTGGACACTTTTTCCTGCGGAAACACGCAGACTCAAATTGTCAGATACGGATATTTGCAGATTTTGCGGTGATCTGTAAACTGTTGAGGACATAACACATATACTGTATGAACGCGAGGCGATATTGCGCAGTCGAAATAGACGACACGAACTTTAAAGGCCTTCAGGGATTTTGCAAACAAGTTGGACGTTTCACCAGGGAGATTGTTTAGGTTTTTGCTTATTCAATACAAATTCAACTGTTTTCACAGGGATAGCGATCGGCCCATTTTGGTGTCTAGTGTTTGTGTGATGGCATAGATGGTACGTTTTAACCTAATCTAATGGTGGTCGTACTTAAAGTGTTTTCTCATACGAGTGTTATTTGTGTTGTCCACAGGTACCTGAAACGTTCATCTTGGCCAAAAAACGGAATTAAACCTTGAACATTTCCATGCAATGATTTTTTATGATTTTCGATGGATTTAACCAACAACTCGCTTCGATATTTAGTAATGAAACACCAACTCGAGCCACTGTATTTCCCTGGTTTTTCAAATTCAATAGTGGTCGCACTTCGCTACAGGACGAATTTCATGAAGGTCGTCCAAAATCGGTTGTTGCACCAGAAAACCGTTGAACTGATATTGCAAGATCGTCATGTGAAATACTGTTGGATTGAATAATGCTTGGGCATAAGTTCCACTTGCATTCATTCAAAATTACACGAAGATTTGGCCGTTAAAAAGTTTTGTTCCCGTTAGATGCCGCATAATTTGACAATCGCTCAAAAAAAGGTTCATGTCGATTGGTCCCAAGAAATATTGAAAAAGTTTAATCGCGGTGTTTCAAAAGATGTCTATAAAATCATGACTGGGGACAAGCCATGGATGTGTGCATATCAACCCGAAACTAAACAACAATCGACTGCATAGGTCGTACAAGACGAGCCAAGTCCACGAAAATTTGTTCGCGCAAATGATTCGCCTGTACTTTGGGAATAAATGGACATGGTGCTACCATCCCGTTAGAGCAACGTAGAACGGTCAATTCTGAATGGTACACCACCATTTATTTGGCAGAAGGGTTCGAAAAAATAAGGGAAACCAACCGCAAAAGACAAATCATTCTCCACCGCGACAATGCAAGCTCCCACACATCATCGAAGCAAAACGTCATACGACGTACAGTCGTCCTGATTTGGCGAGGTCAACGTTTTTCGACGCCTGAATAAAAAATGATTACAATGGGAAATTAGGAAAGATAGAAAGAGAGGTATTGATGTACGTTGGTTTTGAATGTCTGAATGTTATAATGACTGGGAAATATGGAGCTTGAAAGGCATTCCAGAAGTGAGTTGTTTGGTTCAGGTACTTCTGTGAAGCACTGGTGGTGAAAATAGCGATAGAACAGGGTGAGGCAGGAGACATTACGTCGGTTATCGAGCGTTTCAATCGACTGTGTAGTACTGGCATCACCTATAGGTTCTATCGCACGGTCTTGAATCCTATCTAGTAGGTTCAAAGAAGTCTTGGGGACACCTGACCAGAAGTGGGCATTGTACTTTTATTTTGGGCGGATCAAAGCCCTATATATTGAAACCAGATCTGGGGGCTTATTATGAAAAACGATTATGGTTTGTTTTTATGATCCTCAGTGTAAATGAGGCCATCTCAGGAAATGTATCGGGAAAGCAATTCGGTGATTCGCATAATATTGAGAAAGTTCAAGTGCTGGCCGGCAAAAGCACCAGTGCTAACCTAATATTGGAAGATGCTGATGAATCGGTACTCCTTAATATGATTATCAATGAGGCTCAACCAGACAACAACAGTGAAAATGCTGAGAATATCAACCCATCCCCCGCAAAGAAAAAAAGAAACAATAGGATCACTATGTTGGAACAGCCTGTAAACATGCAAGACAAAGTTATTAAAATGGTTTTTTAAACGAGTTGCAAAGATCGAACCGCTGAAATAAGCAGGCAGATAGGCGGAGCAGAAAACTTAACGAACTCAAAAAGGAAAACTCGAAGAGTTGAAAAGCAATTATATTAGGAAAAGTAAGTCGCGTCTAGAATTTATTTCAATAAAATCCAAAATATTAGAACTAAATTAAACCAAAATAAAAATGAATACTAAACATAAGTATGTTCCTAATAAAGGCTCATGTTTTAAGTTTTTTTCTTAAAGAATTGAAAGAGAAATTACTTACTTTACTTTATGTGGCGCTACAGTCCGGGGTGGACCTGGGCCTCAGTCATCAAGCTTCTCCAGCCAGCTCGATCCCTGGCTAGCTGTCTCCAGTTTCGCACCCTAAGTTGGCTGAGATCCTCTTCCACTTGCGTGCGCCACCAGAGTCTTGGCCTTCCTCTACTGCGCTGTCCCTCGGGGGCGGATTCGAAGACTTTTCGGACCGGAACATTGGTGTCCATGCGCTCTACATGACCCAGCCATCTCAGTCTTTGGATCTTCACTCTTCTGGCTAGGTCCATACAGTTCGTCGTTGTATCTCCTCCTCCACTCACCGTCAATGCAGACGGGACCGAAGATCGCCCGAAGAATTTTTCTCTCGAAGCAACCAAGAACACCCTCATCCATTTTTGATAATGTCCATGCCTCTGCGCCCTAGAGCAGGACCGGGATTATTAAAGTCTTATAAAGGGTGACTTTTGTTGTCCGAGAGAGGGCTTTGCTACTCAATTGCCTTCTTAACCCAAAGAAACAGCGGTTGGCAAGAGTTATTCTTCGCTTGATCCCAGCGCTGGTGTCGTTGTCTGTATTTATAGCGGAGCCTAGGTAGACAAAGTCCTTAACTACCTCAAAGTTATATCTGTCGAGGGTGATGTTCTGCCCGAGATGTCGGCGTTGGTTGTCCTTTTTGCTTGACAGCATATACTTGGTCTTGCCCTCATTTACCGCTAAACCCATTTTCGCCGCTTCCGTCTCAATACTCGCGAAAGCGCCACTGACATCACGCTGTTTTCTCCCGATTATGTCAATATCGTCGGCGTATGCGAGTAGTTGGACAGACGGACTTTTGAAAGATAGTGCCTCTTGTGTTTGCTCGTGAGTTTTGGACTATTCTTTCAAGTACGATGTTGAAAAAATCGCATGACAGCGCATCGCCTTGTCTAAATCCTTTCTTGACATCAAGCGTGCATTCTCCATCGTCATCCTGCACAGACGGACGAGTTTGGCAGGGATGCCAAAACTAGACATTGCTCTATATAGCTCGTCTCTATAGATGCTGTCATACGCGGCCTTAAAATCGATGAATAGGTGGTGGGTATCGATGTGAAGCTCATGGGTCTTCTTCAAGATCTGCCGTAGTGTGAATATCTGGTCGATGGTGGACTTTCCTGGCCTGAAGCCACACTGATATGGACCTATCAGGTTGTTGACGAACATCTTCAGGCGTTCACACAATACGACAGATAAGATCTTATCTTATATGCGATGTTAAGAAGAATGATGCCTCTGTAGTTGGCGCAGTTCAGAGAGTCTCCTTTCTTGAGAATCTGACAAACAATGCTGAGGTTCCATTCATCGGGCATACTTTCGTCCGACCATATTTTACAGATAAGTTGGTGTATGCTCTTTACCAAGTCATCGCCTGCCGCTTTGAAGAGCTCGGCAGTCAGACCATCCGCTCCAGCAGCTTTGTTGGACTTAAGCTTCGATATAGCTATCTTCACTTCATCCAGGTCGGATGGATGGAATTGTTGGTCATCATCGTCCAAGTTGAAAGGGTGATTCTGCCTGACAGCGGTATTTGGTCCGTCATCGCCGTTATACAGTCTGCAGAAATGGTTCTTTCAATTCCTCAGCATCGACTGTGATTCTACTACGATGTTCCCCTGTTCAACTCTACAGGTTTCGGTTTGGGGTTTATTTCCGTGGCATGTTATTTTTACCTTTTAGTAAAACTTCCGAACCTCATTCCTGGAGTAGCATCTCTCAATATCCTCGATCGCGCGCTTCTCATGCTCTTTCTTCTTCTTCCTGAGAAGCCGGTGTTCGTCTCTCCTCTTCTGCTCATAGAGCTCATGAGCAGCTCTGGCCCTTCTAAGCAGTACCGCTTTATATGCATCTTGCTTAGCTGCATGTGCTTGCCGGCATTCGTCATCGAACCAGGGGTTTCGTTGTGGTGGACTAGTGAACCCCAGCACATCAGAAGCATCATCTCTGATGGCGTTTTGGCAGTGCTTCCAGTGGTCTTCGATGCTTGATGCTGGCGGCATTGGACCTCTTAAGGGATTAAGAGACACTCGATCGGAAAAGGACTTGGCGATCTCTTGCGATTGTAGCCGTCTGACGTCGAATTTTCTCACAGCTTTAGTTTGTCTTGGCGTAGTTTGGGATATCCGCAACCGTACCTTGGCTACAACAAGGTAATGGTCCGAGTCGATGTTGGCTCCTCGGAACGTACGGACATCCGTAATACTGGAGGAGTGTCTTGCGTCGATCGCAATGTGATCAATCTGGTTGACTGTTGATTGATCAGGAGTTCTCCAAGTCCCCTTGTGTATGTCGAGATGTGGGAACCGCGTGCTAGCCACGACAATGTTTCGCCCCGCCGCAAAGTCGATTAGCCTGAATCCGTTATCGGAGGTGGTGTTGTGCAGGCTATATTTTCCGATTGTTCCATCAAAGATACCCACTCTTCCTAGCTTTGCATTAAAATCACCGAGGACAATTTTAATGTCCTTCACCTTCAACAAATAGCAAGTGAAGGTGCTTTTTTAACTCCATAAATGCCATGCTGAGATAATGTTTTTTTCTAGTCCAGTTATTTTCTTTTTTTTTTTCAATCCCCAAGAAAGGAGATCCTTTTGAACTGCCAACTAAAGAGGAAGAAGTCTCCTATATCGCATATAAAATCCTTTGTACTGTATTATGTCGATGCCTAATAAGGGACCAGTCCCCCTATCACCAAGACTTTAAGTAAAATCAATTACATTACGGCCCAGGAAATTTAAAGCCATATATGACAGCGTAAATAGGAATGAACTATACAGAGACATGTCTACGCATACCTGCAAAGCTCATTCGACTAATGTGGAACTACTAACTACGTAAGTTTATCATTACATCCGATTGGTTTCACTCTTTTTGTTTGACTGAGATGATGTTATTGAACAGACAATGTTTTTGAACTCTATTGGTCAGGACTTAAGGAGGCAGTTTGTATGGTATGTATGTTGTGATCAAGCATGTTACTGTTATTGTTATGATTATTAAATTTAACTTCAAAACACCATGAATGTACATTGCAACATTGGTCTACATAAACATTTATTTATCACTGCTATTTAGTATATTTTCGCATTTAATTGACCTTTAGTATTATTTTGTGTTAAATATTTGTGCAGCTCCTAATACAATAAAATTACGTAAATAAATATGAAGGTTTACATTTATAGACACAAGAGTGTGCATAACAAACTAGTGCTCAAAAAAAACCCTAAAATGTTCGTTGTTTTCAATTTTTAGTTTTTAATTTTAAATTGCACACTACAAATTGTTAAGCTTATACACGTTGTGGTGTATTGGTTATTTATTAAATAGGTGGGTAGGTTAGGTATGTATGTTACTTCTAAATACGTAAGTAAGCCTTTGTCTAGTACAAACATAACAATAAACTATGTTCATGCTCAATTTGTATCATAAACTAAAATAGTTTCGACTTACCTTTTCGAAAACAGCAAATACTCGTACAGTGATTAAATGCACATGCAATTTAATTGATTAAAATCGCCGTAGTTTCAAATAAACTTCTTCGACTTGTGAGTGTATGACAGTTATAAGTGCAAAGAAACAAGCTAGTTTGTAGACCGCTAGTATCATCACGGAAATTTACAATTTACAGTCATGCAACTGATACTTACCTAGTGAACCTTGGAAAAGGTTCTTAATACCAGTCGGAGTTCTTAAAAGAATATAATTGCTTTCACATCAAATTTAGGGGGGATAATTGGATCATCATTTGTCTGCTATTTCAGCCATATAACCATTTTAAGCTGAATTAAATATGCCCGAAGGCAGATGAAGCATTTCTTGTTGACCTAGTTGGCAATGTAACCATTATAATCGGGTCGCATGAACTTGACTCAAATTAAATAGCGACCCGGAACTTCCACAGATTACCAACTGATGGTGCACACGGTAACTTTTTAATTTAAAAAAGGAAACAACTTTTTGGAATAAAAAAAAAGAACTTATTTTGAAAGAGAATAACCAGAAACATACTAAGTTGATGTCTTAATACCCAACTGGTCCGTTCGTAAAGGTTCCGTTGATTTTAAACGACAAGTATTTTCGTAGCATTTCTAAAATATAACGCTGCCAGAAGAACTTTTCTTTACAGATATTAAGAATAAAAAACAAAATTCTTGCCACTTAAATGCTCATTTAGCCTACTATTGGAAAATATATTATGGAGATTATAAGTGCAACCAAACTCAGAAGATCCTCTCTGGTACTAACGACAAAGCTCCCCTGATCTATGCTGGAACGCAAACGAGTACTTTGGTTGATCAAAAACTTTTTAGCATGTCATTAAAGAATTATGTGGAGGAAGACTTGAATTTCGACACATCAACATCTGATGTTCTATCAGAAACTCATTCGGATGTCAAAGGATTCTTTTTAAGAACCAGGTGGGTATGAATACACTTACTCGTATGCCTCAGCATGTGTAAAGTTTTTTGAAAAAATTGGAAAGATGTTTGGGCTCGGTGGTTTTTTCGCTCCATGAAGCACATGAAATCGTATGATCTATGCCCTGTCAACACGACCACTCCTACTCATTTCACGTCCGCATCACAAACCCTTATCGATTCAGTCTTTGTTTCCAATAAGGATAAAGTTTTATTGTGCAACCAACTCTCTGCACCAGGCTTCTCGAATCATGACCTGTTCTTTCTAACATACTATGTTCAAAATAAATATACTGAGTCCAAGGTCATTTTTAGAGATTTCCGGAACATAAACTACGAAGCATTGCGCTATGACATTTCTAGTAAAAATTGAGATAGTATATATCGGATGCCCTTGGTTGATGATCAAGTAAACTTCCTCCAACATCCAATCGTCTCACTGTTTAACAAACACCTGCTTTTAAAAGCAAAAACTGTCAAATTAGCTTCAATCCAGTGGCTAACTCCAAATATTCTTCAACTCATGAATCAACGAGACAATGCTTTTAAAAGTTGGAAGAAGTACAAGATTGAAGAGTTCTTCAATCGATATTTATTACTCCGTAATAAAACTACCCAAAAAATTAGAAATGCTAAGCGTGTTTTCTATAGCAGAAAATTTGGTGCTTGTTTGTCCGGAAAAGAAGTCTGGAAACAAATCCGTGAAATTGGTATAGGTTAAGAAAAGTCAGAAACTCCTGAAAATGTCGATTGTGACAAACTTAACTCGGTATTCTCAACATCAGCAAATCCAAACCCTATTATCCCACCTCCACTTGATTTGTCGCCGGACGATGACAGTACTTTTGTTTTCAATTTTTATATGGTATGTCACGAAGATGTTGCTGAAGCTCTACTAGGAATTAAATCTAATGCAATGGGACTTGACGAAATCCACCCGAAAGTTGTTAAGCTTCTGCTCCCTTATACGAGTATACTGCCCTTTATTACTCACGTTTTTAATACCATCCTTACAACGTCTTCTTTCCCTTCGCAATGGAAGGAAGCTAAAGTAATTCCAATCCAAAAGAAAACTAACGAAAACTCAGTAGATTATCGGCCGATTTCAATACTCCCGTTTCTTTCAAAGGTATTTGAGTAAACCATCTTTGCACAAATGCAGAGTCATCTCCTTAGTAAAAAACACTGCTATCTGCTAACTACTAAGTGACAATCAGTCGGGTTTCCTCGCTGTAAGACGGCCTTATTGTTGATAATTGACTGTAGATGAAAGATGTAGATGAAAACAATGCCACCATTCTCAACTTACTCGACTTTTCAAAGGCCTTTGATACTGTCAACCACACAATTCTTTGCTCAATACTTAGAAACGAGTTTATGTTTCCACTCCATTCAATGAAACTTATTTTCTCTTACCTACACGGGGGGCAGCAATGGGTTGCAGTGGGTGAACGACTTTCAAGGTCTTTGCCAGTAATGTATGGTGTGCCTCAAGGCTCAATTTTGGGACCACTACTTTTCTCTGTCTATGTAAACAAATTACCTAAGATATTCAAGCATGTCTCTATACACATGTTTGCTGATGATGCTCAGATCTATCTAAGTTTTCCTCCAAAACACTACATCAAAGCTACAAGGCTAATAAATGAAGATCTTCAGCGTATTCTAAACTAGTCAACTGAAAATGACTTACTTTTCAACCCTCTTAAATCGAAAGCACTCGTGGTCCACGAAAAATTCTTAGATATTTCGCATTTTCCACCTATTCAACTAGCCGGACGCCAGATCGACTACGTTGATTCTGCCAAAAACCTTGGTATTATTTTCAACCGGACCCTGACCTAGACTACTCATATCAATGCTGCTATTGGGAAAGTATACATATTTATAGTGGGCTACAAAACTTTTCATTCCTATAAAAACAAAACTCCTACTAGCGAAAACTCTTCTTTTACTCATGCTTCTTTATAGCTGTGAGATCTTCTGCTGCCCAGATTACAATGATAGGAGAGAGCTTAATGTCGTGTATGATAATATTGCCCACTTCGTTTTCAATTTAAAAAGATACGACCGTATTTCCCTGTACGCAAAGCTAATAAGCGGTTATACCTTCGACAATCTGCTTATATATAGAGCCCTATGTCTGTTGCATGATGTCTTGCAAAGTAGGCAGCCGAACTATTTACTCAATAAGCTTCGATTCCTTCAGCGGCATTTACGAGAAGACCGAAACGCTCGTTAAAACCACCATGTTTATCAAAATCATCAAAAGGACAAATCAGGCGATTGAAAATACTAAAAAGATCTGTGGCACCTTCACTGAAATGAGAACATCGATTCGCCCACAAATAGCTTTTGTTATCCGAAGTGCAAGAAGCCATTTAATACGCTGTTGCCTCCTAAGATAATCGTAGCTTCCAGTTGGTTGATATCGAAATGGAGTACATCCTTAGTAGAACAGTTGGCAATCATTAGATGCACAACACCACGGACTTAGGTTAATTGTCTTTGCGGAGGGGCAAAATATTACTGTTGCAAGTACGCGGTCTCATCATCTCAATATACACAAGAGAACATGGCAGTCTCTGGATCAAGAAATACTAAATCAAACCGATCACATCGCGAAAGAAATAACGCATACCTACAGCATTCTGGACGTCCGAACGTTCCGGGCAGCCAAAATTGACTCAGAATTGAGCGAAGGATGAGAGATGTTCGTGAAGTCTATGAACAGAAAAGACGAGAAGAACATAGGCTTCTCCAGAAAAAAAAGCCCTCGATAGAAGCTATTGAGAGGTAAAAAGGACATGTCAAAGCAAGAAAACCGATAAACTTTTAAAGATGAAGAATAAAATCTCATAGTAGAAGCACAGTCGGTACTGAGAATATGGAAAAACTATTTCTGCGGATTGTATAACGTCAGACAAGCCCAACAGCCCGCCGTTAAGCAGAATAGACAATTCAACCTTGACTATGAAAGCCAAAACTTTCGTTAACCTGACCAAATTAAGGTAAGAACAGCAATGGCTGAGTTCATAAAAGCAAACAAATTTGCAGTAAATATGCCGCAACAGTTTTGGTAAACTTTTATGAACGCGAAACTTACTGCATTGTTGCAGCAGCCATGCAGTGGTAAAATCGTCGTTCATAAATGTATACAAATGAGGATAGAATGTGTCTAAGTTTCTTCTGATTTCAAAACAATTGAGCGACAATGGCTGCAATCTTGATAATTTTAAGGAGAAGAGTATTGCTAGCAATTAGTAAATGAAAAAAGGTGCAAAGAAGTACTCCGAAAAGTATTATTTTCTTCATACTATTAACGAATACCCTGACGATATTTTTAGAAGACTTTTTCGCATGAAAAAGTAAACTTTTCAGGCATTGATTTAATTCGGCAACTTTCTGCAACAAAATGAAGTCTGTTGCAAACTTGCAAAACACAAACTGCATACTGACTGTCAATTGACTTTTGTGAATGCAACTGGTGGCAATCGTTTGCGTAGGTAATACAGGTTTTATGAAATTATGAACGCAGCGTTTGCAAAGTTGCGAGGTTTTTTCAAAAAAAAATTAGTTCATCTCAGCCAATATCTATGTAGGTCGTGGAGAGCATACACCAACTCATTTCTCAGATGTGGTCAGAAGAGTGTATGCTTTACGAATGGAATCTTGGCATCGGTATCCCAATCCACAACTATAGAGCCAAAAGTCTTCTCAACATCGAATATAAGTTTTTGTCAGCCATATAATGTGAACGTCGAATACCCTTTGTTAACAGCCTGATAAGCACATATCATTGCGGTTTTGTACTAAAAAATTCACCAATAGTCACCATCTTTTGATCGATTTTCAGACCGCATATCAGAGATGAGCTATAAAGAGCCACGTCTATTTTTAACATCCATGCCAAGCTCGTTGGTTTGTACAGAATGACAACTAAGAACGCTCGCTGCTCGCTTAAAGTCAAAGCGGACTGTCACCGATGCGTTCGTAAGTGTTGAAACAGAAGCTTCAACAAGTAGACATATGTTAACAACATCGACATATTGGACAGAACATCACAGTCGGCAGCTATAATTTCGAGGTAGTAAGGAACATTGCCTAAGGAACTGGCTCTGCTATAAATTCTCTTAACAACACCTGAGCGGAAATAAAACTAAGTATCATTCTTGACAATTCCTATTGACTCTAATGGAATTGAGTAGTTAGGCTCTATCTCAAAAAACTAAAAAGACTCTTTACCAGACATTGATCATCCCAGTACTGCTTTATGGCGCTGAAGCATGAACCATGTCGAAAAGGGATGAAGATATCCTCAGTCGTTTCGATAGAAAAATCCATAAAATTACATATATTCGGTCCCATTTACGTTGGCCCCCTTAGTAGGAGAAGATTCAACGTCGAACTATATAAGTTACAAGAGAACCTAACGCAATTTGACGTGTCCAACTGTTTTCTATCTGCATCATAAGGCCAATTGTATCCCATACATGACTTGTCTGATTAAACAAGCTTTCACGGCTTTGCCTCGGCATGCCTAACTCTGCTTTAAACGCATTGCTGTATCTCCATTCATATGACATACATTTCATCGGATTAACTGTCAGAACTATTTTCGTTTGAAGAGAATTACTCTTTAGTACAACATGGTTTGGAGTTTTGATCAACACCGTCGTCCACAAGAGTTGTTAGAATGCAATCATAGGGGATGGTCAGTTTACTGGCTTCACAAAGCTCTGCAGATTCAATAAGTATACTCACCGATCATTTTTAAATCAGCGAATTGAGCTATGATTTCATGAAATCAGTGAAATCGTTCATTAAAATCAACTTGAAGTCTCCTGTAATCACTTGAACTCTTTGAGACTTCAAAAAGGCTTTACTGTCACTGATTTTATAAAATGATTACTCAATTCACTGACTTCAAACTGATTGGTAATTTTACTTATTTAAGCTGAAGAACCTCCCAAATATTTTCATTCTTTTACAACTCTGTCGTTAACCGGTTTTTGATTTTGGATTGCCGAAATAATACGAAGAAATACGAAATCAACTTTCCCTGCGCCCAGTAATGGTTTCGGCCATAATATGAGCCAAAAAAAAAATGAAAAAAAGACTACTGGCTGCTTACTGGCATCATGATGGTTTTGTTAGGCACTTAAGTGTGCTGGGCATAAGTGGCACAACATCTTGCAAAGTTTGCGGTGAAAGTGTTGACGACACTGCGGAGAATGTCCGCCCTATGCTCACATTAAGCTGCAGGTATTCGATGCTGATGTGATGAGTGCTAGTACTGTAGGCACTTTATCACTGAAGGTAGATCTAAAAACTTCAAAAAATTAACAAGTATGCTCAGATTTACATTCTCAAACTACTCATAACCAAAACATGCAATAAAATTTGAACGCATTCCTATGTCTCTTTGTAACTGGACAGTAAAATGAATTTATAACAACTTCTTTTCTTTCGGGCAAAACTGAAAAAATCCAGCTAAATGTATGTTTAATTGTTCATTAAATATCGATAACATAACATACATATGTATCTACGAATAACAAAACTAAATTTTCAAAATCAATAATAGTTTTCTTTTTCTTTTAGTTAAAAAAAAAATATTGAAACAAACATTTTCGAGCAACGTTGTAACTCTACATTCATCAATTAACAACAAAAAAAAAATGAAATAATTAAAAACCATTAACAATATACGTAAATATGTATTTTATAATTTTATAAAATGTATCTCAATCGCTATAAATAATGAGATAGGAAACCCTTTTCTTTAACTCTATTCACTCACTATCGAATATGTCGAATTATACTTAAACGAGCGCCATTGGTCTTTTATCAAACAAAACCAAACACAACAAAAAATCATTTAGCACTAGTAATGATTTTACAAACAAGAGCAGTTACAATAAAATAAAAATAAAATTTACATCTCAAATCTTAGTTATATAAATTAGAATTAATTAATTTTCGATTTGTTTTTTTGCAATGACTTAAACATTTATAAATACGACGATTATATTGTATGTGTATATCGGATGGTCGGCATCTTAATATGTTTGGTTTCATAAGCTGAACTTATTATTGCTTAGTTACAGTAATTCTTTGTTTAACTGTCTAAATTGGAATAACACGTACTTAAGTTTGTACCTTAACAACTACAAAAGCTTGTACATCTCTCAGGAATTCAGTTGATTTTTTTCTATTAAGTGTTGCAATCGGTTGAACTTATTGTCATCGGAGTTAGTTTGACGTCACTCTATATATATATATACTATATACCGAATAATCACTTGCTTTAAATTAAAAAAAAAAAAAAAAAAAAAAAACGTTAAGACTATCTACAGCCTGAGAGGCCATATAACGTATTTGGGCGTCAGTCAAAATACATCATTTAATCCGGCCAAACACCGCGAAAATGTCTGTCCACCTGATCAAATCGAAATGAAGATAGTTTTATCCAAATAAATCTAATAAAACCTTTTCACCCAATGGTTTTGCCACCGAACTTTTAAAAGCTAGAAAGAATTAAGTTTTAAGGTGCATGCACCAACTCATATGTACAATTTGGTCAGAGCAACGCATGTGTGAAGAGTGGAATCTGAGTACGGTCTGCGCCAACAAGCATATACAAAATCCTTGCTGTCGTACTATGTGAATGCCTTAAATCGATCGTCAACAACGTTTTAGGTTCATCGACCAAACCACCACTCTGTTGAAGATCATAAAGAAGGTATCCACCAGCTCCCCATCAGTTTTAAGGTTGCATACGATAGAGCAATGTCTAGTATTAGCATCTCCCTGTAAAACTCGTTTGCAGTACTGCCAAAGCATATTTCAAAAAATCTGTTTCAACTTATCGAACCATTGCAAAAGTTTGTGCCCGATCTTAATACGAGTACGTGGCGGAAAGTTTGCGGTATGACGCAACTATTGTTTATTTTACGGACTTATTGTATACCAGTGGATGGGTCGTGGCATCAAAAGTCATTTTATCCCTACACCTTGTTGATATGAAGTCAAATTGTGGGTGAAGAAAAATTCCAAAATGGAGAACGAAAAGTTGCAATTTCACCATATAATGCTGTACGAGTGTTTATTCGGATTGTGCCCCTGCTCTAAGGATCATTAAAAAGTGGTTTGGGACATTTCAAAACGATGATATAATCTTGGAGGATCAGGCCCTTTCTGGATGGCCTTCCGAGATTGATGATGACATTGTGCGAGTCTTATTGAAAAATAACCCGAAGATTTTAACTGAGGAAATTCACTTCTAAGATCGACACGTGGATTTCCGCATTGTTTGGTGGCAGTTGGATCGTCGCCGACACCATTGATTCTATCAAAGATTACTTCGAGTATAGGAACAGGCTGCATTGGGGGTGGTTGTTTCTCTCTACTTATCTCGAACAGACTTGCAAATTTTTTATCGATGTTGATGAGCTTGGAATTAATTATTTCGGTTGAGGACAAAACCGAGTTGCCTAATTCATCAACATAACTAGCACTACTTTCCAACTTGGGTAGATTCATTGTAATCATTTTGGTGAGACTTTTTTGGAACGAGTCATTGAGGCACTTTATAGCTAGCAGCATGTGCGAAAGCGAGATGATTTTACACTCATCTCAAAAGAAAAAGAAATTGTGAGAGAACTTTTCGATAAATACCGTATTTCTTTTATTTAAACCTACAAAAGTTGCATGGAGTGATTTTCCACAGGTGCCCTTACAGATTACATAGTCAGCATTGTCATCAACGATTGGGCAGTCAGTGATTTCGTAAGACATTGCGGTAATGCATTAAATATATGAGGAACCAATACCAGAAGCGACACAGCAGCAATTATTGAGAAAAATAATAACAAAGAGATAGTCAGCGCTTGGTGTAATGCAATAATGTCGCGTAACTGATATCAAAGGTGGAAACTGTAAGGGGAAGAAATAATTTATTTTTTAAAGTTAATGCGGAGCAAAACGAAAGTACGTTTCAACACGACGAACAGTAGAACTGAACAAGCAGGTGGAGATGCAAAACAACATGCAACAGTTTTCTATTTTGACGCTGAGTTTGGCCGCTATTCGACAACTTCTTTGTTAAGTCAGGTGCTATCGACGAGTTTTACTTTAGAAAAAAATTTAGTTTAGTTTGTTTGAAATCCTTTGTTGCGAACGGAATTTCATGTTCGAAAATGTTAAAGTAAGCCTACAGCGACTCTTTAATATCGGGAACAAAAGCATTTGAGTGCTATACAATGATCAAAGAGGACCTTGAGATCATAATTGCTAATTTAGGCTTAGGTATACTTAACGATAGTCGAACTACGCATTTATCGATTCTCAAAACTTTAACCTTCGAAGACTTATAACTAATATTAGCATCTCTAATAGCAAATTCCGAATAGAACATCTCCCAAGATCTCCATGGCAATGATTATTTTGTCATAAGCGTATAAAAATGCAACCAGACTTTAGATTTTCTACCCTTGGTAATCTAATTCTCTAGCGCAAACAAATGACAAATTTAAATGACCTTAAAAAGAGAAAAATCTTTTTCTTTTGAAAAATTCACTTCACCTCTAAGACACAATGGTCAAAAATTCAAAATCTCACCGGCAGCAACAAAGCACCATCTATAAAAATCATTAAAACTGAGACACCAGCCTTTACCTCTTAAATCGGCAAAGTTTCAAGCCAACATGGTCACGCGCATTGGAAGACTTAAACTTTAAAGTAGAAATTACTGCTGAGAAGACTACTTAAGCGTACTACCATTTCCCACCTTATCTCATCAGTCTCCTAACTACTTCCGAATTCATTGTCGGTATTCACTGCCGAGGTCACCGATATATTTAAAGCCTCATGGGCTGCAAAGAACACAAAAAATCACTATACTAATAAGCAGCTTTTTCAACGATCTCTGACCTAAAGAACTTAAAAAAATAAAATAGCACAAATCCAAGACAAAATAATCGTTTTATAAAAACGGACAGTGGTTTGGATTCAAGGGCCTAACGAAATAAAATAGCCTACGCTGTTCTGCGTTTTGCGAACCACTTCTGTTATTCCATTCTTTTAACGAAGTAGATATAAAAAAACTACTTACCAACTTTCAATAAAATTACAATTTGGGACAACTATGAACAACATAATTCCACTATCAACCCCGGCGAAGAGACCGAACCATGAAAATCTCGCTCTGGTATAGTTTAGTTAGCTAACAAAGTGTTATACTAAAAAGAGGTTAAAAAGATCCTGACAGCTAGTGCTCCAGACATTTAAGATGAATTCTTAAATTAAATTTACATTAATTAGTTGTAAATATAATAAATAAAAATAAAAAATAAAAAAAATCAATTACCACCCTGTTGTGGCATTTAAAAACTTAGATTTAGTAGCAGATTTACAACTAAAGAAACAACTAAAAACGACGATTATTAATAGGGTAACCAACACAGATCGACGGCGGCGTTTGCATACAATCGGCACGTATTTTTAGCCCCTGGACCGGCAAATTGACAAGGAATATCCAAAACTAAACGATAAAGCGCTAGTGTTTGCAATGAAGTCGTTGTTTTAAGGAAAATAGATGTTTGTATGTTGATTTTTTAAGAACCCATCTATACAAGCCGGGCAACAGTATCAAAAAAGTTACGAAGGTAAAGCATTTTTGTCGGATATGACAGTTAAGCGGACAAAAGTTTTCAGTGCGTTCTGTTAAAAAAAAAAAGGAAACGCCCTTTAGTTCATAAATAAAGTCCGAAAATTAGGGACTGTCGAGAAACGAAAAAGAAGGTCCTGCAGACAAGTTTTCGAAGACTTTGAAAAAACTTTTACTGAAAATAAACACATTTTCAGCAATGAAACTGAAAAACTATGAAGTGTAGTGAACTGTAGTCAAGCGCACTCTTAAGTGCTTTTCTGTTTCCAAGGAAAACCTTTTATAAAATACAGAGCTTGGAAGACGCCAAATTAAAAAGAAAGACGGCTTAGATTTTATTAAAAGCAAAGCAATTTTTCCACGTTGTTGTTCTCATTATCCCTGACTTTGACACTGACCATGGTAGACTTGATAATGAGTCGGCATTACTTTGCGTCCAGACTGTGCTTTCTTCCTGCCTTGGTATTTTCTCTTTCTTCGTCATCATAATATTTAACAGTTGGGCTAGCGCAGGAATGCGTCGGCAGACGCGTCTTACTGCTTCAAATGACTCTTTCAGGATATGTAGACGAAGAAACATATCAGACAGTTTTAATTTTTTGTTCGACCGCCGTGAAAAATGTTTAATTTTCATTGATTTCAATAACCTTGAAGGTCTATCAACACAGCTGTCCACAATAAGTGAGAATTCACTTGATACATGATGTGCAGCTGATTAGCACCACTCGGATGCTGGCTTTGTAAAGCACCAACATTCATTTCATCAGCAAATATGCGAATGGCAGAAAGTTAAAGAACGTGGTTTTTCTCACAAGGAAGTAGCATTCTTATTGAAGTGCTCAAACCGACTTTAGTAAGACTATAAGTGACCTTAACCTTTCGTCCGGATTACCACAAATTGAACAGGCGATTTCCAATTTTCTTTTAGCTGCAACGTCGGCACAACAACGGACAAAAGTGGCGAGATGGCGAAGAGGCCAAAGTCGACACAACTACCGATCGAGAAAGTAAATATACAAAAGCATTGTATGAAAGGGCAGACAAAAAGAGAGAAGATTTTAGACGGTTGACAACGCAGCAAAAAGCATTCACAAAACCATCTCGTGACACAATATTTAGCAGATATGCAAAAGGAAATTTTCGATGGCAAAGAAAAATGTCGCTGAAACTTAAAGCTTTGTTATATACGACAGTCGTTGGTCCAGCTTTAACATTCGCATAGCAATGTGATGGGTGATGTACGATGGAAATGAAAATGTAACGAATGTTAGCGGATATAACAAATCGGCATCTAATGTCGAAAGACTTCAGCCTGAGCAAATCAGCTGGCTTTGCCGTGTTCAGCAATGGTTTTCGGAAAATTCGATCCAAAAAGCAATTGGAGCTCAAATTCCAGCAAATACAAACACACCAGCATCCTCTTGATACTAAGGTCCAGAAATTTAGCCAAACCTAAAAGAGGTGCGGTAGCAATGCAAATACGTGGAGAAATATATAACATATTCGTAATTGTATGCCATACATTTTTCAATGTTTTATAAAAGGAGAAATACATAAACGTGTTAGTAACAGAATTGGGTTAACGCAACACAATCTAAAACGACAACAATTAAAATTGCTGCAGTGGAACTAAATCAATAAAAACAGTGAACTATAGAGATGAAATAATTATAGAAAATAGGTAACAACTGGTGGTCGGTAGTGATAAAATAAACCTACACATGCAACCTAAATATATGTAATAGTTGGCATGCCAGCGGAAAGACCCTTGCATTAAAAGCCCAACTAGGACTAAATAAGGCACAAGACGTTTCGAGAGCCCTCTAAATTCCAAAGTTTAAGTCAGCATTGGTACCTAACACCGCAAAGTACACTATCCGACAAATAACTCTTGCAATAAGCTGTGTCCATCCATCCCCTTGTGAGGCTTGTATCTTCAAAAAGAATACGTATACGCCCACGACAGAGTATCCCCTATTCAAATCAACTGAATTCCTGATAGCACCGATAGTATTTCTCCTATTTCTATGATTAAAATAATTATTTGTCGTTAAGCTTTGGGCTAGTATAGTAAATAATGTGATCCTCGAGTTAATGTTCTTCTTAAAGTGCAATCAACTTCGTACGACAATTATTTTCTTTCCACATTTGTTCCAAGTTTTTACGATTTGAAATCGAACGTTGTACCTCAGGCGGTGAATTATCAGCTGATGAAGTTTGTGATGGTGAGAGGACACCGCTCTAAAATTTGAATTTTTATTTTTTTTTTTATCAAAAGAGTGCTAATCAAAAGTGCAATTTTACAATAAACCATTTATTACCTTGGCAATTTTACGTGGATCTAGATTCATGCTCAAATTCTGCATGCCTTTAGCCAATTTCGAGAGTGGACTTGTCATTGTTTTGAGTTGCTTAAGAGTACCATCGGTTTGTGATGCTGCCGCACCGACTGGTAATGACAGATCTCTGGGTGATGATGATCTATTGTGTTAAAAAATAAAACAGCAATTGAAAAGTGTGTACATAAAGCTATTTATTGGTCTTCGGTTTCATATTGTATAAGTTTATAAAATAAAACAAACAAACAAAATTAAAATAAAAAATAAAAGTACAACAAAAGAGAATTGTCTAACTAACAATAGAACACTGACCTTGATTGCTCTCCAGATGTAGAAGGCCCATCGGGTGTACCTTGCTTAGCAGTTGTTTGTTGAATACGTATCTCTGGAGTTGGACTTCGTGCACGTACGGGAAGAGCATTTTCTAATAGACCGGCTGGCAGTGTTACATGATCGGTTACTGATGTAATTGAGATTGTAAGGAGATCTTCAGGCATTTTTGTCATACTGTCTTTGTCTTCGAGTTGATTGACATTGGATTCGATGTTTTGTTCATGACTGGGGCACATGACTATACCGACACTTGGTAGGAAATCGTTTTCATTAAAGCCAGCTTTATCAGAAGCAGCTGCTATTGCAATTTCTGGAATATCAAACTCTGTGTCGGGCTCGTAAATACTGTTATCGTTATCTTCGGAATCGGAACTGGTTGCGGAACCCAGTGGTGGTCGGTCTGAACCTAAGGAAAATGTTGCTTTTTCGGCTTCCATACATGAGTCGATTGGTTGAGTTTGGCGCATTACTTGAGGATTTAATTGAACCGTGTTATTGTTTGGTTGAGTGGCTGATGAGGATCTATTCTTGCTGGGGTTAAGACTTTGACCAAGTTTTGAAAATTGACCGGCTACGTTGCTCAGGGCTTTTGAACTCATTTGAACGAGTTGGGATTCAGACAGATTCCTTGGCATACCCTGAAAAGTCGAAGAAAGTTTGATACAACAATGTAAAGGGACATTTTAAACTTATAACAATAATATTTAGTATATACGGACGAGGATCTCACTTACGTTGCGTAACGTATCAATGTTAAAACCTAAACCTATATAGATTTAGCATTCCCAGTAGTCCACGAAAAGAAGAGAGACTGCAGCACTAGAATCTATGTAGACTACAGCTGCCCATTATCAAGAATTGATGAAAATTTGGATACGTGCTCTGGAGTCAAATGGCTTTCAACGCTCGACCTCAATAGTAGCTGCTGCCAGGCAATGATTAAACAGAAAGATTGTATGGATACGGCCTTCACTACGGGAAATAAACTTTGGTAGTCTGTACAGCACTGGTATGCACCAGTCTCCGGCTTTAATTTTGGAGACGATAGAGTTCATTATTTGCATGATTACGCTGCTGAAAAGGCTAGGTATAGGGCAAGATAGTTTATATGTAAGATGAAATGCTGAAAACATAATGGGAAAGCAGATGAATCAATATATCATATGCAAATAATCGTAGTTCAGTCCAAAATCAGCCAAGTGCCCTGCTGACGGAACTTTAGGAGATCAAGTGAGAATCAACAAGGCGTTGGAGAAAGTGAGGAAACCCTTCTACTGGCTTACCGCAAAACAAAATGTAGAAAAGTGGTACACAAAGAAGAGATCTGCTTGAATGCAAAAAAAAGTTACCCAGGAGACACCCATAGAAATTAACGAACCCTATTCATGCATTCAGGAACAAATCAATGAGTGAAGAGAATTATGAATACATATTCAATTCAATTCAATTTATTTAGTACAAATATTGCTTACAGTAAATTAACAAATTTAAATTTACAAAATACATTGAGATCATAAATTCCGAGCTTACAAGTTTATAGATAGTTATATTTACATATAGGTACATTCCAAAAAGTAAAAGATATAATTAAAAATTACGAATTGTGATTGTTTCAGTGGCCAGATATCGTAAAAGGGAGGACTTAAAATTATTAATGCTTCTAATTCTTCTAATGTTAATGAGTAGCGAGTTCCACAACCGAGTGGCATTAACAAAAAACTGACGTTCGGAAGCTAAGCAGGCAGAACTTGTTTGCATACATAATCTACCTGACTGAAGGGGACATAATTGTTTGTACAAGTATTCAGGCTCTTTGGTTTGCATGATATTGTGCAAGAGGCATCATGTTCTATATTTAAGCAAATTGTCGAAGGTACAATGGGAGATCTGCTTCGAGTAGATCAAGTCTTCTTAGGCTAAAGACGAAGCGATCTTGAGTTATAGTCTGGACTACAGAATATCTCACAGCAATACAACAGGATTGGTAAAAGAAGGGTTTTCACCAACAAGAGTTTTGTGCGGGTAGGAATAAAAACCTTACCAATAGTGACATTAATATGTGTAGACCAAGTAAGAGTCCGATTAAAGATTACACCAAAGTTTTGGCGAATTCAACATAGTCTACTGGGTTTTGCGCCAGTTTGATTGGTGGGAAATTAGATATATCCAATCTTCTTTTATGTATTACGAGTGCTTTTGAATTTTGAGCATTTAGGCGTAAATCATTCTTAGTTGACCAATCGAGTATACGCTGAAGATCTTCATTCATCAACATAGCGGCTTCGTCAAGTGAATTTGTGTGTCATCAGCAAACATTAGTATTGAGCTTAACATACGAGGGCGGGTCAATAAGTCCGTGACTTTTGGATTAAAACACAGATTTTTTGATAAAAAAATAATTTTATTTTTCAACGTAGTCTCCCTTGAGCTCTATACACTTTGTATAGAAGGGATATTTCTCCAATTTTTTTATCCCTTCCAAAAAAAATGATTTGTCGAGGTCCTCAAAATAGGCCTTTGTTTGCGAGATGACTTCATCATTGGAGTCAAATCTTTTTCCACCAAGCCATTTCTTCAGGTTTGGGAATAAGAAGTAGTCGCTCGGAGCCAAATCTGGAGAATAGGGTGGATGAGGGAGCAATTCATAGCCAAATTCATGGATTTTTGCCATGGCAACTGCACATGTGTTTGTGGTCGACTGTGAGCAAACGCGGCACCCATCTTGCGGAAAGCTTTCTCATGCCCAAGTGATCATTCAAAATTGAAACCACTGAGCCATGCGAGATCCCTACGGCTTCCACAATCTCTCGCACTTTCAATCTTCGGTCGGCCAACACCATATCGTGAATTTTTTCGATTGTTTCGGGTGTAGAGACCTCCACTGGGCGTCCAGGACGTTCGGCATCTTCAGTGCTTGTACGGCCACAACGAAATTCAGTAAACCACTTTTTTACCATTGAAATCGATGGTGCAGAGTCCCCATAGTATTTATCAAGCTTAGCCTTGGTCTCGGTAATGGTTTTTTTCGCAAGAAATAATGCTTAATAAGCACACGAAATTCACTTTTTTCCATTTTCTCCTCAAATTAGTGAGTAGTCTGATAAAAATAGCTGTCAAACACAAACTAACTGACGCAGCAAGTTTAAATTTTGACAGGAGTCAAATGACAGATGCCTGTTGACAGGAGAAGTGTTGCTGTTTCAGTAAAGAGGTCAGAAATTCAAAAAGTCACGGACTTATTGACCCGCCCTCGTACATGGAAAAAAGGAGTGGTGCAAGGATCGATCTTTGCGGCACTCCACATTTAATTCGCAAAAAAGACAAAACCGTTCGGCAACTACAACTCGTTGCAGCCTCCCTTTAAGTAGGAATTTAGAAGCCTCGTGGAAGATGTTGAAAATGTATACTCTTTGCTTAGTTTTGAACAAAGAATGGAGTGGTTGACTGCGTCGAATGCTTTAGAAAAGTTGAGTAGTGTTTGGATTGTTGCCTGGTTTTCATCAACAGCTTTTCTGGCTTCATCAACGATCAATAGCAAAACAGTCTTGCAGCTTCATTTAGGCCGGAAGCCTGATTGGTTTCCACATAGCAGTTTTTTACTAAATAGATATTTATGCATCTGCGATAAGACAGTATTCTCAAAGACTTTCGAGAGAAATGGCAAAATCGATATTGGTCTATACTCCACCGCAATTCCATTTGATGAATAGGGACAACCATGGTCTATTTCCATTGCGAGGGGAAGACCGATGTTGTTAAAGTGGAATTAAAAAGAAATGTTATAAGTATATGGAAATATATATATGGAAGCAGCAGTTTGACGAATTTTGGGTCCACTTCGTCAAGTCCCATGGCGTTAGATTTGATAGACAGCAGAGCTTCCACAACATCTTCCTCGCTATGTCTGCAGAAATCGAAGTATGGCTCCCCGATATCTTCACAATTTACCTCTTTTTGAATTCAGGCGTATGTGTTCATTGAAAAGTCTGATGATATTTCCTTGTAAGAATGTCGTTTGATCGTTAACCAAATGAAATTGATAAATATACTCCCAATTCGCGCTTACAGCATCTTGTTGTAGTAAGGTGTAGTTTATGTCACGAAAGTTTCTGTACATGACTTTCGACTCAGTGTATTGGTTTTCGCCTTGGAAAGTCAGAAGAAGCAAGTCATGCTTTGAAAAACCTGGTGCTGAGAGCTGGCTATACAACAGAGTCTTGTCTTTATCAGATACAAATGTTGCATCAATGAGCGTCGATGCTGTGCTCGTAAAGTGGGGCGGGGTAGACGTGTTCACAGCAGTAAGGTCAAACAATTTCATGTGCTCCAGGAACGGAGTTGAACGGTGTTTGTCCAGGAGGTTACAATTAAAATCGCCAAATATTACAATATTACTATAACTGCAGGCCAACTCCTCTAGGACACTATAAAGTGGTTCAAAGACAATAGCATTGTATGGTCTGTAGGTAACCCCCATCATACATTTTTCGTGTCCTAGTGAAATAACTACAAAGACACAATTTATGGTGCAGCTCGTGTTTGCCCGGCATAAGAAGTTGTATTTGAGAGTTTTGCGTATATATATTGCAATCCCACCTCCAACACGGCCAACCCTATCGGATCGAAAAAGATCGAAACCTTCTACTTTATAAATTTCGTCAGATACCTTTTCATAGAACCATGTTTCGGAAACGCAAATGACGTCAATTTTGCTTACCATGGCCATTGAAGCAATATAAAACCTAAAAGATTTGAAAATTGAAGCAAAAGAGAAAAAGTTAAGGGGGATAAAAAGGCTAACACTATAGAGGTACAGCATAACAAGAGTAGGAAGGTATTGTGAATGAATGTGAGAAGGTGAATGCAACGAGTTTGCTTAACTCACAGTATTCACTACTCACTACTCACAGCATTCTTTATTTTGGGTATGTGTGAATGCTGTATTGGAAAACGACGGTACAAATGAAACATGCGAAAGGGTGGAAAGTGCATTAAAATTACTCGAGTTGCTCGAATTATTGCACAGACGATTTGGGATACATCGCTATTGCAGGTTTGATTCTGTTGTGCCTTTTAAGTATTTTTTTTCAATTACCAGGTGTACGTGTATTTTCGTGGAAATACTCGTACTAGCAGTCACAATTTTTATTACTTGGAAAGACAATTTCTTGTTGTATTCACCCCTTGTTAATGGTGTAAATGTGAGTAAACCCAATCATAAGATAAATGGGTATGAATTTCAACGGTCGACAGCACAACTACGCACAACACAACTTTAATACCCGCGCTTATCCAGACTCATAGACAGGTACCTTTGTACAATGAGTAATGAGAAGTATCCATGAATTAAGTTGTGCATTCATTGCGTGAATGTATCACATCCGACACAAAGTACATAGGGCGTGTGACTAGTAAGGACCCGAAAATTCAGTCAACACAGTATAGTGTTGCAGCTTAATCCAAACGAATCACTATTGACATCTTTGGCACGTTTCCCGAGACCGTTACTGGCAACCGCTACAACTTCGTTGTCATGAATTACTTCAGTAAGTGGCCCAAGATGAACGCTATCCCGAATGAAGGTGCAAGGTCGATAGTGAAAGAAATTGTTAAAAACTGGGTAAGCACGGTTGAGTTCCCTTCACTCTAATCAACAAAGAAACTATGAATCAAACTTTGTCAAGTACTAATATCTGGGAATGGTCAAAGAAATCAGGGTGATCACCTTGAAACTACTTTGAAATAAAAAAAGGGCTTTTGAACGGGTTTACCTTTGGAACATCTAGTGTTGGTACTTTGCTTTTTCTTCTCTGCAGCATTCCTCCTGTTACAAAATTTACATCGCCCTTACCAATATTATCCAGAGCGATTTTGAAGAAGTCAACGATTGCCATTAAGGATTCTGGAACACAAACCATTAAACCTTCAAATAGAGCTGCTTAATAAGTAACTTACCCATGACCTCTTCTTGAGTTTTTATCACAACTGCCACATTATTGAAGAAACGAATGTTTGCCGATCGGAACATGTGAAAATATCCATCTGTCCCATCAACCATGTAATTCAGTCGCAAACAAAGGAACGCTGGAGCTGTTCCTTGGAATATTTTCGTCTGTTGATACATTCCCAACTCAATCAGTGTAACATTCTGTAGGAGAATTTTTTCAAAACGAACAATTTTATCCAAATGTGAATCATATTCAGCCACAATGTAACATTCATCAGTTAATAGAAGAATAGTATCCACTTCGGTTTCGTTTATATCGCCAGAGCTTAAAAAATAAGAAAAACAAAAACAATTATAGGGCTTTCCATATGTGTAGATTTAAAAACCTACCTCGGATCTGCATCGATTAAGCCCCACGAGCCAATTGGGTATTGTGCTGCGCCTAATAACATTCTACGGCAATCTTCCACAAGCAACTTTGCGTGCTCGGCACCTTCCAAAGCATCGTTGTCGTCTGGGGCCTGTTGGCCCCCTAAGGCGTTTAAAGATTCAGCCGACACCTGATTACCAAGCATCAAATCAATTGTCGCCTGTCGGTACGAGTCCTTAAATCGTGCCAAGTAATAACTGCAAAAAAAATAACTAAAATGAGACCACTCCAGTGATTTAAGTGCGCAAGCAGCAAAATTTAACGTGTACTTAGAGCCAATGAAACGAAACAAAGAAAAAAATGTTAAGACCAAAACGGGGACCTTGAGTATATGAAACTTTCCAAAAGCTTCAGCTCTGGACCAAGAACACCAGCATTGTAATAGCCATGTACTGGCGCTGGCGCCATTTTCAAGATTGTTTCAAATATTGCATCCTCTTTCAATTGATCGGCCGCAGTTAGTTTGCCTTGCATTAGATCAATAACGCTCTGCCGAAATGAATCCGCAAATGTTTGAATGAAGAAACTACAAACAAAAATTTCGGATTTATGTATTCGGTTTGCCATTTACAAAAAAAAAAAAAAAAAAAAAAAATACACAAACAGAAATAACAACAACAAAACTATCGATGAACAGTTTTCATTACTTTTTCTTTTCTTAATTTTACTGAAGCAAAAGATGTTCATGCCAAATTGTTAATTTAAGAAAGCCAAATCATTTTGAATTTATGTTTGTACTCGTATGTACATATTAATAGTGAAGCATTACATCGAATGTTACATAGAAAGAAAAAAACATCAAAACCCGAATCGGCGAAAGCTTTCCCAGTTACATCTTCCTGACCTTAATCCCTTGCGACAAGCAATAACCATAGCCATGAACTTTCTTTAAAAAAAATAACGTATGAGTGTTAAGGACTTCAAATATGGTAAAGTTGCAAGTGCCTGATTTTTGTAGTGTGTTTGGTTAAATTGAAGCTGTCATCCGTAAGTAAAAAAAAAACTCTGGCTAGATGAACACTGATTTTGGTTTTTAAAGCCGCGCCTGAATAAAGTTGATTATTTAGGTTTTAATCTTGCTCACTTACTTAGAACCTCTCACAGTCGTGAGGCATACCAAACCCTGCACGACATACTGATTAGAGTCCTGCTACGCGCCTAAATACCTTCCGAGCCATAGCCAAAGATATGGATTACTTCTCTAGTCTCCTTTTCTATGGCTGACTAGTGCAGCCAACATATCTACCTGATTGGGTAAGCTAATTTCATTGCAAGGTGTACTTCGCCATAGAACAGCCTTGGTTCCTTAAAATATGACCAATCCACTGTCACTTTCTACTTTCGTATTTTACCGTTCAGTAATTGTAAGCCTACAATAATATGCGGCGCTGCTTAGAAAGACCAGAGCTGCTCAGGAGCTCTATGAGCGGAAGAGGAGAGACGAGCACTGGCTTCTCAGGAGGAAGAAGAAAGAGCATGAGAAGCGCGCGATCGAGGAAATTGAGAGATGCTACTCCAGGAATGAGGTTCGGAAGTTTTATCAAAAGGTAAAAATAACATGCCGCGGAAACAAACCCCGAACCGAAGCCTGTAGAGATGAACAAGGGAACATCGTAGTAGAATCGCAGTCGATGCTGAGAATTTGGAAAGATCATTTCTGCAGACTGTATAACGGCGATGACGGACCAAATACCGCTGTCAGGCAGAATCAACCTTTCAACCTGGACGATGATGACCAACAATTCCGTCCACCCGACCTGGATGAAGTGAAGATAGCCATATCGAAGCTTAAGTCCAACAAAGCTGCTGGAGCGGATGGCCTGACTGCCGAGCTCTTCAAAGCGGCAGGCGATGACTTGGTAAGGAGCATACACCAACTCATCTGTAAAATATGGTCGGACGAAAGTATGCCCGATGAATGGAACCTCAGGATTTTTTTTTTAAATCTCAAAAAAGGAGACCCTCTGAACTGCGCCAACTACAGAGGCATCAGTCTCCTTAACATCGCATATAAGATCTTATCCGCCGTATTGTGTGAACGCCTGAAGCCGTTTGTCAACAACCTGATAGGTCCATATCAGTGTGGCTTCAGGCCAGGAAGGTCCACCATCGAGCAGATATTCACACTACGGCAGATCTTGGAGAAGACCCATGAGCTTCAGATCGATACCCACCACCTATTCATCGATTTTAAGGCCGCGTATGACAGCATCTATAGAGACGAGCTATATAGAGCAATGTCTAGTTTCGGCATCCCTGCCAAACTCGTCCGTCTGTGCAGGATGACGATGGAGAATGCACGCTGCTCCATTAAGGTCGGTAAAGATCTCACCGAGACCTTTGATGACCAGAAAGGATTAAGACAAGGCGATGCGCTGTCATGCGATTTTTTCAACATCGTACTTGAAAGAATAGTGCAAAACTCACGAGCAAACACAAGAGGCACTATCTTTCAAAAGTCCGTCCAACTACTCGCATACGCCGACGATATTGACATAATCGGGAAAAAGCAGCGTGATGTCAGTGGCGCTTTCGCGGGTATTGAGACGGAAGCGGCGAAAATGGGTTTAGCGGTCAATGAGGGCAAGACCAAGTATATGCTGTCAAGCAAAAAGGACAACCAACACCGACGTCTCGGACAGAACGTCACCCTCGACAGATATAACTTTGAGGTAGTTAAGGACTTTGTCTACCTAGGCTCCGCTATAAATACAGACAACGACACCAGCGCTGAGATCAAGCGAAGAATAACTCTTGCCAACCGCTGTTTCTTTGGGTTAAGAAGGCAATTGAGTAGCAAAGCCCTCTCTCGGACAACAAAAGTCACCCTTTATAAGACTTTAATAATCCCGGTCCTGCTCTATGGCGCAGAGGCATGGACATGGATGAGGGTGTTCTTGGTTGCTTCGAGAGAAAAATTCTTCGGGCGATCTTCGGTCCCGTCTGCATTGACGGTGAGTGGAGGAGGAGATACAACTACGAAATGTATGGACTGTACAGCGACATGGACTTAGCCAGAAGAGTGAAGATCCAAAGACTGAGATGGCTGGGTCATGTAGAGCGCATGGACACCAATGCTCCGGTCCGAAAAGTCTTCGCCCCCGAGGGACAGCGCAGTAGAGGAAGGCCAAGACTCAGGTGGCGCACGCAAATGGAAGAGGACCTCAGCCAACTTAGCGTGCGAAACTGGAGGCAGCTAGCCAGGGATCGAGCTGGCTGGAGAAGCTTGTTGACTCAGGCCCAGGTCCACCCCGGACTGTAGCGCCACCTAAAGTAAGTGAGTAAATTGTAAGCCCTTTTTTGCATCGAATTGGTTGTTCTATGTACGTTGTGCCCACAAGATCCTACGGAGACATCTACAATATTTATGAAGTTTGTAGCTTTCTTGAGACAGTGTTCATCACTGTGCAGTGACTTCACTCAACAATATTTCAATGTGTGATTAAAACAGTCTTAGCATGGTTTTGTGCTAAAAAATATTGCCTTTCCAGATTTTAGATTATACTCGTACACCGAACGCAGCTTTTGCATTTCGAGATTAAACGTTTGAATATATCGTAGAAAACCGCTTATTTTTCCGACTTATTGTCCAGCAATTTTGAGTTGAGCAGCGCAGATATTATACTGAATTAAAGAATTTTGATTTGTTTTAGTCGCACTCCAAATGTTGGGCCACCTGGTGTTCTGGTCTAATATCCTGTGCGAGAACAGGCAAACATCGTCAGTTTAATCAACATATCATGTCGTACTCCATCTCAGCTCCATGTTTCCGTATCACATCACTGGTATTTTTTGTCAAGGGGCTAAACGGTAGGCACTCCTGTAAAATGATCCCGCCATCTGGCAGACGTACATATTTGCTGCTTCTTCAGCCTTAGTGGTAAGTACGCTGATGTAGTTACGCTATCTTGTCTTACACTACTAAACACTTACAGTCTGTTTGATAAGATCGTATACGGCAAAACTCGTTTATGAAAACCGGTTTGGAAGTGGCATTTGCATTAGCAGATAAAAAAATACTTCTGCTAAGATGCTTTGAATAAAAAAATTTAAAGAGTGTTCAATTTTTGTCAGAGACGGAAGTATTTTAAAATGAGTGTCGCGTTTGCATCACGTTATGAAGCAGTATTCTTGTGCACGCATCCAAAAGGACCGAAAATGTCATACGGAGCAACTGCTAAATACATGAAAAAATCAAAAGCATTTGTTGGCAAGTGGGTTCTGATTCGACGGATCGTGGGTCTACGCCAAAAACAACAAAAAGGCAGGACAAAATGATTCTACGCGTGTTCCTCTTCTATCGTTACGTAGAGGACAAGGGATTTTGCGTAAAAGGGGTCTAAATGTGTGTTGTGATACGATACGAAGACGTTTACTAGCCAATAATGTAAAATTTCGAAGCACAATAAAGAAACCTCTACTGTCAAAAAAACACGTAGAAAAACGACTCAGTTGGGCCAAGGAGAATTTGGACAGAGATTGGAACAACGTTATTTTTTTCAGATGAAGCTTATTTTTGGGCATGGTCTCCTATCAGTCATACCTGGTGTACGCCATCCAATAAATTAATCCAGCCGACCGTCAAACACCCGACAAAGGTGCACGTTTGGGGATGCTTCTCAAAACAAGGATTTGACAATTTGTTCATGTTTACAAATAACTTAAGCGCACCCAACATGGTCAAAATTTATAAGAAGGCTTTATTACCATCTGCCCAAAGGTGGTTTAAAAGAAGGAATGAGAATTGGTTACTGCAAGAAGATAATGACCCGAAACATCGCAGTCGTTTGTGCAGTGCGTGGAAACAAGAAAGTGACGTCGATGTTTTAGATTGGCCATCACAGTCGCCGGATGCAAATCCCATTGAAAATGTTTGGCCATTCATGAAGCTAAAGCTCCAAGGAAAGAAGATCTCGACGGTCAAACAATTATCACGAAAAATACGAATTTTATGGAGATCTTTGGCTCAAGATTATGTTATAAGATTAGTAGAAATCATGCCTCGAAGACTCCAAGCAATTATTGATAATGGAGGAGAGTGGACAACATATTAATTGAAAAGCATTTAAGTAAATAAACAAAATATACCAGTACAATTGATTTTTTTTTATTATTATAAGTTCTTCTTTAATTTTTGTCGTGTACGATGTTAACAAACAGACTGTACATTCTCTTTATGCGTTAAAGGATTTCAAGTTTGAGGCGCTGTACTGCTTATGTCTCTGCGAATTGGGCTTTGAATTCCGTCTCCACCTGTCGGCTACCGGTCGTGTACTTTTTCGCTTTATGGCAACAAATTTAAGTCGTCAAGATAAGGCCGAGGCGGTTTCCATGCCTCAAAATCTATAAAGGGCCTTGGCCATCACCTCATCAATCAAATATTCCGAGACAATATCGACTTGGCTAATTACTTTGTTACAATCGGCTTATGAATGCAGATATGATATGAACAATGTAGTCAAGAGAGGCCACCAAAGTGCAATCACAAAAGACCGCTTGAATTTTTGCCCACTACGTTCCCTCAAGTAGAGAGATGCTACTCCAAGAACGATGTTCAAGAGTTTTATTGATATAAAATGAAAAAATTAGAATAGAATGGAAGCCTACAATGATTAGTATTAAAGTCACAGTGGGTACTGAAAATAGGAAACATTTCACTGATGATGGTTTAAATAGGGTAGAAGGAAACATTCAATCTGAGCGCGAAGAAGATAGAGAATTCCGTCCCCCTGCCTGAAAAATGTTAAGGTCGTAGTATCGAATTTAAAATCCGGCAGATCTAAGAAAAGACCCAGCATCTATTTATTTACTAGGTAGCGGCTAGTATAGTTGTGGGACGACGTGGTAGAGTGTACATTTGCCCTATTGGAGCACAGTAAAATATGCATGACAAATGTAATCTTAATATCGTTTGCGTACAAATTTCTGCTGTATTATGTGAACGCCTAACCCATTTCAGTGTAGTTTTGGACTAGGAAAGTCAACAAATATCCGCACAGATCCTGAAAAAAGCCGAGAAGTCCAGATCGATACTCAGCACCTCTATTTTATCCACAAAAAATACAGACCCATGTTGTGCGAAACTCGCAAGCCAACACCAAAGGCATAATCTCCAAAGAGTGCAACTCAAATGTGCATATGAACGTGTATGGCATTGATATCATTTGCAAAGCATAGGTAGGTGCGTTTGCATGTATTAAAACAGAAATGGCTAAAATAAGTTTAGCAAGTTTAGCCCTGAACTAGTGGAATAAAAGAGCTATAAACAAGAAAGGACGCACAACATTAACGAGTAAGACGTAAAAAATTTGAAGTAGTTGGGGATTTCGCCTACCACGGCTTCTTTATTCGAATGTCGGGTGAAGATAACTTTGGTCTCATAGATTGTTGATTTCATTCGCCTTTAACGCTTTTGGCGATGTCCATGACCTTTACAACGACATCGACTTAGTTCGAAAAGTGCGCATCACTCGTATAAAATGACTGATGCATATAAGTCGCTTAAATACTAACACCGCACAACCAAAAATCTTTGATTCCTAGATGGAAAGGCAACGCAGTAATAGAGGATTTCGACTTAACTTGATCCACCAAAGATAGTAAGTAAGTGACATGTTGTGTTTTGCATTCATGACAAGAAATGGACTATGACATTAAACCAGAAAGATCTGGGCTACGCAGACGGTGCATGCTTACTCTTTAACAGAATGATGGACCTTCATGTAATGACATCAAGTTAGACATCGGGGGACCAACAAAAGTTTGATTTTTTGGTCCGGCTATATCGTTAACGAATAGCTTTCAACGACGGATGTAGAAGTGGCTCTTCCAGATTCATCGAAAAAGCAATTCGGCAACGAAGGAAGAGTTTGGAGAACTGCGATACGTCGCACACAATGGACATCATAGGGGCTGTTCAGCCTACAAGGGATCAATAATTTAGTAAAGTAAGTAAGTCAACAGTTGTCGAAAGGATCCTCAACCTAAATAACAAACCCACGTCCAGTTGAACGGCAAACAAAAAATGGCTTCAGCATATTAAATTTGCTGAATATAAACAATATAATTGTCAGAAATGTGAATTTAAGCAAACAAATTAGAGGCCGTGGAATAATAACATGATAACAGAATATCAAGTAAAGTAATCTGAATTTATTTTGTTTACACATTTAAAAAAACCCCTCCTCGCGTCGAAGTTATTTGAAACACCACGCATGTACCTTGATTAACCAGTTAGAAACGTGATGAAAAAATTACTAAATTAAGCTAGAAAAAGTAAACAACATTTTATAAAACCAAATTTTGAAGATAAAAATGTTAAAGTATACATACTTGATAGTTTAAAAAAAATATTTCACAAATTAGCAAACAAAAGATGGCGAATTTTGAAGAAGAAAAAGAAAAGTAATAAGAGAAACGGTGGGGAAATAAAAACATAAATTCATAAACTGAATACTTACCGATTAGCAGAGTTCATTCCATCTTTCACCATCCCAGCTAACTTCCTTTCCCCGGTACGTGTGTAGTCCCCCTTTAAGAAATTTTTTTTTTTTAAATCACAATTCAAAACTGAATAATAAAGATCGCAGAGAAAAGAAGTATACACGATCACTCAAATGAAGTGATGCCAACTTTAAATGTCACTGTCGTTCTTAAAGCAGTACATTCGAAAAAAAAAATCAAAATAAATAGTGTGATTGCCTTGAAATTGGCAGAAAGAGGCCACCCGTGAGTTGCAGCATTTGCATATGAATTAAATATTTATGCATCAAACAATACCATGTTACAATGACGCTGGTGGTATCGGTAAATGATTAAAAAAGCAACGTCATCAGAAATTCAAGGTTCAAATTCGAAGAAAGCCACGTATGAGCAGTGTAATTTTCTGGAAATCTAACCGGGTCCGGATTTAACAGGAATGCAACTCCCATACCAATATCAAAGGCACTAATCACACGCAATAGCCAAACTAGAGATTTTTTTTTTTCTAAGGAAAAAATTGTTGCTGTTTAGCAACACCTTAACAAACAAAATTATTGCGTGTGGCTGCGAGAAAAATACAACAATAATTCACGAAACCAACTGGAAGTTCATAAAAAAGCGCCTACTTCTGTGTTGGCTGCTGTTGCCGCAAACTTAGATTCTGACAAAAGTCTAAATAACGCGTTGATCAATCAACAAACAATTCACTGGCACTACCTGGACATTTCAAAATAACTCAGCACCGATAAACACAACAAGCTTAGCATAATCACGTTTCGCAAATCGTTTTATCGGGGCAGTCTTAAGCCCCTTCTTCTCCATTTCCAGGCCCTTTGGTATCTTGTTGTAAAGCTTATTAAGAAGCAAACTGATATCGGTGAAGACAGCCGCTATGTCATTTCCCGCTTAAGAGGGTGCAGAATATATCATCATGTTAAACCTGACTCTATCTGTATCTATGACACAACTAGATGACAAATATAACCATCGTTCCCAACCCAGCCTACAATAACGTACCAAAATGTTCAACACTTTGTTACCAAAATGTTAGCGGGCTCCGCACACAAATTACTTCTGTCTACCTCAACTCCAACAAGCTTTATTATACAATTTTTGCTTTGATCAAAACTACCTTGATATCTGATATCAAAGATTCGGAACTGTTTACATCAGAATTTAGACTGTTTCGATATAACGGCCGTGAGAATGTGGATGATTCTATAAGTCGAGGTGTCCTCCTAGCAATTTGCGTTCATTTCACCCTAAATTCGTTAAGAAGTAACTAACAGCTAACAGGATTTGAATTTGTGTTTAAGCTACTGTCTCCAAAAGCCGATTATATTTTTTGTTATATTCGCCACTCCCAACCTTGAAGTGTCTTCCAGATTGCCACAAATATGGTTGGCTTTCTTTTTGATAATATTAACAACTGTGAAAATATCAATGTTATTGGCGATTTGAATCTCCCTCAATCTCCTATGGACACTGTCGGATTATAAGGAAGTCGTCTTGACTAAGTGCCTTTCCAACTCTGTCACTTGACAACTAGATCTGATCTTTACATATGTTATAATAAATGGGGTTGTCCTAAAATATAAACTTCTTCCCTTCAAATTAGATCATCCCCAACTCCTCTTCTTTTTAATTTTTTTTCATATGTTAACAATAAATTTATTACACCCTCGGAAACTTCTTTCGACTTCAACTTATAAAGATACCCTTATTTCTGATTCAAAAAGACCTCTTCGCATAAGTAATTGATACCTATCCGTCTGGTTTCGAACTCTCAAATATTTCATCGCCTGACCCAACAACATTCGTTAAATTTTTCAATGAATCGCTTTCCGTCCGAAATGAAGGCCCGGGGCGCGAGTACTTTACTTATTTCTAGAGACTTCTGACTATACAAACGTTTCTATTTCCCGACTTCTGAAAAAGTGAGTATATAAAACCTAAGAAACATAATGTTACTAACTACCGATCCACTGCTAAGCTATCCTATACAGTCGAACCTGTATATGCGAAAACTGGATAAGTAAGAAAACTCTTTAAGCGACAACAATAGTCAGTTCCCGTCATTTTTATTCCGAAAACCTCTATGAGTGACAGTGTAGGAACCTCTTTTAGAGTGAGTTATTTTTCACATCTACACCTCTGTAGGTAACAGTTTCTTACTCTAGATCTCTGTAAGCGAGACTATTTTTAATAATATTTCAATATGATTTCTTAATTTTTTATTTTTTATTTTTATAATTTACGCGCGCCTCAAGGGGGTTATGAATCCATTTTACTGTTGCCAGGGAGCGGGCGGAAAGATAAAAGGAGGGGAAAGGAAAGCATTGTTGTGATGTAGTGGTTTGAAATTCATGTATATTTGGTTTCGATATTGACACTCCAGGGGTGGGAGTCCGAATAGGACGGAGAATTTTTCTTCACTCGGAATGATTCAGGTTATAAATTTTAACGGTTATTTTGTTCTTGAAACTTTACAACAGCCAAATCTACATGCCAGTATTATGCCTTCACACGCAGATTTTTCCGACTGAATTCCAATTACACAAATGAAAAACTTATCATGAGTAGGCCACCCTTAAACCACCCCTAACGCTCCAGAACCATGTTTCCCAATTTTTATGAACCTCTATAAATGAGAGTAACTACTCCTACACATTCGTAAGTGACAAACCGTCTATGAGCGAGAATAACATTCCGATCCCTTGAATTCTCGCTTACCCAGGTTCGACTGTATGTCCAAAGTCTTTGAAAACATCACTTATGATTTAGATCTTTATTTCGTATACAAATTTTTACAAAGGATAGTTACCACACATTTTACATTACATAAATATGATATTATTTACATCTTTCTATTAAAATATTTTAAATTTTTTGTTTTGTAAAGTATTGGTTATAATTCAAAGAAAATTAAATTAAATTTACAGGAAAATACGAAAAAAACCTCCAATCTAAGTACAAAAACAAAAAATAATAATAATAAATAATATAGATATAAAACAGAAATAAATAAATAAATAATTATAATAATAATAAATAAATATCCAAGTATATAAGTTTATAAATAAATAAATAAGTACACAGGTACATATGTAGGTAATATGAAAGAAAAGATAAATAAATAAATATAATAAAAATATGTAGTTATTGACTCAACAAATGAGTAAATAGTAAATAAATAAATAAATTAAACAAACAACAAAAATTCGAAAATCGATTTTTGCCAACAAAATCGCGTACAAGTTAGTTATGTTCAAATTCAATGAACTTTGAATTCAGCCTAAGCTGGTCCCTTTGATTAAATCCTACTTAGTGGAACGCTACTATTTAGAACCCAATTGCCACACTAATACTGATTCCATAATTAGGTAGTAAAGCCAACTCTGCACTCGGCTTTATCCCTTTACATCACGTTTGTTAGGCTAGTCCTCGAATATGCTAACCAGGTATTTTCCATGAATTTTCATTGAAGTTGTCTAATACAGATTGCTTGTTGTTAATATTATCACTACACCCTGTCCGCCTATTTTGACTGACTAAAACTGATCGGCCCACTTTAGAAAAACGAATTCGACAATATTCTTTTTATCCATTAGCTTTTAACTAACAACATCGACCGTCTTACGCTTTGTTTAGTATTAACCCTCTTTGTTTTAAGTCTCTCCAATTTTGTTCGACCTATACTATGTGAACCAAAAGAAAATATATTGTGAAAATACGTGTTTGGTTTCTATTGTGACAGTAGTACCCAGATCCATCCATACCCTGATCCACTTCTCCCTACCCTCAATATTTCCAACACTAAGTTTAAATTGAAGTTGAAGACCAGTTTGTATTCAATTTAATAGTCGTCTGTTGCTGACTTGAGTCCAGTAGTAGTCCGCGAAAGAGGGAACTACACATGTCGAACGTTGAAATGGTTTTCATTAAATTAAAACTATTGAATCTTTAAAAGTGGTATTAAAATAGTTAGAAATAAAGTAACGTATTGGTATTTTGAATTGAATACTTCATTTTACGGGCGACATATCATACATACTTCTCCTCTTCGATCATTATAAATAATTTATACCTTCAGGGCATTAGTTCCTGCGTACTGTCGACTAATAATATCACCATTATTAGCCCACAATACCATAAATGGTATTTTCAATTGCTCAGGTATCGGAGTATATGGTGGTGATAGACCCAATTTCACTAACTGTGATTCAAGTATAGCCTTTCCAATAGCCGTTTGTACTACATTAGTTCGATCAAGACAATCCATACAATTAACACGAAACACAGATCTTTGATTACAAATAACACCACGAACATCATGCCAATGGAAACCCATAGCACCGGCTTCTGGTGCAAGGGCTTCAACTAAAGCTGATACATTTTCAAATCTCATTCCTCGGCTAAAACAAAACATTACATGTCATAAGTCAATTGAAAATTGATCATCAAATTATTTTTCGTACCAGTAATCATGGAAGTCAAAGGTAACATAAACGATTTTATCACTATCAAACCGCATCACATGATTGGCAAAAGCATCTCCAATAATCTTCTCCTTGCCACTTTGTTCGATTAAATTTACAATGCAAACGTTTTCATAAAGGGAAATTTCTTTACAAAAATGTTTCTCTAAGGCTTCCTGACTTTCTGCTGCGCCTATTAATTAAAAAAAAAAATAGTTATGCCACTGTCAGGTTAAAAATTAATAAAACTCTACCTCTGTCAAGACGCGGTGGTGGACGATATTTGTAGCCAGGTTGACTCCAGTAGATCGGTACTGAACCACGCACTTGAGTGAACGACAACTGATGCTGGCGGAATGAGAGTATTTGTTCGGTTTCTACATAGTTTGCACAGTTGCCAGCTTCATCAACGCCACGTCGCTTATATCTACAGTACATAATGTTGTCGTCACAAAAGTTAGTTATCGACTAGTAAGATATAATTACCTGGTGCCAGCTCGATGGCGTGATCTCCGGGATACTAAGGCTAGGGTAAAGCATTCATTTCCAATCACACACTGTTCTACTTGTACGAATCCCTGAATAACCGGAAGGATCCATGTTTTATCCTGAAATGATTAAAAGAAATAATAATTTTACTAGCAAATGGAACATTTACAAAGTCAAAGTTGCAAAATGATAGGATATAGCTGCATATGGCGAAGAGAACCAGCATATTCATTCATATAACACATCTGACGTGGACCCGCAGCGATTGTTAAATCCCCTCACTCCTTAATACTAGGTTCCACTGCAATCACCAAGAAAATTATCTGGCTAGCAGGGTTTTTGTAGCCCAGTCCGTTGTCAGAAAATAGAACCAAAGCGCCTACTCATTAAAGGCGGACTTAAGTGAAGAATCTCAAGTTAAGAAAACAATTCGCTACTTTGGAAGAAGACCGGTACACCTCGCCATAGAATATTCTGATTTTACTCAGTAAGAGGTACTGGAAACATTATTATAAACTGCGTTCTTAAGTAACGAATTATGACTCCAGGCGTGTCTACTTAAATTTTGAGATATATACACCAGTGTGAATATGTCGAATTGATTTCGTAAACATTTTCGTGCGATGATTTTGTATGACACAATAGTGTGCCGATCAACTCTCTTCGACTTTTGGTAACGAAGTACCATCTCGAACCACCGTATTTCCCTGGTTTTCAGAACTCACTGTGGGCGCACTTCGTTACAGGACGAATTTCGTGATGGTCGTCCAAAATCGGTTGCTGCGCTGTGCGTGAATTGATGTTGTAAGATCGTCGTGTGACATATCGTGAGATTGAGGCATACTTGGGCATTAGTTCCACCCGCATACATTCAGTGTTGACAAAATTCAATCGCGGTGATTCAAAAGATGTCTATAAAATCCAGGCGCCATGCCCTGGATCCGTGCATATGAACCCGAAACTACACAACAATCGATTGTATGGGTCTTTCAATACGAGCCCAGTCCAGAAAAAGTTGTTTCCACAGAAAGCACTTCGAAATAAATGGCCGCCTGTTTTTTGGGAACATTTGTACATGGCGTCACCGTGCTATGAAAGAAACGTAGAATGGTCAATTCTGATTGGTACACCACTATTTGTTTTCCAGAAGAGATCGGTAAAATAAGGGAAACCAATAGCAAAAGACAAATCATTCTCCACCACGACAATGCAAGCTCGCTCACATCATTAAAAAAAAGATGATGATGATATTCTCGCAGATCAAAAAAAAAATGCGAGGTAAAAGTTCCCGACCCCTAAAGAAGCGGCTCCACAAATTTTGGAGGTATCACAATCGGAGTGGGAAAGGCGCTTCTAATTTTTGGTTCTAACGCATGCATGAGTGGATTGATATTCATGGAATATTTCGAAAAACAATAAAGCCATCGATCGTAAATATTTATTTTTTCTTGTCTATCTCAATGGCGATGGCGATATCGCGATAGTTAACTCATTGGACTATCACGCAGACAATCTGGGTTCGATTCCTGGCTGGGTCACCGAAAATTTTTTCAAATCCCCATCAACCTTTCGGCGGGCAAAGGCAAACTCCCGAAAGTAAAATTGCCTACGAAAGAGCTTTTAAGGAGTGCCGTTCGGACTCGGCGATAAACCGTAGGCCCCGCTCAGATATGACTAAAATGACAAAATGAGCAACACAAATGAGTGTCAAGAAGCTAGGCCATGGCCCATACCGGGCTTCCAGCGCCACAGTGTTTTTTTTATCTCAAAACTTACGAGTAAGTATTAACCTTCGTATTAGCATCGTTTCAATACCATTTGTTTCAATACAATTCAATACCATAAATGTAAGTTGTACAACCCATCCAACACTTTTTTGCTGTTGTGATCGTGAGAAACGGAAAACAATATCCGATAATAGCCAGAGTAAAAATTTAGAAACGAACTTGCTTGTTTTTCATTAGGGTCAATTCAAATGATGATAAGGTTACGAGTATTTTACCAAAGTTGCTATACCAATCATTGGCGACTATGTGTATGCTTATTAAAACGATAGAGTAGTTCCACAATAGAAATGCAAGAAGGGAGCTTCATATAAGCTCTCTAGATAGAACGTATCTAGTGTTATACTTGAACACCTGTCATGAAACCTCAAGTTCGCGGGATGTCGATATATTTATCTTTGTATCCGCCAATACCAATTCGAAAGAGAGTGTTGAGGGTACCACCGTGAAGCTCCCTCTTCTAAGTAAGGCCCGGTCCTGATTACGCATGGTACTGAGTTTTAAGGCTTGGTAGGGGCTACCCGAAGTTCATGCCATGACCGGGCGCTCATAATGTGACTAGTCAAATCGTAGCAGTCTGTGGTAACATCATCCTGAAAGCCTTAACGACAAGATCAGGATATTTTTTTGACTCTGTTCACTATTATACGTCATTGATTGGCTACGATTTGATACCTGGACGGGGGACCAGAGCTTTCTAGACAAAGGTAGTTTAGAAACGTAAGTAAGAAGTAGTCCATTGCACCACACCTATCACAATTCTATAAAATACCGCAGATGTACTCGCATAACATGTATGCAAATAAAATTGGCTAAGCTTCTGTATACACTCATTTTGAGAACTCAATAATAATGTGCGAATGAAAAAAGGAAATCGTCTCTAAGCTGCCTAAAAATGGTGATATAATAAAGTGTAAAATTTATTTAAGGATCCATGCCGTTTACAGTCCACAAACAAATAAAATTGACAGTGGTGGGGTATTAATCGCAAATATGCATAATTTGTTAAGTAAATGTTTCAAAATTTCGTGAACCATTTCAAAGCTTTAACCAAGATATGGGAGCAAATATCTAAATGGTTTATTCTGCCACTGTAATGGCGTATGTCGGTAAGAAACACTACAACGCAATCGAGGGCAAGTTGGGTACAAGCAGTGATAAATAATGGATATTAGCGAGCTGTCGAAAACATCACGCCTAGAACGTTGTTCCTCTTAAAGTGCTATCGTCGGCAAAAAGGAGAAAAGACCTTCCAAACTCATCAATGAGTAGAAAATCTTGGACCATGGAAACTGTCGAAACAATGCAAATATTTAAAGCAAATTTGATGCGAAAAATCGTCAGAGTTTTCAATAACTAACTGTTGGCTAACCTCTTAATAAATGATACGCTGCCAGCATCCAGTGCACGATGGGCAAAACTGTCAAGCTATCGAAAATGACGGACCACATAAGAAACATAAGATAAGATGATTGCAGCGTGTAAAAGGAACGAACAATTGCAGAATAAAATGAACAACAATTCGATCTAATGTGCCAAATCGCAAAAAGCATTGCGAAGTGATTATGTCAGACAAACAAATTTGTGAAAAATCAACAAACAATTGAGATGAGATAGAGTAAAGATGGCATAAAAGTATTGTAAACGCCCAAAGCCCAGGATCGGTCAATAAACACACTTAATCTATTTAATATTCCTGGTGTAAATAAAGAAAACATGCTTCTCAATTGGACATATCCCCAATCCTAGCAGAAGGGCAAAAATAATATTTTTTCTGAAAGGGGGTAATGAGAAAACTATTTTATCTTAATTCTTATGACCCTATGTTTGAATTTATTCGTTTTGAAGAGACAAGCCTTGTGAAGTCTGTGTTTCTATTCGTTGTTCGCCAGCCAAATTTTATAGGAAACGAAACAATTCAGATCCGCCCAAGTAAATTCAGCCCTTGAAGTTAAATGTAAGAGGAATTTGTCTCCACTTCTACCAGTAGGATACAGACACTGATCCAGTTTGTCAGCTCTTTTATTCTTCTCTGTATTGATATAGCTGGGAACTCAGAAAAGATTGATTTTAAGACGACGAGGTTTAGTTTGGATGTTGGTTTAACCAGTAGTAGTTTGCACATTTCTAGGGCTTCCGCTTGGAAGATGCTGATTTGAAAAGGCACCCGTTTCTACTCCATAATCAATTTCAGAACTGTCTGAAGATATGTATGTATGTGCATACATAAATAAATGCAACGAACTCGCTGTTCTCACTCCAGACTGGACAGGAATTCCACAGAAAAGCTTTTTAGAAACAAAGTTTGGGTGTTGTTCTGTCAGTGGAATTTTGTCATATATTGCTTTGTAGTGAATATAAGACTCCGCCATGTCCGTATGGTCTAACATCTAGCAAAGAAATATTTGTAGTCCTAACGCACTACACATTACAATGGATTAATTTCAAGATTATTTTAAGGATTACAATATTAAGAATCACATTAAGCACTTAGAGCCAACATGATCATAAGACACTCGTAATTCCTATACCAACTGCCATTTAGGCCGTCCTCAGTTTTCCTATATTGAAAGCTCTGCTAAGAACTGACTGGTAGTAGCAGTAACGAAAAAATATACAAAAGCAGAATGTCTTCAGACTCATACCCGATTAGTTTCAAACATGTTTCAGACTAACGCAACATGGCTAAAGAATCGCGCACACATGGGATAATAATTAACTAGCCACCAGGCGTTGTATGCAACGAAAACAAGTACATTTGTCACTCCATCAGTTGATAAAGTTAACTGGCACAGCTTAAATAAGAAAAGACTCCATTCCTTCGAGGTGGCTTTGCAAGAACGGCTCCAAAATGCCATAAGCCGAGTGAAGAACTAAGGGGTAAGCACAAAAGACAAGACCAACGGGCGTGTACTAGATATAGCACAAATAATGAAGCCGACCAAGAAAGTCCATAGTTAAACTAGTTATTAACGTTGCAAAATGTCAAAACTTCAGCTAGAGTATGAGCGGTAGCTTGAGGGCATTGCATAAGGACTTAAAAGATTAGCACGTGGCTAGCAATAGACGTGCAAAATTGAGGCACTGGCAAACGGGCTTTTATTCCTTGATTTTTCTAATCCGCAAACCCAACTCTTAAAAGTGCGAACAATTCATTCAAATTCATTCAAATTCATTAACCACCAAGGAAATTGCGACGTTGATACCGCATAAAAAGTATAGTAAAAAGAAAACGGTTATGAATATCTACAAAACACAATCTTACAAATAATACGTGCGTTTGGAACGGTCTTCACATGGAGGAAACCGATAATTGCCAAACTACAGTCTTAGCAAATCAGCTAAATTTGCCATGTTCAACGAAGGTCGACGAAAAATCTGGTCTTAAAATCAATAAACCTTTAAGTTCCAGTCGTTTCAAAGAAAACCCCGAAGGAAAATCAATTGGGTCTCTCAAATGAGAGTATATCAGCATACTTTTGGCCACACTAACGAGGCAAGCAAAAAGGGGTCTGCGCATTACCAATATAAACACGTGTGGGAAATATGTAAAATAAAACACAATTATGCACGTTTATGTTTTAATATAAAAGAAAAAGAATCACAGCTACATCAAGGTCGGGCACGTGGGAGAATACCAAACGAGGAAAGTGTTTATTTTATTTCTAATTCCACTCCAAATCCTGTTTTGTTTAAAAAAAAAACAATGCGAGCTTGCTTCTGACCTAAGATGCGGTTATATTTGTAAGGCACGCAACACAATCAACCAGAGAGAAAAATAAAGAAAGGTAGAGGAATTTTTGAAGACCTTTGCCAACAGATTCTTATATAAAAAATTTCCATGACGAATAAAATATTAGTCATTGGCTTGAATTTTAGTAAGGAAAAAAAGGCAATTCTAGAGAAATCACAATCAAACCAAAACAAAGATGGATATCTCTATAACGAGCAGGTCCAGGACATCCATTAACATAAGCTCTTTCAGAACAAATTTATTTTCTTTTAATAGTTTTCATCAATCTTTTGTTTATGACAAGGATTTATGTGTTACGCCGTTTGGTATGTGAGTAAAAATGTACATAGTTATGTATGTATGGTTCGGTATAATAGGTACATACGTACTGCAGGCTTACAGAGTCAAATATAAAAGTTCTATTTCAATAACATCTCTATCAGCGAGTGCATCCAAGTAAATTCTCCAGCAATTTAAATCGAAACGAAAACAACAACAATCTACGTGAAACTCGTGAACATGAATGCATTCCACATTTGTACTTGACCTTGGTTGTGGTTAGATTAAATGTGAAAAATGAATAAAAATATTTGCAAAGGAATTCAATGCCAACTGTACGTCTGTACATGGAGCTCTATGCAAGCCTCATATCCGAAAATAGAATCTTATCCATGATATATACGAAAAGGTATAGTTTTTGGCGTCACCTTATTCCGTGACAAGTTGTCATCTAAACCGTGTCGCATACTACTACGTGTACGTGTGGTAGACTTACGTTAAGCTCAATTATATCAGAAATCATGTGCATATTCCAGAAGAATCTTTCATCTTGACTGTTCTCTCCATTCTGGCGTTGCAAATTGTTTGTGATGTCGCTTTCAAAGCAAAAATAAAAACTATCCGAGTCATCGAAAATCTTATGTAACTCTTCTGTGATGCGTTTCTCAATGCGGCTGGGATCCCGAATTCCAACAGATGATTTAACTTGATTCGATGCTAGAGCCGCAGCTTGTTGTGTTGTATTTTTAATCGTTGTGCCGGCACTTTTTACAGCACCCCAGGTTTTATTCATTAGCTGACTGCCATCGAATATCTTTGGCTTGTGAGTGGGTGTATTTGAATTCCTGAAACAAAACAATCAGACTGACTTTAAAGTTTCCTCACAATTTTATATGATGCCGCATCTACTTACTTATTTTGATTATGTCGTGTGCAAGAGGTAAGTACTGTGTCTGCATCGTCTGAACTTAAAATACAAATACTTTTAACCTTGTAAACGAGATGTGGTGGATATAGTACTCCGACTGGAGTAGCCTCTTTGACTATCACAAGATGTGGCTCATAGACTCCAGGTAAAGATATGACACCAATAATCCCATGTGTTATACCAATGCACTCGATATCATCCACAGACGATAAATCCCATCCTGTAAACAAAAAAAAAAAAAACAAATATTAAACACGCATTCACTAAAAAAATAAACTTGCATTCGCAGTGTGCTTTAAAAATGTAGACTCATGTCGACAGGAAATTTCATAATAAGCACTTTAAGAGTATTCATAGTAAAGTGCTGCTTGAACTAACAAGGTCATGCGCTAAAAAGTCAACGGGGTTTGCTGCTTTCCAAAGGATATATATTGTGTGAGTTGAGGGTGGTTCCGGAAATTATTCCATTCAGGTACCATTCAACAATAATTGCTTAGCCTTTCAGGTGCAAAAAGGTTTCGCTGTTTTAGAAGCAGAAGAAAATCTAATATAGGAGGAGAAGGTAATGTGGTTTGCTTTCTATTTTTTTTTTTTTGTTCTTTGCTGTTCAGCTTTGTTAAATACATTTCCTTAGGAGAAGCCAAATCAGATGGCTTCTGTGACGGCAGGGCAATTTGTTGAATGACTTAATATCTTGACATAATTATCGCCATGATAATGATGTACTTAATTGCTATCAAGGTACCTTCATGCTCCCGTATTCTCTTTCTGATTCTTTAATGAAGGTGTCGTTTATGTTGTGATTTCTAAGGAAAATGAATTTTTGTTTGCTTTTGTTTGCCCCCTCTTTGGCAAGGTAATAAAGTTCAAAGTTGCGTCAAGGTTTATCGTAAATCAAGGTTGTAATGGGTTATTAACATTTATAGTTTAACAAGTAGGATTTAGGAGAAATGAATTTTAATAAATTTTACATGCATGCAAAGGCGATTTGTGTTAACAGGGGATTGTAACGATTGAAACATACAAATGAGCGTCCACGTTTTCGACGGCGAACACAAAACCTAAACTACAATCATTTTAACAACGCTAAGGGTTGTCCTTTTGAAAAGAACTGCATGGAAATAGAATTAAAATGAGAATGGGATACAACTGAAATGACACGAAATAAAAACAGAAATATAAGTTAAAAAAAAACTAACTAAAATACTCGCCAACACGCACTGGCTAGTGCGGCGTTTTAATAACTAAACCCCTTCTAAATGAAATGTCAATTTTCCAAAACACACTACCGAATCTTGCACATACAAGGTTAGGTCTCTATCTACAACCGAACGATTATTTGAATTGGAAAACGAACTACAATGCTTAAAATGGGGCATACTATAGTAGGAGTATCCAAGGTTCGGAGAAGAGAAGAGAAACAAACAACGCTAAAATCAAAGACCATATTATACCATACCAATGCGAGAAACTCAACGGGAGGTATCGGTTTCCTTATCTACAAGAAACACAGCAAAAATATTAAGAATATTAAAACCATATCAAGCCGAATAGCATACTTAATAATCACGCTGAACTCTAGATACAAATTAAAAATAATACAAGTATACGCACCAACTAAGGATTATGAAGACGAGGAAGTAAAAAGGTTATACGAAAACATCAAATGGGCCAAGAACGAAAACAAATACTACTTCACAATAATCACCGGAGATTTCAATGCCAAGGTAGGCAAACCAGAAGATGAAGCAGAGAAAGCGTTAGGGAAGTTTGGATTAGAAGGTAGAAACCAGAGGGGGCAAATACTGATTGAATTTCTTCGCCACAACAATCTATACCAAATGAACAGCTTTTTTAAGAAAAAACCAACACAGAAGATGGACTTGGCTACACTCCAATGGGTACACAAAAAATGATATAGACTTCATTATTACAGACCGAAAACAAATAATAACAGATGTGACAGTACTGAACAGATTCGGAATAGGAAGCAATCACCGAGCAGTCAGAGCCACAGTCAAACTTAACTTGAAGAACGAACGTTGTAAGATGGTGACCGCGAAAAAGCTTACGAAATGGAGTAGTCCGGACGACCTCCCTTAGTTCAAAGAATCTATAAGCTCTAAGCTAAACCATCAACAGAGAGACAACATAGAAAACATAAATGAGACAATCACAGAAGCAATAATCCTAGCACAAGAAAAACACTGCAAAAACCCAAACAATGCGAATCGCAGCGAGAAACTAATGGCAACAACAAAACAATACATTAACCAAAGAAAGGAAGCTAGACAGAAACAAGATAGCCCCGAGGTATGCAGACTAAAGAAGATAATATCAAAGGAAATACGTAAAGACATAAGAAAATACAAATACAACAAACTCTGGAAGAAAAAAAAAAACATGAAAGTTTTCAGGAAAACCCTAGCGGAAGGAAAAATACTAACAAATCGAGTAGAACAAAAACTAGAATTCTACCAACCACGAGAAAAGGCAGGATTCAGAAGCGGTTTTAGTACGAACGACCACCTTCAACATTAAAAACACTTATAGAAAAAACGATAGAATACAAGCGACCTCTAGTACTGACATTCGTAGACTTCCAAAAAGCTTTCGACACAGTAGAAATATGTACATTGCATCATGGAGGTTCTAAAACAGTGCAGAGTAAATGGAAGATACATCCAACTTTTACAGCATATATACCACACGGCTACAGGATGCGTTGTACTACACGAAAAACCGGCAAATATTGAATAGAAAGAGGCATACGACAAGTAGACACCATATCACCGAAACTTTTCACGGCCATTCTAGAATACGCTTTTAAACAACTACATTGGGACAATAAAGGAATTAATATAGATGGAGAATATATAAATCATCAATCTCAACGATGCCCGAATAATGATAGAAGAACTTAAATCGGCTTCAAGAAATGCCGGCCTTCGAAAACTTCGAAACGAAACTTCGACAAAACAAAATTTATGACAAACTTAGTCCCGAGTGGAAACCTTAAGAACGAAGACGAAGCTGAAATAGAACAAGTCTTTGCATGCAAGTATTTGGGACACGAGATACAAATTTCGAGATATAACCAAACCCGCGAAATCGTAAGCCGTATTGGACTTGGATGGGCAGCCTTTGGAAAGCTAAAGCACACAACGAGACACACCATTGGCAAGCTCCAGGTAGCACAAAAAGCGATGGAGAGGGCAATACTAAACATTACAAAAAGAGACCGAAACCGCAACGAAGAGATACGCAAGAGAACAAGAGTGATGGATATAACAACGGCAAAGTGGAGATGGGCTGGACACATAGCTCGAATTACAGAAAACAGATGGACAAAAAGATTGCTGGAATGGAGACCAAGAGGAGAGTTAAGAAACAGAGGAAGACCACCATCACGGTGGAGCGACGACATCAGAAGAGTAACTGGGAACTGGATCCATGCAGCGCAAAACCAAAACGCATGGAAAAGTTCAGAAGAGGCCTACGTTCAATTTTGGACATGACAGGCTGAATGACGGGTTTTTTTTTATTTTGGTAGTTAAAAGGAAATTATAGTTATTTAGCAGGTTATGAAAGAATACATAAAACTAATATAATTAGAGCCCGCCTCTTATTTAGTTAAAATGTTAGATCTCATCTTATTAAGCCGACCCACATAGGGGGTATTTAACACGAAAACTTGGCCAAAATTTATGTTTGCTCCATAATGATTCGAAACCCGATTATCGTCTATCAAACTATCTGCATACTGTGGTGTAAGAAAGTGTGGTTTTATGTTATTAAAAATCTATATTACGAGTACTACAAAATTATTTTTTCTATTCAAATTTTCAGTGTAAAAAAGTAAAATATGAAAAGGAATTAAAATTTCTAATTTTATAGTTGTGTAGATGCTGTCCACTCTTCGTCTATTAAGATTCTTCATCTGATTTGTCGTTCACATCCTCATCTTCGTACAAGCTTTCAGCTTCGAATGTCAATTAGTTGTCTGTGTATTCAGTTGATGCAGCCTCTGTACTAAGCATATCCACCAACGTTTGTAACATTTTTCTTTTGTCCGGGTGATAAGTTAATAACAATCTGTTAAGTACATCCATGTTGCAATCCGATCGTGAAAATTTGCTGCCATAATCGATTGAATAAACGAAGATGTTTATTTCTGGGTTTCACTGGTTCTTCGGATAATTGTCCTATGAGCAACATGGCCTCTTTAACTATACTTACTTACTTTAGGTGGCGCTACAGTCCGTGGTGCACCTGGGGCTCAATCAAAAAACGTATCCAACTAGCTCGATCTTTTGCTAGCTGCCTCCAGTTTTGCTCGCTAAGTTGGCTGAGGTCCCCTTCCACTTGCGTGCGCCACTTGAATCTCGGTCTTCCTCTACTGCGCTGTAGATTCGAAGACGTTTCGGACCGGAGCATTGTTGTTCATGCGGTCTTCATGACCCAGCCATTTTAGTCGTTGGATCTTCACTCTTCTGGCTGGGTCGATGTCGCTGTATAGTTCATACAGTTCGTCGTTGTATCTCCTCTTCCACTTACCGTCAATGCAGACGGGACCGAAGATCGCCCGAAGAATTTTTCTCTTGAAGCAACCAAGAACACCCTCATTCATTTTTGATAATGTCCATGCCTATTCGCCATAGAGTAGGACTGGGATTATTAAGGGCTTATGGGCAACTTTTGTTGTTCGAGAGAGGGCTTTACTACTCAATTGCCTTCTTCACCCAAAGAAGCAGCGATTGGCAAGAGTTATTCTTCGTTTGATCTCAGCGCTGGTGTTGGCGTCTGAATTCATAGCGGAACCTATGTAAACAAAGTCTTTTACTACCTCAAAATTGTACCTGTCGAAGATGACGTTCTGTCCTCTGTACTTGACTGCATATACTTAGTCTTGCCCTCATTGGCCACTAAACCCATTTTTGCCGCTTCCGTCTCAATACTTGCAAAGGCGCCACTAACATCATGCTGCTTTCTTTCAATTATGTCAATATCATCAGCATATGCGAGTAATTGGTCGGACTTTTGAAAGATTTTCCCTCTTGTTCTTGCGCGTGAGTTTTGCACTGTTCTTTTAAGTATGATGTTAAAGAAATCGCATGACAGCCCATCTGAATCCTTTTTTGAGATCAAAGGTCTCGGTGAGATCTTTACCGACCTTGATGGAGCAGCGTGCATTCTCCATCGTCATCCTGCACAGGCGGACGAGTTTGGTAGGGATAACAAAACTAGACATTTCTCTATATAGCTGGTCTCTATAGATGCTGCCATGCGCGGCCGATCTGAAGCTCATGGGTCTTCTTCAAGATCTGCCGTAGTGTGAATATTTGATCGATGGTGGACTTTCCTGGCTTGAAGCCACACTGATATGGACCTATCAGGTTGTTAACAAAGGGCTTCAGGCGTTCACACAAAACAGCAGATAAGATCTCGTATGCGATGTTAAGAAGACTGATGCCTCTGTAGTTGGCGTTAGTTCAGAGGGTCTCCTTTCAATGCTGAGGTTCCATTCATCAGGCGAAAGTATGTCCGACCATATTTTAGGGATTAGTTGGTGCATAATAATAACAATATATAGGGTGTAGTACACTGCGACATTGTGGTCTATTGCGTCCCTCCTTATACCTTGGAGAGGTTTGCTCCTTCTTCCAGAACCCCCTCACAGCTTAATTCACCAGAAATTATGTTGGAGTGCTTATGCTCTGGTTTTGGCCTTGGCAAGGAAAACCTTCTCAGAGCACGTTATCCAGACCAGTTTCTTTTATGAATCTGAGAATGAGCAGTGGATCCGAGGTTGGTAAATCCTTTTCTTGAATTTGGTGTTTTCCCAAATATTTAAACTTTGTTGGGTCAGTGCCCCGATTCCAGTATGTGTTCTAGAGTTTCCGTGGAATCATTGCAGAATCTGCAGAGAACTTTATCTGATATCCCTGTCTTCCTTAGGTGTTCCCTGAGTTTGCAATGCCCCGTTAGGAAACCAGTTAGGATGCGTAGGTTACTTTTGCTAAGACTGATACATGCTTTAAATCTTTTGAGATTGTAATCTCCTAAGAGTTTTTTGGCTTGTCTCAGACCTTGGAGATCCCGAAAGGTTCTAGCCCTTTTCTCCTTTTTCGATTATCTGAATTCTTCGCGTAGGTTGTGTTCCCCTATCCCGCAGAATGGTTCAGGTCCTATGAAGGGTTCTGCTGCCCCCTTTCTCGCTAGAGAGTCCGCCGCCTCGTTATCAATATTGCCCACATGGCCTGGTATCCAGTTGAGACTTTGTAGGCATTCCCATACAAGTTTGGATTTAATGACAAAGGAGACCAGTGCTTTGATAGCTGCTTGACTATCTGACATTATTGCTATCTTTTCGAGATTGATTCGAATGCATCTTTCTATGGCGAATACTTCTGCTTGAAAGATGCTGGTACTCTTGCCCATGGATTCATGGTGTTTCGTTTTTGGCCAAACACTCCTGCATCAGTTCCTTCGACAGTTCTCGAGCCGTCTGTATACCACTTTATCGTGTGGTTGCTCAGTCCATCGCTCCATTCTTTCTTGTTGCTGAACTTCGTTAAGAAATTCTTTTCAAAGTTGTATTTCTTAATGCTGTCATCTCTTGAAATAGTTTTCCGAGTGGTGCATCATATTCTTTCGAACTAATGCGTTTCCCCTTTCCAGTTCCTTCTTTTGCTATTCTTAGAATGGTTTTATTCGCCGCCTCTGAGACAATGAGGTATAGGGGAGTTAGTTCCAATAGCACCTCCATTGCACCAGTTAGGCATGTACGCATTGCGCCGGTGATACATAGGCACGCCAGTCCTTGCACCTTGTTGAGAGATTCTTTCTTTTCGAAACAAGACTGGTTCGTTTCGCCCATGCTACTGCACCATAGGTGATCATTGGTCTCATAATCGTTATGTACATCCATCGCAGAATGTTAGGGGTACAACCCCACAACTTTCCCGCTACGCTCTTACATATCATAAGAGCACGGGTTGCTTTTCTAACAGTTTCCTAAGTGTGGTTTTTCCAGAGTAGTTTGCTGTCTAGATGTAGTCCCACATACTTCACATCATTGGCCGGTGTCAGTGTCGTGCCTGACAATCGGATTTCTTTGAGTTGGTGTTTGTTCCTTACCAAGTCATCGCTTGCCGCTTTGAAGAGCTTAACAGTCAGGCCGTCCGCTCCAGCAGCTTTGTTCGTCATCGGCGTTATACAGTCTACAGAAATGACCTTTCCAGATTCTTAGCATTGACTGCGACTCTACTAAGATGATCCCCTGTTCGTCTCTATAGGCTTCGGTTCGGGGCTTGTGTCCGTGGCATGTTTCTTTACCTTTTGGTAAAACTTTGTAATACCATTCCTGGAGTAGCATCTCTCAATTTCCTCGACGCGCGCTTCTCATGCTTCCCCCTGAGAAGCCGGTGTTCGTCTCTCCTCTTCTGCTCATAGAGCTCGTGAGCAACTCTAGTCCTCCTATACAGCGCGGCTTTTTATTATATGATATATTACTAGTATATAAATTTTGAGACGTAAAACAGCTATCCGGAAAATTTTCTTTTTACACAATAACCTAGGAAACTTGTACTTTCTGACCATATAAGTAAGACTTCCCACCAACATTCACAAGTACAACAATTTCACTAGAAACGCTTTAAATTAATAACAAAACATAGACATTTTTACAAACTCCCACCACCCAGTGTTACACTCAAATTATATTTATTGAAACTATGCATTCCACCTCTTCAATAATAATCAATTATGAACAAATAAACAGCAATTTATACCCGTAATGCTCTGTTCGCCGAGCGCATAAACAAAGATAGCGGAAAGTACTCGTATGTTTTCCACTTTTTTCCGATCTTCGCTTTTAATCTGACTTTGTCACTCGTTACTCTCTCTTAAATAGATAAAAAGTACGGTCCACTGTATAACGTTTAGTTGGGTATCGTACAGTACCTTTATCATGAGCCTGAACGTGACTTCTTAAAATCGACTTTTGGCCAAGTATTCGTGTTAAATACTCCCATGTGCGACGCAGAGCATTCGACCAAAAAAGAAACTGCTATTATAAATCTGAATTGACGGAAATCTTACAACTGCCAGTCGTTGAAATAGAAATAGAAATTGTGGCGAACGACGTTCTCAACATCCCGTTTGCAGCCAACAGACAGGATTTAGGCCGGATTTCTGTCGCAACATCTTTGTGCGAACAGTGGCAATTGATTATGAAGTGCTTTATCTGCACATCGGTTTTGTCTTATCGATAAGGCAAAACGAGCATTGTAGGACGATAGCGAGGAACAAAACAGTGGTGAATGCAAATTGTTTTCCCGCGGGAAAAACAGAACAGAAAGTAATCTTGTCTGTAAGGTGAGTTAGTATGCACACCAAACCTTTTGAAATAAAGAGAAGTATATTGGTTGGTACTCCTCGCTGAGAGGGACCAAAAAACCAAATAAAAAACAGCAAACAAAAATGAATCTGACGAGCTAGAAGGAGTGGACACTATCGCACATGGTCCTGACCCAGCTGCCCAGACAGGCTTAATGAGTCCTGTGGCCGTAAATCTTAGGAATGGTATTTTCGAAAAGGGGGACACTCTAGGTGACCTTAATTTGAGATCATGAAATTTCGAGTGGTGTCTCAGGTAACATCAGAAGTTCCGATACACAAATAAAGTTCCGTGCCGACTGAGTAAGGCCAATGATTCTCGTGAAATTCTCCAGATGAGTCCTGAAACTAAAGGATGCTTACTTTCCCCCCTTCTCCTCCTTTCCCACCAATCCTATCACCCATGGGCCGGATCAAGTTATCATATGACCCGTGCCGATGATCAGCTTGGATGATATCTCTAAATAGCTCAGTCATGAAGAGAGTACCGGATACCTGGCGACCTCCGGATTAGCTGGCCTTATCTAAATACAGCGAATTTCTGTACATATAGACCTTTTTTCTCCGCTACAAGTGGGACCAGTTATGGAAAACCTAAACGTAAAAACAAAACCCGAGACTGGTACTCCTTCATTACCGGGCGGTAACGCGGACGAATCCTATCAGAAAACATCGACTACACCATACTCAAACACTTGTTTGGCAAAAACTTCCACGTAAGCATTTCCTCCAGATCCTTCTTGGACGACAATCCAATCCACTTCTATACTGACGGTTCAAAGACCGATAGTGGGGTTGGTGACGGTGTCTGCACTGATAAGTTCAACCTAAGCCTCTCCTTCCGCCCTCCCAATCACTGTAGCGTGTTCCAGGCAGAAATTCCGGCAATTAAGAAAGCCCTGTCCTGGCTTAAGAAAAACGTAATATCAGCAAGGGATATCCGCATCTTTTCCGACAGTAAGGCCGCTATCAAATCCCTGGACTCATGTTCTTTTAACTCAAAGACCCTTACAGACAGCCGATTAGCTCTCATGGAGATGGCAGAGCAGTTCAACATTCAACTTTCCTGTGTGCCAGAACATAGAAATATTCCAGAGAACTGTAGGGCCGACGAACTTGCCAAAATTGGCACCACTATACCCATTATACCTGAAACAGGTAACATTGGTATACATATCGCTATGCTTATAGAAGAACAAACTTTAGGTGGACTGTTTGATCGACATGTTTAGCGACCAAACAAATCAGGCCAAAACTGGATCTGAAAAACATCTCAGCCCCATCATAGGTGTCATCACTGGACACTGTATTCTAGGTAAACATGCAAGAAAGCTTAGCATGTTTACTAACGTCTGCATAGACGAGGAGGAGGAGAAGAAAATCGTACACCTCGTTTGTATGTGCCCAGCTCTCTCCTAAAGAAGAAAATACCACCTAGGAGCCTTCTTCTACAATGACTTAAGCAATTTAAACAATACAGGCATCAAAAGTCTCCTACTCTTTGCCAAAAGCTCAAAAAGGTTTCATGAGTAGGAGGATCACAGATCCAGGTGGCATCACAACAGGTCTAAATGGGTTGATCCTTTTTCAAAAGCCACTCTAACCTTATCTAACCTAACAAATGATGATAAGATCTGATGACTGAATACAGATAACCTAAAAATGGATGTGCATCGCTCCCATAAGAATGAGATTGAAATTGTAAAACACCAGACGTGACGTTAGCATCGATAATTTTAAAGCGATGAATAGATCGGAAGAAAACGTCGTTTGGTTGGCACAACATTTTTTAAGCCCGGACAGTGGGGAAACAAGATGTGAAAGTTTTTGCGGTATGTTTGTGATCCAGGTTTCCAGGTAAAAAATCGGTGCACTTTGCATGACATGAAAGTAATTAATTTGATCTAAAATTGTTTCAAGTTGGCGCGGGAGAGGATATCAGGATACATCAACCGACAGCCAACAAAATCATTTGATGCTTTTCCCTTCTTCAGCAAAACAGCTCCACATTTTTGCACGGCTGTGCTAAACAAAAAGGAGCTTACGCGATTTATTTGTGCGTTCGGTCCATCATCATCTAGAAGGTAGTGGGTTTCCATGTCAGACTCTTGCGATTCAATTTTATCCATTTTATCTAAAACAATTCACTTTGACAGATGTCAAATTGTAGCATATGCTACATTTCCCAATTTCGAAAGTAGTACCTACTGCATGTTCGAAATTTTTTTTATTCATACCAAATGAAGAGTTTTGGGGCAGAGTTTGCTTTTCAGTAGATGCTACAAATTTTTGTGTTTACTACTTTTTATTCATATGAGCTTGGGGCAAATAGCTCATCTACAAAAGCCAGATACAAGGACAGGCCAAGCCCGTCGAGATTTATATGCTGATCTTGGGCCTATCGAAATTCACAATAAATTCGAACATAGTAAATCGAACTCTTGGATCTTTGTATTAAATATAAAATCACTGATTAAGATCGAACGAAGGTTGCTCAAAGACCAGGACTTTAACCTTCTTTTAGCTAACGAAACTAAGCTAGCCAACAAAAAAACGTAAGATGAAGCACAAGCGATGCAATATAGTTGTTACCTCCTAAGATTCATATCACTACCTGAGTGATTCCGATCATAGGTCACCAAGAGCAACAATTTCATTATATGGATATTATATACTAAGCAGCGACTCTTTGTCAAAAGCCACCCGTGGATGAACCTATAGTACCTACCTACATTTCCGTAAGGCACACAACTTTGCGTTCAAATTATTTTTTGATCTGTTTTCTCAGAGACAGTTGCTTCCTTTAATAAATTGGCTGAGAACGTATTTCTTACGACTCCGAATAGGCTATCTTTGAGAGAGTTCCTGGTCTTAGTATGCCCGTAATATGGAAAGCAAAATCATAACGAACGTATTCTGGCAAAAACGGTTCTGAATTGTGACTTAAGCCATTATTTTATGAGAATTTAAGCTGAAGTGCATCCTAGTAGATGTAAGCAACCCTTAGAATTAACCTTCAAAGGTGTGGGTTCGACAGGAGCTGGCTTATTACGCCTATCAGAACCTGAAATTGTTACGAATAGGTACAACACTTTCAAGATGTGAAAATTCTCTGAATTAGCTTCAAATCAGCAAACAAGTAGGCGAGGTATTCAGAAACCACAAGCACCAATATTCCTCCTTATACATACTCGTTGTTTCCGCCTTATCAATTAATAACTTTTTCAATTTGTCACCCTTGTTTACCTATTCATAACAGAAACCAAAGTTCTACGGCATTGTTGTGTATAATTATCAACAAACGAACATCCACAAATACGTTTCCCATCAATTATGCTAGACACATCCCTGAAAATATTAAACCACAAGTAGGATTCCGTCTGTCTTCGACCAATCAAAAAAGTTGTTTCCTCACTGTCAAAAAATAAACTTACTTTAATTATTCAGTTCGTGTTGTCCTTTCGAGCAACAGTTTGATTTATCGACAAAACGAATCGATTACCCAAAGGATTTTTACGATAACTTTCGTTCCACAGTCACAGTGCCTGCTGTAATCGATAAGCACAACAACTGGTGCTTTATAAATAATCAACGAGCGCCAGTTATTAAAGGTAACACACACAGGTCCTACAGCCCACGCGTGCACAGGACAACAACCGAAAGGACATTTTAGAAAAATTGTAGGCATTTGACATACCCTTCCACTAGGCTAAAGCCTAATTTGTCAAGTAAACATACAAACCGCTCTGTCTCATGTCACGGTATAACATGGCGGTTATCGGGAAATTGAAAGGGAAATTGAGATTCATAATGCGGCCAAAGCGAGTTGGAGGTATGCATTATGAGCCATGCAATTATCCTGCCCAGATATGAACAAACAAATGAGAATTCTGCAATTAATCCTTTTGTAGGGATATTTTTAGATTTTTGGTTTTCGTTGTCAAGGACATGCTGTGAATTCATCTATTTTTGAGCTTCAACTGTACAGTGCGTGTTCTGTTCTAAGTTTGGGACAAGTTATTAGATTAACACCTCGTCATTGGGGTGCTAGTTATAAAAACAATTCTTTGAAAATAGACTAGCTCTGGAGGGAATCCATTTCCTCATCCTATAAAATCATTTTTCTGTTTTCGATAATTAGATTGCTTTCATGGTTGCCGTCAGTTGGCAGTTACCAGTTGCTATAAGCCATAAGCCATTAGCACGATGTGAATTCTAATTTCTAACGAATGATCCATTAATGGAATGGAATTGGGTTTTTCCGTGTGGTGACACTTGTCAGGTGAGCGAAAATTGTGAATTCGATTCGAGAAGACCCAGTTCGACGCTAGCAAATATATTTTTATCATTTTTATTTTAATGAAGATTATCTGTGGGATATTGCAGGGATGGTTTAAAAAATCTATTGAAAGAAGAATATTTGACTTTAGGTAAGTTAATTAGGAGATATCTAATGACGCAATGATAAGTTGTATCAAGCAGACCCAGTCCCACTCCTTGCCACTGAACTTTGACAAAATCTTTTGTAAGGGCTCCTAAAGATTGCTCTGAAACACACCTGATTTTCACAAAAACCCGCCTAATGTCTATTCCTATACGGAAGAAAATATCAACGAAGGTTAAAAGTGCTTTGTAGCATACGAGGCGCCGTGGTTGGTGGTTGTGTTGAAAATATTCAAAAAAGTTGCTGTTGTCAATGACCCAGTTCCAGTAGAAAGTTTTCGGTAGCTGCAGAGCATAGGAATAAAGACTGGATTCATTGAACAGAAATCAAAGACATTTTTAAATGTGAGGACGGCTCGGCGACAAACTTGTCAATTTTCTTAAGATTTAGTGCCTTCAAATTCGAATACATAAAGTTGTCGAGATCTTTTTCCATCTTCACTCATGCTGCGTATCACAAAAGACGAAGTTTCTCTATATTTCTAAGCCTTTGACTTTGAAATAAAAGGCTGTCCGGGCTGTTCTCTAAGGATATTTTCGCCCTCTTACAAAAAGATTTGATTTACGCGCCATCGAGCAGATTGGAGTCCATACAATTGTCTCCAACGCACGGTTTTGGCAGTTCACCATCACCCGAAAATGGAAGATTCTGTCGCCATACAGCAATGGCTTGTGGTATTTCGCCACAGTTCGATACCACGATTCGAAAAATTGTTGGCGATGCCGGGGATCGAACATAGCTAGGACGATGGAAAGTTAGGGAGGAAAGAAAAAGAGGTACCATTGACGTTGATTTTGAATGTTTGAAGGTTATAATGACTTTAACACATAAGATGAGCCCGAGATGCGAGCCGAAGTCTGAGTGTGTGATTGGGTTGCCACACATAGAAACTACCGGCATATCAGCGCCATACGGATGGAGGTAGAATAGCATTATACGAAAGTACGCCACCATAGAACATACTACCTAGATCAAAAAGATCCCGGAATAACCACCATGTGGCGCTCCCATTTTCCGATTTGAGTTCTGATTTTTATTTTGTTAAGTTGGTTAGTTTTTGTATGTTTTGAACAATGATACAAGACATTTTTTGTCAATTTTTTTTATATTTCTACATATTCTCCTTGTAACTCTAAACACTTCTCCCACCGATGCTCCCATCTCTCTAACCCGTCCAAATAGTACTTGGCGTTTTCCTCTGCAAAATAATTGTTCACGAAGGTGACTGTATCCTCATTTGACGAAAATCTCTGTTCTCTGAGCGCAGTTTTTAGATGAGGGAAGAAAAAGAAGTCGCTTGGGGCTAGATCTGGTGAATAAGGCGGATGGTCGAGCAGTTCAAACCATAATTCATGGATTTTCGCCATGGCAACGGCTGAGGTGTGAGACGGCGCGTTGTCTTGGTGAAACAGGATTTTCTTTTTCTGCAAATGTGGCCGTTTTTCCGTAATATCTGCCTTCAGCTCGGCAAGTAATGATGCGTAGTATGCTCTTGTAATGGTTTTTCCTTTTCGAAGATAATCGATTAAGATAACTCCTTTACTATCCCAAAAAACAGTCGCCATCACTTTCACAAACGAAAAAACAGTTTTTGCTTTTTTTTGGAGCCGGCTCGCCCTTTCCAGTGCACTGTTTTGACTGAATTTTTGTTTCGGGCGTATAATGGTGTATCCAAGTTTCATCTACAATAATTAATCGGGGCTAAAACTCGGATTTATTGCGCCTAAACTGCGCCAACAGAACCTTGGAAATGTTCATTTGAATACGTTTTTGGTCTCACGTAAGCAAACGCGGCACCCAACGTGCGGACAGCTTTCTCTTGCCTAAATCTTGATTTAATATGTAACACGTTCTTTGGACATTTTCATAACCTCTTCTATCTCTCTCACTTTAATTCGGCGGTCGTCTAACACCATTTGATGAACTTAAGCAATGTTATCGTTAGTGGTTCTAGTTTTTGGACGCCCGAACGTTCATCATCTCCCAAGCTCTTACGGCCATTTTAAAATTCAGCTTCCCAAAATTTCACCGTGGTAAATGATGGTGTAGAGTCCCAATACACAGAGTCCAACTCATTTTTGATTTGCGTAGTCGTATTGCCTTTCGAAAACAAGAATTTAAAAACAGCTTCGGCTACTATTTGCGATCACGCAAGGATTGACGCCTCTTTTCAGCATTTTGCATAATTTTTTGAAGAGTTTGTATGTTGTTCGAGCAACTCTGGTTTGTTAACATAGATCCTGCTGTTCAGAAATCAGATATTCGGTCATTCGTAATTCTTACTTTTTGTAATCAGTCGATTAGGAAACATCGACTTAAACAAATCGATTGTTCCACAAACAGTATAGCAGTATGGCATGATTGTAAAAATAAGTGCCAATGAGAGCATACACCACTCCCGACCGTAAATTTTGTCGATGATGATAACATCTTTGTGACCGAAGATCCGCAGGAGAAGGTAGAGACCGTATGAGCGACTTTCCAGGATGCGTTTAGGGCAAATGATGTCATTTGCTTATGAACCATGACCTGTAGAATTGGGTCCTTTCGCATAATTTCTGCATTCAAAACTAATTATTCAACTGGTGATTGAAGAACTCAGGTTGAACGAAATTCAATGACAAAAATATGGGCGACAAGACGTTTAGTTTGAAGGAAGAGCTCCAAAAGATCTTCGAATCATTTGGAAATAATAAATCAGTGGGAATCAATGAAATACTGAAAATTGTGCTTCGACATCGCCCACTAGAAGCGGTGGACATTTATACCATCCTATTCAATAATGCAATAAATAAAGCCCATTATCCAGCGTACTCGTACATCCTTTCCCCAAAATGGGATAAAGACACTTCCAATCCGCCGAATCTTCGGTCCATAAATTTCCTTCCGAATGAGTCCTGTCTAAGCGGATTGAGGACACAAATATAGCTCTGGAAAATCAATTTGATTTTAAGGCTGGCATGATATTTCATATCTCGCGTCTAAACTGGTATCCAGTGGAACGAAATCGAGAAACAATGCACGGGTCCCTGCCTGATTGACCTGGAGAGAGCCTTCGACGCCATATGGTTGTATGAACTATTCTTTAAGCTGAATAGGTTGGGCATAAGTGAACCGCCGCTAAACATTCTTTTTGATATCCTCACCAGTAGACAGTTCATCGAAAAAATACGACTTCTGCTGCAACATTGGATCATTTAAAAATGGTCTGCAACAAGGTACGGTTAATACGCTGACAAGTCTATATTTGTTCAATAGCTACGCACGTGTTTTATGAACAACAAAAAGTAAATTTAGCGATTTTGAAAATATCTGATATTGTTGAGCAAAGAACTTGAATTAAATTTTGTTTGAGGAATGAAATTTTAGCTGCAAAAACGTTGAGAATATTGCATAAGGCCTTCGTCGACCAGGCAATACCAGAAAAACATCTTTACAAGTGGTACAACCAATTCAAAGAAGGCAGACAAAGCGTTAAAGGAAGACTATGATTGGCCTGGATGGCCGTCAACATCAGCAACTGATGAAAGCCATGTCAAGAAAATCAAAGATTTGGTGCTCAAAAATCGTCAATAAGGGGCCTCTTATTACTATTAACATTTTATTTGTATTACTCCAGATCATTTTAAAAGATGTTTTGTGCCTGAAAAAAGGCAAATTTCGTTTGGTTCAAAAAAACAAATGTTTTTGGAAAAAAGGTGTCTTATGACTCTTAAATGGCAGCCAACTCGATGCGAAGGTGAAAGAAATCTGCTACGTGGCCCTTATCTGACCTATGTTGAATGCAAATGGGAAGTTTTAGAGAGCCTGCCTTAGCACTTGCCTTTGCTTATGCCGAACACCAGTCAGAGTACAAAAAAACATTATCCTAACGAGGTTTTGTACAATAGAGCGAACCTAATAAGAGTGGACAATTTCTATATCAATCTGATTCGAAGGCACATTGACAGGTCCATAACATTGAAGAACAACGAACGCAAAAGTGTGGGCTTTAACGAATTCGTTCGTTTTACCAGAGAATATTTTATTTTGATAAAAAAATAGCTAATCCAAGACAAATTAGCTGCGGACAGGCCACTCAACGACAGAAACGTGGGGAGGACGGTGGGGAGCCGCGATAACAAGGATGTTTCTCGGATAGAACTCCTTCGTTATCATCAAAGGACTGATATTCGAAGTAAAATTTTAAAAAATTCAGCTGTGAAGCCTCATGGTAAAAATTGTATTGCTCAACTCAACCCAATCATGAAGTTTAACAAGGTATTTCAAATACGCTAATTATTAAGTAAATGTAGGGCATACTGTAACGGATTCCAAACGCGCAAAACGGCAAGTAAAAGATTCAACTGATCTAAGACCCAGCACTAACAAACCATCACCGACTCTTGCTGACAAAAGACCTAGACTGGGCCGGACTAAAAGAGTATGAAAGGAAAATCGGCTTATCAGGTCAAAGTGAAGGATTTAAGAGATGCTACTCCAGGAATAGAATTCCGAAGTTTTACCAAACATGCCACGAACACACACCTCGAACAGAAGCCTGTAGAGACCAACAAGGGAACATCAAAGCAGAGTGGAAGTCGGTGTTGAGGATTTGGAAACAGCATTTCTGAAGACTGTATAACGGCGATGATGAAACAAATACCGAACGTCCAGGTTGAACTAACAATTTCGTCTATCCGACGATGAAGTGGGGATAGCCATATCTAAGCTTAAGTCCAACAAAGTTATTGAAACGGACGGCATGGATGCAGAGCTCTTCAAAGCGGCAGGTGACGACTTGATAAGGGCCATACACACCAACTCATCTGTAGAATATGGTCGGACGAAAGTATGGCCGAAGAATGGTGCCTCGGCATAGTTTGTCCGATTCTCAAACAAGAATCAGTCTTCTAAACATCTCATACAATATCCTATCTGCCGTATTGTGTGAGCGCCTGAAGCCGTTCGTCATATCAGCGTGGTTTCAGGCCAGAAAAGCCCACCGTCGACCAAATATTCACACTGCGGCAAATCTTATAGAAAATCCATGAGCTTCAGATCGATACACTCCACATACTCATCGATTTCAAGGCCGCTTATGACAGCATCTATAGAGACAGATAAATATCTAGATCTCACCGAGATCTTTGAGTCAAAAAAGGATGTAGGAAAGCGATATGCTTATCTAATTTTTGAAGGAATAGTTCAGAGCTAACACTGGGGGCAGGATCTTTCAAAAGTTCGCTTAGTTACTCGAAAACGCCAATGATATTGACATAATCGGAAGCAAGCAGCGTGATTTCAGTGACACTTGGGGCAGCTGAATTTGAACGTGGTCGCACGTCCTTCGAAGATGACCCACGTGAAAGATGCCAAAAACCGCAACCACACCCGAAACCATCGAAAAAGTGCATGATATCGTCTTGGGCAACAGGCGAGTAAAAGTGAATGAGACAGCTGAAGCTGTGGGGATGTTGGTTGCTGGTTCAGCGCCAAGCAAAGCGAAGTCTATCTTATCTGCTGGAAAGGTCAGGCCAGCGTGTTTTAAGATGCGAAAGGGATCCTGTTAATTGATTACCTTGAAAAAGGCAGCACAATCACAGGCGAATATTACTCCATCGTTCTTGACTAGCTGGATTCCAACATCCGCGGTGAAGAGGCCTGGCTTAACCCTGTAAGGCCCATGTATTTAAAGCTACATGTAAGTTTGTATAATATAATATATATTGGGTCGACGAGGTTGAAGAAGAAAAATATCATCTTTCACTAGGACAATGCACCTGCACACAAGGGTACGTTGGCGATGCGAAAACTGCGGGTACTTGTAGAAATTTGTTTCTGGGAAGCGCTTCGCATCCAATGAAGAAGTTGGGAGGGCCGTAAATGAGTACGATATTACAACCTTCTAGACTCTCACTTCCGAGATGGAATATTGATGTTATCGAAAGGCGAAACCAAGTGAGTTGAAGTCAAGGGAGATCATGTAGAAAAAAAATAGTCATCATTGTCAGTCCGAGAACTTTTCACCTAACCCTCGTAAACGAAGTAGTTAAAAGAAAATAGTGTGGCAATATAGCGACATTAGAAACCTTCTCCTCCCTTTCCATCCGCAAATTGTTGCTGTTCGTCGGACTCTATCTCTTTTGTAGAACTCTCATTCACAATATGTTGAAGCACCTCTGACTTAGTCACATCCAACACATGAAGGTTTTGTGACGCCATCATTGGGTCAACTCTTGCTGTTAGTGCAGGTTAAATGTCGCAATTAAAAGTATCAACGTAATGTTACTTTACATCTATACACCCCTGATCAAATTCGGCTGACATTGGATACTAAAATCACTGCAGTCTTTTTATCGACATTTAATCGCTGTAAACTGTTGAATCGACGTCATTCTGAAAAGCTAATAAGTCCAACAGAGTTTAAAACAAATGTGGCATGCTCGCACACTACCAAACATTTCAAATTTTTGTCTGAAGGTGGTATGCAGTGTTGTCGGTAATCGTGTTTATATGTAATTTTACACGCCAATAAGGGTTGGAGACTTATTCTCTGTTTCCGGCAGACTTTAGTCTCTCGTTTCACTAAAAATGGTCGTCGGAAGTCAATCACTTTATAACCCATTTGGATCTTAGGCAAACCACTAGTATCTCAATTTGTTGATCCAATATGTACTTTCCCAATTGTGTGGGAACATTTTTTGTACACGTATTGACTTTGCGTTTATTAATTTGCATAGGTAGTGTGGAGCAAATAAAACCCGGCAACTCGTCTGGCTAGCTCACTGCTGAAAAACCGAACATAAAAAAAAAGAACCAGATATACAGCGTGCATCGTAAATAAATGAGTCAGAAGTAATGTCGTTAAGGAGTACAAACAACAGCACCACGAAATGTGTAGATAGATAGATTTTCGTGGAATTCTATCCACAATGGTGGCCTTCAAAGATGATTTCATTGATACAAACACTTCGATTTGTCACTTAAAAGATTGTTTAGAGACATTTGAATGCGTCTCGCCAGTTCATTGCGTACTATAAAACTGAAGGTACGAATGCTCGATGTGTACTGTCTCAACACTTCTTTGATATGGTCCAATCTAAATGCAGACCTTTGGCTAGGACCACCCGGACGAAGATAAAATATAAAGACGCTCCTCGGCTCATAACTACAATTTTCTATGCCTTGAGGAAGAGTCTATGCGATATAGATTAAATATTTGATGATATAAAAGCGGGATTATGAACGACCATATTCAGGCAGAATGAACTATCAACACTCCACGATGACAGCGGAGAATTCCATCCACCTGACCTAGACGAAGTGAAGATAGTGACATTAAGACTAAAGTCGAACCAAGCTGCTGGGCCAGACGGGCTTCCAGCTGAGCTATTTCAAGCAGCTGCAGATTACCTGGTGAGGAACATCTACCAACTCATCTGCAAGATATGGTCAGAAGAAAGCATGCCCGATGAATGGAACCTCAGCATCGTTTGCCCAATCCAGAAAAAAGGATATCGCTTCGACCTCGCCAACTATAAGGGAATTAGTCTCGTGAACATCGCCATCAAAATCTTTTTTGCCTTATTGTGTAATCACTTGAAACTTGAAACCGATCATGACCAGTCTGATAGGTTCATATGAGGGTGGTTTCAGACCAAGGATGTCTAGCATCGAACAAATATTCACACAACGGTAGATACTGGAAAAGACCCTACAATTCCAGATCGACATCCATCACCTGTCGACTTTAAAGCCAAATATAACAGCGTGCACAGGGACGAGCTGTATAATGCCATGTTTAGTTTTGGCATTCCTGTAAAACTTGTTAAGTTGCGCGGCATGACAATGAAGAATACTCACTGCTCCATTAAGGTCGGCAACGAATTAACCGAAACCTTCAATGGCAAATAAGGTTTAAGGCAAGGCGACGCACGAATAATCTTCAAATCCAAGCCCCGGAGACTACGTATTTACGGTCAAATTTACTGTGATGCGAACAAGTGAAAGGGAACCTCAGCCAACTAGGAGTTCAGCATCGATGGAAGCAGCTGCCAAAAGATCGTGTCAGCTAGAGAAACTTATTGGTTGAGGCCCAGGTTCACCACGGACTGTAGCGCCACTTAAGAAAAACAAACCAAGATGCTTAGAAGTGAGCAAGTTGAAGCTCGTAAAACATAGCACAGCTCTAATTTTTTAACAGTGATGAAGAGTGCCAAACAAAAACATGTAAAACAACTCACATACGCAGCAGCGATGCATAGAGGAACAACAGGGACTTGTGTAGTATAGTCGTGTAGTCTACGGGCGATTTCTCAAAAAAAAAGTATGCGAAGCGAGCGATAGGGGAAATGGAGGGTGCTTCTTCAGGAACAACGTTAGAAAGTTTTGCCAAAAGGTTAAAAGAACCTGTAGAGATGAGCAAGGAGATTTAGTAGTTGTTACAGTTGGTGCTGAGGATATGGAAAACCAATTTTGCGATGAAAGCTAAGACTTCCGTACTGCCGACCGTACTGGAACAAAGTTAGAAGTATCTAAACTCAAGTGTTTCTAAGCATATGAATCTCCGTCCTTGGTCTGGACTGGCACTTGGATATTTTGCGAGCACAACTAACAATACATGTGTCAAGATTCTCTACAATATGAACAGATGAAACGAGTACTTCCCGGTTTCAGACTGCCCCATTGTCCCTTAAAAGCGTTCAACTATTTTGCTTAGCACCATAGTAGTCTGAAACGAAATATTTAAATAGAACTCTGTTCGGACAAGAATACGGAGCCCAGGCTAAACACAACCGAGAGAATTGATAAAAGTGTGGAGGTTCTGCAACAAAACCCAACAACTACTGTAAATCAGAGATATATGTTAAAGATCCCAGATGATACATAGATACATAGAAAATAAGAAAAGATATTTCTGCCGCTGTCAACCGCACAGCTATGCGATTTTACTGAAAGGCGCGAAGCGAATTCTGGGATTCCAAGCTTTGGAAGGAATTTTTGTCCACAATGCTTTGCATCTCCATAACTGGTTCTATTTAGAAAATAGTAGACATCAGTCTAAAATTCACAGGGCTAATGTTAGCTGTACCCACCTACCATATAGATCTCTTAGGCTTGTTCAACCAGTGTGATGATAACACATTCGTACGTCCAACTACTCAAATTTATAGGGTCGGACATCTATTGGTTTATTTTTAAAAGGACATTGTTGCTTTATTGCAAAGAGTAAAACTTTCGACTAATTGTGAAATATTATTTCATTCTCGCCTGGTTTGGCAGTACGACATCTTATCAACCCAATTTGACAATACATTTTCGATGGTTTCCTCCGCCCCTAATTCACGAATAGCTCAACCAAAATTGAGTTCCTTAATCATCTCTGAATTGTTCGCATAGCATCGATCTCTTATGGCACTCCATAAAAATAAGTTCAACGGCGCCAAATCACAGCGCCGTGGTGGCCAAGCAAAATCACCAAAATGACTGATTACGATTATTAAACTTAGGGTGCAATAAATCGATTGCGTGCCACTCCATATTGCTGGAACCATAGCTCGCCCAATTCCAAAACCTCAATTTCTGGCCATAAAAAATCGATTATCATGCATTAGAAGCACTCTCCATTGACTGAAATGTTTCTTCAATTGTCTTCTTGAAAGAAAAATGAGCCAGTAACGGCGCCAGTCCAGAGACCACACCAAACAGTCGAATGTTCAGGATGCATTGGCTTCTCTTTGACAACGTATGGATTTTCCGAGCCCCAATTACGACAGTTTTGCTTGTTTACGTAGCCACTGAGATAGAAATTCGCTCCCCTGAAAACATAATTTTTGTCGTCAATTTCGCGATACTCTAAAGCCTAAACAGAGAAGCGATAGCGAACCGGGTGGTCACTTTGCTTTAATTCCAGAGTCAATTCTAGCTGGTAAGCGATAAATCCGAGATCTTTATGTAAAATTTTTCACAGCGACTGATATTCAGTTGCTGAGATCTTTGTCCTATAGAGTTTTTTTTTGCTTCAGGCGCACACTTTCGGGCACAGCTGCAGTATTCTCCGAACGAGCACGGGAATATATTCGGTTAAAAACTTTCGACCGAAATTTCTGTCAATTTTTTGAGCATCGAAGATGTGTCAATCTCAAAATAACACATAATTCAAAAAGAAACCCACAGAAGGCCCAATTTTTCCTTCAGACCACTGCAGTGTCTCTAGTTTTCAGCAGATAGGTAGTTACATAAAGTGGCTGTATCATGATCGTTTAACAGGACTTCATGTAGATACTGGGCTCGCTTTTCTACCATAATATGAGCAGCATGCCTGTCTCCAATAAGCGAAAAGGGACTCCTAGAACTAGAACATCGACTGATTAACAGAAGATCGGCTTTGCTATTGTCACTTTCTTGATGCTGCCCCAAGATAGTAAAAACCTTTCTGTATACCATGAGTTTAAAACTGGGGATCTTCAAGCTCCACCAGACTGCCGGATGGTTTCCTCATATAATGGGAATGTAGCAGGACGAGAGGCGCAAAGGACATTTTTTTTAGGGACATGTTGTCAAAATGCAAGTCGAAGATTGGTTGGATATCGTTCCCTTCCCGTAAGATTCTAGACATTGGTTCAGGGTGGAAAACATCTTTATTAAAGAACTACAGCAAAATCGCAATAGATTACCACGTTTCGCGGATCGTTGTGGATTGGCAATAAGCCCCCGTACAACTAATCATAGACCCTCCTTTAACCTTGGTATTTTTCGAAACAGCGAAATATCTGGGTCTAATTTTAAGCAGGAACTAGGCTGGGAACTTAATATTCAAGAAGGGTAAGAGTAAGCTACAGTAGCTTTATTTTCTTGCAAAATAACCATTGGAAGCATATGGGGCCTCCAACTTCGCATCACCCATTAATTATAAGTCTCAGTTATAAGACCGATACTACCTATGGCTTGGTTGTATGGTGGACGGCCTTAGACAAAGCAGTCAACTACTAAGCAAAATCCAAGCACAATATGTCTGGGCATAAGTGGAGTCTTACGCACTATTCTGCTTCACTTGGCACCCCTCGATATTTTAAGTACGCCAGTAGCTGCTAAGGCACATATTCACCTTAGAGCAAGTCGTCAGTGGACAAATAAGCTCTTTGGCCACGCTTATATTCTTAACGTACAAGAAATGCTTCCAGAGAAGGATACGACCCAACATTGGTTTGACAAAGACTTACATGTTAGCATCCCCTCTAGATCATTCTGGGAGTAAGATGCCTTAATGGACGACAAGTCAGTTCATCTCTATACGAATGGATTCAAGATTGACAGATGATTTGGTGGAGATGTTTTCTCGGATATCCTTCCACCTATCAAATCACTGGATTTCCAGTCGAAAATTTCGGCAATTAAGTTAGCTAGCTGAAGAAAATCGTGATATACTACATTGATCAGAAAGTTCCCGGAATAACCACCGTGTGGCGCTCCAATTGTTCCGATTTGAGTTCTGTTTTTTTTTTTGCTAAGTTGGTACATCTGTTGTTGATATTTCCTCTTAATCTCAGCGTCATAGCTTAACATTTGCAAAAGTTACGTAGACAAGAGTACATATGTATATCTCTGTGTGTTGGCGATTTTTCCATTACTTTCTCTCGGCTGCTGAAAACCATTCCCCGTAGTGGTTTTTTTACTCGATTGATCAGAAAGAAGTCACAGGAAACCAAATCAGGTGAATTCGGTGGCTGTTGGATGGTATTTGTTGCATTTTTCGTCAACGTCGCACTGTGCGACTGTGCGTTATCATGGTGCAAAATTCACGAGTTTTCTGCCCACAATTCTGGTCTCTTTCGGCGAATTGCTTCACCCAAACGTCTCATAATGCCCAAATAATACTCTTTGTTTACTGTCTGGCCTTCTGGCAAAAACTCATGATGCACTACACCTTTGTAATCAATGAAAACCGTGAGCATTGACTTCTTTTTGGACTGAAAACGACGTGGTTTTTTTTGTCTCGGCTCATTTGGTGAACGCCATTCACTTGCCTGATGTCTGGATTGCGTGTCGTACTCATAAACCCACGTCTCGTCTCCGGTAATGATCCTTTTGATGAATGTGGGATCGGATTCAGCCTCGCAAATCAGGTCTTTTACGACTTCAACAAGGTCTCTTTTTTGCATGAAATTGAGGTCTTTTGGCATCAACTTTGCTGCTACACGAAGGAAACCCAAATCAGTAACAAAAATGTCTTGGACGGATCCATAGACAATGTTCAAATCCTCCGCTATCTCTCTGATGGTTAATTTGCGGTTATTGACCAACATTTCCCTTACTTCACCAATGTTTTCGTCGGTTTTCGATGTCGATAGTCTGCCACTGCGTTCATCATCTTCGATTGACTCACGACCACTTTTGAACGGCTCGTGCCACTGGTAAATGACCGTTTTCTTTAGAGAATCGTTGCCGAAACACTTTTCCAACATTTCCAACGTTCGCGCACCATTAAATCCGTTTTTTACGCAAAATTTAATACAAGTTCGTTGTTGTAAATTGTAAAAAATCGTTATTCCGGGAACTTTCTGATCAAGGTAGTAGCAAAGGATATCCGCATTTTTTTTTGGATAGCCAAGCCGCTATCAGGTCCGTGAATACATTCTTACTTAACTCAAAACCGTCCTAGACTACCAATCATCTCTCATGGAGATGGCAGAGTAGTTAAACATTCACCTATGTTGCCCACTATCTTAGAGAAGGAGAGCGAGACAATCCTCCACATTCTTTGTACATGCCCAGCGCTGTCCCAAAAAAGAAAACTCCACTTAGTAGCCTTCTTCCAAAATGACTCAAGCGATCTAAACAATACCGACGCCAAAAGTTTCCTACGTTTCACTAAACAAATACCTAAGTGGGTTGGTCTTTCTCCAACAGCAATTTTAACGTAACCTAAGATTAAATGAGTAAGAAACTGTTCTGGGAAAAAGAAAGAGAAGCTAGTTATTTGCTAATTTTACCTCGTAGCCACTGTTAATCACTGGGAAACTACCTGGGAAATGGGAGCCCAAGAGCAAATTAATTCGGTAGAAGTTGTATAGACGACATTGGATTTTTTCAAGTAACCTGGCATTCCTGGATTGGTTGAAGATAACATCGATGTTGTGGAAGAATCATCTGTTTTGCCAGAGAATCCCAGTAGGGATTGCATTCAGTCAAAAGCTTCGGCCACTACGTCTGATGTCTACGTCGTCGACGCTATGAGCCTGTTAGACTGCCAGATTTGGTCAGAGAAAAAGTGTCCAATAAAAAAAGAAGCTTTCAAAGATGCCAACAACGGTGGGGTCCAAGTCCTAACTATCGCGTACAAGACTTTGCCTAAAGGTCAGAAGTCATTTACCAACGCGTGAATTAACAACTGACCAGATATTCACCCTATAGATTCTAGAGAAAATCCCAGAAACCCAGGGCGATACAAGCACTGAAACCGAAGTGGATTAGCAGTAAAAAAGGACCAAGCATGTGCTTTCAACTAGAACATCGTAGGAAAGCTATGATTTTGAGATGGGACGAATTTTTCCCACTTTGACTGTTGACTGACACACTTGCGCATGTTTTTTGCCTTAAGAGTGGCGGTTTTATCAAGACGCACTAAGAAGACTCTATAAAGAAAGAAGGAAGCTCATCATCATAGTCTTGCTCCATATTGTTAAAGCATAGACGTTAGCAAAAGGAGGTTGTAGATACGGTTGGCCTCTTTGAACTCAAGATTCTTTAAATGAATTTTGATCTCCATTGGTTTGGAGAAGACACAGCATAGCATAGCATAGCATAGTCTACAAGCTACACAGCGACGCTGACCTCGTGAGAAAAGTGAGCATCTGTATGAAATAGCAAAGGCTTATGCCCTATATGAATATCAGTACTCGGGGTCGCAGATTCCACAGCGATGGAACGTTGTAGTACTACTTTGGTTACCCCACTATGTATGGATGATGAATGATCCAAAAAGTAAGGACTTGAAAGGTATTGTGCAGTCCTGGTTCAATGAGTCTTTGTAAAGACACACGTCATACAGTCATTTCCATACAGCCGGCTGAAGTAAAGTTACCCAGAACGATATGCGTTAGCTACTGTTGATTTTACTTAAACACTTTCTTGACCAGCAAGAACTAATGCATCAAACATCTATCGTACAACTGAAAGATATCAGTCGTTCTCTTTCCATCAATTACATAATCTACCCCCCCCCCCCCCCCCCCCAATCCATCTACGGAAGAATGCAGAAAATGAAAAAAAAAACAATTCTATTCTGTCTATCTGGTCAATTGGAGCCACACACTGAATCGATAAGACTAAGCAATCAAAATCGAAGTCAGCAAAATATCCGTAGCTGTGTAAAAAGTCGACATAGACGTCTTTCGTTGTCGCCAATTCGGTGAGAAATGAATCACATCTCTAAACAGAACCAGCAAGCACAACACGTGCCTAGATAAAATGACTATTTTATGCCTCACAGTTGCAACAATAAATCAAAATTCCAACTACAACAACGAATCTGAATTCAAAATAACAACAATGTGTTCGCCAAGAGAATGAAAAATCGCATTTGGCCTGCTTCCAGTAACAGCAGTAGCACTTCGGGAAATGAATGTTTTCCTCCCAAACAAAGTAATGACCCTGGTGCCAGTTTTTTGCCCCCCTTTTTGGTGTTTTTGTTTTTTTTTTCTTTAAATATAGCATCGCCCTTCCACTCAAAAGCACTCATCGTTGTCGCATTATCCTTGTTTAAGCATATTCCAATGAACAACTCCGAAAAGAACCTTGATACCGAGGGGCTAAGATTTACTAAAATACAAAACAGCGGAAGGATATCCACACGCTCCACTTGCCTAGCGCTGAAATTTAAATAAAATCAATACAAAGTGCCATTTCACTAAGTCACCGAGAGTTTCCTGTGCAATTCCCAGACATAAACAAACCAACTCCCGATCCAATCAACCACACTAGGTATCTACAATACTGCAGGCCACCGAAATGACTCACTTGCCAGGTCAGAATCGTCGATTACGCGACTAAAAGAAGTACTTCTTCAGTGATTGAATGAACGATGGAATCACAGACGATTAATTCATGAAAATTCCAACCTCTCCGATTCGGAGGAATGTAAACAAAAACACTGCCTACTGCCTAGAAAATCCGCCCCTCATCGAAGAAGTTTTTCGCCTTCAACTTGATGGTTCATGACGAAGATGGATCAGACGGAGGCGGAGGGTGAAAGAAATTTGTTTTGTGTGGAGATTTACCTGCTTTAATGGAGAATTCCGATGTAGTACGATTCCACCAGAGGCTCTTTTCACGTTTCACAAATATGTAATAATTATCAGTTTGGAAAACTTCCATTTTTTTGGTTCATTAATAATCGAAAAAAATTTCAGCTTTTCTTGTTTCACAAACAGAGGTGCACCACCAGCAAAAAAAATAACTTAACCACTTCACTTCACTGACAGCTCTCGAATGAGATGAAAAATAATATTTTTCTTGTAGAGAGAGCGGAAGCCAATGAAACAGGGATGGCTGATGGTATTGAAATGGGAGTGAAGTCAGAAATTGTAAGAGATTTTTCCGTACTATTTTGTCTTCTATCTTACGAGTACCATTCGATTGATTTTTATTTCTTCGATCGTTATAAACTTAAAGGCTGGGCAAAGATGTTCGCATCTAATTTCACATTGACAATTACCTTATCTAGATTACGAATACTTTCACATACTGTTCGCTTTAATCGTCACAGTAGAGTTCATAGAGTCCTAATGTTAAAATAACTGGACTATTTGTCGAGTCACGATTCCATCAGCTGTCATAAGATTTGCGTTAGGTACGGGATCTAGTCCGGAAATGACGAACATTTATCCCAGCTTCCATTTGGTTGAGGAAGGGTTCCCAATCCAATTTCAGATTGGAGATAAAGTGAGATTATTTCGATCGCTGATGAATTACATCTTTTCCATCGAAATAAGATGCCGTCTCTTAGCTAAAAGTCGACAATGTCCGGTGATCTAAAAATATCTTGAGATCGGAACAAGAAAGTCATTTAAATTGAAAGATGGCAAATTCAATTTGAAAGGTGCCAATTAGTTGCGAAAATCAACTCCTGAGGACATGAAGTATCGTGTTGTGTTGACCAACGTCGACCATTTAATCACAATGGATGATCCTCTGCGGGATGCGGTAGAATGCGCCGTGTGCCCCACCCACCTGGCTTTTGAGCGGATTCAACTTGAAAGTAATTATCTGCGAGGTTGGTTTGTTGGCCCTAATCCACACACGATTGGCAACGAAATCACACCTTGTTCACTTATAGGTCAGTGCAACACTCGAATCTGTTGATTAAAATAAATTATGGATATTGGTCTCCAAAATGGGTCTTACATGTTTGATCAGGGGGGCTAACGGGGCAGCTTCTCATAGCTCCAAACTATAATAAGAGCGTTATGAACTTTAGTGGAGGTACTCTTAGAATCTGGACTGAAACGTGGCCGCCGTAAAAACATGCCAACGCATTGGGGATTGCACTAAGAACCAGTTCGACACGTTGACGCTGCTGGGTCCGCCGTATGGGCCATATAATTTAGCCACTCACGTTTCACATCGTCTGGGACAGCTTCTTCTAAGTCCACCTTAGGATTGCGTATACGTTTAAGATGATTATGAGAGAGCAGGTCCAGCAGATCAAACAGCTTTGGTACTTCTGTGTTTTATAGCAAAGCGATATGATCACAGTCGTATTAGCACAAACTGCTTTAAATTCGGAGCCAATAATTGGAGTGTTGTTGTGGGAGAACACAGTTGTAGCACTGCACAATGCATTGAAAAAGTCTGCAACTTTGTTGTTTTGTTCGTTTCACTGCAGACCGCTGTAAGTAGCATGTAGAAGTGCTATCCAGGTGCTGGAACATGAATCATCTGTTCAATATGATCTTACTTGATAAACTCACGGGTGAAGTTCTTCCACTGAATTCTACGCTGTTCGTCTTCGGCGATGAACATTTCCATTCGGAAATAAGCACAATGATATTGCACAAGAGGGCAGACAAGTTTGAAGGGTAATTTGACTACGTAGCTGTCATATCTTTCCGATAATGAGCGTCCTAAAAATGTTTTTTGCACAAAAAATGGTAATGGTTGGCTTCAGGCAGTTCCATTTTTAGAATCCGGTAAGAGGCAAACGGCCTTATACCTGCAGATAGCAGTGACAGTTGCGCACCATTAAGTATGTGTCGATGTCCGTATTTTAGCTTCAAGGTCTCCAAGAAGACTTTCAGGAACCGGAATCCTAAGTCCTGACAATGCTTCAGGTTCAACCTTCGTTCGGTTTAAAGTGACAAGTCATGGTTTGCCATAAATAAAATGCAGATTTGTTCCCTAGATATGTGGACGACCTGAATCCGTCCCATTACCTTGAGTAGGACTCCTGGAGAGGCCCCATCAATACTACTCAGTGGTAGTGATAAAATCGGAACAAGCAGGTAATGAGAAAGTAACGCAGTGCTTCCTCTGCTTGAATGAAAACATTCTCTGATATAACTACCTTTAACAGTTGACCGTATCATACCGTTTTCTCCTTTTAAAATCCTCAGAGCGAACGTGTTAATAAAGGGCTTAAATTCAACCTTTTCCGTTTTCTGAGTGAAGTGGATTGAGTTAAGTGGTCAAGACCGAGGGATTTAGTTCTTTCCCGGTTAAACTTCAACATCAATTATTTTAAGCAGTTCAATGAAGGATCACTGACTAGTAAGGACCACTGACTAATAAGTCTTCGCGCTGGGAGCCATTCCGTCGCCAACATCGGTCAGAAAACCTTTCAGAAGATAGTCTAATTGCGTTCTTGAGGCTAATGAGGAGGATGTAAAGACGAACCTATATATCCAAAGCGAGCTTGGCTAGCCTTCATCTAACCTCTTCACACTACATAACTGTATTCTTCGTTGTTTGAAAATAGTTGTTCTATCATTTCTTCTATATGTCAATTGTGCAAAATCAAAATGTTACAATTCCCTAACATTGGATAATTCAGTGGCAGCTCTAAATGAAATATCAAACGTTGTACTAGATTTATAGAAACCCTTAAAACTCCATTCAGTTGGCAACGCTTTCCAAACATATAATTGTCACATTGACATCTGTCAACCGTCTATTCAACTTTCCACGAAAACAAAACACAAAATTTGAAATTGTTCAAGGATTTGCGATGGTTTTACATAATTTACGTCGATTATCTTCCGTTTTTTATGGCCGAAGTGGAATCAGATCTACTGTCCAAGTTCTCAGTTCCAACTTTAAGACTTCAAAAAATTCCAATCAGCACAATGACAAGCAACAAAATGAGCAAAGCACTCTGTCGTCATATCTACTACCCAGTGTTGGTCTGGTTGTTGGAGCAATTTGTGGGTACAGGCTAATTAGAGACAAGGAACAGCTCCTTAACTTACTTCCAACAGTCGAAGCAAAAACTCTGCCCAAACTTAGCGGACGTCGCGCTCAATATAATTTCATTGCTGATGTTGTCGACGTGTGCGCTAATTCCGTGGTTTACATCGAGATTAAGGACATTCGCCATTTTGACTACTACACCGGCACACCTGTTACTGCGTCTAACGGATCTGGTTTCATTATCGAGTCCAATGGCTTGATTCTCACAAATGCTCACGTGGTGATCAATAAGCCGCACACAGTCGTGAATGTGAGACTCTCCGATGGTCGGACTTTTCCCGGAGTACTCGAGGATGTGGATCAGGCTTCCGACTTGGCTACAGTTCGTATTCAGTGTAATAACTTGCCTGTGATGAAATTGGGTGAATCGGCTTCCTTGCGAACTGGGGAATGGGTTGTTGCGCTTGGTAGTCCGTTGTCTCTGAGTAACACTGTCACCGCTGGTGTTGTGAGCAATACACAGAGGGCATCGTTGGAACTAGGTCTGCGTGGCTTAAATATCAATTACATCCAAACCGATGCTGCCATTACATTCGGAAACTCCGGCGGGCCTCTGGTGAACCTCGATGGCGAAGCAATCGGCGTAAACAGCATGAAAGTGACATCAGGCATCAGTTTTGCAATACCAATTGACTATGTCAAGCAATTCCTTGTGCGTAGTGCGGAGCGAAGAAGTAAGGGAGGTGTCAACAGAGAGGGATATCCAGTTCGACGGTACATGGGCATCACAATGCTAACGCTCACCGATGAGATCCTGCGCGAATTGAAGAGGAGCAGTCACAGCGTTCCCGTTGAGGTGAAACACGGCGTTCTGATTTGGAAAGTGATTCTCGGCTCACCTGCCGACGTGTAAGTAGTTTGTTTCGAATCAGAGAACATTGCCTACAATTTTGTAATTACAGTGGTGGCCTGGCACCTGGTGATATTGTGACTCACATCAACACAAAGGAGGTCCGCAACTCGTCGGACATCTACGATGCACTCGCCGAGAACACGAAATTCCTTCAAATGATTATCTACCGCGGGCTTAAGAAGATGACCATCAACGTGCAGCCCGAGGATCCTTAAGTTGGAACACAGAGCTGCCTTCTTTAGTGTTCATCTGTATATTTTGTACGTGGAATGTAGCTTTTGTATTTGACTGAAAGCCACGGGCATGCCCACCTTATTTCTTGTAAATGTTTATTAAAGCGAAGCTGTTATGCGTTAGGTACTTGTTCTGCCTATGTTCCTTGAAATTCTTTTTTCATTCTAGATGTTGGATTCCTGGCGATCATTGGACTACGGACAGCAGGGTTGGAATTCAAAAACGCTTGAAATAGAACAGAATAATAGGGTGCACCATTTGAGAGTGAAAATCGCATCTCTTAAATTTCTTTCACGGTTCGAGAGCTAGCATTCTTGATTAAATGCCGCTGCAGTCCGGGGTGAACCTGGTTCTGAACCAAAATACCTTTCTAGTTAGGTAATCACCCCAAAAGATCACAATTTCTGTGTGCCATCTAAACGAACGAATTTCTCTACTAGTACGTCGACCTGCGAGGTAGGAATGAAAGACACAACCCGGTTGTAAACATTCATTCGTTCTACATGGCCTCAGGAGACTGAAACGCACTTTTAAGGTACATCGATGTGGCTGTACAATTCGTGGAATCAAAACTAGTCAGATAAATCTTTCATTCAATAGTGTGAATGAAAGATAAGCATCTTCATTCTATCTCGCTAAAGTCCATGCAAAATTGGATGATAATCGTTTATAGAATTTTCTCACAGTGTCCATACAGAGCTTTATTTCAACTACATTATTGGGTCAAAGAGACAGCGACAGACAGTGTAAATCGTTTAATTTCTAATGATGCTCCTCTAGCCGAGGTTAACATTTTTCTGCTTCAATTGCAGCTTTTGGTATCGCAGCAGTGACAGCCCAGGCAACGATATCTATGTTTCCAGAGCACGCAAATGGTTTCAGAAACTTCTGTGAAACTGTGCTTCGGATGTTGGCTAGTGAGTATGTCACATGAGTTCACCTGACATCAAGATGGGAGAGTTTTCGGTCTTTATGGAGCAGCAAGCGTTATTCATTGACAATCATGTGTATAGGATGAATGCCAATACCGGATATGGTTCGATATACATAACTCGACTCTATAAACGCTGTCGTATGCGGCTGTAGTATTGTGGACATTTTCTCAATTGTGAACTTACTCGGACTAAAACCGCACCAATAGGGTCGGTCTGATCGTTGGCATATTTTTGCAGGCATTCACAAATCGCGGAAGATCTTGTACGCGATATTAAGAAAACTGTGGCTTCTGTTGATTACTTTTAAACACTAACCGAGTGAAACCAAGAAATAAGGAGAAATAAAGGAGAATCGCGGAAATGTCCTGCAAAGATCTCTATAACATTCGAACTAGTGCGCGTATCCACAGAATTATGACAAAATGGCACACGGATCATATCGGATTAATGGAAAAACTGAAACTGAATGGCATTATGTTTCTTAGCTGAAACCCACTCCTGAAATTCCAGAACCTCATACATTGCTCTCGATAAAGATCAATAGACCAAAGGCAGTTTTTGTAGAAGGCACACTAAAATGGTCACCAATTCATTTGACCCATTCAAAGCGACTGATGAATATGAAATCTTCCCAGAACTCATCATAAAGATATGACATCAATAATTCAGCTTATCATTAACATATTTAGAATTGGTACTGCCCGGGGTAACATACCAAAAAAAGGAACTGTTAAGTTTATACCCAAAGCAGGTAGTAAACCAGGAAGTAGTAAAGAACTAACCACAAAGATTTAAAAATCTCTCAGATATAAAGACATTGCGGTGAGCTGCTTCCTTTACATCGAAGGAGTTTACGGCAATAAAGAACACGTTTAGATTACAACATCAATGTTACAATTGGCAATGACAGAATAAGCGTCACGGCTGCGTAAGGTTACCCATTTTCTATGCCTGAGGATACGCTGATAACAATGAGATCCTAAACAGAGGCTAATTCGAAAAAGCAATCTCTGAACTCCTCCAGAGAGCACTCAACATTGCTGTTGTCTGGTGAAAGAAAGTTGGCCTAAACGTCAACCCCAAGAAGAGCACAAAACTTGCTTTCACAAAAAGATGAAACCGTTAAAGAAGATAAGGGAATAAACCCCAAAATTATGCTGTGGCTTTACACAGTCATAATCCAATTAATTGCCATATATGTAGCATCGGCATGGTAGCAAAACAATAAGCAAAAGTCTAAACAAGACAGGTTTAATAGACATTAAAGACTACCTTGTGTAAACAAAACGAGCGCATTGTGAACAACCTCTACACCTCTTCATCTTCTGATACGAAAGAAGCCATGATTAGTGCCTTAATGCTCATATCTGAAAATGACAACTCCTAGCTAGTTCTTCTTAAGATCTCACATACAAGAATGGTAGAAACTTTTTCACTGAGAATTTGCCTCGAGTTTCAGGGCAGATCTACAACGCACTTCTGATAAATGTCTTACTTACTTACTTTACGTGGCGCCAAAGTTCGAGGTGAACCTGAGCCTCAGTTAATAAGCGTCTTCACACAGCTCGAACTATTGCTAGCTTCCTCCAGTTACGCACGCTAAGATGAGGTCACCTTCCACTTGATTGCGCCACCTGAGTCTCAATCTTCCTCGGCGCGGATTCTCAGCGACTGGCTAGAGTTATTCTTCGTTTGATCTCGGCGCTGGTGTTTTTGAATTCATCGCGGAGCCTAGGTAGACAAAGTCCTTAACTACCTCAAAGTTATACCTGTCGAAGGTGACGTTCTGTCCGAGACGTCAGTGTTGAGTGTCCTCTTTACTTGACTGCATATACTTGGCCTTGCCCTCATTGACCGTTAAACCCATTTTCGCCGCTCCCGTCTCAATACTCGCGAAAGCGCAACTGACATCCCGCTGCTTTCTCCCGATTATCGGTGAGATCTTTACCGACCTTGATGGAGCAGCGTGCATTCTCCATTGTCATCCTGCACAGACGGACGAGTTTGGCAGAGATGCCAAAATTAGACATTTCTCTGTATAGCAAGTCTCTAAAGATGCTGTCATACGCGACTTTAACATCGCTGAATAGGTGGTGTGTATCGATCTGAAGCTCATGGGTCTTCTCCAAGATCTGCCGTAGTGTGAATATTTGGTCGATGGTGGACACTGATAGGGACCTATCAGTTTGTTGACAAACGGCTTTAGTCGTTCACACAATACGGCGGATAAGATCTTATATGCGATGTTAAGGAGACTGATGCCTCTGTAGTTCGCGCAGTTCAGAGGGTCTCCTTTCTTGAGGATCGGACAAACAATGCTGAGGTTTTATTCACGGGGCAGGCATATTTTAGTTCGGCCATGTTTTGGTGTATGCTCTCTACTAAGTCATTGCCTGCCGCTTTGAAAAACTCGGCAGTCAGGTCGTCCGCTCCAGCAGCGTTTCTGGAGTTAAGCTCAGATATTGCTATCACTTCATCCAGGACGGGTGGGCGGCGGTCTACAGAAATGCTCTTTCCAAATCCTCAGCATCGATCGCGACTCTACTATGATGTTTCCTTGTTCGCATCTACATGATTTGGTTCGGGTAAAACTTCAGAATCTCATGCCTTTCATCTCACACGTTTCTCATGCTCTTTCTTTTTTTTCCTGAGAAGTCGATGTTCGCGTCTTTTCTTTTGCTCAGAGAGCTCGTGAGAAGTTTCGCTTTGTATGCATCTTGCTTAGCTGCATGTGCTGGCTGGCATTCGTCATCAAACCAGTAGTTTCGTTGTGGTGGTCGAGTGAAACCTAACATTGATCCCTGATAGCTTTTTGCCAGCGTAGTTGGCGGTGTTAGATTTGTTAAGAAATATCGGGGACTGCGTTTTGCGACCGTTTCTCGAAATTGCAACTTTTCTACGTTATACCTTCCCACAGAAGTTCTTCTTTGTTGTGCCGCTTAGTAAATCCTCAGTCTTAACTTGGCAACAACGAGGCTGTGATCCGAAGCAATGTTGGCTGCCCGGAACGTTCGGACGTCTAGAATACTTGAGGCATGCCTTATGTCTATGGCAATGTAATCAGTTTATGTATATTGAGATGAGAAAACAATGTGCTTGCTATAGTGATATTTTGCCCTGTCGCAAAGTCAATAAGTCAAAGTCCGTTGTCAGACGTAATGTCCTGTAGTAGTACAAGTACTTGCCAACTGTACTATCAAACCTGTCCTTCTTTCCTATCTTGGAGTTAAAAACACACTATGCCACTTGGAACATTGCTTATATGGCCTGTCGAGGAGTTCTATCTTCCGTAGGGGCATGAGCGCATATAAGGTTTATGTTAGCGAATTTAGCTTTGATGCGGATTGTCATAAGATGGTCGCCCACCTGTCGAAAGCTCAAGACATCTTGCATTGGCAAATCCGCATTGCACTGGCAGACAGATCTAAGTTATAGGATAGTCAGAAGATTTCCAATCAATCGCCGCGAAGGTCCCTGATAAACGTTACCTTTTATTGAAACGATCCCAATGTGTGTTTCTTGTTGACAGGTGGTCAACTGTGCACTTGATGATTATTCTTGACGTAAGAGTTCGATACGCTATCTATATCGTAGCCAACAAAGTCGTTTGTATGGAGTTTGCTTGACAAATTTCAGATGACAGCAACTAATAAAAAAAAGTCTCCGTGTACAAGTTTATCTTTATTGGCACCACTCGCTGTCAACGTTATTTTAAATGTCACACAGTGTTGCCATGGTATTCCCATACACAAACAATGGAAAACACTTTTTGTTTCTGTTTTTCATTCTTTAATTTTCGCTGCACAATTTTTGAATAAGACCGATTACAATGGAGCTGGAATTGACAAGAATTAATTATGGAAGTATAAATACCACATTGTCCAACTGTCTGCAACTTGTGCCCACTGGAGATTCCTCAAAACAGCAGAAGGTATGCTTGTTATCAACGAACTTACAAAAATGACCTCCCAAATTCTGTTCAACCATGTATAGGTTGCAGTTGGAGATTTGGAAGGAAATTTCCAAATGTTTGGCATAAAAAAGTCCGAAGCACAGATAACCTTTCAGACATATGTTGGAACTAAGGTATCAAGCATTCAAATGGGTGGTGTTCCAGGTAATCCATTTCAAAATGTTCAATGTTCCGTTATAATACATTGGAACTGCCTTCTAGGATCAGTTCTGGATAAAGTGTTTGTGGCTTCAGATAATGTGGTCAAGGCTTATACGAAGAAGGGAAAAATGTTTTTGTCATTCGACACGAATCTGACAGAACCAATTAAATGCATGTAAGTGGCTGCGAATCCACGTATGAGGGTTTCTTATTTTTTTCAATTTTAAGGTTCGTTTCTGGAGCTGATTTGGTCATTTGCGGTAATCATGTCTATAGTCACTACAGGGACTGTAAGGATGTCGGAACTTATCTTTGTGGGGACACTATTGTCGATGTTGTTGCACTGTGTCCTAATAATGTAAGTACACTTGAAATCGAATCCTTCTTTAGCCCTATACTTGTATTAAGCGAATAACGGTTTCAACTCATTTAAATACGAATACTTACAATTATTGAAGTAAGATTCAGATGACTTTAGGAGATGCCTGTTCACCCTTTCCTCGCAATATAGTTCCTTGCCATCAGGACTGAGCATATTGAGCAAGTTGTAGTAAAATCTTACGCAGCCGTTTTGGAGTCATCGTCAAGACGCGACTTCATTTCTTGCCAGATTCAGATTCTTTATTTGACCAGAGTCGGGAACAGTCGGCGGAAAAGTCTTCAAAAATCCACGTTGTGTTACCAAAGATAATTTCTGTTTCAAGGAAAGATGGCTTTAAAAGTGCAGGCCCTGCCATGAAAAGCGATGCGTGCTAAAGGAATTCCCATCCATTCGGGACAGTTCGTCCTTTTGAGATTGGTGAAAGCAGCAGTGCCGTTTATCGCAAAGGTTTATTCCACCATCCAACCAACGCCAAGAATATACACGTAAATGTTACTGCGAAAGGCAAAGTATACTTCTCGGTGACAAGCTCCATATTTTGCCGAAAGCTCCTTTGCACTTCCAGAAGGCCGATTGCACCTTAGAGACTATTGACGTAACATGTTTAGCCCAGCCAAGCTTGCTATCTAGGATAACACTGATATTCTTAGCTTCCTTTGGGGAACTGAATGGTGACGTTTTAAAGAACTAGATGACCCACCGCAGTCAGCTTCCTCCATCTCGTAAAGAGAACAACATCAGTTTTGAGATAAATGATTGAAAGCCAATCTTTAGTCTACAAGTAGTTCATCATGCTGTGACTTTTCATACTTTAAAGCAGATAGGCATGTTCCAATAGTGAGTCGACCAATATATACCTAGCAGTGGAGAAGTGACCGAACCTTGCGGGTAGCTTTTGTTTATCCCTATTGTCCCCAGTTGACTTCTACAAATATGATCTATCTCATTGGCATCACTTTTATATACATACAAATCTAGTGATTTGTCTATACAGCCAAAAGTTGCGCTGAGATGAGTTCCCGTATATCCCGAGAGAACCATAATGTTGACTTTCTTCCAGATACCCTAGATTTTAATGGAACATGAGTATCAAAGAGAATATTTATATTGTTATGCAGGAATTCAACCTGGTCATCTGGTGACGGCATGCGATAAACAGAGTCCCATGGTATATTTTGTATATGCTGCTCCAAAGAAAGCCTATCAACACTTCTAAAATCTCTGAAATGGTAAAAAGAATTCGGACGTGTAAAAATAATAAAATCGTAAGTGAGAAATAATAGGTCATGCTTAGAGAATGCAGAAAGTTGGTCGTACCAGAGTCACTTACAAATACCACATCCAGCAGGGTACAAGAAGTTCCAGTAAAATATATCAGGACAATATTATTTACAGGATGCAGATCATAGCAAATCATGTTTTCGCATAAATGCCTTTCAGTGATGAGATTGCTATTAAGGTCACCACAGATAATAACATTAGTCGCATTAATGGACATTTCTTCGAGTAAAGCATACAATGGTAATAAATCCACATAGTTGTTGGGTTTGTTGACTACTCCCAAAAGCAGACTGCTGTCACTACCGATAATTTCTACAAACACATAGTCAATAGCAGAACCAACAGGTGAATAATACCTTCTCCCATAACTAATACCATCTCTATCACCACGAAAGAGTTTGTAGCCGTTAAGTGAATAAACTTTATCTTTTATCCCTGGTGAAAACCAAGTTTCTGATACACAGACTTCTCAAAGACATCTCTAAACTCATCAAGTTTTGGACACAGGCTCTGTACATTTATATTAGATATTTTCAAGCCATTTCTTCGACCACTAAGTACATTAACCATCGCGCGCAGTATTCCACCACTACTACCACTAGCTATGGAACCGTCAATTCCTGCATTTACATCAACCATATTGGAGTACAATTACTGATAAAACAACGAAGGGACGCACACAAAATTCACCTGGATGCGTTGACATTTTCTCTATTTTAAAGCAATTATAAATGAATTTAAACTTATAGCATAGAAGCAAGCAAAAGGAATGAGAAAAAGATATGGGCAGGGACGTAACAATTATAAGAGAAATGACGAAAAGGTCTGATTTAACGATTAACATTGATGAATTCAAATAATGGTTATAATCAACCATTATCGTAAGATAAGTGCGGGTCAATAAGTCCGTGACTTTTGGATTAAAACACAGATTTTTTGATAAAAAAATAATTTTATTTTTCAACGTAGTCTCCCTTGAGCTCTATACACTTTGTCCAACGCTTCTCCAATTTTTTTATCCCTTCCAAAAAGAATGATTTGTCGAGGTCCTCAAAATAGGCCTTTGTTTGCGAGATGACTTCATCATTGGAGTCAAATCTTTTTCCACCAAGCCATTTCTTCAGGTTTGGGAACAAAGAAGTAGTCGCTCGGAGCCAAATCTGGAGAATAGGGTGGATGAGGGAGCAATTCATAGCCCAATTCATGGATTTTTGCCATGGCAACTGCACATGCAACTGTGGTCGACTGTGAGCAAACGCGGCACCCATCTTGCGGAAAGCTTTCTCATGCCCAAGTGATCATTCAAAATTGAAACCACTGAGCCATGCGAGATCCCTACGGCTTCCACAATCTCACAATCGGTAGGCCAACACCATATCGTGAATTTTTTCGATTGTTTCGGGTGTAGAGACCTCAACTGGGCGTCCAGGACGTTCGGCATCTTCAGTGCTTGTACGGCCACAACGAAATTCAGTAAACCACTTTTTTACCATTGAAATCGATGGTGCAGAGTCCCCATAGTACTCGTATTTATCAAGCTTAGCCTTGGTCTCGGTAATGGTTTTTTTTCGCAAGAAATAATGCTTAATAAGCACACGAAATTCACTTTTTTCCATTTTCTCCTCAAATTAGTGAGTAGTCTGATAAAAATAGCTGTCAAACACAAACTAACTGACGCAGCAAGTTTAAATTTTGACAGGAGTCAACTGACAGATGCCTGCTGACAGGAGCAGTGTTGCTGTTTCAGGAAAGAGGTCAGAAATTCAAAAAGTCACGGACTTATTGACCCGCCCTCGTATATTTAATTTTGGTCATCGTAACCAAAATGAGAAATGAGAAATATTTTCTTCTGGTTATGAATAACTATTATAGAAACCAGAATAATTTTTTGGTTACCAATAACCATTATCGAAAGAAATTTTATTTTTTGGTTATCCTTACCATGATACATATGGTATTTTAAATGTAATGGATACATTTCTAAGAGGTTTGTAGGGTAAGAAATTAAAATGTCCTTGACAAAGAAAAGAAAATTAGGATTTATTGTTCAATTTTACAAACATAAGCGATCGCAATGATTCGTCTGAGAGGTTACATCTAAGATCACTTAGTAGCAGTCTCAATGCAGAGAACGCTCGCTCGACACTAACTTGAGTTGCTGGAGCGGCATGAACAATGTGTGCCAGTTGTTTGAGGAATGGAAATGTATATTTTTTCTCGTCCCAGTATTGGAGAAGGTTGGCATCGACATCAACTCTTCCCTCCCGGTAGGTGTCAATTTCGGCAAAGGTTTCTAATAAAGATTTTGAATATACACTTGGACTTGACGTTTCATCCTCTGACGACGAGTCAACTTCCAATCTTCGTAAAGTCTGACGAACTACAGAGGAAGTGCTAGTATTTGACGTTTCGTCAATGAATACATTGCTTTCTGAAGGAAACTGCGTTGCTTGAGGAAGATGTCTATTGATCTGAAATAGAACAAAAGTGCGGCATAGGATAAAGAATAGTGCCGCAGTGCGTCCCAGCTTGTCGTAAGAGGCGACTAAATGGGACACCAATCATATACAGGCAACTATGATACCAAAAATGAGCTTGTGACACTTTAACACCTTAAAACTTTCCCACAAGTTTGTATGCAATCAGTGGGTTCCCACGTCTGGAGACTACCGGTGGGGTAAAAGAACAGTCAATCAATTCGAAATGAGCATACAAGTGTCAAACCACTCAAACTTTGAACTTCATGGAAATGATCGCAATTAATAGCACTACCCCGCTGGGCACCACGATTGCAACGCACTCGGGTGATCCCAGAGCAAGCAGAAGTGCTTGTGTCAGAGCCCGACGGATTCCGGGGGCGGGCAAAATGAAGTTTCCAAAATATTTTCATAAGCTTCGAACTGCGGTTAAAACCTCTGCTGGACTAACGAGAGAATTTCCAGTTAATGTCGGAGTGCATCAAGGAAGCGTACTTAGCCCTTTCCTCTTTAACGTAGTATTCGATTATCTTTTAAAAGACTGCATGCGCGAAGCAAATGTGACGCCAATTCTCTTCGCTGACGACGCAGTTATACTTAGCGATAACGTCGAAGATTTACAGAACGCCTTAGATTCATGGAGAAATGCGCTAGAGAGAAACGGGTTTAAAATAAGTCGTTCAAAGACGGAGCAGAATTCGGTAACCGAAAAGCTTGAGGCAAATATAATAAGCTGGTATTGCCACGTTCAAAGAAGATCTGCGGAAAATCCGGTTAAAAAGGCACTATCAACTACGGTCACTCCAACTGTAAGAAAACGAGGTCGGAAAAAGAATTCCTGGATTTCTCAGATAGCAAATGAGCAAAAATGCCTGGGTCTAACCACTGAAGCGATCCAGGACCGAGCATTATGTAGACGAGTTCTGCGGTCTGCGGCATTAGCCAACCCCATAAGCGGAGCAGCAGTGGTGCAGTAAAAATGGGAAACTCGTTACGCATAAGTTCGTATAACGAGGAAAAGGTTAATAAAAGGATAAGAAGAAGATGATGACTCCGTGTTTAAACATTCTAACTTAACCTTCAGCTCAAACCAAGCCTTGTAAGAGTCGCCCATAACCAGCTGTTCACGCTGCGATTTAAGTGTCGTTTCATAAAGGGGGCTTAACATAACTCGTAAGTCATTTAATTGACCCTATTCTTCATCTAACAATGGTTGATTCAGGTATTCATTGCAAATTTCTCTGTATTTGAAGAGCTTCTCTATCATTGTAAATGCAGAGCTCCACCTCGTTGGAACATCCAAGGAAGGTGTGCCTAGTTTAAACATTTGCAAAACTTGTCTAAAAAAAATAAAAATTAAAAGACAAATTTATACACAAATAATGGTAGTACATATTGAAAACGGGACCAATTAAAGAAGTCAAACAAAAAAGTTAAAAGATTGAGTTTGAGGTTTAAAATTAAAGATGTTTTAAAAATTGGTTCGTTGTTGAAAACCTACCTACACTTCGGCGTTCTTAAAGTTTTCATTACTTGTCTCGCTTTTTCAACAATTGAAGTAATGTTGGCTTGGCCCAGAAAGTCTTTCACGACTAATTGCAAGGTGTGAGCTGCACATTTAACAGAAAACATACTTAGATTTTCTGCGCTGAAAGTATTTTCAAACTCTTCCAGGTTAAATAATGTTTCCTCAGAATCATTTTCAGCATTATTTTCTTCATGTGTAGCTGCTGCAAGCAAATCAACAACCTTTAGCATACGAGTATTTCGACCGTTATCTGTAGTTATGAAATATATTTGTTTTTTTTATCTATATTGAAGTCACACAAAACTTTTTCAACCTCTTCTTTCAGATTTAAAGCAGTCTGCGGCACACAAATCTCTCTCATGGATAATGTTAAAACTTCTACTTTCCCCTTTTCTATAATTTGTGCATTAATACCAAATACTGAACGGCTGTGTCGGGTTGCACTGTCCATTTTAAGGGATATTATTTGTCTCGTTAGTTTTTTGGTGATAAGTCTTTTCAGTCGTGTTTTTTCTTCATTTACTACTGCCATAAGATTGTGTGACGTAATGGGAGTCATATTAAGACCTTTAAATATTTGATCAGTCAGACTCTTAAAACCATTTGAATCAAAGAACGATAGCGGTTGAGACGAGGCAAGCATTATTTATTTATTTTTTTGAATATTTCACAGAAAATTTGACTACTGTATCACAATCACTCGTATCCTCAGTGTCTTCGTATTCATCAATTAACCGTTGATACGAGTAAATTTCATAATGCTTACCAATCATGTGTCTCCTTAAATTCGTTACATGATTTCCTACAAATTTCCTACAAAGTCGATTCGTTTGTCCTTTCATTATAATGGAAAAAATCGCGAATAATAACGTTGCGTTTTCTACCCATATTATTTTTCTTTTGACCAATAATAGATGCCGCGTAACTAAAATGCACTATGAGCGTACACAATCACTTTATAAATGCAAATGAACAACCGTACGATAAGAACGGAAGTAAACAAAATATGTTTACTAAAACATGTGTGCATGCTCACAAATAAGTAACGGTAAATTGCGTACAATTACTTTTAAGCTATTTCTTCAAAATTGACATGAATAAATTCATGAATGCTTTTCCAAAAATGACATAATAATGTAATAATGTAAGAAAAAGTTTACCGCTAATCAAAATAAAAATTGTTTGCTGTCGAATTAATCACCGATAACCAAAAAAAATAAATTACTTACGATAATGGTTATTGGTAACCAAAAAATTATTTTGGTTGCTATAATAGTTATTCATAATCAAAAAAAAAAACTTCTCATTTATATTGGTTATGGTGACCAAATTACCATATATCTTACGATAATGGTTAAAAATTCCCTGAAACAGATAAAGGGAATTTTAGCGTAACTTTTTCTTCCAAAAGAAAAATATAACAATTATTTTCGATCCCTGGATATGGGTAAAGAAGAGGTTCAATCAATATACTCTTTAGTAAAAGAGATAATAAATTTAGTATAAGAGTACTATACGAGTATAATAATATGCGCATCATGGGTCAGTTGTAGCATTTACTTGTCCGTGGTGGTCCGCTGCAATAGTGTTAAAATTTCATCGTTCTTAATACGTATGCTTGCTCCATCTGCACTCTCTTTAACAAAAACGGAACCATAGCGGGTTATAAACAGAGAACATCTGTTTTCTACGTTGTTAGGCTCCCGCGAAAGTGGATGTTACTCTTTCCTTTAGTGGAGGCAATGCCAACGTCATCGAGGCACAGTTGTCTCTTCATGTTTTTGCGAAAGAGAGTGACTGATCTTAGTACGGCATTTCTCTCGTGGGGAGTGTTGAATTTTAAGATGATTGGAGCACCAAGCTGTATATTGTTATTTGTTACATACCCAGGGTTACTCCGGGGTAAAACCGGTTTCATAGAAGAGGGAGATGAAGTGCGAAGAGAAAACGGGGTATAATTTTGAACCAGAGATGAAGCGGTTGAACTTCTTATCCTTTTATTAACCCTTTCCTCGTTATACGAACTTATGCGTAACGAGTTTCCCATTTTTACTGCATCACTGCTGCTCCGCTTATGGGGTTGGCTAATGCCGCAGACCGCAGAACTCGTCTACATAATGCTCGGTCCTGGATCGCTTCAGTGGTTAGACCCAGGCATTTTTGCTCATTTGCTATCTGAGAAATCCAGGAATTCTTTTTCCGACCTCGTTTTCTTACAGTTGGAGTGACCGTAGTTGATAGTGCCTTTTTAACCGGATTTTCCGCAGATCTTCTTTGAACGTGGCAATACCAGCTTATTCTATTCGTCTCAAGCTGTTCGGTTACCGAATTCTTTATATGTAGACTTCCTCTTATAAGCGTAGATCTAATGCAGTCGCGTTTAGTGACTCCACTAGACATCCTTAACATTTTCATTTCCGCTGCCGTCATTTTGTTTTTAAACGCTTCGTACATTGTCCAGCACTGTGAACCGTATATAAGACTGGTCTAACAACCGTGTTGTAGAGTTTTCCCTTTAATTTATGTGGAAACTTTCGGTCGCAAAAGATTCCCGAATTTTCCCGCCATTTCATCCACCCCACACTCACTCTGTGGTTTACGTCGTCGTCACATTTCGCTACCATGTTAACGATTGATCCTAAGTACTTAAAGATAGTGCTCATAGAGATAGATAGGTCGCAACGGATGCACAAATGGGCATGTCAAATGATCCGTCTTTGAACGACTTATTTTAAACCCGTTTCGCTCTAGCGCATTTCTCCATGAATCTAAGGTGTTCTGTAAATCTTCGACGTTATCGCTAAGTATAACTGCGTCGTCAGCGAAGAGAATTGGGGTTACATTTGCTTCGCGCATGCAGTCTTTTAAAAGATAGTCTAATACTACGTTAAAGAGGAAAGGGCTAAGTACGCTTCCTTGATGCACTCCGACATTAGCTGGAAATTCCCTCGTTAGTCCAGCAGAGCTTTTAACCGCAGTTTTCACGTCTCCGTACATGTCTTGTATTATTCCAACATACGTTTCCGGTACGTTTTGAGACCTCAGCGCGGCCCATATGAGATCCCTAGGCACCCGATCGAATGCTTTCTCGAGGTCGATAAATACCATGTATAAATCCTTAGACGAATCTCGGTGCTTTTCCATTATTATTCGTAGGCTTTGGATAGCGTCCACTATCGATCTTCCTTCAACAAATCCACACTGGCTATTATCGAGCTTTATTATTTGCCGAAGACGTTCGTTTAAGACTCTTTCGACGATTTTCATTGTGTGTGACATAAGCTTGATTGAACGGTAGTTGTTGCATTCTCGAGTGTCGCCTTTTCCTTTGTATAATGGAACCAAGAAGCTACTTCTCCATTGATTCGGCATAGGTTGTCCACATTTTAATTTATTTAAAAGTTTCGATAGCCAAACGCTGCCGATCCCCTCCATCTTCGACCAAAACTCTGATGGAATGCTGTCTGGTCTCGCCGCTTTCCCCCGCTTCATTTTTCCAATTGCTATACTTATTTCTTCGATTGAAAAGTCCGAAACTTCCTCCTCGAATAGACCAGCTGTCGGCACGATATCACGTGGAAACTGTTTGTTAAGCAACTCCTTGCAGTATTCAAGCCACCGGTCACAAATTTCCTTTTCATTTGTTAGTAAGCGACCGTCTGCGTTTTTGATGTATTTCGGCGAGGTTATTTCCATTGAATTTTTTCTCCTCTGTGCAGCGAGCTTAAAAATATTTGGCATTTTAGTATTGTACGACGTTTGAACTTCTTGGATAGCTTGTCTTCTATCCGCCGATCGTGAGGATATTTGTTCCAACTCCTGGTACAGGTTTTCCGCTTCTGCCGGTCGAGTTCGAGCCAGGACTTTCTTTGCGATCTTTTTAAGACGCTCGTATTCAAGAGTCAGTCGGGCTTTTTCGATATTGTCGCTCCGATCGCATTTTGTCCACGCTTGGAATTCACTGTTCTTGTCGGCCACAGCTTGTTTGGTTTCGTCATTCCACCACCATGTTTCTTTGCCGATGTGATGGTATTTCGATATAGTCCCCAGATGGGACTTTGCGGGTGTTATGCATTCCTCGTGCATGCTGTTCCACATTTCTTGCGGGCTAAGTGAGTCTGCGATACCGTTTATATTGTGAAGTACTACTTTAGGCAGTGCGATAAATTTTGCGTTTCGTTCCTTCGATAGATTATACCACCGGATTTTTGACTTTCCAAACGATGCCCGTGTTTTCGGTAGTTCGGCTGTGAAAAATTCTGTAATGCGCAGATGGTGTTGGCTTACTAGCGATTCTCCAAGTATTACTTTACAGTCCTTAACACGGTTTCTCATCGACATTTTGCAGAGGTGATAATCTATTTGCGTTTCGTAGCCTCCGCTGCTATAGGTGATAAGATGTCGTTGATGTTTAATAAACATTGTATTTAAGACGGTTAAGCCATAAGCCCTACACGCTACAAGGATGTCTTCGCCAGCTGAATTTCTGGTTCCAAAGCCTTTACCGCCTTGGCAGTCCTCATAATCAACATTTGTTTCTCCGACGTGGCCATTTAAATCTCCGCCTACGAAGAGCATCTCATCGATAGGTATATTTCTAAGCAAATTACCGAACTCTGACCAAAATGTATCTTTTTCCGATTGGTCGCATCCATTTTGTGGGGCGTACGCGCTCATCAAGCGGTCGCTTATTTTCAAGATACCAACGATGTTGTTTAGAAGATCCGCTGCAACAACGATTCCAACACCGTTTCGTCCATTGACCGTTCCATGGTAGAACATCTTAAATGCCTTAGTTTTTAAATCTAGAAAACGCGCTTTATTTCCTGTATTACACCACTTCGTTTCCTGTACGCACAGGATTTGTAGAGTTCTGCGACGCATAATCGCTTCCAGTTCTAAACTTTTTGAGGTCATCGATCCGACGTTCCAACTTGCAAACCGAAGTTTAGGAAAATATTTTGGCAACTTCATTTTGCCCGCCCCCGGAATCCGTTGGGCTCTGACACTAGCACTTCTGCTTGCTCTGGGATCACCCGAGTGCGTTGCAATCGTGGGGCCCAGCGGGGTAGTGCTATCAATTGCGATCATTTCCATGAAGTGTATCTAAAGTTTGAGTGGTTTGACACTTGTATACTCTTTTCGAATTGATTGACTGTTCTACCCCACCGGTAGTCTCCAGACGTGGGAACCCACTGATTGCATACAAACTTGTGGGAAAGTTTTAAGGTGTTAAAGTGTCACAGGCTCATTTTTGGTGTCATAGTTGCCTGTATATGATTGGTGTCCCATTTAGTCGCCTCTTACGACAAGCTGGGACGCACTGCGGCACTATTCTTTATCCGATGCCGCACGGAACAGATGAAGCGGTTGAACATCGGAGTAAAACATATACACGCATAAATCGTCAATTTTAAGGGTGAGGAAATCATCAGAAATACGAGTACCACCACAAACAAAATCGGTTAATATGTATACACAATTTTACCCCGAAATATTCATCCCGTGTGCGATTGAAGTAAAAGTTACCCCGGTGTAACCCTGGGGTAAAAGTAGTCCATTGTGCCCTGGCCCATTATTGTCGTGTCATTATTTCTTTTTCGCTGCCGGGATCGAAAAATACATTTCAGCGTGAGTGGCATGCAGTCGATGGTACAGCAAAGGTGGTTAAAGGTGGATTTCAAATTTTCATCGGCTAGCTGTGGGATCCCAAACAGAATGGCATCAGCTGCTATTTCCCTTTGCTCGTGCTCATCACATCTCTTTTGCAAGGCAGTTACTTCCCCTGACAGAAATTGTGTATCACCTAAGTGTATTTCGATTTCCTCAACTCGCGTTTGGAGGCCACACAGGGTTTTTTCAGTTGCATTAATGTGCGTTTCAAGCTTTTCTTCAATTAAGGCAATACGCTGAAGGATGTCACTTCGTAGATTTTTCATTTCAGTCAATAAGGGAGTCTCTGCTATCAGTCTCAACTATTCTATTAGTGAAACGTAGCGTTGTTAACACTTCAGAATTGAATTTATTAAAAATAGATGAAGTTCTGGGAAATATTCAACTAAATATGAATCCGCAGTGTGCGTTGATGTGAAAAACTTAGGTTTGACGTCGAATGTGTTCTCCAAAGTGCTCTGATTTGCCAAAGAGTCCTTAGTCAATCTTAACAATAATTTCTTTCTCCCACTGAAAACAAGAAGCTCTGTGCGTCTCAAGATTTCTCCAGAAGTAACATATGCGCACTAGTTCGACTGATGTTATTGCCGTTGCTTATAAGGTTCCCAGGGGTCCTACCTATAGGCCTTACCAACTTGATATCATGTACTTGAGTGCTTCTTTATTGGCTTCTGATGCATGTGCGGGTATTTGTTACCTACCCTCCCCTCAATGTGATTTGGATGCATGCGACCAAAAATTCAAACAAAATACTCGTACTTCTGGCATTATTATAAGCAAAAAAAATAACTAAGGACTTTAGCTTGCTCATTTCTGTGGTTGTAAACTACGTTGTGGGCAATTGACTGTTTTTGATTTTCGATTCGCTTTCAGGTATTTCCAAAAGGTTAAGCTTATTCTGCAATCTACTGAAAGTTTTCGAATGTGAAAACAGTTTTATCAGCATTCCAATGCCCTGAGATAGTATCGGGGATTAAGTTACTGAATATTCCATAGCCCGCGAAAAGTAATCCCAAAGTTGTTGGTGTCTTCAGAGATCTTTTAGCCTGGCGATGCAGAATATAGGTATACCGACGTTGTGGAGTTTCCAAAAAGGTCTCTTTTAACCTTTTCAGAGTTTGCTCAAATTGTTTGGCTTTCTCGTACGATAAGGGCATTGAAATGGATAAGCGGGAATGGTTCATTGGTTGCTCTACGATCCTATCCTATTTCTTCGTAGCAAAAGACTCCCGGCTATACTATACATTCATCATCTTAAGGATATTGATGAGTCCTGCAATAGAAATAATAACCGGATATTTCTCAAGAATATACAAGCTTAAAAACTAGGCCTAGGGGAGAGTGCGGCGATTAAAAAAACGGAACGATTGGTGTCTACCTTACGCAGCATATGGGAGATTGGAAGATTAGAGCCATATATAGTGTGATGGATTGGTAGACGCAAGAGACGGGGGCAACGTAGATTTCGAGGGTTAGTGTAAAAGAAAATGGAGTTGTAGAGAGACATGCAATCGACGGGGCCTGAGAGCAGTCGATGAATGAGAAAAATGTCTGCTCCGTCCCTTCGTTCCCTAGAGGATAATTTCAAGTCAGACCCCGAAAAGCAAATCGAAGAAAACGATGCTGGATGCTGCCGACTCGGGATACATGAACTCGTTGAAAGGGACACCATGCTTGGCTAGGGTACTTGAGAAGGGGGCCAACAAAAGTGATGTATAGAAATCTGGTCACGTACGGGTTGCAGAATGCTTTTGACTATCTTTTAATGAAGACTAGTGATGAGTTTGCTTTAGTAATTATGTCATCAATATTTGAGCAGAAATTAAGCTCCATATAACATAATATTCCAAGGTCGCTGATAGACTGAACAAGGGATATAAGTTGGTCGTGAAGAAGGTAAATTCGGGGAGGAGACTTGTTGCATTTAGATATATTTTAAGGAGGCTGGAGTCGTATTGTGAGGAAATGGATTTAAAAAATTTGGTATCGTCAGCATAGAGAGAAAGTTCTGAGTGTTGAATGACCTTTTCGAGATCGTTAATGGATCTAGATGTGGACCTAGGTGACTACTTTGAGGAGCACCTGAAGTGGCCAAGAAAGGGGCCGATAGGACAGACCTGAAACGAACACTATAAACACTTCAAAGCGCAGGATAGACAATTTGAATAGGATTAGTTTATGAGATATCTTGTCAAAAGCCTTATTGAAATCAGTTGTTATAATGTCAACTTCTTTGCCACTTTCTAAGGCTGAGAGAACAGAGTACAAGAAGATAGTTGATCTATCTTTCAGCTGTTTGATGGAAGAGGTGGACTTATCTTGCAAAAAACTAAAGAACAACAAGTCCTCTGGCTCCAAAGGTATTCCAACGAAACTTTACCAAACACTAAAGTGAGGCTTTTATAGGCTGCATAAGCCAATTCAGTGATCAGGTTCAGGTGGATAAAAGCATGCACTATTACCCGTATATAGTAAGTTGTGTAAGGAGTATTTAGGAATATCCCTGCTTAACGCCGTATATAAGATCTGTTCCAACGTATTTCCACAAGATCTCAAGCCTTTCTCTCGGGTTGGCAGATCGACGATCGACCAAATTTTCACATTAAGGGAAAATTCTGGCAAAGACCAGCGAATTCGTTACTTGACATACACGACGAACATGTTCATGCGATTTGTTCGTTGACATTTGACCACACACGACGAACAGATATGCGGAATATCACTTTTGCTGTTACTTTCAATAAGAAAATATGGAAAACGCACACGCGGATGATGCAATAAAAAATAAACAAAACAGCCAAAAGTGGATGAAAGAGTGGCTATATGGTAGAGACGATCGCACTCATACTAAATTGTTGAGAAAATTAGAAATGTCTGCACCAGAAGATTTTAAAAATTGTCTTAAAATGGATTCAGAAACTTATATGGAACTGCTGAGTATGGTCAGTCCAGTAATTGAAAAACAAAACGCAGGAATGCAACTTTAAGATTCCTTGCAACTGGACAAAGTTTCGAGGATCTAAAATTTTTAACAAATATTTCAGCTCAAAGTCTAGGCAAAATAATCATTGAATGTTGTAATTACGTCATTGAAAGAAAATGTTTGGGAACAACGCCACAAACGACGAGCATGCGTGCGAACGAACGGCGAACATGCTCGCGAACAAATGCACAAATTCTGAAATTTTTCATAAACATTTGATCGGTTCGTCAACAGCACCACAAACAGCGAACAAGAACTCGAACACGAACAGATCTCACGAACATGCTCATCGTGTATGGCCAGCTTAACACATCTCAGCAAGGAGATGCACTGTCATGTGGTTTCTGAATGTATTGCAATGTTGTCAACAAGCAAAGAAGTATCTATCTATCTATAGCCTGTAGCAAAAAGTCACTGTTGACAAAAGTAGTAGTTGAGGAGTTTACCCAACTCGGAGTAGACATCTACTTCAAGAATGACACTTTAGCGAATCGCTGCTGAAATGCAGTGGCCATTGTTCCTTTGACAGGCTGATGAATTCTATTAAAAACAACTTATAAAGGGTACAATGGACCATTTCTTTTTCTAAATGCTCTGTTTGGACAGAACAACATAGAAAATATTGTTCCCGTGACTAGGACGAATGGAGAAGATATATTCGCGGACTCTATGTCCTGTATTAAGATGTTTAGGTGGTAAAGAAAGCCAAAACACGTCAATTTAAATGGCTCAGTCATATCAGGAGAGGTTCATCGGATCACACCGAAGGAAGACCGAATCTTTGATCTATCGCAGGCATACCTCTACTTACTACTATGAGTTGTTTGGTGTCGTCTTGCGGGCATATTAACTACTCGTATGACCTTATCCCTTAACTTTAGTCGGTTTCTTCTTACGATTTCTGCTCAAAGATACAATATTTTCTCAAGTTTCCTTTGAAATACTCTATCGGCCTTCCCTTTTACGTACCTCATTACTTCTTCGACACTTTTCTTCCTTAAGTATTCTAATTTGATTCTAAAAATGTCCCTTCTTTCAGACCAACAGAATCCTCACAATTCTGGCATGTTCCGGACGTGTTCTTCGCATACTAGAGCACTGTCGGGTTCGTCAAACTCTGGAGTTGGACAGTGTACCAACAGTGCTTCATGTCCTTAAAAATGTTTTGGGTGATCGTATCCTTTGTGGATTTGCTGACGGAAAAGTCGTCCTATTTCAATTCGGTCCATTCACCGGAGAGAGTAAGTTCATACGAGTATACGAGTATACACATTGATCCTTCAACTTGTTGTTACAGCCAAACAAAAGGTCCTTGTGGATGTTGCATCAAGTCCAAATGCAGTGACATGCATTGATACCTATGACATGTCTGGAGATGGACGTGAAGAGCTCATTATTGGAAGGCGTGACGGGACAATTCAAGTATTCACTCTACCTACTGACGACGACATCGACATGGAATGCAGGCAAATTTATAAAGAGGTGAGGTCTTACTTGTCTCTTCAATGCATCTTCTAAATCTTCTTGTTTAATAGTCATTTTCGGAAAGTATCTCAGCTGTTCGAGGTGGTTGTGTTTACTCGCAAGGTTGGTCAGAAATCGTGGTCCTTCTGTATTCTGGAAACATTTTCGGCCTAACGACACAAGTTATAAGTGTCAGTTTGAGTAACAAGGAAGTAATCAAGCAGCCTTTCTCGTTGAAAAATTTAGAAAGGGTCCCCACATCAGTTGATCTGAAGTCGATAATCTCCGGCGAGGATGGCATTAAGGCAAGTTTGGTCAAACCCATTGAAAATTATCAACTTTCTGCGCCAATTCAAAGCAATGCAATTGCCTCTATGTCCATTATACAAGTGAACGATTCGGTAAGTTGAAGAATGAATTTTATGTTTATCTCTGAACAGAGAGCTCTTTTCAGTTGACCCTGGATAAAACAGAAAACTGTTACAACTTATTCATTGAGCTGCCAACTCAGATTGCCGAGATTATACTCGAAAGTGAGGCTGTCATTCGGATTTTGAATGCCGATCAGCAAACAGATTACAATATTGTAAATTTGTCTGAGAATCAGTATCACTTCAAGGGCAAAATCAAAATGAAGGAAGACCGTAACAGGTTTGAAATGAAACTTCAGACTATCGAGGGCCAATATGGGACAATGGAAGCTTTGATTATACCACGTTTTCAAGCGAGCAATGTTCAGACGAGGTGTTACATCATACGGCCGCTGTCTTTACATTTGAGATGTCACAGCTTTGATTCAACGAGGTAAAGTAATTGGAAAATATTTAAATTGAATTAATGTCCAATGATCTAAAGGTCAGATTTGTCTCAAAACTGGCACAATGGTAATTTTATTCAAATTGCATCACCTCATCTCAGGTGGCACACAAATGATAGCAGCTCAAGGCATGTGAAGAAAGTTAGCCAAAGCCTGCTCATTGTAGAGGCTCATAGTTTCAGGTCCAGGCTGAACTGTAATAACTGCCGTCTAAGCAAATACTTAAGATATCTCGGAGTTCCCGGATTCCTCCTTCACAATCTGTGTCAAGCTAAATTATGTGTAGATCTGCTAAATTGTTTGTCTGTTTATCTGAAGGAATTCCACTTTGCAACTGACCCAGTGTCACACACCCATTACAGCTTTGACCTTTGTATTACGATGTCTATTCGCATCTGTTCTGTTCTATTATATGAATAGCGAATGAAAATAGACGTAAAATAGTTTGCAGCATACAGTCTTCGTAAGTTAGGCACAGTTATCCAGAGTATATTCACGACACCACAGATAGCTTTTACGAGCTCTTGAACAAGGCCTGCAAGCAATGCCCTAGCTATTCCAAGCTAGGAAGAGAGGAAATGTTTGATGGTACTGTCGGAAGTTATAGTTTGCACAACACGACCTCCGATAGCGGACTCAGGCTAATCAAGTTTGCGGCGGGGAGAAACAGTGTCGTATTTAGCACGAGGTTCTTAAATCCCGATTTTCACTAGGGGACTGGAGAACTCCTGATTTGAGTGATAATTAATCACCCTGGACACTCCTTCAATATTATGAATAGCCGAACGTTTTGAGAAACCAACATTAGTCCATTTCCTTGTTATAGCGAAGGTGCGGTTGTGGATATCCCGAACATCGTAAAGAAAAGCTAATGCTGTGAAGCTACAATCTCAAGAAATTGTCAAATCCTTTTCCGATGGAGTCTCTCTTAATCACTCAATTAGTCCACTGCCGCCAGCATCAAGCACCGAAGACCAGTGGCAACACCGCCAAAATACCATAAGAGATGCCGTCTCTGATGAGTTGGGCTTCACTCGACCACCACAACGAAACCCCTGGATTGACGACTAGCGCTAGAAGGACTTGGACTGTTAACGAGCCCTTCAAGTAGGAGAGGGGAGATGAACAAATAGTGCAAATCTCGTGCGCAAACCCAAGAGGCACAATCTTTCAACAGACCGCCCAATTACTCGCATACTCTGATGATATTGACATAATCGGAAGAGAGGAGCATGATGACAGTTAATTACTCGCATACCCTGATGATATTGACATAATCAATATTGACAGTGCCGCTTTCGCGAGTATTGAGACGGAAGCGGCGAAAATGAACTTAGCTGTCAGCCGGGGCTAGAACAAGTATAATTGAATTGAAATTAAATTGCCACCGACGTCTTGGTCAGAACATCATCTTTGACGATATAACTTTGAGGTAGTCAAGGACTTTTTCTACCCAGGTTCCGCCATAAATTCAGTCAACGACACCAGCGCTAAGATCAAACGAAGGATAACTCTTGCCAACCGCTGCTTCTTTGGGCTAAGAGATTGACTAGCAAGGCCCTGTCCCAAACAACAAAGTGACCCTTTATAGGACCTTAATAATCCCAGTCCTACTCTATGCCGCGAGGGCATGGACATTGTCGAAAATGAATGAGGGTCCGAAAAGTCTACGAATCCGCCCCAGAGGAACAGCACACTAGAGAAAGACCGCGACTCTGGTGGCGCAAGCAAATGGAAGGGGACCCTAGCCAACATAGAGTGCGAAACTGGAGACAGCTAGCCAAAGATCAAGCTGGCTGGAGACCCTAGTTGGCTGAGGCCCAGGACAACCTCGGATAGTAGCGCCACTCAAAGTATGAAAGTAAATACAGGTGGGCTAGGCCCTGAGCTCCGAGTAGTGAGGAAAAATGCCAAAGCAAATACAATACTTTCCCAATGAACAAAAGTGAGAGGGGATCAGAGGGGATAGAAGTCCTTTATTTCTTCACTGCCCTTATTGAAAATTCTCTCTTTTTTTTCATTGACAATTTGGTAATCTGTTTGTTTTTTTTCTTAGACCACTAAACATGCTCACATTGAAAGGATCATTTTCCCATTCCGAAATGCACAATTGGATCGAACAGTGCATCCCTGAAGTTCCAGAGCGGCTTTCGGCAGCAGAAATGTCAGATCTATATTTCGAAAACACTCTTATTGGGACGATCCTTGAATGTAAATACGAGTACGGCAGTTTGGATATTTCAATATTCAAATGTATCTATTGAGCTTGGTTTTTTTTTGTATTTTAGAAGAGGAAATGCTCAGTTCCGAAGTGACAACTTATCAACGATTTCCATCCTCAAAGACTTTCTAACCAAGGAGGCGACAAAGAAGCGAATCAAATTAGAAATGCATACTGGTAAGTCGTCATCGATTGCTCTTAAAGCTTTTCAAGACATTTTCCTCTTATTATTTTAGAAATCTCCGAGCCCTCGGTGACCCATGTCCTACATCTCATTGAGAGTTCCGTCATTGATTGTATAAAAATTAAGAAGGACTACACGTATCTACAGGCACTTCTACAAGTCGACATACGTAACGATGCAGATTTCAACTGCCTAATGCCAGAGTACCAGTCGATTCTGAATAGACGCACTGAAATTGAGAAGAACTTTAAGAAAACACCAGCAGTGTTGGACAAATATTTCGGTATACTCACCGACTTTTACATAGATCGGTTTAAATTTAAGGGAATCTTTGTGAAGGAGAAAATTCCCCAGCTAATGGAAATTTTGGAAAACTTCAATATGGAAACTCTGTTGGTGTTCTTCAATGCGACCGAAAGCAAGGAAATCAATATGGAAATGATTTGAGTATTTTAATATAATGTAGTCGACAGAGTGAACTTGTATTATTGTCAAAGGTAAATTTGTCTGCGCCACAAGCTGCATAGGGAGATTTCTTTTTAAACCCTTGCTGTTGTAGTCCTTTTGAAATACTGATGTTGGTAGGCCACCTTCGTTTTTTTAGACCCCAGATGGCAACGATTTGTATTAGGCCTCACAGAAGTAGCATCTTCCGACAGTTGCTGGTTCTTTAAATAACGAGAATAAAACTCTGCAGCTGAACATCTTGCAGCTCTGCTAATAAGCCCTACTTGACGCCTTCCCGGGGGCCATCTGGGAATTGTGAAGTGAAGGGGACAAATGGCGAGCTTTCTGCGCCATAAATCAGCATTAGTGTCGGCAAAACAAGACAAGACCTTATCCGGGCTACTCTGACACATTTGGAGCTCAGGCCGGTAAGGATTTCCAGGACTTAGTCAGGGTCTTGGAAAAGAGATGGTGGAAGACGAGCTCTATATAAGCCAACTGCAGCGCTCACATCCCGGAACGGGTTACTGGTTTCGGTGTAACCGACCCCTCGTCCTAGGGGCAATAAAAATGGAACTGGTCCTCCAGATTGGGGGTTGTGCCGCCGGGGTAACTTCCCGGCCATTTAAAAAAAACAAGAAGTTATGAAGCATCAACAAGCCTCGGATATGAACGGATCTACTGTTGACAACCCACGCAAACGATTTAAGGGCAATGAGCTTCGGATATGTACGTGGAACGTTAGGTCCCTTAATAGACCACGTGCAGCCGAACAACTAGACTGCTACAAAGCAGACATAACCGCCATCTAAGGAATGGGATGGAATGGGCCGGACAAAAGGAGCATGAAAAACTGCGACATCTACTACAGCGATTACTACTCGTATCGACGGCAATACGCAGCACTTATTTGGATGCGGATTTGTTGTGAGAGCTTCCGGCATATGGGCAAGCGCCTCGTAGCAATCCACATCAAGGATAAATTCGCCAACATTGGCCTTATATGCGCGCATGCCCCCACAGAGGAGAGCTCCTTAACAAAACCTACGAGCAATGCCCTAGCTATGACATTAAAATGTCGTCGATGAGGAGAGGGTATCTTTGGAGGAACGATCGGAAAATATAGCCTGCACGACACAATCTCCGATAACGGATTCAGGCTAATCGACTTTGCGGCGGGGCGAAACATTGTCGTAGCTAGCATGCGGTTCCCACATATCGACATACACAAGGGGGCTTGGAGAACTTCTGATCAATCAACAGTCAACCAGATTGATCACATTGTGATCGACGCAAGATACTCCTCCAGTATTATGGATGTCCATACGTTCCGAGGAGCCAACATCGAATCGGACCATTACGACAACATTACCTTGCATCCAAGGTACGGTTGTGGATATCCCAAACTACGCCAAGACAAACTAATGCTGTGAGGAAATTCATCGTCAGACGGCTACAATCGCAAGAGATCGAAAAGTCCTTTTCCGAACGAGTTTCTCTTAATCTCTTAAGAGGTCCAATACCGCCAGCATCAAGCATCGAAGACCACTGGAAACACTGCCAAAACGCCATCAGAGATGCCGCTTCTGATGTGCTGGGTTTCACTCGACCACCACAACGAAACCCCTGGTTCGAAGATGAATGCCGGCAAGCACATGCAACTTAGCAAGATACCTATAAAGCGGCGCTGCTTAGAAGGACCAGGGCTGCTCATGAGCTCTATGAGCGGAAGAGGAGAGACGAACACCGGCTTCTCAGGAGGAAGAGAAAGAGCATGAGAAGCGCTCGGACGAGGAAATTGAGGATGCTATTCCAGGAATGAGGTTCGGAAGTTTTACCAAGAGGTAAAAATAACATGCCACGGAAACAAACCCCGAACCGAAGCCTGTAGAGATGAACAAGGGAACATCGTAGTAGAATCGCAGTCGATGCTGAGGATTTGGAAAGATCATTTCTGCAGACTGTATAACGGCGATGACGAACCAAATACCGCTGTCAGGCAGAATCAACCGAATCAACCTTTCAACCTGGACGATGATGACCAACAATTCCGTCTACACGACCTGGATGAAGTGAAGATAGCTATATCGAAGCTTAAGTCCAACAAAGCTGCTGGAGCGAACGGCCTGACTGCCGAGCTCTTCAAAGCGGCAGGCGATGACTTGATAAGGAGCATACACCAACTCATCTCTAAAATATGATCGAACGAAAATATGCCCGATGAAAGGAACCTCAGCATTGTTTGTCCGATCTTGAAGAAAAGAGACCCTCTGAACTGCGCCAATTGCAGAGGCATCAGTCTCATTAACATCGCATACAAGGTCTTATCTGCCGTGTTGTGTGAACGCCTGAAGCCGTTCGTCAACAACCTGATAGGTCCATATCAGTGTGGCTTCAGGCCAGGAAAGTCCACCATCGACCAAATATTCACACTACGCCAGATCTTGGAGAAGACCCATGAGCTTCAGTTCGATACACATCACCTATTCATCGATGTTAAGGCCGCGTATGACAGCATCTATAGCTATACAGAGCAATGTCTAGTTTCGGCATCCCTGCCAAACTCGAGAATGTACGTTGCTCCATCAAGGTCGGTAAAGATCTCACGGAGACCTTTGATGTCTAAAAAGGATTTAGACATGGCCATGCGCTGTCATGCGATTTTTCCGACATCGTACTTGAAAGAATAGTGCAAGGCTCACGAGAAAACACAAGAGGTCCAACTACTCGCATAAGCCGACGAGTTAAGAGTTTCCAAAGATTTGCGCTATTGTCGTTGTCGATATTCTATTCTATGAGTAGTTTGTATAGTTCGTCTAAATTGTACGTCCGTTTTTGTTGCTAACTCTCTTCCGCAGACTCTTTTCCGCATTACTGTCATTGTCATTGCAAGTTGTCGAACAGGTGTTTGTTAAACAATACCACTGGTGAGGGCTTGCTAGTTTGGCTCAATTGAAAGGAGGTTAAATGAAAACGTATTACTTTGCCTGAAGCCTTTGTTGATGTCAAAGGCCTTGGATTCTAGTAGCTCTGACTGAAGTACCTAGTACCCAACCCCTGAGGGACATCATTGGTGCCTGCAGACGAAAGAACCGGACAGAGTGTTCCTTCATGAGGAGCGCGTTGGAGGAATTCTATATATGGATCACCGCTGGCTACCACAGTTAAGTTTAAAGGCAGCTGCTTGTGGGACCCTGGACTGAAGATGCCGGCACAAAAAATCTGAAAAGACGAATGGCGGCTCTTAAAACCTCAATATGGCTACTGCCAGCGGACTGTATAGCCTGCTGTGGTAAGATTACAAATACGGGTAAAACAAGCACAACGGAGTTAAGAACACCAAATCTCAACTTTGAAATGCTGCAAAGGATAGAGTTTTTATCGATCGCCCATTGCTCAGCTCTCTCGAAACCCTTGGCCCTGCACATAACCAGTAAAACATCAGTCAACCAGTCGTCAGAGAAGCTGCATTTGATGTGATTAATTTCAATGGGCCACCATAAAGAAACCTCTGACTCGACGTACATGCAGAACATGGTTTCCTTTGTATCCTTTGGGAACTCGAGGAGTCGATTTAATCACGAACTTCATGAGCTGTATACACTGACACCAAACTAGTCAGACGTCTTCGGATCTTACGTCTGAGATGGCGGGGCTCTGTTGAGAAAATGGCACCAAAACTCCGACCTTAAGGGACTTTGATTCTAATTTCGAGCAGAGAACAGGCGCAAAAAAGGTGGCATACGCACTTGGAAGGGGAACTCAACTCACTTAGAGTGCGACACTGTAGGGAGAGATTAAGATAGCTGGAGAGACTTGTTTGTTAAAGCTGTTTGTTCTTCCCGGATTATAGAGCACGTGAGCCAGTATGTATTGACTGTTGAGTTTTCTATGAACTCAATCGTTGGCATGACTCTCCAAATTCCAGACGCTTCCAGACGTAGTCAAATATTCATCGGCGACTCTGCTGTTTCTCGGAACGAAGGATTTTGGAATAGCTACAATCTTCTTAAGGCGGGCCAATCCGTTTGCTGAATATCTGCCTATTTGGTGCATATATCTAAGGCAAAAGAACATTAAGTGTAAATGCTGTCATCTTGGCTTGAGAAAGTACTGCGCAGTTCGCGAGTCTACCAGCTCTATCCTAACATCCTTGCCATGCAAAACTCGGTTTTCTCCTTGTCATCTTTCCGCTTCCGCTCATAAGTTCAAAGGCTGTCTTCTGCCATCAAAGGAATCATCCTCAAATCTCTATGCAAACAATACAGCCAAAGGAGGAATCCTTTTGATGCTTCATAATAAAAATAACATTCAGGATTTGCAATTAGAAAAAATAACTGCAGAAATAATCTCTTCGAACATAAAGAATCGACATTCGACTGTCGCTGCCAGATAAAAACTCATTAAAACTCAAACATAATGGAAGCGTTCCTTATACGACTACGAGTATTCCGGGGTTCTCCTCAGAATGCGCGAGACCCAGACACAACAAAAAAAAGCATTCCCAAGGATTAACCATCTACACTTGGCTGAAATTCAAATGATATCCTTCGTTAGCACTTAGCAAATATTCTCCTCTTTTTTTGTGGCAGAGAAAAAAATAAATAAAACAGTCCAATGCTCGGCAGCGCCTTCCGCTAGAGCATTATCCTTGCAGAATGTCATAAAGACTGGTAACTTGATTCTGAGTTCCTTCCAAAAAGGACCGGATAATCCTTTCTATATGTTATTTCTGCGTCCCTTAGGGTTACACTTCTCCAACTCCAATTCCGACTCCTACTTGTGTGTTTGCTTCCACCACCGCCCACACTGTAAGTTTTAATGAAAGGATAAAATTGTACACTCTGCGAGCGTGTGTGTGATGGTAGCTAAAAGCAAAACTCTGGGGAGAGCATCATAAGGATTAAAAATCCTTTCATGGGACACCCTGTGGTGATGCTGTTGAACTGTATCATCACATTTCACCAGCATTTAAATGAGACAATAATGGGGAGCATATGCTCATTTGCCGACCCATCGTATCCTTAATGTGCGTGAATCCCTAAGAAGAGCGCTTGCCATTCACAGCGGGCGACAATTCATTTAAGACACTCAATTTTAATTTGTGCTGAAACTGCTGAAACGTGATAAATGTAATTGGAGCTCGTGTTTGGAATGGCACAATAGCAAATAGGAGTGGTTAGTTCTCATCTGGGGATGATACTAGCTTGCCTATGAGGGAGTCATCATCTCATCTCTGACCTTGGAAATGGGAAGGCGAGCAGCAACAACACAGAGAGCAGAGACAAATTATTAAAGCTATAGCAGGAAGTGTTTTCTTATTTAGGCGGAGAATTTAATAGGAAACCCTTGAATGCCCTAGCAATTTTGTATCGAAAGCCTGTCTAAGGAAAAAAACACAACTTTAGAAGTTCTGTATACCTAGGCTATACGCCATTTATTGCACACCTGGGTAAATCAGTCAAACAGGGGATATACTGAAGCGTCTTCTGTATTAAGACAAGCTATGACAAGATTCATATCTGCACTTTGAGCAATTTAGTATACACTTCATTCCTAAACGAACACCCACTGTTTTTTCATGGCGGTGGACCAAATTAATCTTTAACTACAGTCGGCTACAGTCAGAGGATAACATACGCCCCATTTAACAAGCATCTCCGGCCAGCTCGATCCTTTGCTAGCTGCTTCGGGCTTCGCACGTTACTCTGGCTGAGTCTTGGTCTTCTTCTACTGCGCTGCCCCTCGAGAGCGGATTCGACGACATTTTGGACCGGAGCATTGGTGTCCATACGCTCTACATGACCCAGCCATCTCAGTCTTTGGATCATCACTCTTCTGGTTAGGTCCATGTCGCTGTACAGTCCATACAGTTCGTCGTTGTATCTCCTCCTCCACTCACCGTCAATGCAGAGGCGACCGAAGATCGCTCGAAGAATTTTTCTCTCGAAGCAACCAAGAACACCCTCATCCATTTTTGATAATGTCCATGTCTCTGCGCCATAGAGTAGGACCGGGATTATCAATGTCTTTTAAAGGTTGACTTTTGTTGCCGGAGAGAGGGCTTTGCTACTCAATTGCCTTCTTAGCCCAAAGAAACAGCGATTGGCAAGAGTTATTCTTCGCTTGATCTCAGTGCTGGTGTCGTTGTCTGTATTTATAGCGGAGTCTAGGTAGACAAAGTCCTTAACTACCTCAAAGTTATATCTGTCGAGTGTGACGTTCTGCCCGAGACGTCGGTGTTGGTTGTCCTTTTTGCTTGACAGCATATACTTGGTCTTGCCCTCATCGACCGCTAAACTCATTTTCCCGCTTCCGTCTCAATACTCGCGAAAGCGCCACTGACATCTCGCTGCTTTCTCCCGATTATGTCAATATCGTCGGCGTATGCGTGTAGTTGGACGGACTTTTGAAAGATAGTGCCTCTTGTGTTTGCTCGTGAGTTTTGCACTATTCTTTCAAGTACGATGTTGAAAAAATCGCATGACAGCGCATCGCCTTGTCTAAATCCTTTCTGGACATCAAAGGTCTTGGTGAGATCTTTACTGACCTTGATGCAGCAGCGTGCATTCTCCATCCTCATCCTACACAAACAGACGAGTTTGGCAGGGATGCCGAAACTAGACATTGCTCTGTATAGCTCGTCTCTATAGATGCTGTCACACGCGGCCTTAAAATTGATGAATAGGTGGTTTGAATCGATCTGAAGCTCATGGGTCTTCTACAAGATCTGCCGTAGTGTAAATATTTGGTCGATGGTGGACTTTCCTGGCCTGAAGCCACACTGATATGGACATGTCAGGTTGTTGACGAACGGCTTCAGGTGTTCACACAATACGGCAGATAAGATTTTGTACGCAATGCTAAGAAGACTGATGCCTCTGTAGTTGGCGCAGTCTTCCTTCTTAAGCATCGAATAAACAATGCTGAGGTTCCGTTCATGGGCCATACTTTTGTCCGACCATATTTTACAGATAAGTTGGTGTATGCTCCTTACTAAGTCATCTCTTGCCGTTTTAAAGAAGTCTCGGAAGTAAGGCAGTTTGCTCCAGCAGCTTTGTTGGACTTAAGCTTCGATATGGCTATCTTCACTTCATCCAGGTCGGGCGGACAGAATTCGTCCAGGGTGAAACGTTGATTCGGTTGATTCGGTTGATTCTGCCTGACAGCGGTATTTGTTCGTGATCGCCTCTATCCAGTCTGCAGAAATGGTCTCCCCAAATGCTCAGCATCGACTGCGATTCTACGACGATGTTCCCTTGTTCATCTCTACAAAAAAAGTTGGTAAAACTTCCGAAGCTCATTCCTGGAGTAGCATCTCTCAATTTCCTCGATCGCGCGCTTCTCATGCTCTTTCTTCTTCCTCCCGAGAAGCCGGTGTTCGTCTCTCCTCTTCCGCTCATAGAGCTCATAAGCAGCCCTGGTCCTTCTATGCATCTTGCTTAGCTGCATGTGCTTACCGGCATTCATCATCGAACCAGGGGTTTCGTTGTGGTGGACGAGTGAATCCCAGCACATCAGAAGCGGCATCTCTGATGGCGTTTTGGCAATGTTTCCAATGGTCTTCGATGCTTGATGCTGGCGGCATTGAACCTCTTAAGAGATTATGAGACACTCGATCGGAAAAGGACTTGGCGATCTCTTGCGATTGTAGCCGTCTGACGTCGAATTTCCTCACAGCATTAGCTTGTCTTGGCGTAGTTTGAGATATCCGCAACCGTACCTTGGCTACAACAAGGTAATGGTCCGAGTCGATGTTGGCTCCTCGGAACGTACGGACATCCATAATACTGGAGGAGTGTCTTGCGTCGATCGCAATGTGATCAATCTGGTTGACTGTTGATTGATCAGGAGTTCTCCAAGTCCCCTTGTGTATGTCGAGATGTGGGAACCGCGTGCTAGCCACGACAATGTTTCGCCACGCCGCAAAGTCGATTAGCCTGAATCCGTTATCGGAGGTGGTGTTGTGCAGGCTATATTTTCCGATTGTTCCACCAAAGATACCTTCTCTTCCTAGCTTTGCATTAAAATCACCGAGGACAATTTTAATGTCATAGCTAAGGCATTGCTCGTAGAAGGCATCCTTGGTGTCGTCATCTTTCTCCTCTGTGGGGGCATGCGCGCATATGAGGCTCATGTTGGCGAATTTAGCCTTGATGAGGATTGCTACGAGGCGCTCGCTCACATGCCGGAAGCTGAGGACTTCTCGTCTTAGTCTGCCTCCGACAACAAATCCGCATCCAAATAAGCGCCGCTTTTGCCGTCGATAGCAATTGCCGTAGTAGATGTCGCAGTTTTTCATCTTCTTTTTGTCCGGCCCATCCCATCGCATTTCTTGGATGGCGGTTATGTCTGCTTTGCAGCAGTCTAGGGCCTCCGCTAGTTGCTCGGCTGCACGTGGTCTATTAAGGGATCTAACATTCCACGTGCATATCCGAAGCTCATTGTCCTTAAATCGTATGCGTGGGTTGTCAACAGTAGATCCGTCCATATCCGAGGCTTGTTGATGCTTCGTAACTTTTTGTTTTTTTTAAATGGCCGGGCAGTTACCCCCGCGGCACAACCCCCAACCTGGAGGACCAGTTCCACTTTGAGTGCCCCAAGGACGAGGGGTCGGTTACACCGAAGCCAGTAACCCGTTCTGGGATGTGAGCGCTGCCGTTGGCCCATATAGGGCTGGTCCGCCACCATATCTTTTCCAAGACCCTGACTAAGTCTTGGAAATCCTTACCGGCCTGAGCTCCAAATATGTCGGAGTAGCCCGGATAAGGTCTTGCTTTGTTTTGCCGACACTAATCCGCATTTATGGCGCAGGAAACTTGCTATTTGTCCCCTTCACTTTGCAATTTCTAGTGAGATTCCCAGATGGCGCCACAGGGAGGCGTGAAGATGATCGGCTGCAGAGGCTCATTCTCGTTATTTAAAGAACCAGCACCTGTCGAAAGATGCTACTTCTACGAGACCTTATACTAGTCGCTGCCATCCAAATAAGAAATAAGCATAAAAAGAAAAATGGTGACTCCAGCGCAAGCATTGAAAAAGTGTCAGAGACTTTATCAACTGTCTCATAAATTCCACAATGAACCCAATTAACTGACCCTAACTGTAAATATGACTTTATACTCTTGTTATGTGTTAAAAAAAAATTGTTTCATAAAATTAATTTCGTCAATGGCTTCATGCTAGATGGGGGGATCTGCCACACTCTCCCTAAAGTCATGCCTTCATTACGTATATTGGCGACATTTGAACCGACTTGTGGTCTCACTAGTGGTTACGTACATGTCATGTCTCGTGCAAAGCACAAAACATCTTTATAAGCACAATAACAATTTTAAAATTGAATTTAAAGCCCCCAACAACGGTTGCCAAGGAGGGTAGGCAGGCATGAGGAGCTCTTAATTAATTTCGCCTTCACCCTCTTTTCAGGATTTATGGGAATTTATTATTATTATTTTTTTTTTCTTCAAAAGAATCTTTAGTAGTACGTATTCGTACATTTACGAAGACAGACCTTATTAAGGACAATTCTATAAAACGCAACCAACCGCAATTTATTTCGAGGGTCCTCTTTAGTTCGGCCAAGTAAAACGTTTTTCAATACGATCAGAGAGGGATGAAAAGCAGAGGAGTAGTTGCAATTTACGGCTAACAAAAGGGTCGTTAATTACTGTGAAAAACCATATACGGGCGAGGGTATACAAATGGGAATACGGACACAGAGCTACAGTCAGAAAGTGAGCGCTTTTAACTTTGGTTGACTTGGCAACGGGCGAATGTGAAAGGACATCATCATACCTTGACACTGAATGTACAAATGTCCTGTAAGCACGAAAATTCTGTTGCACAGACAAACTAAAGCTACACACTAATGTGTGCGACAAAGGTGTCCTACTTTAATTCATGACACAGAAACACGATCTGCGAATGTAAACGTCATGAATAGGTTAGTAGACCTGCAAATAATAGTTGGCCCAGATTCGGGCTTAATGTCCAGGATGAATGCAAATAGACGTTTAGCATTGGGGCATGGTGATGTAGCAATTACGTTTTTTGTTTTTTTTTAGTTCATGCTCCAGAAAATAATTGCACAGCACGACAGGATATTTTCTCTGGGGGGTTGGTGGGTCCGAATACGTATATTTAGAACCAATCTAATGAGATATGCGTTTTGAAGAGTCGCTTTCTTAGTAGTCCCTGCTGTGGGAATGAAGTAGTACTGCTTGGTAAGCTTTTGATTATTTCATGAATGCTAATGAGAGGCGTGATCTTTCACCCAGAGGAGGACTGAGAGGTCTCCTTCTGTCATTTTATGGTTAGTTTCGGTCAAAGGAATATATTTTCAGAAATGAGGTTATAAATGGAAGGACCAGAGCAATGATTGCCTTAAGAAGCATCATAAAATGAAAACATTTCAATAGATACTGGCTCCTTCGATGATGGTTACAACTTTTTCAATTAAACTCTATCCGCCGTTTGAAACTGTTTATAGGGAAGAACAAGTCCCAGCTCTTTTGAGCCAAGATTTCTGTGGGTCAGTGATCTATAACTCAATGATCCAAAATTAACGACAACGACTCAGAAACACAACCAAACAAGCTGTTGCGTTCTCCGAATTCTCCCAGCCTCTGATTGTCCTACAAGTCCTACAGAAAACGGGTGTAGGACTCGTGCTTGTTTTTCTGTTGCGACAGCGCAATTAGGAAAAGCACTTCTCCATTATACTTCTTGTATGTACATTCAACTGGACCTTCTCGGCAGGTCATTGTACATTGCCGCGTAGTATCTAAGGCCTGACGCAAGCGTATGTTGCACACTTACTCGTATTTTCACAGCAAACGTCACAGGATGTATGCCCAGCTCGCTTAACTGCAGAAACTTCACGACATCACGACTTCACGACGACACTAAGCATTTTACAGTCTTTCCTACTGAAGAAGCATTCGGGAGGCATTCATTTCTTCGGAAGGAAACCTGGATAATCATGCCTTCTGCAGTTATGCTTATATGAAACGCAAGTGTCATTGGAATTCCTAACCAAGGACGCAGGCCGACCCAACGAAGTCATAAGGAACTTTCAGCTATTATGCAGATTGGTTGTCGATTCTTCACAATATAGTTCGTTGGCATCAGAATTGCGTGTATCCTCGTAAGTTTTCCTAACGTGAAGTGAAACTTAATGTTTTCATTCTACAGAAAGACACCTGCTACGCATTCTACGAGTAAGTCGGTTTTTGAGGCTTCCGTGAATTTCAGCGCGAAAGGTCATCCAAGCCCCAGTGCGTGTTGTATCAAGGACAACGTTTCTTTGAACGGAAGATTACTTTAAAAGTACAACCCATGATGTGAATATTAAGGGAGATTTATCAGTCCGTCTAGAACAAAGCCAGATGTGCTAGAGAAAGACCACATGCAGCTGAAATAGAGTAAACCAATGACGTAGCTCCTTCCAACAGGCAGCCGATGCATCATACCCATGTAGATCCTTAGGATTCTCTTTAGTGACGGGCCCTAAGCCCACAATTTATTTGCACTGCTAGAAGGGTGACTGCTCTTAGGATGCTTTCTACTTTCATGTTTACTCCAGCGATGTTTGTAACCCAGGATGTCACCCAAATACTTAGTTGCTTTCGAGAATTTGATGGTTAGCACTAAGACCGATCATCTTCCCCTTTCGTATAAAGAGAACAACCTCATTTTTAAGGGGAAAAATCACATCTTGTGCTGTCTGGGCTTTCCAGCAGACATTTCCTAGATATGATCCAACAAAGAGTGTACTTACATAGTCTGGATTTGGTTGACCATAGACGTCAAGAAAGTGTTAAACCGAAAGCCGACAAACATGCACAATAGCCATGAAGACAGGACTCATTCACTAGCTTTACTCTTACTCCAATAAACTGAGTTACACATGCCGTCGAAAGTAGCATTGTCAATGAAAATGCCTCCGTCGAGTACAGAATGATTGCTTTGAATCTCTATGCGACTGGTTGGAAACAAGACTATTCACTTAACGTTCGGTTCAGTTCACTGATGTGCCGAAACCTTAAGACTTTTACCTAAGACTGCCCATGAGAACGAATCCACACTTAAGAAGGCGCTGTTTTTATTCTCTGTAGCAGTCACCGTAACATACAATATGTCACGGTTTATCATTCTCGGTTCATCCCAACGCCGTTCATGGCGGTAATGTCTTATTAATGGGAGTCCACGGGCTCCGTTTATTTCCGAGATATCCGTCCTTTGTTACAGTAGTTCTTTTTTGATCCTTTATCGGCTTAATACAAATGAAAAAAGGATGATCCTTCGTATTGATTGCTTAGTGAGTAAAAACCGACACTTGCCATTCACGGATAGTATTATTAGAGTCAACGAGCAAAATCTGTCTATCGATGGACCAGGCGAGTGACAATCAGTCTGGCTGGACGGCCTTTGGTGTCTGCGAAACAATCTCTGCCTTTTTCCAAGCCAAATCCCAGATTTTGATGAAGGAAGCATAAGCGGCGCAAAACCGGTAGAGGTTTGTTGAGAAACAAAAAACGTTTATGATATCGTTGTGTACCAAAGTGTACACATTCTTGCCTTCGGAGGTGCGTTGTGAACTATCGGGCGAAACGGTAACAGTATTCAAGTGATTGTTCTGCAACTTGCATTTGGCTCCAGACGCTGACAGTATGACCCCAACTGCATGATTGGGATCGAGTGGTTTGGTGAGAAACGAGCGCAATCCCAGTCACTGTGTCCATCTCTTAGATAAAGTTTAACGGTGTTGTATGCAGTTTTCAACGGTAGGCAAGTATTCTATGAAGACACAAATGTTTAAACTTAAGCTCTTGTGTATCAACTCTTACTTCTACGAGTACCTCCACGTGGTGAAGTCTGGGAGCATATTTCTTTTGACTGAACATAAGAAACAATAAACGCTATCGAATATTATGAGGAAATTGACATATTGCATGCCAAAGTGACCTGCGTTGGTCAATAGGCATGGTCCGATGTTTTGTAAGACAATGCTAGACCCCATACCTCACAAGTAGCGTTGCAAAAACTGCTGAAATTGGGATTTGAAATTCTTCCGCAACATCTTTGCGACTGGTAGTCTTTCGGGGTCTATCGCCACTATTAAAACTCTGGACATTTCCTCAAGATATTATTCGAGAAATCACCGTATGGCTTATAGGAAATATATTGGCAATAAATGTAATTGATTCGCCGTTATTGAAATCAGACACTATTTTTTCTTTTAGATCCGTGGAATACTTATTCCGCGCTGTACTAGGTGGGGTGAAAAGTAACCTCCTTGGGAATGAAAAATAATTTTTTTTTAAATGTTTTTTTTATTTTATTCAATATAGTCCCCTTTTAGCTTGATACACCTATTCCAGCGATTTTCCAACTTCTTTATCCCGTCCGAAAAGTAATTTTCCGGAAGGTCTGCAAAATACTCCTCCGTGGCGTCGATGATTTCCTCGCGTAAGTCATTGATTTTAGTCGTGGTTGCGATGCTCTTATGCGCCGGCGCATTGTCTTGCAAAAATAAAATTTTTTTTTCGCTTTATGTGAGGCCGTTTTGCGGCGATTTCGGCCTTCAATCGCCCAAAAACACAGTAAAACTCGCTGTTGATGGTTTTTCCTTTTTCAAGGAAGCTCATGAAGAGTATACTATGACAATCCCAGAAAACCGATGCCACAACCTTTCCGACCCATTGAGCCTCCCTCGGCCGCTCCGAAGCACTCGTGCCGGCTTCAGTCCATCGCCGGGCACTCATTCTGTTCTCTGGTGTTTAATATTGGATCCAAGTTTCATCAACAGTTACCAATCGACGCCAAAAGTCCGCCCGATTCCGCATTAGCAAGTGCAAACACTCTTTCGAAGTGCTCTTGCGTTCGTGTTTTTGGTCAGGAAAGAGCATGCGCGGTACCCAGCGGCAGGATAACTTTTTCATATGCAGAATATTGCCCAGAATATGGCGGGTGCGCTCAGTACTAATCATTGTGGTATCTGCTAGCTCGCGCTCCTTCACTTTCCGGTCAGCCAACACCATTTCATGTATTTTGTTGACTTGATCGGTAGTGGAGTTGCGGCCACCACGAAACTCTTGAAACCAATATTTGACGGAGCATTAGCCCTGTGGCGACCTGTTAGCGAAGACGAGCTTTGAGGTGACACTTGGGCTTACGCTCTCGCCACTCATTGCCTCACTACTTGGCGCTCCCCACATCCACAATGCGCTCTCTCGCTCGCCTCTCATCCTACACACAACTTCGGCAGATCAGTCTGTTACAGATCATCGGACAGCGAAGACGTGATCCAAATAAATATTCCATAAAAATAACCAAATGCGTTTTGTTTTGCTATCTATCATTTTCAGCACCGGTCATTACATTGGCGACGAGGTAAAACATGTGAAATTTTGTTTTGCTCTATTTATTGTGTGCATTGTTAATTTGTTGTTCGTAGTGTGTAGTGTACTCAAAAAAAAAGAAGATGAAAAAAAAGTGAGTGGATGAGCGCAAATAAGAAAGTTGATAACAGACGTAAGATATGTCCATTAAATTGGACTAATTTGTTGTAATCGCATTAAATTGCAGGAAAAAAAGGATTACATTTAATTGTAAACCAATAGCATTAAATTGCAAAGCAGAACATTAAATTGTTCTCCCTACAAGAGGGAAATTCATTAAAAAGAAAAAAAAATTCATTAAAAAGATAAGAAATAAGAGATAAAATTGTTAGCAGGATGAGTGAATCGGGGATAAAACCGTTTCTTTGTAATACGATCGACAAATATTTGATTCGATTAGAATGGGAGAGATAGTATCGATCATTTTCCATTTATTTGGATTCCGAAGAGATTGCTGATGAAGAAGAAAAACAACCTGCTCCACTTAGGAGGACCGCAGTTACAGCAGGTAATTTTTAATATCCCTGGCGCTTTGGTTGCCACTGGTGACGAAAATGTCTTCACGACTTTAGTAACGAAACTTAATGACTATTTTACACCGTCGAGAAATTCGACATTTGAGAGACATTTATTTCGAACAATCAAAGCAGATGATGGGGAGAGCTTTAACAAGTTTATTTTGCGTCTGCGGGATCAGGCAGCTAAATGTTCTTTTGGGAAATCCGAGCAGGAGGTTATTGACATAAATATTAAAGATAAGATCATAGACGTATGGGCTTCGCGGGATCTAAAGAAGCGACTACTGGAAAAGGAGCATTCATTAGACTAGGTGATAGAAATGTGCCAAATACATGAGCAAATCGCGAGCCAGACGGAGACTATGGCCACTACACCATCGTCGAGTGGAATCAATAACATTTTCTCTGTGCAGAAGGAAAAGTATTCAAACCATGGCAGGGAATGCCAGAGATGTGGGCGGTTAGGTCTTTTGGGAGAGAGTAGTGGCTGCCCGGTCAGAAATGTCAAATGCAACAAATGTGGGTTTTTGGGTCATTTCGTCAGAAGATGTAAGACTAAAACAGATAAACGCAAGAATGATTTTGAAGAAAGGTTGAGTTCGAAAAGGAAAAGGTTTGGATACTCAAATATAAGGTTTATAGATGAAGAAAAGAAAGAGGAAAAGGTTCGTGAACACGACTGCTTCGACGTTACCGACGAGTTAGGCAACCCATCAAGTGGGAAAATTGGTTGCTCTATTGGGGGTTGTAAGCTGTCGATGCTTATAGATTCAGGGTCACGATTCAACCTTATATGTGAAAAAGACTGGGACCAATTATATAAAAATTCGACAGCATTGCTGAACAACCGAAAGGAATCACCAAACCGATTCAGTTAGGGATCTGCTTGAAATAATATCAGTTTGTTTTTGAAGCCCCCATAAGCGTAAATCAGGGAGCAGAATCAATCGTTATTAAAAATGGGAAACAGTCGTTACTAGGGCATGAAACAGCCATAAAATTAAGAGTTCTTAAGCTTGGGGTAGACATTAATCATCTGGAAGAACATCGACCATTCCCAAAAATAAAAGATATACAGGTTCAACTATCGATAGATGGGACGGTAAAGCCAGTGCAACAACCTCTTCGTCGTACTCCATCTGCGTTAGAGGAAAAAGTCGAACGTAGACTAAAGGAGGCAATTGAAGACGACATCATTGAACCTGTTTACATTTTGCAATCGTTTTTAAGGAGAAGGGAGATTTTTGACTATGCGTCGGGCAAACCAAGCAATACAAACCCGCTCCCCACGTTTGACTCCTCCATGACCAAACTCAAAGGTGCTCGATACTTCTCTCGGTTGGATCTTAAGAATGCATACCACCACTTAGAACTAACGGTGGATAGTCGCGAAATCACAACGTTCATCACTCATAAAGGGATATTTCGGTACAAGAGATTGTTATTCGGAGTAAATTCAGCTCCTGAAAATTTCCAAAGAACAATGGAAAAGATGCTGGCTTCTTGTCGAAATGCCCTGAATTATTTGGATGACGCTCAACAAAGATAAATGTAGCTGGAAAGTTCTTGGGTCATGTACTAGGTGCGACTGGAATTAGCGCAGATCCTGATAAAGTTACAACGATACTGGAGTTTCGACCGCCGAACACCAAGGAAGAAATGAGAACATCGGTAAGTTTGTTCCCGATATGGCAGACGTTAGGGAACCATTATGGACACTTGTTAAAAAAGACGTGCCCCTTACGTGGGGTGAAAAACAAGAACAGGCGTTCGGACGATTGAAGAATTCTCTTGCGAAAATTCCCACTCTGGCTTATTTCAACTCCAAGAATCGCACTCGTTTAATAGCCGATGCAAGTCCAGTCGCTTTGGGGGCAGTCCTGTTGCAGTTTCAAGATGGAAACCCTCAAGTCATCTCATTTGCCAGCAAAAGCCTCTCTACTGTAGAAAGGAGATATTCGCAAACTGAAAAGGAAAATCTGGCGTTAGTTTGGGCTGTAGAACGCTTTTATTACTATCTCGCAGGAATAACTTTCGAGCTTGTGACTGACCATAAGCCCCTAGAAGCCATTTTCAAACCGACATCAAAGCCTCCAGCTCGGATTGAAAGATGGGTACTTAGACTCCAATCCTTTAAGTTTAAAGTGATATATCAGGCGGGTAAGTTGAACATAGCTGATTCGTTATCAAGACTGTGCAAAATTGAAGAGACTGACTCGTTTGACACCCATTGTGAGTACAGCGTCTGTGCAGTGATCGAAAATACAGTTCCCCACGCACTTACAACAAGCGAGGTAGTGAAATGCAGCGACATGGATCAAGAACTCGTAGAAGCGGTAAAAAGTATAAAAAGTGACGATTGGGCAACCAACGCTAAAAACAAGTTCTTTCCGTTTCGGCTGGAATTGTGCACTCTGGGAAACATTCTCTTACGCGGTGCCAGAATTGTCATACCAGCGGCGTTACGGCAAAGAGTACTATACCTAGGGCATGAAGGCCATCCAGGAGAGACAGTCAGGAAGCGCAGTCTTCGGTCGAAAGTATGGTGGCCGCTAATGGACTGGGAGGTAGAGTCATTCGTGAAGCAGTGTCGTGAATATCTACTAGTTTTAAAACCATCACCACCAGTTTCCATGCATTCCCAGATGCTTCGTAATCTGGTTCCTGTACACAAATTAACACCGACTTTTGACTCAACCGAGTTCGAAGTAGTCGAACGGGGCCTGAGCGAAGTAGTGATGCGAGGAGAAGACGGAAAAACCTTCAGACGAAACGTAACCCATATAAAGAAGATTCCAACTCAACCTCAGACTGCTTTGGAGCAATTAACAACTGAGGACACTCACGGCCTCCCACCTGGTGAAGACAAACTAAACGTCGCAGATGATGCTCGGACCAAGGATTCTGCGATGAAGTTAAAGCTAAAAAAAATCGGAGGGATGTGGCGACCTGTTAGCGAAGACGAGCTTTGAGCTGACACTTGGGCTTACGCTCTCGCGGCGTTCCCACTTCCACAATGCAGATCAGTCTGTTACAGATCATCGGACAGCGTAGACGTGATCCAAATAAATATTCCATAAAAATAACCAAATGTGTTTTGTTTTGCTATCTATCATTTTCAGCACCGGTCATTACAAGCCCCATAATGTTTATCCAACTTTTCTTTTGTTTCCTTCGCCATTTTGCCTCTCAAAAAATAATGTTTTATGAGAAAACGAAAATTTTTTTTGTCCATACTCAACATGATGCCAAAGACGTCAACAACAATCAGCTGTCAAAACAAAACTAAAGACAGTATCGCACTTAAATTTGGCATGTCTGCCTAAATATGAACGGACTTCAAGGCACCATAAACTTTTTTTGCAGTAGCAGCGCATTCTGGCTGTCAAGGAGGTTACTTTTCACCCCACCTAGTATATCATCACTTTTTTCTGATTTAATTATAACGTTCGACCTCCAAAGCGAGGTCATTTTGTGCTTAAGTGTTGGCCAACACTGTAGATACAAACCACCTACCCGTATGCGAAGAGTGCGTACAGAGGAAAATACCTATATTGCTTCTGTATCAAATAGTGTTAATAAAGTCCATGATTTATTCATTCATCACAGTAATTAGGACGCTCTTATGCAAGAATCTGGGGAAGTCGAACGACCTGCCACAGCCTCGAATTATCGGTGAGTGGGCTGTAGACAAGCTGGAGGAAGATCAGCTTTCTTATTGAAAAAGTGTCATCATCCATGAAGCTCATTTCTGGTTAAATGGATATGTTAATAAATAAAACTGCCGTATTTGGTCCGAAGAGCAACCTCAGGCAATACAAGAGCACTCTTAGTCCGGCGGAATCATTTGCTCGTATTCTGTCAAAAACGACTGTAAGAACGATGATACCGTCAATTGCGCCCGCTATCGTTCCATGATTTCTAACTTTTCTTTGCCCAAAATGCACGAGCTGAACCTGGTTGACATGTGGTTCCAGCAATAAGGCGCCACATCCCACACATCACACGAATCGATGGTCCAGTTGAGAAATGAGCTCGATAAGGAATCTATCTCTCCTTTTGGACCGGTGAATTGGCCGGCTGGAATCGTGCTTTTTGACGCCCTTGGACTATTGTTTTTATGGAGATACGCCAAATTACTCATCTACGTCGATAAACCAGCGTCGATTGACAATTAAAAATCAAACGCTTAAAAAATCACCCATTACAAGCTGCATAGATAGAGACACATATTTTTCTTTTTACAACAAGTACCCATTTGTTAGACACTTAAATGCGAAGCAAATAGTATGATTCCTCATCTAATTTAGTTTTCTTTTAATTTGCCACTATTTTGGAGAGCAGAATTTTATGAAAAGCATTATAGTGCCATTGACAGTGTTTTCAATTAATTCTTTTCTTTAATTGTCAATCTTTCAAATGCAAGATGCAGCTATGCTTGACCCAAAAAACAACAAGAGAAAAAAGTATGTATGTTTCTATTTCTAGAAAACAAAACAGGAAATCTTCCAAAGAGCAGTTCCTTCCAGCACAGTTTTGCCAAAAACTTCCAGATCCTAGCTGGGTACATCAATCCCTTGCTGAGTTTTACCTTCAAACACAAGTTTTCCACCCAAAATGATTTTCTTTTCCAAAGGACACCCCCTCACGGAATTTTGTTTTTTGTATCAAGTTTTCGCATTGTTGTCCTTATTTCTTAGAAACAAAAAGTGTGTGGCAGTCTGCTGGATGGTACACTATACCATAGATATATGTATGTGTCTAGTTAAACCAACGTTCTGTACTTTGACTCGGTCATTTTGTGGATAACAAAAGTGCAGCAGCATCTGCTTCCGCAGCTGCATTTTCTTGGTTTGTTTGCTTAAAGTTCATTAAACTTTCTACATCAGAGATAGTTGTTTTGTACGTCCTTCCTAGCTTCCTTCCCAGCCCAAAGCCAACTAGAAAAAGTGAAATCGCATTTTCTTTTGCAAGATTTAAGGATAACTAAATTTACAAGTACATTCGCCAATGACAATGGCACACAGACACAATAATAATAATTGGTCGACGTTGTGTTGAAATTCTTTAAGATATCCTTCTCTGCATTTCTTGAATGTCGAGGTCCTTTTTTGTGGGGAAAACTTTTTGACAAATGAAAACTGTTTTATTTTAGTGAGCTAGAAACCAACACAATGCGAGAGTTTAGTATACGAATCGTAAAGTTCAAACGGAAGGAATGGAAATAAAATTCCTGGTTATAGTCTCACCAGGATACGCTTAAAGCAAGACGAGCAAGGAACTATTTTAAAAGTAATTTAGGTAGGACCTCATGGTTGTCTTTTTTGTGTTGTCAACAGATGGGCTGTTGAGCAATTGGAGTTATGGTCACTTCACAATGTTTACAGTGGAATTTGTTTGTGCCAAATCGGATAAGAGGGTAATGTTCGGATCTTTAACCTACTTTAAAGCAGATAGAACTTAAGTCTGCGATTTCTTTCTATATGTAACATCGCCTTTCTAAGAATGTTGTGATTGAGGTAGCCATGCCTTACTATGCCTTTGTGATAGCGCTTCATGACTATAAGTGTAAAAAATGTTTTTCTTGAATTCTGGCTTTTTAATTGTGAGGGCAACGTTCCCGAAAAAGGATACCTAGGGTTACGTCGTGGAAAAAGATCGTATTGTTGGTAATTCCGAATGTGAAACGCCTTCAATTTAGCGAGGTGGAGTGATAACATACTGGATACGTTTGAACATACCTTCAGCTTTCCAGTTAACCTCTTGTTGATGTTGAATATCTATCGGAGGACCAATAATAACATGGTAGGCCCTCGAAGTAAGGAAATTATCTCCGAGGCAGCACAGGGATTGATTCTGGCACTTAACTTCTGGAATTTTTCATACGATGGCATACTAACAGCAAAACAGCATGGAGAATGCGCAAATGAAGCTGAACCACGTTATGAGGTGGCAATCCTTCTGACCAAGAAAAGGATCTCGACTATCGTTTAGTTTCATATCGGGTCCGAAGTTATAATAAGCAGGAAAGCATTGAAATATTTGGGAATGATTATCAATAAGAAACTCACCTTCCGGCAACAGATGAAGTCTTTATCGGAACGAGATTCGAAGTTCGTTACTTAACTGATAGCAAACTAAGGGAGTCCTACAGCCGCCAAATGAAGGCTGCTAATGTGAATTCCACACGCTATTCTTCTTTATGGCTGTAAAATTTGAGCAGATGTAGTCCAATAAGACGAGTACAGGAAGCAGATGACAGTGTGAAATTCGTAGAAAACGGTGTCGAAACCAGCAGTCTTTGTTGTCCCAAAACGGATACCTATCGATCTTGAAGAGGCAATCGAAAAGGCAAGGGAGTTCACGAAAGGGCAATGGCATGAATGCAACTAAATGTTAAGGTCCGAAATATAGGAAACCAAATTACTAAGTCACTCAGTTTCTCACCGGACACTGATATTTTAACACTTTTTCATAAGATTGGCAAAGCAAACACTTTGGCCTTTTGGAGTTGAGAAGCTCCATTTAGCTCAGAATACATGGTTAAGAAGATGCTGATGACCTATCAGACTCAAAATTAAATTTGACCCTTCGTAGAAGTCACACCAAGGTCACAGGCGTAAATGTCTTTAACAGACTGATGACAGCTTCGCCGGCAAGATAGAATAATCTCGCATAAGAAAATAAACAAAACGCTCTGAAGTAATACGTAAGCCGATCCAGTAGATGGTGTCAAGATGAAAGGGGTTAAGATGGTTTTAAGAAGGTTAGAAGGTCTGATAATATTTTACTTAAAGCTAAGCGGGACTACTTCTCGTCGTTATTACCTCTTTCACCATCCGCAAAGCAAAACAATACAAGAGACCTGGTTTATTGAAAAGGTCATCGGAAAACCCTCGACAGAAAGATAGTTGTTTTCTTATGGCATCACAAGATAGATTGGGAAAAAGCTCAGCTTGGGTAATGCGCAGATTCTTTAACAGATTGCTCAACTCCTCTTATTTAATATTGAGTCCAATAGCTTTTCCTAAATTCCATTTTGCAACTAGAAATAGGGCACACGACATCCATCCCTTTTAGTTGCCTATCGAGGAGGAGAAGGAGAAATGATCCCTGGCAATGACATGGAGCGGAATTTATAGGTAAACAATCTTGGAAGACAGCTACTCTAAGATGGAACTTTTTAAAACAACTGTGGTCTGGGCATGGATCATGTAGGCTCTAGTTATATTTCAACAATTTATGTGATGACCGAAAAGTTACTAGAGCTCTCTATTTCGAACACCTTTGCGTCTTTTTTACGATGAGTATGATGAATTTAATAAACGGAAACCCTATTCTATTACTCCTTGACTTTAAGAACACAGATACATAGCTGGTCGGCAGGCTGCTACTGACGGATTCACTCGGAATGCAAAAACCTAGAAAGGGCTCTAAAATTTGAGAATCTTTACTTCTATTGAAGAGATTGGTGTAGATACTAAAGTTTCTAGTGAGAGGGGTGAAGACATACTGTTTGGTACATTATGCATCGGTTCGTATTTATTTCGTACTTTCGGAAGATTCGGAAGATAGTCTGAGCCTTCAGATGTTTTCTTTCGTCGGCAAAATTTTTGTCAATAAACCCGGTGAACATGACTTCTCGAATCACTAGTTCACTATATCAAATGCAGACACTGTGCATTAGGATTAGGATTCGATTTATTAGGTCGTGGTGCGGGCTTTTCATATTTGAAGGAAATGCACAGGACGCATGCTTTCACTACCACCTTACGTGCTGCACTTCTACTTATAATTTTAAGTCTCAAATCCTTCTTTCATAAAGATCGCAGAGATGGAACCGAGAACACCGCATATACTCGTATCTTGTTGTAGCTTTAAAGAAAAGTGTCTAACTCGTACGGTCAATTGGCAGGGCCGTTTCTGCGGGCAAAACGGTCCGCAAACTTATTCAAACCGAACGAGATTGACATAATTGAAGGGCCACAATGGGCTGCCAATGGAGTGTTTGCGACAATTGAAACAGAATTATACGCTGTCAATAAAGATGGACACATGTACACTATTGACTAAACGTTACGATGGGCAGCTACAACTTTGAGGTAGTAATATCTTTTCTGCTATCAACTTCCATACGGCCAACAGTACGGAAATCATGCGAAGAAACATTCATGGGGCAATAAGGCCTTCTCACGAACACCCAAAAAGACATAATGCAAGACACTGTCCTGCATCACATCACGGTACTGCTTAAGGCGTAGGACACTGAAGAAGGCAGGCGAAAACGCATTCGGGGACTTTGAGAGAAAAGTTATTCGGTTAATTTTCGGTCGTGTTTAATTCAACATTGAACTGTCCAGCGATGCTGACCTCTTTAAAAAAGCTCGGATAGCAAGCTGACCTTTAGTGTATTGACACCTGCGGGAGCGGGAAATTTTGCTTTTAACTCAGTAGAGAACGACCGCATTTAAGGTGTGCGTTACTGGGAATTGTTAACAAGAGACCGAACTAGCAGGAGAAGCATTTTACGAGTAGCTAAGGCTCGGTGATACCCTAGTCTTTATTGCCGCCACCCATATTTTCAAAAAATACGCCATAGGACCGTTCAAGACATGACCAGCTCTTGAGAATGGAGTGGAATTCATTAATTGATATTTTGATGTCTACATTCTTTTTACTTTTGACGCTTTCGCTAACCCACAAACACTGCAACTTGCAATTTGAATTAAATATTTTCATTAAATGTTCAATTGTTCCGTTAACGGGACGATTACAATGGCCGAACATTGGAGTTAACACACGTAGCACGTAGTTTGAGGAAAAATGTTGACAGTTTGTAAATGTAGTCGAAGCTTATACTCTTCCATGATCAAATGGTACACAATCTGCCGCACAAAAACAGCATCTGGTAAAACATATAATCTGTATGATGTTGTAATGGGCGACTGCTAGTCTGGACTTTGATACTCTGATACTCTTAAGACCATCTTGGTTGCTGTAAGGACCAAGCTGCGCTAGGGTGGATGGTATTTTACATTTATCAAGCCGTGATGAACCAAATATTGCCTCGGATACAAATTGACTTACTATTAACGACCTTTGAAAACTTTTAAAGGTCAACCATATTCAGATCTGCATGTGAAATCTTCAGACTCTTAATAGGCCAGGTGCAGCGGAGCAATTACCATAGGTGCGATGGGATGGCCTGGCCGTAAGAAGGATGAAAAACTGTGATATATGTTTGCTATGGTGTTTGATATAGAGAATAGAAATAGCGCTTACTCAGATGCTGATTTGGTATACACGGCAGAACTAGGCAACAAATTTCAGTCGTTCATTGATCTCCGCAGAGAACAGGCGTGTTTCGGCTTTTACGAGGGCGGGTCAATAAGTCCGTGACTTTTGTATTAAAACACAGATTTTTTGATGAAAAAATAATTTTATTTTTCAACGTAGTCTCCCTTGAGCTCTATACACTTTGTCCAACGCTTCTCCAATTTTTTTATCCCTTCCAAAAAAAATGATTTGTCGAGGTCCTCAAAATAGGCCTTTGTTTGCGAGATGACTTCATCATTGGAGTCAAATCTTTTTCCACCAAGCCATTTCTTCAGGTTTGGGAACAAGAAGTAGTCGCTCGGAGCCAAATCTGGAGAATAGGGTGGATGAGGGAGCAATTCATAGCCAAATTCATGGATTTTTGCCATGGCAACTGCACATGTGTTTGTGGTCGACTGTGAGCAAACGCGGCACCCATCTTGCGGAAAGCTTTCTCATGCCCAAGTGATCATTCAAAATTGAAACCACTGAGCCATGCGAGATCCCTACGGCTTCCACAATCTCTCGCACTTTCAATCTTCGGTCGGCCAACACCATATCGTGAATTTTTTCGATTGTTTCGGGTGTAGAGACCTCAACTGGGCGTCCAGGACGTTCGGCATCTTCAGTGCTTGTACGGCCACAACGAAATTCAGTAAACCACTTTTTTACCATTGAAATCGATGGTGCAGAGTCCCCATAGTATTTATCAAGCTTAGCCTTGGTCTCGGTAATGGTTTTTTTCGCAAGAAATAATGCTTAATAAGCACACGAAATTCACTTTTTTCCATTTTCTCCTCAAATTAGTGAGTAGTCTGATAAAAATAGCTGTCAAACACAAACTAACTGACGCAGCAAGTTTAAATTTTGACAGGAGTCAACTGACAGATGCCTGTTGACAGGAGCAGTGTTGCTGTTTCAGTAAAGAGGTCAGAAATTCAAAAAGTCACGGACTTATTGACCCGCCCTCGTACCTTCTGATTAAAAAGTATCCGTAGATCTTCAGTTAAACGAAAACAGCTCAATTATTCTACGATATTCATTTGATTCCCTTCAAAAGAATATCGACTGCAAGCAAGACACATACGAGGTGTGATCAAAAAATAAGGTGACTTTTCATTTTTAAAAAAATATATTTATTTAATCATCCAAATATATTTTATCCCCTTCAAAATAATCCCCCTCTGATACAATGTACTTGTGCCAGCGCTTTTTCCAGTCGTCAAAGCACTTCTGAAACGCACTTTTTGGTATTGCCTTGAGCTCCTCCAGCGATGCAGCCTTGATCTCCTCAATCGTTGCAAATCTTCATCCATTGGGATGATTGGGCCTTGGTTTCGATGTCATAACCATATACCCATGATTCGTCACCAGTTATAACCCTTTTGAGCAGATCAGGATCATCTTCTTCTTCTTCTTATTCTTATCCTTTTATTAGCCCTTTCCTCGTTATACGAACTTATGCGTAACGAGTTTGCCATTTTTACTGCATCGCTGCTGCTCCGCTTATGGGGTTGGCTAATGTCGCAGACCGCAGAACGCGTCTACATAATGCTCGGTCCTGGATCGCTTCAGTGGTAAGCCCCAGACGTTGTTGCGCATTTGCCATCTGAGAAATCCAGGAATTCTTTTTCCGACCTCGTTTTCTTACAGTTGGAGTGACCGAAGTTGATAGTGCCTTTTTAACCGGATTTTCCGCAGATCTTCTTTGAACGTGGCAATACCAGCTTATTCTATTCGCCTCAAGCTGTTCGGTTACCGAATTCTTTATATGTAGACTTCCTCTTATACGCGTAGATCTAATGCAGTCTAGTTTAGTGACTCCACTAGACATCCTTAACATTTTCATTTCTGCTGCCGTCATTTTGTTTTTAAACGCTTCGTACATTGTCCAGCACTGTGAACCGTATATAAGAGTGGTCTAACAACCGTGGTGTAGAGTTTTCCCTTTAATTTATGTGGAAACTTTCGGTCGCAAAAGATTCCCGAATTTTCCCGCCATTTCATCCACCCCACACTCACTCTGTGGTTTACGTCGTCGTCACATTTCGCTTCCATGTTAACGATTGATCCTAAGTACTTAAAGATAGTGCTTTTCGGAAGAACTATTCCGTCTAACATTATATCCGGAACAGGTCGCAACGGATGCGCAAATGGGCACGTCAAATGCTCCGTCTTTGAACCACTTATTTTAAACCCGTTTCTCTCTAGCGCATTTCTCCATGAATCTAAGGCATTCTGTAAATCTTCGACGTTATCGCTAAGTATAACTGCGTCGTCAGCGAAGAGAATTGGCGTTATATTTGCTTCGCGCATGCAGTCTTTTAAAAGATAGTCGAATACTACGTTAAAGAGGAAAGGGCTAAGTACGCTTCCTTGATGCACTCCGACATTAACTGCAAATTCTCTCGTTAGTCCAGCAGAGCTTTTAACCGCAGTTTTCACGTTGCCGTACATGTCTTGTATTATTCTAACATACGTTTCCGGTACGTTTTGAGACCTCAGCGCGGCCCATATGAGATCCCTAGGCACTCGATCGAATGCTTTCTCGAGGTCGATAAATACCATGTGTAGATCCTTAGACGAATCTCGGTGCTTTTCCATTATTATTCGTAGGCTTTGGATAGCTTCCACCGTCGATCTTCCTTCAACAAATGCACACTGGCTATTATCGAGCATTATTATTTGCCGAAGACGTTCGTTTAATACTCTTTCGACGATTTTCATTGTGTGTGACATAAGCTTGATTGAACGGTAGTTGTTGCATTCTCGAGTGTCGCCTTTTCCTTTGTATAATGGAACCAAGAAGCTACTTCTCCATTGATTCGGCATAGGTTGTCCACATTTTAATTTATTGAAAAGTTTCGATAGCCAAACGCTGCCGATCCCCTCCATCTTCGACCAAAACTCTGATGGAATGCTGTCTGGTCCCGCCGCTTTCCCCTGTTTCATTTTTCCAATTGCTATACTTATTTCTTCGATTGAAAAGTCCGAAACTTCCTCCTCGAATAGACAAGCTGTCGGCACGATATCACGTGGAAACTGTTTGTTAAGCAACTCCTTGCAGTATTCAAGCCACCGGTCACAAATTTCCTTTTCATTTGTTAGTAAGCGACCGTCTGCGTTTTTGATGTATTTCGGCGAGGTTATTTCCATTGAATTTTTTCTCCTCTGTGCAGCGAGCTTAAAAATATTTGGCTTTTTGGTATTGTAGGACGTTTGAACTTCTTGGATAGCTTGTCTTCTATCCGCCGACCGTGAGGATATTTGTTCCAACTCCTGGTACAGGTTTTCCGCTTCTGCCGCTCGAGTTCGAGCCAGGACTTTCTTTGCGATCTTTTTAAGACGCTCGTATTCAAGAGCATTTTGTCCACGCTTGGAATGCACTCTTCTTGTCGGCCACAGCTCGTTTGGTTTCGTCATTCCACCACCATGTTTCTTTGCCGACGTGATGGTATTTCGATATAGTCCCCAGATGGGACTTTGCGAGTGTTATGCATTCCTCGTGCATGCTGTTCCACATTTCTTGCGGGCTAAGTGAGTCTGCGATACCGTTTATATTGTGAAGTACTTCTTTAGCCAGTGCGATAAATCTTGCGCTTCGTTCCTTCGATAGATTATACCACCGGATTTTTGGCTTTCCAAACGATGCCCGTGTTTTCGGTGGTTCCGCTGTGAAAAATTCTGTAATGAGCAGATGGTGTTGGCTTACTAGCGATTCTCTAAGTATTACTTTACAGTCCTTAACACGGTTTCTCATCGACATTTTGCAGAGGTGATAATCTATTTGCGTTTCGTGGCCTCCGCTGCTATAGGTGATAAGATGTCGTTGATTTTTAATAAACATTGTATTTAAAACGGTTAAGCCGTAAGCCCTACACGCTACAAGGATGTCTTCGCCAGCTGAATTTCTGGTTCCAAAGCCTTTACCGCCGTGGCAGTCCTCATAATCAACATTTGTTTCTCCGACGTGGCCATTTAAATCTCCGCCTACGAAGAGCATCTCATCGATAGGTATATTTCTAAGCAAATTACCGAACTCTGACCAAAATTTACAATATCTTTTTCCGATTGGTCGCATCCATTATGTGGAGCGTACGCGCTAACAATGCTCTACGTTTCATTGTGTATGACGAGTTTAACACTCATTTTCGTCTGTGTTTGACGTGCTAGGTCGTCCGGAGCGAGCTTCATCATTAACATTTTCTCGGCCCTCTTGGAATAATTTATACCACTTATAAACATTTTTTTTGCTTAAAGTTGACTGTCCGTACGCTACTGTCAACATTTCAAGAGTTTCTGAGCACTTAATACCATTTTTTACGCAAAAATTAATACAAACTCTCTGCTCCATTACTTTTAACCTCAAAAAATCGCCTAGTAAACAAAACACGTCCAACTTTTATGCCTCTCACATAAAAACAACAACTGCTATATGGTTAAAACTATAAACATATGATCGTGACAAGTGAACCAACACAACAACAACAAAATTTTGAGTTAGAGTGTACTGAGCGCGCGAAATTTAAAAAGTCACCTTACTTTTTGATCACACCTCGTATTCCCACACACTCAAATCTTCAAAACACTTTTCAGAGGAATCGTCTTCAGCTTTTTCTGCGAATTTTCCTTTTTGTGCCTCAATAGTCTCAAAACGCTTACTGCGAAGTGGTAGCTTAAGTCGACCTTCTGGCCTGGCGGAGTGGACCACACCACAGAAATCAAAGGACTGGGCTAACAAAGTTTTGATTTTGGATTGACTCTGTTGCAGGTTTTTAGGGTTTTGCTCGTCTGAAAAGCTCCATTCCGATGTCTCGCCATCGGTCATGATGCGATGCTATTTCTGCAACAAATTCAGTACTCTCGGAACAAGCCGCTCTTTAACTCTTCTCATACCCAGACATAGTGCATTGCTAATAATGCATATGCCAAGTCAGCGGCGTATTCTCCTACATGAACAGGCTATGAGACCTTCTTTTCAAAACAGATTCAATTAACTCCTCAGTCTCACGTTGTCCCCTATCTCTCTCAACAATTGATACCTACCACCCTCCCCTTCTTCTTTCGTTTTTTTTCATAACTCTTCTGTCCAGTCACAACAGATCCATTCACGATTGCCAACCTATTTTCCACCTTTTTTTTTATCAATCTTTCACTAACGACGCGCTTGTTGCTGATCCATCCTATTTGAATTACCTACTGAACTTCACCAATGCCCCTTTTCTCTCACACACCTTCGACCTTAGCGAATATAAGTGACACCATACAAATGATGATTGGGTGTGTATGATAGCCCCCCTGCCATATTTCTTAAAAAATGTTCCTCCTCTCTTTTCCTTCCCTCACATAAAAGGATCATATATCAAAATCAACCCATCGCCAAACTCACCCGTATACCGAAACTCTTTGAAAGTATTTCCTTAAGGGCAGGTCAACAACCACAAAACTCGTTAAATTCGTATCCTTTGCCCTCTCATCAATAGAGAATGGTAATGAAGTCGATGTGATTGCAACCCATTTTTGCAAAGCCTTCGATAAAATCGCCCATTGATTTATACTCTTCAAATTAGCTGCTCTAGGCTTTAAACCAATACTGTTGAAATAGATATCCTCTTATTTGGGAACCCATTTTTACAGTGTTCGTTTTAGGTCAGCCTATTCGGCTCCATTTTTGGCCACCTCTGGAGTTCCACAGGGCAGCCATCTGTGCCCTCTTGTTTTTATATTAACCTATCTCCATAGGATAGTCACATTCTCGTCTGTCTCCCTTTACGCCGACGGTACCAAATTTTTCAAAACCATTTCTTCACACCATAACTCCTTTCTCCTTCAACAAGACCTTGATAATTTTTCTATCTGGTGCCTCAAAAACTGTTTAGAACTTAATGTTCGCCAAATGCAAATCCATCACTTTTTCACAGAAGCGGCACCAATCTCCTCTCCGACTCTACCTTCTCAACAACAAACCTATCCCTTCGCGACTTCGGCATTTGGTGTGATAGGGAGCTCAACTTCCGTTTACATATGGATGGGATAGTCCGTAAAGTCAACTCGATACTAGGTTTCGTAAAACGGTGGTCGTCTATATTACCTTTGTTCGCCCTCTTTTAGAGTACGCCAGTCAAGTGTGGTCCCCACATTGTCGTGTTCATATCTCGAGAATCGAAAGCATCTAGCGCCGTTTTCTTCGATTTGCTCTTCGAGGTGTACCCTGGAACAATCCGTTTATTCTGCCTTCCTATCGAAACCGTCTCAACGTTATTATTTTAAACACCTTGAGGAGCGCAGTGATGCAGTCGACTTTCTCTTCATCCAGCGACTCCTTTCAGCTCACGTTGATTCCGGGTCAATTTTCAACTCACTCTCCCTCCACCACACCTCCTCTAAAGCGAAGGAACCAATCTTCCGTATACTATGAAAGACCAATTCAAACCTCATCGTCTTTGATTTTAATCGCACCACGCCCTGCCTCAAATCCGATCTCACCGATCAAAATGAGACACCAAGATCGGCTGGTATCTCCCTGATGCTTACACGACTATCTGCGAGAACAATTTCCTTAACTTCATCTTCCTCGTACACTTGTGTTGACATTTTCAACGCTTTCGGATGATATTTCAATCGAAACTCAAAATTTTAGGCAAACTCTTTGCTCAGCATTTTGTGTTTCCTTGCGAAGTTTTTGGTTTCTCGTTATTTCTTATATACTACGGTTAATGACAAATTTCTGATTGCATTTTACTTTCAAAAGCTTTGTTTTCTAGTTCCTTGCCTTGTTTTAACGCACGACTTCCATTTAAGCACTTCGCAATTTCACCGCTATCTCTTCCATATTTTTACCTACTGCTAATATATCAGTGTCATTGGCATATATAGCTAAAACGGTTTCCTCTTCTTGTAGTAAATATGTCTCTCACAGAAGTGGGCCGAGAATACTTCCCTGCGGCACGCCGGCTTAGATCTTTTTAAGCTGCCATTCTTCGTTTCCCAGTTTTGACACGAACAATTCTATTCTCCAGATTCTTTGTCACTGTATTGCAAAAGATTTGTCGTAATTTGAACTTTAAGCCTTCATGCCTGAAATGGCGGTAACATATAAAGCGAAAACTGTCCGAATAGTACTAGATCCCTACCTTAGAAAACAACTCAGTAGGCACAGGCCCCATCTTAGAAGGGATGCATGCGCAAGTGAAACGCGTTCGAATCCCGTCACAAAATCCTTCACTCTCCTTGGTCATCTTGCTGTCCGTTTCTGTCCACTGCCTTACTGATTACACAAAATTTATTGAGGAACTCCATGATTTCCAGTAATTGTTCCCGCAAAAGTATCAGCCCAAAGGTGTAATATGATCCCAAACAGTCACTCGACAGACTGAACGCACATGACGAACACGATAACTTATTTCAAAAGTGAGTCCTTTGTTGTCTGGTTTGCTTGCGAGCAACAGTCACAGTCCCACTTGTCGTACTGAACGTACCGATGAGAATGTTGCTGTTGCGGCCGAGAGTGTCCAACTATCCAAAAACATCTTTTCGCCATCGATCTCAACAACTACAGCAAGTCGAACTAGACGTCGAATTTGGCCAAAAAATCATTTTTCGGACTAGGTGCATTTTCATCTAAGTTTTTGTTTTAACAAACAAAATTGACGCATATTGGGATCACAGAAGCGGCACGTGATTGTTGAGAGGCCAATGCAACCACGAAGAATGACAGTTTGGTGCGGATTTTGGAAGTTCATTTCGAAAATGCTGCTGGAAACCCCATTTCCCCAACAGCGAGCGCTACAGAGTTATGATTACAGATTTTCTGGGCTAAAATTGAAGACATGGACTTAGATGATCTTTTGTTTTAGCGCAAATAAACGACCTATCTCACACAGCTCATCAAACAATCGATCTTTTGTGTGCTAAGTTAAACAATCATATAATCAGCTACCTTGACGATGTCAATTTGGAGCCTTGGAGCTACAATTCGACCCTATTCGACTTTTTTTGTCGATCGATTTTATTGCGAACAATTGACTTCATTAGATAGAGCCAGAAGAACATCAATGAGGTTTTTGAAAATTGGGTTGACAGGATGGTTGTTTATTTTATGTGTGTTTCGGAATCTGTACTCTGCTTAGCAAAACTGTAGTACCGCGTTACAACGCAAAAAAGCAGTCTAAAGCAATTTATATTAAATCTAACCGAGGACGCGGGCAAACCTAACGTAGATTCGGCTCCTGAAAAAACTCTCCTCTAAGCCTGCCTGGCAAGTTCATAAGCAATGGGATTTCCCGTGGTCACAGCGAATTAAGCGTTTCGACGACTTTCGTACTATCACAGCAATAAGATTTCTGGTATCATTAGGTCAGACGGTCAGCGCGCAAGGTCATTAAAGCTTAAATGCGTGTTGTATCAAAAACAACTCCTTCTTTGGCTATGATGGCATTGGGAATACAAATGAAAGCATGCTAGAAAAATCGTCATGCATTCAAAATGGACCGAGATGCAGAAGACAGCCTTTATACTGCAAAAAATACGCCGACAGCACCTTCACATGCCACAGAAAGCTTCCGCAATCAGAGCCCTATTCATCAGCATTGCTGCTATCCATAAAATTTATAATTCATATATGCTGTGCTTATCCAGACAAGCTGGACCTGTGTAGATGTATGAATAGATGATTTGAGCTGAGCACAGATTTTTTATTGTGCAGTACGCCTTCAATTCTGCTCGAATTAGGGATGAAGCGCGGTTTTGCGGGCATGCAACTAGAATTTTCTTTCCGTGTTCCTTGCTTTAAAATGAAAAAATTTCATTCTCCGAAAGAACTCACCATTTTAGTCACTGAGTAGGAGACATTTTAGATTCGATACACCCAGGTATATACCGACAAGGTGAAGGTTAACATGAATAAATTCAGACTCATGCTTCTGAAGCTCTTGGCGAACGTGAAGTCATCTGTTCGGTTAAAGACTATTAACTTATTGCCAGGGTTCGGTAAGTATGCTAATGCTGGGGTAGTAATGAAGATTCTCTTCAGGGTGTATACTCGTATCTTTTTGCAGTAAACTTGCCAGACCTCATTTATCACCACAACCAGTGACAGATACCAGCTAAATCTGATTATGTTAAAAGTAACCTCATTGACCACCAGAATGCGCTGCTCCTGCAAAAGAGGTTATGGTGCCTTGAAGTCCATTCATATTAAGACAGACATGCAAAATTTCAGTGCGATACTGTCTTTAGTTTTGTTTTGACAGCTGATTGTTGTTGACGTATTTGGCATCATGTTGAGAATGGACAAAAACGATTTTCGTTCTCTCATAAAACATTATTTTTTGAGAGGCAAAACGGCGAAGGAAACAAAAGAACAGTTGGATAAATATTATGGGGCTAATACTCCGTCAAATTACACCGTCAAATATTGGTTTCGAGAGTTTCGTGGTGGCCGCAACTGCACTACCTATCAAGTCTACAGCGGCACGCCCTCCGATGCGGTCACAGAGGACAATGTCAAAAAAATACATGAAATGGTGTTGGCTGACCGGAAAGTGAAGGTGCGCGAGCTAGCAGATACCACAAAGATTAGTACTGAGCGCACATGCCATATTTTGGGCAATACCTTTATGCCGCATATGAAAATCCTGCCGCTGGGGTGCCGCGCATGCTCACTCCTGACCAAAAACACGAACGCGAGAGCACTTCGAAAGAGTGTTTGGACTTGCTGATGCGGAATCGGGCGGACTTTTGGCGTCGATTGGTAACAGTTGATGAATCTGGATCCACTATTACACACCACAGAACAGAATGAGAGCCCGGCATTGGACTAAAGCCGGCACGAGTGCTCCGAAGCGGCCGAGCGAGGTTCAATGGGTCGCAAAGGTTATGGCGTCGGTTTTCTAGGATTGTCATGGCATACTCTTCATGGACTACCTCGAAAAAGGAAAAACCATCAACAGCGAGTATAACTGTGCATGATTGGAGCGATTGAAGGCCGAAATCGCTGAAACGGCCTCACATGAAGCGAGACAATGTGCCGGCGCATAAGAGCATCGCATTCGCCCGATTTGGCTCCCTCGGACTATTATCTCTTCCCAAACCTTAAAAGATGGCTCATCAATAAAAAATTCAGCTCACGCGAGGTAATCATCGACGCCACGGAGGAGTATTTTGCAGACCTTCCGGAAAATTACTTTTCGGACGGGATAAAGAAGTTGGAAAATCGCTGGAATAAGTGTATCAAGCTAAAAGGGGACTATATTGAATAAAATAAAAAAACATTTAAAAAAAAATTATTTTTCATTCCCAAGGAGGTTACTTTTCACCCCACCTAGTAGTATTTATTTTCCAGTAGTCCAATAGTCACCTGTTGGCTGTCGTCAAGGTGATACGTAGCAACAGGCGCATCCTCCGACACTTGTCTTCAAGTTTCAAGCTTTCACCAGTATTGAGTATCTCTCCTGTAGTCGCAACATATCACTTCAGCAGCAGAACACTAACTTATTACCAATCCCGTGCTCGAGCTGCAAAAGTCAAATACCTGGGTTGAATCGGTCATCGGTGCTAATATGTTTAAAGTTTAAAATATTTTTAGGTAATATCTAACTTCCTATTGAATTTAAAGTTCTGTGTTTGTTTGTAGGGTCACAACCAATCTATTTGTACAGAAAAACCACGGCGTTTTACACTAATGGGACTATAACCAACGATGCCATCTGTACACCAATTAAATATAAAAATAAAACATTTGTCCAAATACATGAATGTACTCGTATGTTTATCTCATGGTAAAACGTTTTATTGCTACTGTACCCGTACCCGTATCCGTACTCGTATTCAAACTCGTAAGCCCAGCGAATGAACATGCATCCGCATCAAGTCATTCTCTAGGATGAAACTGCTACTGCCACTGCCACTGCCTTTGCCGCTGTCAATGCCAATAGTATTTACAAAGCTACTACCGCTACTGCCACACCCACATATTTAAGCCACAAAATAAGCAAAATTTCCAAATAATCATGTCCAGCCATCTGTTTTGCGGCATTCATAGTTCCATCCATATACCCTGAACCAGCAGCCGTATCAGAATAGTACTCGTACCCCTGCTCTAACTGATGTGGAAATTTTGCAAAAGCGGAAGTTTGATTGAGAGACTAAAAGATATGCCGCCCCTCCTTAACCGCTTTCAGGAGCTATGGACCACAAAACGATTGCCATGAATCAACATTGTGCTCTGGTTGTTGTTGATTCTTCTCGAATATGATTTATTGGCAGCAGTCGGAGAGGTAATCAACTTTCGATTCCATGTTATGGGAGAGTACCCATATCTGTCTATTTGGCATTGGCTAACCCACGCCCCAAACTTCTAAGATATCAAATATCCTCGGGGAATCAGGGGCTGTAAAAATTTCCCCCTGCAAAAGAAAACGCCATGGCAATAATGACGCATTGGACGATGTGATGAGGAAGCAGCTGATGTTGCGAATGGTCATTATGATTAGTATCGATACTGAGTGGGATTTTTGTCTGGAAGGTGAATACGGAGTCGTTTTGTGCTCTAGGATTTAGGGATCGGTATCAACCCATCGAAACTAATGAAAGAGGACTCAAAAAACTTTAAGTTGAAGTTTTTTCAAACTCGTCGAGGTAATGTCAGCCCGAGGTATGCGATGGTTGAGAGCCAGTGAATTCAAGTGGTGCTCATTCAACTTATTGTGCAGTTGAATACAAACTTATTGACATCCACTACACATAGTCGAGTTTCGTTTTGTTGAATAAATTTTACTCACAAATCGTCGTCCTACACGTGAAGAATGAAGGGATGGCAACTTTGAAACTGTTACAATAAAAACTGCAGCAGCGAAATGTGGCTGATGGGAAATTTGAAGGACTTTTGGTGTAAAGTTGTTTCGGAGTTGTTGACGCTAATGTGAGCCTTGATGAGCAGGTCTTTAAACTAGTTTAAAATATTTTACAATAAATATACACCCTAACTGTTTCGAATTGCAACCAACTTCAGATTGTTATAATTTCCAAACCGTTTATGGCAGTGAGCTCAAATTTTGACACATGACAGATAATTTTATTACTCATATGTACAAGCCTTTTAAACGATTTGGGTCTCAGTTGTGTTGAAAATTTTTATCCGCGATGGAATTTAAACGTGATAGTGTGATTGCTTTATATTTGGCTGGAAAACCACAAGCAGCTATCGTTAGAGCCGTCCAGCACCTCAACGTGAATAAATCATTTCTGATAACCATAGCTCGTTACCGTGATACTTGCAGGGTTGCAAAACGCCATGGAGGTGGTCATAAAAAAACAGCAACATCGCCAGAAATGGTTCGGAAAGTGAAGGCTCGAATTGAGCGAAATCCGCGTCGAAGTGGAAGAAAAATGGCTCACGAGCTCAACATATCGTTGGAACAGATTCAACACACACTGAAAAATGAGCTTGGGGTCAAAACCATTGAAGTTTCAAAAAGCACACGATCTTACACCGGAACAGAAAAAAGTTACAGTCGAAAGAGCGTAGGAATTGCTACGCTTGCACGAAAGTGGTGAGTTGCCGACTTTGTTTTTTTCCGATGAGTCGCCATTTGTTATCGAGCAATATTTCAACCGAGTTTACTGAGACCGAGTTTACTTGCCAGAGAGGTCCTTCGAAAATTTACACGTTCGGACGGCCACCAGAAAGCAGGCAGCACCGATGGTGATGGTATGGGCCGCCATAACCGCCGATGGTCGCTCTCAGCAGTATTGAAGCCTTGGGCAAACTACGAGTATCATTTCGGTCGGAGTCCGTGGACATTTCAACAAGACTTGGCACCGTCTCACAAAACGCGCGTCAACCAAGATTGATTAAAAAACAATGTTCCACACTTCATTTCTTCGACACAATGGATTACTAATTCTCCGGATGCAAGCCCGTTGGATTTCTCTGTCTGGGGTATTTTGAAGGCGAAGGTTGGCACTAAAAAATACTAAAGTTTGGACCACCTCAAACAAGCACTTCGCCGGGAATGGGCCAAAATACCGCAGAGCCACTTGCGTGCAGCGTGCGATGCTTTCTTCGGCCATCTCAAGGTCATTATTCGCGCCAAAGGTAGACATAGTGAAAACTACTGATACAATTTGAAAATTAATGTATTTTCCAAAATTGTTTGCTCTGGCACAATAAAATTCATCAAAAAATAAAAAAATTATAGCATTTTAAAAATTTGGAGTTCGAGTCAGCCACCCTGTATACAGAGATGGTCGTAGAGATGTTTACCTGGGAGCTAGATAATGTATAACCATGTTACCAGTGATAAAAACGTCAAAAATGCAATATAGTATGCCATATTTGTTTTTGAAGCATTGTCTAAGAAAAAATATTTTCAAAGGGCCTTAGTTTGAAGTATGCTAAACATTCGGACAAAGTCAAATGATCTTAGTATTGATTGTCTCCACAGGGATGGAAGAATTCGCTCATTAAGAAACAAAAGTAATGAACTATGAGTATTCATCAGGCTCTATAACTGCCTATTTTAGTTAAAAAGTTACAAAAACTCAATGATGGATTCTTACCCAGGCCAGATGGGTTCTTAGTAACATTTTTCAAAGAGCACGTCTCCAATCTTTCTCTCTCAGTTTCCTTCTTATTTTATCTATCCCTCACACAAGGGAATTTCTCCAAGTTTAGAAGACTTTTTTCGTAACCCAAGTCCACAAAAAGGGATCCAAGAATGAAGTAACTAACTACCGTCCCATTCCTATCCCTGTCTACAACAACTTTCTTATATCCCTGCCCTAAGTCAGCATCCATTTCCACAAAGCAGCCATCTAGGTGCCCTTCTATTCATTTTAATTATGAACGATCCTGAACAATGCCGGCAACACTTAAATCTTCAAAACTATTGCTTCACCCCAAGACTCTAATCCAACTAAGTGTCTAAAAAACTGTCTCCAATACCAATCTATGACTTCAAGATCACGTAAGTTCAACCGATTTCTTCTATGACCTTATTTTTTGCATGGCCTACCTAGACCCCAGGTCCTATCTCCTCGCGAACTTGGAATAATGTACGACAGACAATTTTGTACTGTAGAAATAGGGTAGGCTATGGGATGTGTCAGCCCGGCGATATCCAGTATTGCAACTGTTTTCTTACCTCGAAGTGGTAACGGTCGAATACTGGTCGATATCAGACTCGACTAGCTATATTTTTAAGCACATCAGCAGACAAAAATAGCAGCACTAAAAACAGGACAGTGGATCAACTCCACACATGGAATCAACGGTGAAGTAAAATCCCAGAATAGCACAAATTAGATCTTATCCCGTCTACTCCGACATATTTATAGCTCAGGCCGGTAAGGATGTCCGAAAATGAAAAGAGATCGTAGCTGTTGAGCCTTAATGAACCAATAGCAGCGCTCACGTCTCTGAACGGGTTATTGGCTTCGGTCAAACAGATCCTTCGTGTTATGGGTATCTATAATGGAGCTCCCCTACCAGGTTGGAGGTTGTGCTGCAGGAGTAATTGCCGGGCCATCGAAAAAACCGAAAGTTACGAAGCAGTAACGAGACAATAATCATTCCCGGTGATTTTAATGCAAAGCTAGCAAGAGAGGCTATCTTTGGTGCTACTGTCGAAAAGTTTAGCGTGCATGATATCACCACCGATAACGGATTAAGGCTAATCGACTTTGCGGCGGGGCGAAACATTGTCGTATCTAGCACGCGGTTCCACATATCGATATTCACAAAACGACTTGAAGAACTCATGATTAATCAACTGCCAACCTGATTGACGACCCAAGGCATTCTTCCAGTATCATGGGTGTCCGAACGTTTTGAGAAGCCAACATCGACCCTGACCGTTTCCTTGTTATACTGTGAGAATTTCGACAACAGGCGGCTACGATAGCCAAATCCTTTATCGAGTCTCTCTTAATTTCTTTAAAAGTCCAGTTTAAAAGCATCGAAGACCAGTGGCAGCACTACCAGAAAACCATCACAGATGCCGCTTCTGATATGCTAAATTTTAATCGACCACCACAACGAAACCCCTGGTTTCATAGCGAATGACGAAAAGCACATGCGACTAGTCAGAAAAGAGAGACGAAAAAATAGGAGTCGAGAAAATTGAAGAATGCTTCTCTAGTAAATGGATTCGGAAGTTTTACTAAAACATGTCACGGATACAAGCCCTGAGCTGAAGCTTGTAGAGACGTATAAGGGAAAATCGTAGTAGAGTCGTAGTCGATGCTGAGGATTTGGAAAGAGCAGTTCCGTAGACTGTATAATGGCGATGACGAACCGAATAGCGTTGTCAGGCAGAATGAGCCTTTCAATTTAGACGATGTACACCAACAATTCCGTCCACCGGCCCTAGATAAAGTGATGATAAGCGTAAGTTCAACTGCTACAGGAGTGGACTGCCTGAATGCCGAACTCTTCAAAGCGGCAAGCGATGATTTGGTAAGGAGCATACACTAACTCATCTCTAAAATATGGTCAGCTGAAAGTATGCCCGATGAATGGAACCTCAGCATTGTTCATCCGATCCTGAAGAAAGGAGATCCTCTGAACTGCACAAACTACAGAAGCATCAGTCTTCTTAACATCGCATAAAAAATCGTATCTGCCGTATTGTGTGAACACCTAAAGCCGTCCTTCAACAACCTGGTCTGGACTGGTCCATATCATCGTGGCTTCAGGCCAGGAAAGTCTTTCCGCAGATCTTGAAAAAAAAACTCATGAAGCCGCGTATAATAGCATTCATAGGGAGCATTGCTTAGTTTCGGCATTCCCATCAAACTCGTCCATCTGTGCAGGATGACGATGGAGAATTTACTCTGCTCCATCAAGGTCCGTAAAGTTCTAACCGAGCTTTGATTTCAAAACAGGATTAAACAAAGTGATACGCTGTCATGCGAATTCTTTAACAGCATTCTTGAAGGAATAATGCAAAACTTGCACCTTGCCTTGTTGTTTCATGCAACAATGATAGCAGCGCAGAATTACTAATAGCAATCGCTGTTTTTCGGACTTAGGAGGCAAGTGAATAAGAGAGCCCATGCTAGTAAAACTAAACTGGCTCTGCACAAAACTCTTATCATCACAGACTAGTCTATACTTAGATCTGGACAGGAGTTCAATATGTGATACTCCTATAAATATGCCACAGTTCCATCCCAAATAATTCTAAACTCAATTCTCAACCGACCGCACAGCCGAGGACAATGGTTCCCAAGGCGGCGCAAGTGAAGCCGCCTATATGTGATGACGTGGCTTTCCATAGGGCTATGTTCTGTACGCTGTGACAAATCTTGGTTGGCCTTCTGCTCATCGCTCATCGCAGAGTTGTTCCGTCCATACTTAGGTTTATGGATATGATACACCTGAGTTTTATGTCAGATAATGCCTAGGGTCTTCTGACTCTATAGCGCAGGTGGCTCTAAGTGTAACCAACGGTTGATGAACTAGGAATAGACTTTCAATCAATTCTCTAAAAATTGCGGTTGTTCCATTTTTGCTCATGCTTAAGAGCGTCACTTACTGAAGTTAAGTATTAGAACGTTATTGTGAATAGCAAACTTCTTTGTACTTAGCATTAGTCTACCTTTCGTCTTCTTCTTACAGCAAATGCGCACGGAAATATGTGCTGCTTTTATACTTTGTTGCTGTCGCTTTAGTATCTAGTATCTTCGCGCCATCTATCATCACTCAATCAAAAGATGCTATAATTTTTGCAAATGGCGGCAAGTGTCAGTTCTACTTGGACATTTGTGAAGTAAACAGATAGAAAGTACACGTTACCAAGACTTGAATCGCTTGACTTGACTCCTAAAGAAGCCGAATTCATTGTTACGATTTTTTTTTTTGAATAATTCGTCAGTTGTGATGACGCAGCGCGTATTTTGGCGCAGTTTTCCTGGCCGTCCGACACCAACTGGACAAACACTACGACGCTTAGCACCTCGCCTAGAAGAGTATGGGACAACACGAGATTCTGCCAGGTCTGGCCGGCAATGGAGTAGCCATTCTACCGCATCAATCAGTGGTCTTTACAGAGAATTTTGGTGAAAGACTCTAAGATGTTCCCTAACAAAGTGCAGACAGTGCATCAGCTGTAAGCTGTTGACCGCAAACCGCGTGTAACGAGGGACACAACTTTTTATCGAAAATCATCATGAGCGACTCGGCCATTTCTATCTCCGTGGATATTTAAATAAGCAAAATTATCGCTTGTGGGGCGTACAACCCATGAGGAGCCATTACACCCGCTCGAAGTTACTGAATGGTGTGCTGTTTACTCTAGAGGCGTCATTAGACCTTATTATTTCAAAAACGGCGCTGGCCAAACAACTACTGTGTACGGCGAGCGCTACAGAGCCATGCTCAATGACTTTCTCCTTCCTCAATCGGATAAATTGGGACTGGATTGTGGATTGTGGTTCCAACAGGATGGAGCAACAGCGCATACTGTACGAGCCACAATCGAAATTCTGAGGGCTGCAATTCCAGATCACCTAATCTCTCATTTTTGCAGTTTGCTGGCCGGCCGGATTTAACAGTTCTAGAGTTCTTTTTTGTAGGTATTTTTGTAAGTCACGAGTCTATGTCAACAAGCTTCAGACCTCAAAGAGAATATACGTCAAGAATACGTGGACCTATCGCCGGAAGTTCTGGCAAGAGTGATGGAAAATGCCATAAATCGGGCCCGAATGGTGATCGTTCTATCAACCACCATCTCTGTTCCAGTTCCCTCACTAGTATTAAAAAGTTCTTATCAACCGCAGCTTCAATCATATTGAAGTAGCTCATATAAAGGAACTGTTGAAGCCACTGTTGATCAAGTCTCGATCGCGTCGACATCGAGGTTATCAAAAATGAAAGGAAGAAGTCAGAGAAAGATTTGTGTGAATGGGGCCAATCACCGAAGTACAGGCCAAAGGATGGGGAGGGGAATCAGAATTGAATAAATCCATTTCCAGAGCTCAGTGCAATCAATGCAAGACATTTACGCCGCAGGCAACTCCCTTGTAAAAAGTCGCTTCCTTTCAAGTGCATGAATAGCAAATGTACATTTCTTCTATTTCTAGCAGAGATAAACACCCCTACATGTCCATGACAAAGGCTCACAATTGTGTATCGATAACGATTCGAGAACCCAAAGTTTCTCAAATGATTCAACAAAATTCCAATTCCATTTACCCATCCCGGGACATTCCCTCACGCTTCCGGACGCTTACAAGAACAATCTCTCCAGACAATCAGAAGAAGCAAAAAATAGAAGGAAAAAAAATCTCGAACCTTGCAAATTGAAGTCTGATGAGGCATTGCCACACTGCTACACCTGCTTAAATACCACATGCGTCCATATGTCCTAGTCGAAGGAGGTCCACCCTTCCCTTTAACACTTCCTAAATCAATTGTCTGTCAATATAAGGAACCAAAGGACGATGTGTAGTATGGTATAGTAGAAACCAAATCCAGGAGCATCTAAGTCCGAACCCAAAATTTGCTTCGTCTGACCTTGCTACATGGCTTTCAATGGAAAATTTCAATCATCAGTTCCACATCATCATTTCGTAGTAGTTGGCGGCTCTGCTCTTTGAATCAGATAACCACATACATATAGATACACCAGACACAAATACTCCGAAACTCAAGCCCACAGGAAGGAAGAGGAAAGTTTTAGCATTCTGTCTTGTGATAGCCAGAAGGGATGTGTTTATCCATCGTGTCCAGGATTTTCGGCATCATCGATTGATGTAGTGGGCGTCTTTCAATTTTTCTCTTCTCTCGTCCTTCTTTTTTTTGGTTTTTTTTCGTTTGCCATTCTTTTCATGTTTACGAAGCCGAAATAATACCTTTCTGCGCTTCGTCAGACATTCAATAGTCTCAGGGAACACTCTCTGATGGGTGATAAGGGATGTGGCATAAGGCATGTGAGTCCCCAGACCAAGTTTGTGTGGAAAACTAGAAAATCTTTCTAAGAAATTGAGATTGAGGTTCAAGTAAAACAATTGTATAGAGGACACATCACAACAACAACAACAACAACAAATTACAAAAAAGACGGAAACTTATCGAGCTTAGGGTTTCATTTTACTTTGATCTTCCAGAGTTGGAATGGAAATCTGATTGAACCGGTAGACTTACGGACTTTTCCATTTAAGATACTTACTCAATGAACGTGGGGGTATCTTCTAGTGTGGTGTAATTCAAGTTTACTCATACGAAATACTATTTGGATTTGTTTGAGGCACAAAAAAAATGTTGAAAAGCAACTTTTGCTTCTCAGGTTAGACTTGAAGGTGAGCACGTTTGTGTTGGACAGATGCAGGCACACTATTCATTGGGAGTAGCGATAGAGATCATTTGATAATTTGTGTTTGCAGCTTTGTGAAAATCAATTTAAGTACTCGAAAGTTTCTTGTAAGATGCTGATTGGTGGGATGCTCCTTACCTCGTAAATGATCCCCAAAGAAATTTTTTCAATTAAATTTTCACGAGATTTTGATGAAATTCGGTCCCAAACTACAGAACTAAGAATGGGCTTAGGTGACTACTGAGACATCAGCAATAGGCAGAATTAGATTTGGAAGCAGAGGACCTCCTAGTTATACTCTCATGCACCCGAAACATTCTATTGATGCTTCTACAAGTATTTCAAGGATTCAGCACTCCAGATTTTGAATACTGTCATTACCAGTCAGTAATCAGTCATTATTGGCATTTACCTGTACTTATAGAGCTCGTCTTAGTAGAGGAACGTTTCTGATTGAATCCAGCCGTTAAGAATGAGGTAGTAGGTTCCGTAGAAAAGACTGGCCGCCAGAAACATAGCCATTGCACGAGTCACTGTGATAGATTGGATCGTTGCTTCAAACTTCATCAAAATTGAATTTAATGTGCTTTGACTCTGTGCAGGCGAAACAACCGAAGCTTGCTCTAGCATTTCACTACACGGGATATCTAAATACAAGCATAGGACCAACAAGACTCATCTAGCAGATTAGATTCGTCCTCGAATCGATTTAACTGCTATGAATCAGATTCATTATAAAAGTAGAGGCCCATGGCATATGGCTACCTTTCGATTAGCAAGTGGTTGCCCGTGTATCCTTGCAAACCCCCGGTAAAGGCGTCCTGAAAACAATGACTTCTGACTTAAAAATTAAAACTTAGCATTTGAGATATCATGGCCCGTCTTGAAGGCCAATCTGTGTCAACGTACATTGGTATCTTGTCCCTTTCCTTGTGTCGTGGCCAACGTAGTCGTCGTCGTTCTTTGTCACACTTTTAAACTTTCTCTCTTATGACACCTAAACCAAATAACATCAAATAAGGGCTGGACCGCATCCTAGAAAGCTAAGTATGGCGGAATGACAACGTTATATAAAAGAGCGAAGGTGGAACTATTTTGCAAGTTCAAGGGGGTGTCTACGCCCAAAGTCAGACACAAGTTTCACACCATGGGGTGTAACCATTTGGCGGCCTGCACATTGTAGATGGTCTAGTATCAGCCTGTAAGAAACATCACCACGAGCTGCTACATAAGTACCTCTGATGCGTTAAGAACCTTTAAATTACATGTCTCTAAATTTTACTCCCTTTTCTACATAAAGTCTTTTTCGGCATGCAAGACATTCAGCATTGGAAAGAACTAAATGTTGGACATACATAAGTATGTGCATCGTGAATGCACCAATCAACCAATCTTGAATTAATAAAGTGACTTCAGCATTAACTAGGAATCTCACTTACTGTAAGTGGCACTACAGTCCAGGGTGGACCTGGGCCTCAGTCAACAAGCTTATCCAGCCAGCTCGATTACTGGCCAGCTGTCTCCAGTTTCGCACGCTAAGTTGGCTGAGTTCCTCTTCCACTTGCGTGCGCCACCTGAGTCTTGGCCTTCCTCTACTGCGCTGTCCCTCGGGAGCGGATTCGAAGACTTTTCGGACCGAAGCATTGGTGTCCATACGCTCTACATGACCCAGCCATCTCAGTCTTTGGATCTTCACTCTTCTGGCTAGGTCCATGTCGCTGTACAGTCCATACAGTTCGTCGTTGTATCCCCTCCTCCACTCACCGTCAATGCAGACGGGACCGAAGATTGCCCGAAGAATTTTTCTCTCGAAGCAACCAAGAACACCCTCATCCATTTTTGATAATGTCCATGTCTCTGCGCCATAGAGTAAGACCGGGATTATCAATGTCTTAGAAAGGGTGACTTTTGTTGTCCGAGAGAGGGCTTTGCTACTCAGTTGCCTTCTTAGCCCAAAGAAACAGCGGTTGGCAAGAGTTATTCTTCACCTAATCACAGCGCTGGTGTCGTTGTCTGTATTTATAGCAGAGCCTAGGTAGACAAAGTCCTTAACTACCTCAAAGTTATATCTGTCGAGGGTGAAGTTCTGCCCGAGACGTCGCTGTTGGTTGTCCTTTTTGCTTGACATCATATACTTGGTCTTGCCCTCATTGATCGCTAAACCAATTTTCGCCCCTTCTGTCTCAATTCTCGCGAAAGCGCCACTGACATCACGCTGCTTTCTCCCGATTATGTCAACATCGTCGGCGTATGCGAGTAGTTGGACGGACTTTTGAAAGATAGTGCCTCTTGTGCTTGCTCGTGAGTTTTGCACTATTCTTTCAAGTACAATGTTGAAAAAATCGCATGACAGCGCATCGCCTTGTCTAAATCCTTTCTGGACATCAAAGGTCTCGGTGAGATCTTTACTGACCTTGATGCAGCAGCGTGCATTCTCCATCGTCATCCTACAAAAACGGACGAGTTTGGCAGGGATGCCAAAACTAGACTTTGCTCTATATAGCTCGTCTCTATAGATGCTGTCATACGCTGCCTTAAAATCGATGAATAGGTGGTGGGTATCGATCTGAAGCTCATGGGTCTTCTCCAAGATCTGCCGTAGTGTGAATATCTGGTCGATGGTGGACTTTCCTGGCCTGAAGCCACACTGATATGGACCTGTCAGGTTGTTGACGAACGGCTTCAGGCGTTCACACTGATGCCTCTGTAGTTCGCGCAGTTCAAAGGGTCTCCTTTCTTGAGAATCGGACAAACAATGCTAAGGTTCCGTTCATCGGGCGTACTTTCGTCCGACAGTATTTTAGAGTTGGTATATGCACCTTACCAAGTCATCGCCTGCCGCTTTGAAGAGCTCGGCTTTTGGTAAATCTTCCGAACCTCATTCCTGGAGTATCATCTCTCTGAGAAGCCGGTGTTCGTCTCTCTTCCGCTCATAGAACTCATGAGCAGCTCTGGTCTTCTATGCAATGCCGTTTTATATGCATCTTGCTTAGCTGCATGTGCTTGCCGGCATTCATCATCGAACCAGGAGTTTCGTTGTGGTGGACAAGTGATTCCCAGCACATCAGAAGCGGCATCTCTGATGGCATTTTGGCAATGTTCCCAATGGTCTTCGATGCTTGATGCTGGCGGCATTGGACCTCTAAAGAGATTAAGAGACATTCGATCGGAAAAGGACTTGGCGATCTCATGCGATTGTAGCCGTCTGACGTCGAATTTTCTCACAGCATTAGTTTGTCTTTGTCCGCAACCGTACCTTGGCTACAACAAGGTAGTGGTCCGAGTCGATGTTGACTCCTCGGAACGTACGGACATCCATAATACTGGAGGAGTGTCTTGCGTCGATCGCAATGTGATCGATCTGGTTGGCTGTTGATTGATCAGGAGTTCTCCAAGTCCCCTTGTGAATGTCGAGATTTGGGAACCGCGTGCTAGCTACGACAATGTTTCACCCCGCCGCAAAGTCGATTAGCCTGAATCCGTTATCGGAGGTGGTGTTGTGCAGGCTATATTTTCCGATTGTTCCACCAAAGATACCCTTTCTTCCTTTGCATTAAAATCACCGAGGAGTATTTTAATGTCATAGCTAGGGCATTGCTCGTAGGCATCCTTGATGTCGTCATCTTTCTCCTCTGTGGGGCTTGAGCGCATATAAGGCTAATGTTGGCGAATTTAGCCTTGATGCGGATTGCTACGAGGCGTTCGCTCACATCCCCGAAGCTCAGGACTTCCTGTCTTAGTCTGCCTCCGACAATAAATCCGCTTCCAAATAAGCGCTGCTTTTGCCGTCGATAGCAATTGCCGTAGTAGATGTCGCAGTTTTTCATCTTCTTTTTGTCCGGCCCATCCCATCGCATTTCTTGGATGTTATGTCTGCTTTTCAGCAGTCTAGGGCCTCCGCTAGTTGCTCAGCTGCACGTGGTCTATTAAGGGATCTCACATTCCACGTGCATATCCGAAGCTCATTGTCCATTGTTTTTCCGACACTAATCCGCATTTATGGACCAGGAAACTCGCCATTTGTCTTCTTCACTTCGCAATCTCCAGTGAGATTCCCAGATGGCGCCACGGGAAGCGTGAAGTATGGCTTATTAGCAGAGCTGCAAGATGTTCGGCTGCAGACGCTCATTCTCGTTATTTAAAGAACCAGCACCTGTCGGAAGATGCTACTTATATACTAATCGTTGACTGATTATAAAAAGGAATGAATGGATGTGACGGGAAATCAGTCAATATCCATCTTCCCAGATAGTTCTAAGGCAGCTGAAGGCGCTGATTGAGGTATCGTCCCTGATAGTCTCCGCTTGAGATACGGCGGCACCTACTCTAGCATCTTCCATAGCTTGACCCATAAATCAAATTCGAAAATTCGGTCAATCATCGATCAGCCGGGTCGGAAGCCACACTGCTAAGTTCTGATTATTGTGCTGTTAGGCTTGAGACGTTTGTACAACATGATGTTAAATGCCACATCAGAGAGAGAGACGATGATTTATTCCTTTTTAACTTTGTTTTAATCCTCTTTCTAACTGATGCCTCGAAGATATCTGCAGGTAGTGGTAAAAATCTACTTGTCGCTTGCACTTTAGCGACTAGGTTTCTTAGGTTGGGGTACGGTTTTGCTTAGACTTTCAGCGATGAATTTCTTTTTCCGGGCGGATTGCAGTTTTTTCTTTATTAGAAAGTCTTTAGGTATACGAGGAATGTCTAAAATCCACACTTTAGCCGAGTCTTTCAAGAAGGCCGGAGGAAGACATAATTGCATCATCTTAATGAAGAAAGCAAGTAAGTCTTTGACCTAACTGTTAATGTGATCCTACCAATTGACATCTTGACATCCTACCCGTATACACCATGCTTGTTCCACAAGTTGGGTGGTCTATCCTTGATGACATCCTAACACTTTTCAGATTTTCGATAAATCGGTTATCAATAATTATTTTAAGCTCTAACATCATAATCAGATTGGTCTATAACTTCTAGATACTTCGTCACTCTACGACACAGGTCCTACAAATAAAAAGAAACAATTTCACCAATCCTTTCGGAAGACAGCACCAGGCAAAAGGACCCCTTCAGTGATTACGTATAATGTTATTGTCTCTGCATGTGGGCATACTTGTGTCTAGGTAATACGATAAGTTCCATGCACACACCTTAAGATACGAGTTCATCATCCTCATTACAAGGTTATCATCAGCATAACTAATTTTCCTAATTCGATTGTGATGCGATGAGATTTCTTCAACAGAAAGGACTAGGCATCGACACTGTGTTGTCGTCAAATATCTTGGTGTCTGAAAGCTAGCTGGAACGGCTATGTATGTACGTATCCATAATTCGATTTACACTTTGGAAGAAGGACTATCTAAGGGAATTTTTCATGCATCATAGATTCCTTACAAATCGGTAGCTCAACATCCACATAATCCTGCCATATTTAAAGCCGGCAGATAGTATTCGTATAGGTAGAAACAACTCCATATATTCGTATCTAAATGCAATGCATGTGGATAGGTATATGCATGGGTAGATACATGGCCAAATATGTTTTTTGGGAGAAAAGGGAGAAGGAGTTCTTCCTTCTTAATCCTCCTCTCATCAAAGAAAAGCCGTAGAAAGGCAACTTTCTGCCATATAAGTCGGCTCGAAGGAAGGATTCGTCCTATTCGTATACCTTCGCACCCTCAAACCATGTGATTTTTAGGGGTAAAAACAACTTAAGGTTGAGATTACTTTTGTGCAACTATGTACTATATATGGTTTGGGTTCTTTTTGTTTATGGTGTGGTGACTGGGGATTGGGGAGGATGTGGATAAATCGAAGTCATCTCCTGGTGTGGTACTGGATTCAATTGATGTGAAAGTTAATAGAATTTTAAACTTTAATTTCGCTTTAACTCGGTACTTGCATTCGTAAAGAGGTGAGGGCATGAAATTTTGTTCAACCCCTTAACAACGTAGGGGGAGACCTTTGAATAAAAGGATGTCAGTTGAAATCCCTTTGGGAAGGTACATTGTTTTTTTTATTTTTATTTAAAAGCACGCATTCCTCAAATGGAATATTAATGACAATAAGTCGGTGGTGAAGGTTGGTCTTTAAGCGATGTAACGTTCACAGAGAGGAATTTTTGCTGAATTTAAACGTATGGTTGAACTATCTGAACAGGATGTTGATGTTATTAATCTGTTATCCTTAAATTGAGACCGAAATCACAAAAAAATCTGCTGGAATAGCGTTATGGTTTCCACAAAATGACTTTCCCCTTTAGTGGGCTTATGAAGAAGAGGAGACATCGGTACTTGCCTACTTAGGTGGTGCTTCAATGCCTGGTGTACCTGGCCCTCAGCAAACAACTCTCTCCAGTTAGCACTGTCTTCAGCTTATTTAATCCAATTGCACACTCCAAGCCAGTTGAGATCCATTTCTACTGGGCGCGACACCTAAGGTGAAGTCTTCCTCTACTGCAGGACGAAATATTTTTTTTCATTAACTCTGCATGTCTCAGTCAACTCAGACGACCGATCCGCTGTTTTCTGACTTCGTTGATGTCACTGTACACCTCATAATGTTTGTCGTTTATTCGCCCCCTCCAAAGCCCATCAACTCAAACGAGACCGCATATTCTCGAAACGATTTAGGACATCTTCATAGGTTTTCATCCTTAGTTTTCCTGGATAACGTCTTATTACTCAAGAGGGGCTATTCGTTTTATTTCTGCTGAAGTGTTGTTGAATTTATACCTAAGCCAAGGTAGACAAAGTTCCTTACCACGTGGGAATTACAACAGTGTACTGTGACGATTTGTTCAATTCATCGGTGTTGTGTGTCCCTTATTGATGACAACATATACTTAGTTTACGACAATGATATCGGGGCATGCTAGTATATAATTGTAAAGGCTCTTTTAAGATTGATTAAGTGTTCGGTTGTGAGTTTCGCTTGTGATATAGAAGTCACATGACAGCGCGTCACATTGTCTTAAACCATCTTTGACATCAATGGTCTCGTTATCGACTTTGACGGAGCAGCCAGGGTAGCCAATCATCATTCTTAGCTGCAATGCCGAAACTAGGCATGGCTCTATATGGCTCTTTCCTATAAATGCTGCCACAACGATGCTGTCAAGTCGATTAGGACTTCTGACAGTTTTTCCAAGATCTGCCGAAGTATAAAATTTGGATTGATTATGGATTTTCCTGGTCTGAGAGGCAATGCCAATGAGTTCCCGTATGCGATATTGAGGAGACTTATAAGTTGGAGGAGTTGAGAGAGTCTTCTGTCATCCATTCATTCATGCATCGGACAAACACTTTTTTGACTAGATTTTCAGCCGCTTTGAATTCATCGACGGTCAAACCGCTAGGTCCAGCTGCTTTGTTCGATATCGGCTTAGATATTGCTGGTCAAGTAGGTGATAGTTTTGACCATCATCGTCTAGGTTACATGGTCTTTTCTGCCTGACGGTGATATGTTTGACTTCTTCGCCGTTATACAGTTTGCAGAATAATTTTTTTCATATTGTCAGCACTGACTGTGAGTCTAGTAGAAGGTATCCTTCTTTAACTTTCCAGCTGTCTGCACGGGTCTTCTTGCTTTGATACGTTCCTTTAACCTGTTGGTACAACTTTCGTGTGTTATACCTGAAGCACGAACTCTGGGTTGCACCCTCTTTGCACCTGCTCTTTTTTTGTATTCTGAAGAAGCTGATGTTCTTCCCATATCTTCTAGTCGTAGAGATCACTAGTAGCTCTCGATCTTCATTGCAGCTCCGCTTTGTAGGCTTCTTGTTGAACTGCATGTGTTTGCAGGATTGGTGGTCACATTAGCACATTAGCTGCGGCGTCTCTGATGGTATGTGGTATCATTGCCAATGGTGTTTTGATATTGATTGTGGAGAGATTTCGCGAATCTGGTGATATTTTGCTATTGAAGCTTTTCTCAAAATCAGCCTACATTCAGAGACGCTTATTCCGGTGAGCATCGCATGATAGTAGGATAAGGTACCCGTATGCTTGCTTTAGTAATATTTTGTCCCGCGGCTTCCTTTGTTTGTGGCTTACGGAAGTATAATATAAGCTATATTTACCAACTGTCATACCAAAGATGTCCTTCTTCCCTATCCTGTCCTGTCCTTTGCGCTATTGCTCATATATCTTATCAAGGAGCTTAATGAAACATTGTTGGGTGGCGTCATCCGTTGGAGAATGACCACATATAAGCGCTATGTTAAAAAATTTGCCTTGATGCGACGCCCAAGATTTGTTGCCTATTCATTTCATTTTTTCATTTAATATGCATTTTTATTCAACTCAATTCAATAACTCTTACATGCTATACAAAAAAACGCTTAAAAATTAGCTTAATTAACTTAAAATTATCTTATTCTAACTTACTGGCCCCATGCGGACACTCTAAGTTAAACCTAACAATTAAAATTTGTCTTTCGACGTTTAGTACATTTCATTTTTAAATTATGTTGCATTAATTGCAATTAAAACTAAGAAAATAATTTTATAACAAAAACTTAGTAAATTAACTTTTTTTTTTTTTCATCTTTCAAAACTTAAAACTAAAACCTATTAACTACCTTAACATTATTCTTAATCTACTTAGGCTACTTAAGCTACTTAAAATTATCTTATCATTTAGGTATTATATTTTTTTTTGTGGGAAGAAGTTACCCGAAGGTTACCCATCTCTTTGTTTTTGTTGTTTTATATATTTTTTTTTATATTTTTGTTTTTTGTATATATATATATACAATATATATATATACAATATATATATATACATACATTTATTTTATTTTTTTATTTTTTTATATTTTTTTTATTATTTTTCCCTTAAAACTATCCTAATCCTACCTAAATCTATGTAAGTCAGCCACGACTAGAAAATTAGCTCTCTCGTGATACATATAATTGGGGTAGTAAGCCCCAGAGATCAGGTTATTCGACGAGGTCATTGCTCTTGCAATGTGCCTTCGAGTCAACTTAATAACAAAATTTTCCACTCTTATTAGGTTAGCCCTATTGTACAAGACCTCATTGCGATAGAATTTTATATACTCAGACTCTGGTGTTCTGTACAAGCGAAGACAAGCTCTAAGGCAAGCCCTCTCAAACACCCGAATCTTTTCCAAAAGACTTGCTCTTACGTTGAACCACACGGGACAACCAAATGTAAGCATAGGCCGAATAAGGGCCATGTAGCAGATCACCTTTACCCTCGCATCGAGTTGTCTGCTATAAAACAGTCTCTTCGTAAGCATCTCTGGCTCTGGCCAGAGCAACATCTATATGTTTGTTAAAATACAGATATTGATCTAGCCAGATCCCAAAGTATCTGAAACTTTTGCCAATTCTTTCTGGTATCCGCAGAGGCCTCAGACAAAGGCGTCCTAAACAGAATGGTTTCCGACTTCTGAAAGTTTATCTTCAACTTCCAGTCGTCGCAATATTGTTTAATTTTATCGAAGTCACGTTGCAAAAGAATGTTTATAACCTCGATCTTTGGACCTGATCTGTACGCGATTAAGCCGTCTGCGTACGCTATGGCATGGTGAAGTGAACCTATCAGATCACTTGTGTAAATGTTGAAAAGGATTGGCGAATTGACCGCACCTTGTTGCAGACCGTTTTTAATGTTGAATATACCAGTAGAAGTCACATCGCCATTCTTCACGATGAACTGTCTATTAGTGAGCATATTGAAAAGAATGTACAGTAGTGGTTTACTAATGCCCAGTCTGTTCAACTTGTAGAAGAGTCCCTCTAACCTTACGGTATCGAAGGCCTTTTCCAAGTCAATCAGGCAGGCACCAGTGCACTGTTTCTTGGCTTTGTTCCATTGGATATCAGAAACCAGTTTAGACGCGGCATGAATAACATCATGCTCCGCCTTGAAACCGAATTGATTATCCGGAACTATATTTCTGTCCTCAACCCATTTAGTCAGGACTCTATTGATGTCGGTATTCCATCGGTTCCCACTGATTTCTTACTTCTAATTGTGTCGAAGATCGTGTGAAGGTCTTCCTTCGAAATGAACGGGGGTTGTTCCCTTTCATTGGGGATGACATTATTTGCCATATTCTCGTCACTGAACTGGGTGAAACCCGAGTTCTCGATTCGCCAATTCACTATTTCATTTCGAAGGTAGAAATTGTGGGCAAGGACTCGATTTTCCAGGTCGTGGTTGGGACCAATGATGTCATTTGTCTTGTACACTTCCTGAAAAGTTGCTCCTATAGCCTCTACCTTCTCCTGCGGATTTTCGATCACAAAGAAATTGTCATCATCAACAGCCTCATTTGGATCTATGCCTGCTGTTGAAAGTATGCGTTCGTTGTCAGTCGTTCGGGCGATTTTTAGACATGAAAGTTCGTCTTGATCTTTCCTCCGAAATATTTTATTTATTTGCGGGAACATATTCGGGTTGCTGGTATTTACAGCCCGAATTTTGTTGTTCCAATACAAACTTACAAAAGCCCTGTAATTTTCTTTAATTAATGTTTGGAGGTTTTTGATCGACGACTTCAATGTCATAATCTCCGGGCTATGTCTGTCTGTAAACTGTCTGTACAAGGTCTTCAGTCTGGACAGTAGTCTACTTTTATGTCGATGCAGTGCATCTTTAGTTGAATTGCGGAACAAGTCTTCGTTGTCAGTGTGTTGATACCGAGGTATCGATTTGTCCATAGTCCGTTTAATTGTCTCGTCCATTAGTTTTAGATACCTGTCAATCTCCTCGTTTGACAGATTTCTGTTGGACGGTGGATAGAGCGAATTCGAGGAGAGTGCTCTTGTCAGTGTCCTGGAGAAGTGTGTCCAACGAGTCTTACTGTAGTTGTAAGAGTATCTTTGGACAAACTCCTCCAATTCCGCATTTTCGTTCGGAACGGTTATTTCGGTACTAAGACCGCAATGGTCACTGTCATACACAAAAGTGCGAAGACAGTTTACAGTTTGTTGGTTTGTACCTGTCACTTGTATTCGTGTGTCGAACAACAGGAGATCCAAATAGGAGCCATGTCTAGGAAACGACGGACTATCCGTCGCCTTTATGCCGAGTCTATACATCACACTGTGTTGACCCCACCAATTGAATAGTAGGTTCCCTCTAGTGTTTGGTGTATTATTTCCCCAATCGCTGTGTTTGGCGTTGAAATCTCCGCCGATAATGAAATAGTTTTCCTCCAATTCCAGTCTCAGGAATCGAAAAAGTGTCTCGAGCTCTGAGATGAATTGGGTGGATTGAGTAGCCTTAGGCGCATAAACAGACACCATGTATAACCGCTTTCCACTGCGGAGAGGGATATACATGATGCATGCTTCTAGCACCTGAAACCTACGCACTACACGACTGTATATTCTTTTAAAACGTATGCCTTTTCTTACGAAGATTGCAACGCCTCCTCCTTGTATGGAGTTGGGTCGATTTCTTCGCATAATTTTGTACCTTTTGTGCCTCATTTTGTGTCTTTTGCTTAGCTTAGTTTCGCTAACCAAAAGCACATCAGGGGTTTGGTCTTTAAGCAACTTGAACAGTGTGGCTCTTCGCTCAATCCTAATCAGTGAATTAACATTCACTGCAAGGACCTTCAGGGTTTGCTCCGCCATGTACGTACCCATTACGACTGGAGGCGCGTTAGGCTCGGCAGAAGCGCGTAGATTTGATCCACGCGCGCAGCTTGTTCAGTAATCTGACGTTGAAACTGAGCCATCTGCCCCTGGATAGAGAGCAAGATAGCTAGAATGTCAGTTGCCGGTTCCGGTGCTCTAGGCGCTGGGGCCTGAAAAGCAACCTTCGCTTGCTGTGCCGTATTCCCCCTACCTGCCGCCATTTGGGCGTAGGTAACTTGGAGAGTAACGGCTGGTGTTTGTATTTGAACTGGTGGACGCTTAACTTCCACCTTTTGCTGCCGAGCCAGATTTACTCTTTTTATGTACCGGAATTTAGGACAACCCCGATAATTTGCGGTGTGTCCCGTATTCTTACATAAAACGCAAGAGAGTTGACTTTTTTCCGACGCTCCATCCACACCCAGAGGGCATTCTTCTGATTTGTGGTTCTTACCGCACTTGACGCATCGAGGCTGCATTTCGCAGTTCGACGCGGCGTGCCCGAACCTTTGGCAGCGAACACATTGCAAAATGTTATCGCTCCGTTTTACTTTTTCCCAGTGTACAACCTGGTAGTCTAGGACTTTGATATTCCTTAGACCATCCAGTTTGCTTTCGTGAGTAAGCTGAACCAGGAAGAACGGTAGTTTCCGTTTCTCCCTTTTGGCTCTAGCTGTGGTGAACGGCTTGACCCCTACGAACTTGAGCTCGTCGCACTCTTTCTCTTTGAGCAGTGCGAGGCAGCGAGCAGCATTGTTTGCAGCTTTTCCCCCTTCGGGGTGAAGGAGAAGAACTCCGTCGTCGAATCCTTTAACAAGCTTTTTATTTTATTATAGCGCTCCACTGTGTTGCAGTGCTTATCTTTTGATAAAAAAATTATTGCCTATGGCCGACTTACATACTCGTAGATCAATGGTTTCTTTTAACTCCAGTTTGTAAGTATTGATCGGGGGTATCCTTTGTTTAGCTGGTTGTTGTTGTTGTTGCTGTGGCTGTTGACGCTGCTGCTCTCGCTGTTGTTGCTGCTGCTGTTGCTGTTGTTGTGGCTGTTTTTTGTTGTTGTTTTTGTTGTATTTTTTTGCTGGGGTTGTGCCTGTTTCATTGTTGGTTCTTGCGCAATTTTTTGATTTTTTTGCTGTTGTAGCTGATGTTTCTGTGGTTGTTGTTGGAGTATGGTTTCACTCCCCTTGGGCTCCCATTGAGAGCACTGTAGTTGCTATTGTAGTTCCCTCTCTCGCCTTGCAACTTGCTTAGCTTTTATTGCAAGTACTTTTTGTTGTAGCTGCCTGATGCTACTATTCAGCGCTTCAACCTCGTCCTCTTCGTCCTCTGACTCGGAAGCCGCCAGAGATGCGAAGGTATTTTTGCTTATATTGTGGCTTTCTTCACCAACATATGGGAGATCGTTTTTGTCAGCTGCCGCCCTTTTTGTCGTTGTTGGCGCCTCTTCCCTTGCTCTACCAGGCAGCTTTTTGGGAGAGGTTGAAAGGGAAGGGCGCTTTGCTGAGTTCGGAGTTATTTTCAACATCCTCCTCCTCTTTATCGTCATTGCCGATGTTGCTGTTTTTGTTGTTGTTGTTGTTGACGTCTTCTTTTGAACTGGCTTAACGGCCTGATTATCAGATGACGTCGCGCCATCCTCTAATCCCGCTATTGACATAGCGGACCGTTCACTGCCACTCATCGTTTGAACACACTTTTTTATTTATGTACACAATAATCTTGTTTTGTCTTTTTAAACACTTAAAAAATAAAAATGGACAATGTTTATTCGGGGACTCGAACCCACGACCCTGGCTCTCTCGGCACACTGCCATTCATTTTTTTTTCATTTTAAATGCATTTTTATTTAATTAATTCATTGATTCTTACATGCTAGACAAAAAACGCTTAAAAATTAGCTTATATAACTTAGAAAACTATCTTATTCTAACCTACTGGCCCCATGCGGGCACTCTAAGTTAAACATAGCAATTAAATTTTGTCTTTCGACATACCGAACAGATATATATTTTTTTTTTACATTAAGTATAGTTAAGACTAAGAAAATATATTTTTGAAATTTATAAAACTTAGTAAATTTACATTTTTTTTTTGTTTTATTATATTATTAAAACTTAAGACTAAAAAACTAAGAACTACCTAAAATAAATCTTAATCTACTTAACCTACTTAAGCTATCTTATTGTTTAAGTATTATTTCTTCGGCACACTGCCACTACCACCAGGCTACCGAATGACTTAATTTGTTGTTTCTAATTTGATGTTTCACAAATTGTTGTTCGCTATTTCACACAAAATACGAGGGCGGGTCAATAAGTCCGTGACTTTTTGAATTTCTGACCTCTTTACTGAAACAGCAACACTGCTCCTGTCAACAGGCATCTGTCAGTTGATTCCTGTCAAAATTTAAACTTGCTGCGTCAGTTAATTTGTGTTTGACAGCTATTTTTATCAGACTACTCACTAATTTGAGGAGAAAATGGAAAAAAGTGAATTTCGTGTGCTTATTAAGCATTATTTCTTGCGAAAAAAAACCATTACCGAGACCAAGGCTAAGCTTAATAAATACTATGGGGACTCTGCACCATCGATTTCAATGGTAAAAAAGTGGTTTACTGAATTTCGTTGTGGCCGTACAAGCACTGAAGATGCCGAACGTCCTGGACGCCCAGTTGAGGTCTATACACCCGAAACAATCGAAAAAATTCACGATATGGTCGTGGCCGACCGAAGATTGAAAGTGCGAGAGATTGTGGAAGCCGTAGGGATCTCGCATGGCTCAGTGGTTTAAATTTTGAATGATCACTTGGGCATGAGAAAGCTTTCCGCAAGATGGGTGCCGCGTTTGCTCACAGTCGATCACAAACACATGTGCAGTTGCCATGGCAAAAATCCATGAATTGGGCTATGAATTGCTCCCTCATCCACCCTATTCTCCAGATTTGGCTCCGAGCGACTACTTCTTGTTCCCAAACCTGAAGAAATGGCTTGGTGGAAAAAGATTTGACTCCAATGATGAAGTCATCTCGCAAACAAAGGCCTATTTCGAGGACCTCGACAAATCATTTTTTTTTGGAAGGGATAAAAAAATTGGAGAAGCGTTGGACAAAGTGTATAGAGCTCAAGGGAGACTACGTTGAAAAATAAAATTATTTTTTTATCAAAAAATCTGTGTTTTAATACAAAAGTCACGGACTTATTGACCCGCCCTCGTACATATGTGTGCATATGGATCCTCATCTAAGTGAGTGGGGAGCTTTTAGCTTTTTAGATACAAACCGACTTTTCACACCACAAAATCTCCTAAATATTACTAGACACTTGAAAGCCAATGAATAAATGTGGTCTATTGGAAATTCTTAACAATATATGAGCACTCCTTCTGAGTTCTGTACCCAAAAACATCTATTTGCATTCCAAAACCGAACTGAAGAAACTCCAATTTAGTCTTATCAGTACCTTCAATCGAATCAATTACTCCATTCTTTGGATAAGATGAAACAAATCATTCCACAGAGTGTCGATACATCTATTAGGGACAATTCATTCATTCGTATTTCCATTACAGATATTATCGATTCCAAGTAAATCCTTTACCAGGACACAATTAAATTTTCTATCTATCCGTAGGATCCTGTCCAAATAATCCGAATCGCTTCCATCTGTTGTGCTGTTGTGTTCTGTCCAGAAAATATATTGAATATGTACAATAACAACGGTAATTGAGTGTGTTAAATTGGTTTGAGCACCATTTATTCCCACAGAAATATTCGCAGCTATAAATAACCAGATGCTTTGCTGCCTCCTTACTACGAGTATTCGTATCTAATTCCACTTTACGCAATTTATAGGATTTCTCAAAATACAAAATCTATCCGAACACAAATACAAACACGATTACATACCAACACCAAGGAGGAATAGATATAAAGGCAACCTTACGCAGCAAAACGGATTTCTCTAAGGACCGATATTCAATTTATAAATTAGAAATTCCACAAGGATTTCATTTTGCATTCGGCCTTTCACTAGCAATCATCATCGTTCACTTACACAGGACATCCAACTTCACAACAAGGAACCGTCCGTTTAAAGAAACCATTCAACTGAATCCTCTTTGATACTAAAATGTAGAAAATTTTCAGGTTAAATCCTTAGACAACCTTGGCGGGAATCTACTCCTTTTGCTTGGTCGGTTCTTTATTCGTTTCTCTTCGGTTGATACTCTCTCTGGAATTCGATATCCCAGGCGGGGGATGGGAAGGATATCTATCGATAAGTGTTGTAACGCTGAACTGAAATTGGAGAGTATCCCATCGAGATACGAGTAGTTGAGTCTTGTATTTGTATTTCTGACCTAATTTCTTTGCAATACTTTGATTAATACCCTCGCCAGGATATTCAAAAACCTAGAAATCGAATCATCCCATTTCTTTTTTTTTCTGTGGAGTAGGTACATACCATTAGTGTGCTTATGATGTAATTGGAATATATGAACTACATACTCATATGTATGTATGATATTGATCAGAGATAGTCCATAGTCGTTCTTTGGGGAAATGAAAATGTTCATGAATTGCTTCTCCATCTTGGAATGTTTAAGCTTGTAATGTTACAATCGACACCTGGAGCTGTGCAATGCAATTTTAAATGAATTTTAGATTGCTTTCTGACAATGCAAAGTCCTGATGTCCCTTTGAAGGGGCATGCCTATGCTCAGTCAAGTAAATCAAGGATGTCCAAGGGGATCTATTGGATTTGAAGTAACACGTATTCTAGACATGAAATTGCTATGAAATTTTTGTTAAAGCATCTTACTACGAACAGGATTTCGAAAGACGATGAACCATTCACTATTTTCAAGTTTTGCATAAAATAGTGACATTTTGCCGGCAGTGAAAAAGAAAATTCTTAGGTCTCTTGAGGTACTGGGATCCACGGTGATGAAGTTAACGCCTGTCATAAATTGTTCGCAACTATTCCTCCACTACGAGGGTGTTCAAATTCTTACAGGACTGAGCATGGGATTATTGATTACCATTCAGAATATGACAACTCGTTAGGGGTGTCTCACCAATAACACAAGATAAAAGGAAAAAGGACATAAATTCTAGTCTGCTAGCACATAATTCTGGCCTATTGCCAAGAACCATGTGAACTAGAATAGATGATATCCATATGTGCCTGACCCGAAGTTAGTGGCCGAAAATAAGAACTTGAGAATGATATGCAATAACACAATTCTCTGTCAAGATTCAACTCTATTCATCAACACCGTAGAGTCCATCTTAAACCATACACTCATTCCAGCGCCGCTATAATATTTCCATTCCTTTCTTAAAGTAGAACAATTTGTCCTTTCAACCTGGACGAAAGTATGCCCGATGAATGGAACCTCAGCATTGTCTGTCCGATTCTCAAGAAAGGAGACCCTCTGAACTGCGCCAACTACAGAGGCATCAGTGTGAACGCCTGAAGACGTTCATCAACAACCTGATAGGTCCATATCAGTGTGGCTTTAGGCCAAGAATGTACACCATCGACGAAATATTCACACTACGGCAGATCTTGGAGAAGACCCATGAGCTTCAGATCGATACACACCAACAATTTATCGATTTTGAGGCCGCGTATGACGGCATCTATAGAGACGAACTATACAGAGCAATGTCTAGTCTGGGCATCCCTGCCAAACTCGTCCGTCTGTGCAGGATGACGATGGAGAATGCACACTGCTCCATCAAGGTCGGTAAAGATTTCACCGAGACCTTTGATGTCCAGAAAGGATTTAGACAAGGCGATGCGCTGTCATGCGATTTTTTCAACATCGTACTTGAAAGAATAGTGCAAAACTCACGAGCAAACACAAGAGGCACTATCTTTCAAAAGTCCGTTCAACTACTCGCATACTCCGACAATATTGACAATAGCGGGAGAAAGCAGCGTGATGTCAGTGGCGCTTTCGCGAGTATTGAGACGGAAGTGGCGAAAATGGGCTTAGCAGCCAATGAGGGCAAGACCAAGTATACCACATGCTGTCAAGGAAAAAGGACAACCAACATCGACGTCTCGGGCAGAACGTCACTCTCGACAGATATAACTTTGAGGTAGTTAAGGACTTGTCTACCTAGGCTCCGCTATAAATACAGACAACGACACCAGCGCTGAGATCAAGCGAAGAATAACTCTTGCCAACCGCTGTTTCTTTGGGCAAGCCCTCTCTCAGACAACAAAAGTCATCTTTGATGGCGTTTTGGCAGTGTTTCCAATGGTCTTCGATGCTTGATGCTAACGGTATTGGACCTCTTGAGAGATTAAGAGACACTCGATCGGAAAAGGACTTGGCGATCTCTTGCGATTGTAGCCGTCTGAAGTCGAATTTTTTCACAGCACTAGCTTGTCTTGGCGTAGTTTAGGATATCCGCAACCGTACCTTGGCTACAAAAAGGTAATGGTCCGAGTCGATGTTGGCTCCTCGGAACGTACGGACATCCATAATACTGGAGGAGTGTCTTGCGTCGATCACAATGTGATCAATCTGGTTGACTGTTGATTGATCAAGAGTTCTCCAAGTCTCATTGTGTATGTCGAGATGAGGGAACCGCGTGCTAGCTACGACACTGTTTCGCCCCGCCGCAAAGTCGATTAGCCTTAATCCGTTATCGGAATTCCACCAAAGATACCCTCTCTTCCTAGCTTTGCATTAAAATCACCGAGGACAAGCTAGGGCATTGCTCGTAGGTCTTGTTAAGGATCTCATAGAAGGCATCCTTGGTGTCGTCATCTTTCTCCTCTGTGGCGGAATGCGCGCATATAAGGCTAACGTGGGCGAATTTAGCCTTGATGCGGATTGCTTCGAGGCGCTCGCTCACATACCGGAAGCTCAGGACTTCTTTTCTTAGTCTGCCTCCGACAACAAATCCGCATCTAAATAAGCACTGCTTTTGCCGTCTTCTTTTTGTCCCATCGCATTTCTTGAATGGCGGTTATGTCTGCTTTGCAGCAGTCTAGGGCCTCCGCTAGTTGTTCGCCTGCAAGTGGTCTCTTAAGGGATCTAACATTCCACGTGCATATCCGAAGCTCAATGTCCTTAAATCGTTTGCGTGGGTTGTCAACAGTAGATCCGTCCATATCTGAAGCTTGTTGATGTTTCGTAACTTATACTTTTTTTAAATGGCCGGGCAGTTACCCAGGCGGCACAACCCCCAACCTGGAGGGCCAGTTCCATTTTCAATGCCCCTAGGGCGAGGGGTCGGTTGCACCGAAGACAGTAATCAGTTCCGGGATGTCCACCACCATCTCTTTTCCAAGACCCTGACTAAGTCCTGGAAATCCTTATCGGCCTGAGCTCCAAATATGTCGGAGTAGCTCGGATAAGGTCTTGTTTTGTTTTTTCGACACTTATCCTGATTTATGGCGCAGGAAACTCGCCATTTGCCCCCTTCTCTTCGCAATCTCTTGTGAGATTCCCAGATGGCGCCACGGGGAGGCGTGAAGTAGGGCTTACTAGCAGAGCTGCAAGATGTTCGGCTGCAGACGCTCATTCTCGTTATTTAAAGAACCAGCACCTGTCGGAAGAGGCTACTTCTACGAAGCCTTATACTAATCGTTGCCATCACCCTTTATAAGACCTTAATAATCTCGGTCCTGCTCTATGGCACAGAGGCATGGACATTATCAAAAGTAGATGAAGGTGCTCTTAGATGCTTTAAGAGAAAAATTCTTCGGGCGATCTTCGGTCCCGTCTGCATTGATGGTGAGTGAATGAGGAGATACAACAATGAACTCTAAGGACTATACAGCGACATGGACCTAGCCAGAAGAGTGAAGATTCAAAGACTGAGATGGCTGGGTTATGTAGAGCGTATGGACACCAATGCTCCGGTCCGAAAAGTATTCGAATCCGCTCCCGAGGGACAGCGCAGTAGTGGAAGGCCAAGACTCAGGTGGCGCACGTTAGTAGGAGGGGACCTCAGGAAACTTAGCGTGCGAAACTGGAGGCAGCTAGCTAGGGATCAGGCTGGCTGGAGACGCTCGTTGACTGAGTCCCAGGTGCACCCCGGACTGTAGCGCCACTTAAAGTAAAATAAGAAAAATTTGTCCAAACCATAAAAAAACACTCCAGTTTCGATGATCACTTCTTCATTGAGGCCAAATCACTGTTGTCATTTTTTTGTGGTTTGCAAACAGGTAAAAGGATTTATGATTCATCCATTTTCACATGCCACACGAAAAAATCCTTTGTATTTCGCTTACACAGCTCCTTTAAATTGTGTCGAGACACTGCAATGGGGATGGCCTCACTTTGATCCTGAAGAAGTCAATCGCGGTTCTTATAAACTTAATTCTTGTTCCTCCAGATTGCGGGTAGAGTATGATATAACCGCACTCCATGGACAAAAGAGCAGCCCAGCACATTAAAGTCTCTAGCAAAACTGTTGTCCACAACACGAGGCTGCTGGGGGGACAAAAGAAAGGCTTCTGATTTCTTAGAGACGTCGGGAAGCTGTCGCTTTTTCTGGCTGCAACCTAGGGAGTCATGCCATTTAAAGTTGTGCTCATATACGAGTAAAATCAAACAGTCTTGCCTGACAAAATCATTGGCGATTTCGTTTTAGGTGATCCCATTGTGAATTGAAACCCAGACAAGACCAGACAACACAGATGTCTTTAATTCTCGAACTACGAAGCTACCCGTTGAAAGTTGTAAGAGGGTTGTCGATAAAAATGCACAGAGCGTATTCTTCCCTGACGAGCACGCCTTTAATTCTGCCTATCAGATTTTGAAGTGTACTTTCGTAAGATTTTCCGCGTCGATAGCCGTGTAGTATCACAGACAGAGGATGCATTTGCAAGGCAGTTTTAGGCACATCGATCTCGACCATGCTCCTCAATTAGAAACTCAGCCTTTTCCGAATTTTCGACATGAAGGCAACTGTTCGCCAAGGTTTCGGTATATATTAGCCAGTGCCTGTCTAGCAGTCAAGATTCTCTTCAGAGTTGCCAGCAGTTGATCTATACATCTTTGTAACATAATTGGGTATACGCCACCTGCAGAATGTTCAGTGGCCTCATCCGTCATCACAACCCTTGAGATATCCGCAAGCCACGGCGAGTTGTGTTGTTCAGCACACAAGCTACCTGGTTAACAGAAGCTGGCTGAAGCTAGTTCTGATTAGGTTAACTGGGAGTCTCAAGCATAATACGGAAAGTTTTAGCTAAAAAGCTTCCTTCAGGTTTCGTTTCATCCTGAACTTGGACGTAGCACTGGAGGACTTGCCCAACTCCTTACATTGTGTCTGCCGTTTTTCGCGGATTCCTCCTCTTCAACTTGGTCGCATCTAGGTCTGAATTCGATTTGTAGTTCTTTCTAGCCAGAATCTTCCTTATAATGGAATATAAGCCTTCTTAAGCTATAAGTCAACTTTGGCCATTAAGCCACAAGTTAAGTTAATGTCTACACAGAAGCTTTCTTTAAGGCCCCAAGGGGAGAAGAGGCGTCTTTGTTTTCTCAGATTTTAGTTTCCTTGTGAGAATAAATTTTAATGTCCTGTCCAGAGTGTTTTTGGGGGAGCTGAATCAGTACATCCGCGTTTTCCGGAGATGTTCAGGAATCTAGAAGATATCGCGTGGCCTAAAAACCTCAAAAGTCTAAGGTTCCCTGGGTGTATTTTGGGAGGAGACTTGCTTAGCAGTTCTAAAAGGCGGCTGATATTTGGAAGTGGACCTGTTGAATTCAAAAGTTTTTTGCGTGCACCACTTTATTCTCAGAAGTCCTTTTTCTATGCCGTAGCTCTCTACTTGCCTACGCTTGAACCACAGTTTGTTTGTACTGTTCAGACCGTTGTAATTGCTAGGTTTACCAACTTGAACCGTCAAAGAGGTAATAATGGCATATATAATCGGGCCCTTGACATTCCAAATTTTTCTTGGAGGTGGGCTCTTACGCTTGAATATGGGAATATGGGAAGGCAACTAACAGAGTGATTTCCCAGGGTAAAAATTGGGTGAAAATGGGTGGCCAGAACAACGAATTTTGTTTGTTGTAGCACCGACTATATTGGAAGATTGTTTGCTTGTAAAACCACTTTTGGCTTTATTTTTGTCAATAGGTTTAACCTCCAGAACTGTAGCCTTTGTTGGTTGCATCACAGGTGCTCGGAAAAATTCATCGACAGAGGGCATGCCGGAGTATTCTTTTGGCCCTGTTTGAGATTGAAAAACGGGTTACAGTTTTACTACAGAGAGTTTGGTCGGTTCCAGTGGATGCCACTTCTACATATCTCCCACCTTCGACAGTCCTTACTGTGCATTTAACCAACGCACATAGGAGTATTCCGACAAAATTATTTTTTGAAGTAAAACAAATTGTTTTTGTTAGAATTGAATATTTATGCAATGAAAAAGAAATTTCAGATATATTTCATAAGGTTTTATGTAAATAAATTGGAAAAAAGAAAGAAATGTATTCAATCGCTGTATTCAGACTCTTCATTGTCTTCACTTTCTTCAGTATTTTCATCATGAAAAGATGAAAATCTACCATCAGCGGCATTTGTGTCCATTGGAAGAAGCATTTCCACAGTTTCCTTTGAAAACTTCTATTTTGTCTTTGAAGACGATTTTCTGAGGCAACTTAAAAGAGGATTAGAACTCAAAAGCAGTCTATTAAGTACGAGTATATCGAGGTTGCAGTCTCTCCTAGTTTAGCCGGTACAGTATGTATTTAAAATTTGTAATATATTTGGTAAAAATCATTTTAAAATTGAAAAAGAAAAAGTTTATACACAAACCTGAAATGTTTATTTCTTGCTTCTGCCGCTTCTTCAGATAGTTGCCCAATTGGAAGCAGAGCGTTTTTAATTATGAGAGATCCATGAACTAATATTTTATGCAATGTGGGAGTCATTGGATACCATGAGTATAACTTCACATAAAGTTTTGCTGTTTCCATTGCAAATGACTCAAATTTCAATAGGTTTATTTTGTATCCACTTGAAATAGTTTGTAAAATTATTTTAAAACGAAATATCAGATTAAAATCAATTCCCGTTATTTCGGAGGCAACTTCAGGGTTTTCAAAAAATCTTCTACCTGTTTTTCCGTCATTGGTGTTTCCAAAACCAGCTCGTGGGAAATCAACAATAAGGCCAAGTTTATTCCTAAATTCTCTTTGAATTTGAATTTTTCGTATTTTACATATATCCTTCTCATCGCCCGATCTTATTTGCCATTTTTTTAAAGGTAGTTTAGAGGAAATATGTAATAAGCTCTCGAAAACTCTAATACGAGCATTTAGAATTGAAAGTCCAAACTCAAGAGCTGTTACATCCATTTCGTTTCTTTCCATGCTCAAATTATTGAAATATTTTGAAGTCAATCCGCATATCTAGCACTTTTGAGTTGACGTAGTTTCTATTATGGCATTCCATATTTTTCCATCTACCATAGTGAAAAGTAAGGTATGTTTAACCTCTATACTTGAAAACTCTGTTTTTTTCAATAATCCAATTTTGTTCTTAATGTAAATAACTTCACTGCTAGTAATGTCTGTGGTTTCTTTCACAAAATTTATTCTTATGGTCCGGCAGAATCGAGAAGAAGATGGAGTTGGATTTTGCCAAATGAATTTTGGGCCACAAACCAACCGCAATGGCACAAGTGAACTTTGGAAAATGGAAGCATCTGAATCAGAACCATCTTCAAATTTTTGTTTGTATTGGACTTGGCTGGCTGGCTTAGATTTATATAAATAATAAAATTAAATTAACATAAAAATAAATTAATTTTATATATATATATATATGGCTTCTCCAGCCAGCTCGATCCCTGGCTAGCTGCCTCCAGTTTCGCACGCTAAGTTGGCTGAGGTCCTCTTCCATTTGCGTGCGCCACCTGAGTCTTGGCCTTCCTCTACTGCGCTGTCCCTCGGGAGCGGATTCAAAGACTTTTCGGACCGGAGCACTGGTGTCCATGCACTCTACATGACCGAGCCATCTCAGTCCTTGGATCTTCACTCTTCTGGCTAGGTCCATGTCGCTGTACAGTCCGTACAGTTCGTCGTTGTATCTCCTCCTCCACTAGCAGCCTATGCAGATGGGACCGGAAATTACTAGTGTGAAATTACGCAGTGTGAATATCTGGTCGATGGTGGACTTTCCTGGCCTGAAGCTACACTGATATGGACCTATCAGGTTGTTGACGAACGGCTTCAGGCGTTCACACAATACGGCGGATAAGATCTTATATGCGATTATGCGATGTTAAGGAGACTGATGCCTCTGTAGTTGGCGCAGTTCAGAGGGTCTCCTTTCTTGAAAATTGGAAAAACAATGCTGAGGTTCGGGCATACTTTCGTCCGACCATATTTTACAGATGAGTTGGTGTATGCTCCTTACCAAGTCATCGCCTGCCGCTTTAAAGAGCTCGGCAGTCAGGCCATCCTCTCCAGCAGCTTTGCTGGACTTAAGCTTCGATATAGCTATCTTCACTTCATCCAGGTCGGGTGAACGGAATTGTTGGTCATCATCGTCCAAGTTGAAAGGTTGATTCTGCCTGACAGCGGTATTTGGTCCGTCATCGCCGTTATAAAATCTGCAGAAATGGTTCTTCCAAATCCTCAGCATCGACTGCGATTCTACTACGATGTTCTCTTGCTCATCTCTACAGGCTTTTGGTAAAACTTCCGAACCTCATTCCCGGAGTAGCATCTCTCAATTTCCTCGATCGCGCGCTTCTCATGCTCTTTCTTCTTCCTCCTGAGAAGCCGGTGTTCGTCTCTCCTCTTCCGCTCATAGAGCTCATGAGCAGCTCTGGTCTTTTTTTTGCAGTGCCGCATTGCGTGCTTTTTGCTTAGCTGCATGTGTTTGCCGGCATTCGTCATCGAACCAGGGGTTTCGATGTGGTGGACGAGTGAAACCCAGCACATCAGAAGCGGCATCTCTGATGGCGTTTTGGCAGTGTTTCCAATGGTCTTCGATGCTTGATGCTGGCGGCATTGAACCTCTTAAGAGATTAAGAGACACTCGATCGGAAAAGGACTTGGTGATCTCTTGCGATTGTAGCCGTCTGACGTCGAATTTTCTCACAGCATTAGTTTGTCTTGGCATAGTTTGGGATATCCGCAACCGTACCTTGGCTACAACAAGGTAATGGTCCGAGTCGATGTTGGCTCCTCGGAACGTACGGACATCCATAATACTGGAGGAGTGTCTTGCGTCGATCGCAATGTGATCAATCTGGTTGACTATTGATTGATCAGGAGTTCTCCAAGTCCCCCTGTGTATGTCGAGATGTTGGAACTGCGTGCTAGCCACGACAATGTTTCGCCCCGCCGCAAATTCGATTAGCCTGAATCCGTTATCGGATGTGGGGTTGTGCAGGCTATATTTTCCGATTGTTCCACCGAAGATACCCTTTCTTCCTAGCTTTGCATTAAAATCGCCGAGGACAATTTTAATGTCATAGCTAGGGCATTGCTCGTAGGTCTTGTTGAGGAGCTCATAGAAGGCATCCTTGGTGTCGTCATCTTTCTCCTCTGTGGGGGCATGCGCGCATATAAGGCTAATGTTAGTGCATTTAGCCTTAATGCGGATTGCTACGAGGCGCTCGCTCACATGCCGGAGGCTGAGGACTTCTTGTCCTTCTCTGCCTCCGACAACAAATCCGCATTTGAATAAGCGCTGCTTCTGCCGACGATAGCAATTGCCGTAGTAGATATCGCAGTTTTTCATCTTCTTTTTGTCCGGCTCGTCCCATCGCATTTCTTGAATGGCAGTTATGTCTGCTTTGCAGCAGTCTAGGGCACTCGCTAGTTGCTCGGCTGCACGTGGTCTATTAAGGGATCTAACATTCCACGTGCATATCCGAAGCTCATTGTCCTTAAATCGTTTGAGTGGGTTGTTAACAGTAGATCCGTCCTTGTTGATGCTTCGTAACTTCCTTTTTTTTAAATGGCCGGGCAGTTACCCCGGCGGCACAACCCCCAACGTGAAGGACCAGTTCCATTTTTAGTGCCCCTAGGACGAGGGGTCGGTTACACCGAAGCCAGTAACCCGTTCCGGGATGTGAGCGCTGCCGTTGGCCCATATAGGGCTCGTCCGCCACCATCTCTTTTCTAAGACCCTGACTAATTCCTGGAAATCCTTACCGGCCTGAGCTCCAAATATGTCGGAGTAGCCCGGATAAGGTCTTATTTTCCTTCTTATTCCTTCGTTTACTCCTGTAGCATAATTCATCAAACGATTTTTGGGGCCGCCCAGGTTTGGCATAAGGGTAGGGAATTGTCAATGACCCTTCTAGTCATGATTTATTGTTTTCTAAGAATAAAACTGTATTTATATATAAATATATGGCGATGGCGATGGCGATGGCGTGATATTTAGCTCATTGGACTATCACGCAGAGAGTCTGGGTTTGATTCCAGGCTGTGTCACCAACAATTTTTCAAATCGTCATCACCCTTTCGGCGGGCAATGGCAAACTCCCGAAAGTAAAATTGCCTACGAAAAAGCTTCTAAAGAGTGCCGTTCGGACTCGGCGACAAACCGTAGGCCCCACTCAGATGTGACAAAAATGATAACATGAGCAACACAAATGAGTGTCAAGAAGCTAGGCCATGGCCCATACCGGGCTGCCAGCGCCACAGTATTTTTTTTTTTATATCAAAATGTTGCAGAGTATTTTCCCATTGTCATTAAAACAAACAAAAAAACAATTAATATTTCCGCAACTACTCTTTAATTATTATTTCATACCTGCAATTGAATTTTCCATTTAAAAATTTTATGTTTAACACACCCACTCACAATCACTCCCCAAACAATACTCACCAAATTACCAAAAATTACAAAAAAGAAATGCAAGTAAATAAACAGTTGACTTCGATCTTCTTTTGTCATGCCACACAAATAAAAATAAGTCCGCTATGCACAGCATTTACATCCGAATTTTACTTTTTAGAAAATCGACTTTTGTCCAGGTTTTCTGTCGGAATACTCCTATGTGCAACGTCTTGATCTATTTAAATCTGTGTCGTGGACGCTATCGAGAAATCTACTAGGGTAGTATCGCTATTACGCGTTTCGCCTGAATATCAGTCGTTTAAGGCGTTTAGTATGTCCAGTTTGCACAACTTTGGATCTTAGCTCAATGTCTCATTTGGGGTTTTTGTAGAACCTTAGAAAATATATTCCTCTCTCGTCTTCCCAGGCCTATAAAGGATGTGATTTTCACTTACCAATCCCCTTGGAAATATTCCCCCCATCTATTCACTCATCTCAGTCAAAAAGCAGACCATTACCCATCACAGAAAGTATCGAAAAATATTACACAAATCCAAAGTTCAAGCTCCATCACATAAATTCTGATAACCCAGCTGGGATGGAACATACCCTCGTCGATAGCAGAGCTCTACTTCAATTTGATTGCTAACATCGCACTTGGCTATGAAAACCAATTTACACTAACTAGAGTAAACAAGTAGCTCTGCAGAACGCCATTTTATCTGCAAATATCATTATCCTTCCTAAAATCCATCTTTTTTCCCTTGGCAAAAAGAAGCACTCTTCAATTGAATTTTATCGTAACTCATTTTCATAAGTCGGAGGAGAGAGCGACAAAAAGCAGAAAAAAAAAGAAAAAAAAAATCGCATGCTCTCAGAATTTATGTTAAGTGCCCAAATCCTTTCAAAATAATACTCCGCCTAATACTCATCAATTCGCTGTACTTAGAGGATCGTTCCACATCCCAACTACTCAGTTCTCCGGCTCCCACTTCTCGTTTACTTATTTCCAACACATTTATCGCAATTTCTTCTTTTTCTTATTTTTTTTCTGTGCTTTCTAAAAACGCGTTGGCAAATAAATTTACGCACGCGGATTTTAGGAGGCAAACGGAAAAAGAAAGAAGAAGAAAAAATTAGTTTACTTTAAAGCCCAACCTCATCCTCCTCAAAAAAAGGAGTTAACCAACGCAAAGTTCTCCCTTCCGGCGAATGTCACCACCAACGCCGCCGGTTTCTCCACAATTGAGGCGAGTTGAACAAACACAGTGCGAAAAGTCGAGCACACAAAACAGAACAGCCCCTAGCCCGGAACTGAATCGTACTCCTACTACTCCGACCATGTGGAGCTCTTTGATCCTGCAATAAATTTTAACGCTCGTACACTACGCAACGTTGGCTAAGGGGGAGTAACTGAACTGAAATCCTTTTCGTAAGCTTACACATTCGTCTGGGTGTGGGGGGAGATGCGCCAACTCAATGCTCGGGCAACACTCGTAAAATTGGATAGATTCGCGCAATTCAATTTGGAGGTTATTGCAATTTTTTTTTTTTAACTTTGCTCTTGCGACTGAATCCTTTCCAATTTCGACATTTCGTCGTTTTGCTGTTTTGAAAGTGTTCACTTAGGAGAGTGGGGGATGGAGACGAATATCATTTGGGAGATTAGGAGGGTAGCGTTCGACTTGTGTGTTATCATACACACATGATGGGCCGGGGGTGTAGTGATAGCGAATCACTCCATGGCCTCGTCCATTGATGTATTTTTTCCCGCCTAAGTGATTTCCACGAATTGGTTAAGGATGAGGATGGGGATGCTGACAGAGTATCTGTCTTTTGAGCGATAAGATGTTTTTTTTCGTTCCTTATTTGTATCTATTGGCTTAGGTGTAGCTTAGCTTAGTTATGGCAGTAATGCAGAAAATTGGAGAAACGGATAATCCTCGCAGAATGCATTAAAGCAGACTTATAATATTAGGACTCTTAATGATGAATACCCAATTGGAGAGAGTATCTATTCGCAATAAAATGCAAATCACACGTTTGAATCATGATTTTCGGGTATCGGAAGTAGTCAAACAACAAAACGATGTAGGATGTCACTTGACAGTGCAAATCGTCTACCTAGAATGGCTAGGAGAATCTACATGTGCGGGATAGGATAGGTATTGTTTCATACTCGTAAGTGCAATAAGTACGCGCTACACAGACGTATCTGTCAGATTTCAAAAATCCTATTCTCAATCTTAACCTAATTCTGTAGAAGACAAACTCATTTTAAATGAAGACTCACAATCTTTTCAGTGATTTGAGCTGCATTCATTCATCATCTTCAGTTCCAAAAAGCAATTGCCAAGTCGAGATTGAAGGGTATCCAAAGATATGTGATTACACATGTAAACCTTTGCAGCTGAATATTACTAAAAGTTAAAGGGATCAGGGCAACAAATCCCTGCAACGAGAACGTTGTTGTGGAAAGGCAGTCAGTGCTGAACCACTTCTGTATGCTGTGAAGGTGAAGATATGCCGTTTTCAGCAGGACACACCATATAGGCCGGATGAAGACCGTGAAAACGTTCACCCACTTGACCACGACCTGACCAACTAGTGACCAATTCGTAACCAATACCTCGACAGCAATACCCAAACACTCAGATCCAACAATTTTTTTTGGAGCCGATGGCCATATGGTCAATGGTATGCGCCCTTTTCTGGCGACAATATGAACTTTGTTTTATCCACGTTTACCCTCAGAACCATTTTCGCCTCCTTAGCCTCTATACTTATGAATGTATTGCAATGAAGTATGCGATTCTTATTATAAATATCCACTCTTTATTTTGACTTATTATGTATACCACACTGATAGATTACAAGACTGATAGATTACAAAACGTTAGATCGGCAGCTACGCCGATGCCAGAAAGAAAGTAACCAACAACTTTTTATTTCAAACAGACGTCAGGTCAATGTCACATTTAACAGTGTTGCCAGCTATGGAACTCTTTCAGTGTTGCCGCCACTGGGCTCCGCCCCTAGATACAAACTATCGGTAACGCGCCGGGAAATGCACACGTCGACCCGATTTCGTGCTCTTTGTAGAAAACAGGGGACCTAATGTAAATGATGATGTTTTAGAAGCTGTCTCCAAAGGTGTAGCTGATGAAAATTTATTTGGCTGTGGTTGCTTAACATTCGATGATGGTACTGATGTACTCTTAGCTGAATCGTTTTTGTCCAGAAAAGCAGCTTTCAAACGATCCACGGACACGTTGACTGATCGTCGATACATCTTCAATTTAAAAAAACTTTTGTCCTCGCTGTATTACCACGAAAGGACCTTCGTACAGAGGTTCCAGGGGCGAGTGAACTCGGTCTATGCGTACGAAAACGTGTTTACAGCTCTGAAGATGTGGTTGTACGAAAATATCCTTCATGTCGTGACAAGATGTATGATTTGGTTTTAATGACTGCATGTGACTACGGAATTTTTTGATAAAATCCGTCTCGTTTGCAGCAGATTTCTTGTGATGAAGGAACTCTCCCGGAATTCGCAGGGATGGACCCAAGAGCATCTCGGCTGGACTAGCGCGTAGCTCTTCCTTCCATGTCATCCGTAGCCCAAGCAACACCAACGGCAAGGCATCACTTCAATCACTCGTCTGATAACATTTGATTGCCGCTTTCAGAGTTTTATGCCAGCGCTCGATCAAGCCATTTAACTGAGGGTGGTACGCAGTAGTTTTAAAATGTTGTACGCCCTATAATCTCATTAACTCCTCAAACACAGTTGCCTCGAATTGAGGACCTTGATCGCTTATTATACGAAATGGAACACCGAAAAGCGCTAACCAACCACTAATTAAGGCCTGAGCAACCGTCTCCGCGCTGATGTCTTGTATCGGGATTGCTGTCGGCCATCTTGAGAACTGATCTACACAAGTCAAGCAGTAACGATTGCCTTTGGAGACAGGCAGTGGACCGATAATATCTATATTTATATGGTCAAAGCGATGGTCTATTCGTCCGTAGTCACCCAGCGCTGATCTGTTATGTTGTTGATCTTTGTTGCGCTGACAAGGCACGCAAGTGCGCACATATTGAGTGATATCCTTCGCCATCAAAGGCCATACAAATCGTTGTGAAACCAGCTTGTGCTTTGCTTTCCGGCCTGGATGCGCTAACTCGTTTTACTTTTGGATCACTTGGCGACGGAGCGTAAGCGGAACAAAGGGTCGAATCCTATCCTCGGACGCATCACAGTATAAAACTTGTGTTGAATTCGGAATGGTAATGCGTTTAAGCTTAAGCGATGATTTAACTGAGCTTTGAGCTCACGATCTTGATTCTGCTGCGTTGCTATGACTTCGAAGTCTAAAATGCTGACGGCATTGATGCGAGAGAGCAGATCTGCAACTGTGTTATCTTTTCCAGCGAGGTGTTGAATATCCGTGGAAAATTGGCTTATGTAATCGCCAGTTGGCGAGCTCTTCTTGGTGGCGTTTCTTTCAATTTTTGCAAAAATCAATGGCTTATGATCACTGAAGATAGTGAATTGCCTCCCCTCCACCATGTACTGGAAGTGTGTATGCCTAGGTAGATCGCCAAAAGCTCACGATCATACGTGGAATAATTCTGAAGTGCAGGGTTAAGCTGTTTCAAATAAAAACCTAAAGGTTTCCCTTTACTAGTTGCTGAACGACGGCACCCACTACAGTGTTAGAAGCATTGACGGTTACTGACAGAGGTGCATCAGGAGAGAGGTAGAATAACAACGTGGCATTCGCGAGTTCATCCCTGCACGCTTGGAAAGCTTCAATCGTTTCCACTGTCCACTCGATTGGCGTAGAATCATTTTTTACGTTGCCTTTCATCAAAGTCTGGAGCTTGCTTTGGTTAATAGTAGCATTGGGCAAAAATGCCCGAGAAAAGTAAACCGTTCCAAGAAACTTTTTTAGCTTCCTCGCAATCCCCAGTCGGGGAAAACTACGCACAGCGTCCACTTTTTCCTCTAATGGTTGAAATCCTTGAGCATTAATCTTATGGCCAAGGAAAGTAACTTCCGTTTGTGCAAATTGGCATTTGCCGGCATTGATCGTCAAGTTGTAATCGCGTCGTTCAAAAACTGCTCTAAAATGTTGTTCGTGCTCTTTTTCACTTGTAGATGCTACACAGATATCGTCGATATAGGCAAATACGAAGCTGAGGCCTTTCAGCGCGTTATGGATGTACCGCTGGAACGTTTGCGCGGCATTTCGCAACCCAAAAGTAATATGGCAGAACTCGAACAATCCGAAAGGTGTCGTTATTGCGGTCTTTGGCACATCGCTGGGTTCAACCGGTATCTAACGATAAACGCGCTGTAGGTCTATCACCGAGAAGATGTTTTTGCCGAAGAATATATGCGTAACATCGTGCAAAAATGGATTTGGGTACCGACCAGGGACTGTCTTGGCGTTTAATGCCCTGTATTCGCCACAGGGCCTCCACGGACTTGTCCGGTTGCTACTCGAGGGCCTGCAAAAACCGTGCGCCATTTTGGCAGCTTCAAGCCTTTCTCCTGCCAACCTACGAGGTCGTGCAAACACCGCTGATCCGGATTCATATTGTGAGCTGGGTGAATTTTTTATTGGTTGCATAAGACAGAATTCTCACAGCCGCAGTTGGAATTGACTCCCCTTTCGCTTGAAGCTTAGTTTTACTATCGAGCAGGACCCCTCTCTTGACGTCCACCAACAAATCAAATCGCCGCAGAAAATCCGAGCTAATTATTGGTGTTGATACATCAGCTACAATAAACGTCCATTCAAAGATTCGTCTTAAGCTAAATGACAATTTAAGGCGGCGTTCACCATACGTTCGAATTGTTGAACCATTTGCTGCAAACAACTTTACACTTGTATTGTGATCGCTCTTATCTTTTGGCCTTGGTGGTAATACTGAAACGTCAGCTCCAGTGTCGATTAAAAATTTATAATTTGTGCCCTCGTCACGCATTGTGAGACGCAAAATGCGAATGGTGTCTTCTGGTCCACTGGGCGAGGGGCCAGAAGTGCTGTCTAGTTTTTTGTGTCAGAAGTGAAGCTGCAAAGTTTACGACACTTGTGTGCATCATTGCCGAATCTACCATGATACCAACATACGCTTGCTGTTGCATCACCTTTGTAACGTGGGCGTCGATTTTTCATAAAACGACTAACCGAGCGTATGCGAATAAGTTCATTTACTTGTTCTTCCAACCGTGACATGCGAGCGGAGAATCCATTTACATTATCGCCACCAGATGTACTACTTGAAGAAGCCATCGTTATCTGTCCTTCCAATATCTTGTCAGCCAATTTCGCTAATCCTTGCAAATCGTCATTCGAAGCCTGTAATATAGCTCGTGCATGTGGTGGTAGTCGCAGTGACTTGAGAAAATCATCACTAACACTGACTTTTGCCAAAGCACTTAGCTCGTTCAGCAACTTAGTTGGAGAGTCGGAGATCAATGTCGGAGAGTAACTTCTGGATTTTTTTTTGTTCACTTTCACAGAAACGTTCTATTATGCTTCGTTTTAGGTGTTCGTACTTGTCGCTGGATGTTTGATTCAATGGCTGCGACGACCGTGTGAATTTTTGTGAGGTCAGCTGTAACACCTGCAATGCCAAATTGTGCTTCGACCGGGGCAAACTAAATTTCTGGTCTCTCTGCCCAAAATGATGGCATTTTAACTGAAACTTTGTTTATCTGTATCTCTACCGGCGGATTTATTGTCCCTTGCTTGTTTGCTCTAGCAATACTTGCAGCATCTGCCCCTATCTCTTCGCTTACAGACATGATTTGAGACTCACAGGATGAATATTGTTGTGTTCGTTTTAAATATGTATGGGTCACCACTATAACAATGAAGTATGAGATTCTTATTATAAATATCCACTCTTTATTTTGACTTAATATGTATACCACACTAATAGATTACAAGACTGATAGATTACAAAACGGTAGATCGGCAGCTACGCCGATGCCAGAAAGAAAGTAACCAACAACTTTTTATTTCAAACAGACGTCAAGTCAATGTCACATTTAACAGTGTTGCCAGCTATGGAACTCTTTCAATGTTGCCGCCACAAATGGTTTATTTACTACTCTCTGTGTTGGTCCAATCACATCCGCATACGGTTAGGGATTTTTGCACCATCTATCCCAAAGCCATGATATAGAAGTAATAAAACAGTAAGTCATTGTGTCCTAAGCCTTTCTTAACATTAAAGGTCTTAACACGGACTGCCTATATTTATCTTTACAGGCTCTCATTCTCTAACCTGGCGATATCCAGTGTTTCAACTGCTTTCTACACATTAATTGTGCTTATAATTCCACCACGTGGTAAACGTCGGGCACTGGTCAGTGTCCATCCGAACTCGATTTGCTAAACTTATAAGCGCGAGTGCTGACCATTCCCCCGATGAAATCAACAGTGAAGAAAAAACAAGTGAGACCTACTCCGACATATTTCGAGTTCAGGCCAGTATGGATTTCCGAGACTAAGTCAGGGAATGTTAGGTCTCTTAACAGGTCACGTGTGGCCGAACAACAAGCGGCGGCCCTAGACACCTGTAAAGCAGCCATAACTGCCATCCAAGAAATGCGATGGAATGGACCGGACAAAAAGAGGAAAAACTGCGACATTTACTGCGGTGATTGTTATCAACGACAAAAGTAGCGCTCAAGAGGTCTTGAGTTTCTGGCATGTGAACGCGCACGTCGTAGCAGAATTACTAAGTTTGGCAACATTAGCCTTTTATGCGAGCACCTCTCCAGATAGGAGAAAGATGACGATGCCAAAAATAGATTTTGCAACCTCCAATACCTAGGAGCAACGCAATAGCTATGAAATAACAATTTTCCTCGGCGATATTAATGCAAAGCTAGGAAGAGAGGGCATCTTTCGCAGTACTGTTGCAAGGTTTATTGACGATGCAAAGCACTACTCCAGTATTATGCATGTGCGACCATTCCGCATCGACTCGGACCATTGTTGGAGCCAAGGAACAAGGACTGAATTATAAGCACAATTGATGTGTAGAATGGACCAAGGGTTGTGGATATCCCGAACAATGTCAAGACAAGCTAATACTGTGAGGAATTTCGATGTCAGACGGCTTCAATCACAAGAGATCGCCAAATTCTTTTCCGATCGAGTCTCTCTTAATCTCTTAAGCGGTATCTCGATGCCAGCATCAAGCATCGGAGACCAGTGGCAATACAGCCAGAAAGTCATCAGAGATTCCGCTTCTAATGTGCTGGATTTTACTCGACCACCACGATGAAACCCCTGGTTTGATGACGAATGCCGCCAAAGAGGACACGCAACACCAACGTCTCGGACAGAACGTCACCTTCGACAGGTACAACTTTGAGGTAGTTAAGGACTTTGCCTACTTACGCTCCGCTATAAATTCAGACAATTCTTCAAGTAATTTCCGGTCCCATCTGCATTGACGGTAACTGGAGGAGAAGATACAACGACGAACTGTATGCACTGTACAGCGACATCGACTTACTCAGAAGAGTGAAGATCCAACGACTGAGATGGCTGGGTTATCTAGAGCGAATAGAAACCAACGCTCCGGTTCAAAAAGTCTTCAAATCCGCCGCCAAGGGGCACCGCAGTAAAGGAAGACCAATACTCAGGTGGCGCACTCAAGTGAAAGGGTAGCTCATCCAACTTAGCGTGCGAAACTGGAGGCAGCTAGAAAAATATCGAGCTGGCTGGAAACGCTTATTGATTGAGGCCCAGGTCGGTAGCGCCATCTTAAGTCAAGTAAGTAAGTAGGGTTGGATCATCTTGCACAATTTTGGTGCCATAGCTTGGGCACTGAGCTCAGAGCATTCGTCCTTGGTGCTGTCTTTCTAATCGTCTGTAAATGCATAAATGTATAGCTAATTACGACAATGATACTGAAGGATTACAGAAAAGATGCCAACCTCTCGGAGTCTAAGGAAGGTATTAGTTTGCTATGCTGTCATAATGGAGGTTCATTCCATTTGCCATTATGCCCATTTGGAAATGAGTTGCAGCAACCTTGCTCAGATATTGACGTTTTTTCATCTGGTGAAACTCTTGTTCTTTCTTTGTAGTGTCGACCGAGATACCCGTATATATGTACACCTCAGTTGAAACTACTACGAATAATGAAATTTGTGTAGGCTATGGTCTCCCACCGCATTAGCAAAGATGCCCGCCTTTCTTAAGTGACATCGACAAACGTACTCTTGATATCCAGAACACTTACAACAGACTCACACTCTGTAGTACATGTCATAGATTTTAATCTTTTTTTGACTGGTCAATCCTACAGCTTCTTCTGAATAGAACATTCGCCAGTTATCTGGCTTTACGCCATTTGCTCAAGAAACGAATGATGCACACGTCATTCTCCTGTTTGCGTTTTGCAGATCCTTCAACAGTCATCATCTTACTTGATTCTCAACAAAAAGAGTTGTTACCTGATCAGGTAGTCAGAAAAGAAGTAGTAAATAGGTTGTAATTCAAGTCCTGAGTCAAGGTATGAGTCGGCGTGTCGACCTAACCAAAATCTTCTTTCCTACTCCAGTCGTCAGCATTCCAACGTTCTATAACACTTGTTCGGTTTTCAAGGACAGACATTATTTCTGAGCTTCCGAGCTAGTAACAAGACTGTTATACTCTGCAACAAAAGTGGATCCATTTTGGCGGCTACACAGGAGTATATAGTTGGTAACTGACGTGTTTTGCCTTTTTGCGAGGCTTAAAAATCGAGCATAAGTTTAGCCAATACAGCTTTCAATGTGATTCTCAAAGGTTATTTGTTTGTCGACTCACATTCACATTCGAAAGTAGTGAATTGCATTGCTCACGCGGACCACCGAAGTCATAATGTTCAGAAGAAGTTCCCACGCGAGCCATCGATTCCCTTTAATGACAATCATTTCGGTTTTTTGAGGAGATGCTTAAAGCCGTAATTTAACATTGAAACCTGCTATTGCCTTCCTTACGAAATGCCGCCGACACGCTCAGTGCAACATCGTCCGTAAAGCCGATCAGTCTGATTCCTGGAGGTATTTCTAGAAGAGGATGGTCGACGTTCCCGAGGATTCAGGAATCAGGGACCAGCGTCGAGCTCTGGGCCACTCTCCATGTCATCGGCTTCCCTCACCGTCCCTCCATTGTATCGTACTAAAACACTCGATGCTAGGAACACTTATTCAGCATCTTTCGAAGGTCTTTCGGATTTCGAGTTTTCCACCCGCGTTGAATGCGTTCTAGAGTCGGCGCAAAACTTGTCGTGTTGGCAATAGCCATGCACGTCGAACGGTCCTCGAGGAACCTAAACTGACTATCGGTGAGATTGCAGCACTCGTTTATGCAGCATTTGCAAGATTTTCCTGGCGACCGACGCAGTTAGGGAAATGGTTCGGCAAATACAAAAGAACGAAGCGTTGGAGTTTCCTGCGTCTGCTGAACAATCCGCACCCACGATTTTTAATTACAGCTTACATGCGGCCACTTTACCAAATATCAGCTTTATCTACCTTTTTAATTCCTAGTCTAAACTTATTGACAAAACAAAGCTGAAGCACAAACAGCAATTAAAAATGCTTTCAGATGAATTGAATGCAGAAAGTGAGCAAGATGCAGTGGGTATTAACTTTTAGTTGTTCAACTGCCCACAGGCATTCTCCCAATCACACATTTTGACAACATGTCTTGTAGTAAAAAATTATCCAAAATACAAGCACCTAAGCTTGTTATAGTTATTGTCAATGAAATCATATCCTCCAAACCACTGAAACAAAGTCAAAAGCATCTCCGAAGTCTGGATAGAAAGTAACATATCTGCCACTCAAATCTGACGAACATTTTCTACATCAGATTCCTCTATCACATGCCCTTCTTCAGAAGAGGAAACTCACAACTTAATGAGGCAAAAGTCAATTCTCCACCCCATCCAGCAGCTTAACATGTCAAATCCCAGGGATTCACTGGGTGCTTTCAAATAACACAGACAACCAGCCATCTCCTTAAGATACCATCACCCCAAAACGATAGAAATTCTTGTCCAGTGAAATTAGAGAATAATTCCACCAATTAGGAACATTTAATGAGCATTTCCTAATTGACATCGAAATAGGACATTCCCCAATGTTCCTACAAGCCTCCAACTCCAATTCAACAGAAGCCAACTGAAGAACAGACCAACAAAAGCAAAGGGATTATCTGCGAGTCCATATCTTCCTGCCAGGTCATACATCATCGCATTAAGCAAAACCCAACCAATTGTGAACATTACTTCCGGAGGAGGCTACATTTTCTTTCCTCATACCACACCAAACCATCCCACCCATTCTATCCAATTAAGATGGTATCACAAGTGCTTTACAACCGCTACTGCATCTAATTAGGAAAAGTATCTACGAATTAACTTCTCCAAATGTGGGCCCATAACTCAAATGATAACCGAAATCGGATTAAATTAAGTATCATGTATCTGCAGTGAGATGGCGCTATTTCCCCGCCACATGGAACACCAACATATCATTGGCGCAAACCATGATCAGCATTTGTACCACGAAAACCTCACAAATGTTCATTTGCAATCAACAGCTGAGTGAGTATTTACGCGCGAAAACTGTGACAGCTGTCATAAGCACAGGAAGCAACTAGTTTTTGTTTAAAATTCTTTCGCGCCGGTTTGGTTTTCGTGTAAAGAATTGTGGTAAACACTTCGGTTAATTGTTAATTATTCAAAAACAATGTCAATTTTGCTAGCTGATATTGATGCCACTTGTGCTGCGTTGGGTTACAGTGATGGCAACAAGTATCAAGCGGAACCAGATGCCATTCAGGGATTGAAGGTAAGTCCCTTGTCTCCAAACACTGAAATCTTAGTCTTAAATTTTGTTCTTTTCAAAGCACCTCATTTGGATCCTTCGTCGGGATTTGGATAATCACGAGTATCGTCGTCATTTGGGTCGTGCCAAGGTTTTGCAAACTGATTTGGTGCTCATGCTGCCAGATTACATGGACGACGATGAGTTTGCTGATGTTCTGATTCGGTTGTTGGTCATTCTTACAAATCCAACATTGCTGCTGTTTAGAGATGGTGCACCAAAGGATGGCCATGGAAGGAAAGTTTTCATGGAACTGATTGACATTCTGCAGGGCTATAAATCGGCTTTCACCGTTGACAGAATTTGGGCTGCGCTGTCGCTAAAGTTGCAGAAAGTTTTGGAAATGGTAAGTTACGGGTGATGGGAGAGTAACGAACTATTAATCAGGAGTGTAAGAGTATGTACATTATGTGCGGAAACTATCACAGTTACGTTACAGTTCAATTGCAAGATTAGTGTAGGGCGAAAGGTGAGAACCTCCAGAACACTCCAGTGTTTGCCGTGTTGGATTTGGGTGGAGGATCTTATTGTAAATTATATCCAAGAAATAGTTATTTTATTTGTTTTTTGTTTTCTCGACTAAATGTCTATAGAACACGTGTTTCAACAGGTCATTGTCTGAATTTCGAGGGTTGTCGCTAATAACTTCAAATACTGCTTTGGAAAACGTGGTCCGACTCAATGGGTTGTGCTGAATTGGGTTCGAATTTAACTTCTTCATGAATGTGAATGCAGGCACATAAACGAGTATATAAAAAGGCCCTCAGTCCCAATTAGATCCAAAGTACTGTCGAATTTTCCTTAGAAGCAACGTAGATACAACAATATTGATCAGCTAGGGGGAGAACATGTACATATGTAAGTGTATTCCTAAACATTATTCTCTAATGCTTTTGTAGCCTCTTTATTCAAATTGTATGCCCTGTCGGAATTGATTGTTTTGACGCTTGTCTTTATGCATATTTTTCTGTGCTTTTTTTTTGGAGATTTTTCAGTGCTACAGGAATTTTTCAAAGAAAGAAACAGTGGTAACCTACGAAAAGTCTTCGTCTAATCTCGACTATGATGTGATGGCGTCTTTACGGTCTATTTTCATGGATGAGCATACTGCTCGCTGTTCATCATAAGTAGTAACTCATTTTGTGTTTATGTTGGAGATTGTTTGTTGAGCAGTTTATACAGCCAGTTTTTAAGTGATTCACAAAGAGTACGTCAGCATCTTATCAACGTTTTGAAGGGGTCGGGAATCTAGAATTAAAAACCGAACAACATTATGAAAAATGGATAAATCTACATACATTGAACAGCTTCATTTTATTCAAATCAAATACCGTAATAGAGAGACCAACCCTGGTTTGCATATTCCAGTATGAACCTAGCGAAGTTAAGATAAAGAGATTCCGTGACGTGAAGGTATGTGAATTTGTTTTCAAAAAGCCAAGAGCAGCACTGCAACTTTTGATGATGAAATCAATCTGAAAATGAAGACTGAGTTCAATTGAGGTAACGTCACGCCAGAAAATTTTTCGTGCGAGTCGTGGGACGTTATGACGGATTGATAGATTTCGTATCATTTTTAGATTTTCATTCAGCCCCTTCTTCGTCTTGAACTTAAACTTCTATTGCTTTTTGCAATGAATTTTCTGACTTTGTTACACATATCGAAATTAACTGATCAGCTGAACATTTTTTCACTTCCTAATGTGCAGTGTTTGGCGAATGCGTGTTGTTCTTATAAGTTCACGTTACCTTACACCTTTTGAGGTTTGTAACATTTCCATTTCCGACGCTGTTATTTCTCCTTTATACTTTTCGTACATCGTGCGGAATCGCAAATAGTGACTTAGAGCTGGGCAAACGATTTTTGTGTACAAAAAATCTTTAAATTTATGTCACGAAGCACTGAGGAGCTTTTGGTCCTTATGTATGATTACGTCATCCTGATTTGTCTTCTTAATCATTTGGCTAATAACTTACAGTTTCCTCAAAGTCAGCCACTTAATGCTGTTTTCATCAGCGGAATGAAAGGAAGCCATTCCGGTCTCGTCAATGTGTTGCTTCAATAAAAAATCTTGAACGTTGCTTAACAGCTTGAATTTTTTTTACTTATTCCTGTTGTACTTTCGTTTAAGCGTCATCTTTCATATCGCATATCAACATTATATACCCTTCAGGCGCTTTTTAAGATCATAGCGCTGTCCATATAATTTCCTTGGAAACTTTATAGAACGAAATCAATGAATACAGGTCTCGTCATATGATGCGCTGCCTTTTACAACCCCATTGCGTTGCCAACCTTTCTTGTACTTTCCCCCTCTGCCTGCTTTTAAGTATACGGTTGTTTGCAACAAGAAAGCTTTTCCTCTTCTGGTTAGGCATTCGAATGTCTCTCATAATTTTATTTACCGAAATCGAGCGTTGTTTAAGTCCAGACCCGGTACCTGTATTGACTGCTGATGCTGTGCTTCAATTCCTATTGCACATGTTCTCCAAATCAATTGATTGGCCTCTTTTTGCAAAGTCTGTAACCACCATCCACTTTGTGCTTCTGAAAGTCAATTCAAATAAAATAAATTTATGATTAAGATTTCGATCAAACTTTTATTTCAATGCATTGTTTGGATCTTGCCATTATGAAATAATATCGGGTGTCACATATGTAATTCACGCAAAATGTAATTTTGATACAAAATACAGATTTTTAAATAGAATGCTTAATTTTTTTTATTGATTCACATCGGATAAATGGCCGCCACGACTTTGCTGCCAAGTACGTATTTTTTTATTGAAATTTTCTATGACCGTTTCGCATAATTTGCTCTTTCAAGGCGTTGGTGATCGAGGGCTTGTTTGCATAGACCTTTGACTTCAAAAAACCAAAAAAAAAAAGAAGTCCATTGGCGTTAATCGCAAGATCTGGATGGCTAATTCTGGTCGCAAAAACGGCCGATTACACGATTAGGAAATGACTCATGCAGTAATTGAATTGTTTCTCTGCCTGTATGGCGTGTGGCATCGTCTTGTTGAAACCTCATGTTGGTCACATCTATAACTTGTAATTTAGGCACTAAAAACTGAAGAAGAAAGGTCTGATAATGCCTTCAGCCCAGAATCCGCACCAAAAAGTCATGCATTGTGGATGCATTTGCTTCTCAACAATTACTCGTAGGATTTCTGAACCCCAAATGCGGCAATTTGGACGATTAACAAAGCCATCAAGATGAAAATGAGCTTCATCACTGAACATGATTTTGTTCGACTGTAGCTGACAAATCTTCATTATTTTTAAAATGTTGCTCTACAATGAAAATGCGTTGATCTTTCGTATAGCGGTCTATTTTTTACTAACCCCGAAATGTCAGCTGACACATTGTTATCTCTTTTTCCATTGTCATCAATGTACTGTTAAATTGCGCGAGTTATGGGACACCCTTTATAATTGAAATGTCCTGCACGAGGTTTCTTGCAGGACTTGATTGTGATAAGGTAATTGTCGATAACTTGGATACATATCGGCTATAACTTCATAATAATCTGCGTCAGAAGTTTGCACACAATTGTGCATAAAGAAGATCTTTTGCATAGCCCCACAAAAAGTAATCCACGTTCATATCTTTGATTTGAGGTCAAATCATTTTACTTAACATTTGACTATAGCGAGGAGAATTGACGTTGACGGCTTCACTTCGAATAAGTATGGACTAATGATACCACCAAACTGAATAGCACACCATACAGTGACTTTTTATCGATGCAATGGTCTTTCGATAGTTTCTTGTCTATTCTCACTTCTCCATATGCAAAGATTTAGTTCTAGTTTTGTTTATGCAACAATTTTGTTTGAAAATTAATTATTAAACTGCTGATATACAAGCACTCAATCATATGTTCTACGCATTCCGTGGTCCGTTAGCTACAATTCTCGAGTGAGTTGAACTTTATAAGGGCGTAGATGTAAATTCAAATGCAAATTATGCCATAGTGTGCCGTAAAACAAGCCAAAATGCTATGCTCGCCATGAAATGGATAGATTTGGATCTTCTTCAACACTTTCACAAATGGGAATCATATTTTCTTGTAGAGTGTGGATTTCGATGTTAGATAGAGCTTAAGACATCTGAACAAAGCCAGTCTCTTCGATTTGCCTATAGTACGCTCAGATGGACGATTATGTAATCTGCCTACCTACCATCGTAATTTTTGTTTTCTGTGTGGTAATCCGATATCGTTTTATTGTCCAGTAGACGAGGAACGACTCAAGTCGATTTTTTTGGCAAATGAAGTGCTATCACTAAATTACGTTTCATTTGCAAGTCCAAAGCGTCAGTTGGTGTTGCTTATATTTTAAGAGATTTCTTTGACAGACAGTTGAATGGCAAATCAATGCTGAAGAGCGTTTGGCATTTCGATTTGACGTTCCAAAGATGCATCAGTTTGAAGTTGGTTACACCTTAATTGAAATACCCTGTAGTTGAAGAAGGCGTTTTTTGTATGGAGATACCTGAGAAGATTTTTCGGTGGGTGTATAACTGTTTGACTTGCCGACGGTCCTGCCAATTCATGTAAGTTGTCGGTATCTACTGAATATTCTCTTCTTCTTCTTATCCTTTTATTAACCCTTTCCTCGTTATACGAACTTATGGGTAACGAGTTTCCCATTTTTACTGCATCGCTGCTGCTCCGCTTATGGGGTTGGCTAATGTCGCAGACCGCAGAACGCGTCTACATAAAGCTCGGTCCTGGATCGCTTCAGTGGTTAACCCCAGACGTTGTTGCGCATTTGCCATCTGAGAAATCCAGGAATTCTTTTTCCGACCTCGTTTTCTTACAGTTGGAGTGACCGTAGTTGATAGTGCCTTTTTAACCGGATTTTCCGCAGATCTTCTTTGAACGTGGCAATACCAGCTTATTCTATTCGCCTCAAGCTGTTCGGTTACTGAATTCTTTATATGTAGACTTCTTCTTATACGCGTAGATCTAATATAATCGCGTTTAGTGACTCCACTAGACATCCTTAACATTTTCATTTCCGCCGCCGTCATTTTGTTTTTAAACGCTTCGTATATTGTCCAGCACTGTGAACCGTATATAAGACTGGTCTAACAACCGTGGTGTAGAGTTTTCCCTTTAATTTAAGTGGAAACTTTCGGTCGCAAAAGATTCCCGAATTTTCCCGCCATTTCATCCATCCCACACTCACTCTGTGGTTTACGTCGTCGTCACATTTCGCTTCCATGTTAACGATTGATCCTAAGTACTTAAAGATAGTGCTTTTCGGAAGAACTATTCCGTCTAACATTATATCCGGAACAGGTCGCAATGGATGCGCAAATGGGCACGTCAAATGCTCCGTCTTTGAACGACTTATTTTAAACCCGTTTCTCTCTAGCGCATTTCTCCATGAATCTAAGGCGTTCTGTAAATCTTCGACGTTATCGCTAAGTATAACCGCGTCGTCAGCGAAGAGAATTGGCGTTACATTTACTTCGCGCATGCAGTCTTTTAAAAGATAGTCGAATACTACGTTAAAGAGGAAAGGGCTAAGTACGCTTCCTTGATGCACTCCGACATTAACTGGAAATTCTCTCGTTAGTCCAGCAGAGCTTTTAACCGCAGTTTTCACGTTTCCGTACATGTCTTGTATTATTCTAACATACGTTTCCGGTACTTTTTGAGACCTCAGCGCGGCCCATATGAGATCCCTAGGCACTCGGTTGAATGCTTTCTCGAGGTCGATAAATACCATGTGTAGATCCTTAGACGAATCTCGGTGCTTTTCCATTATTATTCGTAGGCTTTGGATGGCGTCCACCGTCGATCTTCCTTCAACAAATCCACACTTGCTATTATCGAGCTTTATTATTTGCCGAAGACGTTCGTTTAAGACTCTTTCGACGATTTTCATTGTGTGTGACATAAGCTTGATCGAACGGTAGTTGTTGCATTCTCGAGTGTCGCCTTTTCCTTTGTATAATGGAACCAAGAAGCTACTTCTCCATTGATTCGGCATAGGTTGTCCACATTTTAATTTATTTAAAAGTTTCGATAGCCAAACGCTGCCAATCCCCTCCATCTTCGACCAAAACTCTGATGGAATGCTGTCTGGTCCCGCCGCTTTCCCCCGCTTCATTTTTCCAATTGCTATACTTATTTCTTCAATTGAAAAGTCCGAAACTTCCTCCTCGAATAGACCAGCTGTCGGCACGATATCACGTGGAAACTGTTTGTTAAGCAACTCCTTGCAGTATTCAAGCCACCGGTCACAAATTTCCTTTTCATTTGTTAATAGGCGACCGTCTGCGTTTTTGATGTATTTCGGCGAGGTTATTTCCATTGAATTTTTTCGCCTCTGTGCAGCGAGCTTAAAAATATTTGGCATTTTAGTACTGTACGACGTTTGAACTTCTTGGATAGCTTGTCTTCTATCCACCGATCGTGAGGATATTTGTTCCAACTCCTGGTACAGGTTTTCCGCTTCTGCCGCTCGAGTTCGCGCCAGGACTTTCTTTGCGATCTTTTTAAGACGCTCGTATTCAAGAGCCAGTCGAGCTTTTTCGATATCGTCGCTCCGATCGCATTTTGTCCACGCTTGGAATGCACTCTTCTTGTTGGCCACAGCTCGTTTGGTTTCGTCATTCCACCACCATGTTTCTTTGCCGACGTAATGGTATTTCGATATAGTCCCCAGATGGGACTTTGCGAGTGTTATGCATTCCTCGTGCATGCTGTTCCACATTTCTTGCGGGCTAAGTGAGTCTGCTATACCATTTATATTTTGAAGTACTTCTTTAGCCAGTGCGATAAATCTTGCGCTTCGTTCCTTCGATAAATTATACCACCGGATTTTTGGCTTTCCAAACGATGCCCGTGTTTTCGGTGGTTCCGCTGTGAAAAATTCTGTAAAGAGCAGATGGTGTTGGCTTACTAGCGATTCTCCAAGTATTACTTTACAGTCCTTAACACAGTTTCTCATCGACATTTTGCAGAGGTGATAATCTATTTGCGTTTCGTGGCCTCCGCTGCTATAGGTGATGAGATGTCGTTGATGTTTAATAAACATTGTATTTAAGATGGTTAAGCCGTAAGCCCTACACGCTACAAGGATGTCTTCGCCAGCTGAATTTCTGGTTCCAAAGCCTTTACCGCCGTGGCAGTCCTCATAATCAACATTTGTTTCTCCGACGTGACCATTTAAATCTCCGCCTACGAAGAGCATCTCATCGATAGGTATATTTCTAAGCAAATTACCGAACTCTGACCAAAATGTATCTTTTTCCGATTGGTCGCATCCATTTTGTGGAGCGTACGCGCTAACAATGTTCCACGTTTCAATGTGTATGACGAGTTTAACACTCATCAAGCGGTCGCTTATTTTCAAGATACCAACGATGTTGTTTAGAAGATCCGCTCCAACAACGATTCCAACACCGTTTCGTCCATTGACCGTTCCATGGTAGAACATCTTAAATACCTTTGTTTTTAAATCTAGAAAACGCGCTTTATTTCCTGTATTACACCACTTCGTTTCCTGTACGCACAGGATTTGTAGAGTTCTGCGACGCATAATCGCTTCCAGTTCTAAACTTTTTGAGGTCATCGATCCGACGTTCCAACTTGCAAACCGAAGTTTAGGAAAATATTTTGGAAACTTCATTTTGCCCGCCCCCGGAATCCGTCGGGCTCTGACACAAGCACTTCTGCTTGCTCTGGGATCACCTGAGTGCGTTGCAACCGTGGTGCCCAGCGGGGTAGTGCTATTAATTGCGATCATTTCCATGAAGTTTAAAGTTTGAGTGGTTTGACACTTGTATGCTCATTTCGAATTGATTGACTGTTCTTTTACCCCACCGGTAGTCTCCAGACGTGGTATCTACTGAATATTCTACTTCACTGATAGATAGATCTCCGTAAAAGGAGAAGATGAGATAAGCCAGATCAAAACATATATTGTCAAAGTTTATGTATGTAGGCTGCGTTGCGAAAAAAAGCTCAGGCACACTTGAACCGCTTAGTGCGGCGGAAGCTAAAAGTGCTATGACGCATTCTTTAAAAGGCGTTAGCGGTTTGACTTTTTTTAGCACATCTATTCCGCTTTTCCTAAACGAAACATTGAGGAACGCTTATAAAAAATACAATACTCCAAAACTTTCGCCACTGGATAGCGTCTTTCACACTTGCGGAATTCGGCCTCTGGTGGGTAGTGCCGATAATCGGTCCTATTTTTGCAGGCCATAAATATGTATCTTGCAGTATTGGTCCTGGCAATATTTTCTTCTGAACTAGATGTAGCTTTCAAACACTTTACAGTCATAATTTTGTGGGGATATTTAGTGTTTTGGGCAAGCAAAAGTCGTCAGTTTAAAGATGTGTAATGTTGCGTGTATCACAACCTACGAAATATATAATGCGCTTCTTCGCCATAAGAGAACGCTCATCCCTTGGAACATTTAGAAAAAGAATCCGTCCATAGTTCTCCGGATATGTTCCTTTATAATGCAATGCAAGCGTTGCAGAAAGTTTTATCGCTTTTCCCTTCAGAACAACAGTGATAGCCTCAAAACCTTTAACTTCTAAGAAAGAGAAGCCTTGCGATTTCGAACTTCATTGGAAGATGCAAGAAGGTACAGAAAGGCATAAAGAGCATCTTGGCCCTCCCTACTTCTGGAGACAGATTGCCTGCTGATAGTTCACAATATAGTTTATTGTCATTCCAGTTTTTACTAACGATGAGCATGATTCTTCCTCGAAAAGTCTAAGTGAAAGCTCATGTCTTAAATTTCTTATACTGTCAGGAAATATATATCGCCTTAGAGGGTGTCGACGTGAGATACTACGTCCAAAGAAATAACAATATTCTTGAAGAAATAGATAAGTCACACCAGTCAGCTTATCCTTCTCGTAAAGTAAACAACCTCAGTTTTGAAAAGATTGACTGTAAACTCACATCTAGTAAATTTATCGTCGATCACGTTAAGCGCCGTCTTCGCTTTAGAGTAGTCGCGACGAGGGTAAGGTGAAAAGTTCTTGACCTGACATAATCTCCCTTGACTTCAACTCACTTGGTGCAGCGTGTCTCCACGTTAGTATTCATTTCCGCAAGTGAGAGTCTAGAAGGCTGTGAAAGTACTCGTATTCATCTACGGCTTTCTTAATTTCTACAGAAACAAGTTTTCTTCAAGTTAGGGAACAGATAGAAGTCTGGGAGTGCCAAATCAGGAGAATAGTAGGAATGCCGAGCAAATCGTAACCCAAATCCCGCGGTGTTCCCATCGCCAAAGTACCTTTGTATGCAGCTGGATTGTCCTGGTGAAAGATGATTTTTTTCTCCTTCAAACCAGGCCTCTTCTTGCGAATTTCGGCATCCAGCTGGTCACGAAGGTTGGAGTTATATTCGCCTGTAATTGTTCTGCCGTTCTCAAGGTAATCAGTTAACAGGATGCCTTTCGCATGCCCATAACCTATCCGGCAGATGCGATCGACTTCGCTTCCTTTGTCGCTGACTGTTTCGTTTTTGGCGTGTAGTAGTGGCCCATGTCTCATCCATAGTGAGAAATTGGTCGGATCCTTATTGAATCTTGGTCCAAAGATTGCTCCGAAAATCGTTTGCGGATTTGCTTTTGATCGGCATTCAGCAAATGCGGCACCCATCTTGCACAGAGCAATTTTTTGTGCAAGATTTTTGCCCCCTTCTTCTGATATCTCCATAGCCTCAGCTATCTCACCGACTTTCACTTGCACTTTTTCGATGGTTTCGGGTGCGGTTTCGGTTTTTGGCGTCCTTCATGTTGGTTATCTTCGAGGGATTCGTTAACGCCGCCGTCTTACACACGCCCAAGGTGAATTCCTTTTTGTCGAGTAAATTTTGGCAATCAGATTTTATTACGTAGTCTTGCAGGATCCTTCAAGTTGCATTTTCGGCTAAGGAAGCTAACGCAAAGCAGTTTTCCGAGCGACCAACTTGTCCACGCCCTTAAAGATGAAAATAGTCAGATTGATTTTGGGTATAAAGGTTTGGCCGGTACCACTGAGACTAGATAAATGTTTCAATTCTCCTGATGCACATGGGTTAAGTGAAAATCCTACTCCGCATTTGTTAGGACCGTTGCTCAAACTCCACTTGACTTTTACTCTTCCGTCTTCAATTAGAATTCCTCGAATGTTCCAACAAACCTTGACAAAACATCCGGTCTCAGCAATTTACCCTCTAACATTCGTCCTAACCCCCAATTGAATGGCTTATTCTCTGAAATTACCATCAAGAACAACAGACAATAGCTAACATTTACACATATCCTGCCTTCTGAATGTCCCGCTGACCTCATTCTAAAACTTCGAAACCACCAAAAACTAACAACAAAAAAAAAAGGAAACCGTCCCACGAATGGGTTAAAGCAATCAAGCCAAACTTTTACTTGGTAGGAGGAGTAGGTGAAATCAAAATTCAACTGCCACTCCATGAAAGGCATGCAGAAACAATGTCGCTACGTCCCTGGCTAATATGATCCTTACTCCCACCGTTCGGCGATTTGTTTTATTTGTTTCTTCCATTTCGTTGACTCCTGTCATGTTAGCCGTACTCCTTTTGCTGCCTTCGGATTTAGATTCGAGTTGGGTTTCGGATCCGGATTCGTACGAGTATCTGTGCGGTACCCTCGTAAAACCTCGACGCTACTGCTGCCACCAACCACTAAGCCCAATTTCCAGAATTTTGTTTCATTTCCTTTACACCGCTGGGGTGTTAGCAAGTACAACAGGACCACCAAACGACCAACGACCGACGACAACATGCTACATGGTAACTGGTAACTGGTAACTGTTTGCTGGTAGCTATTGCAGCACACACAATATAAAGGACTCAGAGTACCAAGGCACAATCTCTGACGGGCGAGAATGAATGTCGTGGACCCTTAGGTTAGAAAAAATTAAAATGAGAATTTAGATTCTGTTCCACAGGATAGCGCCTGAGGGTAAAAGGCAAAGGCCGATAAAAAAGTACAACGAATGCGAAAGAATCCTGAAACCATATTCCCACCCATAACGAGGGCACAAACTAACCATGTTCCCGACGGGGCATTTTCTCGCTGACCTAAAGGACATAAATTCATTTCGATGCCGATTTCATGGCGCTTATATCACTCTGGGGAGCTATTGTAAAGGATTTCATGTGTCCTACCATTTGTTTGTTCTTTTTTTTTTTTCTGTTTTGATTTCTTCTCCTAGATTGTCCTTTTTTGGGTAGCAGTTGTCCTCTCTCAACCCAACTCCTTCAATGCCCCAGTGGCTTTGGTGTCGAAAGTATTCTGCGTGGCCTTTAAATCTCTTTTCGTTTCATTTATGTTTCGATTGAATTGCGCGAAACAGATAGGATAAAATGTGCTGTCCGATGTTGATGTGGGAACCGAATTGGGTGCGTTAGATGAATCGAGAATATCAGCTAGCAAGGACTTGTGTGCTAGGTTGACCCACAATTGGAACGGGTACGAGTATTTTTTGTTTTCAAATGGAAAATTGATTCCTGCATCTTCGATTTACAATGGCACTTTTGTGTCCTATTGTGTTCGTGTTGTCCCATGTCATTGACAAGTTTAGGTTTATGTCAGTGGACATAAATCCTGCAGAGCCTTATTGAACGGGACATTCTTCGGAGTATGCGGAATGATTATAGATTTCATTTTGGCGCTCATTGAACATGATAGCTACCTACTGTTCTTTTCTTTGTTGAATGAAAGGATACTCCTCTTTAATTTGGTCTACATTGGAATTGAGAACAACTACTCGACATCTTGTTGACCTGAATTCTATAATTGCTTTGTGATTTTTACTGGTTGGTAACTGTGACGGCAATTTTTCGAAATTTAAACTTTAAGTTGAAAACTTACGGTTTTTGCTTAGTTGTTGGGTTGTTAGGACAATGAATTGAGCTAGTTGATTTGAAATCTCCTGAAACTCCAGCGAACATTTTCAATGGACAAATTCTTCTTAGCTTTATTGAACGTATTGATCGGATAAACACAACAGTTTTCCCCCAAGCTAATCGCGTCCCTTTTCACATGAGGGCACCACCTTGGGCGAGGTCCTTTTTTACCCCATTGTCCCTCAGGTATGTATTTGAAGACATTTCAAATAGTAAGTAGAGTTTATTTGTTCAACATATCCTCGCAATCAAAGCCAATGAATTCTGAACATCTTGACAACGTTGTTGTCGCTGTCTTATGCAGTTTACCTAATCAGAAGCATCTCACAATGAGCTGCAAAGAATGAAACTGCAAATGCGCTGAATAGCACAAGCCGTAGCTGGTATATCGCATCGGTTGTGGTGACGGATAAGGCCATTGAACGTGCTAGGCAAAGCTGCGTTTAGAATGCCTGCGTCCTCGGCTAAGGCTTCCATTAACATTTGGGCTTCATATGAGCATACTCTTAACTGCAGATGGCATGACTCTCCACGAATGCTTCCCGACGTCCCCACGAGGTTAGCGAATTACTTGCTGTCTCCTATGGTAAAATACTTTAGCTTGCCTACCGAACGCTTTCTATGAAAGGTATGATGATACTGAGGAGCCCTACCTCTGTGAATGTCCAGTTCCATGAGCATGAGATTAATTAGCATAATTAAATAATTTTGCAGGGTTTCTATCGGCTTAGACGGGTTTACTTTCTTTCAGCCTCGGCTATTTCGATTACATCTTGGTCAGATGGATGCAGTTGTTGTTGATCTTCATCTATGTTGAACAGCTGATGATTGGAATTGTAATAAATATTCGCTGTTTGTCGGTTTAGAGAAGTACTCATTCCAAAATCCTCGTCTGTCTCAAACCTATCCCTGCATGATTTTGTTTCTTATTTCTATCCTTTGCAAGTTTTTCTCCCTTCTTTCTTTTTCTTTCTGAAAGTTGATGATTTTCGCGTTCTAATTTCCTAATAGAGTTTGTTACCAGCCTGCTTGTGGACACTCTATGTAATACCAGGGATTCCGTTTTTGTGGTCAGGGGAAATCTGCCTCATCTGATGTGGAGTCTTAAGACGTTGGCTGACAATGTCGCCGCTGGTTCTTTGAATTGATGATGAGCTCATAGAACTCCTCGAATGTTTTTGAGAGACTGGAGGGGCTGGTGTAGCCACTTAACGTCATTGGCTATAACAACGTTTGGGTTCGAGTTGATGCTGGCTCCTTGCTGGACTATGCCCTGAATCGGTAGCAGTATGAACAATGTTGCCTTTGTGATGTTGATGTTTGAAAAACGCGTGCTACTATATTTACGATGCTATTTCGCCGCATCGCAAAGATGAATAACTGTTTTGCATTTTCGGAAGTGCTGTTGTGAAGGCTATGTTTTTCAACTTCCGTGTGATCTCTTTTGAGAAAGACTTTTGCTCTTTGTTTTGACGAAAGCGGGTGGCTCCTAAAAATTCATCTGTAAGTCGCAGATGATAAAAAGTGCTGGTTCCGTAAGAATTTTTTTCTCCTCTTTTGCTCACTTTTGAGGATGGGTTTCTTGTTGTTCATCCAGGAGGACCAACATTACAGTACAGCTTCGTCAAACTATTTTTGAAAGTCAGAGAGTTTCCCGAACAAGAGTGAATAACTACTAGTACTTCTAAAAAGATTTTAATAGCAGACCCGATGTAGGCCTTTCTTTTCCTCTTGCTGGCAATCATTGATGAGATTCACTGTTTCCCAATCATATTTTGCTCGGATTATTCCATCACACTTCTTGGACGGCACCGATATTAACTGTATAGCGATCTAAGGCCTATGCTAATTGTTCGGCTGCATGTAGACTGCCGCTATCCAAAGCCTACGAATAATAATGGAAAGGGACCGAGATTCGTCTAAGGATTTACACATGGTATTTATCGACCTCGAGAAAGCATTCGATCGATTGCCTAGGGATCTCATATGGGCCGCGCTGAGGTCTCAAAACGTACCGGAAACGTATGTTAGAATAATACAAGACTGTACGGAAACGTGAAAACTGCGGTTAAAAGCTCTGCTGGACTAACGAGAGAATTTCCAGTTAATGTCGGAGTGCATCAAGGAAGCGTACTTAGCCCTTTCCTTTTTAACGTAGTATTCGACTATCTTTTAAAAGACTGCATGCGCGAAGCAAATGTAACCCCAATTCTCTTCGCTGACGACGCAGTTAAACTTAGCGATAACGTCGAAGATTTACAGAACGCCTTAGATTCATGGAGAAATGCGCTAGCGAGAAACGGGTTTAAAATAAGTCGTTCAAAGACGGATCATTTGACGTGCCCATTTGCGCATCCGTTGCGACCTGTTCCGGATATAATGTTAGACGGAATAGTTCTTCCGAAAAGCACTATCTTTAAGTACTTAGGATCAATCGTTAACATGGAAGCGAAATGTGACGACGACGTAAACCACAGAGTGAGTGTGGGATGGATGAAATGGCGGGCAAATTCGGGAATATTTTGCGACCGAAAATTTCCTCTTAAATTAAAGGGAAAACTCTACACCACGGTTGTTAGACCAGTCTTATATACGGTTCCCAGTGCTGGACAATGTACGAAGCGTTTCAAAACAAAATGACGGCAGCGGAAATGAAAATGTTAAGGATGTCTAGTGGAGTCACTAAACGCGATTGTATTAGATCTACGCGTATAAGGGGAAGTCTACATATAAAGATTTCGGTAACCGAACAGCTTGAGGCGAATAGAATTAGATGGTATTGCCACGTTGAAAGAAGATCTGCGGAAAACCCGGTTAAAAAGGCACTATCAACTACGGTCACTCCAAATGAAAGAAAACGAGGTCGGAAAAAGAATTCCTGGATTTCTCAGATGTGGGTCAGAATGCCTGGGTCTAACCACTGAAGCGATCCAGGACCGAGCATTATGTAGAAGCGTTCTGCGGTCTGCGGCATTAGCCAACCCCATAAGCGGAGCAGCAGTGATGCAGTAAAAATGGGAAACTCGTTACGCATAAGTTCGTATAACGAGGAAAGGGTTAATAAAAGGATAAGAAGAAGAAGAAGTAGATTGCATCATGAGTATATGTACTCAAGTACTTAAAATGAAAACTCAGCACTTTAGGATTTTCGATGTTGATGTGGAGCAGGTTGCTTATTTACTTTGGTGGTGTCATAATCCAGTATAAATCTGCTCCTCAGCCAACATTGTCGTCAAGATAGAACGATCTCCAGCGAGTCTGGTTGGGGTCCTATTACATTTAGGGCACGTTAGATGCGGTCATCCTCTGCTGCGCCGTCTCTCGAAATTGACTCGAAGACCCTTTGGGCTGGAGCTGTGGCGTATATTCTATATCCAACATTCAACGTGGTACAGTCATCTCAAGAGTTAGATCCGTAAACGCCCGACTAGACTGATGTCACTGTACAGTCCCTCTTTCATTCTTCGTCAATGCAAATGGAACCGAATTTCATGGGCAGTATATTTCTCTGCAAACGCTCAAATGCCTTTAAAAAGGTACAAGCCTCACGTTATAAAGCCAGTATGGTTTAACGATGTCTTACAAGGAGTCTCTAAAGGTTTCTGCTACTTCATCACTGACCTTGATGAAACAGTGTCCAGTCCATAGCCATCCTATACTATATGACGAGTTGGACAGGTGCATTAAAATTATACATGGCATTGTGTCTTTCCGAGATACACTGGTTGAAGAATATTTAATTGATGGTGGACTTTTCTAGCCTACAGATCCACTAGATTGTAAGATGCTGACATACTAATATGACATAAAAGATTTTGTAGTTCTCACAGCGAAAAGGTTCTTCTTTCTTGTGGATTGAATAAACGACGTATGGCATGCCTTCCCTGAATATATCTTTCAAATGAGCTGATGCATGTTCTCAACCAGGTTAGATGTCACTGGTGTTTTACGCAGTTACATGCCGTGAAGGCTCAAGCCTACGGTGCTTCTTCGCACGAAATATCAAAACAAAACGTTAATCGGCTGCCTTCGGGTAGTACAAGTACCGCCACCAGTACAAGATTCGAAGTCGTGTGGAAGGCACGAAGTTAAATTTCTCTTGCGAAGCTACGGTTTTCTCGAACCGTACAGTATCAGAGAACACTCCTCTGACATCGTAGGCCCCACCATCAAAGGTGGTGCCCATAGCCTGCAAGTCCCTAATATCAGAGTAATTCGGACACTCACACAGATCATGCTGCCAATCCTCTGAAGGGGCTCCGCACAAAGCCTCTCTTATGCAGAAATGCATTAAAGAACCCATGTCCATGTCAGCAGTAAGCCCAGGCTAAGGGTAAAACTCCATTCAGGAAAGTAAAGCATGGTCAGCATATAACTTAAGAAACTATAAGTTACTCTACCGTTCTCGCTAGCATTCCATCTAGATTGCCATCTAGATACAACTGCCTTAAGTAAGGCCTTACGTTCCTTGAGTGATAAGCCTTCTACTTGTTCCGGGGAAACCCAGTCACGCGTACTTAAAGGGAGACCTTTCCTAATCTTGAAAGCTATACCGCAACGTATCTCTTCCCAATCAAGCAGCGGAACTCGTAACAATACCTGCATTGCCTCTGTGGAAACAGAACGGCATATAGGTAAACATCCCAATATGGCCAGCCAAGATCCGACGCTGCCTTCCACAGTCATTACCTTATGGAACCAAGCCGACGCCATATGCTGCACTAGCAGCAAAGAGATCATCGTATATGATACGAACAGCGCGCCTGTTAAGCCCCCAGTCGGATCGCAAAATTCGCCGTACTTGGTCTACAGCACAGAGCAATCTTCCCCTAATACCAGCAAGGTGTAACATGAAATTCATGCACTGGCCTACTGTTTTGCCTAGATATTCAACCTCGGTCACGCATCTTATGCGAACACCATTCAAATGTATCAATTTGCCCTTAAGCAACATTGAAACCGTCTTCTCCTGGGAGGCACTAACACCCACACTTTCTCCCCACTCAACGACAACTGTCTCAACCAGGTCAGTTGAGGCAGCAGCTTTATTTAACTTAAACTTCGACACTGCTACATTACCTTCATCTAGGTTGAGTGGTTGTTGTCCTGATCGGTAAGGATTCTACCAGTTGCAAGTTTTTAACGTCGAACTTTGATTGTTTTACTTGACTCTGTTATGTCTGTGATATCCAGAGCGTTGGGGGAGTATTTGCGTAGATTCCTATGGCTCACAGTTGATTGATCAGGAGATTGCCGAGTACCTTTATGCATGTTGGGATGTGGCAACCGCGTGCTGCTGCTAAAAGATTAAACCGTGTTTCAAATTCATAAACCACGGGCGTGGCCTAAACTAAAGATCTTTTGCTTAAATCTCTCTTGAATACCAAATCCACATATAAAAAATGTTGATCTTCCTTTTTTGTAGCAGTCTCCGTAGTTAATGTCTCTTTGGATGGCGGTGATACCTCCAATACTTTCTTTCTACGTACTACTTTCTCCGCAGCACTGGATGTTCTGCTCCACTTGACGCACCACGATATTTTCAGCAGGCATGTAGCTCCTAACAGCGACAAATAAATTATTAAGCCACACTTATATTCCTAAAACACCAGAAATCTTTCTAGAGAACATGGACTATATTACGCCCCAACAATGGTTTGACAGAGACTTTCATATTAACATTCCATCTAGATCTTTCTGAGAGGAAGATGCTTCCATGAACGACATGTCAAGCCATTTCTATATGGACGGATCCAAGACTGACAGCGGAGTTGGTGGTGATAAAATTTAGCTTAACTTTAACCTCTTTTGCCTCCCAAACTACTGTAGGGGTTCCAGGCGGAAATTTTTCCAATTAAATTAGTCTTGATATTTGCGAAGGATGTTCGCATCTTTTCGGATAGCCAGGCCGTCGTCAAATCGGTGGACACATTTTCTCTAAATTCTAAAACCGTGCTACTCGTAGACTGCTGATCATTTCTTGTGGAGATGGTAGAGTAGTTTAATATTTACTTATGTTGGATGCCCGGGCATCGAGATATTCGGCAGAACTGTCGACAGAGCCGACGAACTCGCCAAATTGAAACCATTATAAAATATTTATCCTACATGAAAAAGGTATCATCGATATACCAATCCTTACGTGGAAAGTGCAATTTAATACTAAAGCTGGATGCTTAAAGAATAAACCTTTGGTAAACTATCTTAGCACTATCGTAGGTCTATGCATATCTCATAGACAAGCATGCAAGACGACTTGGCATTTTAACAAACGACTTCTTTAGAATAAGTGAATGAGGAGACAATCCTCCACCCGCTTTGTAGATGTCTAGCTCTCTCCAAGTGGATTGGTCTTTCTTTAACAGCCACTGTAACTTAGCCTCCTTCCCACATCTCGACATACACAAGGGGACTTGGAGAACTCCTGATCAATCAACAGTCAACCAGATTGATCACATTGCGATCGACGCAAGACACTCCTCCAGCATTATGGATGTCCGTACGTTCCGAGGAGCCAACATCGACTCGGACCATTACCTTGTTGTAGCCAAGGTACGGTTGCGGATATCCCAAACTACGCCAAGACAAACTAATGCTGTGAGAAAATTCGACGTCAGACGGCTACAATCGCAAGAGATCGCCAAGTCCTTTTCCGATCGAGTTTCTCTTAATCTCTTAAAGGGTCCAATGCCGCCTGCATCAAGCATCGCAGACCATTGGAAACACTGCCAAAACGCCATCAGAGATGCCGCTCCTGATGTGCTGGGTTTCACTCGTTCACCACAACGAAACCCCTGGTTCGATGATGAATGCCGGCAAACACATGTAGCTAAGCAAGATGCATATAACGCGGCGCTGCTTAGAAACACCAGAGCTGCTCATGAGCTCTATGAGCGGAAGAGGAGAGACGAGCACCGGCTTCTCAGGAGGAAGAAGAAAGAGCATGAGAAGCGCGCGATCGAGGAAATTGAGAGATGCTACTCCAGGAATGAGGTTCGGAAGTTTTACCAAAAGGTAAAAATAACATGCCGCGGAAACAACCCCCGAACCGAAGCCTGTAGAGATGAACAAGGGAACATCGTAGTAGAATCGCAGTCGATGCTGAGGATTTGGAAAGATCATTTCTGCAGACTGTATAACGGCGATGACGGACCAAATACCGCTGTCAGACAGAATCAACCTTTCAACCTGGACGATGATGACCAACAATTCCGTTCACCCGACCTGGATGAAGTGAAGATAGCCATATCGAAGCTTAAGTCCAACAAAGCTGCTGGAGCGGATGGCCTGACTGCCGAGCTCTTCAAAGCGGCAGGCGATGACTTGGTAAGGAGCATACACCAACTCATCTGTAAAATATGGTCGGACGAAAGTATGCCCGATGAATGGAACCTCAGCATTGTTTGTCCAATTCTCAAGAAGAGAGACCCTCTGAACTGCGCCAACTACAGAGGCATCAGTCTCCTTTACATCGCATATAAGATCTTATCCGCCGTATTGTGTGAACGCCTGAAGCCGTTCGTCAACAACCTGATAGGTCCATATCAGTGTGGCTTCAGGCCAGGAAAGTCCACCATCGACCAGATATTCACACTACGGCAGATCTTGGAGAAGACCCATGAGCTTCAGATCGATACCCAGCACCTATTCATCGATTTTAAGGCCGCGTATGACAGCATCTATAGAGTCGAGCTGTATAGAGCAATGTCTAGTTTTGGCACCCCTGCCAAACTCGTCCGTCTGTGCAGGAAAACGATGGAGAATGCACGCTGCTCCATCAAGGTCGGTAAAGATCTCACCGAGACCTTTGATGTCCTGAAAGGATTTAGACAAGGTGATGCGCTGTCATACTATTTTTTCAACATCGTACTTGAAAGAATAGTGCTAAATTCACGAGCAAGCACAAGAGGCACTATCTTTCAAAAGTCCGTCCAACTACTCGCATACGCCGACGATATTGACATAATCCGGAGAAAACAGCATGATGTCAGTGGCGCTTTCGCGAGTATTGAGACGGAAGCGGCGAATATGGGTTTAGCGGTCAATGAGGGCAAGACCAAGTATATGCTGTCAAGCAAAAAGGACGACCAACACCGACGTCTCGGACAGAACGTCACCCTCGACAGATATAACTTTGAGGTAGTTAAGGACTTTGTTTACCTAGGCTCCGCTATGAATACAGACAACGACACCAGCGCTGAGATCAAGCGAAGAATAACTCTTGCCAACCGCTGTTTCTTTGGGTTAAGAAGGCAATTGAGTAGCAAAGCCCTCTCTCGGACAAAAAAAAGTCACCCTTTATAAGACCTTAATAATCCCGGTCCTGCTCTATGGCGCAGAGGCATGGACATTATCAAAAATGGATGAGGGTGTTCTTGGTTGCTTCGAGAGAAAAATTCTTCGGGCGATCTTCGGTCCCGTCTGCATTGACGGTGAGTGGAGGAAGAGATACAACTACGAAATGTATGGACTGTACAGCGACATGGACCTAGCCAGAAGAGTGAAGATCCAAAGACTGAGATGGCTGGGTCATGTAGAGCGCATGGACACCAATGCTCCGGTCCGAAAAGTCTTCGAATCCGCCCCCGAGGGACAGCGCAGTAGAGGAAGGCCAAGACTCAGGTGGCGCACGCAAGTGGAAGAGGACCTCAGCCAACTTAGCGTGCGAAACTGGAGGCAGCTAGGCAGGGATCGAGCTGGCTGGAGAAGCTTCTTGACTGAGGCCCGGGTCCACCGCGGACTGAAGCGCCACCTAAAGTAAGTGAGTAAGTAACTTAGCCTAACTTAGGACCTCTACGAATTTATAGTACCTGGTCTGTTAAGGGTTCTAAAAATTATGGGCAAAGTTCTACTGTTCTATTGTTCTACTGAGACATTACTTCTGCAGGTCATCCCTATAAGTAAGATGAGTATCGGCCCCGGAATAAAATGGTATCAGTGTCTATCTCTCGAAATATTTATTTATTTATTTATTTATTTATTAGAAATTTTATGAAAGTTAAAACATTAAGAATAAATCTTATAATTTTGTAATAGCTAGTTACAATATGTACTTAGTTACAATTCAGTTTTGTTATAATTTAATTTGTTTTAACTTACATATTATTAGTTATTTATTTTAATTGTAAATTATTCTGATAAGAAGACATGACATGACATCGTTTACGGAATGAATAGACTCAAAATTAATAACACAATTTAAAAACAATTAAAGAAAAGTAGGATATGATTACGAAGGCTAAGAAAAATAACAAAAAATATGAAATAATACAATAAGCTGAAATCAATTGGTTTGACATGCCAGAAAATACTATAATACTTTTTTAATCTTATGTACTATATACCGCTTGGTGCTCTTAAAGAGTTATAGTCCAGTCAAAATAGACATTTGACTTAGCCAAAATTCGCATAGAGCTGAAAATTTGCAGAGACGTTAAATACATCAATATCAATGTAATGTCAAAAATCCCCTTTGATCCTACTTCTGCAAAAAAATTCATTCAAGGTCGAAAGTAAATAATTAAGGTTTTTTTCATTTTTCTCGAAAACGGTAAGTTTTATCGTGAAAATAGGTTAAACAAAAGTTTTAGATCATACAATTCTCTACCAATTTCTCTTACGACTCATCATTCGTGAGATATCGCGGTTTTAATCATTAGAAAATTCATATTTTACATAATATGCACTAAAATGCAACCTGTGCACGTCAATATAAATGAAAATAAGAAACTATTGGTTTGTGTTACTTACACAATAAAACTTGTATAAATTGAATGAGTATTTTAAAATAAAAGACTATACTGTCAGTCCTTAATTCCCTTCGTCGGTAACCTTGAGTAACATCTGCTAGCTACGTCATTGTTCGAGTGTGAAGGGTCGCATACCTGCCTATTTTTGAAGGAAGTAAACGAAATAACTCAGCATATACTGTTAGTTTTGAAAATTCCTTTGCAGTGAGTAGACGTGCTTATTGGTAATATTTTCAATTTTAATTTGTGCTGTTAAATAATTTTAACAAAATGTCAGAAGTTTGTTTCATTTGTGATAAACCTTTGAAAGAAAGTGAAGCTGTTGTTGTTGATCGTGGAATGAAGACTTTGATTGATGCGAGTGTTGAAAGGAATGATAAGTTTTTTGAATACTTGAAAGACAAGCAATCTGTGACAGTCCACGTGCAGTGTCGTAAAATGTACACTCGAAAGAGTAGTATTGTTGCAGCTAAAAGACAGCGCGAGACAGAACAAGGTAGTACATCCACGATAAGTCCACCTCATACTAGAGCACGAGTAAGTGAGCCAGATTTCAACTTTAAAAGATATTGTTTATTTTGTGGCGATGAAGCAAATGAAGAAGCTGAAAAGAAGAAAGCGCAGAATGTTCGTCGTAAAATACATAATGTATCTACCCTTGAATTTAAGGGTTCCATTTTAAAGGTAGCTCGGACTCGTTCTGATGACGTAGCAAAAGCAGTTATTGCCCGCATTGAGTATGAATTTGACTTAGTTGCTGCTGAAGCTAAGTACCACAATAATTGTTATAATATCTTTCTGAGGCCTATTACGGGATATAAAGTCGGTCGTCCCGAAGATGATTCAGTGAACTTGGCGATGGAGGAAATATTTCCATACATTGAAAATAATGATGATTGTCAATTTTCATTGCAAGAATTAAAAGACATTGGCAAAAACCAACAACAATTTCTTCCAAATACTCGCAATAAGTCTCGTTTCATTTCAATTTTATGTGAAGAACTTACAGCTGCTGGTATTCCAATAAAACAAGCTGATAATGATGCTGATGTCCTTATAACTGAAACAGCAATAGAACAATGGAAAAGTTCAAATACAACTGTCGTTGTTGGGGAAGATGTTGATTTGTTGATATTATTGACTGCACGGACTCCAAACGATAAAATTATTTACTTTTTGAAACCTGAGAAAGCTCAAGTACAATCAACAATATATTCATCCCAAAGTCTGACTGTACTCGTATATCCGAAATGTCAAGCTCATATTTTATTTTTACATGCAATAACTGGTTGCGATACTACATCGGCAATTTTTAAAAGAGGTAAAATATCAGTATTTAAATTGTTCGAAAAACGTAATGATTTAATTGATTGTGCAGAAGTATTTACAAAGATTGACTCTTCTCCACACGACATCGTTACAAATGAATTTCGTTTTCTTCTTGCAATGTATGGTGCTCCAAAAAAAATTGATTCCATAGACAAATATAGATATTTGAGGTTTGTAAAATCTGCATGGAACAATAAAACAGTACAGTTGTCTTGTCTGCCTCCAATATCTGCTTCTGCTTTTCAACACTTGTATCGTGTGTATTATCAAGTTCAAGTGTGGCTAGGCAATGAGCTGGACCCAGAAGGATGGGGTTGGAAATTAACAGATAATTATTTGGAGCCAATTCAAACTCTACTCCCGCGTGCTCCAGAAAAACTGCTTAATATTTTTTTTTGTAAATGCAAGACGGATTGTAGTAAGAATTGTGGCTGTCAAAAAGTGGGATTATTTTGATCGCCAGTATGCATAAATTGTCAAGATCAGACTTGCTCCAATATTGAAACAAATACAACAGATGAAAATATTTATGATATTAATGAAGAGACAATTGATGCATCCCTTTTCTTAGAACAGCGAACAGAAATTCTGCAAGAAAATGAAAATGAAGACGAAGAAATAATTGTCGAAGTAGAATTAGACAATTATCTAATATAATAAAATTTAGAAGAAAACAATCCATTCCACTTTGATCATTAGCAATATTACCATTCTTTCAATCAATAGGATACGATCTGATCAAACTTTCTTTATTACAATAGATCATGGAGTATACCTACTGGGCAAACCACGTTTAAAAAAATTCGCCAAGTACATTACCTCATAGGTGGTGAGGAAATGTGTGCATATTATGTAAAATATGAATTTTCTAATTTTCTACAAGCTGGCTAGTTTGGGAATCAGTAAACCTCTCTTGTACATTCTTTATAATATGCTAACCAACAGACAGTTCATCGTGAAATATGGTGATGTGACTTCTGTTGGAATATTTCAAATTAAAAATGGTCTTCAGCAAGGCGCGGTCAATTCGCTGATCCTATTCAACATTTATACAAGCGACTTGATAGGTTCACTTACCCATACTATTGCGTACGCAGACGACTTGATAGCGTACAGAACAGGTCCAAAAATCGAGGTCATTAATAGTCTCTTACAGCGTGACTTCGATAAGATAAGACGATTTTGCGATGACTGGAAGTTGAAAATCAACTGTTTGAGAGGGCTTGCCTTAGGGCTTGTCTTCGCTTGTACAGAACACCAGAGTCGGAGTACAAAAAATTTTATCCTAATGAGGTCCTTTACAACAGGGCGAACCTAATACGAGTGGACAACTTCGTAATTAAGCTGACTCGAAGGCACATTGCAAGAGCAATGGCCTCGACGAATAACCTGATATCTGGGGCTTACTTCCCCAATCACCTTTATCATGAGAGTGTGCGCTCTAACGGCTTCGTTCCACCGGAAGCATTCCTCTACCTTGATCAGATAGGGTTGATCCAAGATAGATCAGCGGTCCCGTTAATCTTCCATGTCGCTCGGACAGCTGGGGACAGGCGACTCAACTACAACAGAGACGTCGCACACGGCAGGTTGGATCGTCTCAGGTTCAGTAGGGCGGTGGGGAATCGCGATAAAAGGGATGTCGTTCGGCAGCACCAGCATTTCTGGTGGTTGAATGATGGGGAAGATGTTTCGCCGTCGTTTCCGTCAATTACGGACCAGCCTCACTAATGAGGCAGAGCTGACCAATCTATTTGCTTTGTAAATAGCGATGGCCAGCTTACATAGGTTTAGGTTAGCATTTAAGTAATATATATATATATTAGTATATACGAAGGTATATACTAATGTATGTATATAATTGTGTACAACGTCTATATGTGTGTTTGTATGTTTTGTTTGTAGGTTAGGTAGATTAAGGTTTATTTTAAGTTAGATATTAAGTTTTTATAAAAATAAAAAAGCAAGTCTATATGCTAAGTTTTTTGTTGATCTTTTCTTAGGCTAAGTATAGAAAATAAATATTCCTAAACAAAATAATAATGAAGTCGAAAGACATAGGTATAAGAATTTAGAGTAGCTTAGAGTGCCTGTGTAGGGCCAGTAAGTTAGTATAAGATTGTAAAGTAATTGTAAGCTAGCATTTAAGCGTTTTCTGTTAGTATGTAAGAATTAATGATTAAGAAAATAAAATGCATTTAAAACTAAAACTAAACTATGAATTTTCTAATGATTAAAACCGCGATATCTCACGAATGATGAGTCGTAAGAGAAAAAGTGACTGGATCATTTTGGTAGAGAATTGTATGATCTACAACTTTTGTTTAACCTATTTTCACGATAAAACTTACCGTTTTCGAGAAAAATGAAAAAAACCTTAATTATGTACTTTTGACCTTGAATAAAATTTTTTGCAGAAGTAGGATCGAAGGGGATTTTTGACATTTCATTTATATTGATGTATTTAACGTCTCTGCAAATTTTCAGCTCTATGCGAATTTTGGCTAAGTTATGACTTATTTTTGTCTATTTTGACTGGACTATTAGGCAGTGAATTCGAAAGACGGATGGCATAAATAAAGAACTGTCTTTGAGATATTAAGTAATTAAATCTCGGGATGATAAGATAGGTGGATTTATTTGACGTTGAAAATTGTAGGTTATTGTAGAGGTAGGAAGGCGGTCGTGTTCTAAGGATATTAAAGGGGAAAACCAGAATACGAAATTTAATGCAGTTTTCAAAAGGCATGCCTAAGGCTTGTATTAAAAGATATGACACATGATCGTATCTTCTTAGCCCATGAATATAACGAATGGCACTGTTGAATGCTACTTGTAATTTTCGTGTGCATATTGAATCACAATTACCATATAATTCACACCCATGCCCAAGTATTGGAATTAATAGTGATTTTACCAATATGATTCGTGTATCCAGTGGTGTAATTGGTTGAGATGTCCAAAGGGTACGCAAGACGCCACAAGCCTTTCCTACGATCGTGTTAATGTGGTCGTTCCATGTTAGAAATCTATTGAATATAATGCCCTAATTCCTTGATGTATCCACAAAATCAGTAATTTGTGGGATATATGACAGATCCAGTTTCGTTCTTGATATAACCAGGCATTTTGACTAATTAATTTTGCAAAAACCAGTCAAAAATGCGATTAAGATCCTGATTAGTTTCAAGGCAACAGTTTTCAATCAGACCTAACCTGCAGCTTCGATAAATTCGGACATCATCGGCAAATATGTATGCATGTGTGTTGAGGGCTACGCGACTAGATCTGGTATCTCATTTATATATTGAGAAAATAAGAGGGGAGCCACAATTGATCCCTGAGGTACCCCTCGAGTTAAATTAAGAAAATCAGATAAGCTTTTATTAACCAGAACAGCTTGTTTTCTGTTGCTCAAGTAAGATGAAATCAATTTAACAACAGATGGAGAAAACCCGAAATAGTGTTGTAGCTTTTTGCAGAGCAAAGCGTGGTCAACAGTGTCAAGTGTCTTAGAGAAATCTAGAAGAATCAAAAAAGTTACTTCATCTTTATCTAAGCTACTCGTAGATCGAATATTTTCAACGACTTTTACCATAGTCGTTGTACAGCTGTGTTTTTCTCGGAAGCCTAGTTGTACATGGATTATCATTTTATTGTGAGAAAGATACTCGTCAAGTCGCATTTGCATCATTCGCTCGCACACTTTGGAAAGGAATGGCAAATTGGAAATTGGTCGAGATTCGTCCCCAATTGAGTTTTTTTTGGCAATGGTATTACTTTAGCCATTTTCCACTGATGTGGAAACATTCCTGTTGTAATGACAGTATTTATGACATGAGTCACATTCGGCAGAATCAACGGTAGAATGGCTTGAATAAAAACTGAATGAATTTCATCGACTCCAATAGCTTTTGACTACTTACATCTGCACTATCTACACAGGTAAAGCCAAATGGTGTTTGCAGAGCAGGCGTATGTCGATTATCTAAATTTAGGTTAAGGTTTGCTGTCACAGATGGTCCTCCAGATACAAACTTGTGGTTTAGCCCATTGCCGTCAGTACGAGTATTATTTGGGCAACAAAGTTTGTTTTTTCCCACACCAAGATGTCTTAGGTTACTCCACAGTTTTCGACTACCCAGGCTAGATTTAAATCTGCTAGAGAAGAATGGTGCCTTTGCCGGTCTTATTTCTCGAACAACTATATTTTGCTTTAATTTAAATGAAAGGAGATTTAAGCTGTTGATTGTGATGATACTGCTTGACGTCCCTCGGCGATTGTGTTAAGGTTTTCTTCGTTCTCTATTATTATGCTGTTCCCACCTGCATTTTCTTCCACGAAAACAGAATCAGATCGTGTGTAAACAGAAAACAGCTGTTTGCGGCGCTTCATTTGAGTTGCTTCATGAAGAAGAGAGCGATTTTTGACAGTTAGGCTCTCATGCAGGCACAGTTGTTTTTTTGAATTTTGCAGTGGTGATCAACTAATTTTAAAAGCTCGTTTTTTTCTTTAGGAGAGCGAATGCCAGAATCACTTGCATAATTACGCCGACGAGGACGAAAAATAGCATCTACTTCAGGGAACGGACATTTTATTGTTTGGTATAGACGACCAAGGATGGATTTAAGATCTTCTTGAGGTAGTTGTGGAATACCAAAAAGAATAGCATCCGCTGCAAGTGCTTTCCTCTCATATGCATCACATCTTCTCTGCAGTTCTGCAACCTTTCCTTTGAGCATATGGGATTCTCTTCTCTCCTGAGCATCAATTCTACGAGGGTGGTCCCAGAAGTACCCGGCCTGACCAAGACATGGCGGTAGTTGTTTGAAAATATTAATTTTTTTTTTGGAAAGTACGCAGTCTATAAAGCATATGTTTCAAGTTTGAAAGCGCCACGTTGTTTAGTATTTGTTTGGCAGCCATCAATAGTAAACGTTGTCAGTGAATTTGTGAAAATGGAGAAAATTGGTCATCGTTATGTTACGAGTATACAATACTTTTATTTGAAAGGCCTCAGCCCAACCAATATAAAAGCTGAACTGGATTCTACTCTGGGTGAGTCTGATCCTTCATTTACAACAGTAAAATTTTGGGTTGCTGAGTTTAAACGAGGCCGTACAAGCTGCCAAGACGAGCATCGCAATGGTCGACCAAATGAGGTGACGACTCCAGAAATGGTGAAGAAAATCCACAAAGCGGTACTGCATGGTCGTCGACTGAAAGTGCGCGAGCTAGCAGACATTGTAGGCATTTCAAAAAGTGCGCTACATCGAATATTATTTGAAAGCTTGGACATGAGAAAGTTGTGTGCAAAATCAGTGTCGTTTAGATGTTTCAATTGAGTGTTACGCGAATTTGCACAGCAACAAAGCAGAATTTTTGTACCGTTTCATAACAATGGATGAAACATGGGTCCATCACTTTACACCCGAGACAAAGGAACAATCAACACCGGGAGAACCGGCTCCAAAGAAGGCGAAGACCGTTTCATTTGTAGGCAAGGTCATGGCGTCGATTTTTTTGGGATGCGCGTGGGATAATTTTTATTGACTATCTTGAAAAAGGAAAAGCTATCAACGGCCAGTATTATTCGAACTTATTGCAACGTTTGAGCGAAGAAATCAAGTAAAAACGACCGCATTTGGCTGAGAAGAAAGTGTTGTTTCATCAAGCAATGCAGCAGCTCACAAATCCGTTATTGCAATGCCGAAAATTAATGAATTAAAGTTTGAATTGCTACCGCATGCACCCTGTCCGCCAGATTTAGCCCCCTCGGATTATTTTCTGTTCCCAAACTTGAAAAAATGGCTCAGTGGTCATAGACTTTCCAACGATAAAGAAGTGATGTCGGCAGTTAATGGCTATTTTGAGGAGCAAGTGTATCGAACTTTTTGAACATCGCTGGCAATTATGTTAAAAAATAAATAAATTTTTTTCCAAAATTTTTATGTTTTCTTCTATGTTTCTGAGTCGGGTACTTCTGGGACCGCCCTCGTACTCTGAATATGAGCTGAGTTCGTTTCGATTTCCGATACTCTCGACTGTAGTTCGTGTAGTGATCTTTCCAAATCCGCAAAGTGCAGCTTTGCCGCTTATCACAAATAGTGTATAGTGTATTCAGCATGCATCGCTGGCTAAAGATCTTGTTGACAAAAGTGATTAGTGGTTGGTCTTATGCCGGCCAATTCTTTACCAAAGACTTTGCCTGACGAAAGTAAAAAGATTCTATTCAAGACTCCACAAATAAATTTGTTTGTTCAGGTTCCACCCGTCGAAAACAATGTCAATGTTGAACGTGAATGGAAAGCAAAATTATTCCCAAAACCACCATTTCAACCCGCGAAGTGAAAACTGATTCCTTCTTCTAAAGCCCCAACCGTTTCGGTGAGAATGTGAACGTTCATACTCTGCAGCTTCCTTCCACTGCAAACCATAAATTGATATCGCACAATTGGCGAATTTCATGTTTCACTTTTAATTCTTCGTCGATTTGGAAAACTTTAACTACCATTGATTCAGTTTGCATTTGACTAGTCAGTCCAATGCTTAACCGTTCATTATTCACTATCATCTGCAAAAGTTTCTCCTTATAATCGGCAACTTGTGTCTGCTGCTGAGGAATTTTAGAACGCCATCCATTTTTCTTCTACCACACCGCAAACAAATGCGGAAGCGGCAATTAGTTGATGTCCGGTTTCGACATAAGGCGCGCGAAAACTACACATTCCACTCTCATACTAGGTGCATTAGATACACAAGAAGGATGGCCACCTACTACTATGGTCTGTCTGTACCATCAACGATAAAGAGAATGCACTTTAATTAATCCTTCTAATGGGAATGGAATTATGTGAGAGCTTATCTGCTATTTGTGTGTGTGTGTTTGTATAAACGAAGTATAAATCTTTGGCTAGGACTTGCGGTGGAGCCGAACTATTTTTGTTTTTGTTCTTGTTCCATTGCTGCCCCACATTGGCTCACACATCCTTTTCCTTTCTCCGGTTTGCACTGACCGACACGAGAATTGAGTTAACATAGTTTTCCTTTTTACTTTTTCCTGACGTTAGGTGCAAGTAGTTCCTTTTCAGGTTTGGTTTCCTGATTTTGCTTTCCTTTCCTTTATTTTTGTTTTTTTAACAGTTGTATTCGTTCGTTTTGAAATTAATTTGCTTGCGGAAGTTGGTTAGTTTCTCGCTTTTTTCGTCTCTGATAGGTACATTGGAGGGAATGGAATGTACATTAAGACGTCCGGGTTTTATTTGTCATTTAAGGGGCTGGGGTAGGCTTTTGTTTTGGGCATTTTAGTAACTGATTGTGTTCAAATAAAGTCTGAATGAGTACCTTTATATGAAGGCAAGCGAGTACTTGTACTCGTATGGCAAGAGAAACATGGATCTAACAAGTTAGCAAGTAGTAGGAGAAAGTAGAAGTTGCTCGGAAAGACTACTTAAAAGCAAAATCTAACGTTGGATCATCTTCTACGGTCGATCAGTCGCTTGATTGCGCATCCAGAGAATGACTTAAGAAAGTTCTGTCTCGAATTGGATATGCGTTAAGGAAAGCCTTATAAGGGTTAATTGTACAAAATGTAACCGTAGTATGCCGACATATTCCAATGACAAGAAAATCTATAAAAGTTGTCTTTTATAAGTTCAAGGCATGTTAAGAACGTTCTTGGCATGTTATCCAAAGTTGAAAAAAATAGTTTGCACGACACTATTATCAACACTATTCTCTATGTAAACTTAGGCTCTACCTTAGGCTATACCTTAGGCTATACCTCTCACACCTCAATTACTAACAATCTAAAAAAAAATGACCTGACAGCTCCCTGCTCAAGGAACCGTTAAGCAAGTTTGACTTTGGCGGCCACCTCGTCTGTCTTATTGTGCATAACACCATGCCATTTTCTCATTTGTACAATATTTAGATGTCTATTGGTTTCTAGGCCCCCGCCCAATTATCAAGGCTTCGTCCATCAATGACGTGTGCGTATCCTTGCTCACATGATTGTATCGGCATTCCGTGAACTTAAGTCTACACGACAGGCATTCACACAAAACACGAAACATATCTGTCTATTGGTTTCTGAGCCATATTCGTATGAATGCCAAACTATATGGACAACGAAGTTAAGGAGTACAGCCAGCCAGGCTTTGCCACAAACTCAGGGCACGACGGGAATATTCTGATCGTGATAAGCGAAGACCCTCTGAACTGCGCCAACTACAGAGGCATCAGTCTTCTTAACATCGCATACAAGATCTTATCTGCCGTATTGTGTGAACCCCTGAAGCCGTTCGGCAACAACCTGATAGGTTCATATCAGTGTGGCTTCAGGCCAGGAAAGTCCACCATCGACCAAATATTCACACTATGGCAGGTCTTGGAGAAGACCCATGAGCTTCAGATCGATACACACCACCTATTCATCGCTTTTAAGGCCGCGTATGACATCATCTATAGAGATGAGCTATACAGAGCAATGTCTAGTTTCGGGATCCCTGCCAAACTCATCCGTCTGTGGAGGATGACAATGGAGAATGCACGCTGCTCCATCGAGGTTGGTAAAGATATCACGACGACCTTTGATGTCCAAAAAGGATTTAGACAAGGCGATGCGCTGTCATGCGATTTTTTCAACATCGTACTTGAAAGAATAGTGCAAAACTCACGAGCAAACACAAGAGGCACTTTTTTTCAAAAGTCCGTCCAACTACTCGCATACGCCGACGATATTGACATAATCGGGAGAAAACAGCGTGATGTCAGTGGCGCTTTCGCGAGTATTGAGACGGAAGCGGCGAAAATGGGTTTAGCGGTCAATGAGGGCAAGACCAAGTATATGCTGTCAAGCAAAAAGGACAACCAACACCGACGTCTCGGGCAGAACTTCACCCTCGACAGATATAACTTTGAGGTAGTTAAGGACTTTGTCTACCTAGGCTCCGCTATAAGTACAGACAACGACACCAGCGCTGGGATCAAGCGAAGAATAACTCTTGCCAACCGCTGTTTCTTTGGGTTAAGAAGGCAATTGAGTAGCAAAGCCTTCCCTCGGACAACAAAAGTCACCATTTATAAGACCATAATAATCCCAGTCCTGCTCTATGGCGCAGAGGCATGGACATTATCAAAAATGGATGAGGGTGTTCTTGGTTGCTTCGAGAGAAAAATTCCTCGGGCGATCTTCGGCCCCGTCATTGAAGGAGAATGGAGGAGGAGGTACAACAATGAACTTTGCGGACTGTACAGCGACATCGACCTGGCTCGATTGATGACTGGGTCATGTAGAGCGCATGGACACCAATGCTCCGGTCCGAAAAGTATTCGAATCCGCTCCCGAGGGACAGCGCAATAGAGGAAGGCCAGGATTCAGGTGGCGCACGCAAGTGAAAGGGGACCTGAGTCAACTTAGCGTGCGAAACAGGAGGCAGCTAGCCAGGGATCGAGCTGGCTGGAGACGCTTGTTGACTGAGGTCCAGGTCCACCCCAGACTGTAGCGCCACTTAAAGAAGAAGAAAGAAGATGTGACGAAGACAACAAACGACAATACATAGCTTAAACATAATAACAGACCCGAAACTTCGGAGGCTTCAGAAATGACAACCAGATTTATTGACTTGCAAGTCCACGCCCTGACGGAGTAACAGCAAACGTCAAATCAGATTGATCATACTTTATAGCGAAAAGCTGAGATTTTAGAATTTGCCTTCAAGTCGTCCGAAATAAACATGGCACAGGTATTGCTATGGAGAGTGACCATCATCTGATGATAGCTTCGATACACTTTCGCATTGCATCCATCGACAACACTCGCTCCACTTTTATGAGAATACTCAGGTATAATATCGACATGTATCCCTATATGAACCAACAAATACGAGGACCACCTTGCTTAAGAAGAAAATGACATTGAGGCATTGTACAGTAGTTTTGTCAAACAAATGAATAAAATAAACGCTGAAGCAAGCAAAACGACCACAACCACAAGAACACGGAAACATAAGTCGTGGATCATTCCAGAAGTAATCCCAGTTTGCAAGCAAAGGGATGAGTTATATAGGAGGTGGATAAGTAGCCCCAGAAGGTAAGACGTTTGAGGATGAATACAAGAAGTATCCATCTGTTGAAAAATGCCCAGAAGAAGTAGTTGTTAATCGTGTTAATTGTTTGATGTCTAAACATTGGTGATTCACCCTAACCAATTTGGCTTTCATAAAATGCAAGAGCACCCAATTGTAACTGGGGGAGTTAACAAAAGGTGAATGCTGGTCTGACTAAAAATCATCATGTACTTGTGCTTAATATAGACTTCAGCAAAGCGTTTGATACCCTGAAACATGAAAAGCTGCTGGAAAGTGTGAAGACATTAGGATTGAGAGGAGTGCTGGCAAACTGGCTCAAAAGCTATCTGACTGAAAGAGTAATCCAAGTCAAGGTATCTGACACATTAAGCAAAAAAAGAACAATTAAATACGGTGTGCCACAAGGTTCCAAATTAGGCCCCATTTTATTCATTCTATTCACGAACGAACTACTTAGCTAAAAGCTATTGCTTAGGCCAATGCTGATGTCATCCCAATCATCGTAAAACACAAAGACCTACACCTAGCGGTGAAGATATTGCAAGACGAATTCAACGCTGTATGGTGTCATGATAACGGTCTGGTGATAAATGCAAACAAAACAAAGGTGATGCACATTTGGACGCCATCAAAGCCAATAGAAAATATTGAAATCTTTTATCGCAATGGTAGGTGTCCAGTACTGAGAAGCAGTAACGCAATTGAGGTAGTCAAAACCATTAAATATCTTGGAGTCACCATCGACGAGCATTTTCTGTGGCGTGAGCACATCAACGTTTTCAACTTAAGAGCGCTAACATCGCAATGGTGTATCTTAAGCGTTACTTACATATGGAGGTGCAAAGCAAGTGTACTACTCGTTTGCAGATTGACGCATTAGATACCGGATTCAGGCCTGGCGAAACTCACAACATTGTCTTGTTAAAATAATTAGACCTATCAACCTAAGTTTTAAATTTTAGATGTCAAGGAAATCTTCTATATGACAACACTTCTAAGCTACATGGACGACCATGTATATGAGACGACGGTGTTGATTGTCTTTTTTGCTTGACAGCATATACTTGGTCTTGCCCTCATTGACCGCTAAACCCATTTTCGCCGCTTCCGACTCAATACTCGCGAAAGCGCCACTGACATCACCCTGCTTTCTCCCGATTATGTCAATATCGTCGGCGTATGCGAGTAGTTGGACGGACTTTTGGAAGATAGTGCCTTTTGTGCCTCTTCCCAACTCCCAAATCCAACTAATGGGGGTTGAATAAAACCCAGCTCCCAAGTTCGACAAAACTTCAGTGTGAGTACCAAAGACAGTACCTCAACATAAGTTTGTAGAACAAGATGACTCCCACCAACTTAGTTTTGTTGGAAAAAGGGTGTTGATTCGTAAGACCAGACGATTTGGAGCAATCAGCTTCATTCTTCTAGTAAAGAGAACAAGCTCAATTCTAAAACGATTGAGCGAAAGCACATTTCTAGTGAACCAATTGTCGATCACTTCTAGGGCTGCCTGAGCTCTAGAATAGCCAGTCGCTAGGCATTATTTAACTGATAGTACAACTACATCACGAGCGTCAAAAATCTCATTGTGGAAGGTACACACAACGTCTGCGAAAAGTGAGCTTCGAGCATGAGACAGAGAGTTTTTACTTTTGAGCGACCATTCATAGTATGGTAGATTTGCAAAAGTTCTAACTTTTAGGGTAAATTAATTCAAAAGCTTTGAAGGTTCTAAACACCTTTCTCTACTGTCTGTCGGACTCTGAGCATAGGCTGGGCTTCAACCGATTTGTTATACTCCTCCTTCATCTATCCTGAAATTATTACCGATAAGAAACTCTCCTGCTGACTTCTTTAAATTGCATTCAATTTTTATGGGCGATTAAAACACTTTTCTCTTTTCCATTTAAGGATTGGGCTCTACGCAGCGAAGAACAAGGCCTGCTAATCGAAAGAATACTCGTTCTCATAAGGAATGTTCTGCAAGTACCTGGTAATCCGGAAGCCGAGTGTCGGGCTGACAACGATGCCAGTTTGCACGATCAAGTTATTTGGGCTCTTCATCAATCCGGCATCCTCGACTTAGTACTTTATGTTGTCAGCTCGCCGGATGAAAATCAATATCATCTACACGGTCTGGAAATACTTTGTCTGCTATTTCGAGAACAGGTAAGCAACACAACACCAACACATCCATGTTTTATATATCGTCTTCCGAAAAAGGAAGAAAAAAAGCCAAAATTTATATTTCTTTCACTATTTTTCAGACAGCTGAATCCTTAGCTGATGCTTCATTGCAGCGTAGTGCCAGCGAAAAGCAACGCGATGAACAAGAATTGATAGCAGCACGTCGTCGAGAAAAACAGAAGCTGGTAGCACGCCCGCCACCCGGTCGTCATTCACGTTTCGGTGGCACTTATGTGATCCAGAATTTTAAATCTGTTTCAGATAAGGACGCCATATGCCATCAATCTCTGGAACGTGCCATTGCCGTTGATTTCGACCGTGAGAAGGAACGTCAGAAAAAATCTCATCGCATAGTAAAGGAGGAGGGCCAAACCGTTCGTCGGAGTGCATTCTCAGTGCGGTAAGTGAATTTTATAGCTGCACCAAACGAAACATCCCCTTTATAGTATTCACACGACGTTATACATGTATGAACATGGCCGGAACGACATTGAAATGTACATGTACGATTTCAGAAGTGGCGATGTGAAAGGGAATGGAAAAACCACATCTTAACTCGCTTCATCACCCACCTTATCAGAGGATTAAATCGCATTTATTCCACTTTCATCCCCACACACTGGCCCACAGGATACTTCTAGTTTCAATTTGTAAATTCTAGTGATGATACTATTCCCCTCATAGCGACGTACTATAAAAGCTGATTAATTCAAAGTGGCAATCTCACATTTTCACCCTGAAAAGCCTGACCTATCGTTCTTATACCGGAATTTGAAGCAGCAACATATTGCTGCACTGACATTGATGAACTTCTCCTCCGGTTGCTTTCGGATATCCGCTTGTGTCGCAAAATTATTCACTCGAGGTTATTTATTGATCCGCAATGTGTTATCTTTCTGATTGGTCATTTCAGGGCAAGGGACCTGTACTTTTTTTTTTCTCTCTTCTCTCACACGAGAACAGTCACCTCTTTTACCGGATGGTTTCAGGGAAAAAGTGTTCAAATCAGATCCTGTTGTCGTTGAATCTAATCGATTTTATGTTTTCCTATCAATGGCACAACGACGTATAACGTATAACGGCTAACGGGATATTTGATTGGAAAATTGAAATATAGTATGTGTGTGCGTGTGAGTAAATAGTAGGATATCGTCAAATTGGGTTATATTTGCTCGGGGAAATTGCCTCCAAAGTAGGGCATATGAGTTTGCGTAAGTAAATTGGAGTATGCCATTTGAAATTGTTTATCCTTGTTTGATGGAAGCGCTGTGCTATTGTGATAACTCATATTGACTTTCTGATAAGAGGGAATTGTCTTTGCTATGTCTACTGACAGAGCCGTTTAATTGGGTGACCTCAATAAGTGTGTCGTTGCTAGCGGCGCGCCGTTGAATTGAATTGTATATGGAACACATATTTAAAGTACTGCAATTCAGTACAATGACAGATTGTTGTGAACATTTTTATCGTAGTAATTGTTTAGTGTCGTGGCACTACATAAAAATGAATCGTTAAGCACTATAGGAAAAGCAAAAGGCTCAAGGATTTATCGGGGTCTTTAAGAAATGTAGTTGGTTAGGTTTGCAGGAAAAGTGGTAAGTTGGCTTCAAAAATCGGCACATGTCACTAAGTTCTCTCATACTACGCGGAAGTGAATTCCAGAGGCGGATAGCAGCAATAAAGAACTGTCTCTCAGATGTTAAGCAAGAAAAACGTGGAAGAATTAGGGAAGTCGATTTTATTGAAGACATATGTCGGTCCCTTTGTTTTTAAAAGGTTGAAAAGAAAGACAAGTGTTCGAAACTTGATATAGTTCTGAAAAGACATTGTTAACAAGTTCTTTGCCAAAAGGGAAATTTGGTCAGATCTTTTAAGATTAAAGATATAGCGAATAGTACCTAGTCAAGTCATACACACTGGTACACAACTGAACTCACTCATTACGAATGCAATACTGGGCGCATCCATTTCGTATTGATTGCGACTTGACAGTTGATATTTATGCTTCATAGTGACGTAAAAAGTTTTTGACATTAATTGCTTACAATCATGGAATGGGGCGACATCGAAAATCGTATTGTTGTAGTTGGCCTACTTAAATGCAACATGGAAAAAGGCGATTAGAATCACTCGCAATTTTGTGTATCGTGCTGTGAAGTTGTTTGAGGATACTGGTTGAGTACGAGACCGTCAAAGATCCGGCCGTCCGCGATCAAAACCGTGAATAAACGAATCGACCGAAAACCGCTGCGAAAACAGAAAATCTTGTCGCGGGAAATGCAAATTTCGCAAAAATCCATGTCTCGTATTATCAAAGAAGATTTATGACTCAGCGCGTACAAGCGACACACTGGACACCTGCTCACGGCCGCATTGAAGGAAAAACGCAATCGGAGATCGAAAGTGTTACTCAGCCGGTACGCGAAGAACGCTCACAGACAAATTCTGTTTACTGACGAGAAAATCTTCACCGTAGAAGAATCGTTCAATAAGCAGAACGATCGAGTATGTGTATGCTCGGTCATCCAGAGAAGCATCCCAACTCATCCCGAGGGTTCAAAGAGGCCACAATCCTACGTCTGTAATGGTATGGTGGGGAGTGTGCTACGATGGCGTTTCCAAGCTTCATTTTTGCGAGAATTACTCCTTTCGGCCAAAGTATATCAATCGACCGTCTTGGAACCCATTGTGAAGTCTCTCAACCAATCAATATTCAACAACAAGCCATGGACTTTCCAGCAAGACTCTGCTCTAGCTCACAAAGCAAAAACGACTCAACTGTGGCTTATAAACAACGTTTCGGACTTAATATCAACGGATGATTCGCCAGCTGGTAGTCCAGACCTCAACCCGTTGGATTACAAGTTTTGGTCCGTATTAGAGGGCATGGCTTGCTCTAATCGACACTCAAATATTGAGTCGTTGAAGCGAGCCCTTGTCCGTGCAGTGGACAATTTCCGCATGCATGAAGTGCGTCTCGCAATCGATAAGTGGCCACATCGTGCTGGAAGGCAAATGGAAGTCATTTCGAATAAGTTTTTCTAAGATTTGTAGCCCTTGAATAACCCAATAAAAACAAAAGAGAAAATTGTTTAAATATTAATTCGTTTTCAATTGGCGCTGATTTTTCTGTGTACCAGTATTTATGACTTGACTAGGCACATATAATAGACTTCACAACCATGGATAAGAACAGGGATGACAAGAGTTTTGACAAGTTATAGCCTTGTTTACTGTGCTGTAAATTTCTGTGCAGTCCAAAGAGTACGGAGAATGCCGTAAGCTCTCCCCACGATTAAATTTATGTGGTCATTCAAAGTTAGTGTTCTATTAAAGAAGATGCCTAGGTTTTTTGAGGAGTCTACATATTCAATTGTTGAGCTGTTCAGCATGATACTGGGAAAATAGGAAAGGTTTACTGCCGTTTACATTTACATTTACATTTACTAGAATTAAGTGCCAAACCGTGTTCACAGGACCAACTTAAAATACGCTGAAGATCTTCATTCAATTCACTTAGATAAATTTGAATGTCGTCAGCGTAAAAATGGTTTTATGAATTTTCAACAACCGTAGCTATATTGTTTATGTACACTGAAAATAAGAGGGGACCAAGAATGGAGCCTTGGGGAACCCCTCGCTTTACAGCAAGAAACAGGAACACGGCCTGCTTCCTTTCACAAAGATAAGACAAAATCAGCCTGCTTGCAGATGAAGACAAGTTAAACTCATGGCGAAGTAAATAGATAAGAGTTGGGTGATCAACTACATCAAACGCCGTTGAGAAATCTAAAAGAATTAAAAAGGTAATATCACCTTGGTCCAATTTTTTTCGTATATCATCTACCACACTTATTGAAGCAGACTTGAAGCTGTGTTTGACACGAAAACCAGATTGGATTGGTACCAATAATTTATACCTTGCCACATATTCATTTATTTGCTTTTGCATAATCCGCTCACTCATCACCAATCGAATTCTTAGGGATCGGAATTATTTTAGCCATTTTGAATTGACATGGAAAAATACTGGCCATTAAAATGGTATTTATTATATGCGTGAGAAAGGGCAGTAGTACTGGCAGAATAGCTCTGATAAAGACCGGATGCACTCCATCTACTCCTGCAGGACTCGATTTTACCGACAAAAAACTTTCGACTAAATCGGTATTGTCTACACTTTTAAAAACAAAAGGTGATTCTGTTTGAGCTGCAGGACCAGAATGACAATTCCGTACTATTGTGACTGGAGGTTGCGGAGTCGATAAAAACCTGCGATTGAGTTCATTGCCTTCAATGTTGGTTGAGCAATCTAACTTATGTTTACCAATCCCTAAATTACTAAATTACGGAGGTTCTGCCATAATTTGCGGCTATCTGATTGGTATTTATGTATTTGAATAGAATAAAATTGTGTTTTGGCAGCTCTTATTTCCCGAACGACACTATTCCGTAGATATTTATAAATATGGCCCTATCTACACCTCCTTTCGAAGTCAATATATTAGTAACCGCATGTCGTTCGTACTTACATGTTTAGACATCGCTGCAGTCTAGGGTGCACAAGGGCCCCAGCTTAGATACCTCTCCAGGTCTTTTGCCAGCAGTATCACTCTTTCATTTTCATAACGGGGACAGTGAAACAACATGTGTTCTACGTTCTTTGAGATGTTATCACATCAAGGGCAATATGGAATAGTCTCGTGTTTTCGTTGAAAGAGGTACTCTCTGTAGCACCCATGACCCGTTAGAAACTGCGTCAAAAAGAAATTTGTTTTACCATGGTTCCGATCGATCCAGGTGCTGACTCTTGGTATCAGCCGATGTGTCCACCTTCCTTTTTGCGATTCATCCCACTGTTGTTGCCAGACCGCTATGCTGGTGGTTTCTCTCGGATTTTCTTCGGTGAGTGTCTAACTGACAATTTTGCACTCGCCCGTTGATTAGTCGGTTCGTTGGCAAGGATGTCGATAGGCGGTAATGAAGACACGATGAGTATGGCATCGTGGGATACCGTTCGAAATGCGCTTCCGACTCTTAAAGCGCACAGGCGGTAAACGGACTTAGTTCCGCGTGTGTACGATTTTATTTTCGATGCATTTGACCATATCTCTGCGCTGTACGACTGGTTGACATCGTATTCTCCGACCCTAAGACTAATTGTCCCGCGTTCTTTCCGACTGCTGATAAGTAAAACTTCGGTCTTATGATACGCAAGTTGCAATTCGGCCCCGAGGAGCCAGCACTTTATGGTTCTTACGGTCTTATTACAGAAGAGTTATATTTCTTTGAGGAGTTTGTCAACGACCACGACTGCGACGTCATCTGCGAAACTGATGATTGATGCTTCCTATGGGGTTGGTAGGCCATCGTCGTATATCACGGTTCATAGCAGAGGACCTAAGACTGATCCTTGTGGTACACCGCCTGTTATTAAGTTCTTTTTGATTCCGTCGTCGGAATCATAGAAGAGCACCTTTTCGGTGTAATTTCGATATGGTTTCTAATAAATACGAGTACACCGGTACATGCATTCGACGGAGACAATGCATAATACGAGTACGTTGCCAGTTCGCCGAACTGAACGCGTTTTGCATATCCAGAGTTACTACAGCGCAGTACTTTTTAGTGTCTCCTCTCCAACGTTTTCCTTCAATTGCGGTTTGGGCTCTACCTCTTACCGCGTTGAAAGCATCTATTGTTGATGGCGACTAACGAAAACGGTGCTGAATGTTCCGCTAGATCACCCGCTGCTTCGATTACAGACTCAAGTATGTTTTAAACTGCTCGTTCGGGGATTTTTCTCATCGTGTCGAGCATACACAGCGGCTTAGATGAGGGTTCGCTAAGTGGTTTATTCCCTTTCGGTTGCAGTACTAGTCGCTGTCGCTTCCAGGGCTCTGGAAAAGTGCCCTCTTGTACGCGTTGTACATTTTTACAAATATTTTCGGTCGAGTTCGCACGGCCGTGTTTAGCTCTCGATTAGCTGCCTATCGTGGGGTTTTATCGTAGGTGTCTTTCTTGACAGTTGACTTTGTTGGCCCATCATAGTCGCAAACATTGTTCCATTGAAATTATGTGAGTGTCGTCTGCTTGTGCAAATAGCTGAATAGGATTTTGAAGATGGTGGGTCTGGAGTGGTTTATGAGTTTCACATAATTCTTTGTCGAACGATATTCAAATCGTCGTATGGAAAGTCTTAATTTTTTTCACTATCGTTATTATCGAAGCAGCGTGTGTGCCTCATCGAATGAGTTTGGTAATGTGAAAGTTTGTGTCTATCGGGTCGGGCAGACTGCTGACAATAGCGTTAACATCATTTGCTAGACAGGATATTTAATACGATGTTGAGGGAGCTTATATACCTGAAGTTAGCGCAACTCAGGAGATCTTTGCTTGTGGGTTGACTATATTTGAGGACTTAAAACCCATTTTAAAGACCCCTCTATAATGGGTCACCTGTTTCAAGAACTCTCAGACGAAGAACTAGTCCGTTCTACTCCTTGTAGAAGATGAGCAGGCGCTTTAGGAATAAATTGCCTATAGTACCATTCTCTAACACGTCAACGTCGAGTACCAACAGCCTGAGCGTGCGTGAGTTTGATATTCACAGAGGTACTGCTCCGCAGTATCCTCATCACTTTCACAGGAACCGATGCAGGATGTTGCATTCTTATGCCCAGCACACATATGTGCTTAGCAGCAAAAAGACGCGAAAGGCATTGTGCATCCTTTCCTTATTGAAAGCGCAGGTTTGCTTAAAACAGCTCCCAACTATCAGTTTGGGCCCCCTGGCTCCCAGCGAACAAGGGGTTTAGTTAAGAGAAACTCTCCTCGAAGCCTCGACTGAACAGTTCATTGCCGTTTATTATTGTTATTGTACTTGGCAACCTTCGCAATATATTGCTGTTTATTGCTATCGGGATTGCGTATATCTATTGTCTGCTATGTTCTTTCCCGAGTTCAGATTTTGGCCGAAATCATTCCTGAGCACAAGTAAAGTCATTTTCGTATTTTTTCGGGAATTCTTGAATCAGACGGAATGTCCATAAGAGCAAAGTCAAGCGACAGTTGGCGCGCGACCTACTACTTCTCATGTTGTCCATGACATGAATGGGAAGTTGAAGGAGACTCATCAGTGCGTTCAGAGCAGAGTCAGACATGCTAGAAAGCTTCCGAACTGCTGGGACACACTGTGCGTCCGAAGTAATAGTAGAAGTAACGAATTAACAGAAAGGTAAAGAAATAAAAGACCCGTCGCCGAAAATAACTTTATTTTGCTAGAAAGCTGACAAGGCCTTTGGTATTCTAGATATGTAGTTCAAAGTAGTTTTTTTTTTTGTGGATCACACCCAAATACTTAGCTTCATTGGTGGATTTATAAAGAGAACAGACTCAGTTTATTGAGGATTGAGAAAGCAGCGTTTTCAGTGGCGTTTTCGCGAATATTGAGACGGAAGCGGCGAAAATGGGTTTAGCGGTCAATGAGGGTAAGACCAAGTATATGCTGTCAAGCAAAAAGGACAACTAACACCGACGTCTCGGGCAGAACGTCACCCTTGACGGATATAACTTTGAGGTATTTAAGGACTTTGTCTACCTAGGCTCCGCTATAAATACAGACAACGACACCAGCGCTGAGATCAAGCGAAGAATAACTCTTGCCAACCGCTGTTTCTTTGGGTTAAGAAGGCAATTGAGTAGCAAAGCCCTCTCTCGGACAACCAAAGTCACCCTTTAAAAACCTTAATAATCCCGGTCCTGCTCTATGGCGCAGAGGAATGGCCATTATCAAAAATGGATGAGGGTGTTCTTGGTTGCTTCGAGAGAAAAATTCTTCGGGCGATCTTCGGTCCCGTCTGCATTGACGGTGAGTGGAGGAGAAGATACAACGACGAACTGTATGGACTGTACAGCGACATGGACCTGGCCAGAAGAGTGAAGATCCAAAGACTGAGATGGCTGGGTCATGTAGAGGGCATGGACATCAATGCTCCGGTCCGAAAAGTCTTCGAATCCGCTCCCGAGGGACAGCGCAGTAGAGGAAGGCCAAGACTCAGGTGGCGCACGCAAGTGGAAGAGGACCTCAGCCAACTTAGAGTGCGAAACTGGAGGCAGCTAGCCAGGGATCGAGCTGGCTGGAGACGCTTGTTGACTGAGGCCCAGGTCCACCCCGGACTGTAGCGCCACCTAAAGTAAAGTAAGTAAGACTAAACATTCATTTTACCTGCGGCTTGGAGTAAACAGTCCCTAAGCTTGATTCAACAGACAGTACAGCAATATCATCTGTATATGCCTATGAATAGACGTTGGAACCATTGAGATCACTAAGCGGTGAAAACAGGACGCCGCCAAAGGAAAAACCTTTGTTCCCTCCATTCATCACATATAACCAGCATCCACAAGAAGGGACCTGTTCACTAGCATTGCTTTTATCTTCAAAACGAGTGATTCCTTTACGTTGCCTTGAATGGCCGAGCTACACGAGCTACCAAATCTTGCGTTGTCATCAGTTTTTAAGATTCGCCCAAGAATTATTTTTGCTGCTAACCTCAGGGGCTTAGTATGGTAAGCCTAAGCTTGTTCTAGCTTCATATACCATTGGTCCTAAATATTTTTGAGGTTCGACACTATTCCAATTGGAGTGAAAGTTCCTGTTTTTCGTTTTCTTCTGTTGACAAGAGATGGAGTGTTGGAACGATGTCATGAAATGCACGGTCGCCTCATTGAACACTACATTATTGGAGAGCTTGCATACCTCCATTACAAACGAACTTCCAACAAATACCCCTTCTTCGCAATGACTATATTTAGATGAAGGTTTCCCGTGCAATGAACTCTGAAATTATTGTAAATAAAATCAAAAAAAAAGGTTTTCCAATATTTTTAAAAATAAATGGGAGCCCTTTTCTCACCGGCCAACAATTCTAAAAGCCCCATACTCGTTCCTTAACAGACATCAGTGATCTAAAGTATTTTTTGTGCTTCTCTCGTTTTGGCTTGGTCTGGTTTGAACAGTTCTTTTTCTACGTAAACAATTCTGTTGTACCTAAGTGAACTTTATTGGCTCAGAACCAATTTACAAAACCCAACCTTGCCAGTATTTGTTTTTTTTTTGTTTTCTTAGATTGTTTCCACAGAACCTTTCAGAGTTCCATAAACGATCCTTCTCCTAAGGTTATCGTGAGGACAACACAACGTTTTCTATTTTAAACTATTTCATCGCCTACTCTACTCCCGGACAATCTACGAGTATGTATCTAAATTTGATTAATATTCTATACCGACGCTTTTCTGCAGACATTCAGTTTTGAAAATTAAATTGATTCACATAAATAACAAGCGAACATAAGCGAGACAAAGTACCTAACTCCTAGTATCAGTATCTCTTGAGATGGCATACGAAAAGAATCCTAGTGCCTGGTGTTGGTGTTGCTGCATGTCTGGCTGCAAGGATATCCGGCGAACATCAACAACATAAATATTTCAGATGGCAAACAAAAATGCATTCGCATTGTTTATTCAGGATAATCTCGGGAAGATACAAAAGCCAACTTCTACTTCTTTGCTATGTGCTAGTGCCTCCTTTACTACTACTACGTAGTTTTGCTATCCAACAAACTGTCGGAATCAGAAAGGAAATCTCTTTTTCGAAACACACACAAAAAAAATAAAAGGAAAAACGAAACCGAGCCGAGGAGAGAAAATGAAAATAAATTAAGCAGACAACCGACTTCCGCTATCAGGAGGAAAACTCTTCCGTCCTCCTCTGGATGACTATATCTACGTAATCGTACTCAAGCTCATGGTCGTATTTCTTAACATACGAGTAGGTATGTGCGGTATGCATTTTTTTTTTTGCTAACGATGGCCTTCGGTGAATCCGCCGGGAGTTAATATACGAGACTGTGAATGTAGGTGTCAGTTTTTAAAGGTAGCAAATGTACAGTCGCTGTTAAAAGAGAAGGCACGCTTTTGAATTACATGTTCTTGGCAAATAATTTGTTATCACTTTCTGGAGACAATCTTCTTTTTCCTATGAATTACAATTAAGACCAGGTTTTCAAAGAAAATGTTGCTTTTACTTCGATATCCCTTGACCCATCGCAAGTAAAACTTTTCCGGGATTCTTTGGCAGGCTAAGTTATGTAGATATACTCGTAGACAACACTATCGGTTGCCGTCAACGTTGTTCAATGCTCTGTTCAATTTCGACCTGAAGGGTGTTGATCTTTAATGGCGCCTTACAAAAAAAAAGTCCAATGGCGTCATATCGCAACTTCTTGTCGGCCAAGCAACATCACCAAAACGATGATTACTCGAATATTGAACATTTTCAATAAATCGGTTGTTGGACGGCTTGTGTGGCATATAGCCCTATTTCGCTTGAACCATAGCTCGCCCAAGTCCAAATCCTCAATTTTTAGCCATATAAAATTAGTTATTCAGCCTCGGTAGCGGTCTTCATTAACTATAACGTTTCTTCCATTGCCGTTTTGGAAGGAAAATGGGACAATAATGCCGCCACTTTTAAAACCACATCAAAGAGTCACATCCTTAGGATGCATTGGATTTGAATTGTTTAAGCAAAATTGTCAACTTTTAGCTGCTCTAAAACCCAGACAGAGAAGCGAAAACGAGGCGGCTGGTCATTTTGCTTTAATTTCTGAGTCAGTTGGACCGTGTAAGCGAATAATCCAAGATCATTTCCAAAATTCTCCTCAGGCTAGTGCGACTGATGCTCAGTTGCTGAAATCTTTGGGGTTCTCGGGTTAAGGAGCGACTTTTAGCAACTGCTGCAATATGCTCCGTTGAGCGCACATATGTCTAACACGGGAAAATGTTCAGTTATCAATTGTTGCATTATTTCAACTCAAATTTCTTTTCAAAATTCGCACTGCTTCGATATCCAGTTTGGAAGTTTCATACCATGAAAATATCATATAACACTGAGTTGTTGTCAATTTTTTGAGCGCATTAGAGCTGTCAGTATCAAAATAATATACGATTCAAAATGAGGGTCCAGCCTCTATAATTTCGTCTTGTCGACACCTACAACAGTCTTCTCTCAACATAGTTCTTGGAGCTTCAACAGTTACTATGCGACCCTTTTGTAATGGAATAGCTTTAAAAAAAATACGTCCCTGATGTTTTTATTAAAACGATTTGCCTCGGCTATATGGAGGGGTGCCCTAGCACAGCTGGTTATACTGTAAATGCACCGATGAATCCTACTTCTCTTGAAATTCGTATTATGGGCTGTACTCTCGAAGCCAACTTCAATTAGGTGTCTTTGGTGAATCAAGAAAGCGAGTTTTGATGACTTTGCGTGCAGTCTGTCAGTTGAATCTGGTCTTAGGAACGCGTTATCTGATGCAATGATGTCATAAGAGCTCAAAGGGTTAGAGAGCGACGACCTTAAGTTCGTGGGGGTAAAGCCGTTTTCCACGGCCGCGGCAAGGGATGGTAACCGCAAATTAACATTCTTCTTAGTGCAATTAACCCCCAATAGCAAAATAGATAGTCTGCGAAAAATCAAATTCCTGTACTATCATGCTGTATGTTGGGAAAAATTAAAGAGGGCAGATCGCGTACTGCAAGTACTCTTCTGTGTACTCTGCAGGAACCCAGGGCATCCTGCCAATTTCAGAGGTTGTCCTAGGTTCCAAGAGTTGAAAAAGAAAGTCCAGGCTCGAAAACAGTTTATCGAAGAAGAGAAGCGTCAAAAGAGTCGTACTTTCTCTAATTTTGTGTCACCCAGTGTATCCTTTGCCCAAATGGTATCTGGATCGGGCAAGCCCACAATGACAGTAAAAAATACGCGAAAGGTAACTGAAAAAGCACCGGAAGCGGATCTGGATCTGAAAGCGATTCTTCTGTCCATGCACGGAAAAATCGATCACTTCCAGAAACAATTAAATGAACAAGCGGCTCGAATTGACGTTATCTACTCGACTCTGTTCGACAAGTCTGGCACGCCGATATAATGTCTGCAACGTTGAATGAGGTTAACTTAAAGATCCTTGCGCTAAACGTTAACTCACTTATCAGGATCGAAAGAAGAGCCAACCTGCAAGACTTGTTGTTAAGCGAACGGCCAGATGTGCTTTTGGTCAGCGAAACTAAGCTGAACCAGAATCACAAAATTGGCTACAGTGGCTACAATGTATATAGAAGGGACCGCCCTCACTCCTTACGAGGGGGTGGAGTTGGCATCTTATTACGCAAAGGCTTACACCATAGGGTTGTGTATAGCGAGAATTGAGTAGGTTCCGGGTGTTGGAAGCCTGTATCATACGCATTCCTCTCCTCTCCTCGTCTCATAGTAGGAGACGAGTGTATGTGGTGTCACTTTACGCACCTGAAGCACTCAATCCCATCCAATTTATAATTGAGCTCGAAATACTTTTTCGTTGCCTTCAGCTTGAATCGGAAGAAAATTATTACTTTCTGGCCGGAGATCTTAACGCTAGACATGCGGTATGGGGAAACAATCCGCCGAACACTAGGGGTAATCAGTTACATTACTGGTGGAGTCAATATATGATTGAGTACAAACTTGAGTTTTACGCGACGAATAGCCCATCCTTCCCATCAGCTGGTTCATTTCTGAACTTGGCTCTTATAGACAATAGACTAGAACTCACAGTCGTGGATCTAAACACCAGGAACTGTTTGCGAGCGTTCGAGTACGATAGTGATCACTACGGACTCGCAGCCACAATACGCATCCCAAATGACCAAACGCTGCTGGAGCAGTATGATCAGGTGTACTCGTACGACTATCGTAGGGTACGGTGGTCGCGCTTCTCCAGAATGCTAAAGCGGAATATACATTTGAATGGGATTGATCCTCCGACTAACAGAAACTTGACCAACGACGAAATCGATTGTGATTTACTGACGCTACAAGACGTTATCAAACAAACAATGGAGCAGACTATTCCTCGGGTAGAATGCTCCGACGAAGACCAGACCAAAAAGTACAGAACTCCAACAATAAACGCATTGTACGCATACAAAAGTTGACTACTCACGAGACTTAAGGAACTCTACAGACAGTTTACTGACAGACAGAACCCGGAAATAAGAACATTGAAGTCAGTGATCAAAAACCTTAAACAATTAATAAAACAAAATTACAGGAAAGCTGTAAGTCTGTACTGGGGCAATAAGATTCGGGCTATAAAATCCAGTAGTCCGAATACTCGTATGTTCCCGCAGATAAATAAATTGTTCAGGCGGAAAGATTACAACAACATTCAATGTGTTCGAATTCCACAGACGACAGAGAACAGACAGACACTACTAACTGTTGGTATAAGTCCAGAAAGTGCCGACTCAGGCGATGGTTTTTTCGTGGTCGAAGACCCACAGGAGAAAGTGGATTTGCTGGGCGCTTTTTTCGAAGCCGTGTATACGGTGAACAATCCGGTTCACCGTAATCACGACATTGATAACAGGGCCTACGTAAGTCACTATTATTTACGCAACGAACTTCAAAGTTGGCGATCCGAGAATCACGGTTTTACCGTATTCAGTGAAGAAAACGCTGCAAATTTTATCGTCGCCAATGAGCGAGCTTCCTCCTCGCATTTGTTCGTGCGAAAAGATGAACTCCTGTGCATCTTCGAGTCTCTGAAAAACAAAAAGTCGTCGGGAGTAGACGGTATTCCAAACGTCGTATTAAGACACCTACCCTTAGAAGCAGTGGATATTTTTACAATGCGCTGAATAAGGCATATTATCCGAAACATTGGAAAATAGCAGTGGTACATCCTGTCCCGAAAAGGGATAAAGTTAGAACCAACCCTGCTAATCTTCGGTCAATCAGTTTACTTCCGAATATAAGCAAGGTATTTGAGAAAGTGGTTAATAGAGCGCTGTTAAGGTGGGTTGAGGAAAACAATATAATTCCGGAAAATCAGTTTGGTTTTAGGGCGAGGCATGACACTATTCATGCTGCGTCAAAGCTTATTTCCGACATACAATGGAATAAATGTAAGAACCAGTGTACGGGTGCCTGCTTGGTTGACTTTGAGAAGGCTTTCGACACCGTATGGCTAGAGGGGCTTTTGTACAAGTTGACTAGGAGGGGTATGCCGAAACCTCTGCTACTCGTATATATGATTTATAGCATGCTTATGGGAAAGAAGTTCGTTGTCAAATGTGGTAACGTCACTTCGAGTAAAGTCTTTGATATTAAAAACGGCTTACAACAGGGGGCGGTGATTTCTCCTATACTGTTTAACATTTACACAAGTGATCTAGTAGGTTTCCTCAATCACTCTATAGCGTATGCAGATGATTTAGTGGCGTACAGATCAGGTTCAAAAATCAAAGTCATCAATGCTCTTCTGCAACGTGATTTCAATCATATTAAGACGTATTGCGACGATTGGAAATTGAAAATCAATTTTCAAAAGTCAGAAACAATCTTGTTTAGGACGCCATTGCGATGGGCTTCTAGGGATACCAGACATAACTGGCGAAATTTGGCTATCATTGGACAACACGGGATGCCATTAGCGGTGAGAAGCGTAGTTAGATATCTTGGTATCTGGCTCGATAAATATCTGTATTTTGACAAACATATGGATGTTTGTCTCGCTGGGGCCAAGAAGGCCTTGGCCCTGACAAGAAGGTTGTTTCACAGCAGTCAACTTGCTCCCAGGGTGAAGGTCATATGCTATGTGGCCCTAATCAGGCCAATCGTCGCGTATGGCTGCCCTGTGTGGTTCAATGTAGCGCCGTCTTAGATGGAAAAGATTCGGGTGTTTGAAAGGCAATGTCTTAGGACCTGTCTGGGTTTGTATAGAACACCAGAATCAGAGTACAAGAAATACTATCCCAACAAAGCCCTTTACGATGGGGTTCATCTGAATAGGATTGACAATTTCGTGATTAAGGTGATTCGAAGGCACGTTGCAAGGGCAATGGCCAGCGACAACAGCCTGATCTTTGGGGCTTATTACCCTAATGAAATGTACCACGAGAGCTCACTTCTATCGGGCTTTATTCCACCAGAGGCTTTTCTCCATATTGATGCTAAAGGTTTAATGCAAAGCAGGGATGGTATCCCGGTAATATACCACCGCCACCGCGGTGCGAGGGACAAGCGGCTCATCTACGGCGGGTACGTCGCCAATGCTCAGGAGCTCCTCCGTTTTAGTACCGCGATTGCGGAAAGGGATCGGGTCGATGCCGAAAGACAGTACACCGAATTCTGGTGGCTAAAGGAAGGGGAAGGGGTTGACATGCTCTCCTAGATCGGTACGCTACCAAGGTGGCATACTTCTCCTAGTTTTAAGTTAGATTTAGACTAGTTAGGGGGATTTTGCGGAAAGGCCGCGTTCGTTTGCATGGGGCGGCGCCACTTAGAAGTGAACTCTGCTTCATAGCATTGATCAAGTCTCAGTTGTGTTTGTGCACAATTTTGACGAACTATGGGCGCCCGAAATCGCAATTGGGATGGTGACCACCCGTTGTAAGTAAGCTAGAATAAGTAATTGTCATTGTCAAATTAGTTTAAAGCATTTTTGTCTAGAATATAAGTAATAATGAAAGAAAAAATAAAAATGAATTGAAAAGTAAAGTAAAAGCAATGATGTCATAATTTTTTCTGCCTTCCGTGAAACGGCGAAATCGACTTCCCATGTTCTCAAGAATTATTTCGGCCAAAGTTCTCGAATTCTAAATCGACATCCATCATACACACTCTGTCACGAAAATTCGCTGCTACTACTTTAGAGTCGTTAGTCCTTTTATGCTAGAAAAAGTCCTTTGACGTGGGGATACATTTTCATATGATTTCTTGCAAATCGTACTTCAAATTGTGTATTGTATGAAACCCGGTAGACCAGATGCTCTATGGTATAGAGGCATTGAACTGGTGTAATTAGATTGACTAGGTGTTTCGTGCGAAAGTGCTTCGAGCGATCTATGGCCCTGATGAACTGTACGGTATGCAGCGTAATTTATCGGCTAAAATAGTTAAGGCTTACAGAGTCGATGATGCCATTATACTCGTACCGGCACGAAATGTCTTCATATCAAACTCGGCATCTAGAAAACAACTGGGCTGACTGATGAAGAATGTTGATTAGTGCCCAGGCCTTTCTGGACTATAGCGTACCTAAGTCAGTAAGTAAAAATGTACGCCAGTTCTTTTGACTTGGGAGCAGTATAAATACTCCTATAAATCTGAGGGTACATCGTGGACCCTTATCAAGTTTGCCGCGAATCGAATGCTGCTGAACTCTCACAACAAAAGGCGAGCCAATCAATTGCGTGGATGTTGTAATTGACAAATTACTGTCATTGCCTGAATTCCATGTAATTGGTCTTTTTGACAGATGTTATACAATTTTAGCCATGGAGTCGTTTACTACGCAACAACGCATTTTTGTTATTCAATCTTATTGCGAAGATGGGCGATCTACAAAAGTAACATTTCGTAAGATTCGTCAATTTTCGGTCATAATCGCCCTAATGAGTCTGAAATTAATGCAATGGTGAAGCTTTTGAAGAATTTACTTCGAAACTGGCATGCATGTACACGCCAAAACATTACCACTGTGAGCGAATGTGTTCAAAACCAGCCAGGCACTTAAATTTGTCGCCGAAAGGTACAATTGGGCCTCGGCGAATTTTAAAAGTTGATCTTCATTGGCACGCCTATAATTATTTATTTATTTCAAGTAGTTGGAAAATTTGGATACAATCATGATGTTAAGACTATTTTTAGAGAATTAGGACAATTGGTCCTTTACAGCTATGATATGATAGTATATAATATATAATGATTTATTGAAGATTATTTTAAATGAATAAATAAGGGAAAACTACTCGTACTAACAAAAACCCTTAAGTAATGCTTAACCTAATATTGCAGTCTCCCGTCGGTCTATCAAGGATTTTCCTTTCAATTTTTATACTCGTACTTAACTTGATGTGAGTTGAGTTATAAGATCGTTTTCAGAGAGGGAACAATTTAAGTTAAAAAGCATTATTGATCTACTAGTAAGAGAATCTATGAAGTTGATATTGGCTCTCTCGTGAAGTCTTGTTGTTGAAAAATGCCATGGTAGGTTCAGCATCATTTTCAATAGCTTATTTTGACATCTTTGCAATTTGAATTTGTGTGTTTTCGCACAGTCTCCCCAAACCGGTGCACCATACATGATAATGGATTGAAAAATTGATTTGTATATTATTAATTTGTTAGCTATACTTAGTTTTGATTTTCTGCAAATCAAAGGGTACAACACTTTTGTTAATATGTTAACTTTGTCGATTGTGTTAGAAACGTGAGCCTGTAAAGTGAGTTTTTTGTCTAGTGTTAGACCAAGATATCTGCATTTGTCTGCCCACTCAATTTCCGTAGAGTGTAATCGCAGCTTTACATTATTTGGAAGGTAACACTCTTTCTTGCGCCTAGTGAACCAAATAGCTTGTGTCTTCTGAGGGTTAGGCTTGATATTCCATCTTAAGCAATATTGTTCGAATTTAGAGAGGGCTGCTTGGAGATGATTGTAGGCGTCAAAGAAGATTGTGCCAGATGCAAAAATAGCAGTGCCATCTGCAAACATTGCTATTTGGACATTTCTGTCTAAATTTGGTATGTCTGACATGTATACATTGAACAGAACAGGTCCCAGAACTGATCCCTGGGGAACTCCGTGTTCAATTTGTCTGATGTCTGACTCATGTTTGATAACTTTGACTACAAAGCTTCTGCCAGTTAGGAAGTTTTGAACCAACTTTGTTATGTGAATTGGGAAATTAAACGAATGGAGCTTATGGACTAACCCATCGTGCCATACCGTGTCAAAAGCTTTTTCGATGTCTAACAGGACGAGGCCCGTTGACTGTTTTAAATTAAATTTGTCGCGAACATGCTTTTTAATTCTGGCTACTTGATGGTAAGTATTATGTCCCTTTCTAAAACCAAATTGATAACCTGGTACAATGTTCCTATCTATAAGATGATTATTGATTTTTTCTTTTATGACTTTTTCGAATAGTTTACTAGTAGCATTAAACAAACTGATTGGTCTATAACTGCCGGGAGTTTCTCTGGGCTTCTCAGGTTTGCAATAGGAACTATCAGCGCTGTTTTCCATTTAAAAGGGAAGTAACATAGCTTTAGGCAGGAGTTGAAAATTAAAGTAAGGTATCTAATGCCGCTGGTGGGCATGGATTTGAGCAACCTATTGTTAATTTGATCTAACCCAGGCGATTTCTTTGGTTTTAAGGAGTTTATTAGTTCTTTAACTATAGTCACTGGAACAAAGTCAGATTCACCTAGTAGGACTGGGGAATTTAGGACAAGTTCTTTAGTACGCATTACATCATTAGAAGTACGATCATCGCTTTGGTGTACTGCTACTGTGTGATTTCCACAGAAAGTATCAGCTAGTAAATTCGCCTTTTCTTCTGGACTGATGAAGAGGCGATTGGATTCATTTAGAGGAGGAATATTAGAACACTTATTTTTAAGAATTTTCGCTACTTTCCAAACTGGCCTACTCTGATTCCCAAAAGAAGAGAGTACATTATTCCATCGTGTATTTCTTTAACTTGAAATTGCTTCTCTTATAGCTTTGTTAAGGAACTTAGTACTGTAAAGGAAGGAATCCACAGATGGAACTCAGCGATGTTTCGCATTGATTAAACCTGTTATTAATATAGGATCTGTATAGGTTCCAATTTGCAGCTGAGTACTTGTAAAGTGTAGGAGTGTTGATAAAAATGTGTTTATTGCTTAGCTTAAAGGAAACCGGAAGGTGGTCGGATCCTAGATTAATATGGGTTTATGGCTGAGTGCAGTTGTCAGGAATGTTTGAAATAAATAAGTCCAGAGTAGAAGGACTTTTACGCATTGATGTAGGAACATATGTATGCGACATCGGGTATAGCAAAGAGTGGTTTTAATAGGATTCTAAAATTTCGTGCAAAAGGTTCCCCCAGCAATTTGACTTCTGACAATTTCATGCCTGATGGCGACTTTTAAAATCACCACCAACAATTATTTTGTTATTGATTCTAAAGAATTTTCGAATGTCTCTTTTAAGTGAGCTAATTTCTCAGCGCTTCTATTTCCTCCAGGAAAATATGCGAAAAAAATGCTCAGCTTAGAATCATCTGCAAGTGTGATGTCAACACCAATTACTTCAAAAACTTTAAAATGTGCATAAGAGCGTACAGTATGGGTAATACCTTTTTTGATGACAATGGCAATACCACCACAAGTGGTATGCGTTCTATCCAGTCGATGACACACGAAATTAGGATGATAAAGAGAGTCTTTCACTTTGAGCATTGTTTCAGTTAAGAGCGCAACGTCAACTGCTTCAGTAGTTATAAAATTGAAAAATTTTGGACCATCTACGACGTCACCGATTCGTCGTTGGACTGGAAGTTGGATCGGCAGGAGAGTTTGTCATCGAAATTGATCTTTTCCGATGAAGTCCATTTTTGGATGGAATTGTACGTAAATAAACAATGGTAGGTAGTTTCTGCGGAGCGGAAAGCTCATACGAGATTCACGAGAAATCAATGCATACCAAAAAAAAAGTCACTGTATGGTGCGAACTATGGGTTGGATGTATCATCGGCCCGTACTTTTTCGAAGATGAGGCTGGAGAGACAGTTACAGTGAATGGAAATTGTTACCGCATCATATTTTTTTTTTTTTTCAAGATTGAATGGATTTGGTCTGAACGATCTCTGGTTTCAATAGAATGGGCCTACCGCCCATACAAGCCATCAGTCAATCATTTTATTGCGTACGAAATCGGAAGATCGCATTATTTCGGTTATAAGAGAAGCTTATTGGCCTCCAAGGTCATGCTATTTGACACCTTTGGACATCTTCCCGTAGGGTTGTTTAAAGAGTAAGGTCTTTGCCAATAACCCAGCGACAATTCAGGATTTCAAACATAACATTCAAACTGAATGCCGCTTATTCTTTAAAAAGTCATCAATAATTTTGACTTTCGGATGGTCGCTTGCAACAGAAGCCGTGGTGTTCACATGAACGATGTTGTGTTCAACCGACTGATAAAATTCTACATTGATTTAATAATAAATGTTTATTTAATTTAATGAAAAATTCCTCAGTAGCTGTTGGCTCACCCTTTATGACTATTCCATGATAAGCAAGAAGGCAAGTGAACAACTTAAAAAAGTTCATAATTACATGAAAAATGGATGGCTTTACAAGTTAGCTGTTAATGAAATGGTTGTGAAGCTGTTTTTTGTTGGTGAGCTAACGCCAACCCTCGACGACAATTGGATTCTTCTCAATATATAGTATGAGAGCATGAGTGAGCTGTCATACTTGAAGTTCGGCAAGCCAGGTTGTTAACATACATACACGAGAGTCATTGGGATTGTTTCCAGGTGAAACAATGAGCTCGGAGATACGTCTGGTTTCCCAGTAGGGAGGATCAAAAAGACAAACTGACAGCAGGTTGCAGTATTTGGTCGGTAGCGTTACCGAACCATAGAAAAGAGAAACTGGCCTCTAGCATAACAGCCTTGGCAAAGGGTACATTTGAGACTTGCCGGGCCATTTTTTAACAAAATGTGGACTGCGGTTCGTAGTCTGTTACAGTACAGACAATCTAAGAGTTTTGTATCTACTACTCAATCCAGCATTGGGCAATAGATGCGTTTCATCCAGCATCAAACAGTAAGACAAAAGAAAGATTTAAGCATATCTTTTAAAAGGTCTGCTCTATTTCGTCCACATACCTGTCTACACCCAGATCAGCAACATCAAAAGTCTCCAGTTGAGTTATTTTATTGTTTGCAGCACTTCCGAAGGAAAAGGAAAACCAACTGAAGTTTTCCTCAAAGTTCTGACGGTCGCAACAAGTTTTGGCGCGACTATCTGATATCAAAAAGGTGGTCAAAAGAAGCCTTTTCAAATTTTCAATATTATTATTATTCTTTAGGGAGATTGGTGCCATTACGAATGAAGAAGGAAATACTGAAGCCTCCAGGGAAGTTACTACAACCGATGAGGAGTTTGACAAGCGATCTGATCGCATAGGTAGCAAAGATGCGCCCGTTTTACTATCAGCCTCCTGAAGTAAGAAGATTAGTGCTCGTTTTCATCAGTTAAGCGAAACAAGTGTTGCAGTGAACTAGTGTAAGCCAAACAAACCACTTGTTTTGTGGAAAAATCGTAATGAGTAGACTTCGACCGGTGTCAATACGGTTTTCTCCTTTTCGCAAGAAAATAACAACAACTCTGCTTGGTGTTTCGAAGGACCATATCCAAATATGTAAACAGGGAAACCCGTTGCTGTTATGATGGGATGAAAATGGCGATAAGGAATATAAGCAAGCCTTCCAATTCAATAGACTTTCCCTGTCAGAAACGAATACGAATTTTCGCAATTCAAACAAATTTCAGCCGGTGTATCGCAAAGAAGTGTTCTCGGTTTTCTTGTATATCTAATATACATTCGTGACTTACCGCAATAATGTAAATTAATGGATAAAGGCCTGGCGGACGATCCTCAATCAAATAAAATCGTTTAAGTTAACATTTTTGGTCCGTTCGGATAGGAAGCTATCACAAATACCTCGGAATGACCCCCAAGGCAAGGCTAACATGATAGTCGGGCGTAAAGAAACTGCAAAATAAATATAAAGAACTGAATTGGTTACTTGGACAATTTAGGATCGATAACAAGCTGGTCGTAAATTACAAACCTACAAGCAATGCTCTAAATATGACGTAAAAGCCATTCTTGGTGCCGGCAGCATTGAACATAGAAAACCAGTGGCATCACTGATGTGCTGCGTCTTAACCCGCCACAGCAAACGTACAAAGCTGCTTTTCAGAAATCCGCGAGAGAAAGCTCTTCAAAAGAAAACGCAAGACTACAAGAGGCGTTCGATCGAGCAACACCATTAGTCAAAATGAATTATTTAGCCTTGACGAAGACAGATTACATTTTCTCCCAACAGACCAAGATGAGAAGAGAACAGTAATTGCCAAGTTTAATTTGGACCAAGTGGTGGTGGCGATGGCGCGATGGTTCGCTCATTGGACTATCGCGCAGAGGGTCCGTGGTTCGATCCCCGGCATCGTTAAATATTCTTCGAATCGTCCTCACCCTGTAAAATTGCCTATGAAAAAGCTTCTAAGCAGTGCCATTCGGAATCAGTGATAAACCGTAGGCCCCGCTCAGATGTGACAAAAACAACACAAACACAAATGAGTGTCAAGAAGCTAGGCCGTGGCCCATACCGGGCTGCCAGCACCACAGGGTTTTTTGTTTTTTTGTTTGTAAATCTAACAATGGTGTTGAACTCAGCTCTTCAAAGCCGCATATGATAGCATCTACAGAGACGTAATTTACAGAGCCGTAACTGCTTCGGCATCTCTGCTAAGTTCAATCCATTGTGCAGAATGACGGTTAAGAGTGCACGTGTTACGTCACAGACTTCACTTCCGTTTTCCTCCTAATAACATTCGCTTATTGTGTTGCATGCCAAGCTACCAATCACGTGTAGAATGCATGACCAACAATGCGCGGATCATTTTTACAAACGTTTCACTTTTGCGCTACACGCGCTGGCAAATATGACACCTTCGTCAAAGCGCATTCCTATCCCACAGGTAAACCTGTGTTCATCGGAAAAGCGGCGTCAACATATTTGCCATATAAAACATGCAGATGAGTTTAGTTCGGTTGGCTCTCTTTCGCTATCTTCCATAGAGTTAAGAGTTGTAATAAATAAAGTGTTTTTTTTTATATAACTGTTGATGGAACAACATAACTGGCGCAGTCGGTAGGATTATCATTGAGTACGCGAAAAGTGTTCGAAAAAGAACAAAATTAATACGCGGTTAATTTTAATTATTTAACTCATGTGATCGTCTCGTTACGATAAAGTGACAATACAATTATAATAAACTGGAGCGATTAAGTTCAGTGAAGTACAAGATAAACTAAAACTTTAACTCTTTAGTGAAGTATAGTTGAGAAAGTAGTCCACACAGGGGAGAGTGTCTAGAAGAAAACAAAAGAAGTTTTTTTTTCGAAAAAAAAAAAAAACATCCTTTCTGGAAAGATCAACGAAAAAAAAACAAAACAGTGTAAACTCGTATGCTTTTTGAGTAGTGAATTGTAATATCATTGCGTCATAAAGTTCGCTTAGACTAATTAGTAACTGTAGTGTATTGCATATCAAATAATTTACATTTTGTATAAACAAAAAGAAAACCAACCTAAGCAACAACCACAAGCATCCTAAATTAGAGAGAAAAGTTTAAAAACAAAATTTAGCAACAATAGTTGCAAAAGTGAAGAAAAATTAAAGCTTGTTTGTAATTCAAAAAAAAAAAAAAAAAAAAACACAAACCCAAAAGTGCATCAAATCAAGAAAATAGAAAAACGAACCTGGATAGCATAAGACGAAGGAAACGAAGAACGGAGGAAATCGACAATCATCGACAACTGGAAACAATCAGTATGATGACATCAGAAAGAGCTTCCGCAAGCGTGAGTCAATTAACATTAAGTATAGACCCTTTAAAATACTTAAATAATCTCCCAAATTATGATGGGAATAGGGATAATTTACACAATTTCATTGACTTGGTTGATAGAATCTATCCGACCCTTGCTAGGTACGATGAGACAGGGCAAATGTTTTTTTCGATATCATTAAAAATAAACTGGTAGGCAAAGCTAGGGAAGCTATAGAAATAAATAATAGTGTTAGTAATTGGGAAGACGTAAAAAAGTTATTTTTTCAATATTTTGGCGATAGGAAAACTACCGAACAGCTGTATGACGATCTTAGAAGTATACCCTTTAGAAATCACTGTCACGATTATTACAACAATATCAAGGTAATTCTTAGACGACTAAATAATAAAATCCCATATTCAATAACTGAGACGCCAGAAAAACCAAATCAAGTTATCCACATCGACATTTGGTATGCAAACATTAATCTCATGTTTGTTACCATGATAGATAAATTTTCCAAGCATGTGACAGTCCAAGAAATAAAACATAGAACTTGGATATCTCTTTTAAATACCCTAAAATATAGATTTGCTAACTTTGGCATTCCAAAAAAAATAATAACCGATGGCGAATCCGGTTTCTCATCTATTATTATTAAAGAATTTCTTAAAGAGAACAATGTAGAATTGCATATTACAACTCCTTACAATAAAACAGGAAACTCAGATGTAGAAAGGTTTCACTCGAAGTTAAACGAACATATTAGAACTTTTGCAGCAGATAAAGACAATAAAGATACACTCCGAAATAGAATTTTAGAAGCAGTTAAAATTTATAACAATACTATTCACTCTACTACTAAACAGAGACCAAACAATTTCCTTAACGGAACTCTGACCCAGGAAGATTTTCCCAAAATCATAGAATTTATAAACAAAAATAAAGAAAAGTACACAAATAAACTCAATAGAGATAGGAAAGACATCGACTTTACTAAAGAAAAACATACATTTTTGAAGAATAGAGGTTACAATAAGCTCAAACCAATTTATAAACATGAACACCCTGACATAGTTGATAAAAATTATATAAGAGGAAGCAAATATTACAAAAATCAGGTAAAACGCAAATACAAACACGAAAACTCATAAAATTCCAGATATTGATACTACTCACAACAATGACTATGAAGACACAAGGTCAAAAGATTGACATACTTAACTTAGACAACGGACAAGGATACATTACGATAAGAGATCAACAACTTCAAATTATAGTAGGCTATACAAAATTACTTCATTGTGTAAATCTGACCACATGGACCGAAAACTTAGACATTATTCAACATAATATTAACAAACTGAATTACAAAAACGAATACCCAACCATAATACATAGTTTCAACACATTAACTCAGGAAATCGAAAGTCTAGTGAAAAAACACCATCACAAAGTAAGAAGAGGTTTAGTAAACATTGTAGGGAAAGGTTTAAAATATCTAACAGGAGTTATGGATCATGATGACGAACAGGAAATAATGAAAACCCTAGAAACGAATGAGAAGAATAACCAAAATATTATTGACGGACTAAACGACCAAATTCGAATAAATTACCACTTTGATGAACGTATAAACAATATAACAAGACATATAAACGGACAACAGTCAGAAATAAAAAAACAGCTACATACTCTAGGTAACGCTATTAACAGGGAATTTTTAGAAATCACTCGTATGCAGCATGCATTCCAAGTACAGTATGACATACAACTACTCGCAGAGCAAGTTAGAAAAGTTAAGGACAATCTATTAGCAAGCCAACTCGGAATCTTGGGAAGGGATTTTCTATCACCAAAAGAAATAGAAATGTTTAACGTAACAATAAGTGACTTCTCTAATATTAAAAGTTCTGTAATTAGCTATGAAGATCAAATAATTGTTGTGCTTATGTTACCAAATTATTCAAATGATAAATACTTTAAGATACTAATTGAACCTGTACCAAATAAAAATCAGCTAGAATTAGCTACCTTTTATAGAGAATTTATTAGCGATGGAAAACATAATTATTGTACTGTAAATGGGACAATTGAAATTAAAGATTTAGAATTAATAAAAGATACTTGTATTTCTAACATTTTTACTAAAAATCCCATATGTAATTTTAAGAATAATACGAATATTGAAATTAAACAGCTGACAAACAATATTGTAATCACTAAAAACATACCCTACATGCAAATAATTCATAATTGTCATAATTATAGTGCAAACTTAATGGGAAACAATCTAATTAGATTCGAAAATTGTAAAATAAACATCAATGATATAGAATATGAAAATTTTGTAATATATGATAACTTCATCATACCAAACTTTAATACTGTAACTATAGGGCAAATCGAAATAAACTTTTCTGCAGAGGAATTTAATACAAAACATCTAGAAAATCGGAAACTGATAGAAGAAATTAAACGTAGAAATATCACGTATGGACATATAAATTTCGGAATAACACCAATCATAATAACTATTTTAATTGTAATCATGATTGCATTTCGAAAAATAAATAAACTAAATAAGACTAATGTTAAAATCGAAGTTAAGAATATAGATTCTCCGGAGCAGAATCCTAAGGAGGGGCGTGTTACGTCACAGACTTCACTTCCGTTTTCCTCCTAATAACATTCGCTTATTGTGTTGCATGCCAAGCTACCAATCACGTGTAGAATGCATGACCAACAATGCGCGGATCATTTTTACAAACGTTTCACTTTTGCGCTACACGCGCTGGCAAATATGACACCTTCGTCAAAGCGCATTCCTTTCCCACAGGTAAACCTGTGTTCATCGGAAAAGCGGCGTCAACATATTTGCCATATAAAACATGCAGATGAGTTTAGTTCGGTTGGCTCTCTTTCGCTATCTTCCATAGAGTTAAGAGTTGTAATAAATAAAGTGTTTTTTTATATAACTGTTGATGGAACAACATAACTCACGCTGCTCCGTCAAGATGGGTAATGACAAAACCAAGAATTTTAACATTGTTTTTGAAAGGATTAGACGCAACTTGGCTGCATCAGAGGTATCGTCTTTTCAAAGTCTGTTCAGCATTCCGCAGACGACACTGACAGCATAGGAGAAAGAACACAGCGACCTATGAATATGGAGCGTCCTCAAATGGAGGAAGGGAAAACAAGATATACTCGTATGTTATACACAAAGAGGTACAAGGACTTCATCTACCTCGTTTTCGCTATCAACTCTGACGACATCAGCACGATGAAAATGAAAATGAAAATGAAATTTGTGGTGACGAAAAAGGATTTGTGGTGACGAAGTGATTGGTAGATTTTCTAAATCTAAACAAAACTTAACTCGATTAAAAATGTTTCTCTGACAACAGTATCTAAACTAAAATCTAGAATGAGTTTTTGTTCGATTCGGTGTTCGGTGGGGAATGTACGAGTTTGCCATGTCATCGTATGCCCGATCCACATTAATATCGGTAAATAGTGACTGAACAGTTTCAACTACGAGATAATGCGACTGGATTGATCTTCATTTAATCAGGAAAGTATATCATCGACCAGGAATATCTCATTTCGACAGATCTCTGAAAATCAAAGGGTATCAAGTCGCCTATAACCTGTGATCTGATCTGATCTAGTATTGAATCCAACAGTTGTGCTGGCTGAGCTCATTTGAATCATCTCCGTAGAGACAATTCAATAGATTAAGTATTAACCTTTTGTGTTGTGCAGAGTTCGATGTGGCCAAATTAGGCAGTTTCCTCCTTACCATTGTCCGGCATCTGTCATTTTCAAAACAGTTTGAATTCGGCTCTCATTTTAAATGACTCGCATAAGTTTCGAAAAGTCCAAATGAGTTAGTAAAGGCTGAAGTTCACTCTATGTCCTAGTGCATTTTAAAGAAATGGATGAATTTTTTTGCCACATCTGTTCCATTAATCAATTCCATAACACACGCCGACCGATTATCGAACTCTTTTCTCAGCATCACTGTACAATTTTTCTTAAATCCCAGCAGCCAATTCCTCAATTATTCATTTTCTCCATCTTTTCACTTTTTTTCCATTTACAGTTTTCTACAAAAACAAAAATAAAAAAAAAGTTAAAAATTATTCTGTTATAGCTTTGAACGTATCTGTATCTGACTTTTTTTTTTTCTTATAGATTGTGTCTCCGAGAGTATTGTATTGAAGTCCTGCGGTCAGCTTACAATACTCTTGTCCGGCAGGTCAGACGTGTTCTAGAACGGAACACTGGATCGACAAGTCATGATGACTCCTATTTGCTGTGGGCAGTGAGATTTTTCATGGAATTCAATCGCCTGAGTGGACTGCAAATGCATTTGGTTAGGTAAGATGGATAGAATCAAATGGGTGCGCGCTTTGTTGCCTGTCGATTTGATTAATTTCCTTTTTTTTGTCGATTTTCTCTGTTTTGTCTGTCGATTTTGAATTGAGAGTCCTTTTTGCTGATCCAGATAAGAGGGAGTCTTGGTGATAAATAATGAAATGAATTTGCAGATTTTGCAATTTTCTGATTTTGTCCTTTTTCTTTCGGATATCCGATTTAATTTATAGTGAATCGTTGAGTGTACAATGCTTTCATTGGGTCCTAACACGTATGCAGTATGATATGGATATGATGGCCACCGACAAGAAACAAGCAAGACTCTGGGCTAAGCGATTGCATGTGGCTTTACAGGTAAGTTATTCAGTTTTTTTTAATTTAAATGAAAATAAATACTACGGCACGTTTTGGTAATTGAGGTAGAAGAACTTGATAGGATGGAGTATTGAACTAAATTCAATGATGACTAGAGGATTAAAAATTCGCTCTGTCCCGTCTATGTTGCATTGAGAATCACGTCGATACTACTCGTATCTGGCAAACCAATAACTATGACATGTATCCCGCCGTTGCGATGTCCAATAAGTTGTCAGTTGTCAGCATAAAACCACCACAATTGACAGTAGATGAACTAATTAAATACATAAAAGACAACTGTATGGCATACTACCTTGATCAAAAAGTTCCCGGAATAACCACCGTGTGACGCTCCCATTATTCCGATTTCAGTTCTGTTTTTTTTTATTAAGTTGGTACATCTGTTGTTGATATTCCCTCTAAATCTTAGCGTCTAGCTTGATGTTTGCAAAAGTTACGTAGCCAAAAGTACATCTATCTCTTTTTGTGTTGGTGATTTTTACAATTTTAGAAATTAACTTAATTTTGCAACAATGAACTTTTATTAAATTTTGCGTCAAAAACGGATTTAATGGTGCGCGAACGTTGGAAATGTTGGAAAGTGTTTCGGCAACGATTCTCTAAAGAAAACGGTTGTTTACTAGTGGCACGAGTGGTTCAAAAGTGGCCGTGAGTCAATCGAAGATGATGAACGCAGTGGCAGACCATCGACATCGAAAACCGACGAAAACATTGATGAAGTAAAAGAAATGTTGGTCAATAACCAACAGACAGTAAACAAAGAGTATTATTTGGGAGTTATGAGACGTTTGCGTGAAGAAATTCGCCGAAAGAGACCAGAATTGTGGGCAAAAAACTCGTGCATTTTGCACCATGATAACGTACCGTGTCGCACAGTGCCATCATTATTCGTAATTTGTTGACGAAAAATGCAACAAAAACCATCCAACAGCCACCGAATTCACCTGATTTGGCTCCCTGTGATTTCTTTCTGTTCAATCGAGTTGAAAAACACTACGGGGAACGCGTTTCAGCAGCCATAGGACTTCAGAGGAAGTAATGGAAAAATCGCCAACACACAGAGATTGATGTTCTCTTTGCTACGTAACTTTTGCAGATGTCAAACCATGACGCTAAGACTTAGAGGGAATATCAACAACAGATGTACCAACTTAACAAACAAAAAAACAACTGAAATCGGAATAATGGGAGCGTCACACGGTGGTTATTCCGGGAGCAAGGTAGTATTTCTTTCCAACAGACAAATTATTACTGCACAGCTGCTTATTTTTAACTTTCAGTTGATTTACAACTGCAACAATGATCTTTTGACTTGAGCAGTAATGCCAAAGTGTTGCATTTATAAACCCGCTGCTTCACTATTACCGCAGCGCTGCCGCAGTACTGCATTTTTGAATTGGGTGGATCTCAGTATCTAAACGCTACAGTCCGGGGTAAACCTGGTCCTCAACCAATAAGCTTCTCTAGCTGACACCATTTTTTGCCAGCTGTCCATCGGTGCTTAACTCCAAGTTGGTTAAAGTCCCCTTCCACTTGTTCACACTATCGCAGATTCGGCCGTCCTCTCTTACGTGGTCCTCGGGGCTCAGATTTGAAGATTATTCGGGCCGAAGTTGTGGTGTCCATTCGCTCTACATGGCCCAGCTATCTTAGGCGTTTTAATCCGTAGAGGCCTGACCAAGCCGGTGTAGCTGTACAGTCCGTACAGTTCGTGGTTAAATTGCCTTCTTCGTTTCCCGTCACGAACAGGACCAAAAGTAACACGTAGTATTTTCCTTTTCGAAACAGCCAAGGGCTTGCTCGTTTTTTTTTCTATAATGTCCATGTACATAGCTGCCCCATAGAGCAAAACGGGGATGATTGAGTTTCCTCCTGAGCCCGAAAAAACAGCTGTTGGCAAGAGTTATTCTACGTCTTATTTCCGTGCTGTGGAGCCTTTAACTACCTCGAATTTATAGCTGCTAATTGTGCCACTTTGGCCAAGTTGTCGATTTTGGGAGTTCTTTTTTGATGACAGCATATACTTAGATTTTGTCGTAAGGTCAATTCCAGCCGCTTCCGATTCGATAGCTGCGAATGATTCATTGACGTTTCGCTATCTTCGTGCAATAACGTCGATGTCATCTGCGTACGGAAGCAGTTGGGAAAACTTGTAGAGAACCTTCCCCTTTCTAATGGCCAGTGAATTTTGCACGATTCTATCTAAAGCGACGTTGAAAAAGTCGCATGACGGCGCGTCACCTTGTCTTAAACATTTTTTGAAAGGTCTCGGTTAATTCGTAACAATAACAGCGAGTATCCTTCATTGTCATCTTGCACAATTTGAAGAAACAAAATTTTCCTGGAATTCCAGGGGGTCTTTTCCAAGATACGCGGCTGTGATCGATGGTAGACTTTCCTGGCCTGAAACCACCTTGATATGGACCTATCAGGCTGCTCATTGTCGGTTCCAAGCGGTAATACTATACGGCAGAGTAGATTTTTAGGCGATGCTTAGAAGACTGATTCCCCTACAGTCTGCAGGAGTGGTCTTTCTATATTTTCAGCACCGATCGCGATTCTACTACTAGGTTTCCGTTTTCGTCCTTGTAGCCTTCCGGTCTTACCTTTTTTGCTTTGATAGAATTTTCGAACGTCATTCCTGCCGTACCATCTCTCCATTTCCTCGACGGTGTGTTTCTCGTGCTCGTTTTTGTTTTCTTCTAGGAAGTCTATGTTCTTCCCTTCTTTTTTGTTCGTAGTGCTCACGAACAGTTCTTGTCCTGCGATGCAGAGCAGCTTTGTATGTCTCTTGCTTGGCTGCATGCACCTTCCTATATCTGTCATCGAACCAGAGGTTTCTTTGTGATTGCGATTTGAAACCAATTTCATCAAATTCTGCTTCTCTGATGGCTAGTCTACAGCATTACCATTGGTGTTCTTTGGATTGTATAGGGGGTGCCGGATTTTGAAGGAAACGCGATTGGCAAAGATTCTAGCGTGGTGGTCTGACACGACTCTGTTGTGCTTGGATATCCGCATTGGTTCCCTGGGTACGGATCAAGGTAGTGATCCGAGTTTATGTTGATCGCAATGTGGTCAATCTGGTTGACAGTTGATTGGTTCAGAGACCTCTAAGTCCTTTTATGCATGTTGAGGTGTGGGCACTGCATCCCTTTATGAAGTCTAAAAACTTCAGTCCGTTTACGGATGTGGTCTCGTGCAGGCTTTGTTTCCCAATGACGCCCCCAAAAACAACAAACAATTTTGGTGTCATAGCTGGGGCATAGAGCATGTTCTGGAGGTCATAGAAGTCGTCCTTGATTGTTTCATCTGTAGGGGCGTGTATGCAAATGAGGCGAATGTTCCCGAATATGGCGTTTATGCGGTTTATTACGAGGCGTTTGCCTAAGTCTGTCCCGGATAACAAATCCGCATCCGCATCTTCTCTCTCTGTAGTAGTCGTCGTAGTAAATGTTGCAGTTTTTCATCCGTCTTTTGTCTAGCCTATCCTATCGCAGTTTTTGAATTGCGGTAATATGTCCTTTATAGCAGTCTGGGGCCTCCGTGCATTTTTTGACTGCACGCAGTCTGTCATGGGGCATACCAATCCCTCGGGGAACATTAATATAAAAACCATTCGACCGAAAATCGGACAAGTCGACTATATATGTCACTAGTTCTTCAAGTGCTTAAGATTCAAACCCGTTAGATTAACTTGATTTCTGCTCCTTAAAAAAGTGCATGCCAACGTACGAGATGTCAGGTTGCGCTTTAGAGGAAAGAGTGAACCCTGTGCATTGCAGAAGTGCATTCGGCGACGCAATTTTTAACAGCATGTGTACCAGATAACACGACTAAACCTAGTGTTATGCATTAATGAGCAGAGGTGGATGGCCCCAAGGCGCTGTCCTATCTGTCCAACGCTGGTGTACATAACTCAACAAATTTTCAGTAACTGTTTGCTCTTAAGCCCAGTGAGTCCTAGATGTAATCGACGATTGATGGACTATGTACGAATTTTCAAAAACTGAGAATATCCTCCATACGGTAAGGAAGACCCTAACTGATAAATTTCTCAAACCTATGTAGCTCATTATCTGGGTACGAGTATCATCGTGGACAGCAAGCCTTGTTGATATGTTGCGTTAAAAACTCCTGAGATGCGGATTTCTTAGATCTGTTGTGGGTATGATGAGCCAAATTATATCTTTTATGTCAAGCTTGGCAGGATTAGCTTTTACGTAAAAATGTATTTGTCGAAATCGAATTGACATTTGACGCCAATTGTAAATTTTATGGCACTTTCGAGTCCTTATGGCCCATCTTGTACATGAAGAATAATAACGCACCTATGAAAGTCATTGAAGAAGGCAGGACATGTGAAGTGAAAACAATTTCCATTCCGGCTGGAGGAACAATTACTGCCAATTGGACAAAGATCAGACTAACTAAAAGGGTTTATTGTTTGAGTCCCAGATTCACTACGGACTGAAGTTCCACACGAGTAAGTAAGTAATGATAGCTCGTACTAAAATTCCATGTAAAACGATTTTCGCGTTTATTCACATATTTTCTAAACTATCTTAGATTTGCATATCAAACTCAGGGTGCAAACCTGTGCATGCAATTCGATGCCGCTTGAAAACGGGGATGAATTATAGGAATTTTCCAGGGAGAATTTTCCTGCATGATATGCATTTCTGCAATTTGGATGGGACACATTCAGTTATGTAAAGCGTATCAATATGCCCACAGAACGTGTGATAATTTACACTCTACACTGCTGAAGTGACTGATTTCCACTAAAATTCAACGCTTATCAGTGCCATTCACACGCAAAATTTACGAAAATTCATCCTTTAACCGGGGAATTTGGCACACGAATTCTTCATTCGTATATATGCATTGCATATGTACCTATTCCGAAAATAAATGTATTTTCGAATTGAATGACTCAAAAACGGCCTGATGAATGGTGAACATCGTGATTTCCTACCTCTTCTTCTTTCGCCTTGCCCCTCGCTGTTTTTGAATTACCCGCTTCTATTCAAGCGTGATGTAATTTTTTTATTTCTAAGTTTTGTCTATCTTCAAGTGGAAAGACTTCAAATTGAAATAATTCACTGCCTACAATTCAGATTGGAGGTTATAGGTAGCTGACGCAAGATTTACCTAACTTTTAGTGGTTACACAGGATCATCCATTTTGTTGTTCCGAAATTAGATTTAAATAAAACACATTTATGATTTAGATTTCGATCAAATTTTTATTTAAATATATTGTTTGGATCTTTTCATTTTGAAGGAATATAACAGCAAGATAATTTTCGAAGACTTTTCGACACATATCGGGCAATAACTCGGCCACAACTTGTCGGGTAATGCTTTTTAAAGCACCAGAAGGAAGCAGATTGTATGCATAAACACATGGCTAGTTCATATCACCAAAACGCAAAATAATTCCTTCAAATAATTTTTCTTGCAAACCAAAACGGGTTGTCTTGTATCCACATTCATATCTTCGTTTTGAGGGCGGCGGCTACACCTTCCTCAGTAAATTGCTCACCCAAACGCCGGTGTACAACCACCCATTTGTGTGTTCTGCGCATTCCGTGTTCAGCTGGCTTCAAGCCCGTCTTCAGTTTTGCCTATGATGATATGATATTGAGTTGCTTCGCCGCAGGATAACCATTTGATTTTCAATCTCCTGTGCACCTCGATTGTTGCGCCAAATCGTCATTGGTCGAAGCTCCTCTAGCTAAGATTTGAATACTCAGTCTATTTGCTCGATGTGGTCGTCAGAGGAAGATGAAAGCATACCGACTTTCAAATTTATAAACGTTGAAGTCTCTTTCTTAAGCAGCATCGGCAAAGGCATGAGGATTTGCATTTTGTGTGTTATTCCAAAATACCCAGGGCCTTAAAGATAACTTAGGTACGTATCGCTGCCGTACCTATCCCAGACCGTATCTTGTCGACTAAAGATAGAGCGGTTTAGAAGACTAGCTGTTGGTTCTTATTCTAACTTTAAGTTTGTTGGGGCCAGACACCTTAAAAATAGTTAAATCCCCAGTCTGACACATATTTCATGATGACCCTGCTGTTTTATTTTAAAATTTTGAAATAGCCGTTGATTCTTCATATCAAATTCCTTCTAAACGGTTGGTCTAATCATCAACAGATCCCTCACATCAACAGTGAATTTAATATTTCCGTTGTTTACGTGAACACCTGTCTCGAGTGGCTTAATTTGATGGGATGCTCATACATCCGTGGAAGAAGAGATACGTTTTGTCATCGCTCTCTGTCAATTCTTTGGTTCCAATTCAAAATCCATGTTGAGGGCACAGCCCCCACTTTATACTGATCTTAGGGTCTCAGGAGCTAGTACTTATTGCAACTCTATATTGGATGAGACTAGCAGATGCACCATTCCTACGTTTAAGGCTCAAACTGCAGCTTTCTGTGGACTACCGATGGTCTTGCCATTAGACAAAACGTATGACCGACAGCTCGTAACTGCTCAAATCGTAGCAATTTTCAGCAGCGTTATCGATAAGTCCAGTATTCTTCTGCCCCCGGCTTTCATTAGACAATACACACTGAATTGTGTCATTTTCTCGTTTTTAATCACGTTGTTGATGTACCTGGGATATATGAAGGGAATAACGAAGTTCCTTGATGGTTGAATTGAGCTGTAAGTTCTATTGCCGTCAACCCTGCTTCAGCCAATTAACATTGGAGACTCGATCTCCATACCGTGAAACGGTCGGCCCGATGCCTCGATGCCTAACGCTTACTTGCTGGTCTTGGAAGAGTTGTTCACGGGTTCCATTTTTCTGTCGCCTACTTCCGCCAACCTAGGGCATATAGTTGAAACTTCAAAATATACGCTGTGGGCATCAAATCCGGACCTTATGTCTTCTGACATTCTATCTAAAAGCGCGACTAGAAGAAAATTGTCATCCAAAGTAACTGCCAATAAGGGCCAAACCTCCTTTGATATTCTCAAGTTTGCTGAGACGAAACTATATTTGCTTCCATTTCTTTTATTAATTCTGCGCGTGCATTGAAAATCTTTTCATCTCATTGTGTGTGATCCACTCTAACCGTCTCCGGACGCAGGGTTTTCACTCTAAATATTCTGAAGGATTGTGGAAGAGTTACGCAAATGAAAGAGCATTCAATGATTTTGCATTGCGTAGTCCTTAATATCTACAACTCTCTTATTTGGTTTCATAGTAAGCGATATTAGCACCACATAATGCAAATTGTTACAGTTTTTCGTGTCGCTTTTGCCTTTATACGGTCCCCGGGCGCAGGGTTTTCACTCTAAATATTCTGAAGGATTGTGGAAGAGCTACGGAAATGAAAGAGCATTCAACGATTTTGCATTGCGTAGTCCTTAATATCTACAACTCTCTTATTTGGTTTCATAGTAAGCGACATTAGCACTACATCGCACAAATTGTTTCAGTTTTTCGTGTCGCTTGTGCCTTTATACAGAAGAAAAAAAATCTCTGTCTCCATTAGAGGTCTGCATGAATGCATTCATTTACTTCTCTCAATGGGTACAGTAGTTCAGTGTATTCTATTCGGTGCAGTCATATAAACCAGTGTACTCTTAAAATGGGTACCACTGTTCAACAGACAAGCACTGCACAACATTCCATCACAAGATAACGAATCGAATGCACTTCTTGATTCCTCTTTTGCGAGTGGGTGCTTCATTCAAACAAACCGAGTGCATGTTTAACTGTTCATCTACACCGAGTACACAGAATGTTTCGAATAATTCGAATGCAGTGAGTGGGTAGTATGTCCCTCACCACATTATGGAGGCGTGGCTTCAAAACCTTAAAAAATCGCAAAATACTGCAGGAACAGTGGTTTACACACGTAAGTTGCATTTTTATACGACAGACGGACCGACGAGCATATAAAAACAAAAATTAAACAAAAGATCCGACATGTTACATGAGCGTGCCTTCGATCGATTGGATAGCACGATGATTTTTGTTTTTTTGTTATTTATATGCTTTGTTTCCGAAATCCGTTGTGTCTTTTATTTATTCAATTGTTTAAATTTGTGACATTGTATGGCAGGCAATTGTTTGTTTGAAATAATTTTGTTTAACTTCCTATTAATGCACAATTACACCCACAATGAAGATAAACGTGAATATTTGATAGCTATGCAGTCTGTATGTAAAGACAAATGCACACCGAGTATTCGTTGCACGTTTGATATGAGTGCACGGAACTAAATGTTTTGTTATCAATGGGTGAAGTACTCACGCGCTAATCGAATGTCAAGTGATTCATTCGTTTGATTTTTCAAGATGTGAGTATAATGAATGAGGTACCATAAAAAAATGGAATTTCTTGAAATGTATTTCAAGACATTGAATTATACTTTGACAGTTAAGAGATCTTATCCGAACACCCTCTTCGGATTAATGCTTCTTGAAGCTCCGCTGACTTCATCTTCCGGAAAATTTAATGTTTCCTCTTTATGTTAGTTAGTTCACCGACGCTACAGTTCGCGATGATCCTTGGTCTCAACTAATAAGTCTTTCCAACTGACCGGCCTTCAGTTGCACACTTCAAGTCGGTTTAGATCCGCTCCTACTTGTGTGCACCACCTAAAATGAGTTCTTCCGGGTTGGATTCGAAAACTCGAAGACGCGCAGTTTTCTGATAAGGTCCACATCGCTGTACAGCTCGTATAGTTCGTCGTTGAATTTTCTCCAAAGCCCGTCAAAGCAAATAATACCAAATACATTTCGATATGAATGCGGATATCTTCATTCGCTTTTTGTTTTTGTTTTTGTTGGTGTTGTTGGTTTACAAAATCCCTTACGAGTACCTCGAAATATAAGCTATCCACTGCGACGTTCTTTACAATTCGTCGATGTTGTATGTCCCTTCTTGTTGGTATCATATACTTAGTTGTGCATCATTTGTCGCTGAATCCTGATGACAGCTCACTATGCTCTTCAAATTGAATGGATTGTACCTCCAGTGTTCGCTTGTTAGTGCGCGAAATACTTTCAAGAATGATGTTGAAAAATTCTGACATAGCATAACCTTTTCTTAAACTTTTTCTTGACACCAAAGATCTCGGTTAAGTCGTTACTGATTTTGACAAAGCAGCGATCATTCTCAATCGTCATTCTGCACAGACGGACGAGTTTGGCATAGACGTCAAAAGTAGACATGGCATGTTGAATACCTTTTCACTATCAATGCTGTTATCTGCGGCCTTAAATTTATACAATATGGCAGATAAGATCTTGTATGATCAGGAGACTTGTAGGTACCTCTTTAGTTGACGTAGTTGAGAAGGCCACTTGTTTTGTGGACCGCACACACGGTAGTGAGATCTAATTCAAGTTTTGGCTATCATCGTCCAAGTTAAATGGTCTATTCTGCCGGACGGTCGTTTTTTCCGTACCAACCGTGACTTCACTACAAGGTTTCTTCCTTTATCTCTACAGGCTTCTCTGCGGGTTTTCTTGCCTTGACGCGTTCTTACTACCTTTTGACAAAACCTCAGTATGTAATTCTTAGGGTACACCATGCTTAGGGTACACGAAAGATTTCTTGGTGGTGATCCCCTTGTTTATATTGAGATGAGGAAGCCGTGTACTTGTCATAGCGATATTTCGTCCCAAATAAGCCAAAATTCGTTGCCGTGTCGTGGTGTAAGGCTATGCTTACCAACTGTCCAACTATGAATGTCCTCCTTTCCTATCTATACTTCGGACATTGCTCATATGTTTTGTTCAGGAGCTCGCAGAAACATTGTCATGGGCGCATATTATTAAGTAACTCGTAAGTTCTGCTTTTAATTCGCAGATAAAAGCCAATTATAAATGTTGCCGTCTGGTTCTCAGGATTTCTCAAAATTTTTCTAAGATGCAACTTGTTAAATATGTATTCTTATCTCTAATTTTACGCCTTCTGTCATAAGGCATAAATACAGACATGGAACACCATCAATATCCCCACTTAGCAGTGCCCCTGGTATTTTTGGACCAAGAGTAAACAATTCCTGGAATACCATACGATTCGCAGACAACAACCTGAAAAAATACAACAAATCCCCTCGAGTTTAGACTCTCGAAAATATATGTACGAGTATCTTTTGCTCAAATGTCCTTGTGAAACAAACAATTGATATTATAGATCCCTGTGTAAACCTCGAAGTGAAATCGTTTGAAGAAAAAAATACAAAAAAAAAAAAAAACACTTATTCGTTCTACAAACAACTAACTAAGCGCCCAGACAGTATTTCCAAATGACAGAGATCCCTTAAAATCGTTAAAAGTCACGACCCTCATACCAGGAGATAGAAAGCTGCTTCCGGTACACCAATCAGCCCAGTTCCATGAGTTTCCATCGTCTTTATCCATTTTGCTCATTGCCATTACGTGTCATTATTTATTTCCTTTTTGTTTTGTATTTCTTTAGGAGCTTGAACACCTTCATCCATAACCCGCAATCCCGTGCCCTTATCCTTAGAATTATAATTAAAGAAACGTTCTAATATCTTTTTGAATTGTGTTTATTTTTTTTGTGCTTTCTTTCTTTTCTGGTATCTGTGCGTGCGTGCCCGGATGTGTGCGATTGTGTGTGTACAATTTTAATTAAAGACATTCCGAGAATTGCTTTTAAGCTTACTGGCATTGCAAAAACTGCAGGACGTCAAGGCTGCCGCACTATTCGATATGCTGCTAAACAACGTCTGCTATGTCTTGGAATATCGAGAGACAATATTGCATCTATTAATGAACTATAATGAGTCGCACAGCACAAAGTAAGTATCTGATTATGGTTTTAATTTTATTTTTATTTCTATTTTTATATTTGTTATATCTCGAACTTTTAGTGGTAGTGGTGTGGTGGTGGTTTGTAAAGAAATAGTATCCTTTCTCCAGCTTTACTGTGAGGTGAGGTGTGCGCCTGGAGGGTATGCCGTTGGGTGTGGATATGAGTTACTTGTATTGAATTTCGCAAGAAACCTCCATTAGCTAATGCTGGGTTCTTTTTATTTAAGTTATTGATGTACCTAATGTAATACCGCTACAGTAAGACTGGCAAGTAAGGAGACTCGAAAAAAAAAGAAGTAGAATCAGCTTTTTATTCTTCGGGCCAATGATACATAAGTAAAGTGTCTCGTCGTGAATGCTTCTTCCCGTTACTGTTACAGTATGGGATTGCCACCAAGTCTTCTCTTCTACTCCAAGCTTTCCCGCTTCGGCAGAAGATTCTGGACCTAAACTCATATTATTGGCGTGCCCACATTGGCTTCTGCTGTTGTCTTTTTGAGTCAGCTTTATAAAGAAAGTGTCCATTTGCCCTGTTGTAAAGGGTGGACCATCCGTTGATTACTTTTTGACATTGACAGCTCTTATAGGCTCAAAAAATAGGCAGAAAATTGCGGTATGAAATGGATTGATTTACACTTGAACAACGTTCGGAAATACTGCAATGTTACTTCCAAAACGTATGCCGTGTTACAGAAAGAATTTTTAGTCGAAGTAATGCAGCAACTGCAGTTGGTGTACGCGAGCTTGTGAGACTGGTTTGCTGGTTGATAATCGCTTACATTCCCATGTTCGTTGTGTGCGCTCAACGGAGAATATTGCAGCTTTTGCCGAAAGTTTGCGCCTAAGCCTGAGAACCCTTCCTCATCAAAGATTCCATCATCTAAATATCAGTCGCTCTAGTCTGAGAAGCGATCATGCAAAACGATCTCGGATTATTCGCTTAAAAGGTCCAACTCACTCGGAAATTAAAACAAAATGACCGCCCGCTTCGTTATCGTTTCTCTGCTTGAGTTTTAGGTCAGGTAAAAGTTGATTACAATTTTGCTCAAATGAAGTGCATTTCTATCTTGGCAAGCAAAATTGCCGTATCCACACATAGTTATAGAAAAGCCAGTGCATCCGAAAGGTGTGACGTAAGTCAATGGGGCCGTTAACACTTAGTTTAATAATCGAGTAATCAGTCGTTTTGGTGATGTTGATTGGCCGAAAAGGAACTGCGATATGACGGCGTTGCACATGTGATATGTAAACAATATAAAGACGATATTGGTGAAATAGGGTGCGAAACCTTCGAAAATGTATTGAAAAATTACGATTACTTGATGCCCAAGCCAGCCGAGGCAGTAATTTGAGTTAAATAATATTCCATTATTAGTTGAAAGCTTACTACGTATCTGGATCCACAAGCCGGGTAGTTGTCATGCTGATCTTCATCATCTCAATGAAAACCATGTTACAACACTATGCTAATGGTCTATATTAGACGGCGGATGAATCGAACTCTGCGGCATTGCTCTCTTCAATATGCTGTTGAAGTGTGTCCAAAGAACACTACTTAGGGTCTGCCTTGTAATGGCAAAAAGCCTTAGAAGCATGTGATTCTAAAGCCTCCCACTGGTCGACCAATGTGGCGTTTAGCCACAGACTCGTACAGATTGAAACAAAACGGGGCCGAGCAAGTTCGTATGTCTTCATAATCTTTCTTCAAAATCTTTCGTTTTAAGTTATACCAGAGGTCTATGGATGCTTGGAACAATACGACATATGTGTTTATTCGATGGCATCAAAATGAAAGCAAAATGGAGTGCCTCAGGGTGGTGCTGGAAGGCCCTTGCTTCTTTCAAGACTATTATACTTATTAACGTAGGAATATATCGATATATAAAAAAAAAAACGGGGAAAAGCTACAATTGTATGAAGGTGTGTCGTATCGAACTAAAAAAAAATAAATTCCGGTTGCAATGCAATAGAAGCTTTAGTTCCAACTGAGGTTTGAAGAGGAAGAAAAGCTTATTGAACTTGTCCTTAGGTCTATAGTCTTTTTTTTTGTTGACATGCTATGTATGCTTGAACGTAAAATATCCTTCTTTGATTTGGAAACAAACAGGACCCTTAACATAATTCACCTCAGTTAGTTGAACGTTTAATATTTTTGCGGTTCTTGTAAGAATTTGAGATCTTCTAGTCCCAAACTTGGCTCTGTTACAATATACAGGGTCATTTATTTATTAGTTTCAAGTTGGTAAGTTTGGCATTTGACACCTGCCTAACTCAGCTGTCATTTGAAGTGTCAAAACATTAGTTGAATATTTGCCATTTCCAATAAGGGATTGCTTACAAATCGAACAACGGATTAAAATTATTAAAACTTACTACAAAAGTGGTGATTCGAACGTAGCCACTTTGCGCGCATTACGCGATGATTATGGTCATCATAGTCGACCGACTACGCAAGCAATGGTTAAATTGTGAAGAAATTTGAAGAGAGTGGAAGCGTTACTGATGTGGTAAGGCCTGTGCATGCACGCTCAGTCGAAAATATTGGTGCTGTAAACGCAAGTGTTGCTGATGATCCGCATTTATCGACTTCCCGGCGTTCGCAGCGATTGAACGTGTCGTACATCTCACTATGGCGTTTTTTGCATTTGGATTTGCATCTCCACCCTTATAAAGTTCAACTTACGCAACAATTGAAGCCTGCTGACCTGCACAACGCCGTAGATACGTTTTTTTGATGTTGGAACAACAGACATTTTTCGAACAACATTTTGTTCAGTGATGAGGCACATTTCTCACTCGGTGGGTATGTACAATAAATAAACAAAATTGCCGCATATGGGGCTCAGGAAACCCACAAGTGATCGAAGAGGTGCCGTCGCATCCAGACAAAGTAACTGTTTGATGTGCTCTATGGTCGAAAGATGTCATTGGTCCGTATTTCTTCGAAGACACCAATGGGCGGACAGTTACAGTCAATTCGAAGCGATACGGTCGAATGATAACCGATTTTTTTTAGCTGGCGATTGAAGATCATGACTTGGACGACATGCGGTTCCAACAAGACGGGGCAACAAGCCATGCAACACGACCAATTATGGCTTTATTGCGTGAGAAACTTCCTGGTCGCGTAATTTCACGTTTTGGTGACCCCACCAAGATCATGCGATTTAAAACCGTTAATTTGTTTTCTCTGGGGCTACGCAAAATACCGTGCTTACGCGAATAATTCCTGAATGTAGACGCATTAAAAACCAATATTACTCAAGTTGTGGCCGAGATACCGCTCGAAATGTGAGAAAGTGGTTAAAAATTACTTCAAAAGAATCGCATGCTGCGAATCTTGCTTAGGCGGCATTTGGTGTGTTGATAAGACAATGTTTTTTGATGGCAGCAGTCGGTGGAAACCGTCCAAAAACGCAAAAGTCGCTCGGCAAGTTATGGCTGTTTTAGGACGCGCATGGTATTTTGTTCACTGGCTTCTTAGGCTCAAATGAAGAAATGATTAACTGAGGCAAATTTTGAGTGCAAGGATAGATAGTACTACAAAAAAGATATCAAACAGTTGCAGAAGCGTTGAAATGAATTCATAACTCCTGAAGGAGAGTAGGTGGATGTATTGTCGAATTTCTAAAAAAAAAAATGGTTTTCTTGGTTAAACCGGTGTTGCCAATTTTAACGGACTACATTCCTCAGTATCATTTTTCTCAAACAGACACAGAATCTAAACATATGTAAGCTCTATACATCCTGTTTCCAGGATGATTTGCCGATAGAAAAGATACGATCAGTAGAGGACTTTTTCGACCTAAAACCCCAATGATGAAGACCGATTTGTTGGCTAATAAAAGGAACATAGTCTCACCGCCAAAAGTGTTCAACTATGAAGGTCTCCTTTGTTGTCAATGAGGCGAACCAAATTTGTATTCCATTGATCGGACATGCTTTGGTAAGTTTTTGCACCAAAAATCTGTGGACTCCCTGAGATGCTGCGAATTGACTGTCTGTTTGGGTCCCGTTTGTATTTCCGCTTTACATATTCGTGAGTAACTTCGTTTACTACTTCATTTGAGGTTTGGGTTCGAATCCCAGGCGATAAACTAAAAACATAAAAAGGTATTGTCTGACGCCACCACACATTCGGAATCTAATGTTTAACCTGTAAACTTGAAAAAAAATCTGCCAGTGAAGTGGCTACCGAAAGAACCCAACACAACTTCCATCTGTACCAGATTCGATTTCAACACTCATTTCCTTGACAATCTACATGACAGTTTCACAACAGCTATTGCAGCTACTTACTGGAAACCGGTCTTCATCACTTAGTACTTTAATTAGCTTTCAAATATGTTACAGCTCGCAGATCAAGGCCTGCATAGATAAGGTAGGTACTTGGTCATCCTTTCTGCTTCCTAGACTGGGAAAGGATGGCCATATACTTTGCATCAAGACCTAGTTGGGTAAGTCAACCACACGCAAGTTGGCACCATCGCTGTCTTCAAGTTTTAAACCGCCCGCGCCCTTGTCCTACATCAACAACTGTCAATCAGAAGCACTTATCAAAGGTTTGATGTGCGGTTGAACTATCGATTCAACGACAAAACGCTTCTAAATCCATCAACTGATTTCACATCTTCGCTTCCGCAACCATACTGTAAACCTCTCAGGAGAAATTCCACTAAGCACCATCGTTTGAGTAGAATACCCTGCAGAGAAATTAATATTTAAATTTCATCAGTGACTTGTAATTGAATTGCGAGTCGTTCGACATTTTAGACAGTTGCGTGCGTGATGGCAAGGATGTTGGTAACAGGCCTGCCATAACCGCATTATTGATTGTCTTACAAATAGCTTTAGCCATAACGCCGCCTGTCCACCAAGGGAATAATTAGCCATGGTAGGCACGTTGCATGCACACGAAACCTAACTGCTACAAGCTCTTTAAATTTAAAACATTTTAAACTCTCGCCCTCTTTAAGGTGCAATTACTCAGCTCACAAAAAGATGAAGGAAAAAAAATAGATAAATAAATAAAAGGCACAACTCATCCTGGTAATGGTAAATCACCCGCCAAACGCTTTTAATTATTCACCAGTATTCATTAAATCTCTCTCCACATTTTTACGGCACAGACTGGATAGATAGAAATTTTGGAGGCAGTGAAGGATTTAAAAGCATTTTTGGTTCCAAAGGGATTGAACGGAGGAGGCGCCACCTCCTATCACACCCTTTGCATGAGCCTCCTGTGCCTCTTTGTGTGTGCTCGTGAATATTCTTTGGGGCACAATCAATTATGAGCGCGCGTTGGTAATTTGTTGAAATCGTCGAAAAGGCTGCCATCATAAGGGAAGAGGGTTAAAAGGATGATGAAAAAAATTTGGTTTATCGTCGGCGTCGGTCGTTCAGCCAATGAATGGCTGGCTATTCCAAGGACCGAAAACCGGCCTAGCACCATGAGAAAGAATCCATCTATAGTATGCCTGACGAACGAACGGCTGTACAAGGGTAATTCACAGAAATTAGCATTATCGGTCTGAATTGCGGCTGTCAGGATAGTCATGACTTAAACGAAGGAGCATACAAAAAAAAGCGGAACACGAAAAAATGCGCAAATCACGCGGGAATTTTGTTTTAAAATGTTATTAATTATTCAGAAAGATTTGGCGGCAGGAGGACTGAAACAAGGAATGAAAATCGCAAGGTAGGCGCGAAAATTAAGATCAATCAATCACAGGCGAAATGGTGGCAAGTTGGTGGGATTTATGCGAGCAAACTGGTGTTAGAGTGGGCAATGAGTTGTTCTTTAAATTTGGTTGCTAGAAAAGTGTGAAAATTTATGGTTTGGGGTGTGGCCGGGACTGGCTATAGATGGTTTAAATATGGACGGAGCAAATGGTGAAAGTCATTCTACATCATTTCTTTTTTCAATGAATAGTTTCCTTAGGTTTCTGTATTATTGGCAATCTTCTTGATCCAGGGAGTGAGAAATGTGGTAACTCCAGATAGTCTCAGCTGCCAGAGGTAGAGGCAACGAATTTGCGTCAGCAGATAAAAGTACTATGCCAAACCTAGTCCAAAGCCCAGGTTGGAACAGAAAGAGGTTTGTTGAGACCAACAACTCAATTGAAACTGAAAGCTTGAACTTCCATAAGTACATCTAGGTAAAACTCAGTGCGTAATATAGACGTTTTGACGGTGGAGCTACCAAGAAAGAGTAAACAAGTGACTGCCGCGTTAGATCTGACGGTGACTTCATAAGTTACTTCAACATTTTCCTGTATATAGCTAGGTTGTCGAAACTGAGATGATGACAAAAAGTCTCAGGCAAATCAACGGCAACCGCGTCGCAAAGAACGCTACATTTCGTCTCTACACGTGGGGTGTTCGAACTTTTAGTACTCCACATACAACTGAGCAATTGGCTTTTGAATAATGTGCTCATCATGAGGTTATGATGGCCGTTGAAGATTTCAAACTAGGAATGGAAAGCGTCTTTTCAAAATCCACAAAAAGATCGGGCAGCAAGCTGAAGAAAGCCGACACACATATTACAATAAACGCAAGACACAGCTATAGTATTCTGGGAAGCAACGTCGACCCAGACCGCTTACTTACTTACTCTAGGTGGCGCTACAGTCCGGGGTGGACCTGGGCCTCAGTCAACAAGCTTCTCCAGCCAGCTCGATCCCTGGTTAGCTGCCTCCAGTTTCGCACGCTAAGTTGGCTGAGGTCCTCTTCCACTTGCGTGCGCCACCTGAGTCTTGGCCTTCCTCTACTGCGCTGTCCCTCGGGGGCGGATTCGAAGACTTTTCGGACCGGAGCATTGGTGTCCATGCGCTCTACATGACCCAGCCGTCTCAGTCTTTGGATCTTCACTCTTCTGGCTAGGTCCATGTTGCTGTACAGTCCATACAGTTTGTCGTTGTATCTCCTCCTCCACTCACCGTCAATGCGGACGGGACCGAAGATCGCCCGAAGAATTTTTCTCTCGAAGCAACCAAGAACACCCTCATCCGTTTTTGATAATGTCCATGCCTCTGCGCCATAGAGCAGGACCGGGATTATTAAAGTCTTATAAAAGGTGACTTTTGTTGTCCGAGAGAGGGCTTTGCTACTCAATTGCCTTCTTAACCCAAAGAAACAGCGGTTGGCAAGAGTTATTCTTCGCTTGATCTCAGCGCTGGTGTCGTTGTCTGTATTTATAGCGGAGCCTAGGTAGACAAAGTCCTTAGCTACCTCAAAGTTATATCTGTCGAGGGTGACGTTCTGCCCGAGACGTCGGTGTTGGTTGTCCTTTTTGCTTGACAGCATATACTTGGTCTTGCCCTCATTGACCGCTAAACCCATTTTCGCCGCTTCCGTCTCAATACTCGCGAAAGCGCCACTGACATCACGCTGCTTTCTCCCGATTATGTCATTATCGTCGACGTATGCAAGTTGTTGGACGGACTTTTGAAAGATAGTGCCTCTTGCGTTTGCTCGTGAGTTTTGCACTATTCTTTCAAGTGCGATGTTGAAAAAATCGCATGACAGCGCATCGCCTTGTCTAATTCCTTTCTGGACATCAAAGGTCTCGGTGAGATCTTTACCGACCTTGATGGAGCAGCGTGCATTCTCCATCGTCATCCTACACAAACGGACGAGTTTGGCAGGGGTGCCAAAACTAGACTTTGCTCTATATAGCTTGTCTCTATAGATGCTGTCATACGCGGCCTTAAAATCGATGAATAGGTGGTGGGTATCGATCTGAAGCTCATGGGTCTTCTCCAAGATCTGCCGTAGGTCGATGGTGGACTTTCCTGGCCTGAAGCCACACTGATATGGACCTATCAGGTTGTTGACGAACGGCTTCAGGCGTTCACACAATACGGCGGATAAGATCTTATATGCGATGTTAAGGAGACTGATGCCTCTGTAGTTGGCGCAGTTCAGAGGGTCTCCTTTCTTGAGAATTGGGTAAACAATGCTGAGGTTCCATTCATCGGGCATACTTTCGTCCGACCATATTTTACAGATGAGTTGGTGTATGCTCCTTACCAAGTCATCGCCTGCCGCTTTGAAGAGCTCGGCAGTCAGGCCATCTGCTCCAGCAGCTTTGTTGGACTTAAGCTTCGATATGGCTATCTTCACTTCATCCAGGTCGTGTGGACGGAATTGTTGGTCATCATCGTCCAGGTTGAAAGGTTGATTCGGTTGATTCTGCCTGGCAGCGGTATTTGGTCCGTCATCGCCGTTATACAGTCTGCAGAAATGATCTTTCCAAATCCTTAGCATCGACTGCGATTCTACTACGATGTTCCCTTGTTCATCTCTACAGGCTTCGGTTCGGGGTCTGTTTCCGCGGCATGTTATTTTTACCTTTTGGGATAACTTCCGAACCTCATTCCTGGAGTAGCATCTCTCAATTTCCTCGATCGCGCGCTTCTCATGCTCTTTCTTCTTCCTCCTGAGAAGCCGGTGCTCGTCTCTCCTCTTACCTTTTGGAGCTCATGAGCAGCTCTGGTCTTTCTAAGCAGCGCCGCGTTATATGCATCTGGCTTTGCTGTATGTGCTTGCCGGCATTCATCATCGAACCAGGGGTTTCGTTGTGGTGGACGAGTGAAACCCAGCACATCAGAAGCGGCATCTCTGATGGCGTTTTGGCAGTGTTTCCAATGGTCTTCGATGCTTGATGCTGGCGGCATTGGACCTCTTAAGAGATTAAGAGACACTCGATCGGAAAAGGACTTGGCGATCTCTTGCGATTGTAGCCGTCTGACGTCGAATTTTCTCACAGCAATTAGTGATCAATCTGGTTGACTGTTGATTGATCAGGAGTTCTCCAAGTCCCCTTGTGTATTTCGAGATGTGGGAACCGCGTGCTAGCCACGACAATGTTTCGCCCCGCCGCAAAGTCGATTAGCCTGAATCCGTTATCGGAGGTGCTGACGTGCAGGCTATATTTTCCGATTGTTCCACCAAAGATACCCTCTCTTCCTAGCTTTTCATTAAAATCACCGAGGACGATTTTAATGTCATAGCTAGGGCATTGCTCGTAGGTCTTGTTAAGGAGCTCGTAGAAGGCATCCTTGGTGTCGTCATCTTTCTCCTCTGTGGGGGCATGCGCACATATGAGGCTAATGTTGGCGAATTTAGCCTTGATGCGGATTGCTACGAGGCGCCCGCTCACATGCCGGAAGCTGAGGACTTCTTGTCTTAGTCTGCCTCCAACAACAAATCCGCATCCAAATAAGCGCTGCTTTTGTCGTCGATAGCAATTGCCGTAGTAGATGTCGCAGTTTTTCATCTTCTTTTTGTCCGGCCCATCCCATCGCATTTCTTGGATGGCAGTTATGTCTGCTTTGCAGCAGTCTAGGGCCTCCGCTAGTTGCTCGGCTGCACGTGGTCTATTAAGGGATCCAACATTCCACGTGCATATCCGAAGCTCATTGTCCTTAAATCGTTTGCGTGGGTTGTCAACAGTGGATCCGTCCATATCCGAGGCTTGTTGATGCTTCTTAACTTAATTTTTTTTTAAATGGCCGGGCAGTTACCCCGGCGGCACAACCCCCAACCTGGAGGACCAGTTCCACTTTGAGTGCCCCTAGGACGAGGGGTCGGTCACACCGAAGCCAGTAACCCGTTCCGGGATGTGAGCGCTGCCGTTGGCCCTTATAGGGCTCGTCCGCCACCATCTCTTTTTCAAGAGCCTGACTAAGTCCTGGAAATCCTTTCCGGCCTGAGCTCCAAATATGTCGGAGTAGATCGGATAAGGTCTTGTTTTGTTGTTCCGACACTTACCCTGATTTATGGCGCAGGAAACTCCCCATTTGCCCCCTTCACTTCGCAATCTCTAGTGAGATTCCCTGATGGCTCCATGGGGAGGCGTGAAGTAGGACTTATTAGCAGAGCTGCATAGGCTCATTCTCGTCATTTAAGGAACCAGCACCTGTGGGAAGATGCTACTTCTACGAGTCCTTATACTAATCGTTGCCATCCACAATATTCAGCTAATAGTTTTAATTCATTTGATGGATTTGGTGTAGCAATATATAATCGCAATATTCTATTTGCTATTTGCATGAGACATTTTTCCTTGGGCCGTTACTTAATTCCACTATTTTTTACGTTCGTATCAAACTTGGGGATCGATCCGCGGGCTGTTACACATGAAATAAATGAATAATATTTTACAGGTTTGTAATTGACCTAATAAGACAACATATTTTCGCTATGATAAATCGATTTGAGAAAGAAAACAATTTTGACCCACCCTAATGCGCATGCAACGAAAAAAGATGCATAAACGTTGTTAAGAATGATGAAATTCAATACATGCTCTTGGTTGCTTCGAAAAAAAAGTTTTCCGGTCCAAAAATATAGGCGGAATTTGAAGAAGATTGTGTACGCTTTATAGGGATGTTCCCCTCTGGGGGAGGGCTAGATGCTTAGGATGTGTTGGGCGTTCCGGCCAAGAAAGGATGATCTCGCGTTGGATGCCAATGACATAGAGATGACCTCACTAAACACCGCATAAAAGATCCTCGCTGATCTAAAACGCGAACGCTTAAAACTAAATATCAACAATCTGATAGGTCTCTATCAGTACAATTTCGACCAGACTAGTTCTTCATCGACCAAATATTCACTCTGCCGCAGATTTTGATGAAGTGAAGTTCTGTACGAGACGTCGTTTTTGGGATTCCTTTCTGGTTGACAGCATATACTTGATCTTGCCCTCGTTGACTGATAAAACACTTAACCCCCATCTAGTTGGTTCGGTTTAGAATGTCCTCTTTCTTGAGGCTCGGTCAAACAATGATGAGGTTCCGTTCATTGAGCATACCTTTGTCTGACCATATTTATCTCGAGAAGTCGGTGTTCTTTTCTCCTCTTCTACTCGTAGAGCTCGTGAGCAGCTCTTGTTCTTTTATGCTAGCACTCGTCATTAATTTATGTGGTGGTTGTTTATCTTTAAAATAATTTAATTTTGAAGTTATATTGATAGTTACGTGATTTACTATATGTATGTATAATTTAAAAAACATGATTAAATTTTATGATTTTAACTAGCAAACAAAGTATGAGTATTGTTCAAGTAAAAACTGTTTAATAGATTTTTTTCTTCTTTTAAAGTTCTGTAGGTTTTTTAAGTTTTGTGGTAGTGTATTTAATGTTTTTGGAATAACATAACGTAATTCTCGTTTCCCATACAAATTATAAGTTGCTAGAACTTCTAGCACACCTTGAGCACGTCCTCGGGTGTTTTGATTGTGTCGATTAGGCTGACAAAATCTGTGGTCACTCATATAGTATACGAGCGATGTCATCTGGAATATTGCACGCACGTCTAAAGCTTTGAAAGATGAATTTAGTGGTTTCATCACAAATGCAAGTGAGAAATTTTATTCAAATGAGTTTTCGCCGCGTTTTTCCAGGCCAGAATTCCCTATCTAATGCGCTACTCTGCAAGTGAGTAATATCTTTGCTTTTGCACGTCGAAGTTAGAGTACTTTTTAAGATACGCCATCACAAACAGTGCAATTTTAAGTTGAAGACGCAGAACAATGATGTGGCCACTCTAAAGAAAATGCTCGTCGATTGTTACTCCTAGATACTTAATCCTCTGGACACCTTTAATAAGTTGTTGGCTGACAGTTGACAATGATCATTTTGGTGGAAGTTTTTGACTTCACCATTCCGTTTTGATCGTATGCGTATGTGCATCACCTTGATTTTCGCAGCGTTTATAATGAGTCCGTTATCAAGACACCATTTTGAGACAACATTGAATTCCATTTGTAATATTTCCACAGCCGAGCTTTAACCCTTATGTTTTACCACCATAGCTAATCATCCGCATTCGCGAAAACATTACTCTTTTTAAGAAGTCGTAGAAGTTCGTTTGTGAACAAAATAAAGAGAATCGGACCCAATTCGGAGCCTTGTGGAACGCCATACCTCAACCCTGATAGTTCTATCGGTAAGATTTTCTCTTCGGTGGCTTCTTCAAGATAAATACTCTGCTGTAATAGCCGGTTGTCGCGGTTTAATGCTTTAATATTGCATAAATGCATGATTGCTGAGGCTTGTTTGGAGAGTTGCTCCGCAAAATGTTCCACATTGCCTTTTAAATCATTATGACTCGTTAAAAAATTGTTGTGTACAGCATCGTCAATTGAAGGTTACTTTTCTTACTAGTTTCTTGTTAACAATGTTTCGAAAATGCTTGTATTCGAGCTCGTAACTTTGAGTACTTCGATTGTTTTTCCATCTTCTGCACAGCTCATCCCCCTTCTTGCACATTGTTATTATTTCAGTTGTAATCCACGCTTTTTTTTCGTATTTTTTCATTGTTTTTGTCTTACTGGCCTGTATATATGCTAAGTCGGGTGAAAAGTAACCTCCTTGGGAATGAAAAAAAAATTTTTTTGAATGTTTTTTTATTTTAGTCAATATAGTCCCCTTTTAGCTTGATACACTTATTCCAGCGATTTTCCAACTTCTTGATCCCGTCCGAAAAGTAATTTTCCGGAAGGTCTGCAAAATACTCCTCCGTGGCGTCGATGATTTCCTCGCGTGAGCTGCATTTTTTTTTATTGATGACCCATCTTTTGAGGTTTGGGAAGAGATAATAGTCCGAGGGAGCCAAATCGGGCGAATACGGTGGATGCGACAGAAATTTGAGCCGTAAGTCATTGATTTTAGCCGTGGTTGCGATGCTCTTATGCTCCGGCGCAATGTCTTGCAAAGACAAAAAATTTTTTCGCTTCATGTGAGGCCGTTTTGCAGCGATTTCGGGCTTCAATCGCTCCAATAATACACAGTTATAATCGCTGTTGATGGTTTTTCCTTTTTCGAGGTAGCCCACGAAGAGTATGCCAGAAAACCGACGCCATAACCTTTCCGACCCATTGAGCAGCCCTCGGCCGCTTCGGAGCACTCGTGCCGGTTTCAGTCCATTGCCGGGCACTCATTCTGTTCTCTGGTGTGTAATAGTGGATCCAGGTCCCATCAACAGTCACCAATCGACGCTAAAAGTCCGCCCGATTCCGCATCAACGAGTGCAAACACTCTTTCGAAGTGCTCTCGCGTTCGTGTTTTTGGCCAGGAGTGAGCATGCGCGGTACACAATGGCAGGGTAACTTTTTCATGTGCAGAATATTGTCCAAAATATGGCGTGTGCGCTCAGTAATAGTCTTTTTGCTAGCTCGCGCACCTTCACTTTCCGGGCAGCCAACACCATTTCATGTATTTTTTTGCATTGTCCTCTGTGATCGCATCGGAGGGCCTGCCGCTGCGGACTTGATCGGAAGCGGAGTTGCGGCCACCACGAAACTCTCGAAACCAATATTTGACGGTGTAATCTAACGGAGCATTAGCCCCATAATATTTATCCAAATTTTCTTTTGTTTCCTTCACCGTTTTGCCTCTCAAAAAATAATGTTTTATGAGAGAACGAAAATCGTTTTTGTCCATACTCAACATGATGCGTACCAAGTTGTTTGGATTCTGCTCACCAACTTTTATTTATTTTCATGCTTTTCGGCACCAAGAGACTTGCACACGATTGCTCACAAATTTTCCAGCGGTCTGAAGATTGGAGGGCCAGATGAGAGAATTGACATTTCGCTCTTTTAGCCCCCTTGTAGCATCATCAAAGCATAATACTTCTGCCTCCATGTTCAACACTTTTGATAGTGTACTGTGGCTGGTGTGCCTCGTTCTTTGGCTTCGGTAGAATATTTCGGCACTTTTTGTTCATATTCTGGACCATTTCATTCCAGATGTTGTTTTGCAAATTGGATGCGATTCTTTCGGTACCTTTTGTTAAGAAATGGTTACTCCCTGGGACATGTTGTTCTTTCAGTCTTCTTTACACTATTCTTCAACAGACTGTCAAAGTCCAGGTCACGATTAATGTACTTTAAGCTGGCTAAAACAGGTCTTTTTCATTCGAAAAGCACAAATATAGCACAAAGTTCATTTCCAGGATTATTTCCCCAACAGAGGCTGGCTATAGTTTGATAGTCGCAGAATTTATCGGGCAATTTGTAAAATGTTGTAAAGGGAGCAGATTTTCAGTACAGATCCACGTCCTTGCTAAATCGCTTCACATAGTCTTGCTACCTATAGTCATTGCCAAACGTTGGCTTGAAAACTAGTTCACATTTCCTATTCTCATACTGGTTTCACAATTTGGCTTTTTTTGTCGTTGCTGCCTTCAGGATTAGCTTTCTGTCATGTCGTTCGTTGAATATGTTCGATTATCTTCCTGTTGTTGAGTTTGATACTAGGATGCTCTTTCTTTACTACAGAGATAAATTGGTTTTAGAAGCGTACATTGTTTTTATAGACCACCGAGCTCTATCAATAGATGGGATGGGATACTAGGTCCTATTACATTTATATTTCGCTCTAATAAGCATTGAAATTCATGACATAGACCTGAAACCATCAGTCGCAACAACAGTTTCAACAGTTCCAACTATATCAATAGATCAAGAGAGCTGCGGCAACAAATCGCTTGCATAATGCATGCAAACGATGCCACATTTTCATTCGTATCATCTAACTTGGGTCAAGCAATCGGAAACAAATTATAATCGATTTCCAAACACGAGTATGTACGTGAATACGCGACAGACTAAATATCATTGATTCTTGGTGCCTTTCCCCTCCACTAAAACGCAACACGTGCTCCTAAAACCGAGTTCAAAAATTAAACATCAACCAGTCATAGCAGTGGTGACCCAATCTACTTCCACTAGGACACTGCTGCGTTTGCATTAATTAATCGAACAATGCTCATCATTAAATTCGTTTTCGATTCGAATCGAAGCCAACTCTCATTATTGACGCTGAATTTCAAATTAGATTGATTCGCAATTCCGATGAAATTTTAGTTTTGACTTTGCTCCGCGCCACCACAAACTATCGGCCTCTATGTCAATCAGTTAAATGATTTATCTCTGCAAAAATCCACCATGGATTCCAATTAATTGATGACAATAGCTAAATTTTGATTGAATAATAGATGCTGCATAATGATATTCACATTCATCCCCTCCTTCTCCTATTAGATTGTGATTTTTGTTCTAATCCCCGAGGCACCTTACAAAAACACCAATACCAATCCGAGTACTAGGCCAATAGTTTAAAAAAAAAACAATAAACACCGGAACTCTCCATCATTAACTATAATACATCTGGCAGGGGATTAGTTTCCGATACGTGCCACCGGTTGACACCAAGTGTAGCTTCAATTTGTAGCAGCTCAATAAATCCTCACAGTATCTGGAGCCCGCGGGAACGATTCGATTTCCCCATATCAATTGTAAATGAATGTTCTCACACCTTTTCAGTGTTCGGGTAATGTACGAGTATCTGCACAACCGACAATGCTGGTCATTGACCAGTTCAGAATGGTTGGTGCTTTGCCTTTACCCCGGCTCCACTTTATTGACAGAGTAGATGAAAATATTTAATATTCCATGGTGCCCAGGTGCATAGTGCAGGTTATTTGTAACTATCACCCCCAGCAGACAAACGTTAATGTTTTTGGTTAGAAAATACTCGTACAAACCCATCGAAATTGGACTCGTCTTATTGATTGCTGTAGGTAGAGCGTGGATGGCGTTGGATTTTGGGGGTAAGCCAAGTTTTACGGTCCTGTGGCATGGGTTGAATAGAAGTTTAATTTTATTGTTAAATGTGATTGTTTTGCCCCAGTGCATTCGCATCTGAATTAACGCGTTTGCTGATTGAATTGTACCATTGTACCTTTTAAACTGCAACGAATACGTACATACTCGTAGATGGATAGTTGCATCAGCTGGGACTAAAGTCTACGTGGCTCTAGACGACTGGTGTGGGGATTCGGGCTGAAAAAAAAAATGATAATCGCTATTTGCACAATGCAGCCAGTCGATAAAAATGAATTGAAGTCATACACTGGGTAGCTTTCTGGCCGGTTTGTGGGTTGGTTGTTTGGTCGGATTGTGGGATGGTGGCTCCTTCTCTTTTCAATAATTACAGCATGATTGTTCAGTGCATTTTAATAATTTGCTGCATTTTATTTTATTTCATTTCATTTATTTGTTGTTCGTGTACGTGCTTAAACGCGGCAAAAACTTTCAGTAATTGAAAAAAGAGGAGACTCTTTAAAGGTCTGCATTTTTCGAATGGCTTGTTGGAGAATTTACGTTCTATCAATTCCATGAAATTCCGATCTGTAACAGGCCTTATTGTGTATAAAGTGGAAGAGATTGTATACGAATGGTAATTGTCAATTTATTTGTAATTTTTGTTTTGCGGAAAGTCTCGAGTACTCGTAAGTGTGGAAACAAGGTTTCATTTTTCGGCCATAAATATGTGTACAATAGATACATCAAAAATCCTGTGGTCACCCTGTGTGTTGAGCAAGAATCTTCTGCTCATTGCTTAGTTAATTGTTGGCAGGAATCTTCTCATTCGAAAATTTCCACTGTGATTAAGGCTACCTACGAGTATGAAGGGATGAAAAAGAATGGTAGGCTGTTGACACTTTTTAAATTCAAAGCAGTGTTTTTCCCTTGTGATAACAAGATGGTTTTTAGGCCCACCAATCCAAAAAAAGCAGAGGGGATTCAGAGGACGTCTTACTCAAAGTGTCTTAACTTCGTGCATGACATCTTTTTCTTCTTAGGTGGCGCTACAGTCCGGGATGGAGCTGGGCCTCATACAATATTCCTCTCTAATTAGCTCGGTCTTTAGCTAACTGCCTCCAGTTTCGCGCGCCAAGTTCCACTTGTGTTCGCCACCTAAGGCGGGGCTTTCCTTTACTGCTTTGTCCCACCGGATTGGATTCAAGGACTCTGCGATCCGGAGCGTCGGTGTCCATTCTCTCTACATGTCCTATCCACCTTAGACGTCCAATGCGAAGCCTCCTGACTGAGTCTATGCCGCTGTACAGCTCGTACTTATTATGCGTCGGTGAATCTTCTCCTCCAAAGTCCGTCAACGAAAATGGGACCGAAAATCTTGCGAAGGACTTTTTTTCTCGAATCGACCAAGGATGTCTTCGTCTGCTATTGATAAGGTCTATGCTTCCGCTCCATACAGCAGGACTGGGACGGTGAGTTTATTGTAGAGTGTCTCCTTAGAGGACTTTACTACTCAATTGCCTTACAAGCCCAAAGAAACAGCGTTTGGCAAGAGTAATCCTTCGTTTGATCTCTGATGAGATATTGTTATCAGAGTTACTAGAAGAGCCGAGGTAGGTAAAGTCCCTTACCACCTCAAAGTTATAGCTGTCTATTGTATCGTTCTGTCCAATTTGTCGGTGTTGTGTGTCCTTTTTTGTTCAGAGCAAAAACTTGGTCTTGCCTTCGTTTATCGCCAGACTCTTTTTGGTCGCTTCCGTTTCTATACCCACAAAAGAACCCGTGACAGCTCGCTGTGTTCTTCCATTTATGTCTACATCATCTGCATAGCCGAGGAGTTGAACGAATTTTTGTAAGATCGTACCTCTTGTGTTGGGTTGGGAGTTTCGCCTTGTCTAAATCCTTTTTTGACATCAAAGGTCTAGGTGAGGTCATTACCGACCTTAATGCAGCAGCGAGAATTCGTTCTTTCCTTTTCTTTCGCTCGTAGAGCTCACGAGCTGCTCCTGTTCTTTTTTGCGGCGCCGCTTTCTACTTTCGTTGTTTTTCTGCGTATGCTAGTTGACATTCTTCATCAAACCAGGACTTTCTCAATGGTTGTCGTTTGAAACCCAGCACATGATTCGCGGCCTTTGTGATAGCTTGTTGGCAATGCCGCCACTAGTCATCTGCACTAGCTGTGTGGATCGCAATGTGATCAATTTGATTTGTGGATTGTTGATCCGGAGACCGCCAAGTCCCCTTATGGATATTGAGATAAGGAATTCGTGTACTTGCTATAGAGACATTGCGCCCCGCGTTAAAATCCACAAGCCTGAGTCCGTTTCCAGACGTGTTGTCATCTAGGCTTTGTTTCCCGATTGTGCTACCGAAGATGTCCTCCTTTCCTATCGTCCTGGGCGACTTTAATGTCATATTTAGGACATTGCTCGAAGGTTTTGTCGAGGAGTTCGTAGAAACTATCTTTGGTGGCGTCGTCTTTTTCTTCCGTTGGGGTGTGTGCGCATGTTAGGCTTATGTTGCCGAATTTAGCCTTGATGTGGATTGTCATAAGACGCTCACTTACATGTCGAAAGCTCAAGAATGCTTGCCTTAGTCTGCCGCGTAAAACAAATCCGCATCCAAATAAGCGCTGTTTTTGCTCTTTGTAACAGTTACCGTAGTAAATATCACAGTTTTTCATCCTTCTTTTGCCGGGCCCATCCCATCGTACTACCTGGATGGCGATTATATCTGCTTTGTACCGAGGGCCTCTGCTAGTTGTTCGGTTGCTCGTGGTCTGTTCAGGGTGCGAACATTCCATGTACAAATCCGATCGTCATTGTCCTTATTTCGTTTAGCGGGGTCGTCAACAGTAAATCGTTCCTTTTCCGAGGCTTTTGTTTGTTTCATAACATGGGAAATTTTTATGTGGTTAGGTTGTTATCCTTGCTCAGGGGGTGTAAGAGCTGCCGTTGGCCCGTGAGAGGGTTCATCCGCCACCGTCCCTATTCCAGAACTCTGACTAGCCCTGGAAATCCTTATGGACCTGAGCTTCAAATATGTTGAAGTAGCTCGCATAAGGGGTCTGCCGTCCGATTGTTGACTCCGCCGCTGATTGCATCTAGGGAAATCCTCCGCCGTGCAACCTCCTTCTGAGGTATTTCTGTTAGACCTCTGAGACGCATGTTTCAGCCAATCAGGTCAGCAGGAGAAGCCTCGTCCTCGGTGTAGTTCAAGTGCAGTGGAGTTAACCCGGCTGTGCTTGCGCGGGTCCGAGTACAATACAATCAGACTAAGCGTACACTTATCGTTAGTTCACTATAAATACCTATCCAGGGGGCACCACGAAGAGGTGATGATGCGATTTTGCCCACTGATCATATCTACGACCCAAAGATAATTGGAGGCCATTATCCAAAGCATTACATTTTCACGTAAAACTGGACTTTTTACGAGGCGTAGGAAACTTCTAATCTATATTGTTAAGATTGCTAAAGTCATTGTATTGTAGAAAAAGGTTTCTGAGTTGATTTTCCTTCTTTGGGAGAGAGCTCGAAAGATTTGTGGACATTAAAAGTTAGGGCGAGAGCGTCGACTTTCAAATCAAGCTCCTTGGCGTTACCTGGGTGACTTAAGAGTTCAGAGATCCCCAAAAATTCCCAGTTGCTAGTTGGATGGAGACAATATTGATATCCAACACTCAAGTACTTATGATATAATCAAAAAGTGAGCCGTCACATTAAAAACTGGAAAAAATGTACGCCTTACAAGACAGCTGGTATAATCAGCTTAGACTAGCGACTTCACATACGTACTTATGCACTTACTTACTTGGCGATACATGTCGGGGTAAACCTGCTTTTCAATTTAAAAGCAAGTCAGTTAAGGTCCCCTTTTACTTAGGGCGCCACATAAGGTAAGGTCTTCCTTCGGATTAGATTCAGACACTGCGGGGTCTTTGGTATCCCCTCACTCGACATGTCCGAGCCATCAGGCAACTGATGCACAACATTTTGATAGGGTAACTGTCGCTGAACAGTTGCATAAATTGCCGTTATATCCTCCAACAGCCCCTCGACGCTAAGGATATCTTATCTACTTTCGATTGAGTCCACGACTTACTGCCCTTAAGCAAAACTGAGATAATCAAGGTCTTTTTTTTTGCGATAGTGCCGTGCTACACAATTACCTTCGTTACCCAAGGAAACAGCGATTCACAGAGGTGATTCCTCGAATTCGTAACAGAGCCAATGCTATGACAACTTCGAAGTTAAAGCTGCCCACTTTTGGCAGCTTCTGCTTAAATACAGTGACAGCCCGCAGTGTTCTTTCAATTTTGTCAGTTTCACTGGCGTACGCAATAGTTGCACAGAATTTTGAAGAACTGTGTTTCTGATGTTCGTTTGTCAGTTCCGCTCAGAGGGAGAAGCTTGCCAAGAAAACCAAAAATAGACATTGCTCTTCATAGCTCGTTTCTATAAAAGCTGTCATATGCGGCCTTAAAATCTACACAAAAGATGCTAAGTATCAATTTAGACTTCTGCAAGAAAGTTCATGAGACTAATTTGCTGATTCATAACCGAACACATTTCCACGTTCGTCCAGTGCGCTCAACGGAGAATATTGCAGCTGTTGCAGAAATTGTTCGCTTAAACCCGAGAATCTCAACACGCCAAAAACCTCAGCAACTGAACATCAGTCGCACTAGCTTGAGGAGAATATTTTATAAAAATCTCAGGTTACTTGCTTTAATGGCCATTCATTAAGGATTCGGCCTTTGATGAGCTATGATTCCGGCAAGATTGGGGGATATGTATTTTAATACATACTTACTTCAATAATCGTGTAATCAGACGTTTTGGCGATGTTTCTTTGCCGCCACGGAGCCGTGGGACGCCAGTATAATTCAATGCTTTGTGAACAATACAGAAACGATTCGGCACTCAAGAATAATATTAGTCAAACTATTCGCCGGTCGAGCACTAATCCACAATATCAGTAAATCCGAAAGAGCGTTAGATAATCACACTGTCACAAATCTACTGCTAACGGAACAGAGCGCCGAAATGAATAAGTCCTTCAAGTGCTGCCTAGAAAAGCATTACATAAGCTTCTTAATTTAAATATTGCCACAACGATGTTAGAAAACGTTCCGAGTCAGTGGAAACTTGGTGATGTCATAATGGTCCTTAAATCAGGGAAACATCCGAATGGCAAGAGGTGTTATAGATCGATTTCAATTCTTTCAATTTGATCAAAAATCTTTGAGAGGATAATTCTTGGGCTTACACTTCAAGTTGTTGACGGAAAAAAAACTTCTCCCTAATCACCAGTTAGGGTTCAGGAGTAAGCATTCCACTCGTAATTGAGGAAGCTTTGTTCAAGTGTATTCCTTGATGTCTCGCAAGTATTTGAGAAGGTAAGGCGTTAAAAATTAAATTTCAAATTACGGCAGGTCTTGCCACTGACCTAATATGATATACTGACAAAGTATCCTGAGACTAGAATTTTCTGTGTCAGATATGGAAATGAAGCATCGCAATCAAATAACATTTTGGGCGGCGTGCCGTAGAAAAGTGTTCTCAACCTACTTCTGCTTCTTCAAACAGAGGAACATTCCAGCCTGAGTATCGATAACATATTTTATAAAATATTGAAAAGATGGCTTAATCTTTGGTATGCGATGTTGAGTAGACGGACGCTTCTGTCCCTCGACCGGTTAGCCTTCAGGTGCAGCTGCTTTCTTTGATTTCAGCTTGGTTATTGCTATCTTCACTTCGTTTTGGTCAGGCAGTTGGAAATTTTGTAAAGCATCATCTAAGTTGAATGATCTATTCTGCCGGACGATGTTTTTCCCGTCTGTTCCGTTCATAGAGCTATCGAGCGCCTCTTGTCCTTTGCTGCACCGCCGTTTTATATGCTGCTTATTAAGAAAAGGGATTTCTTCGCAGTTGTCGGGCGAAACCCAGCACATCAGTAGTGGCGTCTCCGTTGTCACGTTGATAGCCAAGCCACTGGTGTGATGGTCTCCTTTCCTATCCTGGCCTTCAAACCGCCTATTACGATTGTTGAGGAGCTTGTAAAAACATTCTTCTGGGAGAATATGGTCGCTCAAGTCTTCTTGCCTAAGTCTACTGCTTCCGAACAAGCGCTGTTTCTTTTCCCTATAGCTATCACCAGTTATAGCTCCCTGGATCCACAAGTGTGTGGATCTTCTGAGCACCTATCCCTGTCCACATGCGATGACACAAAGTTGTCATCATCTTATCAGTTCCTATCCGAGGTATGATGTCCGTGGAAGCAAATTTAGGAACGAAGATTACTAGCTAACCAGAACAGAAAACTAAGCTTTTTTAGGCTACGAGTACAAGGATTTGTATTTGGTTCCGAGGAGACAAACATAAATGTAGCGCTGCCTGATCAATCCAACAAATTAGAGTGGCTTTCACTTAGTTAATCTCTGGCCTAGCCTCTGGCCACCGCTGTGATAGGTTCTTTAGGTTTCTGTAATTTATCTGTCGAACTCTCAATGAAGCCACAACCAAAGGCTGCATTCAGAATGTTTGATACGCCGATAACCAGATGACCAATTTGTCTGGCGGTTCCTTCTTTTTTTATTTTTTTATGAGGAGATATTGTACTTATAACACACACGTCTCTGTAATATTCTGCTGCAATAAATTATTTGGAAACCATACCTCATTATGAAGCGGTTGGGGAGATTTCAGCAATATTGTCGCAATTAGGCGGTAAACTGCCTTTGTTCTCAGCTTCTCTTGCATAATGAACTTGGCTTCCAATATGTGCACGCTCTTCAGACAATTTTGGATAAAACCCCAACCTCTTCTTCATTTTGTTTCTTAGAACTCGGGCAACTTTTTGACTCAAACATACCCAAGTCGCTAGGATTGATTTCGGATGCTTGAGTTGCCAACGGAGTGTGTGTTCTTGCATTTCAGGTGCATGTTCGTCTGCGTAGTTGTTAAGAACTCTGAGTTCTTCAAATGACTGCCAATGAGTCAAGAGAAAAAATTTAAGAATTTTCATTAGAACGTACTCGTAGCTCCCTAAATACTTGCTATCGCATCCATTATGTCACTGCACTCCATCCCGACGGAAAAGTATTTTAAGTGTCTGAGACTTTTAAAAACTTGTCGAAAGAAATCGATAGCAATTAGGCATCAGGAATCCTCCTTCATCCTGCCATCATTTCTCAATTCGTTTTCCTAGCACTTGATCAATGTGCTCCAATGACACCGATGAAGCAGATGCATATGCAGATACAGACTCTGATGCTAATGCTGATGCTGAAGCTGAATGATTAAAAACTCCATTCCGCGATACGGATTTTCAATTAGGAACCCCGTACGATGCTGACGTTACCACCACCCCGTCTCGTCGACGCGCCTTGTATTCACTTTGTCACTTGTGTTTTGCAGCACACAAAAGTCTGCGCGATTTGACGAAAAACGTTTCCATTCGCTGCAACTCCAACAGCGTCCGTGGTACTTTCGAGAAAAGAATCGTCGGAGGCATCAAATTGATGCAAGAACATGGGGATTCTATGCCGCTTGATTGAGTTAACATGTTAATTTCATAAAGTATTCAAACGGTACACACAGCATCTAATGACATCGACGAGCCGACTTCAAATAGAATGAGAAATGCATCATAGGCCCCCTGATTCTGGGGCTTTTTAGACTTTCGCTTGATGTGGCTATGATATGTCATAGCTGAAGGGTGATTGCATTTGCATCCGAACCAGGAATCCGTCTGAGTGGGTTGCACAGAAGAGATGTATGTGAATTCCGTGAGCACTGCCGCATGTATATGCATTTGACTGAAATGTGTGCATACACATCAACTCGCTTGTCCTTGTGTCAGGATATTGTTTTTTTATTTTTTTTTCAGATTTTTCCTTTTCTCTTAGCTATCTGGTGATATGTGAACCCGTGGGGATGGTAGGTTATTCAGCTGATACAGTACAACGACAAAAAATTAGGAACTCCACGAATTTTTCTCTATTCAATAGCAATAGGTTTTGTTAAACTTTCTTGTGCTCCTTTTCTGGCAACAGAGAGGGACGGTATGTTTCTAAAACTGAACTTATGAAGTACCTTAGTTAAAACACGCCACTATCTTAACGTTGGCATTTGTTTTCGACCTGTCTGACTAAAAGAATTCATCAGATGAACGGTGCTCGACTGTAGAGTAGACTTAAAAGACTTACTGGCACGGCAAGCAATCTCTTGATTCTAGTTTCAGGGTTACTTAAAAGATTGACGATATCACAACTTAAAAGAGGCTTCTGATAGAAAAGGACACACATGCCATGGAAGTTAGAACGTTTAGATCATAACAATGACTTAAGAGCGCGCTCTTGTTGCTCACATTTTATTATAAACTGCAGGAGTTAACAGCTTCTCGCGATCAAGGTGATAAATGCCACTAATCCATATACTAGATACAACAGATACGTGATGGACAACACTGCCTGTAAAAAGAATACATTTCAATGACGAGTCTGGCTTGACTGCGTGAGAACGTTTTTACGTATGCCTGGCTCTGTTCTAGACGCACTGATGAATCTGCCAGTCCTCTCTATGCACTGAACCTCTCACTCCTCCAGAGATCTTTTGTTTCAAAAGAAGTGACATTGGAAACAGTACGCGGAGTTCAGATGACCGTATGAGGTCAAAACCAAGTAAGGATGGCTCGAAAACCAGTCTGGGACAATAAAGTTTTATTTCACTTCACTTCTCGTTAGGAAAACTTGGCCCAGCTTTCTAATTCGAGAAATGTGCAATTTTGGTGTCAGTGAACTATGCCATGAAGACGGCCAACTGAACTGCGTCTGTAACGATCTATAAGCTGCTTTTAGAGTGTTTCAAAATATTCTCAGAAAGCAGTGGGTCATGTAGGAGTCCCAGGTCAAAATGTGATCTCGGGAAGAGAGATCACCAGTGAAGTTGCTCGGCCAGACTTAGAAGGATGTTTCTCAAGACCCGAACACGCTTTGGGACCGATTGCATTTTCAATTATTAATAGTTAAATAGCTGAGCTGCAGATGGCGCAAGCGAATATTGCCTGCATCCCTGAAAGCCTACGAAATTCTTGCTCTTCCTCAGTAAGAGAGGGAAGACTGCTAACTGGCGTTATATTGGGACACTGCGATTTTGCCGAGCAACTTTGTCTGTTACTCATAAATGACAACAGAGGACATAACTTGAGAAACATTCTAGTAGAACAGAAGACTTGTTCTTTGTTGTCAATTCCGATAGAAAATAGAGTTCGCTTAAAGTTTTATTCTTAAGCTGCTTAAGAAGGACATCTTAAGCTCAGCTTTATCACCGATCAGTCTTTTAAGTGGGCTACCTGGAGATGGTACCATAGCCTGCCAATTCGACTAGTTTCTCATACGAGTATGTATGCTGTATCTAATTATTGTAACTTTGTTTATGTGATTTCAAACGTCGACATTATTGCATCACCTGATTCATCATCCACCGAGGCAGACTATGAGTACAGCGATCTAGATTAACGAACAACACTTCTGTTCTAGTTGAAATGCCATCGCTTGTTGTTATAGCATAGCTTACATCTATTCTCTTGTCTAGGTTTGGTCTAGACCTCAATCAATAAACCTCTCCTATGATCGCGGTCTTTAACCAGCTACACACAGTAGCAAAATCGGAGTTACTGCAAACTACTTAAAGCGAGGTCATCTCTTCAGCACGGATTCGATGACTCTTCGGCCCGACACAAGTAAAATTAAGCCTTTCGTATGACCAAATTTAGAAAATTTGTGGTTATATGCATATATGGTTATTCTTAGCGCCAACCACAACCCTAATACTCCGTATACTCCTTGGCTTTGCCCGCCGGTTACAAGAAGTCCTCACCCTTATAGGCTCTACTTCAATTTTCTTAGTTTGCGTCACAGTTTTTCATTTTTAAGGAAATGCATAGGGTTGTCACTTTTCACGATGTTGCCAATACTATTCGTACAATCTTTACTCCTTTCTTGACTCCTGGATTTGCAGTATCCTAAATTCTTGCAGATAGATCATTTAATGTGATGCAAATCCATACATCGCTCTGTGTATCACAATTTCAGTACGTGGACCTTCTACTGAGATCAGACAGACTGTTCTCTGGACTCTACTGAAAACAACAGTAACATTTTGCATTTTATCATAGCCATGTTCATCCCATGCCTTTGTTTCTCTAGTCTCGTACGTTCTTAAAATTGACAGCACTTCTTCAGATTCCGACGCGTCATGTGAGGTACGTAGATATCAGTTATTCAAGTTAACATCCCACTATTAAGATGCTTGATTAAAGAGTCCATTTCTCTCATGAGAGCTAGTAGTATGAGCTCCAATGTACTTTGTAACTGAACAATTCTTCTCTCCTAAGAGTATGAAATTGAATTTTACGACGAAAAACTGCAGCAAAAATACTACAATGTCCAAAAGGCAGTAAAATTGTTGGTCGTTCGTTAAAAATATTCGAAATTCTGTTTCATCCCAGTACTCATATGATTACGCTGCAGCTGGCAGCTCTTAAGACAAAGCCAATCTGCTTGCTCCACACTATACAGCCAGCTCAAAACTTCCAGTTTGAGATTTGTTCCTGCTTACAGTTGAGTGCTTTTAATCTTCAACAGGACGAATCCACTTTCGCACTGTTACAGTACTTAAAGAGCTTGACATTCACAAATCCGCTGATCCAGATGGTACCTTTAATTAGCGTGGCAAATAATATTTCGGACTGGATCTATAAAAAACGATTTCTACTAATTTTTCTGGGCTTTTGTTTGAAATATGCTCCTCTCGATTCAATACACTTATTACAGTGCTTCAATAGTGATTCAAATGCCTGGTCTGGCTCATTTTGCGGAATCGCCTCCAGTGCCCGTGTTGAAGCTGCTTGAATAGTCGAAATGTCGCCAAAAATGCATCCTTTCAACTTCAATTTCAATTTCCAGGACAAGGAGAAGTCGCAAGTGCCAAATCAGGTGAATGTGGCGTATGATTTAATACACACACTTGATTTCAAAGCAAAAATTGACGAACAATAGACCAACTTTGTTTTACCCAAATCTTAATGGAGAATGGTTCGAATAGTCTCTTTACAGATGTTTAAGACCTTTTCCATCATTCTCGTTGAAGGATTGCGGCATTCTGTAACCAAATCACGTAATTTTTAGCTCATTCAAGGCGTCCGAACTGATATTGGCCTTCCTGTGTGTTTTTGTCATCCTCCAGCGTCTCTCTGCCGCCAAAAAAAAAAATGTCTATGCCACTCGAAAACAACTTTTCTACTCAAAAAACTATCACTGTAAATTTGTTGCATCAATCGGAATGTTTCTGATGCATTTTTACCAAGTTTTGTGTGAAAATTAATGGCCGGTCTTTGTTCCATGCTCAAATTTCAACATCAAATAGAAAGGTGCTCTGCAAAAATAATTTTTAAAGTTTTGAATTGTCAATTAATCAAGCTTTATAGCGCATGTTTAGACAAATAGATGACTCTCTTAGTTGCTGAGATATGACTCGTGTCCGTGATATTATTTGCCACACTGTGTATCTCCTCTTCTTTTCCCACGATGGCAAACCACTAAGCATACTATTTCATCAATTTTACTCTTTAGGCCTTTCTTTAAGCAGATGGAAACATCTGAAATAGGCGAACCTTCTCTTTTCTCCTACAGTCCCATGCCTCTTCTTTTCAAGGTCATGAAAACGCTGAAAAACTGGCTCATGAAATATCTCGAAACATGAAAACTTACTGTTTTTTTTTTTAGCAACAGGTCTACTGGTGATTTAATGGCATGTCTTATCGAAAAGTGAAATCAAAGCGTACATCAATGTAGCAAAAGCAACTTTGATGCACTAGATGTTTCTAAGGCAGGTGACAGAGTATGCCACCAGCCTCTTTGGTCGAAAATTTGGTACTGCCGACTCTTTTTTCTCTTCAATGGGTTAGAAAATATTTTTTAAAACATTCCATTCAATTTGTCTGGAATGGTTTCAGGTCTGATACTCAGAAGATAGATTCTGGTGTGCCCCAGAGCTCCGTTCTGTTTCCGACACTATTCTTAATCTTTATAAATAATTGTTGGACTGCTACTTCTTGTCCGATATATACTAGTGTTGATGATAGCAGTATCTGCCTTTCTTCAGCTGTAGAACGGTAACGGCAGCATATGTTAAGCTGGAGAACTATCAAAAGAATGGAGTTTAAGGCTTTCAATGCTGTCTGCTGTCGTTAGAGCGAAATTTGAATACCTAGTCATTCCGTGAATGGCACTTGCATCGTCGAAAACCTTTCAGTTCTCGGCGTGTGTGTCGGTAACAACCTGCGAAAAGTCTGGTATCCTCAAACGATGTAAGAAATATTTCACCTCCTTTGATCTGGCTTCAATTTATCCACACAAAATTGGAGTACAATGCTCACATCTGGTCAGGTGCTCCTAAGACCTCTTTGCGTTTGTTAGATAGGACCGAAAAGGGTTCGATAAAACTCATTGGTGATGCGAATACTACAAAGTCAATTGGCATTCTCAAACACCAATGAACTGTCTCATGTTTAACCTTGTTCTATTGCTCTTTTCACAACCATTGCTGCACCGAAATAACCAGTAGCATTCCGGCTCTTCAAACTTTCAACAGTACAACCTTAAGCACACTTACAGACATATTCTAAAATTTCGTGATTCTTTTCGTAGCCGCACAACTCGCTTATGGAAAGCTCTTCCGGGCTATTTATTTCCTAGTCATTATAACTTGAAAACATTCAAAACCAACGGACATCGGTACCCCTCTTTGTTTCCTTCCAAGTTTACACCGCCCGCGCCTGTTACTTTCTATCCTTTACGCTCAAACTGAAGAAGCCACTGGAATCATCTGTAATATTCGTGTTCTGGATAGATGTTCTATCTGGGATCTTTTAAAACTATAAGATCGTTGCTTTTCTCATGCTGTTCGAGTGGAGTGGACGGTGCTGTTGTATAAATATTCGTAATTAAATTTGAAAGGCGAAACAGTCCACATCTGTAACTCGTGTAGAAGTTTAGCCGATTGGCCCTTCCTGCCCAATTGTTCGTATAAAATCTTAACACCATTCCGAGTGTCCCTAATTTTATGGCTGTGTACTGTTGCCATTTCGATCAAAAGAATTTTTAGTGTGCGCAGAGTTGAAGTGTGGATTTTATGCGGATTGTAGGCTACGAATGAGTGCATACTTTAGCTGGCAAAAATCAGACAGTAGCAAAACGTTGCAATTAATAACGGGAAAAAATTTCTACGAACAGCTGAAAGGCTGAAACCACTGAATTGGTGTTGGCCCCCCAGTCATACACTCTGAATTCTGAACAACTACTGTCGGCGTAATTGGAATATTTGTATGTTACGTTCGACTTATTTGTGTTGACGAGTGTTTTTGACGAAAAGTTTGGGGGGGGGGGGGGGGGGGGTTAAAGTGTCGGCACTTGGTTTTGCTGATGTGAAAATAGCTCATTTGGGTTTGGTTGTGAGCTTTGCGTTATGATGGCTTAACGATCGTAGTGGTAAATGTGCACAAGCATTCGGATGTCTTTTGTGGCATTGCAACGAGCGACATAGTATGAAGGAAACCACTGGTGGAATGGTTGGTAAAACGGAATTTGGTTTAGGATTGTCTCTCTTGTTAAAGACTTACCATTGATAACATGATTACATATTTGTTAGCCGCCCGGAGATATTTTGTGAAGTTCAGCTCTATTAAGTTTCCTCCAGGCCGACGGAAATAAGAGACTAGCGACAGACGTTGCATCCTAAACGACTGTACTACCATACGAGTATTTGAAGTTCTTGTAGTAGACCGCCGAGGCAATTTTGAGTAAATTTGTATGAGAGTCAGTTTAAACGTGATCGCACGTCCTTTGAAGATGGCCCAAGTGTATGATATGGTGTTGGCCGATAGACGAGTGAAGGTGAGTGAGATAGCTGAGTCTGTGCGGATATCGGAAGAAAGGGTGCGAAACATCTTGTACAAAAACTTAGGGATGCGAAAGCTCTGCGCAGGATGGGTGACGCACTTGCAGAATGCCGATCGAAAGTAAATGTGAAAAAGATTTTTGCAGCAATCTTTGGAACGATTCAATAGGGATCCGACCGATTTTGTGCGGCGATTTCTCACCACGACACTACGACAGTCTACGACTACACGCCAGAAATGAAACACTAGAGAAAGCAGTGGGTGGAAGGCAATGGTTCAGCGCCAAAGAAAGCAAAGTCGATTGCATCTGCCGGAAAGGTCATGGCCAGCGTGTTTTGAGATGCGAAAGGGATCCTGCTTATTGATTACCTTACAAAAGCCAGAAAAATTACAGGAGAACAAAACTCCATCCTTCTTGACTAGCTGGATGCCATAATTCGCGAAATGAGGCATGGCTTAAGGAAGAAAAAAAATCATATTTCATCAGGACAGGACACCGGTACACTATGGTGCGTTGGCGATGGGAAAGCTGTGGGGCTTGGAGAACAATTTGCTTGCCCATCTTTGGTTTGGCACCCTTAGACTTTCATTTTCTCCCAAATCTTGAAGAAATTTGATTCTGGCAAGCGCTTCGCATCCAATGAACAAGTTGAGAAAGCCGCAGATGAATATTTTCATAGCATCCCAGACTCTTACTTCTGGGTAGAAATACTGATGTTAGAGGAATGCTAGACCAAGTGTATTGAAGTCGAGATGTGTAGAAAAACCTGTTTTTTTTAAGGTTTGGACAAATTGTTCCAAAAGAAAGGCATATAAATGTTAACCCGGCGTTGGGAAAGAATGTGTCACTCAAAAAAAAGACTGTGTTGATAAATTTACTAAAGTACGTCATGGTTACCTTGCATGTACGAGTATAATTCTGTTCTAGTCCTCAGGAATGATTTCTGTCAGAATCAAAGCCAGAAAAAGATTGTATTTTGGTCTTAAGAGATGGCTTTAAATGCGGAATGCGATACAACTATCTTTCCATAGGACCACAACGTAACTTTGCACTACTCGTTAAGTGAACTTACGATTTTAAAGCGTTCTAATAGCAGTAAATTACATACAAGGTGGCGCAAAATTAATCATCCTATCGGAAGATGTTATGACTTTTGCAAATGGATTCGTACGTTAATCATATTTAACATTTGTGAACTAGGCAGCGGCAGTATAATAGTCAAGCAATGGAGCGCTGTACTCGGCAAGAGCGTGAAATAATTGTGTCGATTTTGTTGACCAATAATCGGTCGGTGGTGTTAGCGCAGCGTGAATTTCGACGTCGATTTCCTAATCGTGTCGCGCCAATTGTGCAAACATTCTGGCGCTTAGCTGCTCGACTCGAACAAACTAGAACCACAGGAGACTATGCAGGGTGTGGCCGCCACCGGACTGCTCGTTCGGCCGAGAATATCGAGGCTGTGGCTGCCGATGTCGCTGAGAACGAAGAAATATTAACCAGCCGACGGACCACGCAATTGGGCTTCACCAGACGTAACGTAACGACGAGGCACATTTCCACTTAAGCGGTTACGTCAATAAGCGAAATCTTCGTTTTGGGGGCACTGAAAGTACGGTCACTGTTACTGGCGAACGCTACAGGGCCATGATAAACGATTTCTTACTGCCGGAATTGGATGAGCGGGGCTTGGTGAACATGTGGTTTCAACAAGACCGTGCAACCGCACACACAGAACGATCCACAATGGATATTGTGAAGGAAGCGTTTCATGGTGGCGTAATCTACCGCCCGATTTAACCATCCCAGACTTCTTTCTTTGGGGCTACTTGAAGTCGCGGGTTTATTCCAACAAGCTTCAGACAATCGCAGCCCTTAAGGAGAATATTCGACAGGAATGCGAACAGTTATCACCGCAAATCTTGCGGAAAGTCATGGAAAATGCGATAAAACGGGTACAAATGTGTATCAACACTGGCAGCAGCCACTTGGCGGATATCATCTTTTCGACTTAACAGAAAAAATGGTACCTAAAGGTCCAAATATAGATTTCCATCACTCAAAATTATTTTTTTTTTATTTAGAAAGAAAAGTAATTCAAGAACAAAATTGGATGATTAATTTTGCGCGACCTATAATATTGTGAAGAATAAGTTGAAGGTGCAGTGTATCTGTAGCGTCAGGCAAACTGAAATAAAGGCTTGCTAAAACCCTCTCACCCCCACTAAGTTAGTTCGAGAACCAAGGTTTCTCTTAAGTAGGTGCGAAGGCTTAATTCACTGCGTCTAATTTGGGTCCTATCTCACAGTCGGACTACCTGAAATGCAACTGGCAATAAACTTGCTAGCCAAGGCTCAGGAGCGAAATTTTAAGGGCACGACTTGGGTTAAATCTGCCTGTGCTCTTGTTTATGACTTTCATTTACAAATATGTTTGATATAAGAATGAGTCCAGATTAAATGACACCCAAGGTTACTGGTATACCGAATACTTCCTGCCTTCAGTAAGAGATGCGAGCGACTTTACTGTTCTAGCGCAATGGGAACGATTGTAGACTGTCAGGTTGATGACGACATTCCGGAACAGTGTTCAGAGGTCCCCCTTCGGTGACAACCCAATGTTTTGCCGAAGCCCTTCAGGATGCTGAAGCTTAACTAGATACGAGTGAGATTGATCTCCCTAGGTTTAGAGGACACCCTAGATACCCTAGACATCACATATCGACCACAGCCAGTATTTGCAGTATTGGTCTTCTTCACCATCATTGTAACATAAACTAGTGATTCGTGGTGCTGTCTGGCAGAGTCACATTTGTCGCCAAGGGATGTGTTACGTAAAGTGCCCTTAATGTCGATGAAAATGTCTTGCTTTTTGAATGCGCAAATTTCGAAAAGCAGTCTTGCAAGGTCTTTTGGTTGGTTAAGAATGTAGCATCTATTACAAAGGATGCATTCGTAAAGTAGTTTTGTGCTGCTTCCTTCTCTGTTTGGGGGAAGTCCGACTGATAGGTTTAGAGCGAGACGATTCTGTAGTCATTCTTTCTGATAAGTACAAACGATGTTTTGGCCTACCAAAACGCACAATTCATTATACCATCGAAAAGTTTGAAACCCAATTGACCAAATCTAGTACGCAGTGAAGAAAATATTGAGGCGGTAGCGGAAAGTGTAAGCGATCACGGGAAGGTTCGATTTCGCGCCGTTCTCAATGCCCTTTGAGCTCTTCGTATGCAACAACTTGACGTTTTTTACGTGAGGACCTTGGTTTGAATTTAATTTGTGCAAGAACCGAACCCGAACGTCCTTCCGAATCGCCTTCGTTTAAGTCCTCGGGCTGTTGAAAAGCAGGTGATCGACCAAAATTTTATTTTCTTCGGCGATGAGGTCCATTTCAGGCTACGTGAATGAGCAATATACCCGTATTTGGGAAATTTAGCAAATCGAAGAGCTCCAAGCTTTATCCAGACTTGGGCTGGTGGAATCATTCGGCCCATAGTTCTCTAAAACTGAGGCCTGCCGAAAAGTAACTGCGCCCGTTATCGGACCATGTTAACGCTCTATTTGTTGCCTAAAGTTTAAAGTGGTCTCGATGAAATTTGGTTCCAACGAGGTGGCGCCAATCGCCACACAGCCCACAGCCCGTGAAACAATCGCTTTATTGAGAGAACTATTTGGTGAACAGGTAATTTCATGCTTTGGACTGAAGAATTGGTTGCCTGGATCACACCTCAAGATGTTTTCCTTTGGACCTACGTATAGTCCAAAGAAGGCCAAATACCACTCGGTAAATGTTTGGAGGTGTCATAAAAAAATTGAACTTCAGAATGTTACCACGTTAGCCGCAGTTGTAGTCAAAATTTTAAATAAATAATTTTCAAGAAGTAAATGTAAATTGTTGTGCTACTCGTATCTTGTGTCCTTTGGAAACGAGAATTCCTTCAAAAGAATGTCAGATCCTCTTATTCAAATTGACTAAGTCCATTCGGGGTCGTCCTTTCAGTCGTCTGTGCTTTTATTAACTTTCTCCCCCTCCTTTCGTTTTATTTATAAAAGTTACTTAGATTCTGAATATCCTTTTCTTAACTGTAACTTATCGCTTCTGTCTATTGTATTTACTTCATTCTCTGTTCGCTAATGAAAAATGTTAAATTAAATTTTTGTTCTTTATACTTACTTGTATTTTTTTTTTTGTTCTGTCTCTTTTACGTTTGTATAATGTCACAGGACATACCTTCGCGACGTCATCGAAACAGCAAACATCTTTATAAAGATGATGGAGAGATTCTGTAAGGATTCTGTTCTGGTGCAGGATAAACGTCGCAAAAGGAAATCCGCTGCCAAGAAGAAAACTTCCAAGTCAACTGCGGATCGGTATCTTCAACAAACTGAGGTAGGTATTTGTTTTTTTTGTGATATTTTTCCATTTTTCCTTTGCGTTCCGTTTTTTCTGTCCTGTGTTCTGTGATATTCATGTTTTGGTCCTCGTAATCGGTTTATCGACGTGCAGAGGAAATTGTGAATGCCAGTGGGGCAAGATCTCGATGAAGAGTTGTTTTTTGCTTTTTTTGTTTCCTTTATGTCGTTCAGAAACAAAATTATATATATACTCGTATATACTCCCCCCTTTCTCCCTAGTCATTCACAGTAGCGTAAGTGAGTACCTCTTTGCTGTCGTTAAATATTTGAATGGAGAATGTCCAGCTTTTAGCCCCACCAAAAACGGGGGTAGACAGAAAAAATGCCCATATCCGGTGCAGGGTTGTTTTTGGAAGGATTCCTTTTGTGCACATTTTTTGTGGAATTTTTTCGAGTTAAAATTTTTGTCCCGTTTGTTGAAGGAGTAGTTGAATGTACATATTTTGTGTCGCGGAATTTATGCCACCCATAAAGTTTAATTGAGTGGAAAACTGAAGGCTTATTTAGCCCTTTTTTTTCGGTGGGTGGTGGGTGGTGGGTTGGCGAATACATCCACTTGTAGATGGTCGTCAACCCACCCCCTGTAGCGGGGTTTAACAATTTTCTGTTTAAATTTATTTCTCCCTGTCTGTAGATTGTTTCTTTTTTTTTCCATTGCCGAATCGATTAAAAAATTTATTTATTGGATTTTTAAATAATAGTTTTCGGGACTGGAGGCGGTTGGTCGTTGCATGTAGGGCTGGAGGTTGGTGGAAACGTTTATTATAGTTGGACATAGCGCTCGATTGGCATTTCGTTTTTTTTTTGTGTTTTGTTGTTGTTTTGCGAGGAAATTGGCAGATATATGGACGTCGATTAACAATCATTTCGCGTGCTTAATTTGGTGAGAATTTTCAGTAGGAGATTATTTAACTCATTTTTTTTTTGTTACAATTTTATCGGGTTTTTTGGTATAATGTTAATTTTTTATTTTAAAATTTATTATGTCAGTGTAGTCGGCACGGCACGTAAGCGTGTCATAAAGTAATCCCATATGGAATTAAAAACACACTGATGAAGCTGGAGTAAAAAGTGCTTTATAAGGCAGATAATCAATTTTTGAAACTGTAGCCAGATCAGGGTCTTGACAAGGAGTAATCCTATTCTTTACGCCGCCGTTGGTAAAATGAGACTGTAGGTCAACGCTTATTTACTTACTTAGGTGCCGCTACGGTTCGAAGTGAGCCTGAGCTTCAACTAACAAGCCTCTTCAGTTGCGCACTCCAGGTCGGTTAAGGTTTGCTTTACATGTGCTTTACATATTGTGAGGTCTTCCTCTACTGACATGTCCGTCAGAGTTAGATTTGAAGACTCGGCGAGGCTTAGTATTGCTGTTGTTCATTTGTTCTACATGTCCTAGCCACAGTTTACTTGCTAGATCAATGTGCCTATACAGCTCGTATTGTTCGTCGTTGAATCTATTCCTCTAAGTCGGTCATTTCGAAGGATATCTCTCTTGAAACCACTGAGAATATCTTGATCTGGATTTTGATATAGTCCATGATTCACCGCCATAAAGCTGAACTTTAATGACCAAGGTCTTATATAGAGTCACCCTGGTTTTTCGGAATATGGCCCTACTACACAGTTGCCGTCGTAGCACAAAAAACAACGACTAACAGGGGTGATTCTTCGTTTTATTTCTGTTGTGGTGTTGTTGGCAGAATTTATAGTAGCTCCAAGGTAGATAAAGTCCCTTGCTACCTCGAAATTAAAGCTGTCGACTGTGACGTTCTGTCCAACTCGTCGAAGTTGTATGTCCCTTCTTGTTGACAGCAAAGGTAAGTATACCTTTGTCCTCATCCTCATCACTAAACCCATTTACGACAACTATTGTTTAAATACTAGCGACGCGTCCTCAGAGATATTCCAATTATGTGAATATCATGACGTTAAAGAAGTGGCATGACACGTGGCGCTTGACTTAAACATTTTTTGACACCAAAGGTCTCGGTTAAGTCGGTCAGTCGTTATTCTGCATAGACGGACGAGCTTGGCGGGCATACCAAAACTACACATGGCTTTATATAGCTCGTCTCCAGCTATGTATATGCGGTTTTAAAATCGATGAAATGGTGATGGAAATCAATTTGGGCTTGAGATTTTTCCAGGATCTGCCTGAGTATGAAGATTTGGTCAATCGGGACTTTTCTGGTTGTAAACTGCAGTGATTTGAGGCCAATCAGGTTCTTGTAGGGTTTCAGAGGTTCACACAATAGGGCATATAAGATTTCGTAGGCGATGTTGAGGAGACTTACTGCTTTTTGTGGACCGGTCAAACGGTACGGAAATTCCATTCATCGAGCATACACTCTACAACTACAACTTAAAACTCCTGAGCCGGTAAGCTGTCAGGTCCGGCTGATTTTAGAAAGTTTGGTTGGTTGGTTTGACAGCTGTCAATGACAAACTGTGTTGACATTACTGTTCAGTAAGGTTTGACAATAAATCATGAATCGTTTTAACGCCAGAACAACGCTTCGAAATTGTGGAAATTTACTTGGAAAAAAATAATTCTGTTCGTGAAGTTCATAGAGAACTTCGTCAATTTTACGGTGAAAATAATCGGCCTAGTGAGCAAGCAATTCGTGCAGTTATCGATCGTTTTCTTATTAATTTTACTCTTCTTCTCAAAACCATCAACAAGACAAAGAAATGTGCGAAGAGAATATAGTAGGTATTGCTGCTGTAGCGCGAAGTGTTAAAGAAGACGCCGTAGTGTCGATTAGTCCCCGTTCTCAATTTGATGGCCTCTGTCCTTCGACTACGTGGAAAATTTTACGCAAGAATCTTGGCTTACGTGCCTATAAAATACATCTTGTGCAAGAATTGAAGCCAAATGACATCGCATTTTTGCTGATTGGGCTAATTTGTAGCTAGTATCGCCGTGTCGTCCGCGAACGTGGCTACTATGGTACCTGATTCTTCCGGTATGTCTCGAGCATAGAGTAAAAACAATACCGGACCAAGCACACTTCCTTGCGGAACTCCAGCAGCGATCTCTTTAAATTCCGAGTATTCGGTGCCATGTTTAACACGAAAAATTCTGTTTTCCAGGTACGATTTCAGAATCGTATGCAGCTCTCTCGGAAGAACCTGTTATCAAATCATAACCAGGGGCTTTGTTATTTTTCAATTTTTTAATTGCTTGGTTAAGTTCTCGTAGGGATACTGTTTTTATTCTAAAATTGTCCGGTGCCGTTATTATATAATTAGAACCTCCTGTTAACGCCTGTCCATCAAAAGGCTTAAACTTTTCTTCTAGGTGCTCGGCAAATAGATCCGCCTTCTCTTTATCTCCTTTTGCCCATTCGCCATTATTTTTTCTGATGGGAGAAAATTGCATTTGAGGCTTTTTGATTCCCTTCATGGCTTTCCAGAGGGAGTAATTTGAACTTCTTTCGGCAGTCAGACCTTCGAGATATGTAGAGATATTCCGATTTTTGTAATCTCGTATTGCTTCCTTCAACTTGTTGCATAAGTGGTTTAAGTATGTTTTATGCTGGGGAGCACGGGATTGTTGCCATCTTTTGCGCGCTCTCCTCTTTTCTCTCACCAGTTCTTTTATTTCTGGCGGATATTCAGAGTATCTTCGATTGTTGGCTGAACAAATTTTTTTTATGTTTTGATCGATAAAATATTAAACTCAGTTACATACCTTCTTCTTCGTCGCTTTCTTGAGAATACGAATACGAGAGTGCATTTTCAACAAACACAGCATTTTGAATCGACTGATTTAGGGGCCATTCATCCTCTTCCTAAAAATCTTCTCTTGTTTGAGCATTTTTCAATCCCAAATGTATAAAACAGTTTGCAATGGTTGAACTAGTAACCCTTTCCCAATCTTTTAAAATGAGTAAAATCGCTTCCAGTAAATTTATGTCGCTTCGATGTTCAATATTTTTAATAAGCTCTAGCACTTGAAGCTTTCTGTAATAGGCTTTAAGTGATCCTATAATTCCTTGGTCCATTGGTTAGAGCACCGAGTAGTATACTTGGAAGACGATGAACGTCCTGGGCAGCCAAAAAAGTTTGAAAATGAAGAACTGGAAGCATTACTCTATCAAGATTGTTGCCAAACACAAGAAGAGCTCGCAGAATCGTTGGGTGTCACTCAAGCAGCCATTTCAAAACGTTTAAAAGCAGCTGGATATATTCAAAAGCAAGGAAATTGGGTTCCACATGAACTCAAGCTGAGAGACGTCGAAAGGCGGTTTCGCATGTCCGAAATGCTGCTGGAACGCCACAAAAGGAAGTCATTTTTGCATCGGATTGTTACTGGTGATGAAAAATGGATCCATTACGACAACTCCAAGCGCAAAAAATCATATCTGAAGCCCGGCCAACCAGCCAAATCAACGGCAAAGCCCAATATCCATGGCGCGAAGGTAATGCTCTGTATTTGGTGGGATCAGATGGGTGTGCTGTATTATGAGCTGCTAAAACCGTGTGAAAACATCAATGGACAACGCTACCGAACACAATTAATCCGTTTGAAGAGAGCAGTAGCCGAAAAACTCCCGGAATATGCGACCAGACACGAGGCAATAATTTTCCATCGTGACAACGCTCGGCCCCACGTTGCTATTCCGGTTAAGAACTATTTGGAAAACAGTGGATAGGAAGCCTTACCCCACCCGCCTTATGCCCAGACTTTGCCCCTTCTGATTACTAATTGTTCCGGTCGATGCAGAACGTCCTCACTGAAATACGGTTCACATCAGAGCAGAATATCAAAAATTGGATTGATTCATTCTTGGCTGCCAAGCCGGAGCAGTTCTTTTGGGATGGGATCCACAAATTGCCAGAAAGATGGGAAAAAGTCATAGTTTCAGATGGGCAATACTTTGAATAATACTGTTGTACATGTTTTTCTTAAATAAACGTTCAAATTTTGAAAAAAAAAACCGCACGAATTAAGTTATACACCCAATATTTTGACTGCCTTTTCGGGAGAGTAATGTAGTTCTCGCGCGTTTAATATGCACCTCCATTCGCCTTTGAGATCACCAATCGTTCGCTCAATTATATTTCTGCAGCTTTTAAGTGCAGTGTTAAATTTGCTTTCATTAGAATTTTCTTCGGTGGATCTATATGGGGTCAAAAGACACGGTTCTAAAGAGTATCCAGCATCTCCTAACATCATATAAAATAGATGTTATGAATGACAACAAATTTTTTTTTTTTCACAATTTACATGCCTAGTAACCAAAAAGCATTCCTGCGGAATCGCTGATAAGTCTGTTCTCAGGCTCATAAAAAACCATCCTACTAAATAGCCACTACAAAATTATTCTCCAACCTGATTATGTTCCTCCACATGTTGCGGCGCCACACTGGTCAAAACCTGCTTGGAAATATTCAACTGGAAAGTTCCATCCCACCCGACCTATTCACCAGACATTGCTCCTTCTAATTATGACTTGTTGTAATCGATGACACATGACTACTTCACATCACAGGAAGATACCAAAAATGGGGTCGATTCATGGATGTCCTGAAAAGGTGAAGCGTTTTACCGATGCGGTATCCGTATACTGTCATAAAGATGCAAAAAAGTGGTGGCTAGGGATGGACAATGCCGTTCTTTTAGAATAAATGCATAATTTTCGACAAAAATACAACGGAAACTTATTTGTACTCCTCCGAATAGAAAAAGGAATTTTCGTCGGGAAATGGCTGGCTAAGCTTCTGCGGATGGTGGGATCGCCCTTACTTTTTCCATTCTTCAAAAACGACAAAGAGATTAGATGTCCCTAATACTTACTTACTTTAGGTGGCGCTACAGTCCGGGGTGGACCTGGTACTCAGTCAACAAGCTTCTCCACTCGATCCCTGGCTAGCTGCCTCCAGTTTCGCACTCTAAGTTGGCTGAGGTCCTCTTCCACTTGCGTGCGCCACCTGAGTCTTGGCCTTCCTCTACTGCGCTGTCCCTCGGGAGCGGATTCGAAGACTTTTCGGACCGGAGCATTGATGTCCATGCCCTCTACATGACCCAGCCATCTCAGTCTTTGGATCTTCACTCTTCTGGCCAGGTCCATGTCGCTGTACAGTCCATACAGTTCGTCGTTGTATCGCCGAAGATCGCCCGAAGAATTTTTCTCTCGAAGCAACCAAGAACACCCTCATCCATTTTTGATAATGTCCATGGCTCTGCCATAGAGCAGGACCGGGATTATTAAGGTCTTTAAAGGGTGACTTTGGTTGTCCGAGAGAGGGCTTTGCTACTCAATTGCCTTCTTAACCCAAAGAAACAGCGGTTGGCAAGAGTTATTCTTAGCTTGATCTCAGCGCTGGTGTCGTTGTCTGTATTTATAGCGGAGCCTAGGTAGACAAAGTCCTTAACTACCTCAAAGTTATATCTGTCGAGGGTGACGTTCTGCCCGAGGCGTCGCTGTTGGTTGTCCTTTTTGCTTTACATCATATACTTGGTCTTGCCCTCATTGATCGCTAAACCAATTTTCACGCTGCTTTCTCCCGATTATGTCAATATCGTCGGCATATGCGAGTAGTTGGACGGACTTTTTTGTTTGCTCGTGAGTTTTGCACTATTCTTTCGAGTACGATGTTGAAAAAATCTCATGACAGCGCACCACCTTGTCCAAATTCTTTCTGGACATCTAAGGTCACGGTGAGATCTTTACCGACCTTGATGGAGCAGCGTGCATTCTCCATCGTCATCCTGCACAGACGGACGAGTTTGGCAGGGATGCCAAAACTAGACATTGCTCTATATAGCTCGTCTCTATAGATGCTGTCATACGCGGCCTTAAAATCGATGAATAGGTGGTGGGTATCGATCTGAAGCTCATGGGTCTTCTCCAAGATCTGCCGTAGTGTGAATATCTGGTCGATGGTGGGCTTTCCTGGCCTGAAGCCACATTGATATGGACTTATGAGGTTGTTGACGAACGGCTTTAGGCGTTCACACAATACGGCGGATAAGATCTTGTATGTGATGTTAAGGAGACTGATGCGTTACCAAGTCATCGCCTGCCGCTTTGAAGAGCTCGGCAGTCAGGCCATCTGCTCCAGCAGCTTTGTTGGACTTAAGCTTCGATATAGCTATCTTCACTTCATCCAGGTCGGGTGGACGGAATTGTTGGTCATCATCGTCCAAGTTAAAAGGTTGATTCTGCCTGACAGCGGTATTTGGTCCGTCATCGCCATTATACAGTCTGCAGAACTGATCTTTCCAAATCCTCAGCATCGACTGCGATTCTACTACGATGTTCCCTTGTTCATCTCTACAGGCTTGGGTTCGGGGTTTGTTTCCGCGGTATGTTATTTTTAAAAACTTTTGGTAAAACTTCCGAACCTCATTCCTGGAGTAGCATCTCTCAATTTCCTCGATCGCGCTCTTCTCATGCTCTTTCTTCTTCCTCCTGAGAAGCCGGTGCTCGTCTCTCCTCTTCCGCTCATAGAGCTCATGAGCAGCTCTGGTCTTTCTAAGCAGCGCCGCGTTACATACATCTTGCTTAGCTGCATGTGCTTGCATTAAAATCACCGAGGACAATTTTAATGTCATAGCTAGGGCATTGCTCGTAGGTCTTGTTAAGGAGCTCGTAGAAGGCATCCTTGGAGTCGTCATCTTGCTCCTCTGTGGGGGCATGCACATGCCGGAAACTGAGGACTTCTTGTCTTAGTCTGCCTCCGACAACAAATCCGCATTCTTATATGCGCTGCTTTTGCCGTCGGTAGCAATTGCCGTAGTAGATGTCGCAGTTTTCATATTCTCTTTGTCCGGCCCATCCCATCGCATTTCTTGAATGACAGTTATGTCTGCTTTGCAGCAGTCTAGGGCCTCCGCTAGTTGCTCGGACGTGGTCTATTAAGGGATCTAACATTGCACGTACATATCCGAAGCTCATTGTCCTTAAATCGTTTGCGTGGCTTGTTGATGCTTCGTAACTTATCCTTTTTTAAATGGCCGGGCAGTTACCCCGGCGGCATAACCCCCAACCTGGAGGACCAGTTCCATTTTTAATGCCCCTAGGACGAGGGGTCGGTTACACCGAAGCCAGTAACCCGTTCCGGGATGTGAGCGCTGGCGTTGGCCCATATAGGGCTCGACCGCCACCATCTCTTTTCCAAGACCCTGACTAAGTCCTGGAAATCCTTTCCGGCCTGAGCTCGTAATATGTCGGAGTAGTCCGGATAAGGTCTTGTTTTGTTTTCCGACACTAACCCTGATTTATGGCGCCATTTGCCACCTTCACTTTGCAATCTCTAATGAGATTCCCAGATGGCGCCACGGGGAGTCAATGTCATATCTTGTCAGGTTTGTTCCAAAGAGTACATAATTGTCATCTGTTCTTCGAGATACATATTTTTATTTGTCCAACTCTTGAATGTTAATTTCCTCAAGCGTATACGGTCTATAGATAGATGCGCCTTGATTCCTACATCCTCATCTGCATAAGCTCTGAAAGTGACTCGTGTCCCCAAAAGGATTGAAAACAAGAAGAACCATCTCTCTTACATGGAGCAATAGCAAGAAGGATCTACGATTTACGTACCAGTAGCTGTTCCTTTTCCTAATCCTTGAATTAAGTTTGTTTAATATATTTTCAATTTTTTTTTTTAAATTTTTTCTAGGAGGAACTGGAGAACAAATGGGTTAGCTTAGCAGCCGAAGTAAGTGTAGTCCTTTCGAATGAATTACAACTACCCGAAGAGGATCAACCAATTCCCTTTGATGGTGCCTCAGAGAAAAGCATCGACGACCAAAAGTAGGTCAAGTTTGAGTCCAACATTTGCATTTATATTCTCACGACCAAAGTCATCGTATTCGTCGTATCTTTATCCATTTCTCTAATATCTCATGTTTTGTTCTACTTTTACAGAGAAGACTGCATGGTGAGGATACACAAGCTATTGCGGCAGGAAAAACTGGAACACGCCATATCTCTGATGCGTGCAGCAAGGTAAGTGTTGAGATACTTTCGTTATTTTGCCAAGCTTCTGGTTGTAGGTCTTTGGATTTTAAACCCTGGGCGATACCTACAAGTGGAGTTATGCAATGGTTGGGTTGAGAACATTTCTGGAGCATGAAAATCTCGGTGCGCACGTTGTAGGTGCTTCATTGTCCTTAAAAAGAAAAGGGAATTGCACTTGAGAAGTTGAAAGTGTTTGCTTAAGGTGAAAGTGTATGTGGAAACGACACAGCGTAAGAAAAGACGAATCCATTTGATGTTAATTGCACTACACATGTCTCGAGAGTTGCTGACGTTTTCTTAACTGGAGTAGGACGATCCCAGGATCTGTGAGAGAAATCTCAGTGTAACTGGAAAATTCCGTTTGAATAGAAGACGTAGTAACTGGTGAAACAGGTGAAAGTAATTAACCTGAAAATAGGTGAACAGTGTGTGGCGCTGATGTGTTTTTTTTTCCTCTTATTTTTCCATTCGATTTGAAAGTGCATTAGGAGAATGAATCTTGGTGAACTACTCGTAGGTCCACTTACTTTAAGAAGGTAGTACATTGGGGTCACACGATGAAGTGGATTAGAAGTGCCACCACCACCATTACTAAATGAAAATGGAAAGAATCCCTTCACAACGTGCGCATGGAGTGTGTTGAAATTAGTTTTGCTGCAGAGAAGTGGGTGAAGTGATTGCTAGAGAATTGGACTTTAAGTGTCCGATTTAAAAAGGAATACAGAAAGTTGGTACCGGACGCCCAGAAAGGCCATAGCAAGTGAGTTATTGCTTCTTCCTTGTCTTTACAACTTGTTCATTAAAGAGAGTCTGTCCATTGTGACATGTTTTCTTATCAATTGACATTCTTTGAGTGCTCCTACTGTTTTCTTAATTGATTTCATGTTATCAGGAGGGCACAACTAAAAGTGTAGCTTCGTTAGGTCTTCTAAGTGGGTTACGTTTCTGTGGAGTTTATTTTTGACCTGAAAACTGCATAACCGACCAGGAAGGTCCTAATTAGGCCCAGTTTTTGGTCGTTCACCTGCCTTGCAGTGGCCTAGGGTATCAACAATATACAATAGATCAAAGGTTCGCAGCATTGCATGCCCAACCACAGAATACAAGCCTTTGAATTCTTCTTATCCTTTTGCAAGGCAGGTATCTTACCTGTATGGCTCCGTTATGGAAGCGATGCTCTTCCTACTTCCTTACCAATCCGAGCATAAAGTTGGCAGTGTGTGCTTAAGATAGGTCGTTCTCGATTGCAGACCTGTTGTCATCCCATCAAGAATAGAGACGAGTCGTGTGATCTTCGCACCTGGTTACGGTTAGCGCCTGGAAGAAGTTGGATTATCGTTCGTCGTCCCGCCGTTTATTTCTGATCTTAGACGAAAGGATTTTTACTTTAATTCTGCGCCGCATAAGGGCCTTTTCTCTGAGGTTAATTAATGGCATGATGCTAGTCATACCCATACAACCTTAGGGATAGTGGTATTAATGGTATAAGGCCAGTGCCGTTCGCTAAAAGCGTTTTAACTGCATTTTATGTGAAATTTATCATCATGTGCATCGTTAAGTGGGATTACACAAATACTTACGGACATTGTGGCTGTAACTAGCTTCCAATTTTATTATTAATTATTCTGCACTATTCATCCTCTTCTTAAAGCCGGTAATTTGTTTGCTTATTCAGGCCACTTTCCACAAAGTTTCTTTTATGTGGCTTCTGGCTTTCAGAGAGAGAGCTCGAATTAAAAAATATGGGTTGTTACGCGGTAATAGTTTAAAGTAGTTGATACCACTGATCAGGACACGAATGGAGCTTCAACCAACTTGAATACCTAGCCATAATTACTGAGCCATAATGCCGTGCTCAGAGCATGCTCACGACAGCATAATCACCTTGCCATGATCAACTTGCTATGATCACTTTGTAATGATGACTTTGCCATCATGATCTTCGAGTCATGATCACCAACTCAACATGGTGAGGATAGTTGAGTTACAGGTGTGCAAATGTACTTCGCAGAGCCATTCACTATCCGCATATTAACTTTTATCGGTACTCCGGTTCCTGCGGGAGTACGAAATCGAATTTTTTTAAACTCAGGACTGAATTTGGGCAAAACGTGGGCTAGGAAGAATTAAAGTCAGATCTTCATCGATGACTCCAGAACCGATCCAAGTTTTTTTGTAGAGGACGGCAAAATTAGACTTTGCTATTCATTAGGCAATATTGTTCTGTCCGAGATATTTCTTCTGTCCGATATGTACACTATCCTATTTTCAAAAACAAGTGGAAAAGTGAAAGCAACTGCGTATTAAATGAGAACCAAGCCACGCTTAAAGTTTTAGTACTGTCAACCTAGCTCAATAAGGTAAGTCTTCTTGACTTGTCTGGTCGCAATGGAATATCGGGAAATACTCGTAAAGTCGCCGATAAAATTATTAGGCGTTTCTCATGGGACGACTTTTCGGGACTGGAACAGAGGAACAGTGTTAAACTGGCGTATACCGGCCGTATGGGACTCTTATAAGCACAACTGTCAGTGAAATGACTTCAGGAGTCGTCTCTAAGACGGCAGCCGGAACTCTGCTGTTTAACTAGGTTAGGTTTGCGCAGTGATATGTTATATGAAGCCGAAGGGGCTATAGTTCCTTATCACACTTAGCTTCGTCTGGAGTTATTGTGGTATCTTGAAGGTGGAATTGCAAGGCAAAAGAAATTACATTGCGGTTACTAATTGTTGTAAACGGTTCGGTCTTTAAGAGGGTCTAAGTTGCATCCTCGAACCCATAAACAGGACAAAGTAAAACAGCTACTAGTTCTTACGGGTCATGGAAGTAATAACTTTCTTATTTTTAATTATTGAAACTTAAAGATTGCCATAGGTTCCTTTCCGTAAGTTTACGTACCACACCTCCTGCAAATGTGGTTGTCGGCAGGACACAGGTTGATTAGATGCACGCACAGAAGGGTATGGACTATGAGTATTTCAACAAGCGTTAAGCTTTGGACTTTAGTCAAACAAGCATTTACATCATGAAATATCTCAAAGCATGCAAATATTTTAATGAACAGCAAAACCGGTTGAAATAGGTCCAGTTTTGTTTGGTGTTATTGTACTGCTGCAAAAGTTTCCTGTAAACGAAAGAAAACAGTCAGAAAAAGAATGTTCTGCAGGAGTTGATGTCCAGGTTTAGTACTGCCTCCACTTTCCCTCCACTCAATATTGATTTCTGATTTATTTTCGACTAAGTCTCTCTTTATCTATACAACTTCTTAGGCAATGCGTAGGCCTCTGATGAGATCCATTTGGTTAGGTTCCTCGTTCTACCTGTTCATTTACACTATATCGAAGTATTATAGATGGTAACAAAAGTTCTTGCATGAGAGGAGCTCAAAGAGAAGAAGGACTCATCATTCTCATTTTGGTGTCCAATTTGTTGTTAGTGCATAGAAGTAGCGTTTAGCAAGTCTTCTATTCACTTCTTCGCCTTTCATGGGTTGTAGTTCTTACAGAGACTAGCTGTATATATTCCTTGTTTTCATAAGGTGCTGCACACGCCTGAAGTGAACCAACAAATTTTACCAGCAGCCTCCATTTCCGCACTGCAATTTGGGTGAAGTTCACCTATACTTGCGTGTCCCAACTTAAATGCTGTAGTTCTTCGCTGGTATGTCTCTCAGTGTTAGACCTGTAAACTCTTTAGGCCGAAGGTATGGAATCAATTCGCAAATGGCACAGCAATTCCAGACGTTAGATCCGTAGACCGATGGCACTTTACAGCCCGTATAGTTCGTGGTTGAACGTCCTTCTTCATTCCCCATCGAATATCACACGCACTATTATTCTCTCGGAAGATTGAAGTGCCTTTTCATGCACTTATTACTAATTCCAGGCCGGTTAAAAAGGCACTATCAACTACGGTCACTCCAACTGTAAGAAAACGAGGTCGGAAAAAGAATTCCTGGATTTCTCAGATGGCAAATGCGCAACAACGTCTGGGGTTAACCACTGAAGCGATCCAGGACCGAGCTTTATGTAGACGCATTCTGCGGTCTGCGACATTAGCCAACCCCATAAGCGGAGCAGCAGCGATGCAGTTAAAATGGGAAACTCGTTACGCATAAGTTCGTATAACGAGGAAAGGGTTAATAAAAGGATAAGAAGATTACTAATTCCAGGCCTCCGTGCAAAAGAGCAGGACTGGGATGATTAATTCTTCGACTGGCTTCTGCGCTGATATCGTTGCTGCTTGTACCTATAATTGTGAAGCTAAGGTAAACGAAGTAATCTCGTACGAGTGGTGAAGTACTGATAAAAACTTTTAAGACGATGTTTGGCAATAACATTTCACCATTACCTACATATATAGTGGATTGGTCATGTTAATGTGATCTAAGGTTTGCCTAGAGATGGCCGAGATTTTAACAGAGTTGGCGGTCGAGGCGATCTCTAGTGGTTTCTTTGTGTTAATCTTACCTAAATCCATTCTGCCTTGTTATCCGCATTTGTATCTTGGCCGCGAAAAAGTAACGATAAGTGTGGATGTTGACCCCTCGAAAACTTCACACATTTAGCGCGTTTCAAAAACGTCTAAGGTCGATCACAATGTAAACGGTCTGGTTGACGTTTAATTATCCCGTCTAACGTTAAGACCTCCTAGCACAATTTTGGTTCATAGTCGGGACACTGAGCATGTGTTCGGTCTTGAGGTCATAGAATCTATTTTTGCTAATGTTACACTCATCCCCTGGAGGGGGCATTTACTTATAAGTTCGGCCTTCTTCCTCGATGTCGATGTGGATGTCGTAGTTTTCAATCCGCTTTTTCCTCGCCCCGAGTTGTGGTAATGCATACTTTATGGCATATAAAGGCCTACGTAAGTTATTCAGCATGGGGTCTGTTAGGGGTCCTGACATTTAAGGCAAAACCATAACGTTTGCGTGTATCGTTTACATTACATGTGCCCATATCTGAGGCTCTAGCTTGTGTACTAATAGTTTTGGTTTTTTGTTTGAAAGCTTTCCCTCAACTTTATAAAAGTCAAAGAGTCCGGCTAAGTATATAGTCCGATGGCAGAAGCCTAGCTAAGGGTATGATATATATCTCTATTTCACGAACCCAATCGAACCATTAAGACTCTTCCCACCATATTTTCGAATATGTTTAAGTAGCCCTTAAAGGTAGTTTGCACCAAGTTTTGAGTCTAGAGCTGTGGATGCTGCCACTAATCCTCTTGAGATTCCCCCTTCGCCATTGTGACCTCTAGTCAGAAGTACGTGACTCCTAGACCATGCGGAGTAGCGAGCTGGAGTTGGTGGGCAGAGGCTTAATTGCCGACGCTCATTACACATTTGGCCACAATTGAAAAACCTTTACCCGCTCAAAATTTTAAAATTTGATTGGACCGCTTGGCAACCTCAACGAGTAGCAACCGTTCTCCATCGTCATTTGGAACAATCTGGGTTTATCAAGTGCGACAAAACTGCACTTGCTCCTATTGCAGGCGGCCTTACTGTTGTCCTTTGGCAGAAGAGATTTGGGATTCCCTACTGACGTGCTCCTAAGTTCACGAAATTCAATCCCGAATAGTCAGGCTGATATTGTTATGGACAAACTCTTGAACGGATTCTGGAGAAAAGCCTAGCCAGACTCGAGACTGCTGCTGACTATTCAGTTGGCCTTCAACCCAGTCTGGATATATTCACCGAAATCACTTTATTACTCGCCTATAATGCCTCTACCTGGACCTCATGCCAAATTGAATCACTTAACCTTAAATGCTTTGCACGTCCATGTGATTATTTAATTGCTTATCTGCCTTTTGCCTTCAAAGGTTATAAATGCAATCAAATCATAAACTGCACATTATTGCACGATATGATGCATATTAGCCTCGCCATGATGCCTCATGAATAGCACCTCGTATCAATGTCAATTTTGACGCAATTTTCGTAGCAATAACAATTAAAGTTGTTTGGAGTTAACTGTGTAATCAGTCTGATTAAACTTGATGTTATGACAACACGTGAGGCACATCTTTTGTATTCAACTGACAGTGCAGTTCATTGTAGACGTATAGCCACCAGGCTGGGGTATAATTAGGATTCTATCGTATACTATACAGCTACTATTATGCATTATTTGAAATTAATATTATTTTACGACCTACCCCTCTAAGACATATCGGGCGCCACACATCCGTATGTACATCCTATCTCCTGCTCCAAGACGAGTCCTTGGAATTGTAGTTCACTTGAATGCCAAGACCTAGAGGTTAAAAAGCCCTATAAGACCAACTACTCCGAGTAACACGAAACCACCTGCAACTCATCTTTTGGAAAATCCATATCTTCACAACCCCCGGTACGCCATTTGGACGGTCGTTCGCAAACAGCAACATAATGAAGTAAAAAAGGATATTTATCTTTTATATCCCTTTCAACAAGACAAAGGGAAGCGATAGAATCCTTACTTCCCTCTCCTGCTACCCCCTTTTGGCCTGTCTCTGCCTTCGTCGTACCGGGACGCATCACAACTTGGTCCTTTGTACTGGGGTATAATTTACAATTCAGGATCGTAATACCGAGCGGAATAGCGTGCGCCTTTGAGAAATTCCAACGTAATTGTAAGCAATTGTGGTGTTATCTATACCGATGACCAAGAGACTACAGTTTATCCATTTCTCCTCTCTCAGCTCTTGCTGAATTGTTACTGTTGAAAGTTCATGAGCTAAACAATAGTCAGAGCTGCATAATGCCAATGTGCTTATGCATAGGGCAGCAGCATCCTTCCTGCAGTCTAAAATTAAATTTCCCCAGAAATTGGCAAACAACATAAATAATCAGCCTTTGCTCTGGGTTTATGTTGCTGGCCGAAGTAGTCGGCCGATTGGGCGGTCGGCCGTTTGCCGGAGGCGGTAAGTGAATTATTCATATTTTAATTATTATTCGGGCGAGATTAGTACCCTGCAGGCGGGACGTCCAGGAAACTACTTTGCATAAAGGTCTATTGTCTTCCTGCAGGCGATTGTTACTTATTTCCGAGGTTGGACAATTTATTTCAGGAGTAAGTACAATACATACTCGCACAACGAAACGTATTCTACGTACGTCATCTGGTTTCAATTCTATGCGGTCGGTGGTGTCCTTTAAGGTAATATCGGTATGACGGAGACTTGCTTTGACATCAATTGGATGTCCATATAGGGAGTGAGTGGGTTTGAGTAGAGTTGGTCGTGTCTTGCTTATGATGGAATTTACTTCATAAATAGTCTTGGGACTATAAACGCCTTGCAGTTAAGCATGATTGATTGGTTTGGATAATCTGATTAAAATAATTAATCCAAAGCAGATCGACCCTGATTGGATAACCTTGTGTCTAAAGGGTTGTCTCGTACTGCATTACTTAAATTAGCTCTCTATTGAATTGTATAGCTCTCTACTGAACACTCGTGCAGCAGAGGAACCTTATATTTCCTTAGCAAAACTGACAGCAGACATTCTGTGGCCTTTCAAGGCATAATTTAACCTTCACCTTAAACATGTGGATTTTAATTACTTTACAACCCGCCATCTTTGTACAAAACCCAACGCATGGTCTTCCTCTTTGAAGACTCATGTCCGAGTAGTCATTTCGGGCAACTGAAATGCACCAAATCGATGTTTATATATAGTTCAAAATGTCGCTGTTATAAATCCTCATTGAAAGGACATCAACACAAATGGAATCAAAATCCTAAGTAAACTGAGATGTAGCGGACGTCTATATCCACAGTGTGGCAAATAATATACCGGAATGGCTCTAGAAATCATAATTAAAACACGTTTTCTGTTTATTTTTGGGCATTTTTATTTTCTCTTCCCAATTCAATGCACCTACTACAGCGATTCAGTGGTGATTCATGTGCAACAGAGACAAAATTGTTTGGTCGCGATATTCGGGTCGAATGCGATGGATTGTTGCCTTCAAACGTTTTAAGACTTCAAGGCAATATGCGGCAGTAACTGTTTCAGTTGGAACGAATTCAGCAACAAAATCGTATACTTTTTGATGTCCTTACTGAAATCGGCTTTCCTTGGTGTTTTTAATCCTCCAGCGTCTCTCCACCGTCCAAAAAAATGTTTATGCCATTCAAAAACAACTGTTTTACTCAAACAATCATCACCATCAATCGGAATATTTCTGATGCATTTTTACCAAGTTTTAATGATCCATGTTAAAATTTCAACACCAAATGAAGAGGTGTTCTGGAAATATAATTTCTAAAATTCTTAAATGTCAACCAAATGTCATGAAATTTTGACAGATAGTATAGAAAGATTTGAGCTTAAAAACGCATGTTCATACGAATAGGCGCTGATATACGACTCGTGTCCGGGATATATATACCACACTGTACATGTAGATTCTTCTTAGTGCTTTTCAACAAAGCCCTATTACTCAGTTGTCTTCTTTGGCCAAAGGAACAGCGACTAGTGAGTGTAACTTTTCGTTTGATATCGGGGGCCTATGACACAAAACTACAACTTTACGAGTACAAGTCAACAGGTGTTTGTATATTTTTGTTTGATTGACAAGTGTAGATTATTGCTGTAACACAGAATCATCAGGAACACTCCCTGGCCAGTTATCACTGACGTAATAAAATCGTAGGTCGGGACCACAAACTGCCATACAATTTAGTGAGTGTTTACCATGCCGATCGACGAAAGCTGGTTCATTATTTGTCGGAGCATCGATATTGATAAGAATGCCATCAATAGCGCCGCAAACCTCTGGCATACCACCTTTTAAAAAAAAAAAAAAAGAATCACAGTGCCACTGTCTTGAAGTGTTAATAAGCGGACTAACAGCTGAACACATTTTATGTAACAGCCGGAACACCTTCCTAAGAGAACAACTCGACATCTCCGAAATGCTGGTAAAGTTGCTAACTTCATTCGGAAGGTAGAAATCCTACTAGCCTAATTTTTTTTTCTGACTCCTCCAGCACAAAAGATCTTTTTAGGTCGAAGTGCTTCTCAATCGTCGGGTTTAAAAAAAAAATAATAACAAGCGGATGGTGCGTACTCCTCCTCATTTATGACTTAACTTCCTTTTTTGCTGTTTTTGTTCATTTCGTTGCACATAATCTTTACGGAGCAGCGCGAACATTCTGCGTAATTAGACGATCTTGTCAGGGATGCTAAGCTGAGTGTTTATAGTAAGCATAGATGTTGAGGTTCGTCCAGTCCAACAGCCTTGCTCTACTAAAGGTTCGATACTTCTCCCTTTATTTTCGGTTGTATTGATGATTTCTTGTACATGAGTGCTTACTTTGGGTCGTGTTCGTCGTTTACATAAGATGTTTCCATATCCTCATTACGAACTTTGAATTTTTTCTTTTTCTGTCAGAATAGCACCCCCAGGGCAAAGAACCATGCCATTGTGTTCATTGTGTCTTGAGTAGCAAGTTTATCTGGCGTTACATTTCTCGTGAGCCCATCGTGACTTGGAATTCAAACAGGACTCAATGAATTCAAACTTCCGACTGCATTCAGTCTGAAAGTATATCCGACTTTCATATACTCCGACTGAGTTCAGTGAGCCGTCTAGCTGTCGTAACAGATACAAATGCTTAAGCCCTTCTCACAATATTGTTTTGTTGCCATCCAGAAATTGTATATAGACAGACATACTCGTAGGTTTTGGTAATGATAAGTGAAATCTGGGGTTGTCGTCCTCTGGAAAGACAGCAGCGCCGCATTCTAAATGGGTTCTTAATTTAACGGTATGTCCGTACATTCATGTGAGCAACGATAAGCTTTGCGATCGCCCTCCGTCAATCCCTTTGATTCCAATTCGGATATCGGAACTATTGAGAGCATTAAGCAGTGAGTCGGTTTGCTGAACACCATCGCATTTTGGCCGCAGACAGCACCCGCAATAAGGATCCTATACATCGGTAGTCCTGTTATCCATAAAACTAATAATTCATCTTCGTTGCCGCGCTACATTCAATGTTCCAATGTTCCATCTCGATACCGATGGAAATACTGAGCGCGTGTAACTTTTTCTACTTGTGCAATTTCGCCTGCCAGATTTTGAATCCAATTTTCGTAGGATATTCGGCGTAGTTAGGGTGCATTCGCAAAGCAGTTGGGGCCCACATGAAGCTCGATCATTTTCGCTATGCTCTTCAACATGAACGAGGTCAGACTCCTAGGTCCGTTGCTCCTAGTTAGCGTGCTGTCAGTGTTAAGGCCCCGTCGGGCGAATTGAAGGCATTAAAGGATGCAACAGCGTGGTAGCAGGTTATGACAGATACACAGCTATGGCGTTTTGTGTTATTGAGCAGCTTCGTTAATGGATGCTATGTCTTTATTGGATTACCTGGGAGCTGAGTCTCAAAAATGCTTTCGACTGTTGATGCCAACAGGTATTCTGAGTGATTCGAGTCTGCCTAATTTCCATATTTTGACAGCTTCGACGAGACGGTTGGCTTTATCGACGGTTTCGATCTTTTCGTAAGACATCACTTGAGATCCGAAGAAGCTTGTTTGCTGGGAGCCAACATTGTTAAAGATAGGGTCAGACACTTTGCATGATGTCATCATGTTTTACTTAAGGTAATGTTCCACTTTATCGCTAACTTAATAAAGCCCATTTCCAGCCATTGGTTGGATATACTTTCCTATGATTTTACCAACTATGTCCTCATTTCATATTTTGTCGTTAAAATCACCTAAAACCTTTCTAACACAACGTTGGTCGTAGCATTTTGTCGAGAAAATGGTTGTGGGATTGTTGTTTTCTGATGTAAAGGCATGAGTGCATGTTAGGTTAATATCGGAACTATCCTTGATGTTGGTTGTGACGAGGTTGAAAGCTCAAGTTTTCGAAGCTGAGTCTTCGGAATGCACCAAATAGACGCCGTTTCTCCGTTTACCTTTCCAGATGAGGCGCATTCCCATCTTAACGGCTATGTAAACCACCAAAAATTGACGTGTTTATGGCTCGGAAAATCCACATCTTGTATAAGAGAAGTCAATGCATCCTTAATGTGTGACCGCGTTTGGTGTTTGGAAAGCGCTACCAAGGCACCATAATCGATTTCCAACAACAATGAAGGATTTTACTTGGGTTAGCTATGGTTCGACCACGATGCTGCTACGTGCCTCAACAGCTGTCCAACAATCGATTAATTGCACCCGTGTAATCAGTCGTTTCGGTGATATCCACTTGGCCGCCACGGAGCCCATTGACGCCGTTGGACTTGTTTTTGTGGGATGCCATAAAATACTGATGTTGCAAATAATCCAGACACGATCCAGTCACCTTTGAACAATATTGATCAAGCTATTTGCGAAATAATGGAAGAAACCATCGAATATGTATTGAAAAATTGGGTTTACAGGATGGCTCCATACTTCATAATTAATCGGTAGGCTTTTTTTCAATAAAGCAGCAATCGCTGAAAAATATTGGACAGTGTTGTTTTTTTTACAGCTACAGCTAAAAAAGATACCAACAAATGGGCCACCTTTTATTATCTCTTTATTCAATAATCGTTCTGTAAGGTTTACCTAGCCCAGTCCTTTTGTTCGATAGCGGTGCTTCAAATTCAGAACTAGGCATCGCCAGGTTAACGCAGTGAACCTTTTAAACGACAACCTACCAGTCAAAGTCGCTAATATGGAGTCTGCATTGCGAGGGACTATATATGCGCTATCACAATATTTGCTTTAAGTATATGGGATGCACGCTTCACATCTTTCGAGAGTATGTTCCCTAAAGAGATCCATGATTAATTTACTCGTTTTCGTTAACTTATCATACACTGATCACTTCAAGCTCTATCAGTTTTGGTGCAGCTTGTTCTGCATGAAGTCTCGTCGTTTGACTAGGAATGCAGCAAGCACATGCAGTGAAACATAATAGAAAAGTTGCAAGGAATGATAATAAGGTTTCCTGGGTTTTACAACCAAAACATGAAAACAGCTACCGGCTTCTAAAAATGAAGAAAAAAGATGTTACAGCGTGAACGGTGGCTGCAAGTTCACGTGGCGGTAAACTCTTATTCTTGCTAAGGATATGGCAGATATGGTACCACGGATGGTCAGTATACCACTGAATATTCAGCATTGCATCCAGGATTGTAATGAATGCAGGTACTCTTGTGCGCATCAGCTGTGGAAACCTCAGTTTTATCGAGAACGCATAAAAAATATTCTCTGCCATACTGTGTTACCATCAGATTGATCCTTATCAGTGTGGTACGATAAGTCACGTCAGATATATGTAAGACTGCTTTTGGTAGCTCTGCTAAGTTTGTCTGGGTCTGCTGGATGCATGCTACTTCGTGGAGCTCGATAATGACCTTGGTTGTAAAAAAAAGTCTTTCGACAAGGGAATTCGCTGCCGTACGAGTTCTTCAATTCAACACCGTATGCACTATCCTTCAAAAGTCTCTGCCTTTGCGGATGTCATAGAAGGCAACGAGCTGTTTGTGAAGCATTTGGAAGTATTTAAACAGAAGCAGTGAAAATAAGTTTGATAGTAACCTGTTGTCTTCGTAAAATGACCTTTATTCCGAAGAAGTTACGTTTTTTTTCTACCTATGCTTCGCAGGTAATACCTATATAAACAACGACACTACGTATAGAAGCCTCGAAGAGTAAATCCTGCTTCTTTTTGGGCTCCGAAGGCGGTTTAATAGCTGATCCCTCTACCGGACAACCAGAATAGGGAATTATGAAAATGCCAACAATTGTCTATGTCCTTGGGGCTCTTGTTTAGAATGGGATGATGAGGCTATTGGTCGTGTTAAGAGAGAACTACTTCTATGTATGTACCGTGGAAGAGTTGAGGAGTTGTAACCAATAAATGCATGATCTGTACAGCGCCATGAACTTAGCTTAAAGAGTCAGGAAATACGAATGGAGATTTGGTACAATATCTCAGATTTCAATTCTGATATTGTCCTTTGGATAGACTTCTTATGCTCTATCTCGAATATCACTTAACTTCGAATCAGTCTCACACTGTGCTTCCCTTTATGTGCAACCATCCATGGAAGTTGCAAACATTCTAAACACTTTTCAAATATTATTTCAAGGTGAACTTCTATGCTGTGTTTATACGCAACTATTCTCTTCAAATCTCCGTTTTAAAGCTGTTTTTTAAAGGCGGTAATGCAAAAATTCCGAAGATATAGTAGGACAGGACCCAACGTTGCACAATGTATTTCAACCTAGTGTAGGTGCACAGCTTACATATCAATTTAAAGAAGATGATGTGAGCGAGCCTGTCGTAAGTCCCCCAACGGAAATAGCTATCCTTAAAGTTGCATTTAATAAAATATATTTTCTCGTTTACATAAAGTTTCCTCAGAAAACTTATCGCTACCCGCAGCTGTATGTTTTTCAGTTGTAACAACGTATCAGATAAATTCCGAAACCACAGCTTAAAGGTTTTTGTTAAAAATAAATAAATACATAGCCCATACTCGATGATTTTAATTAAATGATTTCGTTGGAAACCTCATTTTCTGTGCAATTAGCTACGTTTTATCTGTTTTCGAATGGGCGCCGATAGCAAAACTCTTTATTTTCTTTTATTTGCTGTATTAAATGCGTTTCGGAGTAGCTTTACGTTAAAAACATTTTAATTGAGGATACGATTTAACATGCCATAATGATAAATATTGGTGCATTCTCGTACGTAGGCCGGCCAGTGTGTACGTGGATGGACATGGTGAGATATTTATTGAACATTTAAAGGGTGACCAGATAGCAATGATAGTTTTTCAAATGTAATGTTTCAGCAGCTGTCAAAGTTACCAATGACATTTAGCTGTCAAAATATTAAGGAAGGTTTGCCATGCATCGTGCATCGTCTTACGTTTGCTGAACGGCTCAGTTGTTAACATGCAACGTAAATTTCGTCGTGAGGTCGGTCATCATCATGGCTTCAGGGTGCAGACAATTCGTCACACCGTGGAAAAGTTTGAGCGTGAGTACACTCTTTTGGATCTTAAGCCACCAACCAGATAGACCAAACAGATAGAGATTGGTGCGAAGTGAAGAAAACATAGGCACCGTAGCGGCCAGTATCGGAGGAGACCCAGAAATGTTGATTCGGCGTCGATAAGTTGAATTGGGCATCGCCAGAGGGTCAAACCAGCTTATTTTGCGGTTGTATTTGGGCGAAAATCCGTATAGAATTGCTGACGAAAAAATTGAAGGCGGACGACTACAGACAACGTCTTAAGTTCCCTAATTGGGCGTTGTAAATGTTGGCTGGAGATTTGTTATTTTGGCCAAAAAATCATCTTCTCGGACGAGGCCTATTTTTAGCTCAACGGCTATGTCAACAAGCAAAATTGCCGTTATTGGAGCGAACAGAAATTTTCGGCCAAGCATCAAAGCATATACCAAGTTAGATTGGGCTACGTTAAGTCCTTAGTCTACGCTAACAAGCCAACCACATTAGACTAGCTCGAGGCCAACATTCGATACGCTGTTGCCGGAATAAAGCCCCATGTACAGTCATCAAAAATTGAACCGACCGCTTGAAGCACTGCCAGTGAAGCCGAGAAAGCTGTTTGAATGATGTGCATGAACGTAGCTTCAAAATAAATCAGAATAAATTGTATATCTCCAACACCGTTGTTTATTTATTTAAATTTGTTTCCCATCGTTTTTATCTGGTCACCCTATATAAATCGCTCCTAATAGTCCTAATGCTACCCTCATGCATATTCAATTGATGTAATTTTGATTAATTCGGGCCTTCTGGGCCTTTTTTATAAAATAATATTTGGTACACATTCAAATCGATAGACGAAGGCTTGCTATTCATTATAAAATAGAACAAAAAAAAACAAAAAACAACACTGTGGCGCTGGCAGCCCGGTATGGGCCATGGCCTAGCTTCTTGACACTCATTTGCGTTGCTCATGTTGTCATTTTAGCCACATCTGCCTACGGTTTATCGCCGAGTCCGAACGGCACTCCTTAGAAGCTTTTTCATTTTACTTTCAGGAGTTTGCCATTGCCCGCCGAAAGGGTGATGACGAGTGAAAAAATTTTTGGTGCCCCAGCCAGGAATCGAACCCAGACTCTAACTATCGCGCCATCGCCATCGCCTATGAAATAGAACATTAGACAAATAACCGCTACCACCTCACGCTCTGCTCTTGCTTCACCGATAGCAATGCTTCAATGGATTGTGCCCTGGCGTAAGTCTTCTTTTCAACTGCCCTCAAAGAAAAAAGTCGCCATGTGCCAAAACAAGAAAAAAACGGACAAAAAATGTTAAAAATAAGGAATGTACCCAAGATAAGGATATGAACTCCCGAGTAATAAATACCTTAAAAATGCTTCCACACAGTGCGAGCGCTGGATAGTTTCAGAGCAAAAAAAAAAAGAGGTACCGATGCACGTTGGTTTTGAATGTTTGCAGGCTATAGTGACGAAAATTAAGACATCGGCAAAGCATTCCATTGTTGAGTTGTTCGGCTTAGGGAAAAATCACGACAATTCAGAGTTCGTCTGAAAGTAGTTTAAAGGTGTACTGATCAGCATTCATAGCGAAGCGGGTGTTGAAAGTGAAAGTTTGAAGGCCAGAATTCTACCGGCAATTTCTATAAAACATTAGTGTTGAAAATAGGGGCTAAACAAAGTAAGATCGGGGACATTTATTCATTACGTCAAGGATGTCCATTATTACAAAGTAAATAAATACCTAAGCCAGTGCCAGCTGCCAGGGCTTTCAACTAGGCAGTGTTATCGCTCGGTATTGGGTCCAATCAAGCGGGTAACAGGGGCCCCTGATTAGATGTATTCATTGTTCTCCAATTTTGGGAGGATGAATATATTATTTTAAAATTGGTTTCTCACTAAACACATAACAATTTTGTATTCAAACACAAACGACAGTGAAGGCTTACATTTTATCATGGTGAAGTTCATAAACAATCAATGTTTGCAAACTACTTAAAATTTCTAACGAAATTCCGAGTCGGTAATCGCAACTTTAAGAGCGCATACTCCAATTTTCAGTCTAATAGTTGCCCCACCAGACAGACTGTTCGTGCTATTGTGAATAAATTCGACTCAACATATTAACAATTAGATGTTTCTGTGTCAGTAAGACAATACCCACCGGTAGAATTACCGAAAATGTCAGAAGCGTAAGTACTTCAGCTCAAAATAAGCCAAATCCCACGGGATTCACAGGAATTGGGTATCTTTCGGTCCTCATTGTGGCGAATTTTGAGTAAAGACATTGTCCTACATCCTAATGTGACCATTTCAACGTTATTTGTCATTGACACACATACCGAGGATGAAAAGTTTTTCGGTTTCCAGGATGCACATGTTCAGCTCATTGATAATGGTTGGGTATTCAAATATTGCTTTAACGACAGGAGACAGCGTTGTGTTTGGAATCACTGAATTCCACTTTGTCAACAGTTCGCCAATTAAGGGATTGGAAATCACCTCACTTCGAAACTCACAACATACATGCTGGCCTGCCTACGACTACTTGCTGCAAATTGCGCTGTAAGACTCATCGGTTTCGGCAATATTGTCCCATCAATTGACACTTTCTTAAACCGATGTCTTACAATATATTGTCACTTGCTTTCCTTTGTTCTTATTATTAATACCGCAACGAATTAACCAGTACCTCGGCATATTCTTTCTTTGTTTTCACTAATCCTTGAGACTTACTCGATTATCATCGGATGCAAAGGTATAAAAATATACTCCGTTCAAAAAGAACTGGTCTTTTAGTCTGTGCTCAGGCTCATTTCCATTTTCGTAAACCTAAACCCGATTTGGGTTCTTGTGCTTGTTCGGTTACAGGTAGCAAACGCTCCAAAAATCGCTGCATTACTCGTTTTTGTGCTATGACTTAGTAAAAACTAACTTCTAGGGAAACGCTTCGATTTAGTAATGTTTCTTGATCTGCTAGAGCGAAAGCAAGGTGAAATCACGTACTGCCACAATACCTGTCAAACTATGGAGCATTTTCTCTGTGGAAATCCCTTTAACATTCACATCAGGCCTCTTATCTCCGTGCCAGCAGACAATATCATTATGCACTTGTCACGGTGTCACTCGACCTACTGTTCTTCTGATGAACATTTAGTTCTATGGTATTACTTGGGTTGGTAGGCATCCAAAATACTATATATATACATACACCCGAGTATGTGTGGAATTGCACATCATTCAAATGGCCGCTTCGGCTTCGCTGGCAGTGCTTTAAGTGGTCGTCCAAAGTGTTTGTCTTGTTATCGTAGACTAAGGACTTGACGTAGTCCCATCTGTCTTTGTGAATGCTTCGATGCTTGGGCGAACATGTATTCTGATCACTCTAATAACGGAAATTTCTTTTGTTATGTCAGCTCCTGAGTTAAAAATTGGCCCCGTCCGAGAAGATGATTTTTTGGTCAAAATCCGGATCTCCGGCCAATATTTCCAGAGTCTCATTAGCGAACTCACAGCGTTGTCTATGGTCGTCCGGCTTCAATTCTTGCGTCCGCACAATTTAATACGGATGTAGGGCCGAATCCAACTGCAAAATAAGTCGGATTGACTCTGGCGATTCCCAAATTCAGCTGATCGGCGCCAAATCGACATTTCTGGGTGTCCTTCGACACTGGTCGCTACGGCGGCTAAGCTGCAAATTGTCGGTGAGTGGGCTTTAACAAAGCTGGGCGAAGATTCTCTTTTTTATTGAAAAATTGGCTTCAGCTACGAAGCTGATTTCTGGTTGAATGGGTATGTACATTTATAAACAAAACTGCCGTATATGGTTAGATGAGCAACCTCGGACAAGAGCTGCCAATGCACCTCTTTGGTGCGGTTTACTCGTATGGTCCAGCGATACGATGCGAAATTTGATTATCCGACGTGGACACCTCTAATAGTGTTTTTTATTATATTTTGCATTGCACCATTAGGACCATTCACTTTGACCTTTTCTAGTTCCAGCTTAGATTACATTCGAATCTTGTGCGCGGGGGTAGTCATAACCGCTAAGAGCCTCAGGGGCTTATTTTCTTATTTCAATGCGAATGGAAAAAGGTTGCCTACACCCCGAGAAATTGGTCCGTTTCATTTGCTATGACATCCACCACCGCGTTTCCCTTTCTGTGGCTGTTGTAAGTGAACCTTTGTGCCTTGCCACTGCTTCATGCCATCCCATCCTCGTCGCCACTGGAGTAATCACAAGTAAAACGCAGCAGACCTCCCACAATGAAGTGACGTTTTATTAACAGTTTAAAGATAACTTAATGTTAGGCTTACAGTTTATGGATTACTTTAGTTAAGGTTACAGTTTAAGAATTGTAATACTAATAGATTTATTTAAAGTTAGTAGGAGATAACGTTATGATTGATTAACTACATCATCTCCTCAGACGCTATTTCAATCCTCCCATGATCTGGATTGACTCAAGAAACGAACACGGTTTTGTTTAAGATGCTCTGATCTCCTAACCTAAGGAGGACCCATCATTCGCAGCTTCTGTAGTCGACTCTTCATTTGCATTGGTGTCAACCTCGTTGGCTTAATGACAATATGTAAAATTCAAATTAGCGCCTGTCTCACAATTACCTGCTTCGATTTTCCAGCTGCTTATCAGGTCGATTTCCTTATCATGACATTACGAACGAATTGGGTCTGAACACCAAACATCTTGTTACCCAGAATCTTCTTGATCACTGGTTTAGACCATCTTCTCGATTTCATGTACTCACCTACTAAAACTTGTTGCGACAAATGGAACTTCGGAGAAAGTTTCGCTTGGTTTTCTTTTTCCTCCGGAATGAAGCATGCAAGCATATTTCGAGGCTGTCGACCATGAAGCAACTCAGCTTGAGACTTTTCAATTGCCGCTCTTGGTGTAGTCCTATAAATCGAAAGAAATGAGCACACAGCTGTCACATTGTAACTGCGTTCCGCCATGTTATTTTTGAACGATTATTCGATGCTGGGTGAAATGGTGCAGTTCTCCAATGTTGAATTGAATTAACATAAGAAAATTCCTTGAAAACCTGTGAGGTAAAGTGAGTGCCGTTGTCCGTGACCAACGCCTTCGGAAGGTCTTCGATGGCGAAAATGGATTGAAGTGCCGTGCGGCATCGGATAAAGAATAGTGCCGCAGTGCATCCCAGCTTGTCGTAAGAGGCGACTAAATGGGACACCAATCATATACAGGCAACTATGACACCAAAAATGAGCCTGTGACACTTTAACACCTTAAAACTTTCCCACAAGTTTGTATGCAATCAGTGGAAATGATCATGGAAATGATCGCAATTAATAGCACTACCCCGCTGGGCACCACGGTTGCAACGCACTCGGGTGATCCCAGAGCAAGCAGAAGTGCTTGTGTCAGAGCCTGACGGATTCCGGGGGCGGGCAAAATGAAGTTTCCTAAATATTTTCATAAACTTCGGTTTGCAAGTTGGAACGTCGGATCGATGACCTCAAAAAGTTTAGAACTGGAAGCGATTATGCGTCGCAGAACTCTACAAATCCTGTGCGTACAGGAAATGAAGTGGTGTAATACAGGAAATAAAGCGCGTTTTCTAGATTTAAAAACTAAGGCATTTAAGATGTTCTACCATGGAACGGTCAATGGACGAAACGGTGTTGGAATCGTTGTTGATACCAACATCGTTGGTATCTTGAAAATAAGCGACCGCTTGATGAGTGTTAAACTCGTCATACACAATGAAACGTGGAACATTGTTAGCGCGTACGCTCCACAAAATGGATGCGACCAATCGGAAAAAGATACATTTTGGTCAGAGTTCGGTAATTTGCTTAGAAATATACCTATCGATGAGATGCTCTTCGTAGGCGGAGATTTAAATGGCCACGTCGGAGAAACAAATGTTGATTATGAGGACTGCCACGGCGGTAAAGGCTTTGGAACCAGAAATTCAGCTGGCGAAGACATCCTTGTAGCGTGTAGGGCGTACGGCTTAACCGTCTTAAATACAATGTTTATTAAACATCAACGACATCTCATCACCTATAGCAGCGGACGCCACGAAACGCAAATAGATTATCACCTCTGCAAAATGTCGATGAGAAACCGTGTTAAGGACTCTAAAGTAATACTTGGAGAATCGCTAGTAAGCCAACACCGTCTGCTCATTACAGAATTTTTCACAGCGGAACCACCGAAAACACGGGCATCGTTTGGAAAGCCAAAAATCCGGTGGTATAATCTATCGAAGGAACGAAGCGCAAGATTTATCGAAGTACCTCAAAATATAAATGGTATAGCAGACTCACTTAGCCCGCAAGAAATGTGGAACAGCATGCACGAGGAATGCATAACACTCGCAAAGTCCCATCTGGGGACTATATCGAAATACCATCTCGTCGGCAAAGAAACATGGTGGTGGAATGACGAAACCAAACGAGCTGTGGCCGACATGAAGAGTGCATTCCAAGCGTGGACAAAATGCGATCGGAGCGACGATATCGAAAAAGCTCGACTGGCTCTTGAATACGAGCGTCTTAAAAAGATCGCAAAGAAAGTCCTGGCTCGAACTCGAGCGGCAGAAGCGGAAAACCTGTACCAGGAGTTGGAACAAATATCCTCACGATCGGCGGATAGAAGACAAGCTATCCAAGAAGTTCAAACGTCTTACAGTACTAAAATGCCAAATATTTTTAAGCTCGCTGCACAGAGGAGAAAAAATTCGATGGAAATAATCTCGCCGAAATACATCAAAAACGCAGACGGTCGCCTATTAACAAATGAAAAGGAAATTTGTGACCGGTGGCTTGAATACTGCAAGGAGTTGCTTAACAAACAGTTTCCACGTGATATCGTGCCGACAGCTGGTCTATTCGAGGAGGAAGTTTCGGACTTCTCAATCGAAGAAATAAGTATAGCAATTGGAAAAATGAAGCGGGGGAAAGCGGCGGGACCAGACAGCATTCCATCAGAGTTTTGGTCGAAGATGGAGGGGATCGGCAGCGTTTGGCTATCGAAACTTTAAAATAAATTAAAATGTGGACAACCTATGCCGAATCAATGGAGAAGTAGCTTCTTGGTTCCATTATACAAAGGAAAAGGCGACACTCGAGAATGCAACAACTACCGTTCAATCAGGCTTATGTCACACACAATGAAAATCGTCGAAAGAGTCTTAAACGAACGTCTTCGGCAAATAATAGCCAGTGTGGATTTGTTGAAGGAAGATCGACGATGGACGCTATCCAAAGCCTACGAATAATAATGGAAAAGCACCGAGATTCGTCTAAGGATCTACACATGGTATTTATCGACCTCGAGAAAGCATTCGATCGAGTGCCTAGGGATCTCATATGGGCCGCGCTGAGGTCTCAAAACGTACCGGAAACGTATGTTAGAATAATACAAGACATGTACGGAAACGTGAAAACTGCGGTTAAAAGCTCTGCTGGACTAACGATAGAATTTCCAGTTAATGTCGGAGTGCATCAAGGAAGCGTACTTAGCCCTTTCCTCTTTAACGTAGTATTCGACTATCTTTTAAAAGACTGCATGCGCGAAGCAAATATAACGCCAATTCTCTTCGCTGACGACGCAGTTATACTTAGCGATAACGTCGAAGATTTACAGAATGCCTTAGATTCATGGAGAAATGCGCTAGAGAGAAACGGGTTTAAAATAAGTGGTTCAAAGACGGAGCATTTGACGTGCCCATTTGCGCATCCGTTGCGACCTATTCCGGATATAATGTTAGACGGAATAGTTCTTCCGAAAAGCACTATCTTTAAGTACTTAGGATCAATCGTTAACATGGAAGCGAAATGTGCCGACGACGTAAACCACAGAGTGAGTGTGGGATGGATGAAATGGCGGGCAAATTCGGGAATCTTTTGCGACCAAAAATTTCCACTTAAATTAAAGGGGAAACTCTACACCACGGTTGTTAGACCAGCTCTTATATACGGTTCACAGTGCTGGACAATGTACGAAGCGTTTAAAAACAAAATGACGGCGGCGGAAATGAAAATGTTAAGGATGTCTAGTGGAGTCACTAAACGCGATTATATTAGATCTACGCGTATAAGAAGAAGTCTACATATAAAGAATTCGGTAACCGAACAGCTTGAGGCGAATAGAATAAGCTGGTATTGCCACGTTCAAAGAAGATCTGCGGAAAATCCGGTTAAAAAGGCACTATCAACTACGGTCACTCCAACTGTAAGAAAACGAGGTCGGAAAAAGAATTCCTGGATTTCTCAGATGGCAAATGCGCAACAACGTCTGGGGTTAACCACTGAAGCGATCCAGGACCGAGCTTTATGTAGACGCGTTCTGCGGTCTGCGACATTAGCCAACCCCATAATTGGAGCAGCAGCGATGCAGTAAAAATGGGAAACTCGTTACGCATAAGTTCGTATAACGAGGAAAGGGTTAATAAAAGGATAAGAAGAAGAAGGATTGAAGTGCCTGAATTGTAGCTCCAGAGGTGACTGTCGACATTGACACCTAATACTGGAACTTTGAGTATGCGTCCACACAGATTAACCTCATTGTGTTGAAAAATGGTCCCGCAAAATCCAAGTGCACCCTTACCCACGGCTGCTCTGCCAGAGGCCAGTTGCTGTATTCTTTGTTGGGGTTCGCAGAGGATTCCTGACATACGCTGCAATTTGCTGCTACTTTGTCGATTTGATGATCCATGCCTGGAAACCAGACATATCGCCGAGCTCGATGTTTCATCCGGGAACACCCCCAATGACCCTCGTGAAGGCATCTTAAGACTCTGGGTTGTAACAATGCTGGTAGAACAGCTCGCTCGAGGTCTCCAACAATGAGAAGAATACAATTATCATGAATGGTTAAAGCAAACTTGCAATTGAAAATTAGCTTCACATCCAACTCACTATCAGCCAACTTGAAAGGCCATCAATTTTGTATGTAGTACGCAACTCTCTTAAGGACTCTATCCTTAAGTGTATACTTTCCAATAAGTGGGACGTTAAGCGGACCATTCTCTAGCTCTTCCAAGACGACGCTATTCACTTCGTGACAGTTTCCTTCCAACATGTCGAAATCGGTAACCGGCCCCACCGGAAGACGTGCGAAAGAGTTGTTGTCATGCATTGTCATGTCCGGGACCTGCTTGTTGGGATTGAATATAGCTGCCAAGGGCTTATGGTCGGTTTGCAACTCGACCATACACTTCTTCACTCTATAGACTATGGACAATGCCTCGTTTTCTATCTGGCTGTACCGCTTCTGATGACGATCCAGTGTTTTAGAGGCGAACGCGATCGGCATCTCAGTCCCGTCCGGATATTTGTGCGATAACACTGCCCCGATGCCATAATTAGAAGCATCCGTAGCTAGAATCAGAGGCAGTGTGTCATCAAAGTGAGCCAGCTGTGCTGCTTGTAGTACACTATTATTCAGCGTCTCCATGGCTTTTTTCTGTTTAGACGACCAAATGAACTTAGCACCCTTTGCTCTGAGTGCATTCGGTGGGCCCGCTACCTGTGAGAGGTTTGGAATAAACTGATTATAATAATTTAGTTTAGCTATCACTGCTTCCAGCTCCTTTTTACTGGAAGGTTGAGTCATGTTGCGAACTGCATCCAAGTGTTTCTCAGAGGTGCGAATGCCGACGGCGGAAAGTGTATGCCCCAAGTATTCTAGCTCTCCTTTAGCGAAAGAACACTTTTCTTTATTGCACCGGAATCGTCTGCTTTGCAACCGCTGAAAAACGCTTTCCAAAATCTGCAAATGTTCTCCATCCTTTTTGCCTGACACGACGATGTCGTCTAGGTAAACAGCTACGGGCAAGTCCACAAACAGCTGTTCCATGATGGTTTGGAACCCCCCTAGAGCGCTGCTTATTCCAAATGGTAACCTCTGATGTTGAAAAAGTCCGAATGGTGTGTTTATTACTGCCAGTTCCTTCGATGCATCATCCAACTCAATTTGGAAGTTAAGCCTCTGACAGATTAATCTTGGTAAATCGTTTCCTTATTATGAAGTAAATCCCGATTACGTGGGATTGGATGACAATTTACTACCAACTGGGGATTGACGCTGGCCTTGAAATCTTCACAGATTCGAATATCTCCGTTTAACTTTTGCACGATTACTACTGGAGCTGCCCACTGTGTACGCTGTACTGGCTTCAAGATCTCTGCCTATACCAATCGATCAATCTCCGTCTTTGATTTGTCCAATAGTGCATAGGGTATGGGGCGATGGCGAAAAAATCTTGGGATCGCACCTTCATTGAGTTCTAGATGGGCTTGGTATTCTTTGCATCTACCTAGTCCCTATTGGGTGTATCACCTAGACTATCCATAATCTATTGGAGTTTCCTCCAAACTTTGATTCATTGGCAAGTTGGTAAGTTCAATTTCTCAGCATCCCTTTTCTTGATAATTTTTCTGGGATAGAGCTCGTTTGCTATTATACTGAATGCCACGTCACGGTCCGTCAAAAGCTGTGTTAAGAGGAACAACTTACCATTTACATGGGTCGGTCCAAAGTAGAACGCCCTACAAAGTGGTATTAACAGAAGTGAATACATACTACACATCCGTGCAAGTTTCAAACATCCTTTTAAGTATCCCTAATGAATCCCGAAATTGCTCTGCAGTTACTCAAGTTATAAAGTTTGCAGTTTCCGTTGAAATTTATAGTCGGTTGGCAAAAGTTTATGCTCCCATCATTTGTCGTCCTAATAAAACTGCATGGTCTTAGCCGCCTGCACACTAATTTCATATTCCATTGCCCACTTAAAAATCTTAACATCGTTTAAATTGTGTCCATGCAACCAAACATTTGCTCATATCCTTGGAAAACACTGTCAGCTATATGGAACTCCAGCCACAAGATAGATGAATTGGGGACAAATTTTGTAGAAACAAAATAATAAAACTTTTATCAAAAAAATTCATCCTCCTTCACTGATTTTAATGTTCGTTGAACACTGATGGGCGAGTGTTCGAGCTTCGTCCTACATATATGGGTCTTGGAACACACACTATTAAACCAACAAACTTTCCTTCGGGGCCAAACTGAAAACAGAGAACAAAAAAAAAAACCTAACAATGCCAAGTGAATCTTTAAGCAAAACGCATTGACAAACGTTCCACAATCCCACTCCCAGAATCAGGGAGTATTTTTGGAGATTTTTGTTTGCATTTTACTTTGCACCGGTAAAGGTACACCTTCGTCCTTCACTGAACACATGGGAAAAACTCAATAAAAAGAAAAAACCGCCAAACTTCACATCAGTGCGCTAAGTTAGACCAGGACACAGGCGCTCTTAAAAAAAAACCCCACCACTCTGACGCTTCAGCTGCTGTGTGGTGGTTCCTGCACAAAATGTTCCATCTGTGGATTTATCGTCGTTTAATTGAAATGAAATCCTTTCAAATGAAAACAGCATCGTCATCGGAATCCTTCTGACTACGACATCGTTGGCGCCCGGTCGAATTCTACCACAGCCCTTCGTCGTTGGTGTTGTTGTTCTTGTGGGTGTGAAACCCCCTATGGAGGTGCTGGAGACACACCAATGTGTGTGAGCACCGAAGCGGAAAAACTTTTCGCATTATTTTTCCATAAAATAATTTTAAACCCAACCAACCGACAAGCCAACGATGCAATGCAATCAAGTTTTTGAGTAAAGCCCTCACATTGGGTGTTCGCGGTCCTTGCCCACTACGCCTTCTATCCTTGAAAGTATGTAATTACCACCAAGTCTGATTGTGTGTGGAATGTGCAGGCATACATATTTTGATGGAAGGGACTTTCTCAACAATTTTCGTTGATTGTCAGGCAAATATGCTCCACTATAGGACGATAGAGACAGGATATGTGTACAATGTACATCAGTCCAATCTATAGCGCCATTGAATAGTGGAATTGTGAAATTCTTCATTTCACTTATATTCACAGGAGCTCGGCCGATGTGGTGATAACGAATATTAAGTCAGGTCGAATTTGAGACGCCACAGGTGGAAATTTCATTCGGCAATTATGCTCTCTTAATTAATCCGGCAAAGTTAAACGATTCTTCTGTAATTGGATTCCGGTAAAGAGATTCGAAAGTGAAGAGTTAAAATCTGACCAACTGACCCGTAAAGTTCTGTAGGAGTTTGGGTGAATTCGGTATTACGGGACAACGATTCACATGCTCATCCTGTCGAATATGCTTGACCTGATTGAGTCGGGATCCTTACATTAAACGTTGATTTGGATTGGAAAGATGGCCTACCCTTTTTACTTCGTGAAATGGTACCGAAGAGCAAACGCCTAAGCATCCTGCTGCGCAAATAAATTCGTCGAGGAAAATAAGCGGAAGCAACAGTACGAATCGAGCTAAGAACGGAGGTTTATCACATGCTGACAAGCTTTGTGAAATTAAATCGGGTTTTGGATTTACGGACAAATGCAATCCAAATCTGAAAAACTGCAGGCAGAAAGCTTTTACTTTTGCTTCAAAAATCTGCAAATCCAACAATAGCGATATAAAAAGATCTGCTTCATTACCGGCTCTCAGTTTGAGCCTTACAGCAACACAAATTGGACGATAAATTTGGCCGAACATTCATTTTTTCTGACCACGCTCATTTTCATCTCGATGACTATGTTAACAAACAAAATTGTCGTTGGAAATTGAACGACATCTGTAGAGAGTGACAGTTTGGCCGGTGGTACATTCGCCCATTTTATTTCGAAAATGCTGCTTTTAACGCCATTTCAACGGTGAGTGTTACAGAGCCATGACAACCTAATTGGACGATCTTTGGTTTCAGGAAAATGGCACGCCATGTCCCAAAGTTTGGTAATCGTGTTATGAAGCGAGTTGACGATGTTTTGGCCTTGTTAGATTTGTTGGACTGTTTTTTGTGGGGTGACCTTAATAAAGAGAGATGCTATCCAAACAAACCAGCGCTTAAAGCAAATATAGTCGGAGCTATTCGAGACTTAAAGCCATACTGACAGTTTTTTTTTCCTGTAGGTGGCGTTACAGTCCGGGATAGACCTAAAACTCAGTCAACAAGCGTCTTCAACTAGCTCGATATTCTGCTAGCTGCCTTCAGTTTTGCTCGCTAAGTTGGCTGAGGTCCCCTACCACTTGCATGCGCCACATGAGTCGTGGTTTTTCCCTACTGCAGTGTCTCTCCGGGGTAGATTCGAAGACTTTCTGGACCGGAGGGTTGGTGTCCATTCGCTCTACATGACCCAGCGATCTCAATCTTTGAATCTGCATTCTTCTAGCTAGGTCTACGCCACTGCACAGTCCATACATTTCGTCGTTGTGACTCCACCTCCACTCACTGTCAATCACTCGAAGAATTTTCCTATCAAAGCAGCCAAGAACACCCTCATCTGTCATCTATAACGTCCGTGCCTTTGCGCCTCCACAGATTTAATATTCAATTGCCTTCTTAGCCCAAAGATCCATCAATTGGCAATTGTTATTCTCCACTGCTGTCGTTGTCTGACATCTAAGTAGACAAAGTCCTTAACTACCCCAAAGTTATATCTGTCGCAGGTGATGTTCCATCCGAGACGTGTCGGTGCTCAATGTTCTTTTTGGCTTGACAGTATGTTCTTGGTCTTGCCCTCGATAACCGTAAAACTCATTTTAGCCGTTTCCGTGTCAGTACTCGGGAAAGCGTCACGTATATCACGCTGCTTTCTTCCGATTAGATGATCATGGGCGTATACGATAACTGGACGGACTTTTGAAAGATTGTGCCTCTTGTGTTTGCGCGGGAGTTTCGCAGTATTCTTTCAAAAATGATGTTGAAGAAATCGCATGCCAGCGCATCGCCTTGTCTGAATCCTTTCTGGACATCAAAGGTCTCGGTGAGGTCTTTACCGACCTTGATGATGCAGCTTGCATTCTCCATCGTCATCCTGCACAGACGGACGAGCTTGGCAGGGATGTCGAAACTAGAAATTGCTCTGTATAGCTCGTTTCTATAGATGCTGTCATACGCGGCCTTAAAATCGAAGAATAGGTGGTGTGTATCGATCTGAAGCTCATGGGTCTTCTCCAAGATCTGCCGTAGTGTAAATATTTGGTCGATGGTGGACTTTCCTGGCCTGAAGCCACACTGATATGGACCTGTCAGGTTGTTGACGAACGGCTTCAGGCGTTCACCCAGAACAGCAGATAAGATCTTGTATGCGATGTTAAGAAGACCGATGGCTCTGTAATTGACGCAGTTCAGAGGGTCTCCTTTCTCGAGAATCGGACAAAAAATGCTGAGGTTCCATTCGTCGGTCATACTTTCGTCCGACCATATTTTGGAGATGAGTTGATGTATGCTCCTTACCAAGTCGTCGCCTGCCGCTTGGAAGACATCGGCCGTCAGGCCGTCCACTCTAGGAGCAGTTGGACTTTACGTAAGATGTGGCTATCTGCACTTTATGCAGGTCGGGTGGACGGAATTGTTGGTTATCAGCGTCATTCTGCCTGACAGCTGTATTTGTTTCGTCATCGCCGTTATACAGTCTACAGAAATGATCTTTCTAGATTCTCAGCATCGACTGCGACTCTACTATGGTGTTCCCTTTACAGTGTTCGTCTCTACAGGCTTCGGTTCTGGGCTTGTGGCCGTGGCATGATTTTTGTACCATTTAATAAAACTTCCGAATCTCATTCCTGAAGCAGGATCTCCCGACGAACGCGCGCTTCTCATGCTCTTTCGTTCTCCTCCTGGGAAGCTGGTATTCGTCTCACCCCTTTTTGTTCATAGAGCTCATGAGCAGCTCTCGTCATTCTTCGCAGCCCCGCTTTGTTTACATTTTGCTTAGCTGCTATCGTGGCTACAACAAGATAATGGTCCTAGTCGATGTTCTGTCATCGCAACGTTCGGACATCCATAATACTGGTGGAATATCTTGCGTCGAGCTGCGCAAGTGGGCAAACTGCTTGACGGTTGATTGATTAGAAGCTCTCCAAGTCCCCTTGAAAACACCAAGACGTGGGAACCTCGAGTTTGCCACGACAATGTTTAACCCCGCCGTTAAGATGATTAGTCTAATTCTGTTATCGGAGGTGATGTCGCGCATGCGGAGAAAATATATCTTTGATGTCGTCATGTTTCTCCGAAGTGGGGGTATGCGCGCATATAAGGCCAATGTTGGCCGTTTAATCTTAATATGGATTGCTACGATGTGCTGGTTAATATGCCAGAATCTCGAAGTATTCTGCCTATGTCTGCCTCCAACAATCGCGATAGCAATCGTCGTGGTAGATATCGCAGTTTTCATCCTCTATTTGTCCAGCCCATTGCATCGCATTTTCTCGATGGCGGTAATGTTTGCTTTGCATCAGTCTCACCATTCCATTGGCATATCCGAAGTCCATTGTCATTGATTTGTTTACGTGGGTTGCCAACAATAGATCCATCCGTGTCCGAGGCTTGTTTCTGTTTCAAAACTTGTGTATAGGTACATTTTCCATGGCCGGGTAGTTACCCCACCGCCAGCACAACCACTAACCTGAGGGGCCAGCTTCGTTTTGGATTCCCTTAGGACGAGGGATCGGTTAAACTGAACCCACTGACCCGTTCGGGGATGCGAGCTCTGCTATTGGTTCACAAAATGCTCAGTCGCCACCATTTGTTTTCAAGACCTACCTTCATTTAGTCTCGGATTTTCTTACCGGCCTGAACTTCGAATATTTCGGAGTAGCCTGGATGAGTTCGCCTTTGTTTATTGCCAACTTTTAAGGAAATCAAGGACAAGTGCCTATTTTCGGTATTTTCTTAAAAATTGGGCTTTCTTTGAAATTTAAATTACTTACTCTTGTTGGGACACCCTTCACATGCCAATAGTTTGCGATCGAATGCCGGTACCAGCTATCTAGTGTATTGATTTGCTTATTTTGTCATTCTTTGCGCGCTATGGGTCATTTTCGGTCATTCGCTGATTTCGCCCACCAAGAGATGATAGAATCATAATAGTGGTCACGTCAAAAACTATATTTTCTCTTTTCTATGTATCGCTTGGGATTCGAACCCAAAGTCAGGTAGTCGACGAATTTGGGCACTGTTGCTTGGTCATCATCGAAGTTCCGGCAACTAACTCAGATAACATATAGGGAAAGTGTGTTGACTTGATGTAGGTGAACCCGTTCTTATGTGGAGATATGCGGCTTGATAGCTAGTTAAAAGTGCTTTTAGATAAACGCCCTTAGTATTATAATTGGTCGCAAATGAGAGTAGGGGCGACTTCGAAGACCATACCATCAAAAGATGTTTGACCGAAAGGAAGACTTATATCAAATTTAAAGTCTTGAAAAACAATTTTTGCTCCTAGTCTTGAGTGGGTAGGTCAATTTGTCTCTTGCATGTACGTCCGTGTGAAAGAACTGTTGCGCTGTGCGACATGGGCTATGGAATAATATATTAGACTAGCAACTTTCCGCTTGAGCGATGCTTTGATGTGTGTCATCGGTATCAATGAATTAATTCGCCGAGTTCAGAGTTCACAAACCAAACTCTACTACTCATCTATCGACCATAAACAATCCGTCACATCAGATTTCAAAATAGAAGCAAAGTTCGTAAAAATTATTTCTTTAATCCAGAAGTTTTCGAAAAGCCCATGATTCTTACAGCCCCATTCATAATTTCATGAATAATTAGATGGTCTTCAATGCACGCACCGTCGGTTCGTTATGCAGAGTCATCATCCTCCACCTGCAGAAGCAAGCGACTTCTTCACAAAACAGAAAAAAGACGTGGCAAACTTTTCACTGCATAAGACGATCACTTTAAGCTTTGGAATAAATTATATCTCCACTCTCGTACACAGAAGTAATTTATGAATTCCTACCAAGAGCGAACACTTTAAGTATACCCCATCCAGGACCTCGATCCAATTCCAGCTTCAGTTTCAGCTTCAGCACCAACGCCAGCCATGTTAATGCCAAACAATGTGCTTTGTTCATTTCATTTCAAGGATAAAAGTAACGCTCATCCCCATGCTCGCATACATAAACACACCAAAGTGCATACGGAAAAACTCGTAGATTTAGCTTCATCTTTTCTATAATACTCGTATAACTACCTTCGGTGTATTGTAGTTCCGGTGTCCCGATGTACCTTTAGAAAGTAGCTCTTCAACTCGGGTCGAACATGGAACGTATGCAAAATTTAACCCGTAAGGCAAAAGGACGAGTAATGCTAATGGAATTCATATAAAAACGGAATTTACTTTTACTTTTGCATCCCGTGGATACATCTTGTCACGTTTACACACGCCATACACATACATATACTACTACTCGACACAAGGACAAGTTCAGCGAGAGATGCAATGCGACATCACATAAAGCCCAGCGAAACAAAGTATCTTAATAATTTTGCATTTTAAGTATGCCAAATGTGGAAGACAGGGTCGGGTGAGGATGATATTTCCATGCCACTACTTCAGACAGTAACTGCCAGTTGCACTTTTCCTCGCTCTCGGTATCTACTCGAAATCCCGGGTCGTCGCGTTACCTCGTCTCATTTAATTTATTATCCTGGTGATGGGATGTTTTGTACTTTTTTTTTTTGTTTTTTTCTATTTTCTGCCACTGAATATTCAGTAGCTTAAACTATGTACGGACGAGCTAGGAAGGGAGGTTTGTAACTTCATGTTGTAGTACACCAGGTGGGCTGCAGGGAATCAGAGGTGTCTAGACGAAATCTGAGTTGGTGCTGTTTCTGTTGCTGTTGCTGTTGTCAGGAAGAGGTTTGGCGCATAAGTCCCAAAGTCCTGTCATTCGACAGAGTGGCTGTGCTTACAAAGGATAATTGAGGTTGTTAATGGTTAACAAAGTTGAAGATTTCCATTGGTCAGATTGTTAGTGAAGTTTTTGCTGTTTTTAGCTTTCAATTGGAATGAGGATTGTCTGTTGGGAATATACGGTAATCAGCTCAAGTGGTCTGGATGTCGACTTTCAATGAAAGCACCCTGTTGTGGGCTCTATGGGATACAACGACCACTACATTTACAAGCGTTTTAAAAATTGAGTGAAAAGAAATAATGAGGAGGAGGGTAGTTCTTGTGAATGGTAATGGAAAAAACATAAGTAAAGGGTGTCGGTGAAACCTAAATGCTTACTAGTGCACTTAAATGCTGTACATCGTACCTACATACATACGTTCTAAATGCATTCAAATAGAACATTTGGGGTTGTTCTTTCACTTAACTCGAATTAAGAGCAATGGGTGCTTATGCCAATTGAACACTTTGTCAGGCATGAGGGCTTCTTTTTATCTAAATTGAAATTGTTGGTTCCAAGAGTCACGTGAAGACATTTTTTCCTCACTTTGAATGGTGAGTGACATATCTTTTTGCGCTGTCCAACAAGCTTGGATGGGGTGAATTATGTAGGCCTAAAACTCAGTATTCTACATCCGTTCTTCATTGACAGTACTCTTCTTTTAAAGACACAGGAATTTTGGGGATAAACCTGATTAAGATGCCCAGTTAAATCCTTTAAGGAGCAATCGGTGTATGGTGTAACTTAGTAGTCCTCGTACTTCGAAATATACTAAAGGACATTGTTCCTTCAATTTCGTTTAGTCGGAGAGCCGTTTTGGAGGCGGCTTTGTTAAAATTGAGTTTGGTTCTCATTCAGTCTGTTGCAGTTTCATAGTTGCGGGTGGCTGCTCGGGTTCGCCGAACATCATACTAATTCTCTAGTTTTTCATTCTGTCCATTTCCATAACTGCGAAGTTTTAAGATGTTATGGGTTTGCTTAGGACCGCCAGCCCAGTAAACATGTGATCTAAAGCTAAGGATCAAAGGGGCCTTAATGCCCTACATTCGAACGACTTTTTTTTTGGATTGAAGTACATTTTGTCTAAGCGCTTGATTTCTTCTTTGGTAAATAGTCCTGCAGGGGAAATAGTAGCTGGTCTTGATTGCAAACGACGGCAGTTCAGTTTCAGTTTTATTTCTACCGATTCTAAAACACCAACAACTGGTCTGCATGCTTAATTACTTTTTTAGGTGGCGGTACAGTTAGCCTGTCCTGCCTGTCATGCCTGTCCCAAGAGGGTTGAGGTCTCTTTTTACCGGTGCGCGCCTCAGCTTAGCTCATCCTCTACTGCATTGTCACTCAGGGTAGAGTGATCGAAGATAGAAAACAATTTTCAAGTGTGATGTTAGTGAAGTGTCATCAACACGAGTTTTCACATAAGAGTTCTCAGTGAGATTGGCTTCTAACATACATATTAGGAGCAGCGAGTGTCCTTTTCTCTAGGATATTCTGTAGTGTAAATACTTGGCAAATGGAGGACATACCGATATTTAAAGAGACCAAACAAATCGATAAAAAATCACACAATAAAGAAGGCAAAATCTTGTAAAAGAAACTGATGTCTTCTTAAGGATCGGACAAATGATGCCCTTCATGCAGCGTAATTGCATTAGACGTAATCTTTCAAATGAACTGGTGTGTGCCATTAGCAAAGTCACATCTTCCAGGCTTTAATAGCTCAATCTCATTGTAGACGGGTGGACAGGCAGACGGAAAGCTTGGCTTTCATCACCAAAGTTAAAATCGGCGAAATCGTTCAACCAATCAATTGTACGTTGTATGAATGCGTTTTACTTACTATAATTAATGGTTGAAAGCCAACTTAGTAGTTTGTTGGAGGTCGGAATAGAGCACTTAAACGAAATACTATTCTATTGTACTACTTGTGTGGTTCTTAAACCAAGAAGAAGTTTAGTAAGCACAAAGTCTGAGACGAGTAACTGCAGCTTTATGGGAGAGTAGGCCGCACACTTAAAGATTTAGTGCTCCGCATCGACATCACTTATGTCCAGCACACCAAGGTGAATGGAGACGTTGGGAAGTATTCGTTTGGTTGTGACCTGGAACCTTAATAAGTCTTATTAAATTCAGATTTTCAACTTGCGTTTAGTGAATCGTATCGTAAGAGGGTACAATGAGGCTTTAAACGCAGCTTTGCTGTAGCTAGAGACGCAGGTACTTAACCTTCTTCGCCTTTTATGCACAATTTAGTTTGTTTCGATCAGGGGGCCCCGCCTAATTATCAAGGCTTCTTCCATCAATGATGTTGTCTAGTAACAAGCGGGGGTAGAGAAAAACTGGACTTGTCAATAACATCGGATTATAACCCCTCTAAAGGTTGCTGCTATAATTTGTCCAGTTAAAAGCTGCCTGGTAGTACATAATAGGACTTGAAACACGGTACCGTGGGAAATAGGAGTCTCCCGAATTTCGGTCCGGGCCTAGCTTGTTGAGGTAGGCTTCCTTATGGAAACGTCATGGTAGCTGTAGTTTAAACCTAAAACGCAGGAAGGGTGCAAGTGCTAGTCTCACTCGGTGTAGAGTTGCAACATGTACTGGGTGTTGAGACCATAAGATCACTAAGAGGTTTAAATTGGCGTCAATTCAAACCAAGTGTAGAACAGTGCCTATTTCATTATTTTCTCTGACCAGATTCTGTCCGAAATCTTGGTAAAGGGAAAGTCGGTGAACAGCAGGTCTGAAGTAATCACTTCAGAAGACCAGTCAAAAGGCAGTTACAATGTGTTTTATACCAATGGTCCCTTCCCATTTAACAAAAAATGTCCTTGAGAGTGCAGCCCATGATATGTATATCAAGAGTAGGGAGATTCATTAGGTCATCTAGAGCAGAGCCGGATGAAAAAGACCGTTCTTTGGAGTCTGGAAAAAGCAGCATTGCTGTATTTTCGAATACATTTGTTTTTTACTATACTCTATAACCGACCCATTGACCATATCCTCGTACATCCAAATGCCGCTCTCAGTGAAAAGCCTAATGTCTTTCTTTATACTACCAGAAGGTCGAGAACGCCTTAGAAACCTTTGACGAGATATTTTTAGTGTAGAGAAGTTCTCTATCCAAATACTAAGATACTAGGTGGGGTGAAAAGTAACCTCCTTGACCGCCAGAATGCGCTGCTACTGCAAAGAAGGTTCATATTTAGGCAGACATGCCAAATTTCAGTGCGATACTGTCTTTAGTTTTATTTTGACAGCTGATTGTTGTTGACGTGTTTGGCATCATGTTGAGTATGGACAACAACGATTTTCGTTCTCTCATAAAACATTATGTTTTGAGAAGCAAAACGATGAAGGAAACAAAAGAAACGTTGGATTAAAATTATGGGGCTAATGCTCCGTCAGATTACACTGTCAAATATTGGTTTCCAGAATTTCGTGGTGGCCGCAACTCCACTACCGATCAAGTCCGCAGCGGCAGGCCTTCCAATGCGGTTACAGAGGATAATGTCAAAAAAATACATGAAATGGTGTTGGCTGACCGGAAAGTGAAGGCGTGCGAGCTAGCAGATACCACAAATATTAGTACTGAGCGCATACGCAATATTTCGGGCAATATACTGCATATGAAAAAGTACTCCTGCCGCTGGGGTGCCGCGCATGCTCACTTCTGAACAAAAACACGAACGGGAGAACACTTCGAAGGAGTGTTTCGACTTACTGATGCGAAGTCGGGCGGACTTTTGGCGTCGATTGGTAACTGTTGATGAAACATGGATCCACTATTACACACCAGAGAATGAGTGCCCGGCAATGGACTGAAACGGCCGAGGAAGGTTCAATGGGTCGGAAAGGTTATGGCGTCGGTTTTCTGTCATACTCTTCGTAGACTACCTCGAAAAAGAAAAAACCATCAACAGCGAGTATTACTGTGCATTATTGGAGCGATTGAAGGCCGAAATAGCTGCAAAACGGCCTCATATGAAGCGAAAAAAAAAATTTTGTTTTTGCTAGACAATGCGCCGGCGCATCGCAACCACGGCTAAAATCAATGACTTACGGCTCCAATTGCTGTCGCATCCACCGTATTCGCCCGATTTGGCTCCCTCGGACTATTATCTCTTCCCAAACCTCAAAAGATGGCTCATCAATAAAAAAAATTCAGCTCACGCGAGGAAATTATCGACGCCACGGAGAGTATTTTGCAGACCTTCCGGAAAATTACTTTTCGGGCGGGATCAAGAAGTTGGAAAATCACTGGAATAAGTGTATCAAGCTAAAAGGGGACTATATTGAATAAAATAAAAAGTTTTTTTTCATTCCCAATGAGGTTACTTTTCACCCCACCTCAAAATTTGGAGGATTGGATGGTGATGACCTTAAGCAATAGATGAGTCCAAGCAGCCAGCTTCTTCCGCCCCGTTAATAAAACCTGTTTTGAGAGGATCAAGTGGAGGCATGTTTCTAGTGCACCAATCGTCGATCATGTTGAGAGGTGCCTGTGTTTAAGAGCAGCAAGTTGCTAGGCATGATCCGACAGACAAAGCAACTGCTTCACTAGCATAAGCTTGAGCATAATCGTTAGAAATATTGAGAGTGTTAAACAGTGAGTTGACTAACATGCACAGTGGAGAGTGAACGCCACTTTGCGGGCAACCCCTGTTTATTTGCTTACAGCCTTCATAACATTTTGACCGCAGTCAGTATACGCAATCACCAGGATCGCAATAATCTACAAAGTCGCACATTTCCTTAGAATGCGCTGGAATGTCTAGGTACCCCAATTCTGCCTCCAGATTTTCAAATGCGCCCTCGCAGTATCTTCTACGTCCGTAAGTTCAGTTTCAGTTTGCCTAGTAGGTCTAGACTATTAAGCGGTAGACTAAAGTAAGAAGTCTAAAGTTTAAACATGAAATCGAACCCCTGGTGATAATCCGCATCAAGGCAGTATTCGTCAATCTCAGCGGGATATGTCCTTATGTCCTCATACCAAAATCGAATGTTTCTGAGGGTTCCCACGGGTTAAAACCACTGTCTCTGTCTAGGAACATATCATCTGCTCGTCAAGTCCTTACAAAATGCATCATGCGACGAGATTTAGTGGTAACGATGGCAAGATTCCGCCATAAGCGACCTAACTAGGAAAATTAATAAGACATTTGATAACAGACTTACAGTTAGTGGTCAGGATATGGAGAAGCCACTCCTGTAGATCACTTAACAGTGTCACTGTAGAAACGTTTGACTTCCGCAGCGCACTACTGTTAATCAGAAGAGAATGACAATAGTCTGAAAGAATCTTATTTCGGGGACAACAAGGCTGTTTGTAGCGCTGTATTAAGCGCTTTCTATCTTTAAATTTAAATAAAACAAAGTGTGTGTGAGATATCATCGAACATTTTTATTCGTTTGAAAGGCCAATCGATGCCATTATGTATGGAATTTAACATCGTTCAATCAATCGCATCCGAAATGTCCTGGCTCTGACTCTGGCGCTTAAATCAGTCTAAATTTGACCGATGACATGGGTTATATTGGCTTTGAGGGCCGCTGTGGTTTGTGGCTTATTCGCCAAGACCCGTGACTTCAAAAAACCCCCACAAGAAAAAGTAACAGGGTCAAATCGCACGATCTCGGTGGGCAGTTTACATCGCTCCCATGTAAGATGACCATACCCTCGAATCGCTCGTGCGGATCTGTAAGCTTTGTGGCACGTAGCGCCGTCTTGTTGAAACTACAAGTCGTTGGTGTCCATATCATCAAATTCAGGCCAAAAGAAGTTGGTAATCATCGACCTATAACGCCCGCCATTGACGGTGATATCCTAGCCAACGTCGTTCTCAAAGAAATATGGACCGTTGACGCCGCCAGCCCAAAATCCACACCAAACAGTGACTTTTTCGGAATGCGTGGCACGCATTGGACGCTCTTGGATCTTATATGGATTGGTATCGTTCCAAATTCGACAATTTTGTTGGTTGTCGTACCCATTTATGAAGAAATGGGCCTCTTCGCTAAAGATGATATTTTGATGAAAATTAGGGTCAGTTCCCAACTGCTGCAGAGCCCAATCGGCGAACACAAGTCGTTGTCTATGGTCGTTTACCTTCAGCTCCTGGGTCAGTTGAATTTTGTGCGGGTGCAGGCCCAAGTCACGATGCAAAATTCGCCAAGTTATGGTCTGTGAAAGGCCGAGTTCTTGTGAGCGACCCGAAATCGACTGCTTCGGATTCTCCTGATCGCTCTTACGGACAGCTGCGATGTTTTTGGCAGATCCTGCGTTTCGTCGACTTAAAGGTGTTTACTGAATCGGTGGACCCAAATTTATCCATCTCACTGCGAATAGTCCTCTCGGTAGGACGATTATGGCGACCGTAAAATGGGCAAAGCGCGCGGAACGTTGCCCGAACAGAACACCCATTTTGATAAAACAATTTCATTATTTCCATGTGTTGTTGAACGCTATATCCATCCATGGTGATTTGGCAAAACAGACTGAATAAATGACAGCCAATTTGACAGATGTAACTTCAACAATATGGCCCCTATCGACTGTCAATGCTCGGAAATCCTTACTGGAAGATCTTTATTTAGGTGTACCTGTTATGCTATGTAGTACAGTACAGAATGACCTGGTTCAGAGCATACCACAATTCATTTCAAAGATTTGATCGGAGAAAAGCTAGCCTTATGATGGGAACTTGACTGTTTGGTGTGGTTTTTTGAGTGGGTGCAATAGTAGCCCATTTTTGTGCCAAAACTAAAAAAGGAAAAAAGTTATAGTCAATGGAGAGCGCTGACGACCGATTTTTTATGACCATAAATCGGAGTTTTGAACTAGGACGAGCTACGGTTCCCGTAAGATGAGGATATGTCCCACACAAGCCGTCTAACAATCGATTTATTGCACACTAAGTTTAATAATCGCCTAATCACGTGCTCCCATAGAGGATAAAGATCACGACAGCCAAGATAGCTTCTTTGAGCTCTTGAACAGGATCTTCGAGCAATGCTTTAGCTGTGTCATTGTAGACAAGGTACGTTTGAGAATATTTCGATCAGAAGATGAGAGAGGAGCTGCTGCTTCTCAAGAGGGAAAATTAGGATCATGTAGATGCGAAACTGAAGGCAGTTAGCTGGAGTTGCTTGTTGGCTGGTGCCCAGCTACACCCTGCACAACCTTAAGCAAGCAAGTAAGTCGCACTCATATACTCGTTTTTCTGCCTGTTGGATAAGTTTGTATGTTTTTGTTTTTGCTTTCACTTGAAGTCCACTTTCAAGTACTAGCTGAGGTCCTGGAAAACATCAAGTCTACATGGCATAAATAAGTTTTCTCGTAATATTGTTTTTTCCGGAATTTCCACACTAAAATTTCCAATTAATATAGAAACTGTGAAATTGATTTTGTAGATATCCGTATCCGTACCGCCGCGCCGTCACAGCTTCCTTTCCATTTTATTTGTTTGGTTTGGCTCAACATAAATATTATTGTTTCAACTTTCCGACTATAAAGCCCAACTTTTACCAATTTCTGTCAGTATCTCTTAGTTTCACATTAACTCGTCTTCTTGTTGCGGGAAACTTTTCTTAGTGGTCAATATACGTATCTTCCCCAACAAGATTTCGTCATAAATTTTCATTTTCATCTTCATCTAGGAACGTCAAAATTCGTAATGGACTTCCACTTTTGGAGAAGATAAAAAAAAAAAACAAAAAACTTCTCATTTCATTTGGCATTATCCGGTAGAACAAATGATAATTTCCAAAAGAGTATATATCACACGACTAGTATCTATACGCGACTATACGTATCTCATTCGAATTATATAGAAGTTATGTCATAAATTTTGAAGTTGAAGTAATTTTTTACGTTTTGTGTTTGTTTCACAGGGAAGTTTGGCCAGAGAATGACTGTTTTGGATCAATAACAGCAGCACCCGAGGATGAGATGCTTCTGCTGAGAGAAATTTTCCTTCACAACATTGGTACAGGTGAGTGTCGTCTGATGGTACGAATAGTTAAGCGCCAGCATAATGAATGAGTTCGAGTATAGGGTGGACACTTGCACATCACGTCTGTACATTAAATTTATGACCGATCAAAGTTTTAACAGTTCCACTGGAGATGGTGTCTCTGTTTTGTGTTGTTTTTTTATTTTTCTATATGATAGTTTCCATCGGACGTGCCAATTCGATGATGTGTATCTGAGAGAACGGTCGGGATAAATATTTCTGTCGTATTTGTTTTTTAAATTGACTTTTATTTGATTCAGTTGAATCTGTAGGTGCTTAGTTCTGTGTCATTGAAGCCATTTAAATTAATTCGGTAGGTCAATATCATCAGTGTTACTTAGGCTCAAAGGTTTCACGTATAATAGGAGTAAGTTCCACGCGCATATTCCTGGTCGCAACACCACATCCCTATTATATTATGCTGTTCTGTCTGTACGACAATGGGTAGAATGTTACAGGTTTTCGTGACGCACGTTCCTTATGCTTGCAACGCTAATCGTTTTTCATAATTCTTGTACATACTTGTGTCGCGGATTGGATATCTACACCTGTTTTCGCATTCGTTTCTGAGTAGAAATGAATACAAATAAGCTGCCGCCGAGAGTGGTCTTACGACAATTACTGTGGATATCATAACTACTTGTTTCCAGCGTCTCCAGCAAGCTCCACCTTTCGCTAGGTGGTTCCAGTTTCGCATGCTCAGTGGGCTAAGTTCCATTTACATTTGGTAACGCTACCGTTCTGTCCCACGGGGGCGGATTTAAGTAACCCTCGGACCAGAGCGTTGCTATTCATCCACTTTAAATGACCCAGCCATCGGACAAACAGGGCTGAGGTTCAATTGTTCAGAGATACATTCGTCTGATCATATTTTACAGATGAGTTGATATATCCCATTTACAAAGTCATCCGCTGTTAATTTAAAGAGCTGGGCTGTCAGACTCTCCGGTCTAGCAGTTTTGTTGGATTTAAGCCAAAACATGGCTATCTTCACTTCGTCTAGGTGGGATAGACGGAATTTTTGGTCTGCATCATCCAGGGTGCCTGACAGCTCTAGTCCTTCTATTCACCCCCTTTGTATCCATGCTGCTTAGCTGCACGTTCTTGTCGGTATTCGCCTTCAAACTAGGGGTTTCCTTGTGGTTGACGAGTGAAACCCAGCACATTCGACGCGGCATCTCTGATGGCTTTACGGCAGTATTGGCACTGGTCTTCGATGCTTGATGCTTGAAGTAGAGGACTTTCAAAGCGATTAAGAGAGACTCGATCGGAAAAGTATTTGGCGATCTCTTGTGATTGTAGTCATCTGACGTCGAAGTTCCTCTCAGAATTAGCTTGTCTTTGCGTTGGAACAGTACTTTTGCGGTGTGGCAACAAGGCGATAGTTTTTGGGCGCTCATCTGACAGGATAAGTTCCAATGGTAAGGCTATCATAGAACTTCGCCTTCAATAATTCGATTATGGTAGGTCCTGTGAGACCCCATATCCTCGAAACCATGTCATATCACTCTAACTGACATTGACTGTGGACGACCCGCCGGCACCACCTTAGTTGTATTACGACCGAAAGACATATATTTTGTATAAAATGGCTGCTGTTTGAACACCTTTTTCATGACCAAATGTGAGAATTTCGGGTGTTGATAGAGCCATCTACCAAAATATGTGCCCCGTCACGGAGGATGATTGTTCGGTAACATCATCAGGTAAATGGTCTTCGCCTTCTATTATTTGAATTCGAAGATATAGAACAGAGTTGTAAAAGAAAGCAGTATTTCAGTTATGCATTCCGTGAATTCACAGCAAATACTTCATGTTTTAGAATTCCGTGCGGCATCGGATAAAGAATAGTGCCGCAGTGCGTCTCAGCTTGTCGTAAGAGGCGTCTAAATGGGACACCAATCATATACAGGCAACTATGACACCAAAAATGAGCCTGTGACACTTTAACACCTTAAAACTTTCCCACAAGTTTGTATGCAATCAGTGGGCTCCCACGTTTGGAGACTACCGGTGGGGTAAAAGAACAGTCAATCAATTCGAAATGAGCATACAAGTGTCAAACCACTCAAACTTTAAACTTCATGGAAATGATCGCAATTAATAGCACTACCCCGCTGGGCACCACGGTTGCAACGCACTCGGGTGATCCCAGAGCAAGCAGAAGTGCTTGTGTCAGAGCCCGACGGATTCCGGGGGCGGGCAAAATGAAGTTTCCAAAATATTTTCATAAACTTCGGCTTGCAAGTTGGAACGTCGGATCGATGACCTCAAAAAGTTTAGAACTGGAAGCGATTATGCGTCGCAGAACTCTACAAATCCTGTGCGTACAGGAAACGAAGTGGTGTAATACAGGAAATAAAGCGCGTCTTCTAAATTTAAAAACAAAGGTATTTAAGATGTTCTACCATGGAACGGTCAATGGACGAAACGATGTTGGAATCGTTGTTGCAGCGGATCTTCTAAACAATATCGTTGGTATTTTGAAAATAAGCGACCGCTTGATGAGTGTTACACAATGAAACGTGGAACATTGTTAGCGCGTACGCCCCACAAAATGGATACGACCAATCGGAAAAAGATACATTTTGGTCAGAGTTCGGTAATTTGCTTAGTAATATACTTATCGATGAGATGCTCTTCGTAGGCGGAGATTTAAATGGCCACGTCGGAGAAACAAATGTTGATTATGAGGACTGCCACGGCGGTTAAGGCTTTGGAACCAGAAATTTAGCTGGGGAAGACATCCTTGTAGCGTGTAGGGCTTACGGCTGAACCGTCTTAAATACAATGTTTATTAAACATCAACGACATCTTATCACCTATAGCAGCGGAGGACACGAAACGCAAATATTTGGAGAATCGCTAGTAAGCCAACACCGTCTGCTCATTACAGAATTCTTCACAGCGGAACCACCGAAAACACGGGCATCGTTTGGAAAGCCAAAAATCCGGTGGTATAATTTATCGAAGGAACGAAGCGCAAGATTTATCGCACTGGCTAAAGAAGTACTTCAAAATATAAATGGTATAGCAGACTCACTTAACCCGCAAGAAATGTGGAACAGCATGCACGAGGAATACATAACACTCGCAAAGTCCCGTCTGGGGACTACATATATCGGGATACCATCACGTCGACAAGTAAACCTGGTGGTGGAATGACAAAATCAAACGAGCTGTGGCCGACAAGCAGAATGCATTTCAAGCGTGGACAAAATGCGATCAGAGTGGCGGTATCCGAAAAGGTCGACTGGCTCTTGAATACGAGCGTCTTTAAAAGATCGCAAAGAAAATCTTGGCTCGAACTCCAGCGGCAGAAGCGGAAAACCTGTTGGAACAAATATCCTCAATCGGCAGATAGAGGACAAGCTAAACAAGAAGTTCAAACGTCGTATAATACTTAAGTGTCAAACATTTTTAGGCTCGCTGCAGAGAGGCGAAAAAATTCGATGGAAATAACCTCGCCGAAATACATCAAAAACGCAGACGGTCGCTTATTAACAAATGAAAAGGAAATTTGTGACCGCTGGTTTGAATACTGCAAGGAGTTGCTTAATAAACAGTTTCCACGTGATATCGTGCCGACAGCTGGTCTATTCGAGGAGGAAGTTTCGGACTTTTCAATCGAAGAAATAACTATAGCAATCGGAAAAATGAAGCGGGGGAAAGTGGCGGCACCAGACAGCATTCCATCAGAGTTTTGGTCGAAGATCGGGATCGGCAGCGTTTGGCTATCGAAACTTTTAAATAAATTAAAATGTGGACAACCTATGCTGAATCAATGGAGAAGTATCTTCTTGGTTCCATTATACAAAGGAAAAGGCGACACTCGAGAATGCAACAACTACCGTTCAATCAGGCTTATGTCACACACAATGAAAATCGTCGAAAGAGTCTTAAACGAACGTCTTCGGCAAATAATAAAGCTCGATAATAGCCAGTGCGGATTTGTTGAAGGAAGATCGACGGTGGACGCTATCCAAAGCCTACGAATAATAATGGAAAAGCACCGAGATTCGTCTAAGGATCTACACATGGTATTTATCGACCTCGAGAAAGCATTCGATCGAGTGCCTAGGGATCTCATATGGGCCGCGCTGAGGTCTCAAAACGTACCGGAAACGTATGTTAGAATAATACAAGACATGTACGGAAACGTGAAAACTGCGGTTAAAAGCTCTGCTGGACTAACGATAGAATTTCCAGTTAATGTCGGAGTGCATCAAGGAAGCGTACTTAGCCCTTTCCTCTTTAACGTAGTATTTGACTATCTTTTAAAAGACTGCATGCGCGAAGCAAATATAACGCCAATTCTCTTCGCTGACGACGCAGTTATACTTAGCGATAACGTCGAAGATTTACAGAATGCCTTAGATTCATGGAGAAATGCGCTAGAGAGAAACGGGTTTAAAATAAGTGGTTCAAAGACGGAGCATTTGACGTGCCCATTTGCGCATCCGTTGCGACCTATTCCGGATATAATGTTAGACGGAATAGTTCTTCCGAAAAGCACTATCTTTAAGTACTTAGGATCAATCGTTAACATGGAAGCGAAATGTGGCGACGACGTAAACCACAGAGTGAGTGTGGGATGGATGAAATGGCGGGCAAATTCGGGAATCTTTTGCGACCAAAAATTTCCACTTAAATTAAAGGGGAAACTCTACACCACGGTTGTTAGACCAGCTCTTATATACGGTTTACAGTGCTGGACAATGTACGAAGCGTTTAAAAATAAAATGACGGCAGCGGAAATGAAAATGTTAAGGATGTCTAGTGGAGTCACTAAACGCGATTGCATTAGGTCTAAGCGTATAAAAGAAAGTCTACATAAGAAGAATTCGGTAACCGAAAAGCTTGAGGCAAATATAATAAGCTGGTATTGCCACGTTCAAAGAAGATCTGCGGAAAATCCGGCTAAAAAGGAACTATCAACTACGGTCACTCCAACTGTAAGAAAACGAGGTCGGAAAAAGAATTCCTGGATTTCTCAGATGGCAAATGCGCAACAACGCCTGGGGCTTACCACTGAAGCGATCCAGGACCGAGCATTATGTAGACGCGTTCTACGGTCTGCGACATTAGCCAACCCCATAAGCGGAGCAGCAGCGATGCAGTAAAAATGGGAAACTCGTTACCCATAAGTTCGTATAACGAGGAAAGGGTTAATAAAAGGATAAGAAGAAGAAGACTTCATGTTTTAGAATTCATTTAATTGACTTCATTTTTGGACTGCAGCTTCAAAAATTAAATCATTATTCAAATTTGACTGATTGTGGCAATCATAATAGAGTGAAATGTTTAGTGAATAGACGTGTTTTATACTCGCTCCACTTCTATCCACTTTTTATTAGTTTTTTTTCTTTTTTTTCCCTTGAAAACATTTAAGTCATCCGAATTTGAAACCTAACTTTTGTTTCCAAATTAAAAGTGCACTTTATTTTTAAGTTTTCCGTGTTAATTTGTGAAAATTAAGAACCATGACAACACGCCAACAAACACTCAAAGAAAAATCAGCACTACTTTCTCCAGTGGTCCTCGACAAATCTCAAGCAGCCACCAGCATTTCGAAGCAAAATCATGCATATCCAAAAACCTCAGAACAAAAAACTATCTCTATCTGAGCAGCTTCACGAAGTCAAATCTACTGCTTAGATTTAAATCGATGCTCCACGAATTTGAATGCAATTTTAATGATAAACTTAGTGTGCTGCCATTTCCTCTCTTGAGATCACAGTTCAGCAATTTGAGAATGACTTGTGTGAACTTCGCAAGGAAAATAAATCAATAAGAGAAGAATAAGCCGATCTTAAGAGAAAAGAAGGACTTAAGGACATCACCTGGGGAAAGCCCCACAGACGTGGTAAAAACCATTGCCACCAAACTACGACACCATCTTTCACCAAATTTTGATGTTTTTCGATTGAAGTCCAAAACCGACGATGATGATGATCGGACACCGAGCAACGTGCATTGCTAGCTGCTTAACGTGCGAATAAGGGATTAACACTGGCACAGCTTGACGGCCTCTCTTATTATTCGGATGGCAATAACAAAAACAATGATCGTGTCTTCATCAACGAGAGTTTGACGCCAGAGAATAGCTCTATATTACTTCACGCTCTTCGGTTACGTAAAGAGGGTATTCTCTTTTCTGCTAGAACCCGTGATGGTTTGGTCTACGTAAGAAAGAGCAAGGACGACAGTGAGCTAAAAATTCTTTTGCCAACAAATCTTGCCTAGAAGATTTAACTATGTGCAATCAACTTTATCCGAATTTCTGCTGGAGCTAATTTAGAACAACATAAAATTAAAATGAAAAAGGGAATGTATATCTATCTATAGTGTAAGTGCGTGTTATATATATCTTGGTTATTTGTTTGTTAGTGTCTTGTCTTCTCCAAAGATTGTTAATTGCTAAGTTGGTACTCGAAATACATTGAGATTCTTGTTCTGATAGTCGCCGTGTCGTCGGAATCTTATGGGTGATAATACCATAGTTGATGACGTGAACTATTTTAACAGCGGCCAAGTCATGCTCAACATTTTTGCTAATCGATACACTGAATTAAAAGTTTGCCATGTTAATGTGCAAAGTCTAAAATCAAGTATTGATGAATTTAGGGAACTGTTTTCTTCGGAACGAGTAGATGTAGATATGTGTTTCTGAAACTTGGTTGATCCCTTTCAGTGCAGATGCTAGTGGTGATGATGATAATTGCGTTGTCCTTTCCGGCTATAAAATACATCGTGGCGACAGATTGACTAGAGGAGGTGGGGTTGCAATTTATTATAGATCTGTGTTAAAATGCGAAGTTGTTAAAAGAAATGAAAATTCGACTGGTATTGATTTTTTGTTTGTCGAAATATCTGACAGTTATCAATTCGAAACTTTGCTCTCACAGAGGTTGAAACTGAATTATTCACCTATGTCTTACAGTATCTAAATATAATTCTGTGCGGGGACTTCAATAAAGATATGTTGAGACACGATGAAAAAATCTATCTTCTTGTTCTTCTTATCCTTTTATTAACCCTTTCCTCGTTATACGAACTTATGCGTAACGAGTTTCCCATTTTTACTGCATCGCTGCTGCTCCGCTTATGGGGTTGGCTAATGTCGCAGACCGTAGAACGCGTCTACATAATGCTCAGTCCTGGATCGCTTCAGTGGTAAGCCCCAGGCGTTGTTGCGCATTTGCCATCTGAGAAATCCAGGAATTTTTTTTCCGACCTCGTTTTCTTACAGTTGGAGTGACCGTAGTTGATAGTGCCTTTTTAACCGGATTTTCCGCAGATCTTCTTTGAATGTGGCAAAACCAGCTTATTCTATTCGCCTCAACCTGTTCGGTTACCGAATTCTTTATATGTAGACTTCCTCTTATACGCGTAGATCTAATACAATCGCGTTTAGTGACTCCACTAGACGTCCTTAACATTTTCATTTCCGCTGCCGTCATTTTGTTTTTAAACGCTTCGTACATTGTCCAGCACTGTGAACCGTATATAAGAGCTGGTCTAACAACCGTGGTGTAGAGTTTCCCCTTTAATTTAAGTGGAAATTTTCGGTCGCAAAAGATTCCCGAATTTTCCCGCCATTTCATCCATCCCACACTCACTCTGTGGTTTACGTCGTCGTCACATTTCGCTTCCATGTTAACGATTGATCCTAAGTACTTAAAGATAGTGCTTTTCGGAAGAACTATTCCGTCTAACATTATATCCGTAACAGGTCGCAATGGATGCGCAAATGGGCACGTCAAATGCTCCGTCTTTGAACGACTTATTTTAAACCCGTTTCTCTCTAGCGCATTTCTCCATGAATCTAAGGCGTTCTGTAAATCTTCGACGTTATCGCTAAGTATAACTGCGTCGTCAGCGAAGAGAATTGGCGTTACATTTACTTCGCGCATGCAGTCTTTTAAAAGATAGTCGAATACTACGTTAAAGAGGAAAGGGCTAAGTACGCTTCCTTGATGCACTCCGACATTAACTGGAAATTCTCTCGTTAGTCCAGCAGAGCTTTTAACCGCAGTTTTCACGTTTCCGTACATGTCTTGTATTATTCTAACATACGTTTCCGGTACGTTTTGAGACCTCAGCGCGGCCCATATGAGATCCCTAGGCACTCGATTGAATGCTTTCTCGAGGTCGATAAATACCATGTGTAGATCCTTAGACGAATCTCGGTGCTGTTCCATTATTATTCGTAGGCTTTGGATGGCGTCCACCGTCGATCTTCCTTCAACAAATCCACACTGGCTATTATCGAGCTTTATTATTTGCCGAAGACGTTCGTTTAAGACTCTTTCGACGATTTTCATTGTGTGTGACATAAGCTTGATCGAACGGTAGTTGTTGCATTCTCGAGTGTCGCCTTTTCCTTTGTATAATGGAACCAAGAAGCTACTTCTCCATTGATTCGGCATAGGTTGTCCACATTTTAATTTATTTAAAAGTTTCGATAGCCAAACGCTGCCGATCCCCTCCATCTTCGACCAAAACTCTGATGGAATGCTGTCTGGTCCCGCCGCTTTCCCCCGCTTCATTTTTCCAATTGCTATACTTATTTCTTCGATTGAAAAGTCCGAAACTTCCTCCTCGAATAGACCAGCTGTCGGCACGATATCACGTGGAAACTGTTTGTTAAGCAACTCCTTGCAGTATTCAAACCACCGGTCACAAATTTCCTTTTCATTTGTTAATAAGCGACCATCTGCATTTTTTATGTATTTCGGCGAGATTATTTCCATCGAATTTTTTCGCCTCTGTGCAGCGAGCTTAAAAATATTTGGCATTTTAGTACTGTACGACGTTTGAACTTCTTGGATAGCTTGTCTTCTATCCGCCGATCGTGGGGATATTTGTTCCAACTCCTGGTACAGGTTTTCCGCTTCTGCCGCTCGAGTTCGAGCCAGGACTTTCTTTGCGATCTTTTTAAGATGCTCGTATTCAAGAGCCAGTCGAGCTTTTTCGATATCGTCGCTTCGATCGCATTTTGTCCACGCTTGGAATGCACTCTTCTTGTCGGCCACAGTTCGTTTGGTTTCGTCATTCCACCACCATGTTTCTTTGCCGACGTGATGGTATTTCGATATAGTCCCCAGATGGGACTTTGCGAGTGTTATGCATTCCTCGTGCATGCTGTTCCACATTTCTTGCGGGCTAAGTGAGTCTGCGATACCGTTTATATTTTGAAGTACTTCCTTAGCCAGTGCGATATATCTTGCGCTTCGTTCCTTCGATAGATTATACCACCGGATTTTTGGCTTTCCAAACGATGCCCGTGTTTTCGGTGGTTCCGCTGTGAAAAATTCTGTAATGAGCAGATGGTGTTGGCTTACTAGCGATTCTCTAAGTATTACTTTACAGTCCTTAACACGGTTTCTCATCGACATTTTGCAGAGGTGATAATCTATTTGCGTTTCGTGGCCTCCGCTGCTATAGGTGATGAGATGTCGTTGATGTTTAATAAACATTGTATTTAAGACGGTTAAGCCGTAAGCCCTACATGCTACAAGGATGTCTTCGCCAGCTGAATTTCTGGTTCCAAAGCCTTTACCGCCGTGGCAGTCCTCATAATCAACATTTGTTTTTCCGACGTGGCCATTTAAATCTCCGCCTACGAAGAGCATCTCATCGATAGGTATATTTCTAAGCAAATTTCTTATCTGGTCGTTGTTTTAAGGTCTTTGTTAATAGTGGTGTCTCAAACTTAATAACTTTTGATTTTGGTGTTCCTCAAGGTTCTATGTTAGGCCCAATTTTGTATAATATCTACACGTCCGATTTTCCTGTTTTGCACGATTGCCATGTAACCATTTTTGCTGATGATACTGCAGTATTTTCGTCACATGAGTTTGCTTTCAATATTGAAAGTAATCTCAATAATGCCATGGAAGTATTAAAAAGGTATTACACAAAATGGAAAATAAAATGGAATGAAGCGAAAATGCAAGCTATCTTTTTCACTAGAAAAAGAAAACATTGCTTTCTTCCTTCTAACCGGCTACAAATTAATGGAGTAAATATCCCTTGGGAGCCCCATGTTAGATATCTAGGTATCCAGCTAGATTCAAAGTTGTTATTTAACGAACACATAACTAGAGCGGTCAAGAAAGTAGGGGTGGCAATTAAAATGTTATACCCTTTTATCAATAGAAAATCAGCGCTCTCAACAGAAAACAAGATCATAATTTTCAAAGTTATTTTTCAGGCTATTCTTTTGTATGGATGCCAAGTTTGGGGGGATTGCGCAAAATGCCACATAAAAAAACTGCAGACATGTCCTAAAAATGATGCTCAGCTTACCCTGGCATCATTCAACAGTAGACCTACACAATAAAGCGAATGTTGAATTGATTTGTGAAAGAATCGCAAAAATTAAGTCGAATTTTGTAATCAGATGTAGCTTCCCCGATAACCCGCTAATTAACGAATTGTTTGATAGCTAAATGCGACTTTATTTGTTTATATTTGTTTCTTTAATTAGCTACAATTTTTGTTAATTTATTTATTTATTTATTAATTTAATTTTTTTTTTTCTTATGGAAGGTTTTTGTCGTATTTTCCTTCTAATGATTGTTTCTTGTTAATAAATTTCTGTATTCAAATGTTTCAACAACTATTTCAGTGGCAAGATACTTTGTATTATCAAATCCCTGTATTAGTAAAAGTGCTGTAACAAACCTTATTTAAAAATTCTTATACGAAATAAAAATGAAATCTAATCTAATCTAATCATTCAAATCTATTGTTATTTTTTTTTTACCTGTCTAATTGTATTATTGTAAAAATTTTTCAGTAGTACGGTATATATACCTAACCGTATCTCTGTCGAATCATAAACATTGTTATACAAATTTAAGATTTTACCACAAATAAAATAACTAACTAACTAAATGAGAAAGACTTCAATTGAATGCCGATGACTATAAGTGAATGCAAGTGATTTCAATGTGGCTTTAGAGAATGCTGTGCAGTCACAAAGATTTCATTCCAGTGACTTCAAATCTCTTGATTGGTTCAAATGATTGCCACAATCAAAGACTTCAAATTTGAATGGTGATTTAATTTTTGAAGCCGAAGTCCAAAAGTGAAGTCACGAATTCAAAATCAGAATTTATGAATTCTATTGAATTACACATTCTCAAAAGATTTAATTCTTTTACATCTCTGATATAGATAGTGATTTTGTGAATGAGTTAATAGGTGAATTCCAAACATGCTTGTGGTAAAAGCTGTTAGAAATGTGCTCTCTCCTGACCAAAGGCATCATAGCTTAGGTTTATCTTCCGCTAAGCTTACTTACTAGATTTTCTAAGGCCTATTTCGTCTTGTCGGATACATACCTGCCTTCACTAATACAGTCATTTTTCATCAAAATAAAATGAATCTGCCATTGGCAAGCGTTTAAGCCCTTTCATTCCAAGTGACGACTACGATTAACGCCTAACTACAACTTTCCGGTTACAATTCACTGCTCAACTTCCTTCCGGCATCCAATTAATTTTAAGTTTCTAAAAGTTCAACAGCCAACGACGTTTATCCGTTACCTGAACGACAAAAATCAACCCTCACCTTTCTAAAATTTTGATGATAGCCACTATGGTAGACGGCTTCTTCGTACAGTTCTAGCATCAGCGTCACTTACTTGTAATTTAACTCTTTCAAACGAATGTCACGTCAAAGGCATTGTTTCAAACTTGTTCCGCTTCCAATTTTTCTCTCTCTGTTATCCTTTAATTTCCAGTCATTGTTTCGAGAGATCCTTGCTCGTGGAAAACGACTAAAGAAAAATGGCAAAGTTTTGCCTTAGCCCAGACATTTAAAAATGGCTTCAGCTTTTGTCACATTATAACAAACTAATTACAGTTATTCTCTCTCTCTGCTGCACCAGCCATATTGTTTTTTCATTATTTTTTTTCTTTTTGCCTTCCTTTGTATGATGTTTCACGATTTCTCTCCATTTTACTGCTCGTACTTCCGGGCTTCGCTATCTCTATATCTTTTCAGCTAACAAATTATCTTCGTAATTTGTAACGGTTCATTAAAATGGGGGAACAAAAAATTAAAATGACATGAAAAAATTCCCGTTCTTTACAGTTATGCAGACATAAAAAGATACAAACAAGTTTTTTTCAATTCTGTTCGGTTCGTTATGGATATACCTACGAGTACATGTTGCACGGCTCTCTCTGTGTTTGTCTAAAGGATTACATTCATAATTGTGCCTCTGCCACTTTGTTAACGGTAAATGAGAGAATTCGTCCTTTCTTGTGCTTTTGAGCGTGCAATATCTACCCTGTGGTAGTGTCGTTAGCGTCCTACTAGCTACTGGCTCTGGTTCCATTTGTACGAAACCTTTGGCCAAAAATGATATACAGCGATAATTTTGGCCCAAAAACGAGAAAGAGATTTTCCAAAAAAAGAAGAAGACAAAAAGCTCGTGACAGGAAGAGAAAAATTACGGTAAACTTAATTTTGATTTACATAAAGAAAAAAGAAAAAAAAAACTGTAGAATAAGGGAAAGGATAAGTTAGGGGGGACAATGTAGGATCGCGTTGAGAAATGGCTTCGTCCAATTAAGAATTCCTGCAACATTTGGTGGTACTGTGAAACGCAGATATGACTGTATGAATGTATGTACACACAGCCAAAGTGTTTGTGGCCAGACAGATTGAAAGCGTTTGCGAGGTGCTCCCCGGAAAATGTGTTTGCGACAAGTAAATTAAATTAAATGCTAGGGCAGGGACAGATGCTTAATTACCCATATTTCAGGGGCGGCCCTGCTATGTGTTTCCCCGTGCATAATATTTTTCCTTTAACGTCGTTTGTCATAAGCTAAAAATGTGTCAAAAATGCCAACGACACACGTAGGTGATGTGCGCAATTATGCTCCTTAATGGAGGTTGGAATTGTCTTTGGGCTTGTTAAGGGATCTTAAATCAACTACTTTCGACAGAATATGGCGCTTTAATTATGTTAAATGGCTCAATTGACATTTTGAGAATATTGTATCTGTTCATTTTATCTGTTGGCACTTGTGACAGGTTACCTTTTGAGCCTATCAACGCCTGAAGGTGCCTGACATTTGAATAGAAAATTGGCCTTATTTCTTACAATTGTGAGCAAGAAATTCGGAAAATCATACTTTGGTAGGACATATCCACGAATGCATTGTCATCATTATTTAAACTTGCAGCGGCAATGACTATCGAGGTATTTGAGTATTCTGCATTCTTCCAATACTCAGTCCAAGTTTTGATTGCTGATTTCAAGACCAGACAAGATGTTTTCTTACATAATACTGGTGTCGACAACAGTGACGGCTTTAGATAAGATTAACATCACAGATGACGACCCATTCACTATGGCAAGATCATCAACGTTCGGTTAAGCACTAAGAATATGAGGACTCCGATCAAACAGGATGTTCAATTGTGACCGCTTCCATCCAGAAAGAAATGCTGAGAAGACGATCAAAAACTGCGACATCTCCTACCTTGATAGGAATTGCAAGTCCAAGTCCGTTAAATTTCTTTCATTTTGTTTCTAAAAAAAATTGCCTTGTCTTTAAGAAAAATGAGCCTTAAGAGTTAGCTATGCTAACATGAAACTCCTAACTCTCTTCTGGGCCTTGCCTAGCACATTCATCAGTGATCGGACTTTCCGTGATCCCATTCTGGTCTGACTCAGTGAACTTACCCTATCGGTTGCGCTCCCGAACTAGTTCATGTCAGTACAGAGGCAATTGTTTTCCTCCTCCACTGATTCTTTACAATATAGATCGCTTCCATAAGTATTGCCTCTATTGCCGCTTAGAAGACTGGCGCAGTTATCCTCCAAAAAGACGGCGGCCGCATATTTAGATCGGTTTTGGAACTATCCATGAAGTCCCCTACCTGACTAAGATTTGGGTATGATATCAATATGAATATTCGGTAGAGGAGGATTCACTGCACAGAACAGAGAGTTTTGCTCGGAAAAGCCGCATACAGTCGAGCCGCCAGATCGATCTTTGGAGTCTGGTATTAGCAGAAGTGACTTATTTATTATGTTTTTCTAACCAAAAAATAAGATTGCATCACTACCAAACAGCAATCAGAGATGGCGAACCTATTGTTCTGGATTTCACTCGGCCATTACAATAAAACCGCTGGTTTGACAACTACTCACGAGCTCTACGAGCAGAAGAGGAGAGACGCCATATCAGAAGAAAGAAGAAAGAGCATGAAAAGCGCGCGGTCAATGAAATCGAGCGATGCTACTCTGGGAATGTGATTCGGATGTTTTATCAAAAAGAAAAAAAACCCATGCCACGTACTCAAACCCCGAACCGAAGCCTGTAGAAACGAACAAGGGAACATCGTAGTAGAGTCAAAGTCGATGCTAAGGATTTGGAAAGAGCATATCCATAGAGAAGACTGTATAAAGACGATGGTGAACCAAATACTGCTGTCAGGCAGAATGAAATTTTCAACGATTCCAAAAATTCCGCCCATCCGAACTGAATGAAATGAAGATGGCCATATCTACGCTTAAATCCAATAAAGCTGCTGCAGTGGACGGCCTGACTGCAGAGCATATCAAAGCGGCAGGCGATGGCTTGGTAAGGAGCATACAAAATCAAACCTCAGCCTTTTTTCCCCGTTCCTTAAGAAATTATAAATCTAAATCTAAATTATGCCAACACAAGAGGCACTATCTTCCAAAAGTAAGTCCAATTACTCGCATGATCGGCACTTAAAGCAGCGTGATATCAATGTGGCTTTCGTGAATACCCTACCACCTTACCCTGGCCCTGCATAAGAGCATAATAATCCCCGTCCTACTCTGAGGCGCATAAGCATGGTCTTTCTCAAAGATGGATAAGTGTGCTCTTTGCTGCTTTGAGAGAAAAATTCTTCGTGGGATTTTTGTGTCTGGTCTGCATAGACGGTGAGTGGAGAGGGCGATACGAGACGGTACGGGCTGTACTGTGACATCGTCTTAGCCAAAAGAGTGAAGGTATAACGACTGAGGTGGTTGGATCATGTAGAACGGATAGCAGCTCGGTGGTCTAAAAAGTCCTCGAATCCATTCCCGAGGGATAGGCCAGAAGAGGAAGACTGCGGTTCAGGTGAATCACTTGCGTGAAAGGGGACCTAAACTAACTAAGTGTGCGAAACTGGAGGCAGCTATCTAAAGCTTGAGCTGGCTGAAGACGGTTGCTGGCCGCTTTTAAGAGAAGACTTATGAAGGCGAAAACTTGTTCCATTATAAAAGTGACGCGAGGATATGTTTACGTCTAGTGTTTGCATAGTGGTGTATACGCTAATGACAATTACTGGTGAGTGAAGTCAGCCAACTTCATCCTTGTCGAAAAGAACGCAATCTGAGTTCATGTACTCCCTATATAGTAATCCAGGCAGGACACCGCTTCAGAAAATTCTTCTTTACGCATGCCATCAGCGTAGTCATTATCTTTAATCCTCAACACGACGTATTCGTCTTATATCTAAGTAATACATTTCGTCAAAAGTTGCGTTGCTGAACGCTTTCTTTGAAAGTGCACTGCACGCGTTTTTCTAATCAATTGCGCTTTCAATCTTGCCCACATGATTTAGAAGCACAGTCTTGCATTGTACAGAGAGTGCAGTCGTAAAACTCACTGTTCACCAGGTATCCGTGGCGGTATCGGTATTGTACCTTTTCGTTGTCAAACTTGATCTTTGCTATCAGTGCAAGGCGACTTTCGGCCATAAGAGAGAGCAGCAACAGAACATATGTTCGATGTGTGGCCATAGCAGTTTTTTCTGGCTGGATCCGTCACTTAAAAACATTTGCCGAATTTCCGGTTCAGGTTCTGTAGCATTTTCTACTTCGATTTCGTTTTTACCTAGTCAAGTCCTAAATACTGGTACACAGAAAAATCAGCGCCAAATGAAAACGAATTAATATTTAAACGATTTTTTTTTGTTTTTATTGGGTTATTCAATGGCTAAAAATCTTAGAACAACTTATTCGAAATGACTTCCATTTGCCTTCCAGCACGACTTAAGAACGATGTGGCCACTCATCGATTGCCAGACGCACTTCATGCATGGGAAAATTATCCACTGCACGGACAAGAGCTCGCTTCAGCGACTCAATATTTGAGTGTCGGGTAGAACAAGCCATGCCCTCTAATACGGGCCAAAACTTGTAGTCCAAATGGTTGAGGTCTGGACTACCAACTGGCCAATCATCCGTTGATATGAAGTCCGGAAATTTTTTTTGAGCCACAGTTGAGTTGTTTTTGCTTTGTGAGCCGGAGCAGAGTCTTGCTGGAGAGTCCATGGCTTGTTGTTAAATATTGATTGGTTGAGAGACTTCACAATGGGTTCCAAGACGGTCGATTGATATACTTTGGCCGATGTTTTCACCCCTTTCTCGCAAAAATGGAGCTTGGTAACACCATCGTAGCACACTCCCCACCATACCATTATAGACGCGGGATGGTGGCCTCTTCGCAACGTCCTAAAGATATCGTCTTTTGCCATGTTGCATTTAAGTAGGCCAACTACAACAATACGATTTTCGATGTCGCCCCATTCCCTAATTCTAAGCAATTAATGTCAAAAACTTTTTACGTCACAATGAAGCATAAATGTCAAATCGCAATCAATACGAAATGGATGCGCCCAGTGTTACATTCTTAATGAGTGAGTTCAGTTGTGTACCAATATAGTTTAGGGGACGCATTGACGAACTTTTCGAGTTTCTCCATGAAGAGCGCTAGTTGGTTTTCTTTGAATCATCCTCTTCATCAAGATAGAGTTTATATCCAATCTGAATGGGGTGTGCCTATGCTCTAACGCTGAATCCGCCGGTAATCTCATTGGTGGTATTGGAAGGTGTCAAGTCTATTACTCGTTTGATCGTAACAAATGTTGCTGAGGGCTAACATCGTACAGATGACGGCATGAAGTCCAGGATAGTGTTGTCTCTTACGTTCCATTTGCTACTGCTCCAAAAAGGATTTCGGGTATAAGCATCTTTTAGACTTTTATCTTTCTGGAATCGCAGCTTTTAATGAGTTCGAATTCGAGTTCGAGTTCGAGTTCGCTTCAGTGGTGGCGGTTGGGTTATAGAAGACTGATGTGAGTAAACATAATAGATAAGTACCGGGTTTGTAAATTCAACCTTTGGATGTGGAGATAGAGATGTTAGACTTTTCTTGATTTAATGGTTGCGATAGGATGTCGCATCGGGGGTTCTATAAATGAAGATGTGTGTTTTGCTGGAGCGCATGTGGTGTGGCACATTCGATTTGCTGGCCTTGAAGCTTAAAAATCGAAATACCTGCACTGGGCTGCTGTATGGAAACGTAACTCTTTAATTGAAAAGTTGCTGCGTGAATCATTTCTTCCTAAGAGTTCTGTTGAGTGCAAACATCCTCTTCTTTAGTTAGCTCCTGAGTATTTGTGCTCAACGTCGTTCAGACTATGGCCATTGCCAGTCATTCGAAGTCTTATCCTCAAAGCTATGCCAGTCTTATTGAACTACTGCCGTCCACTTGAACTATGCCTTTTGGTGGTTGTAACGTCGGATTTATCTAGATTTCATATGCGAGAAAAGCGCTATGTCCGATTTTCATCGACAGGGAGTGAAGCCTATGCCTGTTACATCGCTTTTACCCGATTGTCCTATTAGAGCGTTCTGAGAATGCTTGAGGCGAAAGAAAAGACAGCGGTTTCGGCGGGTGTCACTTCAACCGATTTCTATCACTATTAATAAACATACTAAGAATGGAAAGGGATGTTTCATTAAATGACAACTTCATGTCCTTAGAAATAAGAAAAAATTGTATAAAGGCGTTGTTGGGGACGAAGAAAATAGATTTGCGGTTTTAAGGATGGGTTGGCAGACCATGGTCACCATTTTGATATGATAATATGATAAAGCAACCATCTAGTCCAGCGGTTCTGTGAACATGTAGTATACCAAGACCTTTACTACTAGACGCTGAAAGTAGATTCGTCCCATTGGAGCTTCGATACGTTCTAGGGTAGGCGGAGATTTGAAAGTATGTCAAAGAGTTGATCTGGCTAAAAGATGCGCCTTTTCGATAGTCTTGTTTGAGATGTGATAGCTGAAACACCATTGAAAATGAGCGTTCAATCCTTGGGGCACTTGTACGACGAAAAGAACTCACTGATGCACGGCTCATACCATCCATTTTACCTTTGTTTGACTCTCTCCATCTGCAGTCCAATGAAGGACATTCTACAGATAAGAGTGTTAGTGACCTACACAGCAGTATCATCCACGTGGTTATTAGGAAACATAAGCACTGTTTAGGAGATTTGCTAGTGTCAGAGTTGACTTTGGATAACCAATACGAATCGAACGCCTCAGTTTAGATGATACATGCAGTTCTTTGAAAATTCCGAAAATTGCTTCCCTTTCCACCAATCAAATGAAAAACATTGAACAAAATTGCAGGCATCTATCAATCCATCTCTAAACTCTTGTATCAACAGATTAATGAAGTGAAGTGAACCCTTTAGCAGATTCAGCAGGATACTCACTACTAAAAAAGGTTCATCGTTCTTTATTATAACAACGCTCTGCTGATTTGAAGAATTTCCATCATAGCAGATAATTTGCAGTCTGCTAAGTTCTTCGAAGGTCCTTTGATCCATTTTTTGTCTTCACACAGAACTCTTATTTGAAGAGAAAAAAAAAACGATTTTGCCGGAAATATTCATACGAGTTTCCCTATCATTATACGTCTTCCAGGATTCTTTGAAATTCTTTTCGATTCCTACAACATGCGTTCCTACAATTTTATGATCGTCCTCCTACAACTGAGACTTCCTTCTTCCTTTATATGTACGAGTATTTCCTCCTCGATGATTCCAATCAGTGCTATATCTACTCGTATCTTTTGTTTTTTGTGCATTTCAACTTCAATTCCGAGTATCCTGCGAAAGGGGCTAGGTTATTGCACTGAATTATTGATTTTTCTTTCAAAACTATTTAACGGTATTCCTTGTCTTATTTCCTTTTTTTTTGTTTTTCTTATCCACCCCCACCGTCTTGGGTTTGCAGGTTTATCATTTAAATGGCGAACACGCAGATTATTGAAGTGTCCTGTTTGGTGTGGAATGGTGGGTGCAAGAAATCATTAATCATAGACCTGACGCGCGTAACCGTCCTAATATTGTTGATTGAAGGACAAAACAACTGACATTTGGAAAGTAAACCAACTTAGTGTCAGCTGTCGCTAATTTTGTCAAAAACACGCAGAGAGTTTTGTGTCAAATACAAAGCCACACCCGCCCTCTCGTCCTGGCAATGCTCGTAACTATGTACGAGTATGTCTTAGCACTCGAGTACTCGTATGGGTGTCAAGGATTCGCTTCGGTTTCTTTTTATCCAGAAAACATGGTGTTCGTCGTGTTGAAAATAGAATTACTAATTGGCGGCATAGTGGATGGAGGTCTACCGCTATGTCGATAATTAGATTGTGTGTACGGGCAATCTGGCTACGAACATGTGTTAGGACAATAAAGGCAGGCTTGTGGAATTCATGTTTGCATGCTTAATCTGCATTTATGTGGCTTTTTAACATTCTTCTATCAAATTGTAGCTGTTGTAGGTTTGAGCTGTTAATGGGGTTGATGAGAGGGAAAAAGTCTAGAGGAAGGGGAGGTTAACAGGAAATGGAATGAGGTCGGTAATTTGCGTTAAACTAAGGTGAGGGTCCTTGGAAAAGTTTGTGATAAATTTACCTTGATCTGTTCTTGGTTTTGGTTTTTTTTTGGCATCGACAAAGCGACGTAAAATTGACTTTGCGACGTTCATATGCGAATAAGAGGTACAGACGAGAGGGCTTAAACAGATGTCACCAGTATGCCATTAGGGCTCAATCCTACGATACGTCTTCGTATGAAAGATCAAAACAATAGATTGATCACCGACCTTCATGTACTGCAAGAACGACTATCAGACCTATCAGGTGAAGACCTATCCAAAACTTCAGACATTCGCACCCGGTTTCAGTGCAGATCTATATCGAGCAGACCAGCCAGTTTCATAGCAGTAAAAAGGTTGAACACAAGCCGTAACACGCTCAACATATGCTGAACCGTCAGATGCCAAAGCTTTAGTGGGCCTACACTCTTCGCGATTTTGGGTATAACATACAGTCACCACGAGACTAGGCTAGACTCAGGCTAGAACTAAAGATTCAGTGGCCTCTGACCTCCCGTGGTACCAGTAAATAGCTTTCGGTCGCACCTGAGCAGGATTGACACACGCAAATAAAATGCATACAAACCTTCAGGGGCAGGTCTAGCTTCTCTAATGCTAAAATGCGTTAAAGGAGCCATGCTCGGTAAGTAAAAATAATCCAGACTCAGGTTGAAACTCTGTTTTGGTAGCCTGCTCATGGCCGACACATCCTGAAGGAACTTATAAGTAAACCAGCCTTTCAAGCTCGTAATGCCCAAGACACAAGGTAGTCAAAGCAATGTAGATCGAATCAATGTAATTCTACTAGCGCCAAAGGCCAACTTTACTTACTTACTTACTTACCTTAAGTGGCGCTACAGTTTGGGGTGGACCCGGGCCTCAGTCAACAAGCTTCTCCAGCCAGCTCGGGCTAGCTGCCCCCAGTTTCGCACGCTAAACCTGGCTGAGGTCCTCTTCCACTTGCGTGCGCCACCTGAGTCTTGGCCTTCCTCTACTGCGCTGTCCCTCGGGAGCGGATTCGAAGACTTTTCAGACCGGAGCATTGGTGTCCATACGCTCTACATCACCCAGCCATCTCAGTCTTTGGATCTTCACTCTTCTGGCAAGGTCCATGTCGCTGTACAGTCCGTACAGTTCGTCGTTGTATCTCCTCCTCCATTCTCCTTCAATGCAGACGGGACCGAAGATCGTCTGAAGAATTTTTCTCTCGAAGCAACCAAGACCACCCTCATCCATTTTTGATAATGTCCATGCCTCTGCGCAATAGAGCAGGACCGGGATTATTAAGGTCTTATAAAGGGTGACCTTTGGTTGTCCGACAGAGGGCTCTGCAACTCAATTGCCTTCTTAGCCCACAGAAACAGCGGTTGGCAAGAGTTATTCTTCGCTTGATCTCAGCGCTGGTGTCGTTGTCTGTATTGATAGCAGAGCCTAGGTAGACAAAGTCCTTAACTACCTCAAAGTTATATCTGTCGAGGGTGACGTTCTGCCCGAGATGTCGGTGTTGGCTGTCCTTTTTGTTTGACAGCATATACTTGGTGTTGACCTCATTGACGCTGAACCCATTTTCGCCGCTTCCGTCTCAATACTCGCGAAAGCGCCATTGACATCACCCTGCTTTCTCCCGATTATGTCAACATCGTCGGCGTATGCGAGTAGTTGGACGGGCTTTTGAAAGATAGTGCCTCTTGTGTTTGCTCCATCGTCATCCTGCACAGACGGACGAGTTTGGCAGGGATGCCGAAACTAGACGTTGCTCTGTATGGCTCGTCTCTATAGATGCTATCATACGCGGCCTTAAAATTAAAAAATATTTGGTGTGTATCGATCTGAAGCTCATGGGTCTTCTCCAAGATCTGCCGTAGTGTAAATATTTGGTCGATGGTGGACTTTTCTGGCCTGAAGCCACACTGATATGGACCTATCAGGTTGTTGACCAACGCCTGCAGGCGTTCACACAATACGGCAGATAAGATCTTGTATGCGATGTTAAGGAGACTCTTGCCTCTGTGGTTGGCGCAGTTCAGAGGGTCTCCTTTCTTGAGAATCCGGCAAACAATGCTGAGGTTCCATTCATCGGGCATACTTTCGTCCGACCATATTTTACAGATGAGTTGGTGTATGCTCCTTACCAAGAGCTCGGCTGTCAGGCCGTCCGGTCTAGCAGCTTTGTTGGACTTAAGCTTCTATATAACTATCTTCACTTCATGCTTTGCAGCGGTCTTCTATAGGGCCTCCGCTAGTTGCTCGGCTGCACATGGTCTATTAAGGGATCTTACATTCCACGTGCATATCCGAAGCTCATTATCCTTAATTCGTTTTCGTGGGTTTTCAACAGTAGATCCGTTCGTATCCGAGGCTTGTTAATGCTTCGTAACTTCTTGTTTTTTTTTTTTAAAGACCGGGCAGTTACCCCGGCAGCAAAAAAGGTCAACCTTACTCCGGTGTAAAAAAAAGGTGACAACTTTGTTATTTTTTTTATACGTATTATCGTTGATGAACCAACAGTGATGGGTTTGGCAAATTCAGAGCAAGGTTATATGTAGTGTAGGTCATTCAAGCTCTGAAAAGTGCGTAGATTAAGCGCCTCCAACGCTGGGATATCAAGACATTACTGATCCGTTGGCATTATCTTAAAAATGCTAATGAACATAAAACCCGAAGTTTTTTGTGCAATATGCTTCCATCCAACATGCAATCACATCCCTGTTAAAAATCATTTAACTTTCCTTGACGCTATCTACGTTTTTGGCCAGACTCTGCGCCCATAACAAGGTTTGCCAATTTTGGTGAGCCGTACCTTGTAATGTGCTTACAGTACGCGAGGTAGATGGGCATCAAGAAAGTAACTTCTCCGGCAAGTGCTGTCTTTGGTACACTCCAGGTATCCACTTAAACAGGCTTAAAAACCCCCCTCTAGAATGCCCTACTGATTAGGGGCATTTGCATTTGCTTTACATATCTAATTCGTCGTTTGCCACTTAACATGGGTTGTCAAAGCGTTGAAAGATTAAGGTAAGGTAAGGTAAGTTGACAAATTTTCTTTCAATTTGTTGCGAATGCAGCAGTTCGACCGCATCTTTTCCCTCCTCCATTGCTGGAGACGCCCCATTAAAACCCATATTTGAGTTTCGGTAACCTGGCGCACCAGCTGTCATTTATTTTTTTCATAATGGATATACCTAGACGAACCTGATAACTAAGTCAACTTTCATTGTACTCAGCATTGTCTTCTGAGGGAATATGAACCGGATAAGGACTGTACGTGAGTCTTCAAAAACAAATCCAGTATGTGGCCGGGCCGCATTTTTGTATTTCGAAGATTTTAGAAAAATCAATGGTCTTTCTGCGGTCGATTGGCAGGATATTTGCTTTACATGATCAAGCCATCTAAACTGATAAACTCTGCCTTTTTTAGGCTTAATCCATCTCGCTGAACACAGGGTGGTTGATAACTCGAAGCACTTTTCTCCAGAAATGACCATGCGTCTCATCATCCGTTTTGGATAAAGTGCAGGGAGGTGCAGATATCTAAGATATGGTTCTGAAGCTTACGTACTTCTTGAGTGTATGTCTTCTGACGATGGCAGAGTGCACTTCGTTTTCACCTCGCTTACTGCGAGTTCAGTCATCTACGCAGCTTCTGTGCTAATACTCACAAACAGCTCATTGAGTTCTGCCGATACTTGTTTTGTCATCCGCAGGATCCGGCATATAGTGCTGATTTTATTTATCGGTCGTGCTTTCAGGTGACCATATTTTAGAGACAAAAACTTGGGAGTTAGGCCGTCAGTTCTACAGTGTTGGACATAAGTTTGGATGTCTGTCTTCACTTCAGGCAGACGAAATTGCTGCCTGTCATTGGATCATTTTGCCTGATAGCGAAATGTTGATCATTTCGGTTAACAGTTCACAGAATTCATTCTACCATATTCTTAGCACTGATCGAAAAAGTACGACAAGGTTCTATTGTTTGTTATTGCAGGCCTACATTAGAACATGTGTTGGCCCGCCGGAATATTCGTTTCACCTTCTGGTAAGATTACTGGATTCCGTTTGTACTAAAAAATCTCCCAAAATCCTCGATCTTGCCTTTCTCACGCTTCTTTGTCTGTGGTCGTCCTTGTTTCTTTGCTCGTAGAGTCTTTAACCAACAAGCTCTTCTACTTAGTACGATCTCTCACAAGCTACGTTACTTGAATTTGTTTGGGTTATGTTCCACTTTGGTGGTGCCTGTCTTTTGCTGTACTCAAATGCGCTTTAGGCCGGAAATGTGATGTTCATTCGATGGATCTTGTTAGACTCTAGTCTCTACATTGCTGCCGTAACGTTGTCTATCTATGGGGACTGTAAATATTTACGCAGTTTGCAGAAGTCTTTCCAAATTCTCAATACCTTCTTTGGCTTTCATTCTGCCTTTGATTAAACTATTGAACGTCATTCCTGTGCTAACATGTCTCTATTTTTTCGATTGCGTGAAATCAGTTGTTTCATCGCGTAACTTTTAAGACGATCATCGTCCAAACGATTATATTGAACGACGTAATCAAAAGCTTGCTTCGTGTAACACTACAATCGCATCGTCCCGTCGTATCGTTCATCGTTCAAACTGAAGAATGTTTGAGAACTATTAAACACGTTAAATGCAATATACGGTCTTTGAAAGTATAGGTAGGTACCATCTACGCTTCCGATAACTATGCAGATTAAATCGATAGTACAATTCGAAGAATTGAAAATATGGGTATTTATACTCGTACTAACTTCCTGGTATTGTATATTTCTGATAGAACCACTGCTTTGTCTCTTCCTTTCTTATTTCGTTGCCCATATCCCATGTAATACAGATTGGACACAGCTTTAATTCTAACTCTTTTATGGTCTCGCAAACTATCTCTGAAGGGGTACTTTGGCCAACAGAAATTTCAAAGTCGCTACCAGTCAACCATTGGTAGCCACTACCGTCACATCAAAGGAGTCCTTACCAATAAGAAAAGAATACGTATTACTAGACAGGTTATATCTTGGACAGTTTGATGCATAAAACGTAATATCAATATCCGGGGCCACTTCCGTATTAAGGGTGAAGAACATGACTTTAGTTTTTTTTACTAACTAATTGTTTATGTGCAGCAAACCAAATTCTCAGCAACTGAACGAAATGAGTACTACAAAAATAATGCTGTACTACACCGAAAGGCCTAATAGTTTGGTTCAGTATTGTACTTTATAGCGAATTTTAAGCGTTTTTGTATATCTTGAGTTAAATGTAGTGGTTTTTTCCGTGCAACTTTTGATGGGTACCCATTCTTTCTCAGCACCTGCCTTACAGTTTCGTGGGAAACCTGAACACCACATTCTTGGCTTATTTCTCTGGATAAAGCTTGAACGGAAATTTGAGGATTTTCGTACACATTTCTTAGTAAAGAGCGCCCATTTCTGCCCGATAATTTATTTGGCCTACCTTTTGGTGCAATATTCTCAAAAAAAAATCTTTACGTTCTGCTCGGTTAATTATGTTGTAATCGGTTTTCCGAGATAGACCAAACATCTTAGTTTGTTCTGAAACGCTTTTACCATTGTAATGGCTATAATAAGCCAACTGCTTTCCGTCAAAAGAAATTCTCCTGCCAGGCATATCTAAACGAATCACGAAAAATTGTCCTAGCACTTTCAACAGCAGAAATAGCTATGAACACTTTCGAAAATGGGTCACGTCAAATGCTCCGTCTTTGACCGACATATTTTAAACCCGTTTCTCTCTAGCGCATCCGTTACGACCTGTTTCGGATATAATGTTAGACGGAATAGTTCTTCCGAAAAGCACTATCTTTAAGTACTTAGGATCAATCGTTAACATAGAAGCGAAATGTGACGACGGCGTAAACCACAGAGTGAGCGTGGGATGGATGAAATGGCGGGAAAATTCGGGAATCTTTTGCGACCGAAAATTTCAACTTAAGTTAAAGGGGAACTCTACACCACGGTTGTTAGACCAGCTCTTATATACGGTTCACAGTGCTGGACAATGTACGAAGCGTTTAAAAATAAAATGACAGCAGCGGAAATGAAAATGTTAAGGATGTCTAGCGGGGTAACTAAACGCGATTGCATTAGGTCTAAGCGTATAAAAGGAAGTCTACATATAAAGAATTCGGTAACCGAAAAGCTTGAGGCAAATATAATAAGCTGGTATTGCCACGTTCAAGAAGATCTGCGGAAAATTCGGTTAAAAAGGCACTATCAACTACGGTCACTCCAACTGTAAGAAAACGAGGTCGGAAAAGAATTCCTGGATTTCTCAGAGAGACGAGCACCGGCTTCTCAGGAGGAAGAAGAAAGAGCATAAGAAGCGCGCGATCGAGGAAATTGAGAGATGCTACTCCAGGAATGAGGTTCGGAAGTTTTACCAAAAGGTAAAAATAACATGCCGCGGAAACAAACCCCGAACCAAAGCCTATAGAGATGAACAAGGGAACATCGTAGTAGAATCGCAGTCGATGCTGAGGATTTGGAAAAATCATTTCTGCAGACTTTATAACGGCGATGACGGACCAAATACCGCTGTCAGGCAGAATCAACCGAATCAACCTTTCAACCTGGACGATGATGACCAACAATTCCGTCCACCCGACCTGGATGAAGTGAAGATAGCCATATCGAAGCTTAAGTCCAACAAAGCTGCTGGAGCAGTGGCCTTACTGCCGAGCTCTTCAGGCGATGACTTGGTAAGGAGCATACACCAACTCATCTGTAAAATATGGGCGGACGAAAGTATGCCCGATGAATGGAACCTCAGCATTGTTTGCCGGATTCTCAAGAAAGGAGACCCTCTGAACTGCGCCAACCACAGAGGCAAGAGTCTCCTTAACATCGCATACAAGATCTTATCTGCCGTATTGTGTGAACGCCTGCAGGCGTTCGTCAACAACCTGATAGGTCCATATCAGTGTGACGGCAGATCTTGGAGAAGACCCATATCGATACCCACCACCTATTCATCGACTTTAAGGCCGCGTATGACAGCATCTATAGAGACGAGCTATATAGAGCAATGTCTAGTTTTGGCATCCCTGCCAAACACGTCCGTCTGTGCAGGATGACGATGGAGAATGCACGCTGCTCCATCAAGGTCGGTAAAGATCTCACCGAGACCTTTGATGTCCAGAAAGGATTTAGACAAGGCGATGCGCTGTCATGCGATTTTTTCAACATCGTACTTGAAAGAATAGTGCAAAACTCACGAGCAAACACAAGAGGCACTATCTTTCAAAAGTCCGTCCAACTACTCGCATACGCCGACGATATTGACATAATCGGAATAAAGCAGCGTAATGTCAGTGGCGCTTTCGCGAGTATTGAGACGGAAGCGGCGAAAATGGATTTAGCGGTCAATGAGGGCAAGACCAAGTATATGATGTCAAGCAAAAAGGACAACCAACAGTGACGTCTCGGGCAGAACGTCACCCTCGACAGATATAACTTTGAGGTAGTTAAGGACTTTGTCTACCTAGGCTCCGCTATAAATACAGACAACAACACCAGCGCTGAGATCAAGCGAAGAATAACTCTTGCCAACCGCTGTTTCTTTGGGTTAAGAAGGCAATTGAGTAGCAAAGCCCTCTCTCGGACAACAAAAGTCACCCTTTATAAGACTTAAATAATCCCGGTCCTGCTCTATGGCGCAGAGGCATGGACATTATCAAAAATGGATGAGGGTGTTCTTGGTTGCTCCGAGAGAAAAATTCTTCGGGCGATCTTCGGTCCCGTCTGCATTGACGGTGAGTGGAGGAGGAGATACAACGACGAACTGTATGGACTGTACAGCGACATGGACCTAGCCAGAAGAGTGAAGATCCAAAGACTGAGATGGCTGGGTCTTGTAGAGCGCATGGACACCAATGCTCCGGTCCGAAAAGTCTTCGAATCCGCCCCCGTGGGACAGCGCAGTAGAGGAAGGCCAAGACTCAGGTGGCGCACGCAAGTGGAAGAGGACCTCAGCCAACTTAGCGTGCGAAACTGGAGGCAGCTAGCCAGGGATCGAGCTGGCTGGAGAAGCTTGTTGACTGAGGCCCAGGTCCACCCCGGACTGTAGCGCCACCTAAAGTAAGTAAGGATTTCTTAGATGGCAAATGCGCAACAATGCCTGGGTCTAACCACTGAAGCGATCCAGGACCGAGCAGTGTGTAGACGCGTTCTACGGTCTGGGGCAGCAGCGATGCAGTTCATATAACGAGGAAAGGGTTAATAAAAGGATGGGAAGAAGAAGAAGATTGTTTAGAAATAGTTTATAAAACTTTTACTTTTTCGTTGGAAGTGAAAGAGGATCCGCTGTATCTCTAAGCGTCTTTCGCATTCGCAATAGTCCGACAGAATTTTCACTTTCTTCGTCATCGAGAAACAGCACATTAAGTATGAAACGATTGTAAAATAGCAATCAATGTTCAATTGTCGTTATTTGACAGTTAAATGAGTTATACGAAGCATTAGTGAATCTTCCAAAACGACCTCGTCGAAACGACGTCGTCAGATGATCGTCGTCTTACGCGATGAGAGCCCAACTCACTTGTGCCTGTGACATCGGCATTCGTGACCTTATTGCAAAAAGATAAAGTTTTGAGCTGATATTGGCTCCTGCGGAAGTTCGGAGCAGTGGTCGTCGCCGACCGCAATGTAATCAATCTTTATGGATGTTCAGATGTGGAAATCAATTACGCTTCGTTACAGACTCTTAAAACCTGAATTGTTTGTCAGACTGTGTTTTCCGGTGAGCCGCTCAAAGATGGTTTCCTTATCCATAGCTAGGGTACAGAACAAATGTACGGTATATGAGGTCACAGAATTCGTCTTTCATGACTTTAGACTTTCGATAACTCTGCCTTAATCTGCTTTGAATAGCACATCCAAAAAGCGCCGACTATCATTTGAGCAGTTGACGTGGTGGTTTTGCTGGTCCCGTAACATCGTACTTAGTATTTGCAATAAGAGTCTTAAAAATTCATAGCCAAAACCGAAATTCATTTTCTTTAAAAAGGCTTGCGGGTACTGTCAGCATAATAATAGTCTATAACACAGCACATTGCTGGCCGTTCACTTTGTTTTATGCCCTAGTGGAGAAAGTAGCGCTTCGTGCAAACCTCACGTCGGAGGGCCAGATCTTTAAAAGAAGCCCTGGACAATAGATACTCCTAATTAGTCCGGTATCAGTAGCCTCGCTGATTTAAAAGAGCCCTGTTGTCCTGTTCTGGATTCCTACACAGTTATAACTACTCCAGGGTCGTCCAGAAAGCTCCCTTTAAAACTGGGATCCAAATGTGCGCCAAGAACCTCAAACTTACTAGAGCCGGAGTCTTACATTTTTTAAGACTACCTGTGAATATCATTGAACCTAAAGGGTAAGGCTACGACAACTATTAGACATAAGGGAATTCTTCCGCCACCACCTCTACTTCAGATACCCAACCATCTGAATCCGAAACCCCTTTCTAACCTGATTATTGAATATTTCAAAATAGCCCGAGCCTCTGTATGCAGGGAAAGCCGTTGATTCAATCTGAAAAAACTGCTGCTTCTTTTTTCGATGTTCAGTTCTGGTTCACTTTTGCAATTGCAGCCCGCAAACGTACGGCTGCACATTCTGTTTCCAAGGACCACCACGAGATAGTAAATCAAGCACTTCATATGATTTCAAAACGTTGCGCGAGTGGTCTAATCCATGTGATTGGCAGCCAACACCAGAACACGAGACAATCTCTACTAGGCCCTGTTATTGAAGATATTACCAAAGTTTGTAAATCCAATTACCCGGTTTCATCTCTCCCGTCATACAATCGTTCAGCACGTCGGACTCTGAAACAAAGATACCGAGAGAGGTCCTTTACTAGGCTCACTTCAGTTAATATCTTGCAGACTAGCCTCTTTTAACTAAAATGCAACCATTTGCAAATCCCCACTGAAATACTGAGTGAGACTTAAAGCCGTTACTCACGTCAAGTGAAACGCAGCTCTAAGGCTAAGTTTTACTATTTAAACCAATTTCCCTGGGCACTAAATTTTATGAAAAAGGATACAACTATCCTCACGGATACAAAAACGTCAAGTCCAACTTGTATGCCGCACCAGGGGAATATCCACTCCATTATACAACTGCATTACATATGCACACCTAAATAAAATAAAAAATAACAAAACAAGTAAACAAAACGAGGAAAAAGGACGAAAGGGAAAAAATAAAATAAAAAGGAGCACCGCAATTCCAACTCGAAAGAATTCCTTTTGATTACATTGCGGCGAGTGAATGTTACCACTACTCCAATCCAGGGGGGTTGTGGCAGTAGCAGCAGTAGTAGTAGTCCTACAACCATAAGGTGCACCCCCTTTTCCAGAATCCTTACTCTCGTCATACGCTTGATATTTGCTTTTGTTCCACATTAAGCTTCCCTTACACATACTCGGTGAGACAAACGCAAGCACATACGAGTATTCATACTTATTTCCATGCAGGCCATAGCAGGCGCTTGGGCGAAGGGCATTCCCAGTCCCATTCCCACTCCCATACCCATTCCCTTGCAAATATGTGCCAGGACTTTTGTTGCTTATGAATAATACAGAGGCGAACATACGCAAATGTTTACCAAAACAGCGTTCCCACTACCAACACCAACACCAGTGGGATTGACAAAGGGTGGTTTGGTTGGGTTGAATGGTGGTACCCGGTCCACCATATGTGAATAATTTTTCGAGGACACTCCTGCCTTCTTAAGGATACGACTAACAGCGCAAAGAGCAAAGAAAGAACGAAACATGATAAAGGAACAAGAAAACAAAAAAAGGCAGAAAGGACTACCACTCCAAATGACTAGAATGAGTCGTCAAATTTAAGCCTCACCGTAGGGGTACAATTGTGTACACAAATGTAATGAACTGGTTAGAGAAACGGTGGTAGATTCTTGGTAATAGGGTAGGCTGCCACCGTCTTTGTTTGGTGGTTGTAAAGTAAAAAAAAAATTCCCCGTTCACCCGTCGCTCTCCCATATGTGGTGGAACGTGTACATACTTAAATTTGCATTTCGTTTTTGACGGTTTCTATTTGGGTAGTCCTCCTTTGGCTTTTGGTTCTCTGTTTTCGCATGTTTTATTAAAAAAGCTTCACAATGCTGCTGTCCTAAACGAAATGGCGGAAAAAAAAAAAAAAAAAAAAAGAAATTGCGGAGGAAGAACTACGGTTGGCCTTCGTCATAGTCGTAATCCTCATCGTGTCGGTGTAATGGCAGTCGGAAGCATATTTTCATAGATACGGTTTACTACTACAGCATCCGTATGTGCAACGTTATAACCGTAAAACAAGCCGAGTAAAATTTTCATAATTTGGTTGCAAAGTGAGAGTGTGTGTATGGGAGGGGGGTATAGAACAGTAGAACAGTTAGCCATATTAAAAGGTTGTTGGAAGTGGTAAGAGTTGTGCTAAACTGGCGTGTAATTGATGTGAGTGGAGCATCGGCGAAAGCGTGAAAATGATCCTGCAACAGATGTGGTAATATTTGGAGTTCTCTCGGGTGAAGGTTTTCACTTGGTTAAGTGTGTGTTTCGTAATTCGAATAAGATACTAATGTTGCGAGCTCAAATTGCCTTTGGTACGTACGAATAGGAAATGGTTTTAACATAATGTGTGGGTTTCACTTAACACGATCTGCGAGGACCTACACAAAGTTTAAAGGATTCTTAAGAAAATTAATGTTAAGAGTAGAGTGTGGAGTGCCGCAGGATTGGTTTCGTCGCTGTAAAACGGTGTAGTGTTCGTATTCAAGCATTTGTGTACAAGAGTTTGAGTTAATTCCAAAGAGTTCTTCGTACTAAGCACATTTACTAATCGATAGTGTGAGGCGCTCTTTACCTAATACTGTCCTACTACCTCGTCCTTTAAATTTAGTACTCTGCCCAACAAACCTCTGAGCGCCATAATTGCAAGCCCCACGTCGGACAAGATAACGTGCCGTCTTGCTCTCTTGCTGTTTTTTTTTTCAGTTTTTCCCTATCAATCGCTTCAGCAAATGTGGTTCATTATTTCACACATATTTCTAAAAAGTTGTAATTTCCGTGTAGGTTCGCATTCAAACGATTTGTTTTATACAAGGATGGAGTTGTTTAACATGCATGTAACAGATACTTCAGCTGAAGTGACGGTCCGAGCTTTGATGAACCATACTGAACGTTTGATTGTAGCTCAAAGAGAAGTAATATTTACTTTGAAAGATAAGGAATTACGCAATTTGTGTTAAATTTCTAAGTGGGAAATGGTAGTTCTGACCACAGTTCTTGCAAGCAGAAATCCGTCGGAATGGATGCTGACGATTCAAGTGTGTTCATAAGTTCTGTGGTATCGGTTTGTGAGAGCTCGGAACAAAAAGACGTAATATGACAAAATCCCAGATCTTCTTCAACCAGGTACTGCCGTCAAATAAAACTTGAATATAGCAAAGAATCAGCACAAATTTCGGTATCTGAAAAGCCAAGAATAGATGCTCAAATTCAGAGCCTTTGTCATTCAAAAGTTAACGTTGAAGAAAAAGTTATTGAAGTGGCACATAAACTCGTCTTTACAATGGTGGACGGAAAGGTTTGTAACGCTTTGAAAAATACCTTCTTTTTTCAGCGTTGTTATATCTGCGGTGCAAGTTCTAAAGACTTCAATAATATGGAACGGCTGCTATTGAAGCCCTACAATCCCAGTGCATTGAAGTTTCGTTTGTCAGTGCTGCACTGCTAGATTCGAGTTTTTGAATGCCTTTTGCATGTGGGCTATAAGCTTAGTTTTAGTTTTAGTTTTAAATGCATTTTATTTTCTTAATCATGAATTCTTACATACTAACAAAAAATGCTTAAATGCTAGCAAAAGGACTACCCATAAAATAATTTAAAGTAGCGGAGATTGACTTGGTAGCGATTAGACACTTACTCATCTCTGAAACATGCTTGCGTGAAGAGAGCGAACTTGTAATGGAGCTTTAACCTAGGACGTAGACACTTAGGCAGTCGTCAGCAAGCTCATCTCCTGCGATCGCATTATGATCTGGTACCTAAACAAAAGTCAATGATTTCACTTCTTTGACTGCATACGTTGATAAGAACAAGTTAGAATATGATTTGAGGATTAGGAAAGGCCCAGACGCAAATACTTCGCCTCTATACGGATTCTTTACAAAATAGTCTATTACCATCCAAAATAAAATCAGTGCCGCATCCTTGGCTACTATCAGGCCGAATATTTATGAAAAAACAGTCAAAAGACACCAGGCGCATGTGGCCGCATACTCACATAATATGACTGTCAATACGTTAAGAAAGGCTTAGCAAAGTATGAGGGCACAGGCAATCATGCTGGGCAAAGTCCCAGGGTATGGCTCGCCACAGTGGCTCAACCATATGGAACAAATGCACACTACCTCTCCGGCTAAGAATAGGTTTTGAATCCAACTTGGTAAAGGAAGACTTCGAATTAGATAGAGGATGCATAAAACTACTTTAGTAACGAAATGAAGACATTCACCCTCAAGAACGCATTCACTTCAACTTGACGGCTCCTTGACAAGTGACATTTATTCAAAGTTCCCGCGTAAAAAGTTTTAAACGTCAGTTGCTTGCAATTATGGAATGGGGTTCGCTCGAAAATCGTGTTGTCGTAATTGACCTGCAGAAAATTACACGAAACTTTGTGCATTGTACTGGAAAGTTATTAAAGGAAACTTGTGAAGTAGTCGAAAGTGCGTAATCCCACCATCCGCATACTGTGCGAACGCCACAAGTCATCTTCGAAATACGGTGCGCAACGAGAAAATCATGAAAATCCCAAGAGGAGACGGAGGCAATGTCATTTGGGAATCAGAGTATACCAGAGACACGCCGGCCAATTAAATACAGAAGCTGTGAAACAGAATTGTTAGGCAAAATCAAAAGCTTGGCTTCACCAGTACCCGAAGAAAGATCACAGGTGAATTCTTTTTACTGCCGACAAAATTTTCAATGTAAAAGAATCGTTTCACAACCAGAACTATAGAGTGCATGCTCTGTCATCACATGAATCTAAACTCGTTCCGAGAGTCCAACGTGGCCATAGCAAAGCTTCTTTCATAGTTTGGTGGGGAGCCGCCCACGATGGGGTCACACAGTGCTCCATTCCTGGGAGAAAGTTGCCAAAACCCTGGACGAAAATGTATCAACCGAATGTGAACCTTTTAGTAACACTCAGCTCCAGTTAATAAGACAAAAACGAATCAAACGTGACTCAAAAACTACGTTCTGAATGTTATTTCAACTGATTACTGACCATTTGGTTCCCATCAGGACCATAAGCCAAAAATTATTATTTTTAAAACGTCGGTAAAACTGTTTGACACTCGTATTCGAAGTAATGTCCACCCTAAAGACTAAGCCTAGTTGATGAAATATTTCTGAAACTAAAACAGAAACGAACCCTTTAAATCCTTGGGGACTGAGCCAAGCTCTGTGGGCTGGAAATCAACACGCAATTTGGCCTTCCTTCTATAGATAGCACAACCCCCGACTATCCAACAACGCTAAATACCTTGGTATCGTACTTGATAATAAGCTGACTTGAAAGCTTCTACGCCTTCTACGCTTACATCCGTTTATTTGGGAGGAATTGAGACATGACACCAGGTGTATCCTATGGATGTACTCGGCTATCACCAGACCCATGTTAACTTACGGCAGCTTAATACGGTGGCAATTTGAAAATATTACTAGCAGCCTCTTGCTAATAACAAAAGTACGGGGGATGCACAGGAACGATTCGGGCCATGCGTCGACAGCGTTGGACCAGAACATATACTTAGTCTGTTGCCCATACTATTTCCGTACATGCAATAATCTGGAGGGAAGAGCGGTCTAAGATTGAGCCGGCTTAATGGTTGGAAACCAAACCTGAAGGGCCAAGCTTCAATCCTTAAAAGTGAACTATAAGCAACAAAACACCATTCACTTCCAATTTATCAAGCAGAGAGGAATGAGACAGAAACCGAATTATACAGGACACGATATCCCCTTTCACCGAAGATTGATATAGGAACCAGCTCCGGGATCTTCTCCTATCAATCAAACTTATGAGGCTCACATCGACTGTCCGACTACAGCGGTGTCTTCCAGGCTGTAGTAGAAGCAGCCAAACTTGCGGCAATAGATACAATATCTCATATTTTTCTATAGTCAGACTGGCATTAAGTCTTGTCGGTAATGCTTAAGGCTTACGGCTACACTGGTGGGTCCTTGGCCACAAATGAGGGAAAGGCAATGAGCATGCAGACTAGCTATCTCGAAAGAGATCATAGTAGTGAACAACACGTCCATACGCGATAAAGCTGCGTCTTACCAATGACGACTTCTGCAGAGGCTGTAGGGACATGGACTTACGGGAAGATACCCTCCACTTTATCGTCTTATTATTACTTTGCTGGGCTTTAAGAACTCTCTGTTGGTTGACTTACATCTCATTTCAGATTTGCGGCTTAGACCTGCTCAAGGACTACTCACGAGAGATGAGTAGCGGAAACCAGAACTAGGAATAGCAATCAAATTTCTTATCCGTTTTTCACGATAATTGAAGTTCTTCAATCTTTTTGTCGGATTTGTAGTAAACTCAGCATTTTAATGATCATTACGAGTAGATGCGGCATCTATGACCATAAGATTTACATCTTGAGTATTTTTTTTGAAGAGGTGTTTTGCGTTGAAAGAAAGTCCACCTTACAAAATGTTGTTTACTTTGGAGATACAGTGCTTATCTCAGTCTTATCCCATGCGTATTATGGCTTATACATTTCAAGGATTCAATTCGAAATCCTGTAACCTTGTTAGACCCTAACCTTTTGCCAGTGAGGTACTCGTACAAGAGACAATAAGCGCAGCGAAAGTGAATCTGAAGAACCGTTTGGCCTCTTCCAAGTTCCCTATTTTTCAATTCAATGCGTGCTGGATGGTGAAGTTTCTGGGCTTCATATGGTTCCCAATAGATTGATGATCTTGGCCGACTTAGGGATTTGTTCCTTAGAGGAAAAAAAATAATTTGTACACATTTAGTAGGTACATCCCTGTAGTTTCTTCAGCCGAAGGAATATTTTCGGGGAATTATTTCGTTGTGAGATAAAGTCTTCGCTCGGAACCCTCCATAAAATGGGATTCTAAGCATGTTCGTTCTATTTTTCAAGGCAATGCTTAAGTATTTTATGGACATGCAAAAATTGTTCGGCATTAGAGCATCTCTGCCTTAATGAATGCCGAGCTAAATGAATACAAATTGAATCACTTAAACGCTTTATTGGTCCAACAACCTGAAATCATCTGCTCTATCTCGTTTCCCTTAAATATCCAACAAAATTGATTTATTCCCACCATAAAAATATAAATAGAAAAAAAAAATATAAATACAACGAAATTGAATAAATTTTGGCCGAAGTGTGCGATTGAAGTTGGTGCGCGGGACGAGCTACGACAAAAAACAAAAAAAAAAAAAAAAAACAAAACGAAAAGAGCAAATCCAAATATACGAGTATCCTGCTGAGTAAGGCGATTCTGTTTTCTATTTTTGTTGTTGGTTTTTTGCAATTCAATTATTTTTCATTGTGTAGCAATCAGCTCATTCCAAATGGTCGCACATTAGTTCTCGTCCTGGTAAAAGCCTCATAGGCACACGTTATATTTTCAACTCCCATTTGTGTGTGATGTCCATTTCGGTTCGGTTCGTTTCATATATGTATCTATTATATGTAGGTATAGATAGGTATGTGCCCCCATTATCCCGTCCAGTTTGGAGGATTGTATCTATCAGAGTAGTGAAGCGGTAGTTGTGATTTTATTGCTGGCGATTATTTGAACGAAATAAAAATCGAAATGGGGTATTTGGTGACACTTCAGTTGCATATTTGATGAACTATCTGCCACTCCCGGGTACTTTTAGTTGAACGATTACAGTCGTGTGCCATAAAAATCTCACAGGACATCGAACATTGTCCGTTTAAGGATTCTATTTGGACATACAAACTACAAAGGGAATGACTAGCAGTCATTTGGTAAATAGTTTGTACGGGAATTAGATGTTGTTTGGTAATTAATGGGAGAACCTAGTCGTTTCGAGGGCGTTAAGGAACGTTGTTTGACGATCAAGTGATTTACGATTATTTTGGGAGAGATTTTCCTTTTGTTGGCATTTGATTGTGTATGAGTGGTCACGAGTTCAAAGGGTTTCCTTTGGTTTCTTTAAGAAATGTGTACTCGTACTATACGTTGACCTAGATTAATGACATTGACGGTTGTAAAGCGCTGCGGAATATCCGAATGTTATGGCTGTGAGAATATAAAATTAAGTTAAGGAAATTTTAAATCAATTAATCGGCGATACATTCTGAGCCGAGTCAAACCACTTGTAATTCGTTTCCATCAACCACATGATTATGTTGGGTTGGGTTGTAATTAAGTCATTTTAACACCTACATTTTAGAATGTCGATTTAAATCTACCACCAATCAAACGCCAATGACTGGGAACCGAATAAGCTCATCTGCACTCGTAATTCCCTCGTTACGTATACGGATGGTTATAAAGAAAACGAAAAATTAGGACTGGACCAAACCGTGGCTCAAGCACTAACACACTCTCATTATGAATTATCGGAGGATTTTACTCGCCAAGAAAGTAGAGTACCGGTTGGTCAATCACATTACGAGAGTATCCCCGTACCTATGGTTATAAGCGAAGGAATTGTTCGCATTCCGGATTGGAAGGATCTCGAAATAAAAGCTTAAACCACGCTATTTAAACAAGATCAGACTTATTTTGCCAATAATTCTACGCGTGTCTTTAAGAGGACGTTTTTCCTTATTCTCGAAAGTGTCAACAGCTATCGCTTTAGCCAACGAAAAATGGGGACTAACCTCCACTTCGTCATGTCGTTCTGTATGCTTGCTCGACAAGGTCAGAACAATCTTTCAACCTGTTATTGACAGTAAATTCTTTCCAGTTATTTAAATAGCGTAAGGTCTATCGGAAAGCTAGTAAGGAGTTAATAACTGGAGCTCTGTGTAACACAGAGCAGGTTACGGAAAGGTGGCATCTAGAAATATTACATTACTACAACACTGGAAATGAAGATATACTTTAATTTGGCGAATTAAGAACGGATTATGAGGAAGATAAGCAAATTCTTCTGGAATAAAAAAACTCTTCTATGACTCGAACAATGGAGTTTAGTCATACAAAGAAGCTAGCGGTGTACCACAAGGCTGGGTCTTAGGCGCCCTACTATCATACGTTATATACGTTATTTTATGTGATAAAATGTTACGGCTTTAGGTTCCATGCGAAGTGTGGATCATTGGACTTGCTGATGACATTGCCGTTGTTGTTGCCGAAAGATTCTGGAATAAGTTCGACTGAGACCAAAGAAACAAATGCAACTATAAGTTGCAGCTCAGTTTGGTAGCATAGGTTTGAAGCACTGCTTATTACGAATGGGAACATTCGCGAAACAATAACGGCAGGTGTTGGAGTAGCACTCTTAGGTAGGAATTCGATGTTTTTTTGTGTCTGGTATTTATAGCGTCGTTTTGGTTGCTCGAAAGAAGAGCTCACTAATTGCATTCTTCTTCTTCTTCTTCTTATCCTTTTATTAACCCTTTCCTCGTTATACGAACTTATGCGTAACGAGTTTCCCATTTTTACTGCATCGCTGCTGCTCCGCTTATGGGGTTGGCTAATGTCACAGACCGTAGAACGCGTCTACATATTGCTCGGTCCTGGATCGATTCAGTGGTTAGATCCAGGAATTCTTTTTCCGACCTCGTTTTCTTACATTTGGAGTGAACGTGGCAATACCAACTTATTCTATTCGCCTCAAGCTGTTCGGTTACCAAATTCTTTATATGTAGACTTCCCCTTATACGCGTAGATCTAATACAATCGCGTTTAGTGACTCCACTAGACGTCCTTAACATTTTCATTTCCGCTGCCGTCATTTTGTTTTTAAACGCTTCGTACATTGTCCAGCACTGTGAACCGTATATAAGAGCTGGTCTAACAACCGTGGTGTAGAGTTTCCCCTTTAATTTAAGTGGAAATTTTCGGTCGCAAAAGATTCCCGAATTTGCCCGCCATTTCATCCATCCCACACTCACTCTGTGGCTTACGTCGTCGTCACATTTCGCTTCCATGTTAACGATTGATCCTAAGTACTTAAAGATAGTGCTTTCCGGAAGAACTATTCCGTCTAACATTATATCTGGAACAGGTCGCAACGGATGCGCAAATGGGCACGTCAAATGCTCCGTCTTTGAACGACTTATTTTAAACCCGTTTCTCTCTAGCGCATTTCTCCATGAATCTAAGGCGTTCTGTAAATCTTCGACGTTATCGCTAAGTATAACTGCGTCGTCAGCGAAGAGAATTGGCGTTATATTTGCTTCGCGCATGCAGTCTTTTAAAAGATAGTCAAATACTACGTTAAAGAGGAAAGGGCTAAGTACGCTTCCTTGATGCACTCCGACATTAACTGGAAATTCTATCGTTAGTCCAGCAGAGCTTTTAACCGCAGTTTTCACGTTTCCGTACATGTCTTGTATTATTCTAACATACGTTTCCGGTACGTTTTGAGACCTCAGCGCGGCCCATATGAGATCCCTAGGCACTCGATCGAATGCTTTCTCGAGGTCGATAAATACCATGTGTAGATCCTTAGACGAATCTCGGTGCTTTTCCATTATTATTCGTAGGCTTTGGATAGCGTCCACCGTCGATCTTCCTTCAACAAATCCACACTGGCTATTATCGAGCTCTATTATTTGCCGAAGACGTTCGTTTAATACTCTTTCGACGATTTTCATTGTGTGTGACATAAGCCTGATTGAACGGTAGTTGTTGCATTCTCGAGTGTCGCCTTTTCCTTTGTATAATGGAACCAAGAAGCTACTTTTCCATTGATTCGGCATAGGTTGTCCACATTTTTATTTATTTTAAAGTTTCGATAGCCAAACGCTGCCGATCCCCTCCATCTTCGACCAAAACTCTGATGGAATGCTGTCTGGTCCCACCGCTTTCCCCGGCTTCATTTTTCCAATTGCTATACTTATTTCTTCGATTGAAAAGTCCGGAACTTCCTCCCCGAATAGACCAGCTGTCGGCACGATATCACGTGGAAACTGTTTGTTAAGCAACTCCTTGCAGTATTCAAGCCACCGGTCACAAATTTCCTTTTCATTTGTTAGTAAACGACCGTCTGCGTTTTTGATGTATTTCGGCGAGGTTATTTCCATTGAATTTTTCTCCTCTGTGCAGCGAGCTTAAAAATATTTGGCATTTTAGTACTGTACGACGTTTGAACTTCTTGGATAGCTTGTCTTCTATCCGCCGATAGTGAGGATATTCGTTCTAACTCCTGGTACAGGTTTTCCGCTGCTGCTGCTCGAGTTCGAGTTAGGACTTTCTTTGCGATCTTTTTAAGACGCTCGTATTCAAGAGCCAGTCGACCTTTTCGGATACCGCCACTCCGATCGCATTTTGTCCACGCTTGGAATGCACTCTTTTTGTCGGCTACAGCTCGTTTGGTTTCGTCATTCCACCACCATGTTTCTTTGCCGACGTGATGGTATTTCGATATAGTCCCCAGATGGGACTTTGCGAGTGTTATGCATTCCTCGTGCATGCTGTTCCACATTTTTTGCGGGCTAAGTGAGTCTGCGATACCGTTTATATTGTGAAGTACTTCTTTAGCCAGTGCGATAAATCTTGCGCTTCGTTCCTTCGATAGATTATACCACCGGATTTTTGGCTTTCCAAACGATGCCCGTGTTTTCGGTGGTTCCGCTGTGAAAAATTCTGTATTGAGCAGACGGTGTTGGCTTACTAGCGATTCTCCAAGTATTACTTTACAGTCCTTAACACGGTTTCTCATCGACATTTTGCAGAGGTGATAATCTATTTGCGTTTCGTGGCCTCCGCTGCTATAGGTGATAAGATGTCGTTGATGTTTAATAAACATTGTATTTAAGACGGTTAAGCCGTAAGCCCTACACGCTACAAGGATGTCTTCGCCAGCTGAATTTCTGGTCTCACTAATTGCATTCTAAACCCAGAGAATTGTTTAGCAAACGCGTTTCTTTGCATAATTTTCGTGCTGGTGTCGTTGGCGGAGTTGATAGTGCAGTCGAGGTAGATGGTGTTCCTTACTTATCTCAAGGTTGAATCTACCTATTGAGGCGTATCGCCATAGGGGACAATGTTGTAGATCCAACGCTTTTAAAGAAGACGTATTCTCTAAAGCGCCTCTGCACTCTTTCAATATGATCCGAGTGGGTCGAATAGTTTGGATTTCAAACAACATCAGCGTGTTCAAGTATTGACCTGACTAGCGCAGTAAAAAGCGAAACAAAAGTATGTGGATCATAGAAATCTTTCGAGTTTCTTTTGATAAACCCAAGTAGTGAATTAACCTTTGCAACTATGTATTCGACATGAGACACAAAAGTTAGTTTCGGAGCAATAAATACGCCGAGCTGTTTAATTTGTTAAGGGCATGAGTTCAATGCAATAATTATACGTATGCTGCATTTGAGACCTTGTGAAAGAGATAGCCATGCATTTTCTAACATTTGAGTTTAAACAATTATGAACTCACTAATTCGATTAATTGTTAAAGTCCATCTGGATTTTTGTGCAATCATCCTGACTTTCAGTTTTTAAAAATATTTTGAGATCATCCGCATACATTAAACATTTGATCTGTTTAAGAACATCATCAATAAAAATAATGAAAAGAAGCGGTTCTAGATGACTTCCTTATGGAACTCCAGAAGTGCAGGAGATAAAGTCCACTTCGACATTGCTGAGTGAAAACCAAATTTTTCTAGCTTCTTTATCAGCAACACATGTTTTACAGAATCATAAGCCTTGCTTAAGTCCATGTAGACAGTATCGACCTGACTTCCACTTTCAACAGCAATAATAACAAAAGATTCAAAATCATGTTGAAACGCTGCTTAATGTGAAATTCTAATTTATTTGTTATGATGCATTCAAAAGCTTTAGTATAGCAGGAAGTTTGTATATACCTCTATAGTTTTCAACATCGTTCATGGAGCCAGATTCAAATAAAGGTACCAAAAGCGAGATCTTCCAACCATCGAGGAATACACCTGCCGCTAGCGATAAATTGAATATCTCGAGTGAAGGTTTGCAGATAGAACTCCAACAGTTTTTTTTTTTATATTTGTGCAGGAATACCATCAGCAGCAGGCTAAGGATTCGGCAGGTAAAGTAGGTATGTATCACTGAGCGCGAAAAAACAGATTCAAAAAACTCTGCAAATAGTTCGGCAGAGTTTTAAATGTCATTGGACACAGAATTTTTACAAAACATTTGCTTATGCAGCCCATTGGAGCATCTTTTTTGTTTGATACAAGACCAAAAGGATTTGGAGTCATGTTTTAGCTTGTTCTTAACATTAATTATGAAAATATTTTGAAAAAATTTACTAAGGATTGTAAAACCTTTTCGCAGTTCACAAAAAATTTCTTTATCAGTATTCTTTCCCAATTTTTTGAATTGTTGTAAGCCTTGTTTTTTAAGTTTTTTAAAAGCAAGGAACAAACATTGTAAAAACCGACACTTATTAGGGAGACAAGATGTTTATACATTTCAAGGAGACCCTAGATCAATATCGCACTCACTGCTTTGCAGATTATGAACCTAGTTTTCTTGACCTTGCAATTACATCTGATCCTGCTCTTACTATCTTCTTTAAACAACTTTCCTTTGAATATCCTCGTATGTATTTAAGTTGGTTTGCATACCTATTGCAACATCGTTCTCATTTAAAGACTTCGGTTCAATTCACATTGATGCATTATAAAATGCTCCTATTGTTGTACGTGCCCGCTAGACAGTCAACATCTCTAATAAAAGCTGTCCCTGACTTACTGCCAGGGTGTTATGTCATATATAAACTCTATAATAAGTGGATATCACCATTATGCCAATGTTGTCTGCATATGCGAGTAACTGAACAGACTTTTAAAATATGGTGATTCGGTAGTTTACTTCTGAATTCCAAACAACTCTTTCTGAAATTGAGGCTTTACGCTAGGAACTTAATTGTTTTGCTTCTGGCCCAATTTAGATTATAGGTCCAGAACTCCGTTTAGGCTAGAAGGCCTATCTAACACCTTAGCGATTCTATAAGTCATCGCACCCGGTTGCATTACGACTCCATATTGGGCAGTCCTACTAACGCCATTTTCCGTTTGCCACAGCCGTTATAAAATATAGTTTAAAGTGATCATGAGATACCGAAGCTCAGTCGACGTAGCCATCACAAAGCCAATAACTCAATGGGCATCCGCTGACATAGTCCTAAGCCGTCAAAGCTGATACCGATAACATGCACTTGTAATGCACCCAATCCTCATACGAAGCCCTCTATTAGAAACTTGCCCCCTCGTTCAGGCCTTTTATTTTAAGAATGGGTTAGCAAGAATTAAGGCCTGAGATTCAAGCTTACTTGGGGCAGCCACCACATAAACTCACTTGAGCTTTCTTAGAACGTTCAAAGTTAGCTGTCATTAAGATCCACCACATTCAGAAACCAACGCTTCACGCTCAACAAAAAATAAATTGTTCCAAAATTGTAATTGCCACCTATCAGCACCTGCTCGCTAGAGACATTATAGCACAAGGTAGGCTTAATCCGACGACAACCCACCACAGACATAAAGGTAACGTACCTAGTTGATGCCCCAAGTATACGTATAAACAAGAAGTTTACTCGTTCAACCATATATACTCGTAATACGTCAAGTGTTGTGTCTTACTTGTCCCACAGCCATTCAACAATCGCTTCTTCCAGGTGAGTTAGGAAATTCACACATTGTTATACCTAGATATTTCATCTTGCCCGCAATATAGGCTAACACCATTTTAAAGTGTCGTAGGAGGCCGTTGTGCTGATAGTTTATCTTTCAGCAACAGTGATACAATATTTTCCCTTGACATTTTCAAGCAATTCAGCGATTCAGCGAAAAGCACTCTCGCTTATTTTCTTTCCAGTTCAGCCCATGAATTTTAAGAAGAAAAAGTAGATTGCTTGAATAAGCGCAACATCGGCAGTGAAAACTGAAATCTGCCGGAAAAGTATGTCCATTATTGGATTCCAAATGACAGGGCTGTATATGGAACCCCGGGGCCATACTCAACATTCACATTCATACTCTTTGTCGCATTGCAGACATCTGCCAGAGTGCTTCTTCAGAGTGTTATGCCCTCCCATAAACCAATCTCTTGATAGTTAGAAACAGATGCAGTAAGAGAAAGGAAGGCAATGGTAGCCTTCTTCGATGAAGAAAAAGCCTTCAATTTTAACTATGGCATGACAAATTGTGTTTACAACATGCTTGCAAGTAATTGGGATCGACAAACATCAATTCTGATACAGTCATTGGCTGTCGCACAGTGCGACTGTGCTGGGTGCCAGGATACTGCGGTAGGGAAATGAACATTCGGATGAGCTTGCAAGAAGAGGAGGACTACTCTATAATGGTGAAGTTGCCAACATCAAACCATCCCTTTGCATAGCAAGGCACACTATCGAGAAATAATTCCTTAAGACTGCCAACGTAAGGTGGTCAAGTCTCGAAGGACACAGGGTATCTAAAGATCTGTGGCCACTTCTTGACAGTAAAGGATCGAGGGAATAATAAAATTAGACAGGGAAAAATTTAGGACAATTATAGAAATCCTGATAGGACACTGTCTTCTGCTGAAACACGCGAAGAGACTCAAATTGTCAGATACTGACATTTGTAGATTTTGCAAGCGGTTGAGAACATAACACACATACTGTGTGAATGTGCGACAATATCGCGTAGTGGAAGAAAACGTTTAGGGAAATATTTTTCCGAAAACCTAGAGGAAATAGACGACATGAACTTCAAATGCCTTCTTGGTTTTTGCAAACAAATAGGATGTTTCACTAGGAAGATTGTTTAGGTTTTTTCGCTTTGAATATAAACTTATGTGGTTCCACAAGGATCGCGACGGTCCCGGACGCTACTCCAGTTTAGGTTATACTCACTGGATGCCTGAGACATACTGGTATTTTCTCAAAGACTGCATCATCAACACGTTTAAATTTTTTCAAAGCCAAATTGCACAGAAAACATGGACTCGAGGAAAATTCCTCTTCAGAAGTCCAGATAAGTCCACCATAACTCTTTCTGGGACTTTTCCAAGTACCAGATAGAAGTAGAGTTAAACCCGATCGATCGCAAATAACCTCGCACAACATGTTTACTGTGCAAGTCAAGTATGTATTCGGGAATGGCTATCCAGGTGGCGCTCACCTCATCTCCTTAAGCTCTTCTTAAGCAATGAAATGAAGGCTATAGGACAGTCCAAGGCTTTCCTGTCAATCGACTACAGACTGATTAATACTTTTCTTCTGTCACTGGGCAGATTCCCAATTCCTAGCCACTTTACGTTACAAATAGTAGGTTCTATAAGCAGGTGAACGTAACATGATTCCACCTGCTTGTAACCGAATTAGCACCTTATATTCAATAAAGAGTGAAACACAGTTCGTTGCATGTTAGTATTTTCTTTCTTCCCAGACAACCGAGAGCCATTTGTCTCGTCTGTCAACTATCAAAGCTTACTTACCTCTCAGACAAACAAACAACAACAAGACAAAAGTCCGCCACTTTTCAATAAATGATGAACTCATTTCCCTTGCTCTGGCAGAAAATGTGGTTAACCTTAGAACTCTCTCCGATTGCATCCAACAATCCACAACCACTAAACTGAACAGAGCACATATGCACATAACCTCCTGCACCATTGCTTCTCAAAAGTCCTTCAACTGATGTGAAACAAACTACAAGCCACATTCCACATCCACATAGTCTGACTGTTGTTTGAATGGTGGCTTCCATTCCACATCCTCTTCTCTGGAAGTATCTGGTTTCGTATTTAGCTAAGTACACTTAGCCTCATCCGACTTGAGCAATTCTCCTAGATATCCCATACTATTCCACTTGAATGGAATTCCAAATGGAATTCGTTCGAAAATAAAAACAAGACACACTCTGGCATAAGAAGAAATCTACATGCGAGCATGCAAAAAAGATAAACCACCTGCAAGGATGTCAGTTATGTTACACCTGGGAAGCATTTATGTGCACATACAGCTTGAAGTTTGTCATATTGTTAGCTGGGTTGACGCGATCTCTGACTGCTGACTGCACCCACCGGTCTCCTATAACAACGTCTATAGCTTTCCAGGAATTTCGAATTATTTTTTTTTTTGTTGTTTGAAGTTCTCGTATATCCTTCTTACATAAATGCGCTGGGCTTGAAGGAATACGTGAAGCTCTTACCCTTTTAACATTTCATGGGCACACCATGTGCGTGTGTGTCATCTTGAAAATGGGATTCTTGGGAATAGTGAAACTAGGACATGTCCTCATAGACGTATAGAAGTAGCACAGCATACGAGTACAACTGGTGTCCTGAAATGGAATATATTCCCACAGTGGATAAGGAAATTTAATAATAATAAAAAAAAAAACGCAACTGACGATGAGAAAGAGGACTCTGGAGTAGTTGGAACGAAATGGAGATCAGCTTTAGTTTTCGTACAGATGATTGCTGTTGTTATGTATCCAGTATCCACATGGATGTCGTTCTGCATATGCATATACATTTATACATATCCTTGTATCTATCCAGACTCCTCATAAGCTCAACGTTATGTTGTAGGGCTATCGAGTGCTAGGGACATCGTTAGAGTAGGAGGCTAGAGATGAAATGTCAAAGACCATATTCATTTCAACCCCATTACGTATTCCGGCAGTTATTACGGCAAAAGCTTCTCTCTTGCTCCGGATATATTTTCGGATATTTTTTTTTTTTTTGTTTTTTGTCGACTATTTTGTATTTTCCTCCTCCCTCCAACTCTTTAACTAGCGTGGGGTTGTCCCTTTTTATATTTGAATTAATGCTAGGAAATGAAAATTCTCATATCGTAAAGGATTTCGGTTTTATGAGCTGGTTGGGATGCTTGTTTTTTTGCTTTTCACAGTATTCCATGTTTGGCGTTAGCTTTTCATTATCCTGATGGGCTTGGGTTACAAATGTAAATAAAGTTCCCTTAGAGGATCCTAGTAGTGCATTCGGGGGGATGAATTAAATGATGCATTGTCGGGATATGTTTGTTATTTTCTGCATGCTTGACGAATGCATTTTCGGGAGACTGATTTCGAAATCTACATTTCTGATTGTTAGTGCATGGAGCAGAAATAACAGAGAGAACAGAGATTAACTAATTTTTTTTAATAGCTGCTGCATACATAGGACGGATAACGGAATTCAATTGTCAAGGTCAAAGTAATTGGAAAACGGGTGCTTCTATAGGGAAGCAATCTTTAACCAATCTTGACGTCAACTGTAGCAAGCTAGAAGTACCGTGGACTGTGATGTGGTTACGGAGGATTAAATCAAATTTAAAGTTTAGTGTCGGCAACCCACCAAAATCGCAATTCTTATTCATCATCGTGGTTCATAGACTCCCCCAGGACTTAAGTGAAGTTGAGAGACGGTGATCACTAGCTTTGAAGGCAGAGACCGGCCCCTCCACGAGAACTCCGTGTACAATTTTACACTTATTCTACAAACTCCTTGACTAGGACGAATGTATTTACATGCAACGTTAGCGTGTATCGTTTTTCAACCTTGATCAGATTCTTGTCTGCGATCGCAGGACTAATATGAAAGAGCTTCTGAGCATTGCCGACATTTTTGTCGCTTTTCCATCGCATCATGGTGTCAGTGGCGTAATACAAAGATACCATCCCAACTCTTCACTAAAGTAGAGACTCATGTTATTGTGAGAGACGTTCAATGGCTGGTTCAAACTAGTCTGATACTTTCTTAAACCCACCTCTGACAGCACGGCTTTCAATTCACCCTCGAACAGCTTAAGCATTACTTTATGCTAGAGTCTCCGTTTGGATTTTATAAACCCCGAAACAGCAACGAGGAAGCTCGTATCTTAGTCTGAAACCCACCCATCGCAAGCACCCCGAGTGGAACCGTGGTCTTCGTTCCGATGTTCTGCTGGCAACCCGGAATAGTTAGAGATATTTACAGCCAACGGAGGTTAGTTTCGTATGAACCAAATCTATGGACGGGCCAGTCCACCACCACTACTCGATAAGATGACCTGCACAGGAGTCAACAGTCAGTAAAAGAAGATAAGCCTCAGTAAGTGTAGTCTTTTAATTGTGGGCCCTGAAGCCTCAGTTAATTACCGGATTTCATACTTTTCCAATGGATATATACTCGACTTCGTATCAAACCAAGCTTCGGTATTAGTGCATCAACGAAACTCCCTTTTGAATTCTACGAAAGCGTCCAAACAGCCGAGACGTACCGTTATTCGGAGTCCAATTCAAGCGTCATAATAAACTTGAATGACTTCCCCACCAAGCATTCCAAAGTCTCATAGATCTTAGCCACCTTCCTCAGTAGTAAGCTCCACGTCTCGCTAAAAACATCCATTCGGTGCTAGAAAACACCAGCTCCTTTGAAATTTTTGACGCGGCATGTTGCTGATAAAGAAGCTGACATCTAGGGATAACATCCAAATAATTGGAAGTCTCAGTGGTGGATAAACTGCGCTAAAAAAGAGGTCATCTTATCTGTCGCAGATAGCATGACTGATAAACTGACAAGGAATCCCAAGTGGTTTTAGAAACGAGAAATAAAGAAATCCGAATATAGGTCGTGGCGTAGATATGAATCACCAGCACAGGCGAGTTATCGGGCTTCGGTGGCCTAAATACCATAAATTTCGAACACGGGAATGGAACTTGGATTAAATCTGATTTCTCCGCATATAAACAGTAACTCCATAGTCAAACTTCAGTTAGCCCCACTAAACGTTCTTGGAGGAAATCTACAGATGAACTTAAACAAGATTTATGAATGTCCATATACTCCGAAAAGATCCCATACCAATCAGTCTACCGTCTGACGACTCATTAGGAAATTATCGGCTTACCAACTATGAGGAGGAGGGCTGTGGTTTGGAAGGTAGCACATAGCACATATTCTCCAGTAAGCTCAAGACATATTCCCTTGGCTATGTCGTAAGAGTAAATCCGGCTTAAACGGATTTTTTACAAAAAAAAATCAAGATACCCCGCATCATCTCATCCAAGAAAAGTTGTACCAATCTGAGGTTTTTGAGGAAACATAAGTAGTTCGATCACTCTAAAGGAAGCATCGCAGGATGCTGTACGTATAATCTCAGTTGTTAAGCAAAAGCGTAGTGCTGCTTTCTCGAGCTAGTAGAGGTCTACAGTCTTTGTTTCTTAAGGAAAGAAGGAAAGTCACTAACCTTTAAGAGATGGTGGAAAGTAACTGTGCCATAATGCTAGAGATTCAACAGTTATGCCTACACCGGAATCCCCAACCGAAGACGCCTACCTGATCAATAAGCGGCTCCATTTCGACATGGTTTCCGAACAAGAACTCAGTTATAATAGCTTGGAAGTTGTAAGAGAGGGGCACTTTTGTTGTATAAAAGAGGACTTTGCTATTCAAATGCATTCTTAGCTCAAAAGAGTAGAAATTGGCAAGGGTTTTATTGTCAGTGCTGTTGTTGTCTAAATTAATAGCGGAACCACGTCCTTAACTACCTCAAAATTATATTATATATATCGATAGTGATATTCTATTGGAGACTTGGCTTTTGGGTTTCCTTTATTGATTGAAAGCATACACTTGGTTTTGCTCTCTTTGACTGTCACAATACTCGCGAAACCGCCAATCACCTCACGCTCTTTTCTTGCGATTATGTCAATATCATCGGCGTATGCAGGTAAGCGAAAACTGCGGACTTTTGAAAGACTGTGCCTCTTGTATTTGCGCATGAGTTTTGCAATATTCTTTTACGAATGATGTTGAAAAAATCGCATGACAGCGCATCGCCTTGTCTAAATCCTTTCTGGACATCAAAGGTCTCGGTGAGATCTTTACCGACCTTGATGGAGCAGCGTGCATTCTCCATCGTCATCCTGCACAGACGGACGAGTTTGGCAGGGATGCCAAAACTAGACATTGCTCTATACAGCTCGTCTCTATAGATGCTGTCATACGCGGCCTTAAAGTCGATGAATAGGTGGTGGGTATCGATCTGAAGCTCATGGTACTTCTCCAAGATCTGCCGTAGTGTGAATATCTGGTCGATGGTGGAATTTCCTGGCCTGAAGCCACACTGATATGGACCTATCAGGTTGTTGACGAACGGCTTCAGGCGTTCACACAATACGGCAGATAAGATCTTGTATGCGATGTTAAGGAGACTCTTGCCTCTGTGGTTGGCGCAGTTCAGAGGGTCTCCTTTCTTGAGAATCCGGCAAACAATGCTGAGGTTCCATTCATCGGGCATACTTTCGTCCGACAATATTTTACAGATGAGTTGGTGTATGCTCCTTACCAAGTCATCGCCTGCCGCTTTGAAGAGCTCGGCAGTCAGGCCACCGCTCCAGCAGCTTTGTTGGACTTAAACTTCGATATGGCTATCTTCACTTCATCCAGGTCGGGTGGACGGAATTGTTGGTCATCATCGTCCAGGTTGAAAGCTTGATTCTGCCTGACAGCGGTATTTGGTCCGTCATCGCCGTTATATAGTCTGCAGAAATGATCTTTCCAAATCCTCAGCATCGACTGCGATTCTACTACGATGTTCCCTTGTTCATCTCTACAGGCTTCGGTTCGGGGTTTGTTTCCGCGGCATGTTATTTTTACCTTTTGGTAAAACTTCCGAACCTCATTCCTGGAGTAGCATCTCTCAATTTCCTCGATCGCGCGCTTCTCATGCTCTTTCTTCTTCCTCCTGAGAAACCGGTGCTCGTCTCTCCTATTCGGCTCATAGAGCTCATGAGCAGCTCTGGTCTTTCTAAGCAGCGCCGCGTTATATGCATCTTGCTTAGCTGCATGTGCTTGCCGGCATTCATCATCGAACCAGGGGTTTCGTTGTGGTGGACGAGTGAAACCCAGCACATCAGAAGCGGCATCTCTGATGGCGTTTTGGCTTTCCAATGGTCTTCGATGCTTGATGCTGGCGGCATTGGACCTCTTAAGACCTGGCGATCTCTTGCGATTGTAGCCGTCTGACGTCGAATTTTCTCACAGCATTAATTTGTCTTGGCGTAGTTTGGGATATCCGCAACCGTACCTTGGCTACAACAAGGTAATGGTCCGAGTCGATGTTGGCTCCTCGGAACGTACCGGCATCCATAATGCTGGAGGAGTGTCTTGCGTCGATCGCAATGTGATCAATCTGGTTGACTGTTGATTGATCAGGAGTTCTCCAAGTCCCCTTGTGTATGTCGAGATGTGGGAACCGCGTGCTAGGCACGACAATGTTTCGCCCCGCCGCAAAGTCGATTAGCCTGAATCCGTTATCGGAGGTGGTGTTCTGCAGGCTATATTTTCCGATCGTTCCACCAAAGATACCCTCTCTTCCTAGCTTTGCATTAAAATCACCGAGGACAATTTTAATGTCATAGCTAGGACATTGCTCGTAGGTCTTGTTGAGGAGCTCGTAGACGGCATCCTTGGTGTCGTCATCTTTCTCCTCTGTGAGGGCATGCGTGCATATAAGGCTTATGTTGGCGAATTTAGCCTTGATGCGGATTGCTACGAGGGGCTCGCTCACATGCCGAAAGCTGAGGATTTCTTATCTTAGTCTGCCTCCGACAACAAATCCGCATCCAAATAAGCGCTGCTTTTGCCGTCGATAGCAATTGCCGTAGTAGATGTCGCAGTTTTTCACCTTCTTTTTGTCCGGCCCATCCCATCGCATTTCTTGGATGGCGGTTATGTCTGCTTTGCAACAGTCTAGGGCCTCCGCTAGTTGCTCGGCTGCACGTGGTCTATGAAGGGATCTAACATTCCACGTGCATATCCGAAGCTCATTGTCCTTAAATCGTGGGTTATCAACAGTAGATCCGTCCATATCCGAGGCTTGTTGATGCTTCGTAACTTAGTTTTTTTTTAAATGGCCGGGCAGTTACCCCAGCGGCACAACCTCCAACCTGGAGGACTAGTTCCATTTTGAGTGCCCCTAGGACGAGGGGTCGGTTACACCGAAGCCAGTAACCCGTTCCGGGATGTGAGCGCTGCCGTTGGCCCTTATAGGGCTCGTCCGCCACCATCTCTTTTCCAAGACCCTGACTAAGTCCTGGAAATCCTTTCCGGCCTGAGCTCCAAATATGTCGGAGTAGCCCGGATAAGGATAAGTTGCACGTACAGGGCTCTTATTTTGTGGGGACTACGAGCACTACGCGTATTTTACTGAATCGATTACTTGTCTTTCTTTCGAAAGCTCAGAAATGTTCCTTATTTGAGCGCTAAACTTCGAAAAAGTGGCAATCTAGATGGAATGAAATCCTAACCAACCCGTACAGAGATACTAGCTTCTTTAGGATTCATTCCATTTTTCCATACTTACTTCTATGTTGTATGTGCTCTGTTTTGTCACTCTTTTGTTTTCGGCAGCGATTTCCTCTGGGAATATTGAAAACAACATTTCTTTCCTAATTGTTAAGTCTTTATTGAATTATTGTTTACAATATTTGTATCTGGTTTCGTCTACTACAATCATTATGAGAAAAAAAAAACAAAGATTATCTCATCGTTTTCCTTAAATTAAATTTTTTTTTAACACTTTATGTACCTAAGTGTATCTAGTTTTAATCCTTTTTTTTTCTGGAAAAAAGAGTTTTCTAAATTCTAGTATGTACAATAGAAAGCAAAGAAAAAAAATAAAAATGGGGAAAATGTTTATGTATATATAGTTTTTGTTTATTTCTTTTTTGTTTAAATTCATTCTAAAAAGATCAAAATATTTAGTTTAATCTCTATCTCTACAATGTTATCTCTAAGATTGGGCTTAAACTTGTATTTATATATATTTTCTTGTTTATTTTAAAACTCTTTTGGCATTTCTAGAGATTGTTTCTGGTTGTCTTTTCTTTTACTACTTTTATCATTATGATTTTTTTTTATTTAATGGTTCATTGAAAAAATAGTTGTTTTTTGTTTTTAGGTTATACATTGTGCAAATGTTTTTTTTTTTTTTTTGTGTAATTTGTATCTTATTTACAATGAAGTTTTTTTTTTATTATATCATGGTAAAATGTGTTAATGTGATTCCTAAACTATTTGGGTATTTTTAATTTTTGTGTGTTTTGTATGAAAATAATTAAAAATAAAATGTCTTGTGTTCTGTATGTTTTTCTTGTCCTCTTACAACGTAAAAATTATATATCTAAGGTACTGTAAATAACTTTTCCAAAAATTGTTGCCAGAACTTTAATAAGAGGCAGGAAAACACTGAATAGATTTTAGAGCAGCTAGTGTTCTTAGTCCATTGCAGATCTGGTTGTCAAAATGGGAAAATGTCACTTTCATCTTAGCTTAGGTTCAGCCCTTGACGGTGTGTATTCGCTTGGCAGTGAACTGGAAAGTATCTTGTGAACCGTCATTGTCCGACCATCGAATCATAGTATTCGACCTATACGGTTCAAGTATCATGAGAAATCCAGTACGGAATCCCAGGAAAAGCAACTGGGAAACATATCAGAAAGCTCGAGAAAATAATCTAGGGCGACTTGAAACAAGAAAACTTCCAGCTCACTTTCTGGATCTAGAAAACGCAGTGGAAGACGTCACTCACGCCATCACGATATGCCGTGGTGCCGTTTTGACCATACTTTGTCAAAACTAAGATCTGAAGTGCGCAACCTGTTTAACACGGCAAAACGCAATGGAGAAATAATCTCGAAAAGAATTACAGAAACTGTAACATAGCAATAATGTCAGATAATCAAGCAGCTATCAAAGCACTGGACTCCTTTGTCATTAAATCCAAACTTGTATGGGAATGCCTACAAAGTCCCAAAAAATTAGGCAAGAAAAACAGAGTATTTGTTTGCTGGATATCAGGCCATGTGGGCATCGCTGGTAATGAGGCGGCGGACTCTCTAGCGAGAAAAGGAACCCTTCATAGGACCTGAACCATTCTGCGGGATAGGGGAACACACCCTACGTGAAGAATTCAGGAAATCGGAAAAGGAGAAAAGGGCTAGAACCTTTCGGGATCTCCAAAGTCTGACACAAGCCAATAGACTCTTAGGAGATTACAATCTCAAAAGATTTAAAGCATGTATCAGTCTTAGCAAATTTAAGGCAAGGATTTACCAACCACGGATCCACTATTCATTCTCAGATTCATAAAAGAAACTGGTCTGGGTGACGTGCTCTGAGTAGTCCTTGCTAAGGCCAAAGCCAGAGCATAAACACTCCAGCATAATTCCTGGTGAATTAAGCTGTTTGAGGGCTCTGGAAGAGGGCGCAAACCTCTCCAAGGTATAAGAAGGGGGCAAAATAGACCACAAGGTCGCAGTGCACTACACCCCAAATATTATCATTATTATTATTATTATGTCCCCGACGAACCTCTTGAACACACGTGAGAGCTATGTAAGCTACCGCTCTTGTCGTCCATTAGCTATTTTAATTGGATTTACTGAAACGATATGAAGTCCGACTTTACGAAGTGCAGTGTTGGAACAGACCACTAGATAGTAGTTGCCAAATAACGAGCTCGAATATCAAAGGAAGTATAGTTGCAGGGATACTGCGAGCTTTATCACCCAGCGGCTCCTAGAAAGGCAATAGATTTTGCCGATGGCTTCTTCCACAACTTTTCTCGTAAAGAGAATTTAATTAAATCAAGTGAGGCGAACCACCAAATATGCCACTTCTAGTGCAGTGTGTTTAACAAGCGACCACAAACAAGAATCCCATGGTGCTGCTGACAAGCACGAGTAGAGCAGAAAAATCGCAGAGAGATCGATGGATCCTACTGTAGTGAAGTTTGAAAAATCTACGAAAAAGTACAAAAGACGTATCAGGCCTTTTAAACCGAACAAAAGAACATAGTACTCGTAGTTGAGCCGACTGGAATTCAGGTATCAGAAAGGAAACGTCATTCAATCTGGACGAAAGCCGGGAAAGTGTTTGTCCACCTAATCAAAACGAAGTGAAGGTACCTCATTAAAGCTGGAGAAAGTGTTCTGATACATCGGCTCGTACTATTTGATAAGTGGAATGCATTGCTCGATGAATGTTGTAGAGAAGGAGGAGATCCCTGAACTGTGCCAACTATAGAGGCATTGCTGCCATATGCAATGTAAACATTTTAAGCCGATCGTCAACAATCTAACACGTCCATATCAGTGCAACGTTGTGGGTGCACCATCTCAAAAATCTTCTCTCTGCGTTTGATTCTAGAAATGACCCGAAAATACCAAATCGATATCCAGTTCCTCTTCATCGATGTTAAGGTTTCTCAGAGACGGAGCTATACAGAGTCAAGTCCGGTCTTTACATGTCTGCCAATCATGTTCCACTATGAAGAATGTCTCTGGAAAAGTTGGACAACCATTTCAGATAAATAGGCACGATGTCCTGTTTGAAAGTGTTGTTCTCACAAGCCAACATTAAGGACAATATTTCGAAAGCCTGTTCAACCTTTTGTATACAATCGGGATGGTTGTGGGGCTTAAGTGAGCCTCGAAACAATAAGAGCGAATATCGGGTTTTCCAACAGGGACTTGACAATTTTGATTTGTGAACGCACTCTTTCAATAATCAACAAACTGTCACTGTCAATTTATTCAGTAAACTCAACATGAAAACATCGCGGTAAAGTACACGAACGAGCAACGTCTGAGAATTATAAAAATTTTCCACCGAAATTCAGGGTCGGTGACTGCAACTTTAAGAGCGTTAACTCCAATTTTCGGTCGTAATTCTCGCCCTAGGCAATAACAAGTTTAGTGCAAAAATTTGAGTCTACATATTCGTTGTGTGATGTTGCCATGTCAGTGAGACAACGGGTTGGTCGAAGTGTCGAAAATATCGCTGCCGTTCAGGCGTCCGTAGCAAACGATCCAAATCAGTCAATTCCACGGCGTTCTCAAGAATTGGGCATCGCTCAGACCACATTATGGCGTATTTTGCGTAAGGCTCTTGGTTTACACCCATACAAGATCAAGCTGACTCAAGAATTGAAGCCGATGGACCATTTAAAGCGACGTACGTTTTCCGATTGGGTTCTGGAGAAGATGCGCCAAGATGGTGAATTTTATCGCAAAATCATCTTCAGTAACGAAGCTCATTTTTGGCTCAATTTTCTGTGGGACTACGTTAAGTCATTGGGTTATGGCAACAAGCCAACGACGTTGTAAGAGCGCAGAGCCAACATTGAACATGAAATAGCGGCCGTTTCGGCCGATAAGTGTGGTAGAGCCGTAGAAAATTGGGTCCAACGAATCGACCGCTGCAATCGTGCCGGCAGTGGCCATATGAACGAAGTCGAGTTCCATTCATAAATGTGTTAATTGTACTTCAAGTCGATAATAAAGTTTTTGCAATATCTCAAATGGTTTGCGTTTAATTCAAAAAAAAGTTGTCAAGTCCTTATTGGAAAACCCTTTATATGTCGTTTCCCAAAAGGGGCCTTTGGCAAAATTTAACTGTCGCCAACAAAAATTTTGAGATGCTACGGAAATGTATCTTTCGAGGCTCTGCAGTGGACTCCAGTATTGACTTAAGCGCGGATATTAGAGCAAGAATAGCGCTGTTTTTATGGCATAAGCTGGTCCTATCTCTAATAACGAAGAAACATCTTTTCATGATCCTTATCATCCCTGTCCTATTGGACACGCTTTTGCCTAAAGAATTTTTTATTCAAACACAATATGACAACGCTGTGTAGGCTGAGCTTTCCTGAGATTTTGCGCACACTTCGAAGTGGATCTTAGCAAACTTCGTGTGTGCAACTGGAGGCAGGTAGCTAGACTCTGTAAAATGGCATAAAAGCTATAAAAAGTTAAGTGTGAAGGTTGAGCTAAGCGCATTAGGCAGATTCTGTGTTACAATATTTGAGACTTGAAATCTCCGCCAATATTTTGTCAAAACATTGAGAATATTTAAAGCTTTAAGTGCTATCGTCCTCCTTTCACATTATGTATGAGCAATGTTCATGTCGACCATAAACTGTGATGAGTGATTGGGGAGTAGATTTGTTTTGTTGCTGCAATTCCGAATTAGATACAAAGTCTTGGACTTGTTGAAGACGACAATTCTGAGAAAAATCCATTAAGCGCGCTTTAAAGCAGAGCCTGGTACTCTCGTTACTGTCTCGCTAGAAAAAAGTTTTGCAGATCGCCTTTCCATGGTGGAACGCAGATTTGTATCTACGTAGTGGATAGAAATCCCGAAAGCTGATTAACGCAGACCTTTAAATTATCTTAAAATATGCGCCCAGGATCGTTACGGATTGAAGCAAAAAAGATCGAAAGATCGAGACACTCGATGAGGCCATCAGTCAGTAGACCTGACGGCTTTTACACTACGTCCAAAGCAAAACAGAGATATACGGCGTATCCTGGTATGGTATCGGTATTTTGTCACTGTCACCGGTTGTGGTGTCAGATTTGGCCATCAAATAGGCCACTGCTTTCGTTGACGACTTCAAATCACCTGGTGCCGATGGCATATGTCTACAAACATATGTATGTCTCCTACAAAAAGGAATAGACCAGCTACTGGGAATCGGGAGAGTAACGTTTATATCGAAAACCGAGAAGATTACAACCCGCCCGCCAGGAACTCAGACCTATGACTCTGGCTTTCCTCATGTTGAACAGCATTGGAGGAACGGTCGAGCTCTGCTAATATATGCTTCGTTCAACACACTGATGAATATAATTGAAGGAGAACTCGATATTAAGAAAGTCTTTGGCAACATATAGTTTTGACAACATCACGAACACGGATCACTAGTTTTGAGAATGAGGGTAATGTGGCCGATGACTGGGGCCATTATGATAAGTCAGAGTTAAACAGAGGTTGCTTGCAAGTGGTGGTGTATGCTTGTCAACTCACTATTTTATGTCTCTAACGTCTTAGCTCAGACACATGCAGATGAAGCAACTGTACGGTAAGTTGGATCTCGCTTGTCGACTTTCTGCTTGGGCTACGTCAACCGTAGACGTGATTAACGTTTGGAGCAGTAGAAACTGGCTTTTAAGCAATCCTCTATGAATTGAGTTTATTCTATTAAGGAAAAGGAGAAAGCGGACTGATCGGAATCAACTATGGCCTAAAAGACATCAATATCCCTCTTCCAACGCAGTACAATGCTCGGAGCAAACATGTTACGTCGAAAGCCTTTAAGACGCCGTCGGATTTCCGATTAAAAAGGTTTTCGGCTAGGCATAAGATTTTTTATTGTGTACTCGGTTTGCCAGTCTCTGTTTTTGTCGCTTTGATGGGTCTTTGTCTTGATATTCGTGTCATGAGCTGTATTCTCAAATTCATCGTCATCTTCGTTGTTCTAAGGGATATGGTATTTGGTGCAACATTCACTGGTCACCAAACGCGAACACTGTATTTTTGATGAAATGACAAGAACTCTCGCTGCTGCAAAAATTCCTAATCGACTTTTTCAGCATGAAAATGGACATATTAGGGCCTACACTGATGATTTCAAAATCTAATCTAGTATCTCACTTCCGAGAGATTTTGAATGACAAATAAGCAGCTAAACTGCGCTTAAGGTGTGTGCTGGGCTTGAATGACGCTACACCTCGGAGCACAATCTTTGTTTGTGTCTGGCTTTTGGCTTATTTCAGTTTTCTGGACTCAGTGCCTGATCGGATAGGAGCATGTATCATACATAAAATAGGAAACATTGCAGTTTTTTTGAAAAAATTGTGCTATTGCCTGCAGATGTTAAACAATAAATTTTCTGTTTTTCAGTGTTTACTCTAAGAATCGAACGCAGATCCCTGGCGAAGTATTTTACGAAGTTTATTACTGTCCAAACCCAACCGGTCGGCCAACCAGGAACGTCTTCGTTAACTCGAGGCACGTGTGCAATGTACGTTATGGTGGAATTTTTCGATGAGGGCATCCTTAATCAAGAAATCGTGGGAGATTCTCAAGCACAAGGTTCGGTATCAATATTTTCTTAACAGTGGGCTACTTAACCAACAAATGAAACTGCTCCCTTGTCAGAGAACAAAACCGATATGCTGCTCAGAATAGCCAATAAAAGTCGCAAAAAGTGTGCTTGCTTGACGAAGCAGAGAATTTGAATTAAAAAAAAAACTCTCAACCGAAATGTGAATGACATATGCACCTAAATCAACGTTTGAGTAGATCCTCAAGGTAGGTGGATACATGAGGCATTCAAATCAGCTGAAAATATTTTTAAGGAGAATGTAAACGGCCAAAAGGAAGTATGCCTATCACGTTTTTCCCTCGGTGTCCCTAAAAAAGTTTCTAAAGATTCTCTCAAGGCAACCCTGCCAAGGCTATGTTAAAGACTTGAGCTACATCCCAATATATGACGACTATTTCCTGTTACAAGTTCTCTAAAAGTTGCACTCCTACTCTACCTGATTCTTTCACAATTCGATTCCGCCTTGCGATGCTCAAAGATTTGAATGTTCGGGAAGAGATTTTTCAAAATGTTTCTTTCGCAACGATACCCCCTTGAGGTATCTCTCGCCAGATTGAAGTACCGTAGATAGTAATTAGTCATAAACCATGGTATCGTCTACACAAAATGAAATCAATCAAATCTTTGGTAAAGTACAAAGAACTCAATTCGAGAGTACCCTGGCAACCAGTTTAACTATCTTTTTGTCTATTCATTTCCAAATTGGGTACCTAATCAACTTTCAACTGATTTCGGATTTATTCATCCTTTTAGAAATGCAAAACTCAGCAACTATAGTACTACTCCTTAAGGTGTCCTTTAATCTGAAATCTAGTTTTGTCCTAGTGTTGCCGCCCTGTGAATCAATACCAGTTCAGATACAATCATTGAGTATCGTCTATTCAACCAGTGTGGTGCGATGAGTTGTCGGTTTTCGAGTTCTAGTTTTTTTTTTTTTTTTATCTGTTTATCTGTGAAATTTATTTCCTCCCCTTATCTAAGATGCCTTCACCTTTCATTGGGGGAAGAGTGTGATTTAGTGCGTTTCAGGGTGAGGTTTACCATTTCGAATTTTATTGACTATTTTCCTGATTACGAAATGTTGATGTCGTCTAAATAGTGAACCCCCCCGCCAATCCGCAACCCCATCCAGTTCTGGTATTATTCGAAAGATGCAATCTATGGGCTTTTCTATCATCATTTCATAGTCAGGAGGGTTTTTGGTGGCTAAATACGAGAAGTGTGAGGTATTACAAATGCATTTCCGTTTGAGAGGACGACATAACCAAAAATTGTGTGTGGACAGATTAATAAAACGAACATGGATTGGAGGAGTTTGTGTTTGTATCTGTATGTTGTGGCAGTGTGATTTGGGTTTGCGGGTGAGTATTAGAAGGGGTGTGTGTGTGTGTTTTCTATTCCATTTAGTACCCAATTACCACAATGTCCTTTGTGTGGGGGAGTATAAGAGTACTATTTCCCATCTCAATTGAATGGGACATATTTTTTTGCAAATACCGTTTGTCACCAAATTTCAAATTTACTTCTCTCCCTTCCGGTAATATTCGCATCATGGTATTCATCGATGATCCTTCTTCTTTGTTGGTGTTGTTGTTCACCAGCCACTAGAGATACTACTGATGGGTGGGTAGTAGTAGTAGTTGGAGGTGATTGAGAAGTTGAAGGAGGCATTGTGTTGGAGGAGGCGGTGGTGATGTTGGTGGATGTAAGTGGAACAACCTTTGTTGAAAGTGGTGATGACTGTATCCTTGATGGTGCACTCAATAGTTCCATTGGAAAGAAATCACTGGCTAGCACTGATTGTGGTCCTCCATGATTCATCTCAGAATAGAAGTCATTTTCGACATTGTCATCGGGCGGGGGTTTCGCCGATGACAGGGACATCTGATGGTTATGTTTGATTCGCCTACCATTCAATTGAAAGATCCTATAATTGGAAGTGGAAGTGGAAGTAGAAGTACCGTTGCTGTTACTGGTGCTGTTGTTGGTGGATGCTATGTTGGTTCTGATGCTGCTACTACTCCTGTTTATGTCACATCCTAATGAGCATTTCTCGCTTTGGACTTCATAGTTTGAACCGGTCATAACTTTCGACGACGATGATGATGGTGATTGGGAGGGTACCGACGACGGTAAGAGTGGTGGTGGTTTCCCATGAATACGCAGCAAATGATGTGGTGAATTATAGGAGGATGACGATGTCGGTTGCATTCGATCGCCAACATTGCAATTGGAGGAGCATTGATTATGATTATTTCCATTAGGACATCGACCAGTGTCCAGAGTGCAGGAAGAGGTCGATGTCGATATGGAGTTAGAGAAGAAGGACGATACTGGTGATTCTTGGTTAAGATGATGCTGATGCTGATGCTGATGATGTTGTTGGAGATGATGATATTGATGTGAGTGACGTTGAAGGTCCTGGAAATTGTGGTCTTGCCTCTGGTATTGATGATGATGATGCATTTGATGAGGTCTATAGTGGCGATGACCAATATAATTTAGCGGTTTCTGCCGGTAGCGATAGATTTGGACCAGCCCAACAGCAAACACCATAAAGAATGTCACTCCGATTACGACAACCAGTCCTGGATGTCGTGTTGCCTTACGAATATCTAACCAACGTTCAGATTTTATTGTGTGCTGTTCCTGAATTGATGAAGCCGCCTCAGCGGGCTTACTTTGTAAAGAACCTATGCTGCTGGTGGAAGTAGGATTTCTATCATCTGAGCGATATATTGTTTGTCCTTCCGTAGCCGATTGCATGGGCGACGAATGTAAAGAATTGTTTGGAATGACAAGTTCATGCACATTTTGTAAACCGTTGTCATTTTTCATCAGCGCCATATTCACTCGACTATGATGGGTAGCAGTTGGTAAGGACATTCCACTGATGCTGCCAGATTCAGTGGTGGTCATCGGTTGGTGTTGTCCTTCGGTTTTGTCAATCTCTTTGAAGATCTCTAAATCCATTCCATGACGGGGTATCTCGGCTCCATCTAATGGAGTGTTTAAACTATGTGAACTATGTGAACTATGTGAACTGAGTGAACTGTTTGAACTATGAGGTTGTTGCGCTATTCCCGATTTGGTTGTTGCTCCTAAATTGCTGGCAAATTGTTTATCCTGGTTGGGATGTGATGATGCTCGTTCCTTCGAAATTTGTCTGTCGTCGTCTTTTTGATCCTTATCCCTTGTCATTGTGTGGGGAGTGGTGTTGGTTTGTTTGAATTTCTGCTGAGTCGTAGTTGTGACGGAGCCCTTCTTATCGGACACAAGTCCTTTTGGGAGTTTTTGTTGCTGGTGAAGGAGGGTTTTTTTTGAAAAGAATTTATTTTGTTGCTGAGTTTGTTGAATATCGTGATAATGATTCTCCTGACCTAATGGACCGTTGGTCATTTTCTTCTTCGCACCCTTGATGATGGCATTTTGATCTGATCCTGGCTGCTGTTGTTGTTGATGCTGGTTTTGGTTTTGGTTATGGTATTGTCGTGAATATGTGTCCACTAGCATTTCCAATTTATGTTCCTTTGATGTGGTAATTGTTGTACTGGTATTGCTGCTTCTGCTATTGCTATGGTTGGCTTTGCCATCCTGGCGTGGCGCCAAAAGCAGTAAATTCTCGTTTGAGGTCGACGTAGTTGTAGTTGTCGTAGTTTGTGTTGCTGTCGTTTCCTTTATAGATGCTGCTGTTGGTATGGGCCATCCTGGGGGAATGAGCATAACATGTCCTTTATGCATTAGCAATGGTGTACCAATTAAATGTCTATCTTTCGTGTGTAGTATTTCTTGTATCTTGTTATGCTTTTGCTGCCGTTGTAGCTGGTATTCTGTAGGAACTCCATTTGATCCTTTTTCCCCCAATTTCTGGCTGATAGTCATCGTTGTTGCCTGCACATCTTTGGCTCCATTACTATAGCGTTCAACATTGTCGTCCTGTTCGTGTTGTTGTTGTTGTTTCAGTTTGACTGTCATTGTTGGTAAATTTGATTTGGCGGCAGTAGATGCTATGGAAATTTCTCCATTAGGGCCATGTCCTATTTTCGTAGCTTTATCTGATTGTGCCTCTAACCCTTTTTGACTTTTGCCAGTGTTTTCTTGGCTCAATAAACTAACAGGCGTTGTAGGGGAAGACTGATGATGGAGAGGCGATAGAAAGGGATCGGGACGCCTAGAACTAAAAGGAATACCAGGACTAGGAGTTGTATTATCAAAAGCAAGAGGAGATGTAGGTTTAGTAGTACCAGCACTCGTCTCGACATAATTGCTGTCGGATTTTATCTTTGTTGGGAGGAGAATAGATGAAACTGACATAGGGGTAGTATTTCCTGGCAATTGTTTTTGTTGTTGTAGTTGCTGTGGTAATGGTGAGATTTTGTAAGTCGAATTAGTTTCTATCTGCCAGAGAGCAGCATCAATTGCTGTTGTTTCAGTTGGTATGGATATTTCCGGTTGTGCAGCTGTCGTTGTTGGCACTGTCTCTGGGTCGACGTTCGTTCGTTTGGGTTCATCTTGATTGGCATCGGCTGTTGGGCTTATGGTTGTACTTGTAAATATTTTTCGGGTCAACGTTATTTCAGTGGTGGGCGCAGTTGGGGGATTCATGTATTTCGTTTCCTCATTACTTTTCCTTTCCTGAATAAGCACACCGACTGATGGTGTAGTCTTGGTTACTATATTCCCTACTCCATTTACTTCTACGCAATTTGGTTTGTTTGGGCTTTCTCCTTCCGTTCCATTTGATCCGACATCACCCAGACATTTGGCACAAGCTTTCGCATCACCCCCACACTGGAATCTCTCAAAGTAATTATGCATTCGGATGTAATGCGATTTGATATTAATTCGTTCGACAATACGGCGATCGTTGCGACAAGGACTTGCCCACTCGGCAATGCCAAGGAGGTCGGCGCATTTAATTGGATTATCCTCGAGGTAGAGGTCTCGCAGGTGGGGTGATGTCTTGACAATAGCTTGATGTAGATTGTTAATGCCTGACGATTGCAGATTAAGTGTTAGTAATTTTGGTAATGGCAAATCGGGAAGGTACAGCAATTTATTAGCCGATAAATCGAGTGTTTTGAGATTGTTGAGTCCTTGGAAGGATTGCGGTTGAATGTCCATGATTTGATTGTCATGCAGGAAGAGGTGTTCAAGGCTTGTTGGAAGACTAATTGGTATACGCTTGAGGTTATTGTGGTCTAGGAAGAGTGTTTCGAGGATTTCCAAACGACCGAGGGCATCCTCTTCGATTTCATCGACATGACTGTTGGAGAGGTCGAGATATTGGAGCAATGGATAGCTGTCTAGGTCACCACAATTGATTATCTGAAATGAGAGTAACGAAAGGAGTTTACTAGAAGGTGCTTATTGAATTTAAAAAATCGGAAATAGATGATTGTTGGGAGCAAGTCCACAAATATACATGTGCAAACATATCTCAAATCATCACAAGTGATTTTGAATAATTTATATCATTATGTGTCCAAGGGTTCAAGGAAGATATTTATACGTAAGTGCCTGGCCACACAAGCGTGGGATTGAAAGACATGCCATTGAACGAAGTGGCTATACACAAAAAAAGGCGTCATTGGAATGAAAGAATTTTTGACAGATAGAGAAACAGTGAAATCTGAAACGAACTACTAGGTGGAGTGAAAAGTAACCTCCTTGACCGCCAGAATGCGCTGCTACTGCAAAAAAGGTTATGGTGCCTTGAAGTCCATTCATATTAAGGCAGACATGCCAAATTTCAGTGCGATACTGTCTTTAGTTTTGTTTTGACAGCTGATTGATGTTGACGTGTTTCCCTTCATGTTGAGTATGGACAAAAACGATTTTCGTTCTCTCATAAAACATTATTTTTTGAGAAGGAAACAAAAGAAAAGTCGAATAAATATTATGGGGCTAATGCTTCGTCAGATTACACCGTCAAATATTGGTTTCAAGAGTTTCGTGGTGGCCGCAACTGCACTACCGATCAAGTCTGCAGCGGCAGGCCCTCCGATGCGGTTACAGAGGACAATGTCAAAAAAAAATACATGATATGGTGTTGGGTGACCGGAAAGTGAAGGTGCGCGAGCTAGTAGATACCACAAAGATTAATACTGATCGCACAGGCCAAATTTTGGGCAATATTCTGCATATGAAAAAGTTATCCTGCCGCTGGGTGCTACGCATTGTCACTCCTGACCAAAAACACGAACGCGAGAGCACTTCGAAAGAGTGTTTGGACTTTCTGATGCGGAATCGGGCGGACTTTTGGCGTCGATTGGTAACTGTTGATGAAACATGGATCCACTATTACACACCAGAGAACAGAATGAGTGCCCGACAATGGACTGAAACGGCCGAGGAAGGCTCAATGGGTCGGAAAGGTTATGGAGTCGGTTTTCTGGCATACTCTTCGTGGACTACTTCGAAAAAAGAAAAACCATCAACCGCGAGTATTACTGTGCATTATTGGAGCGATTGAAGGCCGAAATCGCTGCAAAACGGCCTCACATGAAGCGAAAAAAAATTTTGTTTTTGCAAGACAATGCGCCGGCGCATAAGAGCATCGCAACCACGTCTAAAATCAATGACTTACGGCTCCAATTGCTGTCGTATCCACCGTATTCACCCGATTTGGCTCCCTTGGACTATTATCTCTTCCCAAACCTCAAAAGATGGCTCATCAATAAAAAATTCAGCTCACGCGAGGAAATCATCGACGCCACGGAGAGTATTTTGCAGACCTTCCGGAAAATTACTTTTTGGACGGGATCAAGAAGTTGGAAAATCGCTGAAATAAGTGTATCAAGCTAAAAGGGGGCGGACTATATTGAATAAAATAAAAAAAATTGTTTTTCATTCCCAAGGAATTATTGGCAGCGACAGGAATACTGTTTGCGACCGCTTCTATAGGTATATTGTTTTGTACAGCTGAAAACGAAAATAAAACAACAAATGAGGAAAGAAAAAAGAGGGAATGGGTTAAATCCTGGAGATTCAGAAGAGAAAATAAAGGTGCATTCCGATTTCTTCATGACGAGCTTCGTTTAGAGGATAAAGATGCTTATAGGCGGTACCTGAGGTGGATGAAGACTGTTTTGTTAAAATTCTGGACTGTGTCAAGCCACTACTAATTAAGCAAACGACCATATCCATATTCTTCTACGGAAATCAGCAAAAATATATTCAATTTTCGCCTAAGCCATGCAACGCAATGTATAGAACATTCCTTGGAAATGCTTGGAAATAGGTTTTTGGCTATTGCAGACAACTATACATTTGTGGCCGGCAAAACTGAAGTTTATAGTTCAAGTCTGCTACGTTCTACATAACTTTTTGATTGAAAACAGTAACCCATCCGAGACTTCAACAAATGCAGGTCCTAGTCCATATATATGTACCATCAGAGGACAACACTGCAGGTGTGCAAAGGAAGGAAACCCCAGCAAATGCATGCTGCAATTCGAAATGAATTCACACCATACTTCACGGAAGAAGGGCAACTCCTATGGCAAAATCGGTACCTTTAAAATATGAAATCGGGTTCTGAAGTTCACGGATGACTTCAAAGACCTTTCACCTTGTCTCTCTCATCAGATCTTCATCCGACAGCATGAGTGCAGAAGGTTGTTTGGATGACATCAAATTTGCAATTTCCATTATATTTGCACTTATTTTTACACGATTCTTACGAGTATAATCCACATTACGAATTTGATACAGATTTGGATACTGTTCAAATAGAGTTATTAGCTCCATTGTCCATTGTCATTGTCATTTTGAATTAACTTGTTGCGTTCACCTGATGAGACCTTTCCTGTATCGCAACACTTGCAAAATGAAAATTTACGTCAAAGGCGTTATGATTTTGAAACGAAACATTCATGTCCGGGAAGAAAGTCATATTTGAAGATGATTTTCGGTGGTTTATCCAACTTACTAAAAATCTACTTGTTTCGCTCGACATGCATTTCAATCCCAAGCTTGTGTGGCCAGGCACTTAATGAGTTATTTTGAAATTACGAACGTGCATGATACTGCGTTGCATTTTTTCGTCTAGAATACTCGCAAGTAAGGGATGTCTTATGTACAATGAAAGTTTTTGTTTGCCTGAATGGTATACCCAACCGAGGCTTAAAGATTTTGTTCGAACTAGACCTGCATTTTTTGGGATAGCAGAGCAAGAATCAGTCAAATGAGACAGAGCTAAATCAACAGCCAGAGCCTGGTCCAGGTTCAGGAATAAAACCAAAATCAAAATCATGGCTAGAGTCAAAATAATACTCCAAATCGGAGTCAGAGCCAGAACCAGAGCTAAAGTCAGAACCAAGATCAAAGCCAACATTGATGTTGGAGGGAGTCAAGCCAAAGCCAGAGCCTGAGTCAAAATCGAATTTAGAGACAAAGTACGACCCAGAGTCTGGGATTTAATAGAAGAGAACTCTAAGCTAAACCTAAAGCCATGACCGGACGCAGAGCCAGAACCAGAGTCGGAGCATGAGTCATAACCAAAGTAAGAAACAGAACTACAGTCAGAGCTAGATCTTAAGTCAAATTCAAAGTCAGAAGCGGAGCTTAAACCTGAGCCTAAATCAAAGGTAACGCCAGGGTCAGTGCCAAGCCGGTGCCTGAGTCAAAAGCAAAGTCGTTGTCAGAGTCAAAGCCAGATTCAGACCTAAAATCAAAGTCAGAATCAAGGCCATGCCCAAAGTTAAAATCAGAGTCAAAAACAAAGTCGAAGGCCAGACAAAGAGTACAGCTAGAGCCAAAGTCAGAGCTAAGGCGAGAATAGAAAGCGGAGCCAGTGTTGAAACCAAAAAGCAAGAGCTCGAGCTGGCGTCGATGCCATAGCCAGAGCACTGTCTCAGAATAGTCAGAGCCAGAACGATACAGCAGTTTATAGTAAGATGCAACTGCTTCAGCAAAGAAGAAGGATAATGACAGGAAACTGTGATTAAAATTTTCGGCATCTGGGACATCTATGTAATGCTGAGAGTAGTAACAAGAAGGAAATGCAGGATAATTTTATTTTGAGATGATAACCAACGTGGTTTGCTGGTTACTCGATATACATCGAGTGACAAAATATGACAAAATGAACGCTCAATATGTAAGATAACCTCAACCAGCAAGCTTTTTCGGTATGTGCGCCTTTACGTCAAGTGAGAGCTTCAATGTTCTTGGATACGTTGTCGCTTTGTATTAGGATACACAACTATTCTGGACAGGGCATTCATTGGATATGCCCCAATATTCTCATATGACACATGTTTTCTTGGTTTTCCGGTCATTCACAGATTTATCCATGGTTGTCGCAGAAAGAAGCTTACTCCATTGTTATTTAGCATAAGTTTACAGGTAGAACACATCGTTCTGTATAGCGCTTCTCTGTAGATGCTGTCTTATGAGGCCTTGAAATCGATAACTACGTGCATCTAGTACAAGTTCTTGCATGCGATGTTAAAGACTCTGGTGCAGTTTGAATGACTTTCGTGTGGATCGGTCAAACGATGCAAACTAGATGATGTACGCTTCCTCCTGTGGCCTGGAATATCTCGACAAGCACGCTATTCTATTCGGTTTCGTTGTTATATTTAAATTAAGATGTTGTTGTCTTAACTTATATTTAGTTGGATGGACGGATTTGTACTTTCATCGCTAAGAAATGATTCGTTTTATTAGCGTACCCACCATCTCCGCCGTTTAATGATCTGCAGAAATCATCGTTAACGGCCAAGTCCTTGTTCAGAACAAGGTGACTCATTAAGTTTGTTGGCACAGTGCAAGAGTTCTTTGTCATTTTTTGCGCGGCGCTTCTTGAAGGGATTTTTTTTTTTGTTTCATGTGCTTGCTTGAATTTTTCATCAAAGATTTGATGTGGTGGTCATTTTAAGACTAGCACATCAGCTGCTACATGTATTACAGCTGTCACAAAAGGTTGCACATAATGGGATGCGGTTTCGTTGTGGGAAAGCGTCTTCTAAGCCTATCAGTGATCGCCTGGCCGTGATCCGTATCGAAGGTAGATTCTACAACATCAGCTTCATATGTGCACACGCCCCTACCGACGAGGCTGAAGAACATATTAAGGAAGAATTGTTTGACTCGGACGGAGCCTGCTCGGAGTACGATATTAAAATCGTGCTCGGGGACTTCAATGCCAAAATCGGTAAGGAAAACATCTTGGGCGAAGCAGTCGGTAGGTACAGCCTCCACGACACGACAACAGATAACGGCTCACGTCTCGCTGACTTTGCGACAGCTCGTAAAACGGTAATAAGTAGCACGAGGTTTCCTCATAAACCAATCCACAAAGCAACCTGGGTATCTCCGGACGGTCGAACCGCCAACCAAATCGACCATGTGCTTATCGACGGATGCCACTCATCGAATATCTTGCATGTTCAAACAATCAGAGGGCAAACGTCGACTCTGACCATTATTTGGTAGCAGCCCGACTCAGAGGTCGACTGTCCAATGAACGAAAGTTGACACAAAATACTAAAAGGAGGTTCGATATTGGACGCCTACGAACACCGGAAATAACCAGAGACTACAGAAAGCACCTGGAAAAAACCCTCCACCTCCAAGAGGTGGCTGAAACCAATCTAGACTACCAACCGCCTCGAAATAGAAACCAGTGGTATGATGAGGAGTGTGCGCAAAAGGAAAGGGCAACAGACGAAGCATACAAGAAAACACTGCAACGCGTCACCAGAGCAGCGTGGGGTAAGTGTTGAACCAGAAGAAGGGAGGAGAAAAGATTACTGTGCCAAAAGAAACGAGCTTACGCAGTCTCCCAATTCATGGATATACAGGAGTGCTGGAACAGAAAGGACACTCGAAGCTTTTTTAAAAAATAGCAAAAACCTAACTACAGTCCATAAAACGGGTCTCCAAACACTCCATGCCGGTGAAGGCAACCTCTTTTCCGATCAAAAGGGAATTGTGGATTTATTCAAGCAATATTTCCAAGGAAATAAGGAAGGACATGCCCAAGAGAGAGTCAGACGGCAAGATGAGAACCCACCACAGGTCGATAAAATAGTTCTCCCACCCAGCTTAGAAGAAGTCGGCACAGCTATCCAAATGTTGAAGAATAACAAGGCCGCTGGCTCAGACGTCTTGCCATCAGAGCTCTTCAAAGTCGGAAGCAATGTTTTGGTAAGGAAAATGCACCAGATCATTTGCAAAGTATGGGAGGACGAAAGCATGCCCGAACATCAGCTCTATCTGTCCCATCTACAAAAAGGGTGATCCTATGTCTTGTAACAACAACACCATCGAGTCATATTCCTATTTAACGTCGCCTTTAAGATCCTATCCAGTACATTGTGTGAACGACTGGCAAATCCGACAGTATCCATCGCACCGAACTATTTAACGCGATGGCTGAATTCGGGATCCCGAGTATCTGGTTGTGTCGTGTAACACTAGGAAATTCGCAATGCGCTGTGCGGTATGGAAACCTCCGAATTGTTCCAAACCTTCACCGGATTTCGGCTAGGAGACGCGTTGACGTGTGATATTTTCAATCTTGTCTTAGAACAGATAGTACGTCGAGCCCAAGTTAACACGGAAGGTACTACTTTTTCTAAGTCTGTTCAACTGCTGGATCGCACAATCTCAGGGTTCTGTAATGGAAGCCTTTACGGCAACTGAAGAAGAGGCGAAACGAATTGATCTTAAGATAAATGAGGATAAAACAAAATATATGCTGTCGGCAACAAATCTATCCGCCGCACACCATCTAGGACAAAATGTCACTATAGACAGCTACAGCTTAGAGGTAGTCAAGGAGTTCATCTACCTTGAAGAAAATGTCAACTCCACAAATGACATCTTGGTGGAGATTCGACGAAGAATAACCCAAGTCAACTGCTGCTACTTTGATTCGTCAAAACAACTTTGGTCCAAGCTCCTAACTCAAAGAGTCAAGATTATGTGCTCTACTCGTATAAAGCTCTAATCTTGCCAGTCCTGCTTTATGGAGCCGAAAGTTGGACGATAAGTAAGACAGCAGAACAGGTACTTGGCTCTTTTGAAAGAAAAATCATTCGTTGAATATTTGGTCCTGTCTGCGAGGAAGGCGTTTCCCTTGGTATGAGTCGAGGCCTACCTAAAATCTCTTACTGATCGTAGATCTTAGTACCCAGCTCTTACAGCCACTCCACTCGGGGTATTGAGCCCTAGCAGGGTCACCCTCCCTGCGATTTAGGTTTAAAACACAGCCACCGTGCCTACTGGGCCTATCTCTACAAGTTAGGCCCGGGCCGCAGTCTGGGGGCTCCTGACTCCCACGGTACCATGTTTTAAGTCCTAATATGGACCCGCGGTGGTCTTGCCACTCAAAAAGATCTATGAACTGCAGCTTGTAACTGGACAAATCATAGCAACCATCAGGGGCGAAAAGGTCTGATGATGTTATAGTCAAGTCCAGTTTTGCTCTACCCCCGCTTTTTATTAGACAATGTCATTGATTGAAGAAGTCTTGATTTATGGGCGGAGGCCCTCTAGAGCTCTATAATACGATGGTAAAAATCGGTTGCAAAACTTATGCAACTGTGCTGCGTGGAGCTGAAAAACGCGTCCGAAGTATACCAAATTTCGGCCGGGAGGTGTGTGTTCACTACAGTGGAGTTGCAGTTTGATAGACACGGAAGGCACTGTTTTCCACCAAATCTGTCCAGGTGTTAGCATACACCGACGTCATCGAAGTATGTTGCACTCACCGCTTCATGACAGAGACTTTGTCGGCGTTTGATGAACAATCGAAATGAGTTCGGCTTTAAGTAAGTGACGATAGTACAAAGTAGCATGTTTCCACTGCCTGCACAAAACGTCACTCGAATCGGTTGAGGAGTATACCTACCTTGTAGTGAACTTCTTAGTATAAATTCGGAGTACACCCAAAATTCAATGCCTGATCGAAATGCATGTCCTACAAAACATTGAATCCGCCAGCTCTACTTCAGGTATATGAAGCCAAATTCTTGATGATATGCACTATGGCAGACATAGTAGTGGAATGTAGTTGGTCTCGTGAACGGCGAAGAAGTTACAGGATTTGATTTGAAATGTCAAGGAGGCCACTTCACTGTCTTGGCCACAATACAGCGAATGAGCAAATAATGTTCCAACAAAGTGGCTCGAAACACCTGGGAACACCATATATCCTTATTAAGGATCAAACTATTGCGGATGTCAGAATGCTTCGTCCTGATAATGGAATCAAAAAGAGGGAGCGGTCCTCGTCAAGGCAAAGACTGATAGCATGCTGGAATGAAATGGAGTGGCATTTAGTTTGCCGAAATTTAGGAATTTGTCGGAAGTCTTTGTATTATTAGTTAGCCCACCAATTCAAAAACGTTTGCAAGGAATCAACGCTGAAATTTGTTGATCCGATTTGTGTTGTATGGAATGTTTTCAATCAACATTGACTTTTGACTGTCTGGTATCACTGACAAACATTCTGCCAACAAATAGATGTTTTTGAATTACGGGACGTGTTAATTAGCACTGGAAGGAAGCTTTCTATATGACAGCTTGCCTGGTTCTTGCAAGCCCTCTCTCATGTTACTTAACAAAATTTACTCAAATCCTTTAGATAAAAAAAAAGGGATCAATCAAATTTAGTACTCTTTTTTACTTTCCTCTGTAACCATGTTTGCACACAAAATGAAATTACCCCGGCATCACAAAATGTTCCCATTTAACCGCAGAGCAAATAAAACAGCTCAAAAAGAATTCTCTGCTTGCTTAACCACAACTCACTGTCTAATAACCCCTATAGAACCCTCAGTCCCATGGACGTTTATCTGGTGGCGCCAAAAATATCATTTTTCATTAAAACTCCTTTCAGTTTATCCTAGCTATCCTGATTGCCATCTTTACTCTTTCGTGTCTTCTATAACCGCCCCATCTCTGCTGTCTTTGAATAACAAAAACAAAGATTTCTGCCCGGGTAATGCGCCTCCAAAGTTATAGACGAAGAATTTACTAATAAAACTTTGGAGTCCTGTGTACATATCCTGACCAAAAAAAAAAAAAAAAAAATGAGAACAAAAAATTAACACAGCAAAACGAAAAGACTAAACCACAACAAATAACAAAAAAAATAGGACTCCCATCCCTGCTGGCGAAAGGATGAAAGGAAACCCAACGCCAATACTCGTCTCATTTATTTCGTCGGGAAAATTATTCATTTCGCCACTTTATGGAGGCTTTCCATTGAGCCAGGTTCACCCAGGAGGGGGCAAGAGGGGTTTTTACGTAACAAACAGGAACTAAAGGAAATACCTACTGTCTACTGACTACCGAGTACTGAGTAGTGTTGGTTATTTGCTTGGTATGTTGGCAAGGAGCAAATATAACGCTTAGCACTAGCTTGCGGCTAGTGTCATAGGCATCGTTGTCCTATCGGGTGGCACTATTCATACGGTGTTGCTGAACAAAACATTATCCTGTTTACCCTTCTAAAGCTGAAGGCCAATGCCCGAGAGAAGAGCGGGTATACATATACATAATGTCCCTTGTATGCATATAGTACAGAGTGCTCAGGGTTCTTTTTTTGCCTGTTGTGGTTTAACTTTTTTTTGTTTTGTCCTTTATCCTTATCCCTGTTGGCGCGGCTGGTTTCGCGTAATCCTCTCAGCTTTATTGCACCACGGGGAAATTGTCTGTATGTGTCCAGAAAAGCGAAAGAAGAAAGGGGGGCTGTAGTAAGTAAAGCAAAAAAAGAAGAAAGGATCATCACCATTGTGAGCTTGCTATAGCAAATCATACATTAAGGAGGATACCTACCGTACATTCCTTGGCTCGGCTAAATGTGCTTTATTATCATCGAGCAGCCACAGGGAGAGGAGAAGTAAAGATTTAGACACTAAACAAATAAGGACGAGAAGGGATTCAACATCTACATCCACATTCATACACCCTTTGGCCAATATGTACGAGTATGTACCTTCTTTCTGGAAAAAATGGTTAGGTAAATGGAAGCTTTTGTTTCCTTTTGCTCTTCTATTTGTGTTTGTCTTGTTTGTCAAACGGCTTAGGCATGGTTATTCATAATTTTCTCCCTTTCCTGGATTGCTTAGGTGGAGCTTAACACCGGGGTAAATGTACCCACCTGGAAGTGTTGCAGAGAGACGAGATACAAGGACGAGGTATGCCTTGGACCGGCTGTCCTTAGACATATTATGGGTGAAATTATACTATGAGGGCACATAATGGCGTGGTATTATCCTTGGATTAGGGCAATTCATTAAGTGAACATTCGTTATATGTATCTTCTCAAAGATAATTAGAGGCAAAATGAACAATGGGTTAGAATGATTCAGTTGAAAGGTCTTGGTTGAGACCGTTTTATGTCATGAACGGGGGACCTTTGTTATGGGAATGACTGTCGATGGCAATTCTGAGGTTTTTTTCAAGGTCGGTACACAAAAGTCTTGTAGAAAGGGTGACTTTAATGAGTGCAAAATATATAGTAGGTCAATTGCTGTAGCATGTAGATCTCCGATTCACAAACAGACGTATAAGGTCTAAGGTCGCCGTCTATGATAATTTTTTCGAATCTGTTTCTAAGGATTCAGGTTCATTGACTTCTTGGGTCCGGAGCGTCGCATTCAATTTTTCTGTTCAACGATTTATCATAAATTGTTCGTTGACATCAGGATTTCGTACATCTTCTGCTGGAAACAGACGTCAGTTTTCCTAATGAGGAGTGAAATCTGAAGTTGTCATCCTTCAAAAAGTCACAGCATTGCACACTTCCTCAGTTTTGGTACTAGCCGTAAGAATTTCTGGTTGAGATTCTGATCCACACCATGCCGAGGCTCAGGGAAGGTCGATTTCGAAGTTCTAGTGTCTTTTGCATGAGATGGAATGTTCATAGAATCAGACTCAAAAGACAATCAGTGCGCAAGCTTATCATTACGCCAGTGCATGTGGTACAAAAGACCAATGCTCTTCAAATCGATGATGGGTTGAAGCTGAAATCATTATTTGAATAAAAAGAGGAACATGATTCTTCAATGCACTCGAAGCGGAGACAGCCATGATTTGCATAGCTACATGCATCTAGCATGCATATTCTTCATTCATTCTTTTGAATCTAGTAAACGCACCAGTGACGTAGTTTCGTGTAAGTTGGCTCCACCAGGCAACCGACGCATGGGTTATAATCTGCTTTATAAAAGCCATTTAAAAGAAAAGGGCTTTCCTTGGTGACAAGCCTTTTGCCTTGCCGAAAGTTCTTTTGCACTGCTAAAAGCCTTACATCGCCTTAGAGGCTTTCGGGGTAACATGCTTAGTTCGAAGAGCTTCTTATAGAGGATGAGTCCAAATTATCCAGCTTGTGGTGGATGATGATTCTTCTAAGTACTGCATGAGCCAAGCCATTTAGGTTCCTCCTTCTCGTAATTTCTGTTTTGAGAGGATTGACTGAAAGATCATTTCTAGTGCTCCGATTGTCGATAACTTAAGGAGCTGCCCGCGCTTTAGAACAGATTACCGCTAGACATAGCCCAACAGCTAAATCAGCGGCATTTTTTTGTGTTAATCATGGCCATACTACGTTTAACATACAAGCACTACTTGGAATGCGCTTGTGAAAAGTTATCTAAAGCGGTGCACTGTTAAGGTTCATGACCAATGCCAGATACTAGCGCGGCTAGTTCCATACTGTTGAACAGCGCAGAGATATGGACAAATGCAGCGAAAGTTAAATCATATGCACTTGGAATTCAGTCTATTACAACCTATGCGCTTAAAGTGTCGGAACGGTATCCCACAAGGAGGTACTCATCGTGTGTTTTAATGCCGCCCATTGACATCCTCGCCGACGAACTCAAACGACTACACAACGGGCGAGTACAAAATGGTCCGTTAGACACCCACAAAAAAAAGCTGAGAAAAACCATAGCGAATCGGTCTGGCAACAACAGTGGGATGAATCGCAGAAAGGAAGATGAACGCATCGGCTGATACCAAGGTTCAGCACATGGATTGATCGGAAACAAACAAACAAACTTCTACTTGACGCAGTTTAACGGGTCATGGTTGCTATAGGGAGTACTTCTTTCAACCGAAACACGGGACTATTCGATATTGCCCTTAATGGAATAATATCTCATAGAACGTAGAACACGTGTTTTTTCACTGTCCGCGTTACGAAAATGAAAGAGTGATACTGCGGCCGACTGTAGAAAGCATAGTTAGCTAGCGATATGATTTCAAGTCAAGATGACTTGAAAAAAAAAACCATGGCCAATTCGCCTCCCCGGCTGCTTTTTTGCGCCCCCTGGAGTTGTTCATTTGAGATTCTATTGTCCGAAATAGTGTCAGTTAAGGCGTCACTTTCTAACTGATTTTATGTCATGGCCATACTACTAACTGAGCTTTTGCTATACGACTTTGATACTATTATTGAGCGAGGGTCAGTCCCGCTTTCAAGCATCCCTTGCATACGTTTGCAAGAAATTGTCGAAAGTGATAGGCGCTCTCATGTCGAATATCGTCGGCCCGAAGCAAGGGAAACGATTAATGCTTGCCAGAGTTGTAGCCTCCATACAACTGTACGGGGCACAAATATGGTCCGACGTCGCAAATAAATCAAATCTGTGTACAGATTATGTGCGAGTTAGCAGTGCATTTCGAACGGTATACCACGGTATGGTACCAATCGATATCATAGCTTTAGAAGCTAGGCGGCTTTATGAAAATCGCGTGCAAATCGGGCCGTCAATAAATCAAGCCAAGAAATTCGAACGAAGCCGCAGTATAGAAGCGTGGCAACAACAATGGAACGATTCCCAAAAACGGAGATGGACGTACCGACTAATCCCAAGGATTGAAAGTTGGGTAAAACGAAAACATGGCGAACAGAATTACTATCTTACACAGTTCTTGACGGGTCACGGTTGTTTCCGGGAATATCTACTCAATCGATCCCATGATTCGAGTCCATCCTGTCTTCGCTGTGTAAGCGCGGTAGAGAACGTGGAACACGTTTTCTTCGAATGTGATCGGTATGCAAACGAAAGAAGAAGAATTTGGTGTACGGCCAACACCAAAAAACATACGAGTAGTTCAATATATGTTGAAATCCGAATCTTTGGGCTACTGTGAGCCATGCAGCAGTACGAATTATGTGCGATCTACGGAATTTAGAACAGCAGCGGAACGCGAATTCGCTAAGCACCCCGTGGCGAAGCAAAAAGCTCAAATCCGTCCCTCGCGAAGTAATTCTTCGAGGTAGTTCCGCGGGGGAATAAACGGCAAGATTCCCCGGGAGTTGGTTACAGTCAGTAAGAATCTGATACTACCAATGGACGTCGGACCGTTGGTCCCTATGCAAGGTTTCCACGAAAAAAAAGGAGAATGTTATTTTCACAATCGGGTCGCTTAAAGCTGCGTGGTTTCTGTTTGAAACCACCAATCTTGGCGGGCTTTAACTTGCTCCTTGGTCAAAAAGGCACTGGGGATGACTCTTTTTCTAAAATCTTTTCTAGGTATCCGCAAAGGAGCGAAATTTCAAAAATGTACACAAAAATTTAAGAAAAATTGAACAAAATTGAAATATCTTACTCACCGTCAACCAATTATCGGCCAATTTAAGCGTCCTCACCGACTGTGCCAGGGCCGCTGGAATTTTACATAAACCCGTTCCGCTGGCATCTAGCTCCTTTAAACTCCACGAAGCAACAAATTCCTGCATAGAATCGCCCAATTGTTCGTTGTAAGCAATCGATAGTCCTACCAAATCGGGGATACCTTGAAGTGCTCTAATCGAATCACCCCGCAGCTGATTATGGGATAAATCCAGGTATTGCAAGTTGGGCAAAGCCAAAAATGTCTCATAGTCAATTCCTGTGATGTCATTGTAGGACAAAATAAGTGTATTCATGCTGAGAAGGTTGTAGAAGGTCTCCCGATAAATACACTGCAATCGATTCCGTGCCAAATTCAGATATTTGAGATTTTTCATGCGAGTTGGAAAGAAAGCTGTTTCCAAATTTTCCAACTGATTGCACGACAAATCTAAGACTTCCAGTTCATTGAGTAGGCTTAAGTTTAGCTGGCTAAGGAGACGCATCGAATTGTCCTTGAGATGGAGTTCATGTAGACGTTGTTCATGAAGTGGAGTGTTGTTGTTGTGTGACGTTGTAGTGGTGAAGTTGATGACGTGATTTTGATTTAAGTTCAGGATGCTTAGGTGAGGGTGGTTTTCTAATGACACATCAAAGTGGGTGAGATTGTTCAATGACAAGTCCAGTTGGTCTAAATTCGGCAAGACGATGGTGGGGAATTCCTTTAGAGAGTTGTTCCGCAGTATGATTGATGTGATTTCATTGAGAGAATGCGTCAGGTTAAGAACTTCCTGGGGGGAGAAATCTTGTAACTTGCTGTTGGTTAGATTCAAAATAATTCCTGCAGGATTTGTCTCTTTAATCGATCTTTTTGATATTTCGTGCGTCCTTATGTTTGGATTGGATCGCTTCTGAAAATACCTCAAGTCATTTGTCCGGTAAATCATTGGTTCATTCTCATCTCTTAGTATGCGATGGATTGTCTCATAGGAAATCCTCTGAAGGTCATTCTTGTACAAATTATAGTGTGGCACTAATGGTTGCTTAGTATCTGTAGCTGAGGACAATGAAGAAGATCCATCGTCACCGCCTGTTTGGGTTGCCATTGTAAAGTCATCGTTTAAGAGTTTGATTTGGGTTTCAATTTTGGCACAGCAGACGGGAACTGTTAGTAGAATTCCCAACAGGAACGTGCTTAAGAGGAAAACATCACAAAGTATATTTAAATGACGTCTTGCACTGATGCCGCCTTTCTGTTTAACGAGCGGCATTATCTCGCGTGGAATTACTCTTTGCTCGGGAATTAAGTTCACGCGGATCCCCCCTCTTGTGCTATGCTGTTCGGAGTCCTGTGCCTTTGTAGGCGCTCTCTTTCCTACTGTGTTCTTAATTTATGATTTTTTTTTTTTGTTGCTACCTTTTCTCTATTGTTCTCTTATTGGAAACGGGATTCTTGACATTTTATCACATCCAATGTGCTACCGTTGCTGCTGGCGTTTTTACTTCTGATGATGGCGTCGTACAGGTAAATTGAAATTTCTATTTCACAACGAAGAGGAAGTTTCCTTTTTTGTTTCTGCTTATTCGTCCTTTGACGTCCTTCTTTGTAGAAGTTTAAGTGTATAGTATGTATGCAGTTACGCAGCGTTGGGGTATTTTAATTTAGGTCACGTTCATTAGGGACCCGTCAACGAGGAATATCCTTGTTAACGTTTTTTGACGACTTACCGTGAAAACACTGTTTTATTTCTTCTTGTCGTCCTGTTAAAGGAATTTCTCTCAACGCAATTGTATGGGGGTTTTTGTTTTTTGTTTTTTGTTATTAAAATAACGAAAAACTCCTTTGTGTACACACTTTACTGAATTCGCTGATAAAAAAGGAGGTGATGGCTACCTGTGTGAAGTTCTTAATTTTTCATAAAATGGACCGGGCGATGGGTGGTCCCAGTTTGTTGCTAATTCGTGTGACAGGACAATGAATTCAATTAACTTTGTTGCTCACGTGACGCATTGTTCTGTGTTGCTGGTGTTTCTTTGACGTTTCTTCGGAGGTACACCAGGACCTGTTTGTTTTTTTTTTCTGTTTTTTGTAAATTTTAACTTTGCTTTGTTTTTAATGTCGCTTAAGTGGCTCTTCACTTGTCCTCAGTTGTAGGTATTCTCCCTTTGTATTGAGGAAAAAAAATTCCTTTTGAGGTGTCCTTTGTCGAGTTTTTTTGTTTTTTTTTTTGTTGTCACTGCATTCCTGGCAACACTGTAATGAGAGAAGAAGAGAAAAAGATTTATTTTTAGCTGAGTGACTGAGGAGCTTCAAAAAAGGCAAAAATTACATAGTCAGGAAAAAATTAAAGGATCTCGAGTTAATTGTTATTAGCCATTGAGTACGCTCAAGTACTTGAAGGGGGCGTTCAGGGCTTTAATTCGACAGACTTTTTCTATATTTTTTTTCTTTTTTTGTTTGTCTTGGGGAAAGTGGTCGTTGGTTTAGCTCGAAATCCGATGGACTACTTGTGGGTGGATGTTTTCAATTTTAGCTTTTTTATTTGAAGGATTTTATTGGAATTTTATTGTGCTGGTTCGGAAGCCGCGGTACACGCGGTAGATGGATATTTTGGGCCGAATAATGGGACAAGTTTTTAATGGCAACACAATAAAAGGAACAGAGCGAATTTATTGAAAATTAATTTGTAAAGTTTTTGATGGGGGAAGCCGTTTTATGAGTCATAGAGACGAACGCGGTTGTTAAGCATAATATCGTTGTTTAGTCGGTTTAATGTCTTTTGTTGGATAAAGGGAAAATTGCCCAAATGTCTAAAGATGAAATATCAATTTGTATGCGAGAACATCAGTTTCGATAAATTTTAGTTACCCCGCCGCATTGTTAAGCATTATCAGCAGTGTAAATGGACAAACAAATTTAATAACATTGACGACAGTACTTGGAAAGACCAGAACCACCGACTACATGACCGAATATTGCCGCACAAGAGGCGATATCTTAAGGAAACAACTCGATTCAAATATACGTACATAGAAATGGTTTGCCGTGTCAGGGAGACTTTGACGGCTATATGCGAGTCAAAACCACGACCATGAGATTCCACACTGTTCTTGAATGCCCCTGTGGTTATATGTTCGTAAAGGATCGTGTAAACCAAATACCGTCACGGCACATCGAACTTTCGTTAATGGGCTCAGCCCTAGAGATGAGGGGCATTTGGTTTGGCTTTGTTACTTACTTACTGACTTACTGAATGTGGCACTTCAGTTCAGAGTGAACCAAGTGAATCCAACCAGCTTGATTTTTAGCTAGCTGCCTCCAGTTCCGCAAGCTTAGTTGCCTGAGGCCTCTTCCACTTGCATGCGCCACTTTAGTCGCGGTCTTTCAATATTAGGCTGCCCCTAGGGGAAAGATTCGAGGACTTTTTGAACAGAAAGCTATTTTCCATCCGTTCTATGTGAATCAGTCAACTTAGATGTTGTTGTGTTGCTGAAAAGACCGTACAGTTCGTCATTGTATCTTGTCCTCCAGTTAACCTTTATGCAGACAGGGCCCAAAAAATTCTCTTCTTAATGCGGCCAAGAGCACCCTCATCCATTCTTGACAAAGCCCATGCCAATCAGGACTGGGGCTATTGAGGTTCACTTTTGTTGTTCGAGAGAGAGTTTTGCTAGTCAATTGCCTCCTTTGGCCACAGAAGCAGCGATTGGCAGGAGTTATTCTTTGTTTGATTTCAGTGCTATTGTCGTTGTCAAAATTATTAGCGGAGCCTAGGTAGACGTTTAGAAGGTGACGTTCTGACCGAGAGGTCGGTGTTGGGTGCACTTTTTGCTTGACAGCAAAGATTGTGTATCTTGTGAGTTTTGCACTATTCTTTCAAGAATGATGTTGAAGAAATCGCATTGCCTTGTATAAATCCTTTTTTGACATCAAAGATTTCGGTGTCCTCCGACCTTGATGTAGTAGCGTGCATTCTCCATTTTCAGCCTGACAGACGGACGAGTTTGGCAGGGTTGTTGACTAACTGATGCTGATTGGATTGGTGTTAACACAATATGGTAGTTAAGATCTTCTATGCGATGTTAAGGGGATTGATGGCTCTGTAGTTAGCACAGTTGAGAGGGTATCCTTTCTGAAGGATCGGGCAAACAATGCAGAGGTTTCATTCATCGGGCATACTTTCTTCCAACCATATTAAACAGATGAGTTGGTGTATGCTCCTTACCCAGTCATCACCTGGCCGACTTTGAAGAGCTCGGCAGTCAGGCCGTCTGCACTAGCAGATTTATTTGTCTTAAACTCAGATTTCTTTCTTTCTTCATTTTATCTATGGCGCTGGACGAAATTGTTGGTCTACATCGTCCAAGTTGAAGGGTTCATTCTGTTTGATAGCAATATTTGGTTTGTCATGGCTTTATACAATCAACAAAGATGCTTTTTCCAAATCCTCAGCACTGAATGCGGCTTTACAACAATGTCCCCGTGGTTGTCTTCAGGCTTCGGTTCGGGGTTTGTATCCCTGGCATGTTTTCTTTCACCTTTTGGTTCAACTTTCGAATCTCATTACTTGAGATTGATTGATTGATTTCCTCGACCATGCGCTTCTCATACATTTTCTTTTCCGTCCTGAGAAGTCGATTTTCGTCTCTCCTCTTCTACGCTAGAATTCGTAAGCAGCTGTAGTCCTTCAATGCAACGGCGCTTTGCTTCCATCTTGCTTAGCTGCATGTGCTTTTCGGCATTCATTGTCAAACCAAGGCTTTCGTTGTGGTAGTCTTTGATACTTGATGCTAGGGACAGAGGAAATTGGGGGAACATTTATTGCAAAAGGATTTGGCGACCTCTTGAGAATGTGGCTGTTCGACGTCAAACTACCGCACATTATTAGCTTGTCTTTGCGATGTTCGAGATATCCGCAACCGAACTTCATTTACGACAAGTCAATCGTCCGAGTCGATGTTTTCCAAGTCCCCTTGTAGATTTCGAGATGTGGGAACTACGTGTTAGTTACTACAGTATTGCACCCAACCGCAGAGCCAATCAGCTTTAATCCTTATGCTATACTTCCTCATGCTATGTCTCCCATGCCTACTGAAGATGCCCCCTCTTCCTAGCTTAGCATTTAAATCGCCGAGGACAGTTCTTATATCGTTGCTAGGGCATTACTCGTAGGTCGTGTTTAAGTGGACGGTATTTTTGGTGCCGTCATCTTTCTTCTCTGTGATGGCGCGCACGCATATGGGACTAATTTTGGCAAATTTAGGTTTGATTCGGATTGTTACAAGGTGCTCGTTTAAATGCCGAAAACTCAAGACTTCTTGCCCAAGTCTGCTGCCAAATAAACGCTCCTTTTGCAATCGATAACAATCGTTGTAGTCGTAGTCGCTGTCGCCGTTTTTCATCATCTCCTTTTCCATCGTATTAGCAGTTCAGGGCCTCTGCTAGTTATTCGGCTGAAGGTGGTCTCGAAGTTGGATGTCGTTGATTCCTTTGCAGGGGCTTTCAACAGTATATCAGACGGATCCAAAACTAAGGTTTTTTCCCAACTGTTGATACTACCAGGGTGAGGAGTCGGTTATAACGAAGCTAATTACCCGTTCATGGATGTGAGCGCTGCCGGTATTCCATTAGCGACTCATCTGCCATCATTTCTTTCCAAGATCCTGACTAAGCTGTAGAAATCTGAATACTAGATGTGCTACCAAAGGTGTAAAATTAGCTCTAGGTAATGACATAAATAACACATAAATGACATTCTCAAAAAGCTTAATTCAATGGTCATTAGCGTCACGGCATACGCGGATAACGTGGTCATAATAGTGCAGGGAAAATACTTAAACATCAGCACTTGGGCATGCAGCTGTGGTCTCAATGTTAATCCCTCCAAAACGGAACTGGTTGTTTTAACCAGAAAGTACAAGATACCGCAACTGAATTGGAATCTCAACGTAGCGGAAAGAGTCGAAAAGGCATATAATGCTCTTTTCATATGCAAAAGAACTGTGGGAAAAATTTGGGGCCTTAAACCTGCTATGGTGTACTGGCTGTATACGGTTGTGATGAGACCCATACAGACATATGGCGCACTAGCATGGTGGAAAGCAACAACTAAGAAAACGAAAACGAAATAGCCATTACAGGAGCGCTCCGTACCACCCCTACGGCAGCATTGGACACCTTCCTGCACCTGACACCGCTTAATTTACATATAAAAAAATTTGCTGGCAGCAGTGCGATTCGACTCACTAATTCGGACACGGCACGATCCTGGAGGAGCTACTACCAGGCAATACTATTAAAACGGATGAAATCCCTTCCTTAATCGATTTCGATATTCCATATGACATATTTTAGATATATCCGGAGAGGAAGGACTGGCAAGAAAATGCAGAGTTAAGATCAAACGAAATTGCAGTTTTCACTGATGACTCGAAGACAGAGGAAGGAACAGGTTCTCGGAGGACCCGGAACTGAGAGTGTCCATAAGCTACCGGACACTAGTAGTGTCTTCTAATCAGAGGTTCTAGCTGTTCTCAGGGCGGCTGAGCTGATGCAGATGAGATCGGTATCCGGCAGAGATATCGCTATCTACATCGACAGTCAGGTCGCTCTTAAGGCAATGGAGTCAATCAACATCAACTCTGACACAGTCAGGGGCTGTCGCACAATGCTCAAAGTATTATGCGTTCTGAACAGGGTGAGACTGTGCTGGGTGCCAGGACACTGCGGTATATTGTAGAAGGAAATGAACAAGCAGACGAGCTTACAAGAATAGGAGGGCTACTCGACAATAGTGAGGTTGCTGATGTCAAATCACCCCTCTACACGGTAAGGGGCACTATTGAAGAAAAAACCATAAAGGCCGCCAGCATAAGGTGGTTGAATCTGGAAGGACATAGGGTATCAAAGGCTCTATGGCCACTTCTCGACGGTAACAAATCTAGGAAGCTTATTAAGCTAAAAAGGGATAAGCTTAGGATGCTAATAGGAATACTAACAGGACACTGTCTACTGCTGAAGCACGCAAAGAAAATAAAACTGACAAATACGGACACTTGTAGATTCTGCGGGGATCTACAAGCGGTTGAGGACATAACACACATATTGTGTGAATGTGAGGCAATATCGCGTAGAGAAACTGTTTAGGTTTTTGCAAATTGAAGTTGGTTTTAACTGACCCCACAGGGGATCGCGATGGGCCCGTTTTGGTGCCTAGTGTCTGTGTCTTATGGCACACCCTATTTTTCCTAACCCAATGAGTGTAACGAAAGTATGTTTGTCTGATGGTTGGAACCACAGAACTGTAGGTACGGTTCCAACGAAGGAAATCCTTTTATGCTGCGCTCCATTGTTGGTGTATAAATCTCCTCAACAATATCTATAATGTTCTGCGTACGAACAGTATGTGAGCATCTTAAGCCTTTTATCAAAAACGTGATTTTATCATTTATATTTGAGAACGAGATACAATACTTAAATTATCTGTGTAGGTGCTTTCTTCATTTGCACGTTTTAGCTCTGCTCATACTCGTATTCATCCCACTTTTTCCTTCGGTTTGGATGCACAAAGAACTCATCAGTGTCCTCGTTTTTTTTCCCCAAAAGACCATCACATTCTTGTCATCTCTTTGATGACTCTATTCCCTATCCCAAAACACGTGTCTCCTTTAGCATTGGGCAAGACGCCATTCTTTGCATTTGCTTAAATCACATTAAGTCATCACAAAGATAGAATCGTAATGACTGAATCAATCATAATTCTTGGAAATTTTTATGACACAGAACGTAAACCTTCGTTTCCTCATAAACTATTTACATAACCCATAATCGTAAAGTTTCTAATGCGGTGCCATGGTCATATAGTCCAATGGTCCGTAGTCCACACTCCATAGTCAATCCATGCGGTGCCATATACTGGTCCATCTGTAGCTAGGGTTAATGCCGCTGCCACCAGCTGTAAAAAGATATGAATCAATAAATCCTGTCCTTGATTGAATTCTGATTTTGTTTTTTTTTTCATCTCTCGTTTCAGGTAAGGCCATATCCATCCACAAGGACATATGTCTGCTTCTTGGTCATGCAATTCAATAGCAATAACCGCCATCCACGTAAGTAAGTTGACTAAATAAAATTGCCATAAAAATGGGATTTCGCCCAGACAACCAACGTGTTCCGACTCCAACGACCATGGACCGAAGACCAACCGGTCATCGTCGTCCTTGTCGTATATTTAAGCACACACCTCAACCAGGAGAACACACACCATTGGTAATGATGATGATGATGATGATGATGGTGGTGGTGGTGATGGTGATCATCATCATCGTCCTATTCCATGGCCATACCGGGACATTCATTTTGTAATAAATCCGAAATCGCCATCAATGTCAGGCTCACCATTAATGCGTAGGAGGGGTGTACTTTGAGTCGAAGTCTGTAGACTTATATACTCGTATGTGTGAGAAAGATTTACCCAGAACTGCAAACGCCCTGTGACTATCCTTCAGCTACCACCCCATTGACTAGGATTTATGATGAATTTATTGTGCAGAAACTATACCACCCTGACGGGTCTTAAACGTAAGCAAAACAAACCAACAAGAGCTACTCTAACTGCTGGTTGCCGGCAGTGTTTGCGTATCCTTTCGCTTTGGTTGTTGTCACATAACACACAAGTATGTGGATGAGTGGAGATGTGAACCAAAACGAAGACCACGATGAGGACAAGGACGAGTACCACGACTATTAGGATACTCTTTTGCCCCAATGAAGTTATGAACCCAACCCTTTCTGTGTGACAGAGATTGATAAGGAGAATGGTTTACGTAAGAGTACGACTTTACGGATACTCACAGGATACAGCACAGCCTGCCGTGAGGTTTTCTTGTTTACACTTATGCCCCCAAGGCGTAGTGTTGTACCCCAAAATACGAGTACTACGGGTATTTGTAGGTGCCGAAGATTTTCCCTCTCATCCCTTTTATTTTGTTAGTTTTAGAAGGGCTGAGTATTCGATTTGCTTCCTTCCTCCTTCCTTTACTCCATTTTATTGTTATTGCGGTGTTTTTTGCTTCCTTTTTGTGTTATAGTTTCGGTGGGAAAAAGTGTACCAAATAGTGAGCCGTAATTTTAGGTCTTACTTTGGATTTCTCCTCCTTCTTCTATTTCCCTTGATTCTTTTTTTTGAGGTTTATGTTTCGATAGTGGAAAGCTTTTTGCGAAATTGAAAAAGTTTTTCAATAAAAAAAAAAAATAGAAGAACAAAGATATGAAGCAAAATTGGGAAGACAAAGATAATAGATACAATCCAGTAGGACGAATGTAACAATAGGCAGGCACCATTCTAGCCATCGTAGGGGACAACTAGAGGTGAAATAAAAATTCACTTTCTCGTGTGACAACAATGATCCGAGCAAATCGTTTCCAGGAGCCATTTATGTCCTTTCAAATCGAGGCCTTCCGTTTTTTTATTTTATTTCTTTCCCATTTACAGAGAGTAAAAGTAGTGGGAAGGAATAAAGTACCAAACATCAGCATTCAAGCGAATAATGATTTATGAAGGAAAGGTCGAGGATATCGGTTTTTCCGTTTTACTTCTGTTTTTTCGCGTTCTATTGTTTGAATTACTTTAGATTTGAGTTTTTCATGCAAACAAGTGTGATATTTCCAAACTCAAGCATTGTGGTACCTTTTGAACGATGCACGCGGAAGGAAGGTCCAAAAATATTTTTTACGAAAGAAGGAGTGGTGATAGTAAGCAACCTTGTGGTACATCGGTTTTTCAACGTACTCTGGTAAGAAATAGTTGGCTGAGCCCACATTCTCATTTCCCTCTTCGTAATCCTGTGTTGTATGCTAGCAGATAAGGCGGTTTGTCAGAACTCAGTGGTGTCAAGTTGTTCCCTGAAGAAGGTATTCCGCCCCGTTAAAAGCTGGACAGTCACATAAAATATTTCGTCTTCTTCAAGACAAGGTCACCCCTCCGAAAAGTCGAATAGTCCTATTTTGTTGAGGTGATATCTTAAACCGTGTTGACCTGTAAGGTACTCTTATAGGTTTCTTATATCGCGCCGACTTAGATTTAGACATCTATTGGTATTTTAATTGAAGGACAGGATGGCTCGTTTGACCGTCTTAGACCTGGACTATCCTCTCAATATGAGATGGATTTCAAGTGCTTCCAGATATTTATGGCTTGATTGACTGCTGTTTTAGAGGTGCAGCAAAAGGGTTAAGGTCTGTTAAAGGGAGTGTCTGAGTCCTTTCTGGCTAGTTCGTGAAGCTTTTCATTACCATCAATACCTTCATGCCCAGAAATCTTCCCTAGTTTGGTCTTGTTCCTTGAGCAGAGTTTGGAGAGTTTTGAGCAGATTATGATTGATTTGGAGTCCAGATGTGTGAGCTAATGGTATTTATAGCTGCTTGACTATGCGTTATTCGTAATCCTTATTAATTAGTTTAGTAATCTCAACAATTACCTATCCTGTAAAGTTTTAAAAGGATCTCTTTCATTCATTTGAAGGACTGAGGGATATGGATTTCCTCAGCTTAGCAAGGTAATGCTCAGACAAACTTTTTTTCCATCAGATGCAGAACATATGCCTGATCATATGGCAGAATTTATGAATTTGCTTCACGTTTTCTGCCAGCTAGATATTAACAAGGAACGGGCAAATGCTTAGCTCCAATCAGTACAAATCAGTAGTGAGCATTTTCACCAGGAACTCTTAGCATTCCGTGATTTAATAAGAAACATGACGGTTCCTCCACTGTTCAAAAATTGCAACATTTCACTGTTTCTACTTAAGTTAGGCAGAAATTTTCTCTCGGCCTATATTTAATGCGAAAGTATGGCATAAAGTAGTCAACTCAACACTATCCAGCAGGTATCCTAAGGAGATCATCGACTGGAAAGTATTGTTGGATGCTTGCATGCTCCACTACTATTACATTGAATCAAGAATCGGATGCAAGGCCTCGGGGAAAATGGTAGAATCTAGGAAAAGCTAGTTCGTCGCACTTTAAACAGGAGCTCGGCAACACTCCGCTCGCACTCAAAACCTAAACAGCGGGTAGAGGAAGTTACTCAGAACTCAAACAGTGCCCTTACCAAATGTCTTGAATTTACGTTGAGAATACAGAAGAAAACTAGAAACTTTGAACCCACTTAAGACAAATTTACGAAAGACGCTATCGAAGCAAATAGAATATTGTACATAGGATCGATGAAGCTTGCATTCGATCCATCAAAACGGGGAAATTAGCCAAACGGAAAACACTCAGATGTTCTGACATCCAAATGGAACCAAAAGCAGACTCACTTCTTGTGCAACCTGACTAAAATTGGCTAACAACTAACCTTATTTCATTGAAACTATGAGTCACAGCTGGTTTTTGTCTTCAGTTGTGGTAACGGATGATGCCATCAAATATCCTGTTCCTTCCATTAAAGACTTCAAATCTCCTGGCTCTGATGGCAAAAGTTTAGATCTTTCACAGGCAATTTTGAAGAAAACGTTCACTTATACTGGCATACATGCCGAACCATTGAGAGCGCCCCTTAATACTGAAAATCGGACAACACGACTATGTGCTCAGCAAAAGCTTTGAACTGATTAGTCTAACTTTTTTATGTTGCAAAGCATGGAAACAACATTTGAGTTTTTTGTGCATGAATCTACCTTACGAATGCATCTAAAATGCAACATGCATACCGAAGAGAAGTTTTGTGCGAAACTGCACCGCAGAGTTTGGTGGGCAGAACCAAAGATGAAATGAAAAAATAGTAGTCCGGGCTTTGAGGGTGTTTCCCACAACTTTTGAGAGACATGTGTACCTCGGTTAGACAGGACGTTATTCATGAATCAAGGGCAATAAAGGGTTGCCCACAATATTTCTGCTTAAAAATTAAAAATTAACTCACTGCTTAACGCCCTCAATGATTAAAACGTCTGCTACCCGACTGTTTGTTTTCAAGCCTATACAACTCATCACGTTATTGACGATTACTGCATTAGATGAGAACGCTTTTACAAGACTCGAGATCATCTGGCTCTAGATTTTCTGATGAAAATTCATTGCTAGAGATGTCTTGTTCTCTCAGAGTCCGCTTGCTAACATAATATTTATGGCTTTTCCTGCATTTTGACTCTAATGGACATCTTGCCTAATTCAATGGCCCGAGAATGATTTCCGCCAGTATGTAAACTGCGCCTGGTGTTGATTTGATGAACGACAACGGTAGACTTTTCTCTCTGTCAGGGAAGCATGCATCTCTTTTGAAAAGAGATATTTGCGATCGTGGTGCCAGTGGATATATGGAGCATGGCTGTAAGATAGCCCAGCAGCCCCTGCGGTTTTTCAAAACCTTCTCGCAACTTCAAAAAATATATCTCATACTCTAGGAGGTAAGTTGGACAGCCTGGATATTGATCGCAACAGAGCCCAACATTCACATTCATCAATCCACTTGGGGAAAGTATAAATGTCGACTCAGATATTAGATCAGATCTCATCACTGCTCCATGGGTCTACCTATAGTATCTATTTTATTCTTTATTGACAGTCAGGCAATTATTGAAGTCTTAAGCTCGCTATTTTTAATATGAAGGTTGGTCATTCAATGTAGAAAAGGATTGTTCTTAAAGGCAAAGTTCCTGAAACTTCATCATTGGCATCTTTTAAGGAGCAAACAATTAGTGGAAATTTTTTTATACACATTTTATGCCATAGCACAATCAGATGAATCCTCTAGATGATCAAGAAAGTATGCTAGTTAGGAGAGAAGTTGCTGATGAATATCTTAAGATAGGAATAGGAAGAATTTAAAGAATTTCCAAAACAGATAGTCCTGTTCAAATCACAAAGCTACTCACCAAAAGTAAGCCTTGATACAGTCGAAACAGTTGGAGATGTGATGAATGGCTGAATGACTTCATATTTTTGTTTAATTTTATATTAGATTCATGTAATAAGACACGAAGATACATTTACAAATTTAGTGTGGGTGCGCCAGTCGCTAAAGCTAACCCTAAACGACGAACATGCTCGCCGAACTTGCTCGTTTGCGTTTTCCCCTACATGACGAGCACATTTAGCGAGCATTCATTTCGTGTTGATTCTTCACAGTGTAAACATGTTCGATAAAGAAGCGCATTATATTTTCTTTTTACACTTTCAACAGTGGCACTTTCATCTACTTCTTTATGTTTTTCCAACAATTTTTTCCACGATTTATTTTTTTCAAGTTTATTCTTGTAATTATCTCTTTTTATATCCCAAATCGCACTTTCACTGCAATAATTCAATGAATTCTTCTACAAAATCTTGACTGACTGTTGCCATTGTCTTTTATCCGCGATATGAACACGGCGCCGTTCACAGCAAAAATGAGGTTTGCTCGCGTACATGGCCCTACACGTGAAAAACATAGCGAGCACGAGCAGGTTCGGCGAGCATGTTCGTCGTTTAGGGCTAGCTTAAGCCGAAATACAAGTACAATCAGGTCTTGTTCAACGACGGTAGATAGTTAAAGCGGGATGCATTGTTTATATTTTAGGCTTAGACTTATGGTGTGCCTGATTTTTTCTATATAGTTAGAATGGATTAGACTCATTCACAGTCTTTTTTTGATGCCCCTAGATTGGAGAGGTTAGAAAACCCTATCCAAACCAAGTGTTGTTGCATAACTAGGATTTATGGAAGGGAAAATCCATTTACTTTTTGTCAGGATTGTTGAGAAAGACATCTGCTGATTGTTTCTGGGCCAAACATTATGCATAATACCATCGGAATGAAACCAAAACCCATTCCCTGATGGTTTGAGTCGAATTGTTCTTCACTAAAAATGAAGGTTGGATTTTATAGCCTGGGCCATCTATTGGTATCTTTTTAAAAGCGCTATAGTTAAAACAAAGCACTGTTTAATACTTTTCGACAATTATGGCTTTATTTAAAAGAGAAAACCATTCTTAGTGTTGGAATATTCGACTGGCTTGGTAGTAGGCGATTCTGTCAACCCAAGTTTTCAATACATTTTCGATAGTTTCGCCCACTACTTCACGAATAGCTAGAAAAATATTGTTTTTGAGTGCTTGAATTGTCCTTTGATTATTTGCAAAGCATCGGTCTTTAATAAAAAAAAATAAAAAAACACTGTGGCGCTGGCAGCCCGGTATGGGCCATGGCCAGCTTCTTGGCACTCATTTGTGATGGCGATTTGAAAAATTGTTGGTGACCCAGCAAGGAATCGAACCCAGACTCTCTGCGTAATAGTCCGATGAGCTAACTATCGCGCCATCGAAATCGATCTTTAATCGCAGCCCAAAAAAAGTCCCATAGTGTGAGTTCGCAGCTCTCTGGCGGCAGAGTAACATCACCAAAACGACTGATTACTCGTTTTTTGAGCTTAGGGTGCAAGAAGAGATTTTTGGGCACCTTCTGTGACACGTAGCAACACGTATGTTGCGGAAACCAAAGCTTGCCAAAACCGAAATTATCAATTTCTGCCCATAAAAAATAAAAATCGGTTATCAAACCTCCATAGCGCTCTCAATTGACTGTAACGTTTCTTCCTTCATCGTCTTGGAAGAAAAATGGGCTACTATTGGTGCCTCTCTAATAACCACACCAAACAGTCACACATTCAGAATGTACTAGCTCTTTTGTGACGTGAGGATTTTTCAAGGCCCAAAAAGGTACGGCAATTTTACTTGTTAACGTAACCGCCGAATGCACCTCTTCTGTAAATTTTTTTTTGGCGAAATTGTCGTCAATGCTCTCTAAAACCCAATTCAAGAAGCGATACCGAAGCGGATGGTCAATTTAATTCAATTTCTGAGTAAATCGAACCTTGTAAGCTAGTTATCCTAGATTTTATGCAAAATCATCCTTTGGATAGTGCGACTGATGTGCAATTGCTCAGATCTTTGGTGCGTTGAAGTTCTCGGGTTTAGGCGCACATTTTCAGCAGCAACTGCAATACTTTTCGTCGAGCGCACAGGATTAATACGGAAATATGTTCGGTTATCAATAAGCAAACAAGTCTCACGAACTTTCTTCATAGATATCAACCAACCTCCCCTGTAATAGGACTGGTCAAAGAGATTAGGTTTTGAGTCTATAGTACATTTGCATTCGAGTTTAGTTTGTAGAGTTAGCGGTTGGACACTCTTCTGCCTTCATGTAAGCAAAGTAGAATCTACAAACTTCCTCTTCGATGACAGTCCTCGTACTTCGCCAGGGGTTCCATTTAAGATCATCACCTTGTCAAACTCAAGTCGTTAAATGTTATGATATCTGTCTTTATACTGTTAAAGGTAAGCTTTACACATCGATCGTTAATGAGAGGTATGCAACAGTGTTTACTCTTCCCAAAGACCGTTTATAGCTTTTAAATGCTGTTTTATTGCTCCCTATTCCTACCTAATCACATTTTACCAGCTTCTTCGAAATACAAGGTAAAGAGTTGTCACGACTGTCCATCATTTGGACAAAACTCTACGAATATCAGGAGTTACTGGCTCGGTATATTCCAATTAATTTCAAAATAAATCCCTGCCCGTTAGCCCAAACAAAACGCCACAATCGGGATAGCAAAATCCTAAAGAACCAAACTGATTGTCGTATAAAAGTACCTGTGTTCGTAAATCAATCCATTTGTTGCCTCGATGTAGGGTTCGCTGCCAAATTAACCCAACTGATTCCTATTTCTAACCCCATTCAGACCTAAAATGAAGAGAAAAACTCACTACAGTAATACTCTTGTGGATAGTTTCGGATGTATCTCTCCATCTTTCGAATCATTTTCCCACAAACTTTATCTCCAACTGCAGAGACTATCTATGAATACCATAGAAGCTCCACAAATAGAATGCAGGGCTTCCTATTTCGTTTGTTTCTTTTTTATTGCATATCCCCAATGCATAACTAGACCGAGTGGGTTACGTTACGGTACAGCTATCTTATGTTCTGGTCAGTTGCAGATACTAAATGGAATGGGGCGATAAAATGTCCTTTCGAATTTTTATCACCGTTTGTTTTTTTCTCTGTTTTTGTGAGCAGTTTCCTTTTTTATTTCGATTTTATCCCACTCCATTCGTATATCGCACTTCTTTTGCAAAAGATACGACCAACGAATAAATGTGTTCGAAGGATGTCAGTGCACACCATAGGGGTTTTGAGAAGGAGATTCTCCTCTTTTCGTTAGTTTATCGCCTGGAGAGTGTCTGATGTGAGAAAGTTCCCTCAGTTGATTCCACCAGAGAATGGACAGTAACAATTTTGTGCATCCTTAGTAGAGAGATAAGTGCATCGGACCAAACCAAGAGCCAGACCAAAGTAGTTGGTTATTACAGACCGAAAAATAAAAAAAGGAAACTCAAATAAGACCGACTGAATGAATTTCCTTTGTCCAGTGAAATTTGTTCTTTATTTTCTTTGCCCGTCTCGGAACAAAATTGAGTTCGACGTAGTGTAATGAACTTACGAAACATTCTTTGGTGCATTAAATGGTAGCTTTTGGGGCAGAAATTTGTCGGTGTTTTAAAAAAAACTCTGGAAAATAGTGAAGTAGTCGTCAAACTAAGTTTATTTCGTAATAAAACAGGACAAGGGAGCTGCAGTCGTAAAACATTTCATTGATCCGAAACGGAATATGAGCCTCGGATACGGACAGATACTTTTTTAACGATCATTGGATATCGACCAAGAACGATTATTATAACATGTCAAGATCCGCCTATATAGGGAAAATAACGCAAATGAGTGTCCTCAAACTTAGTCGTTTTGAAAAAAAATATAGCACACTAGATGGAAAGAGCGGACTTAAGCTTATCTGAGCTTCTTGCAGTAACAAATATCGTTTTCGATCCTTGCCTTCCTAGTAAACAGAAATACGCCGGCGATAAAGTGTCTGCAAAACAACAAGAAAGTTGGCAAAGACGGCAATGCGTCTGAACTTCTGCAAGCCACAAACAACACTTTGGCGGAAATCAGCCACAAATTGGGAAAGCATTGAAACTGAAGTCTTTCCTGAAGATCTAAGAAAGCAATTCCTGTTAAGCTGCCCAGTAGTGTAGTAACTGCGAAGTAAACGTGTTCTTCCGGTTGTGGCTGAACCAAAATCTAGAATTATTCTGGTTTGATTGAAGGATCTTCTCGTCTTGATTGGATGTGTTCGAGTTGAGCCGTCATGTCACGGTGAATTTATGCGATCATAGTGGAAACAGTGTTGTCGATACTCAGCCCAAAAACTGGTTTGGTAGAGACAGTAAAATAGAAAATAATAATAATCAATAATAAAAAAATTCTGAACGTTGCTGAAATTTCACAAGTCAATTCAAATCCTTTTATAAAAAGTAGAGCCCCATATTTGACGTGTACACGTATATCCGTGTTACAAGCGTAATAAGTTTATTTGTGAATGCACACGTGTAGTTACATTTACACGTGTGTTTATTGTTACACGTGTATTTAACAATACTGACTGAACTGACGGATGTAGCTGGTATAAACAAATATCATCTGGCTAACATTGCGATGCATGGAAATTTATCCTGTCTATAGTTCCACCAAGACAGAAGTGATATTTGAAATAGGAAAACTATTATCGACCATCTGATCCCGAAACAACTGTTGCAAATGACTACGATACCAATATTTCTAACAGAAGAAGTCGAAAAATCTATTAATGAACTTAAAAATGAAAATTCCGCTGGAAATGGTGGAATTAAAGCAGAAATGCTTAAAATTGGAAATTGGCTATAACACCACTACTAACAGAAATTTTTAATGAAGTACTCACAACCGAAGAAATCCCACACCAATGGACAAAATCCATGATTATACTTATTCACAAAAAAGGAGACGGAAACAACACTAACAACTATAGACTGATAAGCATAATATCTATAATATATAAAATCTTTGCAAAATGTCTATTAAGAAGGATGTCCTTAACTATGGAAGAAAAGCAACCATGTGAACAAACTCGCTTCAGATCCGGTTTCTCAACAACTGATCATTTTCAAGCCCTTAACCAACTAATCGAAAAATGTTCAGATTACCAACAAAAACATTATTTAGCATTCGTCGACTTCACCAATGCTTTCGATAATATAGAACACACCATAGTCTTTCATTCGTTAAATGAACAAGGTATACAGCAAAAATACATAAGTTTAGTAAAAAAGCTTTACCAAAGCAACACTGCTACAATAAAACTTGAACAAATCGGCCGATCTTTCCAACTGACAAGAGGAGTCCGACAAGGAGATCCACTTTCCCCAGCCTTATTTTCAGCTGTCCTGGACGGATGCTTCAAGCGCTTAAACTTCGACAACATAGGAATCAATATTGGCGGAGAGAACCTAAACAACTTAAAATTTGCAGACGACGTTACACTAATAGGAACATCAAGCAATGAATTTAAGACAATGCTTGAAAACCTTAGCCAAGAATGCTCCAAAGCTGGAATAACTATAACAAAGAAAAGACTTAGCTGATGACTAACATTGAACCATTACCAATGCAAATTGAAATAGAAAACATTGAATATGTGGATGAATATACGAGGGCGGGTCAATAAGTCCGTGACTTTTGGATTAAAACAAAGATTTTTTGATAAAAAAATATTTTTATTTTTCAACGTAGTCTCCCTTGAGCTCTATACACTTTGTCCAACGCTTCTCCAATTTTTTTATCCCTTCAAAAAAAAATGATTTGTCGAGGTCCTCAAAATAGGCCCTTATTTGCGAGATGACTTCATCATTGGAGTCAAATCTTTTTCCACCAAGCCATTTCTTCAGGTTTGGGAACAAGAAGTAGTCGCTCGGAGCCAAATCTGGAGAATAGGGTGGATGAGGGAGCAATTCATAGCCCAATTCATGGATTTTTGCCATGGCAACTGCACATGTGTGCACCCTTGCATTGTCTTGGTGGAAAAGAACTTTTTTCTTGGCCAAATGAGGTCGTTTTTTTTTCAAATCGTCATTGAATCGGTCCAATAAGTTGGCATAATCCAATCCCCATTGATTGTTCTTCCCTTTTGAAGGTAGTCAATGTGGATTATCCCACGTGCATCCCAAAAAACAGTCGCCATAACTTTATTGGCTGACAAACCCACCTTGGCCTTCTTTGGCGCTGATTCACCCTTAGCAACCCACTGTTTTGACTGTTGTTTGTTCTCTGGTGTGTTGTGATGGATCCATGTTTCGTCCACGGTTACAAAACGGCGCAAAAACTCCTCCATATTGCGATTAAACAACGCCAAACCTTCCTGTGAAGTTGTTACACGATTGCGTTTGTGGTCGACTGTGAGCAAACGCGGCACCCATCTTGCGGAAAGCTTTCTCATGCCCAAGTGATCATTCAAAATTGAAACCACTGAGCCATGCGAGATCCCTACGGCTTCCACAATCTCTCGCACTTTCAATCTTCGGTCGGCCAACACCATATCGTGAATTTCGATTGTTTCGGGTGTAGAGACCTCAACTGGGCGTCCAGGACGTTCGGCATCTTCAGTGCTTGTACGGCCACAACGAAATTCGGTAAACCACTTTTTTACCATTGAAATCGATGGTGCAGAGTCCCCATAGTATTTATCAAGCTTAGCCTTGGTCTCGGTAATGGTTTTTTTTCGCAAGAAATAATGCTTAATGAGCACACGAAATTCACTTTTTTCCATTTTCTCCTCAAATTAGTGAGTAGTCTGATAAAAATAGCTGTCAAACACAAACTAACTGACGCAGCAAGTTTAAATTTTGACAGGAGTCAACTGACAGATGCCTGTTGACAGGAGCAGTGTTGCTGTTTCAGTAAAGAGGTCAGAAATTCAAAAAGTCACGGACTTATTGACCCGCCCTCGTAACAACCTTTAACCCTACCAACGCAATTTAGATCACATATTTGTAAACCTTGGTTATAGTAAAACTAAGATCTACGTAGAAATTGATAATTGACAAAATCTGCGGAACTGGTATTGATGTTTACTCGTTTTCCCCAAAAGAAACCAATCGCATTTCCATCATGTCAGAGGGTTTTGATGGTGATAAGTCTTCAGATGCAATCAAACAAGCTCTGTGTATAGCTGCACCCAATCTAAAAATTAACAAAGTATCTCCATTTACAACAGCAAAGCCCAAGGAGCTAGATATCAACTTAAACATATTTACGGTTCAGTTTCTTTCCCAGAAATATTTCACTCAACATAAGTTATCTCCCACATCAATGTATCTACTAGAAAAAAAAAACCAAGAAGATCCGTAATCCGTTGTTATCGGTGTCAAAGGTTTGGTCACACTACTGAATGTTATGGCTATAACAGTCGTTGCGTTGTTTATGATGAGAATCACAGCCCAGATCATTGCATTAGTTCTATCCAGGCTCTTTAGAGCTAAGAAACAGGAGGTTCCCAAATCTAAATGTGCCAATTGTGCTTTAGAAGGTCACCCAGCTAGCATCCCAGTACATGTACAAGATGCAATCAAATTACCAGAAACTGCAAAGCAAAGTAGAAGAATTTGCTAACATATGTATCTTGGACTTGTAACCTCTACCGTAACGTAATGCAACGCCAAAAGTTGGAAGTTTTATTATCTAATTGGTTTCGGTTATAATTCAAATCGAAAGAAATTACTCTCCAGAATCCTTATTTTCACTGCACGAGTTTACTGCACTATAGCATATGAACACAACAGCTTGTGGTGCCTTTATCACTGGTTTCCTAAACTTGATTACATATCGTATCAGCTGGTGGATTCTATATCAACCTCTGAAGTTGAGGTAATTAATGTTATTCGTTCTCTGGCATCTAACACTTTCGGTGCGGAATGTATGTCTGTTCGTTTTGTTAAAATGATTTTGATCTATCTGCCTGACATACATTATAAATTTTTCCATACCATCATCTAATTCTCCCGATAGTTGGTAGTTTTTCCTGTTCCTAAAAAACCTCAGCCATCCGTTATATCTGACTTTCACCTTATTAGTATTTGCGTATCTATCAAAAGCTTTGGAAAAGATTCGTGCTTAGCAAATAGTGAAAAGTCGGCGCGTCGTCTGATAAAAGATTATTTGAGTAATCGTTACCGAAGAGTGGGGCACGATCGCAAATCTCCCGAATTTATACCCTTATTTACAGGAGTGCCCCCGGGCTGAATATTGGGTCCACTATTATTTTATCAATGGTCTGCCAAATGTGTGCTCAAATGCTTCCATTCATCTTTACGCTGACGATGACCAAGTATGCTTGTCACGACCAATCGGATTATTTGAGGATTTCATTGCTAGAGCAAATGAAGATATCTCAGACTCAGAAGAATCTACAACTGGTCATTTGCGAATGCTCTTGACCTGAATCCAGGGACATCTCAAGAAAATTTTGAGAAAATGTTGCGATACTGTTGACTCTCCATCTGTGGTTTTAAGCATTAAGAATCAAAACTTTGTTGTTGCCTTTGTTTGACTACTCTACTCTTGAATACTTCAAAATTTGACTCACAAACCAAATACAAGTTGCTTGTTGCACCCAACGATATCATAAGATAAGTGTATGAACTACGTCCAAAAACTAGTTTTGGGCAGTACGTTTCAGGAATTTCTAAAGGTTAGGTGTTGCCAATTTATGCATTGTCTTATAAACATTAGTTCCTCCAATTTGTTTCCCTATTCTTCCAGGACTGTTATACCTTAGCTCTTTTAGCCTCTTATTCACTTGTGCTACCACATTTTGGAATCACCTTCCTATTTCCACAAAACTAATAAACAAACAACTCACTTCAATCTGGGAATTGATCAGTTCTGCCCTCGCCCTAGACCTCTTGGCAGTGATATTCTACACATCGGATGGGTCAAGGAGTTGCAGACGCTTGCTCTTGGGATCAATACTAACCCTTACACTATCACCGCTGGCTGGTGGAGAATCGTATTCTTTTGAGCGCAATTCATTACCAAATAGCGAGTCCAATTTGATTTCCTTACCTTCGAAACCTTTGAGGCTTAAATTTAGGGCTTGTGGTGAAGACACCTTATTATGTCTAGTAAAGCTACGATTGTGTGATATTTTTTATAGGGTTCCTGTCGCTCAAAGTTCGCAGGCGTTGGAAAAAACATCAGAAATACAATTGCGCTCGATTGTGGGACGAATTTCTTATAACATTCAAGTTAATCTTCAGTTCTTGAATGAAGAGTTGAATCATGAACCGATTAAGCCGAGCTTGATGTCCAGGGGGAATCCGCTTACGTAAAGATGCAATGTATCGAAGTTGATATCAATCACCTGATCGTATTCGCAATTGCTGCCTGGGGGAAAGAATTATTTTTGGTATTTCGCGGCTTCAGAGTCGATGCCAGTTTGAGTAGTAGATTTCAAGTAGTCAGACATCCAAATCTTGAAGGTGAAAATTGATGTAATAGCACCGATTTCAATTTGGATGTCCCAAATTGTAGTCAGAAATCAATTCAACACCTGCTCCGTGGTATTCAATAATGTCACCAGTAGCAATGGTATCATCTTCCTTCCAGATGACATTTTTGGATAAAGTCCATCTGCTGATTCTGCCATTAAAGTTGACTCGAATAATATTTAGGCTCTTAGGAATGTTAGCCTAGCCATATCGATGGCATCAGCACTACCTTAACCTCTTCCACTGGATGTTTGGGAATCAGTACCGATCATGAGCAAACCGTGTAAGACATAACTTTCCGAAATGATTTGATGGATGATAATCAAGTGAACACAGGACACAGTTGATAGTATGACAACGTTTTTCAATGCAGACGAGAAGTAGTGCAACGGAGCCATTTTGGCGATAGCATTTTTCAAAACAGGAAAAAGTTGTACAAATAATTTCTTGTTCCATGGGATTAATCAACTGAGAGTACAAGACTTTTCAGAGGGTGTCAGTAGACGGTTCAAACGATCACGAAGGTTTTCGTCGGTTTTTTATAAGAATAGATAGATGATTTCACTGCCCAGTTTCGACAAAGCCTCTTTTGAAGCGACGCATTGGTGCAATAAACTGATTTTCGTTATATGTTTGTCGGATCTTTATATACATTAGGTATGTACATGTTTCTAGTTGAGGTTTGTGTTGATATAAAGATTGGACTGAGCACGTCAAGAATCCAAGTAGGGTTGTGCCGCCAAGAATTCAAGTAGGGTTTTTAAATTCGATTTTTAACTTGCTCACGTAGGAGTATTCCCTCATCTTTTGGTTCTTTCGTCAAGGATACCTACTCATATCGTATAACCACTCCATCTTAGACAACTCCTTCTACTGACCTGCTTTTGAAATTCATCTAAGCACACGTCTCATTTCGATTTGCCAAAGTTTGCATACCACCGCAGGGTTTAAGCCTTCACGTGCCTTATGTTGGCTTATGAGTGGGTACAAATACATTGCGTAGTTGGCTCTACAAATACCTGTGCAAACAGCCCGCTGATGAAAATACACACCGCAGCGATGTCAAGATACGTTCAGTCTAATTTGAAATTTTAATTAAATCCAAATTCTAAATGGAACGCGTACCACATATGAACAAACATCTATTCCCCAGGTTGTACTCACCCAGCATACGAAATTAATAACCGTTTTACATTTTCCGAAAATCATTTACTTCCTTCCAGCGATTGGATCATCGAAAAGACGAGGGTGGGGGGTGAAAACGAAAATAAATAAATAAAATCTGTCAATTTCTGCTTTGCCTTAGCATATTGATGAGCGTTTAAGGAATTCAAATGTCATCCCTTTTACCTGATCTAAGAGCATGGCAATACTCATACCCGTATCCACATTCATACCCGCGGATGTACTCGTATGTATGTACAATGGGTACACCCCCAGTCTTTGTGGTGGCTCCTTCAGCTGCCTGCTAGGAGCAAGACAAATACAAAGTTTCAACAGCCTGCCTATTTGCATGTCTCTTTAGAAAACATTCCCTGACATTTATCCAGAACTTTGTTACAACGAGATCCATGCATATGCATATTTTTTCGAGACGCGCTCTTCCTTTGTTAGGTACTTGGAGGCACTCCTTGCTTTGTATCTATTATCCCTATACTTCTTATATAGACACATTCCTCCATCATTCAAGGATCAAATTTCGTTAAACGGCACAGTAGGGGATGCCTGCATTGTAAACTGTAGATAGAGCTATAGAATAATGTAACCTTGGTGTGTCATCGTCTTCATCGTCTTCTGCTTTTGGAGGTAGTCTGGAAGGAAGGTAAACTTTTTAACGTAAGTGTATCTAAGGTGGAAATAATAATTCCAAATAAGCGAACAAAAAAAAGGATAACGATACAGAGAACGACATGCCGCCGCTGACATCGAGAACGACAGCGCCAAGATACAATGATTGAGTGAAGCGTACGAGTAGTTAAAGTAATTTATTCGTTTGTTGGTGTGTAGTTTACTGTACTCGAGGGAGCAGTGATGATTACTCAACTCTTCAAGACTGATATGAGCGCCACCAACGCGTCGCTCATCAAAAATTGCACAGAAAGGAATATCAATTTTTACCAGAGATGTTTATTTTCTAGTCCTAAGCATCATATGAAGCACTTTAAGGGCGGCTTACCTACCTTTACGTTTACACAAATGTGTTATTGGTTGATGGTGGGGAGACGAAATATTAATGATATTTGACGGAGCTGTATAGGGAGGTAAGAAATGTTGCTTTAGTAGAAACGCACGTCTTGAAAGCTGAAGTTCGTTCTCGATGTGATGGAAGATGTTTTAAATTGTTGTATGAACTTAAACCTCCTCGACAGCACTACTGAAGGACACGTGTAGGTAAACTATTCCTTTGCAAGGTTTATGAAAAATTCTCAAACACATAGTCCGCGAACATTTAGAGTAGAGTAATTTACGCAGAATACGAGTACCTTCGAATGGCTTTCTTTCTTATAAATTACAATTGTTGGGCTTTTTAGACAGCCCACGGTTACGTCCCCCATCAACTAGATCCTGAAATAACTTAGATGTGCTGACGCGCTGAAATATCCAGGATTTTGAGCTTCATATTACTCCGAGATAAGCAGTCAGGACTTTGTGTTAATAAGCCCCGCTATAAATTTAGACAACGACACCAGCGCTGAGAACGAAAAATAACTCTTGCCAATTGCTGCTTCTTTGGGCAAAACCCTCTCTCGAACAACAAAAGTGACCCTATATAAGACCTTAATGGCTCCAGTCCTGATTGGCGTGGACTTTATTAAAAATAGATGAGGATGCTCTTGGTACCTTTGAAAAAAAATTCTTCGGGCGATTTTCGTTCCTGTCTGTATAAACGGAAAGTGAAGGAGGAGATAAAATGATGAACTTCATGGACTGTACAGCGACATCGACCTAGCCAGAAGAGTGAAGATTCAACGACTAAGATGGCTGGGCCATATAGAAGGGATGAACGCCAATGCTCCGGTCCGAAAAGCCTTCGAATCTGCCCCAGAGCAGGACAGTAGAGGAAGACGGAGTCTCAGCTTTCGCACGCAAATGGAAGGGGACCTCAGCCAATTTAGCGTGCAAAACTGGAGACAGCTAGCAAAAGATGGAGCTAGCTGGAGACGCTTCTTGATTGAGGCCCAGGTCCACTCCGGAATGTAGCGCCACTCCGAATGTAAGCAGTCAGGAAAGTAAGGTATCTGCCTTTTCTGTTTGGACTCGCTATTCTAACTTTAAAAATCTTATGGCTAGACTTCGTTGCTTCAGTAACGAGTTAAGAAGTTTTGTAAAATTCATAGTTGTGGGAAGTACCTACTTTGACTTTTCCTTTTTCTACCACAAAAATCTTGAAGCTCTGATTTTATCTGTTGGAGGTATCTGTAAGGTTGTAAAGATTAGTTTAGTCATAAATATTGCATTCAGTGTGGTTGAAGTATCGAACGGATTCATTCATTTTGAATTAATTACGTTTATGTCACTATAGACGATAGGCATCAAAGACGAACTCTTACATCGATCAGATTCCAGTGTCAGTACTGAATGTCACAGCTATGACACAAATATTTCTCTAGGAGGTCTGGGTAAGAAAGCCGTATTCGTGCGAGTCAACGAAAAACCAACCCCTGGTGGCACCATGTTTGACAATAAATTTAATATGTAACAGAGCTTACCCTTTAACTCAGAAAACAGGCTTCTCGAAGCAGTGAAAGAAACCAACTCATAGATGCGAAAGGATATTCTAATCTAATCGTAAGGTAAATCTATTTAAGAAATAATTGGCGTATACTTTGCAAAAGCAAGATCGCATACTTTGAACCGACAAAGAAAGAGTTCCTATGTGCCCGGTAAGAGAACCATCAGCTCCTTGCGTCCCATTTATAAAAACGATGATTCTACGTCCTTTAAATCCAGGTACAAATATCCCTGATGATCACAAACCACAAACAAAATATTTTTCAATGTGCTATGTTACTGAACTATTAAAACTGGGCCCCATTTTGATAACTATTTCGCAGTTAATCAAACGGCAGTACTCTTTAAACTTTTATGATAGATATGTCAACAGATACCTAACTCGCGTCGCTAATCGGATAAATACGAGTATAGTAAGTTTTTGGATGGACGAACGCAGAGGGCACATAAAGTTATGGAAAACTAACAACCTTTGATGTGAAGGAATCAACTCTTAGTTCGGCCTCGTCACGGACTAAGCATTTAAGTATTTTGCCTAGAAAGCTAGTTCAAGGTGGAATGACCTTTTTTAATTGCTCTATCAGGAAAAATCCATTTAATATCGCCTATTTCGTGGAGAAACGTAAGCCAGAAGGCAGAATCAAGCACGATAATTACGGAAAAATCGAAAGGCTCGCATGTTTAAAGACCTTATGCACTCAGCAGATCTTATGTTGTTAACATTATAAGAGAGTGAAGAAAGTATCTGTATAATTTTTGAAGCACATACAACAAATGTTCAGATCTGCCACGTATCCTAGTCTTAAGTGACTCAAACCTTTCTCATAATCAGCTAAGAACCAGTTCTTAGCACTGGAACTACGAACTGTTAAGACCTTCAGTTCGACCATTCCGAGTTCTTTGATCGTAGGTAGAACGGATTGATTTATATATGCTCAAAACTGTTTTGCGAATGAGTCGACGTTGTTGGTAGTTCTTGCAATATAGCAGTTCATGTGGGATGTACGAATTTTATCTACTACAGCGTCCAACAGTTTAACGTTTATGCTCATTTATAGGCAGACAATACTGCTGAACTGTGTATCAGATTTCGTCCAATAACTGCTTAAATCTTATGGTTAATCTGGGCCTAAACCAAGAAACCTATCAGGTTAGCACGGCCTCAGGTTAATTTGCTTTACATGTTCTAGCCAGCTAAGGAGACTAATGTTCACCTTTCTGATCAGTTCAATGTCACGGTACTGCTCGTGGAGTTCACCCTTAAATCTGTGTACAAAGTCCATCAAGTACATCAAAGTACATCAAAGTAACTCGTATGGCTGTCTATTGTGATGTTTTCTCCGATTCGTAAATGTTAACAGGTCCTTCTTTTTGACGCTTCTGCTTAAAAATTTATAAATGCCCAGGCTTGTTTTGGTCGCCAATGATGCCAATATTATCACAGTTTGCAAGTATAGTAATTGTACAGGATTTTAGAAAATTGTGCGTAGGTACATGGCAACGCATCTCCTTGCCTAAAACACTTTTTGAGATCAAATGTCAATATCAAAAGATTGTTCGCGACTTGTAAGAATCATCGAGCATTCATCATCGTCATTCTGTACAATCTGAAGAATTTGATAGGGATACCAAGGGTATACATGACGTACTGCTTATAGCTCATGTCTGTAGACACCGTCATATACGATCGACAAGAGAGTGCTTCGTATCATTCTTGTATCTTTTCCAGTAGACTTCCGATGGCTTCGGACATTCATACATGACGGCGGATTAAAGCTGCTATAATTCTATAATTCTCACAGTTAAAGGGATCTTCTTTCGGGTGAATCGAGCAGACTATGCCAAGGTTCAATTTTTCATGAACGCTTTTCGCCGACCAAATCTTGCAAATGACTTGGTGTAAGCTCTGTTTATGTTTCGTCGATAACTACGTGGATGTCGCTGCTGATATAATCACAAATACTATCGTCTTTGGAATGAGATCCTTTATCCCTCATCGGATTAAGAGTATCAGATCAAAAGAAACGGCGTGGTACGAAAGGGTTAGAGAAATGTTTTTTCGGTCCTATAAGACCAACCGGACAGAGGAAAACCGGAAGAAATTCAAACGAGCCAAGAATGACTGCAACGCCTTTCTTAAGCGTGTGAAGTTTCTATACGACCAAAAACTGGGGCAAAAATACTACAATGTCCCAAAAGTAGTAAAAATTGTTGGTCGTTCGTCGAAAACATTAGAAATTCTGCCTTATCCTCCGTCCGTCTTGGACAAAGCCAATCTGCTTGCTGCATACTTTGCAGCTAGTTGAACGCTCCCAGATAGTACTTTGTCTCCGCCTACACTTGAGTACGTCGAATCTTCAATGGGACGCATCCACTTAAAGACCTTAACATTCACACAACTGCTGGTATATCTCCCCTTCTTTTGAAGAGGTGTTCTTCTATGCTGGCAAAACCACTGCGTAAGGTTTTCCACCAATCCTGCTCTTTAGAAATCCTTACGAGCAGATGCAAAACAATATTTGTCCAGCCCGTTCCTAAAAAAGGCGAATCTTCTTCTCTCTCCTCCTACAGACCCATTGCACTTACGTCCCTTGTTTCCAAGGTCATGGAAACGCTGATAAATCGTCAGCATATAAGTATCTCGAAACACGAAAGCTTCTTAATGACCGGCAGTACGGTTTTCGTTGCAACAGGTCCACTGGTGATTTAATGGCATGTCTCACCGAAATGTGGAACCAACGTTTACATCAATCTGGCGAAAGTAAGATAGTTGCACTTGATAAGGCATTTAACAGAGTCTAGCATCAGGCTCTTTTGTCGAAAATCCGCGCATTCGGTGCCGACGACTCACTTCTTCAATTGATTAGAAATTACCTTTCGGAACGTTCAATTCAAGTTGTCTTGGATGGTTTCAAGTCTGATATTCACTAAATAAATGCTGGTATGACCCACGGCTCCGTTCTGTCTCCGACACTCTTTTTAATTTCCAGCAATGATCTCTTGTCTGCTACTTCTCATCCAATTTACGCCTTTGCTGACGACAGTACTATCTGCTTTTCATATTCGTTCCCGAAATCACGCCCCTGCTCTTCGGCTGTAGAACGGGAACGGCAGCGTATGAAAAGCTCTGATCTGGCTTCAATATATAAGGCTTTCATCCGCCCAAAATTGGAGTACAATACAAAACTCATATCTGGTCAGGTCCCCACAAGTCATCTTTGCGCCTAGTAGATAGAACTCAAAACGGTGCGATAAAACTAATAGGTGATGCTTATATTACACAGTCGATTGACACCCTCGACCACCGACGTAATGTGTCCTGTCTCACCCTGTTCTATCGCTATTTTAAACACCAGTGCTCCTCTGAAATTGCCAGTATCATTCCGTCCCTACAAACCTCTTATCGTAACACCCGTCCCACTATGAATGCTCATCAGTACACCCTCAAACCCACTTTCGGACGTACCCTGAAATATTGTGATTCGTTCCTAAGCCGAACAACTCGTTCATGGAATGCCGAGCTCTTTATTTCCTTGTCAGTAAAACCTTAAGACATTCAAGACCAACGTACATCGGTACCACTCTTTCAATCCTACCTGAATTTCTATCCACCGCGCTGTGTGCAATCATTTTAAGGCTGCTAATGATCCCTTGAGTGTTACGTTGAATGGATACCCGGTAGATAGGTAGGTGGACGATGACGATAGCGCGGTAGTTAGCTCATTGGACTATTACGCAGAGAGTCTGGGTTCGATTCCTGGCTGGGTCACCAACAATTTTTCAAATCGCCATCACCCTTTCGGCGGGCAATGGCAAACTCCCGAAACTAAAATTGCCTACGAAAAAGCTTCTAAAGAGTGCCGTTCGGACTGGGCGATAAACCGTAGGCCCCGCTCAGATGTGACATAACTGACAACATGAGCAACACAAATGAGTGTCAAGAAGCTAGACCATGGCCCATACCGGACTGCCAGCGCCACAGTGTTTTTTTTTTTGTTTTTTTGTTTAGATAGCCTTGTTGTTCCTTAAGCTGGATGTTGCTATCCTCACTTCATTTTAGTCGGGTAGACGGTTCTCTTGACTGTCAATAACCAAATTGAATGATTCATTCAGTCATATAGGCTAATTTGGGCTGTCCTCGTTGTTTAACAGTCTGCACAAGTGGATTTTCCATGTCATCAATGTTGATTGTAACCCATTTACTGTGTTTCCTTGTTTATGTTCACTGCCCTCTGTTCAGGTCTCTCTTAACCTGTCTATTTGATCACTCAAAACTTATCTAGTCTCCTTTCGACGGAGGAGGTAGCTTTAGTATGTTCATGAGAAGTTGTGTGATAAGTTTGCGCACTGACAACAATTTCGTCGGTCCTGTCGACCTTTATGAACACTACGATCCCAGACTTCACTTCACATCTTCTTAGGATATCATGATAAATGCATCCACTACCATCTCTGTTATTAGGATTTGCGATTTACACTAGTAAAGCCTTGTAAACTAATCCCGTACGTACGTACAATCTATGACCAGGGCAATAACCTTTTCTCTATCAAAAAGCGATCGATAATCTTACTAAAAATATCTTAAGAGCTCCATGTCCTTCATTTCGAGAACAAAAACAAGTACAGCTACGTACAAATTCCAAAATTAAGCACATCTAATCCGTAATAAGAAAAAATATTTATTGGAATTGACTACGGAAGAGTGTCAGAAACGCGTGTCCACTCTTGTACTATAAAGCTAGCTCGACTTACAGAATACCCAAACCGTTCCATATAAATGCCACAGAAAGGTCGGTTCTATCCACTGTGAATGGACAAGAAGCACTTTATGCACAATCGGCTTAATGTGTTAATAATAGAATTTCAGGAACACGGAACTGAAAGCACACTATGAGTATACGAGTATGTACTCGTACGGGTATCCTATTTCCACCTTCATACGTTGACTTATCCTATCTACGTGTAGTGAGTGTGGGTATTTCAACCTAATTCTGCATCGATGAGTGCTTAATTAAATTAGATCCCTCTACAGTCTACATCATTAGACAATACCACCAAGTAACCTAACCAACCCAAGCTGGGTTCTGTAACAGCATGGGAACCATCACCATAACCATAACCAGCAGCAGACCCAGTTTATAGGTACATTCTTCATCCGTTCTGCAAAATAATGATCGATTATGGCGAGCGATTAGGTTTTTAATTATAAAATGTAAAAAGTTTCAGTCAAAAGGATTCTCTTCTTTTCTGCCTCCCTAACTTCCCTCAGTTTTGCAGGTTTGAACGGACTACTCGTCGTAGAGGTGGTTCCATTTAAAATCCATTTTATTTTGCTCTCATTCAGAGAGTTCTTCCTAATCTTCTCATCCTGTTTCCTTCTTTTTTTTTTATTGTTGTTTTTCTCTTTGGTTTTTGCTTTTTTCTTTCAATGTCCTACTTCTCTTCTCCAGCAAGAGTTGTGGCTTAAAATGAAAGACCGATAAAGTTTTGTATTAATTACACTTTCACAACTTTTCATAGATACGGTTGGCACAAGGGATACGGAATGGAGATGGTAGAGATGCTAGATACGAATGGAAAAAAAAGACTCCTACCCCCTTTGGCGTTCAGTCATCAACCTTTAGTCTATTTGAAGGGTCATTTGGTGAATTTAAAATGTAACGACGACATAGCATTTGTTCGGGTTGATGTTGATGTTGGGAGAGAGGGACACCATTCCATTTTAAGATCGTTCTATTTTGATTGAATTAATTTACACTTTGTGGGTAAAAGATTTAAAGGGTTCTACTGCGAAACCACAAATAGTAAAACCATTGGAATGGAATCTTCCCGAAGATTTTCGACTCAAAAACGAGTGCAGTGGGTGAATTTTGGGGTGAAAGTACTCTATTCAACGAGGTTGGATTCATAGGAATTGATTTTGTTTCTGAAGGAGATGCGAGTACTATTACTTGTTCAATTCAATAATGCATATATTTTGATGTTGGGATGTTTACATACAATGTTGACAAAACATAAGACTTATGAATTTTTGAAGGATAAAGGAGCTTATGCATTGAATATTCTCTTTTAAATTTTCCCATAAAAACAAAGACAGAGGATGAGATGTAAGCCATTCCACATTTATAGATACAATCTGTTTTCTACAAGGCAGAGGGGGATTTAAACCAAAAAAGCTGTATCCACAAGTAACTACACTTGTGCTTTGTATTCAAATTTTGGCGACAAAAGAAGTGACTTTGAAGTGACAGTCGAGCGATGACTCGAAGAATTTCTATTCTACATTCGGGATGGTACAGCCAAGCTTAATAGAACCTACGGCACTGAGAGTCCAACATCAGTTTAGAGGCTTAAAACCCACTGTGAAATGAGCTCTAGAGTGTCCACTCGCCATCTTACTCATTTTGTCGAATCAACTTAGAACGACGCTTTTCGAGAGTTTGTTTTCCTAAGAAAAACCTTTCCACTTTTTTCTGCTTTTCGGTATATGACCCGTGGATCGAACCCTGTCATCATGACGTAGTAGTCAATGAGCTGAATCATTGCACTACCCATCCTACCATAGAAGTGGCGCCATTTGTTTGATCACTTAAATCGAAATACCTCGGACCTACCACTCCAACTCTATCAGGGCTGTATTGAACTCGAGGGTTCAACTTTTAAACCAGAAGTTGGTATGAGCATGAAGAGATTTAAAAGAACGGATATGTGTTCGAAAAAAGGAGTTCTTTGTACAAAACCTGCTTGAAACAAAGATAAGCTTCACATCTTCCATAATGAACAGTTGTCGAAGGAATTTTAGGTCGGTCTAAAGAATCATTGTCTGCAATTGATTGAGTGAAGTGAAGACCGCAACGGCGTGCTACTAGCGAACATAGAAGCTCAAACTCAAAGATGGAAGGAACATTTCGAAGAAATAAGCAATACCGTAGATGACAACAGCGAAATGAAGTATGAAGATGAAACAAACAGTGAAGTTACCAAAGAAGGGCGACCTGAAAAAATGCAGCAACTGGAGAGGAATAACTCTACTTAACTCCATATACAAGGTACTTGTGCAACTCTATACCTGCTGTTCATCGATTTCCAAAAGCCCTTGCAGCATTAAAAGAGTTGCAATATGGAGAGCTCTAAGTAAGAAAGAAGCACCCCGAAAAATAATTAACATCATCAGTGACTCTTAAACTACAAAAAGAGAAGTAAAGCAAGGATGCCCACTCTCACCTCAACTGTTCACAATTGTCCTGGATGTAATTATGAGAGAAGTCTGCGCGCAGAGACGTGGAATAACTTAGAGTCTCACACGACAACTCGAGGACTTAGACTATGCGGACGATACTTGTCTTCTATCACACGAGCTCAATGACATCCAATGACCAAAATTAGAACACCTTACAAGATTAGTACGATGCGCCGGATTGGAGATAAATATCCAAAAGACTAAGGCCATATGGGTCAACACCTGCAACAGAGGACACATTACCATCGAAGGAAACCCTGTCTAGTATGTAGATACCTTCCGCTATCTAGGTAGTATAATAACAACAGACGGCGACGCAGAAGCAGACATTGATACGAGTAACAGACTTTAAAAAGCAATAGCAGCATTCGGCCAATTGCGACCTGTATGGAGGAGTTCCCAGATTTCCAGGAACACGAAGCTCAGAAAATTCAACTCATGCGTCAAGTCAGTACTGATATATGGCAGCGCAAACTGGTTGATTTCCAACAATGTCATACAGAGACTCCAGGTATTCATCTACAAATGTTGCCGTACCATATGACGAATATTCTGGCCAAACATCATCAGGAACGTGGGAAGCCCTTTTGCTCCCAAGTGGAATTACAAAAAAAAAAAAAAAGGCCCATGTTGGAGGGCCTTCGGGTTAACTTGTAGATCAAGTAACACATTATACCTATACATTGCAAGCATACGAAACTTCTCAATGACAGCCTAAAATGTGCTCATACCCTCACAGAAAACATGGACGACTTAGGCAAACATTGCTAACAGTAGCCCCTTTAATGATCTTGGTCTTATTTAAATCTAAATTCAAAAATCGAAATTAATGATATAGCTCACCTAATTGAACACTTTCCTGTAACTAAATCTAGTAGTTTCAACTGTGATAGTATCTTACATCAGAATGTCATAAGTTTGAGAGAGAATTTTTCGCCTCTTATGAATTATCTTCATTCCTTTGCCCGCATTCTAGATGCTGTTTTTCTGTCTAAAATTTGGATTTACAATTTCGGAATTGCGCTACGTGTGGTGGTTGGTATTTGTGTTGGAAAATAATAAACTTGCTACAGTTCGGCGTGGACCTGGGCATCAGTCAACAAACGTCTCCAGCCAGCTCAGTTATTTGCTAGCTGTCTCTACTTTCGCACGCTAAGTTGGCTGAGATGCCCTTCCATTTTTGTGTGAGGGCGGATTCGAAGGCTAGTGAATTGCCTTCTAAGCCCAGATAAAAAGCTATTGGGAAGAGTTTTTCTTCGTTTGACCTCAACCTTTGGTCTTGCCATCGTTGACCGCTAAAACCCATATTCGCGGCTTCGTCTTAATACTCGCAAAAGCGCCACTGACATCATGCTGCTTTCTTCCGCTTATGTCAATGTATTATCGGCGTATGCGAGTAATTGGACGGGCTTTTGAAAAACTGTGCGTGTGTTTGCGCGTGAGTTTTGCACTGTTCTTTCAAGTATGGTGTTGAAGAAGTCGCATGATAGCGCCTTGTCTAAATGCTTTTTCGACATCAAAGGTCTCAGGGAGACCTTGGTGGAGCAGCGTATGTTCTCCATCGTCATCCTCCACAGAAGGACGAATTTTGCAGGGATGCCGAAACTAGTCATTGCTCTGCATAGCTCGTCTTTATAGATGCTTTCATACGAGGCCTTAAAAATCGATGAGAGGTGGTGTGCATCAATGTGAAGCTCATGGGTTTTCTTTAAGATTTGAAGTAGTATGAATATTTGGCTGATGGTGAAGTTTTCTGACCTGAAACTATACTTAAATGGACCAATCAGGTTGTTTTCGGACGGCTTCAGACGTCTAAAAATATTTGTATGCGATGTTAAGGAGACTGATGGCTCTTTTGTTGGCACAGCTCAGAGGGTTTCCTTTCTTGAGGGTCGGACAAACAATGCTTCGGGCATGCATACTTTCTTCTGACCATATTAAACCATATTCATCGCCTGTCGCTTTGAACAGGTCGGCGGTTAGGCCGTCCATTACAGCAGCTCTGTTGGACTCCAGCTTAGATATTGCTATGTTTACTTCATCCAGGTCGGGTAGACGGAATAGTTGGTCTACGTCGTCCAGGTTAAAGGTTCATTCTGTCTGTCAGCTGTATTTTTCCGTCATCGCCGTTATACAGTCTTTAGAAATGATCTCTTCAAGTCCTCAGCATCGACTGCGACTTTATTATGGTGTTCGCTTGTTCATCTCTACAGACTTCGCTTCGGGGCTTGTGTCCGTGGCATGTTTTTTTTACATTTTCCTAAAACTGCCGAATCTCATTTCCTCGACCGCGCGCTTCTCATGCTCTTTTTTTCCTTCCTTCTCTTCTCTAATACTCGTAGAGCCTGTGAGTAGCTGTAGTTTCCCTCCGCAGCGCTGTTTTGTCTGCATTCTTTTTTAGCGATATTCCGATCATTCAAGCAGTTTTGACAGGGGCACTGGAGGCAAGTCCGCAAAATTAGCTAGAACATGCATTTGAAATATTTCCAAATTGCTGATACAAGTGTATTGAATCGGGACCAGAATATTTCGAATAAAAACACCAACAAATCGACGGAAATCATATTTTTATTATATTTTCTAGAGTTAGTCCGGTATATTATTTGCCACACTGTGCGTGAGTAATACTTTGCAATACTATATGAAAAATTAATATTTATCTGTCTACCTATCTATCTATCTTTTGCGGAACTGTCAGATAACATAGTCTTCGAGATGGACTCTGCCAATTCGACTTCTTGGCGAGTCAAAATGTCGGCAAAGCTACAAAAGAACACGTGGCCCATACCTCAGTATCCACAAATGTGCCTCATATTCACCTGACCAAAGCCACTTGGCCACTACTTTACTGTAGCCAAGACGCGAATGGGAATATCCTGCATTGAAAAACACGTAAGAAGTACTGTGATGCTGAACGTCTACAATCCCCAGAGACTGCAAAATCCTTTTCTGTCGATATGACAGCCACTAGCCATGAAACATGGTTCTGACAATGTACTAGGTTTCACCTGACCTACAGAACGAAACCCTCATTTTGACGGATTGCGATCGGCAATCGTTGTAACGAAACAAGAGTCATATAAAGAGACAAAGAGAGGGAAGGAACCCAGAGAATCGCTTGATTTAAGTCATGGGCTGCCTTATGATCTAGTTAGTCCACGTTCGCATATGGACGTAATTAGCGTAAAATAATGAGAATTGTTGGCTGAGACCCAGGTGTAGCCCGGATAGTAGGCCCCCTAAAGTAAAATAAAGTAGGATGAATTCGTATATTGTGGTCATATTGGATCTTCGACGAATATGTTCCAAAGAAAACGCCATAAGTATCTGCGGATTTCCTCACATAGAACATAAATATCTAATAAGATCTAAGACACACTCGTGAAGATGCCTTGATTGCGGCACATAGCTCGCTTCAGAATTCATATATTCAAGCCAAAAGATAATCTGCAGCTTTAGGCAAAAAGAATCTGATTGCGGAAAACAGGCAGTTGAACGGATGGTACGTAGACGTGATTGACATCACTTGCTACCCAAAATAAGTACTGGTACGAGTATAAGCAAATGCTCACAATAATCGGTAGCTATACTAAAATTAAGAACTAGTGGACTAAAGACATCTGTTGCGAACCTCCGGATGCATTACTACCTTGATTTGCCAATCTAGCTAAAATAAAATCTAAAAGACTTACACAATGGATTATGGGATCAAATTCTGGAGGAATAGGAATACAGCAAATTAGCCATGCTTGCAAAGAGGGTGATGTTGAAATGTGATATCGTTTGCAGAAAATGCGTTTCACCCTCTATCCATTCCAACATAACTCCTCCCTCAACGCATCTGAAACCGAGCAAGTCCGCAATATTTTTTACGTCACTACAAAGACCTCTGCTCTGACCATTATCCGCAAACGTCCCCCAAGCTCTTTTCGCAATTTCAATAAGCAATAGTTATAAGACCCCAATAAATAAAATCCTGAAAGCATTGTGCATTGATCCCCAAATGCTTGAGCGAAATAGAATATCCGAGAGCTCGTAGTTCTTATAAATGACTGGTACTTCTGAAAGTCCACCCCAAACCACCTCTCATTGACTTGCATTATCTGAAACTTATACTACAGATTCCACCCTCTGGATGAGACCAAAAATTGGATGAGAGCTCGTAATCTCATGGCCATTACATCATCACCACCCTACAAATCTGTAGCTGCCTGCACAAACTTGTCGGTGTACATGTACGAGTACTCGTACGAAATTCAATCTAAAGCTGGTAGATGCTTGCCACATCTACCGTACGACGACGATTATCATACGAATGCATCTCCTTCTCAAATCCATTATGAAAGCGGGCTCCATTCAATATTAGTGCCACTAACAATGGTGTTTGTACTGGTGCTGGTGCTGGTGCTGGGATTGTATCTATAGGTAGTTCTCCCTTACATCAAGTAACAGCACCATCTTCCCAATTCCATGTATGTTGGACAAAGCTCATCCAAACAACCAGCTACCGCAAAAATTTACATATTTATTCGAAACAATTGGCCGTTTGGAAGTGGTATGCATTTAAATCCAAACCCTAACCCTCGACTGAATAAAGAAAAACCCTCCCTCCATTGGTCGTGTGTCTCTCTAAAAACATAAGAGCTGCTCGACAAAAAGGCCATAAAGTGCTTCGATTTAAATACCCATTTAGATGTACCCTCACCCCCTACATTTGGCTTTTGTCTTACAGAGAATTAAATCTTTCCAAGGTTCGTAAGTCACTGGTGCTTCTGCAAAGGATGGAGGCCAGATAAGCAGCTTCTATTGCCAAGTTCCACACCCTTATCACAGGCAAAGGGATGGATTTGTAATCCTCTATTCGGATATTATGGCACATTGTCTACTACGTACCACTCGTCCTTTGTTACTTTTTTTTTTTTTTTCTGTTGTAAGGTTCGATTAAACCGATGGAAGTATATTGAACCACCAACCCTTAGATCAAATAATTAGGGGATGTGTTGGGTGGAAAGCCAAAGCCGGTATCTGTCTATTTTGGGGGAGATAAATTATTTGGTAGCAGCGTAATTAGAAATTTGTATTCATCGGAAACGCCATAAAAATCTAACTAGACCGGGAAGATAAAAACCAAAATAAGGACGACTAACAGACGGATCTCTAAGCAGATACTCATACTCGTTCGTACATACGCGCATATTAAAGAGTCTGAAACAGTAGCCTGCCACAGATGGTGTGCAATTTGTGTTTTGCAAACTTAATAAGGAAGTGTTGCAGGATGTAATATATGAATGTATGTATTCGTACGAGTGGAGTTACATGAGGAGAGAGGATGGATAAGAATTGGGGTTGCAGCCACATTGTTGTTTCTTAAATTACCTCCACCTTCTGTAGATCTGTGAATCTCAGCAAACATTCATTACACGCACAAAATGTCTAAGAAGATGCATTTAAAGCACGACTGCTCTGCTCGCACAGGAACAGATTCCTCTTGACAGATACAATTTATGCCAGATTTGCAGATGATGCTACGTTGGAATATTATTATTTCGTGATGGAGGGAGGGAAGTGGTGAATAGAATAAGTTACTTGGTAACCCACTTTTGCTTCTACTTTGCCAAATGGGTCGATGATACTCCTTTCTGTTGATCCTTTCTCCTGCTTATTCCTATAGTCAGCCAAATGTAAATCTTAAAAATCAAGGGACGATGACTTATTATTTTCAATTTGCATTGAATTAGATTGCAGGTTGTTGTCGGGACGATAAATGTACTCTTTGGGTACTTCTGCGACTTCTAAAACTGGCTGGCTCCGACTTTCAAGAATGGGGGGCGGGCGGTAATTTATGCAAACTGTAGTGCTGAGGATTCATTTTTTTTTTTGTTTTGTTTTTGTCGTGCCCAAACTGAGTCGAGTTGTTTTTTTTTTTTTTTTTTTTTCTTTGAAGAGTAGGAGATCTTCTTAATTTTATTTACATCTATCGTAGTCCTTGTCGTCGCAAAAAAGTTATGCCAAAAAAATTGTACGTCAAGTGATTTATTTATGAAGAGAGCATGGTCCAGACGAGACAAATTGAATGGAACATGTCTGCAGGATTAAGTATTTAGTGAAAAATGAAAAGTCGTTGCTTTTGTGAGCGTGTGTCGTTTATTATTTTAGATAGATGAATTGTGGCAGGGCTTAGGGGTAGTCGTACATACATATATGGAATTCTACTTAACACTAACAGACAGACAGGTGTTGGATTTTGTCTTTCTGTTTTTTTCTTGCTTTTTAGGTTCATGGTTGCGCCTATTTCGGGGATTAAAGTAGGGTGTGTCTCGGTTAAAAATTCAGTTGTAGATGTCACAGACGTACAAGATTTCTAGAAGATAAGAAAGGCGAAAATCATGTTATTTAATATTATACTTGGGTCCTTACTACCGGCTGATAGACGAGAAGAGCATTTCATTGTACAAAGGACATAGTTCAGTAATTACAGAGATGGACAGTGTCGTAGATAGATAGATACATTATTTTATATATTATAATACAGTGTTTACAATTATTGAGCACAGCTTGCACAGAGTTATGATAAATTTTTAATCTTATTACTGGAAAAAATTCGTTTAGCTTATACGTGCTCTCATTGTTTATAAAAATAAGAATAATGTCAGAGGAAAAACTATAAGAAAAAACTTCAAAACTTCTATTTAAAAAATTTAAAAAAAGAAAGAAAAAAAATTCAATAAATAAATTTAAACCTTTATTTATGCACGATACAAATGAACGTATGCATTTATAATAAATAGCAGATTATGAACAACAGATAATAAATTATAAACAACAACAAAGAATAATAAATAATAAATTATAAGTAATAACTAATTAATAAACAATAATTAGTTTTAGTTTTTTTTAGTTTTAAATGCATTTTATTTTCTTAATCATTAATTCTTACATACTAACAAAAAATGCTTAAACGCTAGCTTAAAATTACTAAACAATCTTATATTAACTTACTGGCCCTACACATGCACTCTAAGCTACTCTAAATTCTTATATCTATGTCTTTCGACTTTATTTGCATTTTATTAATAAATATTTATTTTTTGTACTTAGGCTAAGAAAAGAATTATAAACAAAAAGGGCCATGTAGCAGATTATCTTTACCCTCGCATCGAGTTGGCTGCTATAAAACAGTCTCTTTGTGAGGGCAAAAGCGCCTTTAGCTCTGGATAGAGCAGCATCTACATTTTTGTTAAAATACGAGTACAGAAACTGATCTAGCCAAATCCCAAGGTATCTGACTACATTTCGACAGGCAAGAGGCTGTCCGTGTTGTCCAATGATCGAGAACTTTCGCCAATTTTTTCTGGTGTCCCTAGAGACTCCAGACAACGGCATCCTAAAAAGAATGGTTTCCGACTTCTGAAAGTTGATTTTCAACTTCCAGTCATCGCAAAATCGTCTTATCTTATCGAAGTCACGCTGTAAGAGAGTATTAATGACGTCGATTTTTGGACCTGTTCTGTACGCTATCAAGTCATCTGCGTACGCAAGTGTATGGGGAAGTGAACCTATCAAGTCGCTTGTATAAATATTGAATAGGATCGGCGAATTGACCGCGCCTTGCTGAAGACCATTTTTAATTTGAAATATTCCAACAGAAGTCACATCACCATTTTTCACGATGAGCTGTCTGTTGGTTAGCATATTATAAAGAATGTACAAGAGAGGTTTACTGATCCCCAGACTAGCCAGCTTGTAGAAAAGACCTTCTAACCATACAGTGTCGAAAGCCTTCTCCAAGTCAACTAGGCAGGCACCAGTACACTGTTTTTTGCCTTTATTCCATTGGATATCGGACACCAGTTTAGACGTGGCATGTGAGATAGCATGTCCTGCCTTAAAACCGAATTGATTATCCGGAACTATATGTTTGTCCTCAACCCACCTTGTCAGAGCTCTATTGATTACTTTTTCGAACACCTTACTGATATTCGGAAGGAGACTTATCGACCGGAGATTCGCCGGATTGGATATATCCTTTCCCTTTTTGGGGATAGGTTGAACCACCGCCGTTTTGCGCTGGATAATGTGCATTATTCATTGCATTATTAAACAGGGTGGTATAAATGTCCACCGCTTCTAGAGGAAGATGTCGAAGCACGATGTTCGGAATACCATCGATCCCCACTGATTTCTTACTTCTGATTGCGTCGAAGATCTCTTGGAGTTCTTCGTTCGAAATGAACGGGGGAAGCTCACCTTCTCTGGCAATGACATTATTTGCCATATTTTCGTCGCTGAACCGGGTGAAACCAGAGCCCTCGGATCGCCAGATCTCTACTTCATTTCGAATATAGAAGTTGTGCACCAAGACGCTATTGTCCAGTTCATAATTAGGGCCAATGATATCATTGATTTTCGATTAATCAGTGGATACAAAATTTTGGTGGCGATATTTAATTTATTTAAGATGTTCTTTACATGTGCACTTACTTACTAACTTATCGGGCTCCCGACCCGTGTAGAGTCTCTGCCTGAGACTATGCAGCCTTCCATCCTCTACGATCACGGGCACGCTGCTCTGGCATCAACGATGGCTTGGTCTTCGAAACTGAGGTTCGGTTTTCCCTTGTCTTCTGAAGCATTATTGTCCATTCGCTCGATGTGGCCGAGCCAATGTAGTCGACGTGTTTTGGCTTTTTGGACTACACCTAGATCTTGGTACAGCTCATAGAGTTCGCGGTGGTATCATCTCCTCCATTCGCCCTCCTCGTACACAGGACCAAAAATCCGAAGTATTTTTCTTTCGAAGGAACCCAGTATCAGCTCTCCTTTCTAGCTTATCGTCCAGCACTCGGCGCCCCAAAGCAGAAAGACAGGATAAGGGTTTTTTTAGGGCACACATTTCGTCCTTCGAGTTAGGAGTTTTGAACGCAATTGTTTGGCCAAGCCGAAGTAGCAACGGTTTCCTAGGGTAATTTTTCGCCGGATCTTCACCGGTAGGTGAACGCCCTAACTACCTCAAAATTTTTGCTATCAATAGTGACGTTTTGTCTAGGCGGTGGACAGATGCTTAATTTTTTGTTGATAGCATGTACTTAGTCTTGTCGTCATTTATTCCAAGGCCAACGGATTTCGCCTGTTCTTCAACTGCCTCGAACGCTTCTATCACGGCACGCTGGGAGCGACCGATGATGTCAATATCGTCCGCATACCCCAGCAGCTGAACGGACCTGTTATAGATAGTGCCTTCCGTGATGACACCTGCCCTGCGCACTATCTGCTTCAGTACAAGATTGAAGAAGTCGCATGATAGCGCATCTCCTTGCCGAAATCCGGTGAAATAGTTCGGAGGAAATACGAGTACTTCCAAACTGCACATTGCAGCGCTCGTTTTCCAGCGTCACGTGACACAGCTGAATCAGTTTTGTCGGGTTACCGAATTCGGCCATCGCAATATAGAGCTCCTGGCGGTGTATGCTATCATACGCGGCTTTAAAGACGATGAATAGGTGGTACGAGTATGTTTCGACTTGAAATTCGTTGGTCTTTTCCAGGATTTGCCTTAGTGTGAAAATTTGGTCTATCTGCCGGCCGGAAGCCACACTGGTACGTTTAAGACGTTCACACAGTACGTGGGATAGGATCTTATATGCGGCATTAAACAGGTGTATGCCTCGATAGTTGTTGCAATACATAGCATCGCCTTTTTTGTAGATGGGGCATATTATACGAGTATGTATACCGAAGGTTAATTTCGGGTCTACGTGAAAAAGATTGATTGACATTTTTCAGCATTAATTTTGACTTTATAATGTTTCAAATATTCAAAGAAACTTTCAAGGCCGTTTTGTAAGTGATTTGTTATGACTGTTCCACTAGTATGAGGCGTTTACAAAGCCAAGTCGTCCAATATCACAGTATGGAATGACAGGTATGTCACTGGTGAATAATATATTAAATAAAGATGGTGCCTTGTGGGACATCAGCAGGTACAACTTTCGCGGTAGAAATCGCACCATTAAGTGAGGAACAAGGAATGTTCAGTCGGTTAGAAGGTTTATAGATTAAGGCTTTGTGTCAAACAGAGTCAAATGCTTTTTCTATGTCTAGTTGTACTAAACCATTTGACCTTTTTCCGTTTAAGTTTTCTTTTATTTCCTTGCGAATTCTTAAAACTTGATTAGAAGTGATATTTCGTTCGCGGAAGCCGATTTGCATTTGGGGCAGAAGCCTACTGTTTTTTAGATAAGCATCCAATTCCATTTTAATAAGTTTTTCTAAAATTGTACTGCATCCATTGAGCAAGCTTATGGGTCTGTAGCTATTTGGATTGCTGGGGTCTTTTCCTGATTTTAGCAAAGCTATGTTCCAACTGTTGTTTCTAAACTCTGCAATTTTCATTCGAATTAAACGTGCTAGAAAATTCATATAGATCAACCGATATCTTTGTCATTTCTTCTTAAAACGTTTCTGGTTTTAATTAAACTTAATGTACTCGTAAATCGTGGTAGAATAGCACACCTTATGCATTGAGATTTTCTTGGAAAATTGTATGCTATCTTTAATTTTGGTCTCCAGAAAACGTATTGAATCATCGACTTGCCTGCAAGTAATTGTGCATTTTAAGTTTATGGAACAGTTGTTGAGAGCAAATGAGAGTTGGTGTCGAAATACATCCCAGTTTGCTTTATTGAAATTTAAGTATTGCACATTAAGAGTTTTTGGACTAGAGAGAATATCACAGGTGATTGGAAGATGATCAGAGCTTAAAGCGTTGATGACAACAGGTGGAGCAAGTACGTTGGGAATGTTGGAAATAAAGAAGTCAAATGTGTAGTATATACTTTGGCCAGTAGAGAATGGACAATACCAATACCGTTGATGCGGTCAACTGATGTTGCGATAGTGGCATTAAAAGTGAAGGGCATTTTCCCGTGAATCTGTGTAACCACGGCTTCTCCAGAGGTCGTCGTCGACAAGGCGCCGCATGCGCTCCCAAAAGATTATGAGCAATCCAACAAAAGTGATAGTTCAGCTCTGTTTAGTCCAAAGAAACTTACTTGTTCTGGGATTGCTGAGCTCCGAGCAAAGTTGTCTTGAGGCCTCGCAGCTTGGAAGATTTTTCCAATTTTCATTGACTTTTGTACCGTTCGCTGCACTTGTATTTTCAGACTGCAGAGTGAAATGTGATCTTCTAGTTCCCTATTTTTGAAGGATTCTTTTCGGCATGAGGCATGCTCATAGCCTACCACTCCTTTGTGGCAGGGACCCAGTAAGTCGTAACCTTAATCTGAACCTAAAGAGCCTCCGAGGCAGCGTTTTACATGCCTTGATTTGATTTCGACTGCCGGTATGGTTTTGAATACAGCCTGGGTGTCAATAAATATAGTGTTATCCTCGCTGGATATTGCCGCAGTCCCAGTTCCTTGGCCTGAAACATACTGCAGTACTGTGGCAGTATCCTTTCATGTGTGAAATGAACAAGTTCTATTTATTTGCGGGTGGATTCTTCTATGATTCTAAGGGCATAGCTTAGAATCTCACTGATTGTGGGAAAAAAAATTACGAGTGGCCATAAGAGCAGAATCATTCCCAAATGCAACGACTTTTATTCTAGATTTAGAAGAGGTGATATCACTCCTCTTTGAGGGGTGCCCTTTAACCCTTTATAAGGCAGCTAAAAGTACGGTTGCTTTAAATGAGAAATTTTTATTTTCGGACTTCTTTAGAAATGTTAAAACCAGATTTGTAAAAAAAATTTGAGTTTTTGTTAGTTTTGGAAAAAAGTGAGGTGACAACAGGTTTGCTACCACCCGTTGGTGATCTTAAAAAAAAAATGGATCAAAATCAGTATAATATATCATTATATTTATATATATAACATTTATACATTGTATTGTATTTCAATGAAAAACATCGAAACATGGGGTAACGCAGAGTGGTACTTGCCATCGTGTACCACTGAAATTTCGACCTCTTGTTGTTGTCTTTTGTGCTACAAAGCCTGCATCTGCGATATGATGAAATATCTTCAGGCATAGGGAGTCAAGCATATGTTCATCGAGCACGCCCATCGATATATTGGAGCTCCGTCTAGCAGTTTTTTTCGTGTAACGTGTTTTGTTTTTCCCATTATTTGTTTGAAAGCATCCAATAAGCTGTTGGCCAGTAAAGCTCTAAACTGGAAATGGGATAGCTCTTTAGTCCTGATGCGAACCAGACTCGAGTGGAGAAAGTGAGCTTTTTCATAGCTGCGTCGACGAAGAAGAAAAAATGCGTAACCAGCAGCGCTTGTACCGACGACCTACACTATAGGTGGCACGCTTTTGATCTTTTCTATGATGAAAAGAAATTATCAAAGGCAACGTGGACACTAGTGCATTTCAATGAGTCACAAAGCTTTTATACGACAGATGCGCCTAGTCCCAGTTCAGGCCTGCTGTCATCCTTTTTGCCTGTGTAAAGAACCCAAACTTTGAATCCTCTTTTTATAGGTTTAAGTTGCATATACTGCTTGAGGCTGGACCGAACTTTAAATGATATCATGCACTCATTGATTTACTGTGATTTGGTATATACAGCGGAACTTTCGAAGTTACAGTTCAAATTAGTAATCAGTGGTTTCAGTTTGTAAAGATGTTCAAAATTTGACACTCCGTATTTGAGGCAATGGGAATTGTAGACTAAATGCAAATTCTGTAATATTTTTTTGAACCTTTTGCATTGCATAACAGAGGCTACATCTTCGTTGTAAAACAACGGTTCGTTGACCAGTAGAGATTAATACTTGGAAGATCATGGACGTCGATAAAAATAATTATTCCAAAAAATGCCCGCAATTCTGTTACACCTATATCTAATCAATTCTTACTTTTATGTTGCAGTGCATATACTCGTAGATTAGTTTGATCCACTATTGATTGTAGCATTTTTTGGAAAAAATAAATCGGCAAACTGCGACTCGAACTTGAAAAAGGAGGTTCAATACTCTCGGAATCATAACGTTGAACTGGCATCATTTAGAAGACTTTTCGTCCATATTGGGTCTTCGTCAGCACTCTCCTCAGAATCGTCCCCAAAATCGTCCTCAAAACTCTCCATGTCAGTATCCTCAAATTGTTCCTCAACTTCACGAGTCAGTCTATTTCCTTCGGCTATGTTTTCAGCCCATCTACTATCATCTACTTGTTCCGAATCTCCAGTCAGCATTAATACTTCAATATTTTCGTCATTTTCATAGCAATCTTCTGAATCTAAGCCAACGATCTCGTAAACATATTTCTCAATGTCTTGTTCATTGAGCCTGGACACTTAAAAAAATGCAATTACAAAGCTGCGGCAAAAATATTGCCACTTTAAAATTTCGCTGAACGGGCGCTGGCAACTACGAGTATATTGCCACCTACATATGTATTAAATCACTGAACCTACCGTGCTTTATTTTTTTCCTTCAGCTTTTGCAAATTGCTAGAAAATATATTCAGTTATATGATAAAAATTAAATTTCCGAACACAAACACCGCTATCTATCATTTGAACAATATTGAGAAAAACCTAATAAAACTCAACGTTTTCGGTGGTTTTAAAGCTTTCAAAATGGCGGTGGATTCAAATGAGCGGTTATAAATGTTTTTTATTCTAGTTCGGGATAGATGTCAGGCAAAATATTAATTAGATATAATGACTGTGTTAAGTAGTTTGGAATTAATCAACGGTTTTGTATGGTGGCAAACATATTGCCACCATCTTATAAAGGGTTAAGGCGGATCTGGTGACTCTCAATACCGTTTTAACTAGCGTTGCATGGATATTCGTGCAGCGAAGCATCAGGTTATCAGTTCATTAGTGCAGGATTTATCCCAGCATTCTTTATGTTTCAACTTATAGTGGGAATGAAGGCTCCTTCGACGTCAAGGAAGATCGCTAATGTGTTCTCCTTGTCATGAAGACTTTTTTTCAATCATGCTGATGGCTGCATACAGGGCTATTTTCGTGCATTTACTTTTTGTATAAGCATGTTAGTTTGAGCCTAATCTTCTGAGCGTAGATTACTACGAATGTGAGTGTCGTTCTGTTTTCCAAAGTTTTTAAACTGCATTAAGTTAGGGTTATGGACCTGATGTCTTTTGAATGGGTACGCCTGCATTTGGCACATATCCATACTTAATGCTATTGTTGAATAGTCTTTTTAGGAACAATAGAACGGTACCTGCTTTGGTTTTTGAAGCATAATTGATATGATTCCATTCAGTGTAGGGGATTTGTAAGCAGTGAATGAGTCTATAACCCAGCTTATGTTCTTCTGATATTAGACTAAGAGCCCACAGTAATTTTTGGGTGTGAATGATAACAAAAAATAATTTGTATAATTAGATAGTTCTTAAGTACTCGTAGTTATTTTTAAATGTTAGCGTATAACAACTTTACTATCATTTCAAAATGTAGAGTTAAGCGCCCTGATAACAGATATGGTCGTCCAAGACGTTTTGCAGGGGGCCTTCTGCTTGCAAGACGCGCTAAAAGTAGGCTAGAAATCGATTTTTTAAATAATTGTGATAACAATTTTTTTTCTTGTCCAAAATGTAGAGTTAAGCGCCCTGATAACAAATATTGTGGTCCAAGACGTTTTGCAGGGGGCCTTCTGCTTGCAAGACGCGCTAAAAGTAGGCTAGAACTCAATTTGTACTAACAAAATTATTATGCATTTGTTATTTATACGATCTTCTCAAATATTAAGAGTTTGAGATTATTTAATTCTCTTATAACAATATACAAATGCTGCATTACATATGTAACTATATATGTATTATAAAATAGGAATTATTGTTGACTCATAATTATGATTGAAAGCAGTTGTAACTGCACCATATGCAAAACAAAACTGTCAAACTAAATTAGGTCTCTCTAACAAGTATATCTGTTTTAAGCTTGAGTTATATTTTTTGCTTTAATCATGAGTGACACGCGTTATAGTTTAAAATGGGTTCTTCGTATTGGAAATAACAATTCAAAGCAGACACCCGCATGATGTTGCATCTGTCATTTTTGCCCGAAGACATCTCTGTAGTGATAAAGTCTTCTGACACGGACGTCTTAATTATACTTCTGTATAACTTACTTAGCCTAAGAAATAACGTTAACGTGTGGATTGACGTAGGAACAATACGATACCATACGATAAATAGATGTGAATTCTATTTATAAAAATTGAGTTCAGAACTGTTTGTAGCCTTACATGGTTTTCACAGTATTACTGGATGTGATTATTCACCGTCTTTTTTCAAAAAAGGTAAAATTAAACCATTTTCAATTCTTCAAAAAAAAAAACCCTGAATTACAACTGGCATAACCAAAACTTGGGAATGAAATGACTGTTGCTGAAGTAGATACGAGGGCGGGTCAATAAGTCCGTGACTTTTTGAATTTCTGACCTCTTTACTGAAACAGCAACACTGCTCCTGTCAACAGGCATCTGTCAGTTGACTCCTGTCAAAATTTAAACTTGCTGCGTCAGTTACGAGTAGTTTGTGTTTGACAGCTATTTTTATCAGACTACTCACTAATTTGAGGAGAAAATGGAAAAAAGTGAATTTCGTGTGCTTATTAAGCATTATTTCTTGCGAAAAAAAACCATTACCGAGACCAAGGCTAAGCTTGATAAATACGAGTACTACGAGTACATCGATTTCAATGGTAAAAAAGTGGTTTACTGAATTTCGTTGTGGCCGTACAAGCACTGAAGATGCCGAACGTCCTGGACGCCCAGTTAAGGTCTCTACACCCGAAACAATCGAAAAAAATCACGATATGGTGTTGGCCGACCGAAGATTGAAAGTGCGAGAGATTGTGGAAGCCGTAGGGATCTCGCATGGCTCAGTGGTTTCAATTTTGAATGATCACTTGGGCATGAGAAAGCTTTCCGCAAGATGGGTGCCGCGTTTGCTCACAGTCGACCACAAACACATGTGCAGTTTCCATGGCAAAAATCCATGAATTGGGCTATGAATTGCTCCCTCATCCACCCTATTCTCCAGATTTGGCTCCGAGCGACTACTTCTTGTTCCCAAACCTGAAGAAATGGCTTGGTGGAAAAAGATTTGACTCCAATGATGAAGTCATCTCGCAAACAAAGGCCTATTTTGAGGACCTCGACAAATCATTTTTTTTGGAAGGGATAAAAAAAATTGGAGAAGCGTTGGACAAAGTGTATAGAGCTCAAGGGAGACTACGTTGAAAAATAAAATTATTTTTTTATCAAAAAATCTGTGCTTTAATCCAAAAGTCACGGACTTATTGACCCGCCCTCGTAGGTATAAACGAAATACAAAAATTCGTTTGTTGTATGTCCCAAACCAGAGCCCTCAATGTAGATGAAGCCAGATATAAAACTTGCAGACATACAGCAAAGAAGGTTTTTAAAAACATCCATACATATGGCACATATATGTGGCGAATATAACCTATACACTCGTAGAAGTTTTATTCGCCTTTAAGAATTTTCTATGCTAAATGTTTGCTTTCACTTGATTGTAGGTTTTGAAGGAAGTCTTTTGCCTCCAAATAAATCAGTTCTTCTACAGCAAGTAAGAAGAAGTAATAACATCTGCAAGATTTGGAAAAATTCTGTGAACAACGAAGAAGTCCAATGCACACCTGCGGACGTTGGGTTGATGCTTACCAATAACATGTACAAAATCAATTGATTTGAAGGTCAAACTACCCCGAACAAGTTAGAGCACATTGCTAAAAGTCCTATAATATGCGGACTTGATAGCGACAACGATGTTTTCAGTAGCGACTCATCGGATGAGAATTAATAGAGTTAGATGTTCCCAACTTAGTTTTTGTTACTATTTAAATTTATCATTTGTTTAAATAAATCTATTAAAAAATCGGTTTCTAGCCTACTATAAGTGCGTCTTGCAGGCAGAAGGCCCTCTGCAAAACGTCTTGGACCTCCATATTTGTTATCAGGGCGCTTAACTCTACATTTTGAAATGATAGTAAAGTTGTTTTACCAATTATTTGTACTTTCGAAAAAACTGCATTTTTGATATAGTATTACTCACCATTGCCCCCACTAGAGCATGCAAGATGCTAACGTTTAAAAATAACTACGAGTACTTAAGAACTATCTAATTATGCAAATTATTTTTTGTTATCATTCACACCCAAAAATTACTGTGGGCTCTCGGTCTATATCCCCTCTGGGATTTTATATTGGATAAGGGAGAATATGTATGTGTTTGATATTGATGTTTGAAAAGGAGATCATCCAGCAAAGTACTCGTATGTTTCTAACAGGAGTTCCAAAGCTTCAATGTTGGGTATGGTGTTTTTAGCATCTGGTAGTTTTAGACCACCAACTACTGTAGGCCCATAGATATGACTTTCCTTAGCCTGGAGCACTCTGTTAAGCTTTAAATGTTGGAGTAAGATTTCCTCCATGATTTTATTTTGCAATTATAGATTACACTCTTATATTATTTCAGACTGGTCCTTTTGAAACGAAGCGTCTTTTTTTTTAAGGCAATACCACCTGGTAAAATCTCTAGTTCCACGAGGAGTAGTTACTTGCCATGGCACCAAGTGCTTAGTAACTCAGGACCTCTTCTAATAAAATCCTCGGGACGAAGAAAACCATGGATGTCATTGCGTTACGCAAGTCTGTAGAACGTGTTTTTTTAAGAACTGGGTTTGAATAAAAAATGTTTATTGATTATGAATAGTGGTTCATGACTTTATGTTTGGAGGAGGAGTACATTCCTAGTCTATTCCAGGTCTAATTTCGAAAAAAAAAACACTTTCTATCTGTCAAATTTTCGGTCACTCTTTCGAGTATTTGGGCCTCTATTACATCAGTCACGTGCTAAGTATTATTGGCTCTGATGGCCTGATTAATTTTCAGCTCGATAAGAAGTAATTGAGTAACGATTTGGCTCATGATCTCAGTAGCTATTGCGGGATACAATATTGTAGTTAAATCGAAGGCCCAGTAAGCCAATGGTTTCATGGCTGCCGTGCCACGTTGTAGAAGCACAGCTATTCCGCTAGAACCACACTTTCGTGTCCAGATTAGTGTCGCTCTTATATTCGAAGAAATAATCACTGTTCCATAATTTTGGCCATTGAGCTTAACGTAGCTTACTTTTCAAATTCAAGTAAGGACAGATGATACTACCAATTTAAAGACCACACGGACAAAGCAGTGCATTCACTCCAGAAATTGAAACTTTTCTTGTTTACTTACCCATTGGGACAAAAGTGAGCTCCGTCGCTAAACATGATTTTTTAATAAAATTTATGGTTGTCTTCTGGCTGCTCAGGAACTCTCTCTGCGAACTTCCGTCGTAATACACGGTTTTGTGGTTTAAGTTTCTACACCATTTGGGTCAGATTTTTCACATAATGAACGATTAAAGGGCAAAATATTGCGATCGTCAAAACGATTCTGATTTTTCGCCATACCTTCACCTACAGCGGTTACAGTTTCGTTAGCAAGCACATTATGTTCACAGAGAACTGGCTTTGCAACTGGTAAAGGAATAGGCAGCCCGATTGATCAATTATGAGAAGCTGTCAGAAATGTCAGGGAGATTCGAAAGTTATTCTTTTTGAAAGGTCGACAGGATGGACTACGTGTGCACAAAGAAGCATTTGCGATAGCTAGGAGCATAATTGTCGCGGTCGCGGTCGGCTTTCTGGCTGTGCGAAAGCGCTTTCGGCTAGGCATGGGGCTTGTTACCCATGATCCTCTACGTCTACAAAGCTAGAGTTCCGCGACTCTTTTTATGTCCCTCAGTAAGGAAGACTGTAGACCGTTTACTGTGTTTATCAGGGAACAGTACGGTTACGGGGAACTTAAGACTTCCATAATCGATAACATGTCTTACAGTGTTAAACGACTTAGTTTTGTCGCTATATAAGTGCTATCGGCAACAGGGTTTTACATGTGTTAGCCCGCAAAGATAACCAGGAGACTTAATTTGAATTTGGCGGCCTGGAAAAACCTTTTGGATAAGAAGGTCTGTCGTCGATTTTCAGTTTTTTCCGTGGCATTCACTCATTCTGCACCTTAAAGCTTGAGCCAAAACTTGGTAAAGACCAGCTGCTTGGTTCTGAGAAAATATGTTTTTGCCTGATATTACTACAAGTGGCTGTACCCTTTGTATCTACCGACATAAAAATATTGTTCTCAGTTGATTATGTCATGAAGTAACTCAAAAAGCTGAAAGTCTTCCTTATTGAAGCTGGAGACGTCCTTTTGAAAAAAAAAAAAAAAACACTTATTTGGGGAAAAATCTCTAAAAAAAAAGCATCAAAATGTGCTCCAACGCATTTCTGTAAAACCATGGGAAGTTGTGCAACTCTGTTGATAACCCTCTCGTACGACGTCACGTACCTATTTAGGTACACCCTGCACTTTGGTTCAAAGCAAATTCCCTCCCCCCACGTCGTCCTATTCAGCTAAGAGCACAAATACTGTCAAACCAGCTTGTCGTTTGCACTGAAACTTCCCAGTTAAACGGCCAGAATTGCTTGCCATCGCATAAACTTTCCCTTTCACCCAAGACACATATGTATGAAGCTCTGCACACTAACCATGCCGAAATTGCACCTCGCTTTCCACAGGCATTTGAAATTCAAACAGCATTTCGGGTTAGGATTTTGAGATTTCAAAAAAAATTTCTCAAATCCTCAACCCTCCGAAAATCTCGCCAACTCACATTTAATGTCTCCGCGCACACCTTTTTCTTTTTGGCGAATACACACCCACTCCGGACTATGACGACAGTGATGGACAGGAGCAAAGGGAGGAAACAAATGAAGGAAAATGGTTTTAATTCAACAAATCCTAGCAATTACCAGAGAAGATATAACATTTAAGGATGTTGCACAAACTTAGGTTTCAGCTATAGATACAGATACCGGCACAGCTAAACATGTATAAAATGGCCATTCTTATGAGTGGTTGATTGTGTATCCAGTGGCAGGAGTAGGGCCATATCTTTTAACTTAGGTTGCCATTTCCCTTTTGTATCACCTCCAATTTAAGTTCTTCTTCTTGATGCCTGTGGTTGGCCTATGAAGAACAGGCGCACGTAAAGACAAAACCACGAAAAGAAGAATAAGAAATAAGCCCAACGGACGAGAAATGTTCATCATCATCATCATCATCATCTAGAAGAAAACGTGGGCGATGGAACTCAACTGAACTGAACTAAACCAAACTGAATAGAACATCGAGGACTTTCATAGAGTTGTTGTGGTGCCATCCGACCCAGATTTCAGCAAAGGACCACAAAAGGACTACTCGAAGAGACACAGATTTTATTCACAGCACAAGACAACTCCTAGTTGTACTCGTAGTTTGATAATCTTCTTCTACTTTTTCTTCATCACTAAATCGAAAATGACGTGCACGTTTTCCCTCTTCTTTTTTTTTTCTTTCTCTCCATCTGCTGTTCTCTATCTTTGGCTTGGTTGTTTCGAAGGCGAATTACGATTTCCAAAAAAAATAAAGAAAAAGGAAGCAACCGATAATAATCGAAACTTTGATTTCGTTGAACGTACATATACTCGAACCATCGGTGTACCAAACATCCGAATCTATGGCACAGTAGAGGGTCAAGTCAAAAGCCAATTATCAAGGAAAATCCTTCAATCTTCAATCGCATTTGCAGATAATTTATTTCCTTCTAATGAAGTCGGAACCGGTGCTTTTTTTTGTGTTTTTTTTTTTAAGAAGGATAAGAAAGGATGTGAATTCAGAACAAAAACCGCCCACTTCCCACCACATCTTTTAGTAAAATTAATTAAGGAGATCCTTCTCTGGTTCTATTTTTGATAGCAAAAAGGATTTACGTTGAACAATGACTGAAGTGAACCTTAAAGTTGTTTGGAAAATGCAGGAACTTGTGAAAACATTACTTAAGCTCCTTACAACTTAAATCTCAACGGGTTGTGACAGTGTTGATGGGGGGATTTGGTTTATGTTAGTTGCACCAAGGCTTCCTCCGAGGTCCCTCCTAATAGAACAGCAGCGTTTCCTTTTTAAACTTTTAAATTTTAAAGCCTTTATGAGCACCTTTACCAGGACACCCCTTTACTTCGAGAATTTTGTTTTGTTCTGATTTCTGTCAGAGTCCATTTAATTCTGAGAATCTGAGAAGCATCTTCTTTAGTTTAGTATAGTGTTCATAAGTGTTTACAATAGAAGTGGATCGTTATTGTAGTGGTCAGTCTCTTGTTTCAGGTTCGCTAAGTCCGCTTAGGTATCCCCACAGGTTTTGTTATAACTTACCTCATAGGCGTCTAGAGGCTCGATGGCTACACAGCTTTCGTTAACAGATATTGATCGAAGAGCCCTTGTACTGCAGCCCAGGACCGGCTCTTTAGGTCCATGATTCATATCATATATCATGACAACAACTTCATGCAGCCATTATGGACGTCTTGTCCTTGTGCAAATGTCTGCAGGATATACTCGTATATACACCGAAAATGCCTGGAATTGAAAAAATACGCCGTAGCGCTGGCAGCCCACTCATTTGTGTTGCTCATGTTGTAATTTTTTGTCACATCGGAGCGGGGCCTACGGTTTATCGCCGAATCCGGACGGCACTCCTTAGAAGCTTTTTCATAGGCAATTTCACTTTCAGGAGTTTGCCATTGCCCGCCGAAAGGGTGATGACGATTCGAAAAATTGTTGGCGATGCCGGAGATCAAACCACGGCCCCTCTGCGTGATAGTCCAATGAGCTAACCATAACACCTTCGCCTAAAATTATAGAAGAAAATATCTTGTCTTTCAAAATGGTTGCTATTTTCCTCAGCAGGCTTCAAGTGCATTCGGTAAAAATTGCTATAGCTTCCTTGCTGATAGATACGAATAAGGAGTTTGATTCATGATAAGCAAGAAACTAAGTCACCTTGTCAAAGTCACGCGGGCTATGCACTATTCGCAACATTTGTGTCATGCTCGGGCAGTAAGACGTGCATATGCTTTATTGCGCTCTTCTCATGCGAACATATAGAGGAGATGCCCTCACGGCGATATAAAAAAACTTGCTGGGAGATTTTAATGCTACGTTTTTACGGTCAATCCTCCGAAAATGAAATAGAACTGATTGACATCTTGACAGCAAGAAACACTCTATTCCAAAGTATCAAAATACTTAAGGCCACCTGGCAATCTCCTTAATATATTGAAATCATCATCATAAGTCACGTATAATAGGTTCTGTCCACGGTGTTAAGAATTGGTAAAAGCCCATTGTCATCAGTTTGGCCTAAGACCGACTGGTTGGAGATTGGTACTGGGGAAATCTAGTTCTATTTAGCGAATAAAATGCTGCACTTCACCTGTTTGTTAATTTGTCTGAATTCGTGAAGACAGATCAAGCCGGGTAAGCTTTTAGGGTGAGACGTAATACTTTAAAGTAACCAACGTAGAGTCCTTCATAAACTGTAACTTGCGACAGCTGAACTTACTACCTGATCAACGATTTATCTTGGAACCAGTATACTAGCAATCAGTCCAATATAATATCTATTGAAGAATGGATGTCACTCCAACAAAACTTTCCCAAGGTCTGCCAAAAGTCTTGATTTGTAGATAATGTCTTAAATAAGGCAATAGGTGGCATGAATGCTTAAGTGTTTGGACTCCAATGGCAGAAAAATGTAGTTCGATCTACAAGTATATTGGAGACCCTTCGTTGTTAAGGTCCTGATTATGTGATTACGCTATCGGCAACAGATAAGTTTGGCAAGCAGTTTATCGCCAACTAGACGCACCCAAAGGGATATTTTACTCTACCTTGTGGCATACACTGATTGTGTTGGAATTAGTTATTGGTAGCTTGGGTTAACTTATAACACTAAGTTATCTATAGCGTTGATATGAATGTCTTGGGAGACACCTTATTTGTGTTACTTCAGTGTACCAAGTCAATGTGTCAATTGCTCAGTTTTGCTTCCACTCTTGTGCTAGAGATATTCGATAGTGCCGACCACGCACCATGGTCGATTTAAAGTGCTTCAAGTGACGAATGATACAAGTTGTTCAGGTCTGCAAAATGTGATTCGGACAAGCACCCAACCTACTGGGGCATTTTTCGTCATTGTTTAGACGTTAAGAACATAAGAAATCCCCACACTACTCATTTCTTTAAAATCGTCATTTAATTCTCGCATATGTCAGAGCTTGACATAATCGCAAGAACGCAGAGTTTGTCATTTACGCTTTGACTTAAGAGCATGCATTCGACACTTACGCCTGGACAAGAAGGTCACTTTAGAGAGTGATTTTGCGCAGTAATTTGTAAGGAAACTTCTGATTGCCCTTTAAGGTGGATTGGGCCAACAACGCAACAATCAAGGTCGTAGCGTACTGATTGCTTTATCACCGAGTGGTGGCTCCCAGTGCGTGCTCGACCAGTAGCACATTACTGGCTCCCGTCTCAAAGGGCTCACATCCTTTCACTGTTGACCACCCTGACAAACGATTGAAACACAATGATCGTCACATCTGCACGTGGAACAGACGAACAACTAGCTGAGACCCTCCACTGCTTCAAAGCAAACATAACCGCCATACAAGAAGTGCCATGTGATGGATCGGACAAACAGAGGGTGGAAAACTGTCGTATTTACTCAGAAGGCTGCTACAAAACAAGTTTTGAGCTTCGGACATGTAAGCGGTTGCCTGACTTTGATTCGCAGAAACGCAAGACTCGCCGACATCGTCCTCTTAAATGCCCATGCGGCAACAGAGGAGAATGAAGATTTTGCCAAAGAATGCTTCTACGATTCCAGAAATAACGTTAAAGCTTCTTGATGATTTTAGTGTCATGGCAGGATAGAAGGGCATCTTTGATAATATGGTCGGAGAGTACATTCTCCACGATATCACCTCCGAAAACTGCCGATATAACATAGATAGCACATGGTTTACACAGCCTGCGTCTTTGAAGAAAATAAAGAGAGAGGTTCACGAGCTCTTCGAGCAAAAAGCCTACAGCAATTCATCCTGTAAATCTGTGTGAACGAAAGTGTGATCGACGAATAGAAACTCAGCCTTTTAAGGCCAGATCTCCTAACCAACTACCGGGGAATAAGTCTTCTCAACACCGCAAATAAAATCCTGTCTGCCATCCTCTGTGAACTGCTTGGTATCTTCGTAAACTGTCTGACTGGATATAGTTTCAGGCTAGATATGTATGTTCACTCGCGAGTTCGAAATTGGTACGCACCATCTGTTCATCGATTTCAAAGCTGCATAAGACTAGCTATCACATGTTTAGTTTTGACATCCTTGCTAGGCTCATTTGACTTCGCAGGATGAGATGGAGAATGCGTGCTGCTCCGTCAAGTTGGGTCATGACAAAACCGAGACCTTTAATGTCAGAAAATGACTTCAGCAAGGTGATGCGTTGCTATTTGATTCTTTCAACATTGTTTTGTCCTTCGTTACTTTGTTCCGTAGTATGATTGCGTGAGCAACATCAATCAGCGGGCTTTGTTTTCGACGTTTTTCAACTTCATGTAGGAGAAATCGAAAAGGAATTGCCGAAATACGTTTTCTAATTTGAAACTTTTGCACGTTATAATGCCGACTATCCTTAGTCGAAACTGCCGAGGTCTGTCGCCGGTTGTTGGAAGACGACCCAGAGAGGGGCGGTATTGTTCGAGTCGATATTGCTTGATGATATGTATTGTTGAGGTTGTGAGAAAGAAGGAGTTCAGAAAACGGATTAGATCTCATTTCTAATTTCTTTACCCGCTATGTCGTAAACGTCGTCGATTGGTTAAATGAACGCAGTCTGAATCTTGTTAACGGCGGGCTTTTGCAGAGAGAATGAGAGACGGTTTCCTGCGGCAGTAGCGTTTAGTCAATTCCCTGTAATTATCACTGTGATACTGGCGATATCTGGACGGGTTCTGTTCAGTAGGTCTCTTGTTTTACATTTACTGTATGAGAGGTTGGTCATATCATACTTATTCAAGCGCAGTTATTTAATCCCTTCCATTGGAGGTTGGCAAGAAGTTTAAGAGGATTTGCGCTTTAACCGCTCCTTAGCTCGTTCCGACGCACCTGGACCAGTTCGGAGGATATGGTAACCAAGTCGATAGCTTGAATAGCGGATTGGTTAACTATGAAGTAATAGTAATGTTTTGCTTGTACGTTGCGTCATGCCCGAGCTGTGAGCGAGCTTCTCGGATTTGCGAAAAGTTTCGCCAGGAAGATACTGGCAAAATCCGTCAACTGTTATGAAGTTGATATTTCCTGTTATTTAGGGTAGACACCGGGCCTGACAGAAAAGTTCATCTTTGATCACTCGGTGTAGATGACCGTGTTGTCAGTTACTTCATCTTTCTTCCACTAAGCCCGGGATTTCTCCTACATAGAAGTTTTTCTTGCAGTTTAGTTTGGTTGTGGTGTTGTCGCTTGGAAACGTGACCTTGCGTTTGATGACGAATTAAGGATGTTGCTGTGGCCGTTCAGGCCAGCGACCAGATTCTTTGACTCTGTGCGGTATTTTCTGTGTGTACGTTGGCAGGCAGAAGATGCAAGAACACAGTAAGAGCGTATCTCGTGCGACCACAATGCGCCCGTGGTGCCTATACTGGCTGTTCTTTGGAACCCTTTTAATTTCTTAAGGTTTTAACATGTATCGCCCGCCATAGAGTAGGTGAGAATTGGAGGCACTATGGCTATGTACATCCACAAGGTCATCTTTGTTTGAAGTCCCCACTCTTTTTTCTAAAAGCTTTACTGCAGGCATAGAAAGCGATCGACGTATGCCTTCATTGCCCTGTGTTCGATGCTTTGCTTCCAGCTAAGTTGTGGGTCCAGGATGATACAAAGCTATCCATCGATGGAGGTTTGTGTAAGCCGTTGACCATAAAGACATGGAGGAGTTAAGTCGGGGATTTTGGTCTTGGTAGCATCAATTCGGTTTCGGGCGGTTTGAATCCAAGGCCACAACTTACAACTTAAGTCTCTATCTTATCTAGAGTAGTCTCCAGGACTTTGCCTTTTACAAAAGGAAACTTTCCTGATACTTCTATCACCATCTCATCCGCATAACCGACCACTTCTCTATTAAGACTTACAGCGATTTTGTTTATAACTATTATAGGAAAAATAACGCCATTCTGTGGAGTTGCTATGTCGGCAAATTTGGTGAAGTGACTGTTTCCTAGTTCTGCCTGAATAGTTCTTGTTCTGAGCAAAGAGACTATCCACTGATAAATAAATTCCTCCATACACAATTAGATTAGAGACTTGTGAGTAGCTTCAGTGTGTGCGTTGTGAAAGGCCCCCTCTATGTCTCTTAAAAGAAGTCTAGTGTACATAAACTGTTCTGTTTTTTTTTTTTTTTTTATAACTAGCGCGCCTTGGACGGCCGTTTCTCTAGATCTTCCTTTGAGGTGGGCTTGCTGTGATTGGGATAGCGATGATTGTTTTGGAATGAATCCGAACGTGGATGATGGATTTTTTAGCCAAAATGCATACCACCTCAAAAAACTCCCGGAATAACCACCGTGTGGCGCTCCCATTGTTCCGATTTGAGTTCTTTTTTTTTTTTTGTTAAGTTGGTAGATCTCTTGTTGATATTCTCTCTAAATCTTAGCATCATAGCTGGACATTTGCAAAAGTTACGTAGCCAAGAGTACATATATCTCTGTGTGTGTTGGTGATTTTTTTACAAATTTAGAAATGAGTTTAAATTTGCAACAGCGAACTTGTATTAAATTTTGCGTAAAAAACGGATTTAATGGTGCGCGAACGTTGGAAATGTGGGAAAAGTGTTTTAACAACGATTCTCTAAAGAAAACGGTCGCTTACCAGTGGCACGAGCGGTTCAAAAGTGGTCGTGAGTTAATCGAAGATGATGAACGCAGTGGCAGACCATCGACATCGAAAACTGACGAAAACATTGGTGAAGTAAGGGAAATGTTTGTCAATAACCAACAGACAGTAAACAAAGAGTATTATTTGGGCGTTATGAGACGTTTGCGTGAAGCAATTCGCCGAAAGAGACCAGAATTGTGGACAGAAAACTCGTGGATTTTGCACCATGATAAAGCACCGTCGCACAGTGCCTTCATTACGAAAAATGCAATAAATACCATCCAACAGCCCCCGAATTCACCTGATTTGGCTCCCTGTGACTTCTTTCTGTTCAATCGAGTTAAAAAAAACCACTGCGGGGAATGCGTTTCAGCACCCGAGAGGAAGTAATGGAAAAATCGAAGGCAGCACTGATGGTCATACCGAAAACCGAATATAAAAAATGTTTGGAGGATTGGATCAAGCGCTGCCATAAGTGTGTTGCAGTCGATGGGGATTACTTTGAAGGAGACAATATAGATTTAGATGAATAAACTTGTATTTTTAATTTTCTGAGTAAATTCCAGGAACTTGATCAGGGTGGTATATGGCTAAAGGTAAGTGGCTCACTGGCACTTTGGAGAATGGGTTTTGACTGACAGCTGGCGTGAATTTACAATCCGTCCAGAGTCTAGATTGTTACTTTTAAAAAAGGATTATCCTCCGGTGACAAAAGTTACAAAAATTATAAACTTCTCGAAAGAATTAGGCGAATAGATACCTATTTCGAAACTCTACTTAAGTCTCTGTCCTGTCCCCACCATTGATATACTTTCAATCGACCTCATAAAATTTGTTTTTCGTTTCCCCCCCCCCCCCCCCCCCCCCCCCCCCCCCTTAAACCAGTCGTCCAGTCTCCCAGCCCGCCAATAACAACTTTTCGATATTTAAACTTTGACTTGTACCTCATAAAAAACACAAAAACAGAAAAAAAAATTCATAAAGATAACTTTCCCACAAAATTTATTTACATCGAATCTCTTGTGAGGAGGACCGTAGATACTCGTAGAGTGGTCATAGGATGGACCTAACATGAATTTCCTACCAAAACTTGGTCCTCTGCTCGTTCGGTACGACCCATGCAATTTCGAAAATATTTTGAATTTTAATAGCTTCAACGCAAAAATGGAAAACAAAATTAATACAAGCAACAACAAAAAATGAACAAACAAATAATAAAAAATAAAATAAAATTAAAAACAAATAAAAAAAAGAGAAAAATCGAAAATCTCATAAACTTAATCGCCTTGAGGGTGGCATTCGGACGGATTTCCTACCAAAACTCAAAACTGTTTCCAGATTGTTTCGAGATGAGTGTTTTCATTTTTATGACAATGTTTTGAACTGTTGGTTGGTTTTTTTTTTTTTGTTTTTTAGAACTTGGTATGTTTTTTTTTTTTTTTGGAGATTTATATTCCTGTTGTCATGATTAATAATTTGAGGATAATGGATGTTTTTAATTAAAATAACTTCTAATTAGTTTAAGGAGACTTTCCTTCCTCCCTTGTTGTACTTGGATTTGGAGTACGTCCTCCTGATTGTTGTAGATTGTTGGGCTATGAAAAAGTACTATGAGTTTTGATAGCTTTGTGAAGTGTACTTTGATTGTGTTTTTGCTTGTTGGATGGACCTAATTGTAAACAAAGTTCTTTTGTTGATTAGAATTAGATAAGTTTAAAATAAAATTTCAGGAATTACATTGTGATTGGATCGTATAGGTATGTACTTTTGTAAGGGAAGGTTGTCTTATTAACATAGAATTAACAAAACATTTTGTTGTCAAACTTATTGGAAAGGAATTCACTTTGCATCGCATCTCTGAAACGGAATTGGATGATGGAGCTTACGAGGCAGACAGTGTCAACCTTTTATACTCGTATTTGTAAGTCATAGAGCGAAGGCAACACAAAAGAATGTTTCTATGAACTCCTCGACAAGTGCTATGACATATTTTCTATTTCCACAGTATCCTTGGGAAAGGATACTCCTTGGTACGAAAGGAGTTAAAACTTGGTAATATAGCGTACATGGTACGGACGAAATATTACTATAGCCAGCACACTGTCATGGCGGTCTCCGTATCATGAGACGCTAAGTCAAATTGTTCACATTGCGATAGACATTAGGCATCCAGTATACTGGACGTCCGATCGGATTACCATCTAGTTGCAGCCAAGGTGCGAAAACAGATTTTCCAACTGCCACGACACGGAAGAACTACTATAAGAAAGTAAAACCAGCTCCTATACCGCCAAACTCATGGACCGAATACCAGTGTCATCGCTTCCAACGTGCCATCAGAAACGCCAGAACTGTGTGATGATGGGTTTCACTCGACCACCACAAAGAAATCCCTGGTTTGATGAGGAACACCGGTAAACAAGAATTGTATAAGGCGAAGCTGGAGCGACGCCGTTCAAAGGCCTATGGAGATGAAGAAGGAAATCTTTTAGTAGAATCATAGTCAGTGTCGAGAATATGAGAAAAAACTTTTTCAGCCGACTGCAGAAGCGGTGCAGAAGCCCAACATTCGGCCTTTAGGCTAAATAAACCTCTCAAGCTAGACGATAATAGTAAAAATGTCCGTTCACTTGCCGAAAATGAAGTAAGAGTAAGAGTAGGATTCCAAGCTGAAATCAAAAAAGCCGCTGGACCTATCGACTTACTGGTCGAGGTATAGAAAGCTGCTCGAAATGACTTTGTTCAGAGCATCCACCAACTCATTTTTTAAATGTGGTCAGAAGTGTGTATGCCCGAGGAATAGAATGTCATTAGGCGTAGTTTTCCCGGGCCACAAAAAAGGAGACCTCCTCACCTGCGCCGACAAGAAAGGTATAAGTCTTCTTAACATCGAATACGAGATCTTATCTGCCACATTTTGATAGAATGTCTTTCGTCAACAACCTGATTGTCGCTATCAGTACGGTTTCCGACCAGGTAAGACTACAATTGACTAAATTTTCACACTTCGGAAGGTCCTGGGAAAACTCAAGAAGTAGAAATCCATACTAACTCTGTTTTCATTGGTTTAAAGGCCGCATATGACAGCATTTATAAAGACGAAGTCATATAAAGCCATCTCTAGTTTTTGCATCACTGCTCGTAGTTCTGTAGAGAATGACGATTGAGAATTGCTCCCTCAAAGTCGGTAACGATTCATCCCAGACCTTTGATGTCAAAAAGGTTTCAGACATTGTGATGCGCTGTCATGTGGCTTCTTTCACATCATACTTGAAAAAAGTTTAGCGGAACTCACAAGCGAAGACTGGAGGTACAATATGATGATAACGACATGGCTGTAATAATACTACGGGGTGTCACCAGTGCGCTATTATTAAAACAAAAGCTTTCAAAATGGGCAAAAATGCACAGTGAGACATTGGTGAAAGATCTGATTTTGGTGTGGAGCACCCATCAGGCCTTCCAGTAGACGAGATTACGAGAAAATCGTTGAAAAAATCAGTAATGTGATTCTTGGTGATCACCGAACAGAAGAGCACTATGTAGCTAAAGTCCTGGAAATCAACATTTGACAGGATAACTTAACCTTGATGAGTGCCGCGATGGCTCACATCGAACGACAAGCGGGAGCATCTTTTAATCAGTGTTTGTAGCTCTTTAAGCAAAACCCGTATGATTGGTTTCGTCGAATCGTCTCTGTTGATGTGAGTCTGATTTATTGCAATCCTCCAGAGTACTGTCTCCAGCAAAGGAATACACTGAATTAGAAATGCCAAGCAAGATACCATTAGTGAATACAAAATAGAGTAAAGGCGACTCAACGGAGTCTTGAGTCGCACCAGCATATATTTTATGGCTATAGGACTTAAAACCTTCCAGTAACCGGAACGAAATTTCTACGTTTGGGGGAATATCGCGTCGCTTTTTACCCGCCCGAGTTTGCATAAGGAATTCGGTCTATTGGCATAAACCCTGCTGTTTAAATGTTCCCGCAAACAGTATGCACTTGCAATGTTACACCACACTATTAAAACCAGTAATTTTCCGTGCCTTTTTCATCTAGCTCAGATTTAAACGAATTGTTGACCGCAGCCGCCTCGCCATAACCTTCTTCGAAAGAGTGTGGGCCAATGACAACGTTAAATGAGCTTCATCGGTCATGATTACACGGTTCTGAAAATCAGATTGACAAACAAGGGCTGAGTTGGAATTTCGATGGCACTTAGATCAATAGAACTGCAAACTTAAAGGGTCAGATACAAAAAAGGAGATAATGGACAGAAACACCGAAGGACAGTTCATGAAACAAAAGGGCGAGGATAAGAACGATGAAATCTACAAAAGCAGACTGGGACAACAAGAAACCTAGTAGACTGGGTATTTATTCCATTGCCAGCAAAATGCATAGCATCCTTCATTCTCATTGAAGAAACTACATTAACCGCGTCGTCTCATAAGGCAATAAGGGTGGGTTGTCTTCCGCAGTGAAGATCTTAACACACCGTTCTATGGGAAATAGTCCACGATACCTTAGCTATTCCTGGGGCCATAGATATTTCTAGACAATTTCTTAAGCTCGTTCTATATAGAATGGATGTAAATGTGTTAACTACCAGAGATTGGAGTCTGTTGCGTGCTATAAGGCATGCCAGTATCAAAACAAAGGCAGAACTGATTCATGTTCCTTATTCTCTGCAGAAAATGTTGAGTTCCGATGGAGAAAATCCCGACGATAGTAGTGATTTGGGAAACATCAAATTACCCAATCGTTTGGGATTAAGCTTGAGCGATACAAGAGTGATGAGTCCATCTTTAACTTGCCATTCTGTGGCATCCACGAATATATGGAAAGTAAAATGAAACAGCGGATAGCTCTGGAAAGTCATGGTTTCTGTGGTTCTTTGTCTTAATTGTGACAAGGACGATTACAATATAAAATGTAACCGTGAGTGCACGTTTTTAGAATCTCTTCAGAAGTCGACTTCGCCAAGACGCAGCTTTATGTCAGGCGCCACTAGAAGATTATAGGTTGTAAGTAATTCAACAAACATAGATAGTTTAGCTCTGCCTTTCAGGATAATTTTACTTTTTCTGAATTTGCTGAGCTCCAGCCATAATTATGTTGCACAAGTTGGAAAGTTTCATCAGCATTGCTTGCTCCGCTTGCATACTTAGAGTGTAGGGGGAAGGTTTTATACTTTGACCTGCCAGTGCTTCATCAAAGCAGTTTCTTTTTCGAGGTAACTCGTCTACATATTCGTTTCACTCACACTCCTCTCTGACTAGGGACCCGGCATAGCTTACCCTTATGCTGAACGTAAAGAGCCGTAAACACTTCACGACAGCACTCACACATTTTGTTTTAATCTCGACTTTGGTTATTGCAGCTTGGTTTAAGTGGAATACACTACTATAGTAGATGTGAGCAACTTAAATTCAATTAAACGGACAACCTCCCATGGACGGTTTCCTATCTCTATCTTTGATCCATCCGCGAGTGAATATCGAGTCTTCTACCTTTGGTTGCTCTCCCATATCAGTTTAAGTACGCTCATTTCATTAGTTGCAGTTTCCTAAGTGTCACAGCGTCCAACAAACTCGATACTCGATAGTATGGTGTACCAAATGGAGAATCTGTGGAGTGTATTGAATAAATGATGAGTAAAGAAGTTATCTCTATTGGAAGATCTACCACCTTGAGATGGATGAGGATATGTAATTCGTCCCAAGCGCAAGATAAACAAGCCTTAACCGATAGGGCTCTCAGTCGGTGAGCTGAGTCGTCCGACATGTGACTAAGTAGTAATGTTGAATTTAATTGTCAAGGTGAACCCCGCTTGCCACGATTAGGTAAGCTTGGTAGCGTGATACCTGTATCGACTGTGACTTCAAAAGAGTGTTAACCACGCATCCTTATTTTTTTTAATGATCTGTCAATGTCAAAATGTCAGTCAATCATGGTGGGGTTCACAAACGAGCAACGTTTGGAAATTATTAAAAATTTCTATAGAAATTCAAAGTCGATGGTCGCAACGTTAAAAGCGCTTACTTCAATTTTTGGGCGTAATAACTGTCCCACCAGACAGGGTGTGGATAAATGCGAGTCAACATGTTTACTATTGAATATTCCTGTACCAGTAAGACCAGGCGAAGTAGCAAAAATATCGCAGTCGTAAGAGCTCGAGTTACAAATGAGCCAACTCAGTCAATTCTATGCCAATCAGACAAATTGGGAATCTTTAGGTGGCTCTACAGTCCGGGGTAGACCTGGGCCTCAATCAACAAGCGTCTCCAGCTAGCTCGATCTTGTGCTAGCTGCCTCCAGTTTCGCACGCTAAGTTAGCTAAGGTCCCCTTCCACTTGCGTAAGGTTTTGATTTTGCGTGCGCCACCTGAGTCTCGATCTCCCTCTACTGCGCTGTCCTTCGGGAGCGGATTCGAAAACTTTTCGGACCGAAGCAATGGTGTTCATCCGCTCTGCATCTTAGTGTTTGGATCTTTACTCTTTTGGTTAGGTCGATGTCGAAGTTCTCCTCCACTCACCGTCAATGCAGACGGGACCGAAAATTACTCGAAGAATTTTCCTCTCGAAGCAGCCAAGAGCACCCTCATCCATTTTTGATAATAAATGAAATTGGGAATCTCTCAGTTCATATTCTGGCGAATTTAAGCCCAACAACTGAACTTTCTTGATCATTTGACCGCCAGAATATCTCCGATTGGTTTCTGTAGATACGAGTATTTGAACAAAATCCTGAATTTCTTAAAAAAAATCATCATCAGCGAAGAAGCACGTTTTTGGTTGAATGGTTTGGCAGTAGGCAAAGTATCCATTATTGGGGAGTTACAAACCCACATGTGCTTTAGGATACTTCATCGCATCCTCTAAAATTGACCGGGTGGTGTGGATTTCATGTCGGAATTTTGATTAGAGCGAATTTTTTCGTCGATGAAAATGATTACCATGTTACGGCCCATGGAGTTCGCTATCTATCCTGCCATATTGAAAGCCCATTTTTGACCAGAATTGGATGGAATTGGCAACAGTGATATGTGGTTTCGACAAAATGATGCCACATACCACACAGCAGGTCAAACAATTGATCTGTATGGAATAAATGTCAGCTCAATTAATCTGTGTTTTATTTAAATGCAAAATTATTATGTCCTTATTGAAAAACCCGGTAGTGGCGATGGCGCGATGGTTAGCTCATCGGACTATCACGCAGAGGGTCCGTGGTTCGATCCCCGGGCATCAACAACAATTTTTCGAATCGTCATCACCCTTTCGACGGGCAATGGCAAACTCCTGAAAGTAAAATGAAAAAGCTTCTAAGGAGTGCCGTTCGGATTCGGCGATAAACCGTAGGCCCCGCTCAGATCTGACAAAAATGACAACATGAGCACCACAAATGAGTGTCAAGAAGCTAGGCGATGGGCCATACCGGGCTGCCAGCGCCACAGTGTTTTTGTTTTTTTTTTGTTTTTTTATTGAAAAACTCGTTACTAAGAAGAATGTAAAAATGTGGGGGAAAAAACGCACTCGGCATGAAACATATTTTTGATGAAATAAAAGCTGCAACTTCTGGAAGTCCCTCAATTGAAAAAAATACCATTCGTTTGAGTAGCTCAAAAGTCTTTCAACTTTCAGACGGATATTGGTTTATTAAATAAGAACGGATTCCACTAAATTAAAAAAATTTTCGAAACGAAAACTAGGGGCATGTAATGACATAATCCTACCGTTGTTGGAGTTAAAACCCTCTTCGCATTTCCTATCGGAACCTCTCGGCTCAATGGGTTTCCCTTTCCATATGAAACAAATTGGCCCTGGCATCCACACACACACACACACACACACACAAACAATTACGTTATAGATACAAACGTTCATATCGATTCGACTTTTTACCACCCTTTTATGAAATCGCTCCAGTCTATAGGAATACGAGTAGTCCTGGCTACAAACTGAGGTAGTGAAGGGATGCTAAAAATTACATCCAATTGGCACTCATTTAAAAACTGAAATGAAAATTAATGCGCCGGAAATTACAGTGAGGAAAGGATTCAATTTGTTAATAGAATTATACAACTCGGTCACGATGGTTGTCAAGTGATGAGGGTAAGCGGGGTGCCATTTTATACTTCCTCTGATTCTCTGATTCTTCTGATTTTTTGTTTTGTCTGCTTTTCGTCTTTTGTTTATTGGTTGAGTGATTTTTGACGGTTTGTGATACTCGTACAATTTTGTTGTATCCTTTCCAAGGAGTTGAATGTTGAATTTATAAAACGTTTTGGTTACGAGGCCAAATTCTTTAGTTTCTGTTTGAAAATGCTGTGCGCTTCAATTTTCTCAATCTGTGACGCCTAATTGATTTGAGTTTTTGTGTGAGATACGTCGCGATACTGAGTGATGTTTATCAATTTGGGTCGCCAATCGATATTCATCTATCAAATTGTGTCACTTGGGGAAGTCAATAAAAATACGTTGAACCAAAACTTTGTTCAAAGGTTACCTCACCTATACTTGTGTATGCGTATTTTTTCATAACCACATACGATTCGTTATGGATCGCCCTTGCTGGAGGAATGATAGATGTGTCAAAAAAACTGACAGTCATCAGTCCTCTTAAAATGTAAATGTAGGATTTATATTGAACTTTTCAAATACTTGCGTATGTGGGTGGATTTGAGTTGTAAAATTCACGAAAAGTTCTAAGGTCGTGTGGGACCAATCCATATGAATTGAAATGTGTTTGTAAATGGCAAAGATCTGTGGAGTGTTTTCTGGGGAATTCACCGTAATCTTCTGAAAGGAATCAGTTTTCAATTATTTTACCGAATGCACTATGTTGTTTTTTGAGATTGTGATGCTTAGTTCAAAGGAAGGACATCAATGAAGGTCGTTTGAAAGCGACAGACTGGCATGTTATAAAACATTTTCTTCATGAAACCGACCGCTTAAAGTACAAATTAAGTATTTCAAATAGCAGTTCTTCGAATCTGACTTTATGTGATCTATAACTTATGTTGTTGAAATTTTTCTGATCGATATTAATAATGACACTTATTTGCAAAAAGCAAGACCGCAAAACTCTACCACGACCGGCAAAAATACCTCACAGATACTACTGCTTCATGAAAACTAATTTCTTTGTTTCCTACATGGTTAGACGGGACTTAGTCCCTAAATAGCCGTCTAAGGGGTTCCCCTGATGCTTTCAAATCGCCTGGCACTGATGGTATATCCTCTGGCATTGGCATACACTCCGAACACTTGGGGAACACATATCGAAAATTTAATGGGATAACTAGAATTTCGCCAAGACTTTTAGATATTTACATAAGTTTGACTTCCTTCATGTGGCCAAGGACTTGCGTACCACCGCGGAAGATTATAGATTCCCTCGACAAGAAGGAGAACATGCCAAGCATTTTCATCGACATTGACGATACTGTCGATAACAAATCTTTGGATGGCATAGCTAACTTGGCCAGACAACACGGTGTAGATGAAACACTAATTTTGTGTACAAAAGCAGTGCTGTTGCGTAGCACCCTAATTGATTGTGGATGGTGAATGTGCTGAATATTAAAAAGTTGGGGTAAAAAAAGTTGTCTACAAGCCTGGGTCCCGTTTCTACTGGTATCGGATCGACTAACTGCTTAGCTATTCTAAGACTCCTTAAGTCTATTCCCAGCCACTAACTTTAAATCGTTGGCTTTTCTAGATGTGGTGCACTAAAACTAAGTTTTCAGTTGATCCTCTCAAAGCTGAGGTTGTTTTCTTTAAAATTTAAAAGTAAATTTACTGCTTAAGTATTTGGGTACATTCCTGTAACACAACCTTCTTCGGACTTACCATATCACGTCGAGTAGCTGCAACACCTGCCCACAGCCGTTTTTGCTTGTTACGGAAGACAGTTCCCTGGATCTTAACTGTTATGATTAGACCGTCGGTTGTGTGGTGAAACAAGCTTTCACGAAAATACGTCGCAGTTACTTTACTTTTCCAATATGCCTTACTCCGCTCTACTCGTACTGATAAATCTCTTTTCGTTTTATCAATGCTTACGAACAGTGTATAATGTCCCACCGACTGTCAGTTCACATAGGTCTTCTGAACATTACACCAAGTATGCGGTTCTGGACTTTCAGAGGACGACAATGTAAGATTTTACCCCACGTTATGAAAATTTGCTTGTCTTTTCCAAGCGAATGATTATTTTTGTTAAGAATTGGTTAGGGTAGCAATGTTTTTGTGCGTCGTGCAGACTGTCAGACTTGTTGAACCCTTTACTAAATCTGATCTATATCGGCCATACAAGCATTCTCTTAACGCAGTGAGAAGCCCGAATTTAAGTTTTTTGTTTAAGTCTCAGGTAAGATCTCCATCATAGATTACGAAGTAACCAGTGAACTTTCTAGGTCAGGTTTAAAAGGATTTGTGCTAAGCAAAACATACTGTCAGTCTTTTTCGGAACACTATCTTGGTGATCGTTCGGGCTACGCCAGCACCGAGCTGTCGATTCGATACTGCTGAGATTAGGGCTGATAGTGTAAGCAGTGAAAAATCAAAAATGTTAGTGAAGTTGTATATCGTTTGTTTTCCGGCAAAACACCAATATGGCTTTTAACAGCACAATTACGAATTGACAACTCCGATGGTGATGGCGCGATAGTTAGCTCATTGGACTATCACGCAGAGAGGCTCGATTCCTGGCTGGGTCACCAACAATTTTTCAATTGCCATCATCCTTTCGGAGGGCAATGGCAAACTCCTGAAAGTAAAATTGCCTATGAAAAAGCTTCTAAGGAGTGCCGTTCGGACTCGGCGATAAACCGTAGGCCCCGCTCAGATGTGACAAAAATGAAAACATGAGCAACACAAATGAGTGTCAAGAAGCTAGGCTGACAACTCCAACCGAAGCCTAGAACATAAATCAGTGCTATGCATCAGAACGACTGCAAATAAAGTCAAGAACAGCTGCATCGAAAAAGTTGCAAAATATTCAGGGACGAATATGCAATGAAGTGTGTGCAGATGCATTATCGTGGTGCAGAAGCTAAAATTGGTCCGCCTAGCATTCGGTCGTGTTCTTCACATGGCGCACTATGACGTTAAAATCAAAGAAAACAAAGAGCATAACCTTCTGATTCGACCGCACTTGCCCAGCTTTTTTCGGTCTTGGCGATCCAGAATGCCCCGACTTGAATCTAAGTTTTGACATCTTACCCGTACACCGATGTTTCGTCAGCTATTATGGTAAGTTTCAACAATTAACTTTATTTAGCGACTCCTGAGCAAGTTCCAATTGCCACTGTTTTTCCTCAGAACTCAACACCTTTTGTACACATTTTGCTGTTGCATGTTTCATACCAAAAACATCCGAAAAATTGCATGGTATGACCCAATGGCTATACTTTACCAACGTCTCTGACTAATTCCGCGTTTTCATTTGCTGTTATTGCGGAGGTGCGGTGTCCAGAACGCTCGTCGCCATAAAAATCTTCACGGCCATTTCGGAAACGCTTTTACCACTCTTTAATCATTGTATTACCCACTGAAAGCAATATTCAACATTTCCAACACTTTGTTAAATTTTATTTGGTTTTTTTTTGTTTAGCAAAATGTAATGCAAATTCTCTGATCTATTTTCCCAACAAATCAAATGTCGCCACGCGCAAGCAAACAGACGTAACCTTGTTCGCAACTGCCAACTGATTTATCACCCAATATGGCTATCAGTGTGCAGATCTGTTTAAAACATGTTAAACAACATAACTACGAAAAAATTGCGCGAATCCAACTAATATAAATCGCGAAACATTGCACAAAGTTTCTCGCTACTTTTTGAACTTATTGATCACACCGTAATTTATTGGCCAATGCTAGGAAATATCTTCAGGGCAGACTTGTAAGGCCGCCTTAAAAGGATTGAATAAGAACAAAAAAAAGCTATTTAGACAAGGCACAAGGCAAGGAAGACTAATCCACCTAATTTAACTATTCAAAGGCCCAGATATCAGAAGGATATCGGGACACTGCTTGCTTGACAAATTATTTATTTTCGACACTTCACTCACGACTTATTAGCCATAGAAATAGATACTTCTTGCATTACTAAAATTAAAACTTAACAAATTCAGAGCAAGTGACTTACAAAGGGGGTTCGTATCTATTCTATCAAAGCTCATCGTAGTAACCGAAACTGCTGTCCTTATTAACTGAAAATTTTAAGACATAATCTCAAATCACCTGCAGATAGTTCTTGCTCACTTAGCTATCTCCTCTAAAGAGGTTGACTTCATCGTTATTCTTTGAAAAACTTACCATATTGTTGGATCATTGCAAAAGTTCGTGTCTAATTCAAAAATGTAACAGAAGCGATTACACTTTAAAGAAAACATTTCTATTAATCAATTATAATATAGTCTCTGTTATTTTCTACAAATGTCCCTCAATATTTTATAATCTAGCGGATTCCGTTTTTATAGAAAGAAACTTCGTGGATTTTCTTCAAAAACGTCGTAAGGTAATTTTCCAAATCAAATTTCTTCGCATTCAAACCGTTCTGAAGGAAGGGGAAACCGATGAAATTCTAAAGAAGCAAGGTCTTGTGGGTGTTGAAAGATTTCCAGTTTTAACTCCTTTACAGCGTAAGTCTGGCGATTGCCTTGAACTTTCTTATGAAGCCTGAGTGGTTGTGGTGCCAAGTAAAAGAATCTCGAAAAAATTATACCTCTGGAATACCACCAAACAGATAATAGTAGTACCCTCATTGGATGCAATCCAGCTCTTGTCACGGATTCAGCAACTACACCTGCTTGTCTCTCGTCACCTGCTACGACTCGATCCAAAAAAGGTTCGTCTAAGCAGAGATATGGCCACGGAGATGCGGTCCAGCTTTTTTTCCACCTCAAACAATGCGCCACCCATGTGTCGAGTTTGGAAGTGAATCCAAGATTCTTTATAAAGAGAAATGCTAGGTGCTCAGCAATCTACTCAGAAAGTCTTGGGTTTTTTTTTGACTAAGGCCTGCACAATGCCGTCTTTAATCTCGAAAGGCCGTCGGAGTCATATAATCGTTCCAAAATCTTCCAAACCACTTTTTGGCGGTCCTTAAACTCCTTAAACTTCTGCAGAATAAACGCTCTGAATGTTTTTTGTTGCAGTTCCAACACTCAATCCTTTTCGAAAATCGTTTCAGAACTGCATGGCGAACGTGTAACTTTTTTTTCACAAACAATTTGACAACTCAACAGGCTCCAACGATAAAGCGACTTCTGATGCCACGACCGACAGCAAATTGTCCACCATAAACATTGGACAAAAACTTTTGCAATGATCTAACAGCTTTTGTCGAAAGAAGTAGCCTTGAACTACTATCAACTCTTCAGCGAACCGGTAGATATTTTCGAGTAAAAAACAAACGAATAACTATAGACAAAGCCATTTTTACGCAAAGACCAGTAAAAGTCTTCTCTGGAAAAACTGAGGCGATAACCCCAATATAACTCTGTAGAACGGCGCATCATTTGCTATACTTTAAGTCTATTTGATGGCGTAAAACAAAATAAAACCCAATAACAGAATCAATAGAATTCGCTTAATCTGGGCTCAAGGTTACACTTGCCGTGACAACAATAAAAGATCAGTCAATATCAGCCAAGTCAGGACCCGTCTCGTGATGAGGGCTTAAACGTTTTATCATGTCGCGTCTCCATACAGCAAAATAACTTCTACAGCTAGCCAGAGGGCGAATACTCGTACCAGGTTTCCAAAGTTACTCTGTACAATCGAACGAATTCTCAGTACTACGGCACTAGTTAACGGCACTAAAATGTACTATTTGTCGAATTTAAACCTTAGCCGTGACAGAATATAAACCTAACTACCAGTTCAATGAAGGACTTAGCTCAATTCATAAATAATAGCGACTTAATGAATGCTCTGCTAGTCAAGTCGATGATATCACAATAGGTCATATCAGACAGACAGATGTCATATGTGTTTAACGTAGGTGCCTGCCGTGAAGGCTTAAGCCTACGGTGCGTCTTCGCACAAGATATCAAAACAAAGCGTTGATCAGCGCCCTTCGGGTGATAAAGATACCACCACCAGTACCAGATTTGAAGTCATGTGTAAGGCACGAACTTCCCCTTTGGTGAAGGGTCGAGGCCTATCTAACACCTCAGCCATTCTGTGGATCATGGCATCCGGTTGCAGTGCAACTCCACATCGAGTAGACCAATGATTCCGTAGCAATCAAACAGATGAGCACATGTCGTAGCAGGCTACGACTTACGCTCAACCATGAGATATCCAAGCACCATTTGTTCTACTCTCCCCGCGACTTTGGGTGTAAACCACAGCCACCACGATACTCCCACAAGGGGGCCAACTCCTAGGTCAGGCTGGAAACAATAGTTCCAGGGGCCCCTGACCTCCCGTGGTACCAGAATATAGCTTCCGGTCGAGCTTCGCAACCTTGCGGTCACTTCCAGTTGGGCACCTCACTGCCCAGGACTGGCAGCCTTTACCTCAATTATCCTACTCAATCAACCCGCTAGCTCTCTACTGCGTCTTCTGAGAAATACTTCCCTTGCAAAGCTACAGGTTCTTTCGAACCATACGGTGTCAGTTAGAATTCCACTGACATCGTAGGTCTCACCATTGAAGGTGATGCCCATAGCATGCAAGTCCCTAACCTCCGAATAATTTGGGCACTCGCAAAGAACGTGCAGCCAGTCTTCATGGGCATATCAGACAGACAGACTCAAATTGTCGGATCTTATAGTCATCCAAATAAGCGAAAGTAATGCTGTCTTTCTAATGACGCCTCGAAGAGAATATTACGGCTGTACTCGAGTCGATAAGTTAAGATTGCAGTCTCAAAAGTTTGGAACGCCTCTGCGCCGAACTTGACAACGTCGTCGCCGAATTTGACAACGTCGTTGCCCAACGTTCGTATAAGGTGGTATATACCCAAAGTCTGGAGCCAAATGTGCGAGGATCTCGAAGAAAAGTTGGTATAACCATCGAGCACTACTTTCTTGGAAACGACGCCACATAAAATTTCAGATTCATTCATCGGCTAGATTTGATACGATAGCCAAAGTGTTGGGTGTAAAGAATAGATGAAGAGCAAAATCGATGACAAACGTGAAGACTTATGACAAACGTGGCTATGCATCTGAGTTTGAGGAGATGTCCTAAGGCCGTACAACCGGAGCGATTTCTGAAAAAGTCGTTGAACATGTCTGTGGCATGATTGTCGCGTATAGAGCAACCAAAGTGTCCGACTAACATTTGAAGGAAGAGTTTAACCACTTAAAACTGTTAGCCCAATGTGTGCTACGACTACTTACAGCTGATAATGAGTGGATGCGGCTGTCAATTTCGAGCTCCTTAAGCAAAATCCACGGGAGATTTTGCCTCGAGTCTTTACAGTTTATGAAACCTGGATCGATAACAATACGCCAGAAACCAAGTGACCAGGCGGATCTGCTCCCATTAGTTGGGAAGGTCATGGCTACGATTTTTGGGGATCCGAATTCAATTGAATAATCATTATGTCATGCACGACCACATCTCAGAATTACAGTGAATTATTAAGCCACTTAAAAGACAAATGGACAGAGATACAGCCCAATCTGGCAAACAAGAAGTAAATAAGTTAATGGCCAAGACAACGCACCAGCTCACTATTTGGAAATTGTCGTGGTCAAAATGCATGAATAACAGTACGCATTGCTATCTCATCCAACCACGAAAACCTACATAACTCGCGGGAAAAAATTCAGCTCAAACCAGGAAGTCATTGGCGAGGCATAAGCCCTGTTGCGAAGAGTTTGTCAAATTACGGATAAAATGACGAAAGAGTTGGGAATGCCGGCGAACCAATTACGGTGAACGTACGTCGCTTTAACCTCGTGTCGAGCATTTTTTTTTCGGATAAATTAGAACTGTAAGACTTGGAGGTAATTTGGTTTCAATAAGACGGTGTCACTTCCTACACGTCGCGTTTTACAATCGCCGACGAGGTTTGGTGATCGCCAAAAATGGCCCCGCTCGTGTGATTATTTTCTTTGTGGTATTCCTTAAGTCTCTGGTCTGTCAACAAGCCAGAACCTTAAGACTTAGGCATTCGAGATGAAATCGCCGAAATATCGGCCGGATTATGAGAATGACTTGCAGAGGATTAAGTCTAGCGCATTCACTCATGCATCATCCATTAAGGACATTTAAAAGATGTCAAATTGAAACATTGCATTAATGAGGTGTTATGGACTAAAGGTTGAAGTAGGGACTTGAAGGTGGATTAGTTCAATAATCTCCATCTCATATCCTCTTAGGACCAACTCTTTAATCCCTCTTTCACCCTTGCGACACAATGCAATCGAAAACTCGCCAAACCTACTAATGGCAAATTAAAAATCCAATTAGAGCTGACATTTCATTTGTGTAAATATTTTCCTTTCATTTTCATTAATACTTATTTGAAACCACATAATCTGCCTGTTCCTACTCAATATTGTCCTCGGATTTTGTATCCGCAACTTCTACAGTACAGTACACCACAGCACATCATCATCATTGTCGTCGTCATCATTATTTTCGTCTTTATCGTACCACTACTGCAGAAATCATCATCAAAAAAACCACATCAAATGAAACCCTGATTCTGATTCGTACCATGGAGCACAAACCTACACAAGAGTACATGTATCTCACTGTATGGTATGGATAAAAACACTCACACTCATATGAGAGATCACCTTTCATTTTACCTAGGATTCCAGGTGGAAAGTGAAATAACCGACCCTACGAGTAGGTACAGCGCAGCGAATAACCAGCATTGGTTGCATAAATAGCAACGGCAATGACGTTCATTCTAGAATTCACCAAGGCCAAGGTAAATACGACTTGAAACCGACGATGCTACCTCGTTGGTTGGTAGTTATGGTTCAATGAAGGCTACTACTCGTACGTAAATCTCAACTCAAACGAAGGGATAACCTTGAGGTTCGTATAGCACTCGTAGCATAAACGAGAGTACTACAGCAATTCTATAGGTATTTATGTAATTTAGTTTTTAAATTAAGATGGACACTGTAGAAGCGTCTCAAAGGGAATATGAAGAAGGACGAATATTGTCCTTGCTTGGTATCGTTTTCCAGAATCCATTCCCACAGTTAAACCCCCTGAAAGTCTTCGCCCCCCCCGCAAGGATAATTTTATGCATAGAGCTAATAGATATAAGGATATTCATATATGCTTGTATGTGTATACCTAATTTGCATAATCCAAACTCATCCTAGCGTTGTGTCACTCCTTGTAGCTGCTATGAGTGGAAGGTAGCTGTTAGAGATGGTATTCTGCACAAGAATTGGTTGGGGAGAAGTTTGGTTGATATTTTGCTACTACTTCGCTGCGCTTTGATATTGCGCTTTCAATATCAAAATTCTAACACTTGATACACTTGAACACTATCACAGACTCACTAAGGATACAGAATCCTTTTTACTGGTTTTAATCAACTTAAGGACACCCCGAGTTTTGTGTCCGTCTTTTTTCTTTTATTTCTCTTCTTCGATGGTTCAGCTTTAATTGCACATTCAACTGGTTTTGTGTTTTTTTTTTTTTTGATCCCTTAACAAAAGAAAAACATAGTCTGACCTTTAAGAATCACTGAGAGTGTTATCCTTGCAAAATGGACCCGAATTTAGGTGGCTCTACTGTTACATACGGATACAACAAAGCTCCCTCTGATTTCGGTGGCTGGGTAAGAATCCGAAAAAAGCTCTCCTTTAGACGGGAATCTGTTTTAAAGCAATGTTTTCTCTTCTTCCTTGCGGGGTCCTTTTTGGCCCAAATTTTTCTCTTTCAATTGTATTTGATTTTTTCTTTTTTTACCAAAAAAAACGACCTTTTTTCTCTGCAGGAATTTAGAAGTATCACACTCGTAATTGATAAATTTTTTTTTTTTTTTGTTTAACACGAATAATTTGAAAACAAACAAAACACTTGCTCAAAAGGACCACACACAACTGAAAACAAACGGAAAATCCCGTGGAATATCCTTCTTCAAAAGAAAACAAAAAAAAAAAAATCTAAGAATGCCAAAATTTAGCGAAAAGGATTCTCTATACAACGCAGGGTTGTTATCCCTGTACCTGCACAATATACCGAACCGTTTTTTATTTTTTTATTTATTCTTTCCAACTTTCGTTTTTGTTTTTGTTTTTAAGAGTTTTAGAGCGTCCTTATAGGAGTTTTTAACGGGCGTAGGTTTCATCGAAGACTAAAGGATACACTCAACAATGACGTTCTTAAATATTCAAGAAATGCTCCTTCTTCAGCCGGGGGAGAGTGAACACAATTGAAAGCTCTTTTTTCTCGTTAACCGGTACACAGATCCTGTGCGCTCGCTGTATTCCTATTTCGTATACGAGTATCCTTGTTAAGTTGGTTAGTTCATTTTGTCTGTCATATGTACCGGGGAATGGATAAATAAAAAATTCACTGGCATGCGCATATGGCAGGTCCTTGAGCTTATCACTTACGATATTGAGAGTAATTGAATATCGTAAAAATGTTATCCTGTCATCCTGGGGCCAACTGACACAGAAAGAGAGAAAGATTGAGAGAGTGGCAAACGAACTTTTAAAGTTAGTTTTATGTCCTTTTTGGATAAAGTCGTCTCTTTTAGCCAATTCACCTGTTAGCTCTAACGATGTACAAGTATAGTGGGTACGTTGTTATTGCTGTTACTGTTGTTGTTGGCTAAGGACTCTCCAATGGGGGGACGGTAGGGGGAGAGGTGGAAGAAAGAAACCAAAAACAAAACACACGATGGATGCTTTAAGATGTGCATTGAATGAGAGTTGCGAGAGAGTGGAGATTTATTTTTTTTATTTTTTGTTTGCGGTGTGCTGTAAGGTGAGAAATTTTTCAAGGATATACGGGGGAATGAAAATGCGAATGAGAATCTCTGCAACTACTGCCGTTTTTGATTTGTTGGGGTTTTTTTTTTGCGGCAAATTCGTAGAATTGGCCTGTTAGATGTCTTGGTCTGGCTCTGAGTTGTAATTGAGGTGTTGGAGATGTTCTTTTTTTTTTTCTCTACCTTGTTGTAAGGCAAATGTTTTCAGGGTTTTGTATTAAAGAGTCTTGTGGCAAGGACATAAGTTTAAACTGTTTGTTGTGAAGTACGTTTTTGATAAACATGGAGTGGTAAATAGCTGGTTTATAAGATTGCCTTGGCTTATGTCTGTTAATACGATTTTCAAATCAGCGGAGTATCACCGACTTTGTGATAAAGTCTTCTGCGGATCCAACGTTTTCCCTGATCCCTGTCAGGTTCTCAAAATTTACATGCGTTCGAGCAATGATTTCGTCGGTGGAGCCTAATTCCTGCGAACATTTTCTTCAGTTCTCAACACAGAAAACAGACATAGTTCGGTTGGAACCGGGTCTTTAACCAACAAATTTCTTCAGTTATCACGACCTCTTGCCAGCTGCTTTCAGTGCTGCACTGTATGTTGGTTAAGGTCCCATTACAATTGCGCATGAAATATTGATGCGGTTGCTCTCAGTCGGTTACTCAGTACGGCCCAGCCATGTCAGATGCTAAATTCAAAGATTTAACCCAGCTTGTAGTTCGTCTTGATCGAGCAGAGACGGTGAGTTGAGGGGGAGATACAATTACGAACTGCTCAGACTGTAGAACGACATCAGTTTATCCAGAAGAGTAAAAGTTCAGCGACTGAAATTGCTGGGTCATGTAGATCGAATGGACACTAGAGCGAGTCAGGTGGCCCATGCAAGTAGTAGGGGACCTCAGCGAATTTACCGCTCGAAAATGGAAACAGCTAGCAAAGGATCAGGATGGCTAAAGGTCTAGGTCCACCCCGAACTTGAGCGCCACTAGAACATAAACTTAGGTACATCGTCTTGCCCTTGTTCACTGTCACATCTATTTTGGCCGCTTCCGACTCAATTCTTATGAAAACCTTATTGGCGGTTCGCTTTGTTGTTCAGTCACAATATTGTCGTCGGAACTTGAAAAAGATCGCACTTAGTTTGCTGATCAGTGATTTTATACGTTTCTTTCTTCGGCCAAGTTAAAAGGTCGCGATAAATCTTGTGATAAATCTTTCATTAAACATTGAAGTTCTCATTTTATTCATAACGAACCTAAATGGAGCGTCAAAAAGCCTCCGGAGTCATCCTTCACAACCTAATCTGTCGTGGTGTGAATATTTTATTGGTCCCAGTCCACTGATATAGAAATTCTTTCCGAAGAGATTTTGAGGGCGATATTTATGAGATATTCTTTCTTTCGAATCGGACAAACGATGCTTGGATACCATGCTTCGGGAATAATTTCCCTAGACCATATCTTATTAATGAGCTGGGGCATGTTTCCAACTAGGTCAACTCAAGTGAGACTTAACATTCGATATTGTAACATCAACATTGTCTAGGTCAGGAAGTCGGAATTCACTGTCGCTTTCGTCCAGCGTAAATGGTCCGTTTTGCATCATTGGCGTCATACAGTCTTTCCATAGTTTTAGCACTACTAGTTGCCGATGTTCATATTTAAAGCCTTGCACTCTGGCTTCCACAAAAATTCGACTGTTTTCTTTTGAATGCTGCTCTTCAACGTTTGGTGGTTTTGCTTGAGTCGATGTTTAGAAAGTTTAAATATCTAGAACGCTGCACGTATTGCTGTCGTCGATATCATAAACTTGGAAGTTGGAGGTGTGGAAACCGTGTAGTTGCTGCTAAATAGCTACGCCCGATTACAAACTAGAATCCATTGTTGGACATGGTATTTTGTAGGTTTTATTGTCCAATAACTGGCTCAGAAACGGTTTCTTACCTAGCTTTGTATTTATATCTCCTGTCACAATTGTCTTGTCATAGCCCCGTCACCGAACAGGAAGTCATGCGTTTTTGATGCTATCATGAACGCAAACCCGCCTGTTATTTCTGAATTCGGTCTTGATGCGACGGATTATGTTCGGAATAGGTTCGCTTGCATGCCGAAAGCTTTGACTTTTTGCTCGAGTGTCTATCGAATAGACAATCCGCATGCATGTAAGCGTCGTCTTCGGTTTTTGCAACAGCGTACCTCACAAACTGGAGGACCAAGTTCTTAATAAGACCTTTGGGATAACGGTCCGATAAACTAAACTGAGCTTGTGAAAGCCGCCGTTGTGCTATTCAAGTTTTTCTTTTTCGAAAAGCTTTCTTAAAACGTAATCCTGAAATATGTCCGGGTAGTGGCTTTAAATGAAGGTTTACACCAAGACTGGGGTCGTGAGTGACGCCGTTAATCCATTGTGGGGACCAATAACGTGGGGTTAACAGCATAAACAGAGGCTTAAGTTCGATGGGGATCAAGTTTGCAAACTTTGGGGACGAGGCAACATCCTGTTGGCCTTTTCATGAAATCTCGCCAAAGCGATTTAACGCATATATAGCACCTGTGCATTTTCTTGATGTGAGAGTATTTTGAAACGACAGCATTTGACCAAGAACATAGTATTGTCCATATGGATTCGATCCTCGTGGATTCGAGAAGGATGAATGGGATGGGTGCAGAAAAAGTATTCAGCCATCAAAAGATAATATGGTGGACAAAAGTGGATACTGAATGCTAATTGAAGTATTTTGATTCGAGTTCAGCAGGTTCATCTTGTAGACGCAGCAGTTTCCTCTGGTTTTTTTTTTAGAGTTAAGTAGTTTCAGTCGGAAATAAAACTTGCTAGTGCAACAGGTGATGTAAGTTTAATCAGAGGAGTTCAATGTAATGAAAGTCAATATTTATTAACCAATTAGGATTGCTTTTAGCTCCGATGACATCGGCAATAAGTCTCGAATTCAGTTCAATCCTATATATCCGCCTTCTTAACAATTCTTCCATGATGGTGTTTACCTACTTGACTTTGGGTAGTTATTGTCGAATGAAAACTGATAAATTTGTGACAAATACATATGGCTCTGGTGTGGAAACATAGTGCGATCTTTGTTAGTGACTTATTTTCAAATATTTTTAAGGCATCATCCATTTGAGCGGCGTCATTAATTTCTGCACCGGTATACCCACGCTCGAGGTGTTATAAGTACTTTGAAAACCATTGCACTCAGCACGGGCGATGATAGTTTTCCAATTGCTGTAAATATCGGAATTTAATAAGCTTAGTATACCCACACGTTTCCGTTCTACCATTGAAAAGCTGGGATTTCAGTCGGGAAACGAATTTGACAAGTAGAAAGTAGTGTCATGAGGAAATAAATATATTGGATTAAAAGCAGCAAAATCATTAATGTAAGAAGACTGTCGGGGATATAACGGAGACCTGTGGCACCCCAACATTTATGTTGGGAATACCTGACTTCAAACGTTTCCTCAGAAAATTGGAAGATATACATATAACTGAACCAACGGAATTGTTAATGTCAACGTCTTTAAGTATTCTTTACCCTAAGCGTTGGGGTGGAGTACCGGGCGGAATTACTAAAAAATTCTAATTTTCTTGCTCGTCGATCAAGATACTCGTAATATCTGCACCGAAATGAGAACGATGGCTCAGCCTGGGATCGTATGTATAGGTAGACGAACCCAGACAGCCGCACAATGAACTTGCTCCAACACCTGATATGCGAAGGTCAAGTTTCCCATTTTTTTTTATTCCCATTTTTCGCACGAACCGTCCGGTCACCAGATTTATTTGACTCCCAGTGTCAAGAAGCGCTCGCGCCTCCAGTGTTCGACCGGATGCGCTGCTAATGCAAATTCGTGCTGTCGCTAGCACTGCTCGTTCCTGCTCCCCATCACCAACTTCTTCGACGCTCTCCGAATAATTGGCTGATGATTTGAGCATTGGTTACTATGGTATTGTTTGATTGCTCTCCTCCTTGGAAGAAGCTGGCTGTTCGTGCTCTCGAACAACTGCTGCTGTGATGGCTGCTCGGGGGGATTTCGGCTCTCGGTACAAAACGCTATTGTGCTTCTTTAATTTCCTGTGTACTGACGAATCTCGATGTTCGCAGTAATGATGCTTGGAAGCCATATCTGCGTGCGAGATCGCCGATTGTAATTCACTAAAAATTCCTTAATTACCGTCGGACCGTCGACGGCTAACAGCAGACCAGGTCTACCCTTCGGAGTCTACTGCAGTCGTGAACGGAACTGGAATTTATTTAATTTGCAATAAAGACTGCCACTTTTCTGATGCTGCTTAGAAAATTCTAGGAAAAATGGTTGCTCGGTTTGCACTGAAATGATTTTCAGCTGTTTCAAAACAAAAACGTGCTGTGTTTTGCTTCACACTAGAATGTCTAGCACTATGTTTGTTTGCTGATACGCACTGTATTTTTTTTTTTCCGAAAGGCACAAAATTCACTGCCGCACTAGAGGCTAAATTAGCTCTTTTAATATTTTAAAAAGGAAAACGCTCCATTATCCGGCTCGAAGGACCAAAATGTTCAGATAGCTCAAAGCAAAAAGAATAATCATAAAACACCTTGATGCAATTAATTTTATTTTGTGGACTGTATTTTATAGGTATATTGTATAACCGCACTGGTTGAAGAACAAAAACTAAGTGAATGTAAAGCGAAATCCTTGTCATCGTATCGGCTCTTATGTGTGCCAAGCTCATCGACACGACATCTCGGTCGCAATCACCGCTATCCAGCGCACTATGGAATGGGGTGTGGTCTTCGTGTAGTGCACATACGATATGTACGAGTACTTGCATGCATGTGATTATCTCTGATGATTTCTATTTTTCGGTCGCAGGTACCGCTAATCTTCAGATGATTGCTCTAAGGAAGGTTTTCTTGACAATCGTAGACGGCTCTCGTCTGACTCTTTCTGTGCACGTTGTCGGTCACCGTTGTCTGGTGATATGATGTGTTGTTGGCCGCCGGCATGGTGCCGTTGTAGATATTGAAAATCCCTTTTGTTGTGAGGATTCCGAACGATAAATGGGAATTTTGGGTAGAAGTCGAAAACCTCCGCATTGCATTCTTTTGCAACTGATTTGTGTCTACAAATTCGCTTGTCGGAAACTCGTTGTTCCTAAGAATCCCGTCTGCCTGGAATTTCAATGTTCAGCGAGTTAGGCTACTGTCGAACTGCCCCTGGTGTTGAAAGAGGCAAGTAACACAACGAATAATTCTTTGTACATGGTAATTCATTTCGTTGTGCCAAACTCAGCTGTCATGTGAAGTGTCATAATATTAGTTGAATGTTTGCCATTTACAATAATGGATCGCTTACAAATCGAACAACGCGTCACTTTTCGCGCATTACGCGATGATAATGGTCATCATAGTCGGCCGACTACGCAAGCAATCGGTAAAATTGTGAAGAAAGTTGAAGTTAGTGGAAGCGTTATTGATGCCGTAATGTCTATGCATCATCCTTATGCACGCTCAGTCGGAAATATTGCTGCTGCAAGCGCAAGTGTTGCTGATGATCCGAATTTATCGATTTCCGGCGTTCGCAGCAATTAAACGTGTCGTACACGTCACTATGGCGTATTTTGCATTTGGATTTGCATCTCCAGCCTTATAAAGTTCAATTGAAGCCTGCTGACCATTCACAACGCCGTAGATACGCTTCTTGGGTTTTGGAACAACAGACAATAAACACCGATTTTTCGAACAATATTTTCTTCAGTGAAAATTGCTGCATTTGGGGCTCAGAAAACCCACAAGTGATTGAAAAGGTGCCATCGCATCAAGACAAAGTGACTGTTTGGTGTGCTCTATGCTCAAAAGGTGTCATTGGTCCGTATTTCTTCGAAGATGCCAATGGGCGGACGGTTACAGTCAATTCTGGCAACAAGCCAGACAACACGACCAATTATGGCTTTATTGCGTGAAAAGTTTCCTGGTCGCGTAATTTCACGTTTTGGTGCATCAATTGGCCACCAAGATCTTGCGGTTTGGCATCGTTAGATTTTTTTCTGTGGGTCCATGCAAATACCATGTTTACGTGAATAATCCCCGAACTCTAGACGCATTAAAAACGAACATTGCTCAAGGTATGGCCGACATACCTCAAAAGAAACGCATGCTGCGAATCTTCCCGAGGCGGCCATTTGAATGTTTTTTTTTTACACTTAATGGCAAAGTCCAAACTTTATAATGAATTGAAATTTTCATCAAAAATGTATCGCAGTGTGTGTTTTATTTAGCTTTACTTTCGAAATTGAAAAATGAATGACCCTCTACAAAGCACGAAATTCCTTTCTATGGGATGCCGTCCTTAATCCTACGTAGAATCCCTTTGCTAGTGAGCCAAGGACATGCTTGTGTGATAGTGACCTTAAACCTTTAAAGGTCTGCCCAATAGGCAAAATATGATTAGTTTGGCATGTTGTTGCCACCACAGTTGGTTGTATTTTTGAAAACCTTCGCTGGTGCTTCTTCTATTACTCTTGCCATGTTCCTGGGGTGCTTTCTATTAAACGATACTAAATGCGCTACTATTTCAATCTAAACCACGAGGTTGCACCTAAAGAAAATATTTTGTGATTCTTGTAGGTCCTTTGGTTGCAAAATTTGATAACAGAGAACGATTTGATTACGGTTTGATGGATGATGAAGTACAATTTAAACCTCTAATTGGTACATGTTCTGATCATTTTTAGAAGACTGTTGATCTGTCAAGCCAAGTTTCGTCCGTAAGCCCTTAATTATTATTGGTGCAACACCCATCACTCCTGCAGACTTAGTCTCCTCCTATGCATTTGTAAACTATGGTTGAGGCATCAACCTAGTGGTTGACTCACTCATTGACCTTTATGCCATATTTGTCTGACACTAAAAACATAAAAACAAAAAACAAATGAAATCGCACCCCCCAAGTGTGAAAAATGAAATGAATGCAATTTCTTTTTACCACTCACCTACATGTGGCTCACAGGATATTTGCATTCAGCAATAATCCCTCGCCATCCGGGCTTTATACTCTAAAATTTCATCCCTGGTCTCGGCTTCCGATACATGTATTTGAACAAGTTGGTAGCAGTGCTCGTCCGAAATTCGTTTGTACGAGTATGGTGTAAAGTTGACACCGTCACCGTCACCGTCACATGGTGAAAATATGAAACACGAATTCATCCGAAATGTCAGGGATACCCGCTCATCACACATGGAGTATCTGCCTTTCAGAATCATACCCCGACAGCAACAGCAGCAGCAACACCATCATCACAAGAAGGGAATTGAAATACGTAAATGTAAATTATCCGGAAGCCATGACCATGCCTACGAAACAGTTCTGTTCGGGTTACCCAAAAAGAGTCAAAGCCATACCCCACGTCTTCCACCCGTAATATCATACATGAGTACTGGTATAGTTAAATACATTCACCTTCTGGGTGAGCGGTGTGTATTGTTGGAGGCAGACTACAGCTGCAGAATACAGAGGCTACAGCTACGGCTACCCACCGACACGTAACTCGGAACAATTTATTTCAGTGACTCTTTGAATGTCAGGTGCAAGTTCGGTGGAATACCAAACTAAAGTTCGTAAACATTTGCATAGCGGATCCATACAGGAAACCCAAAGGGCTGATGGGAGTGGGGGTATACCTGGTTCGGGGTCCTGGAATAGTTTCGTAATGATGCTCTGCATCTATCAGCTCCACTGGGACAGAGCCAGCAGCATGGACAATGTCATTTGCAGTTTCCATGGACATTGAACTAAAAGTCATTATTGTTGTGTAATTTGTTGGTGCTATCCGAGGTTTCAATTTTCAGGTGAAATGTTCTTAAATTGGTCCTAGGGTTTGAGTTGAAGGGTTTTGCGGTGTCCAGACTTTAACGAATGGGGAAATTTTTTCTGAGAAATGCGTTTAGATTCCAAGGGCTTTGGGTTTGGGGAGCTGTAGGGAATTTTAAGTATTTTTTAATGAACATAGTCCCTTCGGAGTATTTCAATGTGATGTTTGCCGGAAATGGAAGGATGTGGGGATGTTTGTGATTTATAGACGATGGGAAGCAGTCTTCAAAATGGAGAGCAATAGCTCTATGTCGTTCTTTATCATCGCTAAGTTTGTTTATCTGAATCAAGAGTTAGCTTTCCACACCTGGTCCTGGAACACAGCCAGATGTAGGTTTTCAAACAGTTTTCTACGAAATATTTGCTTCTTAAGCATACCTGCTCTGTTTCTTTCAGAAGAAAGGACGACAATGTTGCTGAAACACATATTTGTGTTGTTGGAACACATATTTGTGATGACCATGTGTATAGGGAAGTATAGAAGCTGGTTTCATTTAACATTGTACTTGCTACCGCTTCAGATAGTATCTACCGGTAGGCAAATAACTTTAAAAGTTATGGTTCCCAAAGGACTGGAGCTTTGGCACTTTGTTTTGGAGACCACGATTTCCACATCACAATCTTCGGCTTGAATACAAGTAATCTCGGCGTTGACTATCTTGTTGTTTACTGTGTTTTCGCTCTGCGTAGTTCAGACTGTTGCTAATTCTAGTCTCCTGAATTTGAAGCGTATGAAGAAGGAAAAAGAAAAAAACGTCCAGCACTCTGCCAAAACACATGTTTATTTTGATGTTCTCGTAGCTTTAGTATAACAGGCTAAGCTTCCCAATCTCGTAATTGTTTGAGCCGAATCTGGTAAGCGTGTTGTAGAAAATCCAGAGAACTCATCGGGTGTGGAAGATATGAGAACTCTTGGGCCAGTGGCCTCCGGAATCCACATCCCGGCTAAATTTTTATCCTGTCTCAAGGGCCAACAATTTTTGACGAATGTCTTCGCCCTTTGTATGATGTATACAATACCGCTTTTCTTGCGAAAAAGACAAACCGAGTGTTACTCGTATAAGTCATTCCTCGTGGTCATCCATCATCGACTGACTTCAGAATTTAACTCGATATTTCTGCGATGAATTCGGGTGTCGTAAATTGAGCTTCCAAATCGTCGTTTTATCGCAACTTTTTGTCTAACTAGTTTGTTGTTTGTCACCAATTATAAGAGATCTAGGATCGTTCTGGCAGATCCATTATTCCAACAATTCACTTTCAGTTGCTTAATGATTGGTATTTTATAAATCGCCGAACTAACAGCCCTTATCGTTTCGAGGAGTTGTTTGAGTTGAACGTTGTTACATCTAATTTTGGCATTGAAGTCTTCCACCATAACTACGCGGGTAGTCGTTAGTTGTAAGCGGTATCCAGTTGAGTATAGAAGTTGCTTTTATTTGTGTCTGCTAAATGTACGTGCATATTACGAGTATAAATGGAGAACTTTCGCAGCCTACTTTGGATAAATGTCACCTAATTCAGATGGTACTCGCAGCTTGAAAGAGAAACTTACCAGCATTCGGTCATATAAATTCGCTTAGCCCGTAAACTTATTTTTTGAGGCTTTACTGCATCAATAGAGCGTTGGAAATGTTCTTGGTCGTGAATGGGCAAACGCGGTTTCCAAAGCGTGGTCAGCTTTTTTGTCAAAATGTTGAGTCAATGTATGACAAACACTTTCTTTGTACAAGTCCATAGCCTCTGCGGTCTCTCTAGCCTCAATTCGACGGTTGTCTAGAAGCATTTGTTGAACTTGAAAAATGGTACTTTTAGTAGTTGGAGTTTTTGGGGGTCCCAAACTTGTCCAAGCTGGTACAGAGCGTTCAATTATATTTTACTTTGCGTTGGCGTATCGTAAATACGTTACGGTGCTACCATCCTCATGTAAAGGTTGGACACTCTAGTAGCTGCAATAGTAGCGATGCCAATAAATAGAGGAAATCGCTTTGCATCTAGAATCTTACTTCATTTGCTCTCTCCGTCAAAAAGTGAAGCTCTTCTACGTGAGTTTTGACTACAGTATCTCGAAAAATGTCTGGAGATAATGCAAAAGGCTCCTAGACTACTGGGCTTCGCTAACCAAGTGGTCTGTTCAATTCAGTCTCTAATTCAATCTGCTTTAGCAGATAGCAATGTGTTGCTACAAAATGTGGAACGACATTGAAAGAAACAATGCAGAAACAAACCTCAGATACGGACAGACCAAGAGAAATACTGTTGGAAGGTATAGCCTGTACGACAACACCTTCGACAAACGGATTCAGGATAACGGACGAAATATTTTCGTAGTTGCAAGCGCTTCCCACATCTCGATTTTCGCGAGGGGACTTGGAGAAATCCTGATCAATCAGTGGTCAACCAGCTTGACAGCAAAGACCGCAAAGACATTCTGTTAAGAGGTCCACTGCCGCCAGCTTCAAGCATCGAAGACCAGTGGCAACTTTGCGAAAATGCCATCAGAGATGTCGCTTGTAATGTTTTGGGTTTCATTCGAAAACAAAATGAACTCCTGGTTTGACGACCAGTGCCTGCAAGCACATGCAGCTAAGCAAGATGCATCCAAAGCGGCGCTACATAGAAGGATCAGAGCTGCTCACGAGAAAAAGGAAAAAAAACATGAGAAGCGCGCGGTCTAGGAACTTGAGAGATGCTGCTCCAGAAATGAGATTTAGAAGTTGTTCCAAAAAGTAAAAACAACAAGCCCCGGGCAGAAACCCCGAACCGAAGGCTGTAGGGACGATCGCAGTTGATGCTGAGGATTTGGGAAGATCATTTCTGTAGACTCTATAACGGCGATGACGAACCAAATACCGCTGTCAAGCAAAAAATGTCCACGTAACCTGGATGAAGTGATCATATCAATGCCAAAATACAACAAAGCTTCTGGAGCAGATGGTCTGACTTCCGAGCAGCTTTGCACTGCAAAGCGGCAGAAGATGATTTGGTAAGGGGTATAGGACTGTATAATGTGGTCGGACGAAAGAATGTCCTATAGATGGGACCTCAGCATTGCTTGTGCCAACTACAGAGGCATCGGTCTTCTTAACATCGCGTACAAGATCTTACCTGCTGTATTGTGTGAAAGCCGTTCGTCAACAGCCTGATTAGGCCAGGAAAGTTCACGATCGACCAAATTTTCACGTTACCTCAGGCTTAGGAGAAAACCCAAGAGATAGACACTACCTGTTCATCTATTTTAAAGCTGCATAGCATCTATAGAGACGAGCTATACAGAGCAATGTGTGGTGTTGGCATCCCTGCCAAACTCGTCCGTCTGTGGAGGACGACGATGGAGAATGCACGCTGCTCCATCAAGGTTGGTAAAGATCTCACGGAGGCTTTTGATGTCAAAGAATAATGCAAAATTCATGCGCAAACACAATAGGCACAATCTTAAAGAAGCCCGTCCAATTAGTCGCGTACACCGATGATATTGACAGAATCGAAAGAAAGCAGCGTGATATCAGTGGCGCTTTTGCAAATATTGAGACGAAAGCAGCGAAAATAAGTTAAGCGGTCAACGAGGGCAAGACCAAGTATATGCTGTTAAGCAAAACTACGCCAACTAAGCGTGCGAAACTGGAGGCAGCTAGTAATAGATCGAGCCTGCCAGTTCTTATATGGTTCTGTAGACACTTCGTTGCTCTTGCTGGCATTTTCTTAATGAAACTACGGTCATCACGTTGAATGCTGTCCAGTGCCTACTCTTTCTGCTGAATTTCGACTTTTCATATCTTTTCCTAGGGGTTAAACTGCTAAGAGACATTGTCTTACCAAAAGACTGATGCAGAACGTAATATGCTCGGGACTGACTACCAACCGATTGATTGACATTTATGATCCAGTGAATGGTAACTGATAGTAGGTTCAGATTATCTCATTTTCTGGATCGAAATTCGTACTGCTATTACAAAACCCATCGTTGTAGAGCTTGTAAGCCACATAGTTGGCCAAGATTTCAGAGGTCTGATCTGAAGACTCAGCACCTCGCTATTTTATAGATAATGTTGCTTGTTCTCTTACTTATGTCTGGCAATTGTTAAAAAAATATGGCGATCTGGAAACTGACGGCTGTGGACAGTGCTCAAAGTTAATGAATTTTCACACAAAAGGCAACTCAAATTGTACACAGTGGCAGCGTCGATATCATAAGTCCATTGGCAGAGTGTACTCATCAACTTAAAACCACAAAAAAAAGAATAATCCCGCTGTAGATCCACTGAAGTGAGTCTGCTTCCATTCAATGAAATTAAGCTGTTAAGCTCTCTTTTGTCACTGTCGTCCATTAGCAACTACCATGTGGGTTCATTATGAAATATTTAAAAAAAGAATTTAAATCTGAATGTAAGGTGACAGATTCCAATAAGAACAAAACGAGCAACAACAACAGACCGCAGAATTTAAATGAATCACGCAAATGTGCACGCAGACACATCTATCAAAACCCAAAACCCACTTCACACAGGATCCCAGCACCACAAACTGAAAGGAGCATCATTATCGGAAATAAATCCCCAACTGTCCTTTCAAAGAGTAAATAGAGATACAACTCAACTACCCTTCTCTCTGATGATCCTCTGAACGTATCCAATTGTTGAGTTTCATCCGTATCTACGCATTCGATGAATGCGTGCATGCAATTTGCATTCGTTGACGTTGAACCAAATTAAAATGACATAATATCGACCAATGTTCAGGATCCTCATGTCCTCTTCTCCTTCATTCCTTGAACATATGTGTATTGCGTATATGTTCAGGACCACCAGATGGCCCCAGCTGTATTCAATGGCAGGCAAATGTCCAAAATATCCACTGGAATTCATTAATCCGCCGTACATATTCGATTTCCACTGTTATTCGAAATAATAACACGTACAAGTGATAGACGATTGACTTTTTATTGGCACGCCAAACCAAGCCCAGCCGGGCCGAGCCAAAACCCGGCGAGGGGTCGACGAACTAAACACCACACAGAGCTATCAGAGAGAGAGTGAGAGAATGGAATGCGACTGCCAGGATGGATTATGGGGACAGGATTTTGTGAGCGCAACTGTGCTAGAGATGGGCCTTTTTTGGCAGCTGACACATACTGAGTTCTCGCATTCGTATGTAATTCGTATCTGTGCGGTGAGATTGGGATGTGTTTTGTTATTTCCGGAAATCCAAGCCTAAAGTGAAGTCAGCAAACAACGAGTACAGGGGGGCTTTCAAAATGGGAGTGGTGGTAGTTGTGATGGTGTAAACCAACACCATATCGGAAGTGAAATGAGTTCAATTTCGAATGCCAACAGAAGTTATATAAACTAATGGCTGTTACATACAATGGAAAGTTTGAATGTGAAACTAAAAGCCAATTGCAACATAATGTCGATCCGCTCGGATCCGGTTGAGAGCACAATTGAGTTGTTTCTCATGGATAGTGGGGCAAAACCATCCGGTTGTCGATTACTATGGAACTATAAATGAGAACAGGGATGTGGATGGTGAAGCAACATAAAATAATCACTACCGGATGTCGAAAAGGAAACATAATTGCCTGCGAAAAAGAAGCAGCAACACGATAGAATTGTGATGGGAAATGGGATTTTGTTAAATTTGTTTTTTTTTGTTCATCATTATTATAGTCCACCCACACTGGTTGGCCATAGACCTGGAACGCAAACAGAGTGGCTCACATGAAATTTATCCACACTATCGAGTGAGAGAGTTGGAAAATATTGTTCCCAATCGAGTTATATAGAAACCGGGAGGCGCAACAGCGAAATGCGATGGTGTAGATTGATTTAAATCCTTCAATGCATTTGCAAAGATAGAACACTGCTCTCAAACAGTGCTATGACAATGTATCTTTCCATTTAGAGCTAAATTTTCACTCTAAAATATGTAGCTATAAATCCTCGGCACAGCGGCTAATTTCATCGACTGCAACGTCAGAGGATTTGGGTTTGAATCACAAAGCAGCACCAAGAATTAGAAAAAGTAAACTTCTTGAAAGTAAAACATTCTACGAGAAAGTTATCACTCTCCCGCCATCAGGTTTCGTAGATAGCTGCTTTTGATCTTGGGTACCTATACTTGTTGGTTTTGAATGTATGGAAATTGGTATGAATAGAAATAAAATTATACCACAGTCAGTAAGAACAAAATTGTTGGTGTGGTTTACTTCGTATCGTCAGTCATACATTAGTCTTGACAAGTGCCACTTAGAAAAAATGCTGAACAGAAGACGGAAATGCAGCAAACTAAAACGGAGAGGAGGTCCTAGACTGCTACAAGGCAGACATCCAAGAAATGCGATGGGAAGGGCCGGACAAAAAGACGATACAAAACTGTGACATCTACTACGTCGACTGTTATTGACGGCAATAGCAGCGCCTATTTGGATGCGGATTTGTTGTTGGAGGCTTACGAAAGAAGTCTTGAATTTCCCACATGTGAACGAGCGTCTCGTAGCAATCCGTACCAGAGCTATATGTGTCAACATTAGCGTTATATTCAGACACGCCTCCTCAGGAGAGAGAGATGACGAGTCCAAAAATAGCTTCAACGAGCTCAAGAGCTCCAGTTAGTTCTTGTTCAAGAACAAGTCCCACGAACTATGTTCTAGCTAGAAGTTGGCTACCTAGCCAAGCTAGGAAGAGAGTATATTCTTAGTACTACTGTCAGATGGTATAGCGTTCACGACAACACCTCCGATAACGGATTCAGGCTAATCGGCTTTGCGGCGGGGCAAGACATTGTCGTAGCTAGCTGGCGGTTCCCACATCTCGACATACACAACGGGACTTGGAGAACTCCTGATCAATCAAACGTCAACAAGATTGACCACATTGCGAAAGACGCAAGAAACTTCTCCAATATTATGTATGTCCGAACGTTCCAAGGATCTAACATCGATTCGGTCCATTACCTTGTTGTAGCCAAGAAATTGTTGTGGATATCGCGAACAGCGCTAAGACAACATAATGCTGTAAGGAAGAGGTCGCCAAATCCTTTTCAGATCGAGTCTCCGTTGATATCTTAAGAAATCAACTGCTGCCAAGCATCAGGCACCAAACATCAAAGACCAGCGGCAGAACTGCCTAAAAGCCATTAGAGATGAAGCTTGTCATATACTGGGTTTCATTCGACCATCACAACGAAATCCCTGGTTTGACGACGAATGCCAACAAGTGCATGATGCTAATCAAGTGAAGCCAAAGAATGTCTGAAGGTAAAGAAGGAGACTTTGTACTCGGATCACAGTGGGTGCTGAGAATTTAAAAAAAACTTTCTCTGTAAACTGAATAACGTATATATCCAACATTCACCTCCAGGGCAGAAAAACCAATGAACTAAGATCATAATAGCCAACATTTTAGTCTGCCTCACCATGTTGAAGGAAGGATAGCAGTATCTAAGCTTAAGTCCAACAAAGCAGCTGGACCTGGTACTCAAATCTGCTAACAATGACCCTGTAGACAGCATGTGCCAAGTCATTTCTTAAATCCGGTCAAGAAAGTGTATGCCCCCTAAATAGAATTTCACTATCGCCTATCCGGTCCATAAAAAGGGAGACCCTATACTGTGTCACGGTCTTATATGCCAAGTTATGGGAACTTTTTACACTCCCGTAGATCCTGGAAAAACCAGAACAACACAAACTTTATGTGACAGAATCGATATGATATTATAACATTTATATGGACAACTTGTACAAAGCTCTGTCAAGGTCTTGCATCCCTGCCAAGCCGGAGGATGATTAAGAACATGCGCCACACCGTCAGAGTTCGTATTGACTTAACCGAGACCTTTGGTGTCTGATTACCTAATTAGATAGTCTAAGCACAACGTTTGTATGGCCGTCGTTAGCAAATTAAATGAGTGAAATTCAAAATAGGGTGTTCAAATAATTATACTATAATTTTCGATGGTTTTTCTCTATGTCTAGCTTATTTCCAACAACAACAGCAGCATCGAAATATTTGGAAGCTCAGCATCAGTCGCCTACGAAGGCTAGGATATGAAGTTCGAATGGACATCAATATTTCAGCCCACAAAATCTTCGGATCTAACCCGGAATGACAACCGTAGGTGGGGGGCACAAACAGAAGACAGGTTTTAAGTTGCATTAAGACTAGAGGCGTGTTATTTGCGGCCCTTAGCTCTAGCACCATCAAAGTACGTATAGGTAGGATAAGTAAGCAAAACATAACACTGTCTGCTGCTGTTCAGTGAAATTCAAACACCCACCCAGTATTTGTGAATGGCACTGTGTATCAATGACAATATACTTCTGGTCAGGTGCTCCTTAAACACAGTAAATTCACACCGTCGAAGAACCTCAAAACACGGTATGTCTTCTACTTCGTCACCCGTCTGGGTCACGCTCATCAGTATACCCTCAAGCCATACAACCCACCGTATCAGCAAGATTAAATCTGCATTTCTACTTTGATACGCTGCTATGTTGTCCTAGGAGCCATGAAACAGTGCTTAAAGCCCGTAGACCAAACCAAAAACTTCTCAGAAAGATTCTGTAAATATCACGATTAAGTGGAACTACAAAATAAAGCCGCAGACATTGTGGAAGTCCTATGAACCTTGGACTTACATAAATCTATTTTTGTACGCAAGGACACACAGAGAGGCGAGGAAATTATATAACGAGTAAATATTGCAAAATGGAGCAGCTGCAATTGTTTCGAAGTATTCAGTTCACTTATCTATAAAAGACTTCAATCACCTACAAGACTTCGTCAGAGTGTTGAAATCTAGGCTACCGAACACAGATTATGACAATGACCTTTCAGTTCTTTAAGACAGAAACAGAGTGTAACCATAGGGACATAAGGATCCAGACCGAAATAAACAACAATTTGAGAGTACTTTCTGGTATGAGTATATGCGACAGTAACTCAGAAATTGCGAGGATCATCTCGCGTTTTGATGGCGTTGAGATGAAGCTTATGGACTCATTGTACTAAGAAACATCAACAATGAGCATAAATTGGAATTGATTCTAATTATTTTCTGTTCTCCGGCTTATTCAAACATCGACTGTTTCGTTTTGGTCAAGCTTGCTACTCGTATTTCACTTTGTTAAACCCAACAAATTCAGTGCACCACATAGACACTACAGGATCTACACGAAGAATGTTCGGATGCTTAACAGGGAACGTGAAGTGGAGCAGTTAACAAAGGCCATTGATAGCTATTACACAGAAGACACCACTGTCCAGGAAGAGCAATGGAGTGGGCGCAGTGTGAAAAGATGGAAGGAGAACATTGAAATTAGGCGATGAGAGCTTAAACTTCCGTCAACCTAACGAAGATGATGTAAGAATAGTTATATCTAAGCTGAAATCCAACAAAGCTGCTCGACCTAATGGCTTACCAGTCGGGGTAAACAAAGCTGCTGGAAATGTTTTTGTCGAGATCATACACTAACTCATTTTCATATCTGATCAGAAGAGTGTACGAGCAATGGAATTTTAGTAACGGTTACCCGGTCCATAAAAAAGGATACCCCTTCAGTTGTCTCAACTATACAGGTAGTGTGCTCCTCAACATCGCACACACGATCCTATCTTCCATATTGTGCCTGTGTCTAATGACCTGACCCCTTTCAGCGCAGTTTCAAACCAGGAAAGTCCACAATCGACCATATCTTCACACTCTGAAAGATTCTGGAAAAAATTCAAGAGGAAGATACAAATCGATGCTCATCATTTTTTCGTCGATTATGTGGCCGCGAATGACAGCATCTGTAGCAACAAGCCATACAGACTAATGTCCAGTTTTGTTAGAACGACGATTATTTGTATACAAATACAAATATCGACATAATTAGTAAATGAAGTCAAACTAAGTACATATATGCCGTAAGCAAGAAGGGACATACTACATCGAAGAATTGATCAGGACGTGCAGCTATAACGTGAAGGCAGCAAGGGAGTTTGTCTAACTTGAATGTGTCATAAATTATGACAATAAGACGAAGGATCACTCTTGTTTTTTAGGGCTATGAATGCAATCAAGGAGAAAGTCTTTATGCCGAAACCTATGCAGACTCTATACAATACCTTGATCACCCCAGTTCTGCTTAGTAACGCCACCTTAGTAAATAAATTAATCACAGGAGAGATCTTCTAGAGAAAATCGTATCTTTTGTTGGCTCTGCATATTCATAAAGGCTTAAGCTATCGTGCTTTGTAGGTTTTCAAAAGTTTCAAATGAAGTACCACAAGGATGTGTTATATCACGACTTCTTTAGCTGTTGATAGTTCAATAAATGGTGTTGTCTCTAGAGCTATGCAGGAATGAAAATTAAAAATCCGATAAGGTTTTGGAATACTTGATTCAAGGAAAACAGAGTACAGCTTATGCATAAAGGCGCTCAACCATAGCCGTCAGCGTCGTTTGCTCTTCCACTTAACCTAACACTGCTGATTTAGAGCTTGAGTATGTAGGTAGGTATGTAGGTTTCCCTTTATGAAGAAAGTTATGAGGGAGTTGCTCTGTAAGCATATGTAGCTTATAACACATACCTACTTACTTAAGTGTGGCTACAATTTAGGGCTTACATGGCCCTCAACCTCAAGCCTCATCAGCTTATAGGTTTTCTCTCCGTCTAACCATGTTTTCTTACGATCTATTTAAGAAGTCCGTGCTCTTCCCTTCTTATTGCTTGTAGAGATCTAGAACACTGCTCGTTTTTCGATTCACAGTAGCTTATTGATTGGCTATATATTCGTATATCTGCCTACATTCGTCGCCAAACCAAAGGCGTTGCTTTGAAACAAATCTCATCTAAAGCCGTTCTCTGATGACTCGCTAGGATTTGTGTAGGAGGGCTAGAATTTTGAAGATTTTTGAAGAAAAATTCCAATCGACAACGATCCTAGCAGGCTTTCGTGAATACAGCTTTTCAACATAAAATCTTTGTGGGCTTACTGGACTCCGTTGTGCCTATTAAATCCGTAAATGTTGGCTCCATTATTTTGAAGGAGTATCTGGTGGCGATCTCAATGTGTTTAATCTGCTTGACGGTTCATTAGTCAGGGAAGACCTATGTATGTTGAGTTGAGAGAAGCACAAGAGCTTACTGCTTTTTATCAGTTTCGAATTGCTCGGAAACATGTACAAGATTCTGCGTTCCTCTGAACTGTTGTTGGAGAGCTATGATGGTACAAATTTATCTTACTACTGAAAAACATAAATTTTAGCTAATTACATTCGTTTATATAAATTTAGTTTGAAGGAAAAACTATAAAAAAAAACCTTCATTCAAATACAGGGATAGAATTACATGTTGTATGTTAAAGGATAAAACTTAATACATGGAAGTACGTACAATAACTAGTGAATTGAGTTACGAAATTTAAGATACATATATTTGTTTACCTAGGTAAATCAATTGATACAAAATAAATAATAAATAAATAAATAAATTAACAAAAAAGCAAATGAATAAATAAAGGTACATATTGTAGGTAAATAAATAAATTTAAATTAAAAATCAATAACTAGACAATGAATTCATCTCTCCTTGGAATTTGAAGGACACCTGCGTTTTCATGCAAAATCATTGTTGAGAAGTCCCACGGAAGACCCAACATCATTTTTAATACTTTATTTAGAGCGATTTGCAGTTCCGTACGGCATCGGATAAGGAATAGTGCCGCAGTGCGTCCCAGCTTATCGTAAGAGGCGACTAAATGGGACACCAATCATATACAGGCAACTATGACACCAAAAATGAGCCGGTGACACTTTAACACCTTAAAACTTTCCCACAAGTTTGTATGCAATCAGTGGGTTCCCACGTCTGGAAACTACCGGTGGGGTAAAAGAACAGTCAATCTATTTGAAATGAGCATACAAGTGTCAAACCACTCAAACTTAAGATACACTTCATGGAAATGATCGCAATTAATAGCACTACCCCGCTGGGCACCACGATTGCAACGCACTCGGGCGATCTCAGAGCAAGCAGAAGTGCTTGTGTCAGAGCCCGACGGATTCCGGGGGCGGGCAAAATGAAGTTTCCAAAATATTTTCATAAACATCGGTTTGCAATTTGAAACGTCGGATCGATGACCTCAAAAAGTTTAGAACTGGAAGCGATTATGCGTCGCAGAACTCTACAAATCCTGTGCGTACGGGAAACGAAGTGGTGTAATACAGGAAATAAAGCGCGTTTTCTAGATTTAAAAACTAAGGCATTTAAGATGTTCTACCATGGAACGGTCAATGGACGAAACCAATACCAACATCGTTGGTATCTTGAAAATAAGCGACCGCTTGATGAGTGTTAACCTCGTCATACACAATGAAACGTGGAACATTGTTAGCGCGTACGCTCCACAAAATGGATGCGACCAATCGGAAAAAGAAACATTTTGGTCAGAGTTCGGTAATTTGCTTAGAAATATACCTATCGATGAGATGCTCTTCGTAGGCGGAGATTTAAATGGCCACGTCGGAGAAACAAATGTTGATTATGAGGACTGCCACGGTGGTAAAGGCTTTGGAACCAGAAATTCAGCTGGCGAAGACATCCTTGTAGCGTGTAGGGCTTACGGCTTAACCATCTTAAATACAATGTTTATTAAACATCAACGACATCCTATCACCTATAGCAGCGGAGGCCATGAAACGCAAATAGATTATCACCTCTGCAAAATGTCGATGAGAAACCGTGTTAAGGACTGTAAAGTAATACTTGGAGAATCGCTAGTAAGCCAACACCATCTGCTCATTACAGAATTTTTCACAGCGGAACCACCGAAAACACGGGCATCGTTTGGAAAGCCAAAAATCCGGTGGTATAATCTATCGAAGGAACGAAGCGCAAGATTTATCGCACTGTTTAAAGAAGTACTTCACAATATAAACGGTATCGCAGACTCACTTAGCCCGCAAGAAATGTGGAACAGCATGCACGAGGAATGCATAACACTCGCAAAGTCCCATCTGGGGACTATATCGAAATACCATCACGTCGGCAAAGAAACATGGTGGTGGAATGACGAAACCAAACGAGCTGTGGCCGACAAGAAGAAGAGTGCATTCCAAGCGTGGACAAAATGCTCTTGAATACGAGCGTCTTAAAAAGATCGCAAAGAAAGTCCTGGCTCGAACTCGAGCGGCAGAAGCGGAAAACCTGTACCAGGAGTTTGAACAAATATCCTCACGATAGGCAGATTAAAGACAAGCCATACAAGAAGTTCAAACGTCGTACAATAGTAAAGTACCAACAATTTTTTAAGCTCGCTGCACAGAGGAGAAAAAATTCAATGGAAATAACCTCGCCGAAATACATTAAAAACGCAGACGGTCGCTTACTAACAAATGAAAAGGAAATTTGTGACCGGTGGCTTGAATACTGCAAGGAGTTGCTTAACAAACGGTGGACGCTATCCAAAGCCTACGAATAATAATGGAAAAGCACCGAGATTCGTCTAAGGTTTTACACATGGTATTTATCGACCTCGAGAAAGCATTCGATCGAGTGCCTAGGGATCTCATATGGGCCGCGCTGAGGTCTCAAAACGTACCGGAAACGTATGTTAGAATAATACAAGACATGTACGGAAACGTGAAAACTGCGGTCAAAAGCTCTGCCGGACTAACGAGAGAATTTCCAGTTAATATCGGAGTGCATCAAGGAAGCGTACTTAGCCCTTTCCTCTTTAACGTAGTATTCGACTATCTTTTAAAAGACTACATGCGCGAAGCAAATGTAACGCCAATTCTCTTCGCTGACGACGCAGTAATACTTAGCGATAACGTCGAGGATTTACAGAATGCCTTAGAGAAACGGGTTTGAAATAAGTCGTTCAAAGCTGGAGCATTTGACGTGCCCATTTGCGCATCCGTTGCGACCTGTTCCGGATATAATGTTAGACGGAATAGTTCTTCCGAAAAGCACTATCTTTAAGTACTTAGGATCAATCGTTAACATGGAAGCGAAATGTGACGACGACGTAAACCACAGAGTGAGTGTGGGATGGATGAAATGGCGGGAATCTTTTGCGACCGCAAATTTCCACTTAAATTAAAGGGGAAACACTACACCACGGTTGTTAGACCAGCTCTTATATACGGTTCACAGTGCTGGACAATGTACGAAGCGTTTAAAAACAAAATGACGGCGGCGGAAATGAAAATGTTAAGGATGTTTAGTGGAGTCACTAAACGCGATTGTATTAGATCTACGCGTATAAGAGGAAGTCTACATATAAAGAATTCGGTAACCGAACAGGTTGAGGCGAATAGAATAAGCTGGTTTTGCCACATTCAAAGAAGATCTGCGGAAAATCCGGTTAAAAAGGCACTATTAACTACGGTCACTCCAACTGTAAGAAAACTAGGTCGGAAAAAGAATTCCTGGATTTCTCAGATGGTAAATGCGCAACAACGCCTGGGGCTTACCACTGAAGCGATCCAGGACTGAGCATTATGTAGACGCGTTCTACGGTCTGCGACATTAGCCAACCCCACAAGCGGAGCAGCAGCGATGCAGTAAAAATGGGAAACTCGTAACTCATAAGTTCGTATAACGAGGAAAGGGTTAATAAAAGGATTAGAAGAAGAAGAAGATCTTAATTTGTTATAACATACAGAGTTTCTATATTCCGAAATATGTATCTTTATAAGTTTATTTAATATATTCATTTCCCTAAGATCGTTGGATAATCTATATCTTTTCCATCGCTTTCTGTATAAATTTCTGATTTGACATGGATTTTTGGACGGCGCTGTTAACGAATACTTTTAGTTATTTTATTTTTGAGTGAGTCTACTTGTTGACTACAATTAATATAATTTAAATCTATCGGACAATTACAAATACTTGAAGTGAGGTAAGATCTAAACAGATTCCAGTTATCATTCTTATAATCAAAATATTGCATATTTTTTAGCATAGGGGTAAGTAAAATATCACATATTACAGGTAAGTGATCCAGCAGTACTCGAATCCAGATTCGCTGTACTCTGTTTTCATGTACCTCTATCTCTATCACATCGTCCCACTACAACTATGAAGCTGCCTCTAGAACTGACCTCCTTTCCACTAGCCAATTGAGATGTTATTTCTCCCATTCTTCACCACTTAGGGTTGTGGATAGGAGTTGATGGCATGAGGCTTAAGTGTCACCTCTTATTTCTTCGTAGGATCCTTGATTACCATCGGGAAGCCGATATTGTGAAAATGTTCTTTAAAATTTGGTGAGCGAAATCGAAGGGAACTTTTGACGGCATATATAACTCGGTTCAGACAGCACTACCGACTTCACTGAGTCTTGTTTGGGCCTCACGTCAACTGGGATTAGTAAGATCTCTCCCAAAGCTGCATCCTCGAACAAGGCTTCCATTGGCAGTTGTCTTTCATATGAGCATAGGTGCAGAAGGCAATTTTATCGAGGATACTGGTCAAATGAAAGCTTGCTGACGTTTCTTTCGGTCCCTCATCACCCCTTTATCAAAAGACATCGAACTGTTGTTGAGTCGGAAGTGCGTGCGACTTAATTTATTATGCGTTGGTTGCTTAGCTCTTTACTTTTATTTCGCCCTGTAACCCTTCTGGACTTATTTGCCATAGCCCTTTTAAACTCAATCTCCTATAATGCTTAGCCCGTGTAGTAACTGTACTATGATAAACCATTTTTAGTGAAAGTCTATCTAAAGCGTCCGTTTGATGAAGCTACCAGTCGATAACCCTTTTGAATTGGCTTTGTCAAAAGGTCATAAGCCTCCCATAGCTCTTTTAAAAGCAGTCGATTTTAAACGGGCCTTTGCTTTCAGAGAAGAGAAGCCTTGGTATTGGAAGTTGTTGTTGATATATCAAGAAGCATTGAACCACTTTGCACCATTACCACCAAAAGCTCTAAATGCAATTCATAGCTTCTATTCAAAATTGAATTTCTTCTTTGCTGATTCTATACAGAATCCTCTGTGCTTTGATTGAAACTTCCACTCCAACACAGTTCGTCGTCCTTTTAACATCAATTTCCTCCAAAAGAAATGAAAAAGAAAAAAAAGAATCTCTTACGCCACCATGCAACATAAATAAAAACGCCAAACAAAGTGGAAAAAAAACTTCAACTTGCTTGCCACGATTCAAAGGAAAACAAAAACAAAAACCAGAAAATATGTCTCTTCCGTCTAAATTCTAAATCCTTGTCGCTCCGTATCCCACCACCATATCAACCCTTTGAGGTAATTTTTGGTAACACGTTGAATTATTATAACCGTTGAAATAAAATTTTGCACAATCCCTTGTTGTGCTTTAGCGCTACGGATGGATTAATTGGTGCCATCGCTGGCATAATACGGATACATAGACAAACGAAAACCGCCAAGAGGAGCTACACCATCGACAGCTCGACTCCAGTTCATGGATAAACCTGACTGATGCGGATGCTGCTTTTGCCTCTAGGGAATGACTTAGACAAGGTAATCAGGCTATGGCTGGGGGAAGGTATATTAGGTATAGGTACATACGTATGAATGCTTCTTTTATTCTTCCACTGTCATTATTAACTCATAGATAGGAGGTAGGAGCAACTCCCATCAGGAGTGACATTTCGAACGCTTTGTTTGACTAAGTCTAAGCGAGTCCTCTCGAAAGAACATCAAGTACGCATTTGAAGGAGGATTTTATGATTCTCATAACCATCAGCCAAACGTTGGTGCCGCTAAACAATGCTTTTGACGGCATACTCTAGCAACGCCACTGTCACTCGTATTGTGTGCCATCGCTAATGAGGACAATTCAGCAGAGGCAACGTTTTTCAACGGCTCCGCTTGACAGAGGATCCTGGGGCGCGCCTTGAACAACCTTCATACACTCGCACTCATACAATCATAACAGCCACGAGGTCATTAAATCCACATTATGGGGATCTGCTGCTGGCACTGGTTGAATTACTGACAACATGTTTCTAAACACACAACAGTGGGACTCTTCCGCCCTTTTGCTATGCCATCTCCCCAGAGAAAGAAACGAACCAACAACAAAAAAATTTGACGGAATCGCCTGAGAGGGCTTGACAAGGCACAAATTGATGCTGAGTACGAAGGGATGAATGGAAATATTAGGAATTATGATTGTTCTCGGCGGAGATGTTTCTTTACATCACGATTTCTCATTTTGTTAGTGTCAGAGTGTCATTATCATCTCTAAGGAGGAGCTCTAAGATATTCAAAGGGTTTCATTGTGTTGTTACAATTTTAGGGGTTGGAGTATACTCTTACCACCCCTTCATCCTGTAACTGGTGATGAAGAATGGTATTAGCAGTTTTGTGCATTCTTTATCCTGAACACGAACGATTTTGAAAGTGATTAAACGTTTACCGAGGTTGCTAACGCACGCGGACTTCTACTAATGGCAGTTTCGGAGGGGTCGGAATGATGTTGAAATTAAAAACGAATTAGTTTTTGGTCTTAACTATACCGGCCGTGCACCACCAACGTTCGTCTGAATACAAATACAAACACGGATACATACTATAGGTATGTAACGATGGTGCGCACCCTCAAGTCATTGGAAGAAATCTGTTTATGATTAATTGCGTAAAGGTCGAGGGCGGTTTGAAATGCATTACCCAAGTGAACAATGTAATGAAAGCAAAATTAATCGTTTAATTCAATATTGTTTGGGGTGTGGTGTGGTGTGTGCTGGGGGAGAAATGGTAGGTAGGAGCTTTTTTTGGTAAGTCATACCGTGGTAGTGGAACTCTTGAAGGGGTTGAGATTGAAGGCAATTGCAAGTCATTACATTGATGACTGAATTTTGGGTGGTTTATTTCTTAGGGTGCCAACAGAAAAATGTATTCCCTCGAGATATAGTCATGCTCGTTTTCTGGTGTCCACAAACTTTCTAGTCAATATTACAGTGTATACTCCTTTACCAGTGACGAGCGCTCCGTAGACCGGCTAGTCTGCATAAATTCTTTTCCTCTTGCGGCTTAATAGTGTAATAGTCACCCAAAAATTACGGCACCAGGATCAGGGAAAAGATTTAGCTCGATGTTTTGCGAACTGGACTACTCCTAGGGGCCACGCAATTTCGAATGCACAAGGAAATTCAACGGCAGCGCTGACATCTCCAAATGTGTTACTGGCTCCGATCTAACCGAGCCTTCGTTCTAGGGGTTTCTAAAATTAAGCTGGTCTTTATGTTAGGGATTCTGACATCGAGGTAACTGCCCGGGGCCATGCAAAAAGGCGAAAGTTACGAAGCAGAAATAATCCTCAGATATGGACGAATCTACTATTGACAGGCGATGCAAACGAATCAAGGACAACGCACGTGGGATGCAGCTGAAAAACTAGCGGAGGACCTGGCCTGCCAGACTAAGCAAAGAAGTTTTGAGTTTCCGACATATTAACAAGCGCCTCGTAACAATTCGCATCAAGACAACATTTTTCAACATTTGCCTGATATGCGCGCACAGAGAAGAAAGATGACGACACCAAAGACAGCTTCTGCGAGCTCTTGAACAAGAGCTACGAGCAAGGCCCTAGTTATGACATCTAAATTGCCCTCGGCGATTTTAGTCCAACGCCAGGAAGAGAGGGAAGGTTCCTATAGCCTGCACAACACTACCTCCGATAAGAGATCCAGGATAATCGACTTTGCGGCTGGCGAGACATTGTAACTAGTACACGGTTCCCATATCTCGATATTCAGAAGCGGCCTTGGGGAATTCCTGATCAATCAACCGTCAACCGGGTCGGCTACATTGCGATCGACTCAAATCACTCCAGTATTATAGATGTCCGAATGTTCCGAGAAGCCAACATCGACTTGGACCACTACATTGTTGTAGTTAAGGTGGATCTCCCAAACATTGCAGAGGCAAGATAATGCTGTGAGGAAGTTTGACATCGAACGGTTACAATCGCAAGAAATTTGTCAAATACTTTTCGATCGAATCTGCCTTCATCTCTGCCAGCATCAAGTATTGAATAGCAGTGGCAACACTGCCAAAAAGCCTTCAGAGAGCCGGCAAGCGCATGTAGCTAAGCAAGATGCATACAAAGCGGCGCTGAATATAAGGAGATCGGCAGATCGATTTACAGCATCAATTCATCCACTTCAAGGCCGTGTATAACAGCATCTATAGAGACGAGCTATACAGAGAAATATGTAGTTTTGGTATCCCTGCCAAACTCGTCCGTCTGTGCCGGATGACGATAGTGGATGCCCGCTGCTTCATCGTGGTCGGTAAACATCTCACCGAGACTCTTGATATCGGAAGAAAGCAGCGTAATGTCAGTGGCGACAGATGGGCTTAGTATACGCTGTCAGCTAGTAGGGACACATTTCGGACAGAATGTCACCCGCGACAGATATGGCTTTGAGGTAGTTAAGGACTGTCTAGCTAGGCTCCTCTATCAATTTAGGCACCAGATATTCGGCCTACTGAACACATATTTCGCTATATCATCGGCAAGTTTGAAAATCAATGTTCATTATTGGATTATATGCGGCGGCATTCTCGAGAACTTGGCTTTCCATGTACAACAACTTGGCATATTTTATCTGAGGATCTTTGTGTAAAATCATACAAATTCAATTCGTGCAAGAACTGAAGCCGGTCGCCCTTCTGTATCAAGTTTGTTTCAGTCGTTGGGCTCTTGAAAATAAAAACAGCATCCGCTGTTTTTGACTAACATTTTGTTCAGCGATGTGGCGTTATGGTTACGCCAATAAACAACATAGCCGGATAGGTTCAAGAGTGTTTTATGGGATGGTGAAATTATTGGTCCACATTTGTTCAAAACTTAGCCAGGCCTGTATGTAACTATAAATGGCCTGCGTTATCGCGCCATAATACGGACTATTTGCTGCCTGAAATAAAAGCTCGGGGTCTGACGGCTCCATGAAACCATAGCTTTATTGCGAGAACAAGTCGATGAACAGTTGATTTTACTCTTTGGACCGATAAATTGGCCGCCTGGATCGTGTGACAGTTTTCATGGATAAGTCGGCTATGATTGAGGAATTGGATTCCAACATTAATCAAGGTATTGGCCAAACACCACTCCTAATGCTCGAAAGTGTCCCGAATTTGGAACTTAGGTATGGACCATTCGCACCTCACCACACAAATTCATCGTTCTAGGGGGCCAATGTCTGCTATATGTGTACGACGCACCGCTACTTACTTGAAACGTGTAAGCATACATTGAGCCTCCATTAGACCACTCTGACATCCACACGGAGATTCACTATCGTTACCCAGATCCTTGGGAATTTCCCAGCCTGAAAAAGCATTTCCCTTTAACCAAATATTGAGTTCCAACAACCCTTCTCTTCGATAGTTTTTACAGCAGAGTTTTCCATTCTTTCCACCTGGTTTAATGGGACTAAGGTCTGTGGATTGTATATGATAGAAGGTTTCAGATGGTGCATCTGACTCTAGGTCTGTAATCAGTGCCCCAGTGTGACTGTCCTTTACGCTTGCCGATCGTTTGTTGTTGGTTCCGAAGGCAGAAAATATTGGTATGGAAGCCCTTCTGCTAATACGTTCTTCCAAGGCGACAATGGACGAAAGACAGACATGGGCAGGGAAGGTCAGATATGGAGCGGAATGCCTTAGTTCCACTAAAGGCCGCATACTTCCCAGTATGGAAGGCAAAACCACACAGTGGTCAAGAGCCTTCTCTGTGATTCATGGCCCTTAACACTACCTCACAGCCGTGCCCGTCTCACGCTTCCGTCTACTTGATAGACTGTCCCATCTACTCTGTTTCGAATAATGACCGTCCATCATTCCTATTTTGTTGAACTTGCAAGGAGTTGCGAGTGTGCAATCCTTAACAACAATCCTCGACTTCCCTCTTGGCTGCACTTCTCTGTATCTTGCCAAAGCGGCCCACTCGCCTATCTGTTTGGGTCATGCATTTCATTTCATAGCGTGCACGCTGCACAATCAATCCGGCTGGTGTCTAAAGGTGTGACCAATTCTCTGGCAATCTTTCCTTCACATTTTGAGGTTTATTCGTTATTACGTATATACTATCTCGTATAGGTGATGTTCCGATATACGTTTCGGGCAGAAGAGCCTTAAAATGTTGCGCTGACCGTGTAAGTTACTTAATAGATACCAAACCGCGCAAATTAGCACTGTTACCACGCTTGATCGGAACAGTAACAGTTTGATTGTTGATTCTTTAAGGGAAACCCAGCTCCCCTGGGATGCCGTCTATGCAAACTGCCGTGTTTTTGTTTAAGTCCCTTATTGCTGACATTATTTTATTATTACTGGAAAGATGCGAATACGAGTATTTGCTGCTATGGGAAGCTCACTTGCACTCGGATCGAAATTCCTATCGCCGGAGCGGTTTAGTGCTGCTGCAAAATCTTACTGCCGACGACTGAAGAGCTGTGGCTTATTCAAAATCATCAGCGAATTGCTTAGTAACTCTATAGACGGTTCTGCTGTCGAACCTGTTTAGTGTTACTCAACCCTTAATAGATATTGCGTCGATGTAGTTACGTTTGCCTTGTCGTACACTGCCGAGCACAGGTTTTCTTTTAATGCTGACTCCTAGTTCGGGATGTTCGGCTGCCGATGAAATTCTTGCATTGCCTGCAAAACGATTGATATGTGTAGCACGAATATTACTTGCTTCGTCTGCAGGTGCCCGCTGTCAGTTATGGGCTTTGGCTAGTTCGTCTTCTAACAACACCAGTGTCTGTCTCAGAAATTTTCTACAAACAGTTTTTCATTGGAAGTCTACGCTCTCAGGACCAAACTGCTACTTTTTTCCAAATTCGGAGTGACGTAGTTCTTTATTAACTAGCGCATATCGGTCTACACATAGGAACCTATCTCTGGCAATTTTAATCGGTTGCTGTTCCTTTTCTGCTGTTACATACATAAGCTCAGATACTAACGTGGAGCTAATTCTTACGAATTGTTACCTTAAGATGCAATTTCACTTAAGTGTCTGCTTATAGTAAAATTATCAATCCGGTTTGACTTACTTTATCGGTCAGAGACCCGGTGAATCTTGTGATAGTTCTTCTGGTCAAACAGAATGCCTCCAGTAATCGCACTGCAAAAGTCAGCAAATAGTTCCCCGTTGAGACTTGTTGTCTCCGAGGGCGTATGACTGTCTAAACATGGAACAAGTTTTGTGAGGAAATTTAGTGTCGAACAGTTGTAACTAAAACGGGTTACAAGATACCTTCCAGATCGAGTCTTTCAAAATTCCTCCATTGGTGACGCTGTCAGTTAGTTATCGAAGATTTCGCTCCATCTATACAACGAAACCCCAAGCAACTGAAACGAACCCAGAGTCTTTTGAAACTGCACCAACTTAAATACAAACTAAATATTACGTTTAGTATTTCGTTGAAAATCCTGTCTCTCTGAATGCCAAAAACACAAGTATCAGAGTAGTTTTAGTTCTATCAAGACCGTCTTCGACCAGATAAGGATTGAAAGGATTGCTCGAGTCGTGAAAATCGAAAGTCGAAAAATCAGCCGGCTTTCAGTTGTGCATTATATGTTGTCGACAAGGGGAGACATCTGACACCAACTTCTCAATGTAAAGCTAAAGCCTTGAGGTGATAACAGACGTTAAATCGTTAAATCGTTAAATCTCTTCTTCATTTTACCACTTCCAAGTAGTTTTGATAGTTGCTCAATTGAAAAATTTCGTCTTCCTGTAAACTCAAACAAAAGTAAACAGCTACGTTGTCATAGATGCAGCTCGTTAATGCCACAGCCAATACCCATTAACACTGACATACTACACAAGCTCCTTTGCCTCATTAAGTGTATAAAAATAAGTAAGTCCTCGTACTTCTACTCAGCCCTTAACTTCCGAGAAACTGAAACCGAAAACAAGAAGATTTCTTCCCTCCGTTACCACTTAATCAAATGATACACCTCTTCCGTACTCGAGAGATTTCCAGCGACGTATCCGTAGTAAATTAATCGCTACACAATAAAACTAAATCTGAACTTTTTCAAACCCTTCAAGCAAATCTCCATGTACTCGTACTCAACCCCCTTTGTTCGCATTTGGTTGTCTGCCTTTCGATTCCCCAATTACGCCACTAATAACGCCATTTTCTAAGGTCGAATATCCCTAATGTATTCACTACCAAGTCAACCATCTTACCCCGAGGGGGTTGTTTTTACCCCTCCCCCTCCCCTTGTCGTTGTCTTATACGGCTATATACGCACTTGACTTGTAGTCTTCCCCCGTAACCGGTCGTCGGTTGTTGGTCTTCAGTCGTCGGTCGTCGGTCGCTTCCAACCGGAAACCATTCCCATTAGACTAATTGTTCGAGCAATCTTAGGGTGTCAGAGAGATCTCTTTGCCCCATATCCACCCAAGGGCGGCGCGCTAACAACAATTTCATCTTTCGTTCTCTCATTCATTAGGCCCTGCATGGTTGGGCGCTACTCCTTCTCACCCCCTCACACCCTAGGAATCATTTATTTAGTGCCCATTTCCAGATATCGGAGTTATTTGTGCCTCGTCCTCGAATATCCGATACGGAGCAAATTTACCCAAATTAACATACACAAAGCCCTCCGTATCCTTTGGCACACAGATAAATGTTTAGACAATTGACATGTGTAGCCTCTTACGTGCTCGTGAAGCTTTGGGTGGTTATATAGTAGAGATGGGTCCATGCCATGGCCCACTTGACAGGATGAGTTTATATTATGGTTATTCCGGGGTGATACTCGTATTGTGATTTCTTGGGGACAGTGACGAAAAAGTCTTAAATGGTTATTGTCGCATGCTAATGCCATTGTATCCGAGTAGATCCTGTTTACCTTGTGCTTGGGGGGTTGGTTGGTTGGTAGCAATACTTGCGATTGCGACAGGATATCGAAAATTTGTGTAGAATAAACAATAACACAAACACATATGAGTTTCGATGTTGATGGAGAAAGACATCGTCTAAGACCCTCCAAGTGCCCCATTTGACATGAAAGTTTCCTTTTCATTTTCAACAAAGGCCACACTATTCGTACCTACAAGTATAGTACTCGTACATCGCTAAGAGCGAATGGATATTGAACTACTTTTGTGATTGTCAGGAGTTTTGGTTTCGGGTATTATGGCCGGGATAATGTTTATAATGCTGGTCTAATGGGGTTAATCTAAGATAACACAACTACTACAGTTAGTGGGCCCTACGAGTATTTCTAGGGTGAAGAGGATGCTCGTTTTGGATTGTCTTTGTTGCTTTATAGTTGAACTGACTGTCACAAACACTGCTGTAGGAGGGCGAGGTGAAATGAAATGTTCTTTTGTTTGTGTAAGGATTTCGAGAATTATCATGTCATAGGATATAAGCCGACTGTGCTTCGAGATGATGATGTCGAGTTTGACTGGGGAAATGACAACTTTCCAAGTCGGTTTTATGTTGGTGAAAATTTGAATGGCACATTAAGCTTGCGAGGAGCTGAGTTCAATTTTTTCTTTATTTCCTTTTTCGTCCTTTGTATGTATGTAAATCCAATTTGACGAGTTGAATTGGGTTCGAGCCTGAAAGTTTCCAAATTGCTAAGTTAGTGATAGGGAGGAGGAGAAGGAGTAGTGACGCCATTGTTTGATAAGTGAAAGTTTGGTTCTGTATTGTGTATAGTGTGGAATGTAGGACAATGGTTGGGGAGGTATAGATACAATTGTTCTGTGATTCACATCAGTTACTCTTCTAATTTTAGTTTTATTTGAGAAATTGTCAATCTCTCTCTGGCAGAGTTCTGCTCTATAATTTATCAAGTTATTGTCTTTACGTCAAGTTCCACTGCTCATAAGTAACATGTCAGTCAGAAAAGTTAATTGTTATGTCTACCATCTATAAACTAAGTTGTAAGACTGTCGAAGAACAATGAGAAAACGTTCAATTCAGTTCATCAACTTTGGAGTGATCAATTTGAAGGACGGGTTGCTAATGCTTCAGGGTTAGGTGTTGAATTGGAGGAGGATCAAGTGAGCGTGTTCATTTATGTACATCATGGGATGCCAGATGGCAAAATTTAAATTGAACGACGCCGACTTGTAAAATATTAAAGAAGGAAGAATGAACTTCCTGTCTACGAACTAGTGCCATTAAAGAAAAGCGGTAATAAAAGCGCGGTCTCGCCATTTATGTGCGTATTGATGTAGCTCCACCACAATTTAGTCCCTGTTCAAATCCGGAATTCCGAATTGGTTCCGATGTGGTTAAAATTCCATCTCCGTTAGCAAGTTATCCACTACTGCTTTATTTACAGAAGCCCCAAACTGGACAGCAATTCAACCTTTAACGAGTTTGATGCGCTGTCTGACTCCATACAAATAATTGTATCCCTGTATCCTCATACTGAAATCGTTTTTACGGGCGATTTCAATAAACACTATTCTGGGTGGCTTCGACATTCTGGACAGACAACAACCGAAGGACGGTGTGTTGAGATCTTCGGCTTGGGAAACAATTTGACCAAGCTTTTAAATTAGCCCACGCGAATCCTAGACGTTGATAGTCATACCGCCAACACCCTGGACTTATTTCTAACCTCTTACCCTGAAAAGATCACTGTTAATGTGCTCTCACCTCTTAGATCGTCGAACCATTGCGTCATATCAGCTAAATTCTCATACATTGACTACACAGTTAGAGAAAAAATTCATAAAAGAACAGTATGGCAATACGAGAAAGCCAATGGGAGAGGACTTTACACCTTAAATCCTACTCTATAGGACTCTTTCCGAGCAGAAGGAAAACAGCATTTTCCCAGCCCGTCCCTAAAAAAGGCCTATCTTCTTTTCTCTCCTCTTACAGACCCATTGCACTTACGTCTCTTCTTTCCAAGGTCATGGAAACGCTGATAAATCGTCAGCTCATGAAATATCTCGAAATACGAAAACTTCTTAATGACCGGCAGTACGGTTTTCGTAGCAACAGGTCCACTGGTGATTTGATGGCATGTCCCACCGAAAAGTGGAACCAAATTTTACATCAATCTGGCGAAAGCAAGATAGTTGCACTTGATATATCTAAAGCATTTGACAGAGTTTGGCAACAGGCTCTTTTGTCGAAAATGCGTGCATTTGGGATCGATGACTCTCTTCTACAATGGATTAGAAATTACCTTTCGGAACGTTCAATTCAAGTTGTCTTGGATGGTTTCAAGTCCGATATTCACAAAATAAATGCTGGTGTGCCCCAGGGCTCCGTTCTGTCTCCGACACTCTTTTTAATTTTCATCAATGATCTCTTGTCTACTACTTTTCATCCAATTTACTCCTTTGCTGACGACAGTACTCTCTGCTTTTCATATTCGTTCCCGAAATCACGTCCCTGCTCTTTGGGTGTAGAACGGGAACAGCAGCGTATGAAAAGCTTATTAAATTCCGATATAAACAGCATAACCAATTGGGGAACTACCAACAGAGTGGAATTAGATGCTTCCAAAACACAATGCTGTCTGCTGTCGCTTAAGCGAAATTCAAATACTCAGCCATTATCCATGAATGGCACTTGCTTCGTTGAAACCGAAAAACTTTCCATTCTCGGTATGTGTGTCAATGACAACCTACGTTGGAGTGACCACATATTCGAAGTCGCCAAAAATGCTGCAAAATGTCTAGATTTCCTTAAGCGATGTAAGAAATATTTCACCCCCTCTGATCTGGCTTCAATGTATAAGGCTTTCATCCGCCCAAAACTGGAGTATAATGCTCACATCTGGTCAGGTGGTCCCAAGACTTCTTTGCGCCTAGGATTAAAAACCGTGCGATGAAACTAATAGGTGATGCTTATATCACACAGTCGATTGACACCCTCGACCACCGACGTATTGTCTCCTGTCTCACCCTGTTCTATCGCTATTTTCACCACCGGTGCTCCTCTGAAATTGCCAGTAGCATTCCGCCCCTTCAAACCTCCAACACCCATTTCGCTATGAATGCTCATCAGTACACCCTCAAGCCCACTTTCGGACGCACCCTGAAATATCGTGATACTTTCCTAAGCCGAACAACTCGCTCATGGAATGCCCTGCGGAGCTCTTTATTTCCTAGCCATTACAACCTTCAAACATTTAAAACCAACGTACATCGGTACCTCTCTTTTCTCCCTCCCTAAATTTCCTTCGTCCGCGCTATGTGCAAACATTTTAAGGGTACATAATCCCTTGTGCGCGCTCAAATTATAAAAAAAAAAAAATTTTGCCCTATAGTAAGGAATATAATGGTAATAATGGATCATAGATCGGCAAGAACTAGGCTGCAAGAGTCGGAAAAAAGTGTGTTAATTCAATATATGTAGATAGGACAGCTCATGATTGCGAAGCCTCTAAGGCATCTTTTAGAATTTACAAACAAAGAGTAAGTAAAGCCAACTCAAGGTCCAGAATTCTCGAATTTCAAGCGTACTTAAGTACCCGGATAATACCTGGATTAAGATCAACGCACACAGCACCTGTGTTGAAAAGCCTAAAGTGTATATTTGTCGGTTCTAACCTTGCGAACAGAGACCCTCCAGTATACCGTAAATATTCTCTTAAACAAATCTTATTAACGTTTTTATGACCTAATCTGAGCTGGTCCTCTACCCAAGAATCAGTATACTGCACATCATCCAGGCTATTTCAGTGGTAACCCTCTGAATCTCCCAAGGAGTGCCAACTCTACTAGCTTTCTGTTTGTGCAAGAAGGCTCGAAAGTGATTTTTTCAATCCAAGAGGTCGTCACCATTGTTGTGGGACCATTTCTCGCCTAAAGCATAGCAGTCTGGCCTCCTGGACCAACATCAACCTTTTAGAAGAGAAGGTCACTTAAAAGTGACCCATCGACTTCAATCACCTAGTTCTGGAACTTCATAAACGGCTCCGACGAAGGTTTGGGCGATGAAGTCTTACCTTAGGGCCCATTTGGGCATTCTAAGGACCCCTATAAAGACATATCATTCAGTCTATCCACGTACTTAACAATATTCTTAGCCGAAATCTCAGTTACTACAGCGGCTAGGTTTACGCTGAGTCCAATAGCCTTATTGTACTTTACATTTTACATAGGCATTCAAGCAGCCATGGAATTCCTTACTGTCATCACTATAAATTTGAGAATTGTTACAGAATGATTCGTGTTTCTCATCGGGGCGGCTTATTAGCACATGTTCACCCTCTGTTTTGCTCCGGAATGATTGGAGGTAGAAAGGAACTGCGTCGCTGATGAACGTCAAGCCATCAATGTCATATACCAAACAAATGATACAATTTTGACTGAGTTCATCTGGAAATGTATGTTAATCCGGGAGATCCTCATCGCTGAGCCGATATTGGCAGTATAAACTATTGTAAATGCATAAAGGGAAGTGATGCAGGACTACTGGCATTCGATTTTCTCCGAACGGGCCCGGCAGCGGGTTAGGATGAAAATGACGTGCCATGACTTTTACATATTATTCTTCACAGGTAATTTGTTGTTATAATAGATGCTCTTATCCAGCTCCTTTATCATGTGGAAGTCTGTGTCGAGAAGCTGATAGCATAACACAAAGTTAATTGTTGCTACGATTGTCCGGAATGTGTCCCCTTCTTCTGACGATAAATTCAAATCCAAGTACATGCTTTAGTTGCTAACTCTGCTTTGCCCACCTTATCATATTGTTCTTCTTAGATGGCATTCGGTATGGATTCGGTTGCTTTAATTGAGAGAAGTTGTCGTGAATGGTTTCAAAAGTTTAAGAACGGCAAGTTTGATGCGCCCGCTACTACTCAAGACACCACAAAATAATTCTCCTGCGTTATTATGCTCATCTACATGTTGCAGCGCCGGTCAAAACCTACTTGAAAATACTCAACTGGGAAGTGCCACCCCACCCGTCGTATACACCAAATATTGCTCTTTCGATTATCACTTCTTCAGATCGGTGGCACATGGCCTGTCTAAGCACCACTTCACGTCATATGTGATTCGTGGATAGAATCAAGAGATGAAGCATTCTTCCGGCGCAGTACATGTATTCTGTCAGAATGATGGGAACAAGTATTGGCTAGCGATGGAAAATACCGCATATAAAATATCTTTAAGCGTTCTTTCACAATAAATGCCCAATTTTTGATAAGAAACGTCGGTAACCTATCTGTACTCCTAATTTATACGTGAGGATCGTGGTTTAAAAGCATGCAAAATTCAATTCGAAGACAGTCGACCTTCCTAATCGTTCCCATTTCAGTCGTTAGGCTCTTGAAAACCTAAAAGGATATCCACTGTTTTCGACTAAATTTTCATTCATTCAAGTCTTAGTGCCATACTTGGGGTGCGGAGCAAGCCTGAGAGATTCACGAGCTGGTATAATTTCAAATCTTTTGTGGTTTATAGTCTTGTAGGATCGTCGTTCCATACGAACGTTATCGCATCATGGTGTCGGGCTATTTGCTGCCTAAAATTGGAAGCCCATGGTCCTGACGAAATTTGCTTTTGACAAGATAGCACACAGCGACTATGGCTTCATTGCGAGAATGATAAGGTGAGCAGTTTTTCTCACGGCCTAGACCGGTGGATTGACACTTCTAGATCTTTTTTTTTGAGGCTACGTGAAGTCCAAAGTCTACATGGATAAGACGGATACGATTGAGGAATATTGGTGGCATTTGTCGATATCATTCATCTCAATAGGTTTGGCTTGGCATATGTAGCATTTTGCAGATGAGGTTTCAGTTAAGGCATTGCACACTTTGCCATCCACCATTGTAAATTGAAGAACATGATCGACGTAGAATTTTCGGTTGGTAGCTATTTTGAATTCAGTGGAAGTCAATTGTTGAATTATTCTTCATTTTTGGTTAAATTAACTGATTCCGGGTGGACGAAGGTCGGGGGTTTTTCCAAATTATTTTGTGCTCCTCAAAATTCTTCGTTCTTGTTATCAGTTGGAGAGGGACATATGACGTGATTAATAAATTACTGTTTTCCAAATTATTATTTTCAAATTTCTGCTTATATTCGCTCTGCCCAGAACTGCCATCAAAGCCCCATTATCCTATTAATGTTAGGTAATAAGAGGATTCATCGAGTTCATTGATTGATCTTGCAACCCTAAAATTCGCGGCGCAGTGTAGTCCAATAACTTTTGTAGCTTAACTTCAGCGACAGATTCTGAAACTCTTATTTGCTCAGGATAGCTTTTCTGTTGTTCGTTTAAAATGTTTTCATAGCCAGGGTAATAAGTAAATATCGACTTTATTGTTAAAGAAGCTGCTCATAAGTAGATACTGAAGCTTTGTTAAATTTGCTTCGGTTATAAGTGATAACACGCCTTTGCTGGAAATATCGCCGTTTTCGGTTGACCGAAATTTACAAAACGCAAATCATCAGCAGCTGACACATCAAGTTCTGCAAAATCTGCTAACCGTCGCCGCTTAGTTCTTCCTGAGTACTCTACCAGACTAAATCTAGGACGTCCTCGATTCGGATTCAATGCAGATGATTGTCGACTTAATAATAAATATTCATATTGTGCAAACCAATTCGAATTGTTTTGGATAACTTTGGATTTTGTTCTGTTGTTTTTATTCCACATTTCTCTAATTTTTTAAATATATAATCAAGTCTTTTCACAACAATATTTTCCGTATATTCGTAGCCATCAGATTCAAATTTTTGTTTTAGGTCGTCAAATACTTTTTTCTAAACACCACATATCAAAAATATATATGCGTGAAAGTTCACATACCTTCTCTTCAAAACTTCTTTCTTGCAATGAGGATATAACTTCCTGTGCTCTTTCACACAACGAAGAAGGAATTGTTTTTGCCTTCTTCAGCTGTCAAAAGTCCGTGAAAATCCTGCATTAGCTTGACAGCACTTTCGGCTGTATCGTTCACTACTTTAAGAGAAAGAACCGTTCTTTTGGCTTCTAAATAGAAAACATTGTTTAAGTTTTAGTTTTAAACGCATTTTATTTTCTTAATCATTAATTCTTTCATACTAACAAAAAATGCTTAAATGCTAGCTTACAATTACTAAACAATCTTATACTAACTTACTGGCCCTACACAGGCACTCTAAGCTACTCTAAATTTTTAATACTATGTCTTTCGACTTCATTTACATTTTATTTGATATTAATTTTCTATTCTTAAGGCTTAAGGTTAACAAAAACTTAGCATATGGACAAAATTTTGTATTTTTTATAAAAACTTAATATCTAACTTAAAATAAACCTTAGTCTAGCTAACCTACATACACAATACACACATATAAACACATAGACATTATACACAATAATATACATACATTAGTATATACCTTCGTATATACTAATATATATATATATTACTTAAATACTAACCTAAACCTATGTAAGCTGGCCATCGCTATTTACAGAGCAAATAGATTGTTCAGCTCTGCCTCATTAGTGAGGCTGGTCCGTAATTGACGGAAACGACGACGAAACATCTTCCCCATCATTCAACCACCAGAAATGCTGGTGCTGCCGAACGACATCCCTCTTATCGAGATTCCCCACCGCCCTACTGAACCTGAGACGATCCACCCTGCCGTGTGCGACGTCTCTGTTGTAGTTGAGTCGCCTATCCCCAGCTGTCCGAGCGACATGGAAGATTAACGGGACCGCTGATCTATCCTGGATCAACCCTATTTGATCAAAGTAGAGGAATGCTTCCGGTGGAACGAAGCCGTTAGAGCGCACACTCTCATGATAAAGGTGATTGGGGTAGTAAGCCCCAGATATCAGGTTATTCGTTGAGGCCATTGCTCTTGCAATGTGCCTTCGAGTCAGCTTAATTACGAAGTTGTCCACTCGTATTAGGTTCGCCCTGTTGTAAAGGACCTCATTAGGATAAAATTTTTTGTACTCCGAATCTGGTGTTCTGTACAAGCGAAGACAAGCCCTAAGGAAAGCCCTCTCAAACACCCGAATCTTTTCCATTAAGCTTGCTCGTACATTGAACCACACGGGACACCCAAATACCAGCATGGGCCTGATAAGGCCCATGTAGCAGATAATCTTTACCCTCGCATCGAGTTGGCTGCTATAAAACAGTCTCTTTGTGAGGGCAAAAGCGCCTTTAGCTCTGGCTAGAGCAGCATCTACATTTTTGTTAAAATACAGAAATTGATCTAGCCAGATCCCAAGGTATCTGACTACATTTCGAAAGGCAAGTGGCTGTCCGTATTGTCCAATGATCGAGAACTTTCGCCAATTTTTTCTGGTATCCCTAGAGGCTCTAGACAACGGCGTCCTAAAAAGAATGGTTTCCGACTTCTGAAAGTTGATTTTCAACTTCCAGTCATCGCAAAATCGTCTTATCTTATCGAAGTCACGCTGTAAGAGACTATTAATGACGTCGATTTTTGGACCTGTTCTGTACGCTATCAAGTCATCTGCGTACGCAATAGTATGGGGAAGTGAACCTATCAAGTCGCTTGTATAAATGTTGAATAGGATCGGCGAATTGACCGCGCCTTGCTGAAGACCATTTTTAATTTGAAATATTCCAACAGAAGTCACATCACCATATTTCACGATGAACTGTCTGTTGGTTAGCATATTATAAAGAATGTACAAGAGAGGTTTACTGATCCCCAAACTAGCCAGCTTGTAGAAAAGACCTTCTAACCATACAGTGTCGAAAGCCTTCTCCAAGTCAACTAGGCAGGCACCAGTACACTGTTTTTTGCCTTTATTCCATTGGATATCGGACACCAGTTTAGACGCGGCATGTGAGATAGCATGTCCTGCCTTAAAACCGAATTGATTATCCGGAACTATATGTTTGTCCTCAACCCACCTAGTCAGAGCTCTATTGATTACTTTTTCGAACACCTTACTGATATTCGGAAGGAGACTTATCGACCGGAGATTCGCCGGATTGGATATATCCTTTCCCTTTTTGGGGATAGGTTGAACCACCGCCGTTTTCCAATGCGCTGGATAATGTGCATTATTCATTGCATTATTAAACAGGGTGGTATAAATGTCCACCGCTTCTAGAGGAAGATGTCGAAGCACGATGTTCGGAATACCATCGATCCCCACTGATTTCTTACTTCTGATTGCGTCGAAGATCTCTTGGAGTTCTTCCTTCGAAATGAACGGGGGAAGCTCACCTTCTCTAGCAATGACATTATTTGCCATATTTTCGTCGCTGAAGCGGGTGAAACCAGAGCCCTCGGATCGCCAGTTCTCTACTTCATTTCGAATATAGAAGTTGTGCACCAAGACGCGATTGTCCAGGTCATAATTAGGGCCAATGATATCATTGGCCTTGTATACTTCCTGGAAAGTCGCCCCTATGGCCTCAACCTTCTCCTGTGGATCCTCGACAACAAAGAAGTCGTCATCATCAGCGGCCTCATTTGTATCAATGCCTGCTATTGTTAGTAACCGTTCGTTGTCTGTTGTCCGGGGTATTTTAAGACACTGAAGGTCGTTTTGATTTTTTCTTCGAAATAGTTTATTTATTTGTGGGAACATATTCGGGTTGCTGGTGTTTACAGCCCGAACCTTGTTGTTCCAATACAAACTTACAGCAATTCTGTAATTCTCTTTGATTAACATTTGAATATTTTTAATCGACGACTTCAGTGTCCTAATCTCTGGGTCTTGTCTGTCTGTAAACTGTCTGTATAAGTTTTTTAGTCTTGTCAGAAGTCTACTTTTCTGTCGGTGCAGTGCGTCAATAGTAGGATTGCGGAACAGATCTTCGTTAGTCGTTTGTTTATATCGCGGTATTGTAGTGTCCATAGTTTGTTTAATTGTCTCGTCCATTCGTTTTAGGTATTTGTCGATCTCCTCGTTTGACAGATTCCTATTGGACGGTGGGTGGAGCGTGTTCGAGGAGAGTGCTCTTGACAAGGTTGCGGAGAAACGTGTCCATCGAGTCTTACTATAGTTGTAAGAATATCTTTGGACAAACTCCTCCAATTCCGCAATTTCGTTGGGAACTGTGATTTCGGTGCTAAAACCGCAATGGTCGCTGTCATACACGAATGTGCGCAGACAGTTAAGCGTTTGTGAATTCGTACCTGTCAGTCGTATACGTTCGTCGTACAGCAATAGATCCAAATAAGACCCGCCTCTGGGAAACGACGGGTTATCCGTCGCTTTAAGACCGAGTCTATACATGGCATCGTGCTGACCCCACCAATCGAGTAGTAGGTTCCCTCTAGTATTTGGCAAATTATTTCCCCAATCTCTGTGTCTAGCGTTAAAGTCCCCGCCGATTATAAAATAATTCTTCCCCGATTCCAGCCTCAGAAGTCGAAAAAGTGTGTCGAGCTCTGTAATGAATAAGGTGGATTGTGAAGCCCCAGATGCATAAACAGAGGCCAAGTACAGCCGCTTTCCACTGCGGAGGGGGATGTAAATGACGACTGCCTCCAACACCCGGAACCTGCGCAACACTCTCTTGTACACTCTGTGAAATTTTATACCTTCTTTAATGAAGATCGCGACGCCGCCTCCACCTGTGGATCTGGGCCGGTTTCTTCTTCTAACAATATAATTATTGTACTCCAGTTTGTGCTTATCGGTTATCTTGGTTTCGCTAGCGAAAAGCACATCAGGAGTTTGGTCTTGTAGCAATTTAAACATCGCGGCTCTTCGTTCGATCCTAATCAGTGAATAAACATTCACCGCAAGGACCTTCAAGGTTTGCTCCACCATGTGCGTACCCATTACGACATGTGTTGCGTTAGGCCCGGCAGCATCGCGTAGATCTGGTCCACCCGCTTGGCCTGTTCTTGCACCTGCTGTTGCAGCTGTGCCATCTGCCCTTGGATTGCGAGCAAGATGGCCAGCATGTTAGGTGCAGCTTCTGTTGTTCTCGGCATTGGCGCCGGAGAAGCAACAGCCGCTTGCTGTGCCGTAGCCCCCCTACCTGACACCATTTGGGCGTAGGAGATTTGGGACGTGACGGCTAGAAAACATTGTTATTTCACGAAGATGGACTTTCTTGAAGAAATGTTTCATTTATTTTCAACCGAAAAAATACATTTTTAGTCATTTTTTACGTTTTATCTAAATCAAATAAAAGAACAATTTCAGTCATTAATAAATAGAAAACAATTATAAGTAGTAAAATTAGCTAACCCTGCATTGAATTGGATGGGACATATCTTTTAAGAGAATGGGATTGACTTTCCTTATTAAAGTTAGCCACCATTTTCGTTTTTGTGTCTATGTCCATAGTGTCATCAAATAAAGATACGAGGGCGGGTCAATAAGTCCGTGACTTTTGGATTAAAACACAGATTTTTTGATAAAAAAATAATTTTATTTTTCAACGTAGTCTCCCTTGAGCTCTATACACTTTGTCCAACGCTTCTCCAATTTTTTTTATCCCTTCCAAAAAAAATGATTTGTCGAGGTCCTCAAAATAGGCCTTTGTTTGCGAGATGACTTCATCATTGGAGTCAAATCTTTTTCCACCAAGCCATTTCTTCAGGTTTGGGAACAAGAAGTAGTCGCTCGGAGCCAAATCTGGAGAATAGGGTGGATGAGGGAGCAATTCATAGCCCAATTCATGGATTTTTGAAGTTGTTACACGATTGCGTTTGTGGTCGACTGTGAGCAAACGCGGCACCCATCTTTCGGAAAGCTTTCTCTTGCCCAAGTGATCATTCAAAATTGAAACCACTGAGCCATGCGAGATCCCTACGGCTTCCACAATCTCTCGCACTTTCAATCTTCGGTCGGCCAACACCATATCTTGAATTTTTTCGATTGTTTCGGGTGTAGAGACCTCAACTGGGCGTCCAGGACGTTCGGCATCTTCAGTGCTTGTACGGCCACAACGAAATTCAGTAAACCACTTTTTTACCATTGAAATCGATGGTGCAGAGTCCCCATAGTATTTATCAAGCTTAGCCTTGGTCTCGGTAATGGTTTTTTTTCGCAAGAAATAATGCTTAATAAGCACACGAAATTCACTTTTTTCCATTTTCTCCTCAAATTAGTGAGTAGTCTGATAAAAATAGCTGTCAAACACAAACTAACTGACGCAGCAAGTTTAAATTTTGACAGGAGTCAACTGACAGATGCCTGTTGACAGGAGCAGTGTTGCTGTTTCAGTAAAGAGGTCAGAAATTCAAAAAGTCACGGACTTATTGACCCGCCCTCGTAAAACTACAGTCTCTTCGGTCAAATAATACAGATGCTGACGATACAATTTTTGAAAGGCTGCTTTCGAAATCGACTCGTTTACTTTTTCATAATCTTTCAATTTTTTCAGAAAGCATAAGTCTTGAAAGGGTGCTTTTACTGCCGAACTGCACTGCAACCATAGCTTAACATAAACCGTTACAATAAAGACACAGACCTCTTTCATTCCAACACTATCGTTTTTTGTCAATTTAAGTTGCGAGCGTAGCAAATATATTTTTATCGCATAAATTGCTCTTGCCATCCATCTGGCTTGATGCATTGCACCTGGGGGCCTGATTTTTAGTTGCTTATCGACATCTCCTCCTAAGAATATTATTGAAAGTTCAGTAAATTCGCAGTAGTCATTTCTAACAATTGGTTTTCGTAGCACCTCAAAGTAAAAACTTAGAATTTAGGTAATTTCGTGGTCATTAAAATTCTCTTTAACAATGTCTGCACTGGTTTGAAAATTCTTAGTGTCAATAAATTTCCATTCATCTCGAAACATTTTAAAAAGAGGTATTTCTGGACGATTGCGATGGCGCGATTGTTAGCTCATTGGACTATCCCGCAGAGAGTCTGGGTTCGATTCCCGGCTGGTTCACCAACAATTTTTCATGCCGCTATCACCCTTGCGGCGGGCAATGGCAAACTCCCGAAAGTAGAAAATTGCCTACGAAAAAGCTTCTAAGGGGTGCCGTTCGGACTCGGCGATAAACCGTAGGCCCCGCTCAGATGTGACAAAAATGAAAACATGAGCAACACAAATGAGTGTCAAGAAGCTAGGCCATGGCCCATACCGGGTTGCCAGCGCCACAGTGTTTTTTGTTTTTGTATTTCTGGACTTATTGTTACTTGGTAGACCTTCGTTTCGAAGACACTTTTAAGCAGGAGCTCATATATATGATGTCGACAACCAAAAAGGACCAACTCTCTTTCTAATTCCTGTTCTAAGAGCATGCATGTTCCATTAAAGCGACCTGTAAACACATAATCTGAACTTTGCTCTAGAAACAGCATTGGCTTGTTCTTCATCAGAAGAATTATCCAATTTTGGCACGGATAGAAGTTGTTCCTCATCTCCAATACTAATAACAATAGGAAGTCGTTCTTCCTTAGCACTCCTTACATTCAAGCCAGGCAACAATTTTCCATCCCAGTGAACAGTAACGACCTCCGGAACATTATTTTGAAAATCAGTTTTAATATTTTCTGCCCTTTCTTTTCTGATCCGTGTCCGCACGCGTTGAATCGAAGACTTATTGATTGGAAAATCCTCAAAGTTAAGCCCTAGATCCTCCACTGTAGCCTGAAGTATATAAACAGAGTCTCTTATGCTCAACTGACATCTGTCTAAGGATGAGACTAATTTTGGAGTAACAAAGTTCTTTCTTCCTCGTTTTGAGCTTGCCTCAGATGACGGTTTAGGAGCAGTGGGAAGAACTTCGCTGCTTTCGTCGGAGCTTGCATATACAAGTATGTCGTGCTCTTCAGGACTTAAATCCTCCAACGTCGCTGAAGAAGTAGATGGAATCGCCGATGACATGTTCTTTTTAAGTTTTTGTTCTTCTAATCGCCTTTGTCTTACCCTATCTTCCTTTTCAGATTCTTTTTTTTCTCAACTCCCGCTAAGCAGCCCGGTCGTCCTGGCTCTCTTTGAAGCTGTAAAAAAACTCTGTCCACTTCTATTTTAATTTTTTGAAGAACATCAGCATGGGCAATGTCAAATATGTTATCCAAATCGTCCTGAAAATCTGCTTCTCGTCGTTTATACACCTCCTGGGTTTTCGTTGAATTTTTTTGCAATTCTCTCCAAGCTTGATACAAATTTTTAAGCTTCTTCACAGAGTTAGGTAGTGATTTTGTGGTGATTCTTGCCTTTTCCCAAGAAATAGTACACTCACGAATAACAAGATTTGCACTTTCGCTGACTGTCACTTTAACGTCCTGCATATTAAAAAAGGAAACTGCAAGAACTTGTTGATTTGAAGGTAATTTAGAACCCTTTATTTGGTGATTTACATCTCCCACTTAGTAAATCCTCTTTGTATTGCTTCTTAATTGCAGTGACATCTTTAACCGATTAAAAAATACGTGTTTACTGCGTGAAAACTAATAATGCAATAAAAATTTGCTTAGGCACGGGCTACTATTTCAGTGTAACATGTTCTGACATATTTCGATCCAAGTCGGCACGGGTTAAAATGCTCCAAATGACCAAATTTTTTTTTCGGTTTTGATAAAATAAACAAAATAAGAACATATGCGTCGAAGTCGAAAAATAATGGACACCCTAATATACATACAGGTGAATTCTCGATTATCCGTGATGGTCGGAACCGGAAGCATTCTGGATAATCAATTTTCCCGGTTAATCGAGTAAACATTTTAAGCAGTTTTTTTAATTTTTTTTTTAATTAATAAATTAATGTTGGTGTACATATTTATAAAATTATAAAATAATTCAAGTATTTAACGTACATGTTTAAGTAATATAAAGAAAAAATAATAATTTTGCCAGAAAATACTGAACAATTTATATTTTTATTTAGGTGGCGCTACAGTCCGGGGTGGACCTGGGCCTCAGTCAACAAGCTTCTCCAGCCAGCTCAATCCCTGGCTAGCTGCCTCCAGTTTCGCACGCTAAGTTGACTGAGGTCCTCTTCCACTTGCGTGCGCCACCTGAGTCTTGGCTTCCTCTACTGCGCTGTCCCTCGGGGGCGGATTCGAAGACTTTTCGGACCGGAGCATTGGTGTCCATGCGCTCTACATGATCCAGCCATCTCAGTCTTTGGATCTTCACTCTTCTGGCTAGGTCCATGTCGCTGTACAGTCCATACAGTTCGTCGTTGTATCTCCTCCTCCACTCACCGTCAATGCAGACGGGACCAAAGATCGCCCGAAGAATTTTTCTCTCGAAGCAACCAAAAACACGCTCATCCATTTTTGATAATGTCCATGCCTCTGCGCTATAGAGCAGGACCGGGATTATTAAGGTCTTATAAAGGGTGACTTTGGTTGTCCGAGAGAGGGCTTTGCTACTCAATTGTCTTCTTAGCCCAAAGAAACAGCGGTTGGCAAGAGTTATTCTTCGCTTGATCTCAGCGCTGGTGTCGTTGCCTGTATTTATAGCGGAGTCTAGGTAGACAAAGTCCTTAACTACCTCAAAGTTATATCTGTCGAGGGTGACGTTCTGTCCGAGACGTCGGTGTTGGTTGTCCTTTTTGCTTGACAGCATATACTTGGTCTTGCCCTCATTGACCGCTAAACCCATTTTCGCCGCTTCCGTCTCAATACTCGCGAAAGCGCCACTGACATCACGCTGCTTTCTCCCGATTATGTCAATATCGTCGGCGTATGCGAGTAGTTGGACGGACTTTTGAAAGATAGTGCCTCTTGTGTTTGCTCGTGAGTTTTGCACTATTCTTTCAAAAAATCGCATGACAGCGCATCGCCTTGTCTAAATCCTTTCTGGACATCAAAGGTCTCGGTGAGATCTTTACCGACCTTGATGGAGCAGCGTGCATTCTCCATCGTCATCCTGCACAGACGGATGAGTTTGGCAGAGATGCCAAAACTAGACATTGCTCTATATAGCTCGTCTCTATAGATGCTGTCATACGCGGCCTTAAAATCGATGAATAGGTGGTGGGTATCGATCTGAAGCTCATGGGTCTTCTCCAATATCTGCCGTAGTGTGAATATCTGGTCGATGGTGGACTTTCCTGGCCTGAAGCCACACTGATATGGACCTATCAGGTTGTTGACGAACGGCTTCAGGCGTTCACACAATACGGCAGATAAGATCTTGTATGCGATGTTAAGGAGACTCTTGCCTCTGTGGTTGGCGCAGTTCAGAGGGTCTCCTTTCTTGAGAATCCGGCAAACAATGCTGAGGTTCCATTCATCGGGCATACTTTCGTCCGACCATATTTTACAGATGAGTTGGTGTATGCCCCTTACCAAGTCATCGCCTGCCGCTTTGAAGAGTTCGGCAGTCAGGCCATCCGCTCCAGCAGCTTTGTTGGACTTAAGCTTCGATATAGCTGTCTTCACTTCATCCAGGTTGGGTGGACGGAATTGCTGGTCATCATCGTCCAGGTTGAAAGGTTGATTCTACCAGTCTGTAGAAATGATCTTTCCAAATCCCCAGAATTGACTGCGATTCTACTACGATGTTCCCTTGTTCATCTCTACAGGCTTCGGTTCGGGGTTTGTTTCCGCGGCATGTTATTTTTACCTTTTGGTAAGACTTCAGAACCTCATTCCTGGAGTAGCATCTCTCAATATCCTCGATCGCGCGGTTCTCATGCTCTTTCTTCTTCCTCCTGAGAAGCCGGTGCTCGTCTCTCCTCTTCCGCTCATAGAGCTCTTGAGCAGCTCTGGTCTTTCTCTAAGCAGCGCCGTGTTATATGCATCTTGCTTAGCTGCATGTGCTTGCCGGCATACATCATCGAACCCCGGGTTTCGTTGTGGTGGACGAGTGAAACCTAGCACATCAGAAGCGGCATCTCCGATGGCGTTTTGGCAGTGTTTCCAATGGTCTTCGATGCTTGATGCTGGCGGCATTGGACCCTTTAAGAGATTAAGAGACACTCGATCGGAAAAGGACTTGGCGATCTCTTACGATTGTAGCCGTCTGACGTCGAATTTTCTCACAGCATTAGTTTGTCTTGGCGTAGTTTGGGATATCCGCAACCGTACCTTGGCTACAACAAGGTAATGGTCGCGTACCTTGGCTACAACAAGGTAATGGTCCGAGTCGATGTTGGCTCCTCGGAACGTATGGACATCCATAATGCTGGAGGAGTGTCTTGCGTCGATCGCAATGTGATCAATCTGGTTGACTGTTGATTGATCAGGAGTTCTCCAAGTCCCCTTGTGTATGTCGAGATGTGGGAACCGCGTGCTAGCCACTACAATGTTTCGCCCCGCTGCAAAGTCGATTAGCCTGAATCCATTATCGGCGGTGGTGTTGTGCAGGCTATATTTTCCGATTGTTCCACCAAAGATACCCTCTCTTCCTAGCTTTGCATTAAAAGCACCGAGGACAATTTTAATGTCGTAGCTAGGGCATTGCTCGTAGGTCTTGTTGAGCTCGTAGAAGGCATCCTTGGTGTCGTCATCTTTCTCCTCTGTGGGGGCATGCGCGCATATAAGGCTTATGTTGGCGAATTCAGCCTTGATGCAGATTGCTACGAGGCGCTCGTTCACATGCCGGAAGCTGAGGACTTCTTGTCTTAGTCTGCCTCCGACAACAAATCCGCATCCAAATAAGCGCTGCTTTTGCCGTCGATAGCAATTGCCGTAGTAGATGTCGCAGTTTTTCATCTTCTTTTTGTCCGGCCCATCCCATCGCATTTCTTGGATGGCGGTTATGTCTGCTTTGCAGCAGTCTAGGGCCTCCGCTAGTTGCTCGGCTGCACGTGGTCTATTAAGGGATCTAACATTCCACGTGCATATCCGAAGCTCATTGTCCTTAAATCGTTTGCGTGGGTTGTCAACAGTAGATCCGTCCATATCCGAGGCTTGTTGATGCTTCGTAACTTAATCTTTTTTAAATGGCCGGGCAGTTACCTCGGCGGCACAGGACGAGGGGTCGGTTACACCGAAGCCAGTAACCCGTTCCGGGATGTGAGCGCTGCCGTTGGCCCTTATAGGGCTCGTCCGCCACCATCTCTTTTCCAAGACCCTGACTAAGTCTTGGAAATCCTTTCCAGCCTGAGCTCCAAATATGTCGGAGTAGCCCGGATAAGGTCTTGTTTTGTTTTTCCGACACTAATCCTGGTTAATGGCGTAGGAAACTCGCCATTTGCCTAACTTCTTTTAAAAAATTATTAAATGTTGTTTGTCGTATTATTCCGGATAACAGAGGTAATCACGGTTAATCGATGCAAAAAAAAATGTTGAATTTTCTTTTTCTTTCACGGATAATTGATGTTACCGGTTAATCGAATCACGGATAATCGAGATTCACCTGTATATCCCAAATACTCATATCAATATCAGAGGATGTGAACGAAGTCGACATTTCTATGCGGAGATAGCCTATGTCGGGTTGTGACTGCTTGCTCAAGAATTGAGCAACTTTTGCTGGCGCCTGTCTCCAATAAAAGATGGAATGTGGTTGACATGACATTCGGAATTCATTGGTCTTCATATAGAGGTTCGGCTTTAAAATGTATAAAGGATCTTAGACGGGTTGTCACATTACATGATCCGCTTAGCCAGTATCTCTTGGTTAGTATCATTGGTCACTTATTTCTATATCATTCTTCACCCAAGTGACCAGATGAATATGTTTATACCACTTCCTTGTCTCTGCAAGTTGATGAAGGCTCTTCAACACCCATACACGAGGACTATGTAGTCATAGGTGTATAAATAGTTTGCATTAAATATCTCCCTGACAAACGAGTAATAGGCTTTCAGTTGCCACTGGATTTCGCAACGTGCCAACTTCAGAAAAATACCCAAAGCGCTTTCTTATTAAAATTAAACTCAAAACCACATTAAGCTCCTAATTGAGGTGGAGATGATTAAATGTACGAGTACTTCCCTCCCTGACTGCTTCCATCACCCCAAAATCTCATCTCTAATTTCATCCTCAGCCATCAACCCATTAAGGATAAATGTAAGTTAGTCCGTTTTTTCTTCATTTTACATACAATTCAAAAAGACACAGATACTTTGCAACCACCATGACTAAAAGACGTCGAACAAAGTTAAGTACAAACCTCATCGGAGAAATTCAAGTAAAAGCTTTTTGCACCTTAACGCTCTTTTACAGTTATTTCCCCACACGAATAATGTTGATTATAGTAAACACCAGTTTCTGGTGGATTTTAAGGATAACAAACAGCACGTGCTGAAAATTAATTTCAATTTGCCCCTCAGATAGTCAACGGAAGCAGCGGACAAAATTAAGCAGGGAAGAAAAATTCAGAAAATTTTCAAAACAAAATGAATAAATGAGTGGAAAACTTGGGCACACAACGAAGACACAACGAATGACAAAATGGTAAAAGTTTATTTAGTTGTGCCCCTTCTAAACCAGTCGGATTCGCGTATTTTTTAAAATCGGCTGTTTGCTGGATTTTGATTTTTTTTCACCATTAAGTGGAATTAAATTGTCTTACATTCCTCGTGGAGCCCTCAAGTATGTACAACACAAATAAAAAAAAAAAACCACTGTCCAATTTCGTTATTAGTTCGCAGGATAATAACAAACTCATCCTCGTTCATACGAGTATGTGTACGTGGGGATGTGCCAGGAGTCAAAGAACGTGTGTAACATGGAAACTGATAGTAACATTTGGTCGCAGTGCGGGTGTCCAACTGACAAATTCAATTTTACAACTTTATTGTGTGCTGTTCCGACTCTTCGTCCTACCAACTCACCATATCCCTTTGCGCATAAATGCGAGAAGACAAAGGGCGCGATTTCTATTATTTATGGTCGACAATTTGCGAAATCCACTTTTCACTTACTCACAATTGTGCACTCGAACACTGGGATGAGTTTGAAGTTTCGGAGTCGGAAACTGTGAGTATTGAGACTGTCAGGACTACTGGATACAGGGTGGCAATCAAACAAGGATTGTACTTTTATCGCAGCGTGGTTATTGTATTTATGGTAGCCAATTATTTTAAAACGGCGGCGCTGCCTTTAATTCAGTTGGGTGCTTGTGGCCGGCTTAAAACAAACACAGCCGGTGGAGAATGGGAACGAATGCATGTAAATTTAAATAGCTTGATGGGTTTTGAATAGAAAGAAAAATATAAATAAACCCGTTACGTGGGGATCATCTATATTTTAAAGGAAAAATTAATAAAAATGTTTAAGTCCGATGTCACCGGTACAGAGGTCGATTGACGTGGCTAGCTGTGATTAGTATTGACTAGAACTTTCGTATAATGGTATGCTTTAGCCTAGTCCAGTGGCGTTGAGATTCGTCAAGCCTAGCAACCATCACAGTTTTGAAAACAAGAAGAAGGAAAACATCGATGAATCGACAAGTGGACCTACAGTCCGTTTGATAAGATCGTATACGGCAAAACTCGTTTATGAAAACCGGCTTGGAAGTGGCATTTGCATTAGCAGATAAAAATATACTTCTGCTAAGATGCTTTGAATAAAAAAATTTAAAGAGTGTTCAATTTTTGTCAGAGACGGAAGTATTTTAAAATGAGTGTCGCGTTTGCATCACGTTATGAAGCAGTATTCTTGTACACGCATCCAAAAGGGCCGAAAATGTCATACGGAGCAGCTGCTAAATACATGAAAAAGTCAAAAGCATTTGTTGGCAAGTGGGTTCACCGTTATTCCAAGTTAAAAATGTGGATGATTTGCCGGATCGTGGGTCTATACCAAAAACAACAAAATGCAGGACAAAATGATTCTACGCGTGTTTGAAAAAAATCCTCTTCTATCGTTACGTAGAGGACAAGGGATTTTACGTAAAAGGGGTCTAAATGTGTGTTTTGATACGATACGAAGACGTTTACTAGCCAACAATGTAAAATTTCGAAGCACAATGAAGAAACCACTACTGTCAAAAAAACGCGTAGAAAAACGACTCAGTTGGGCCAAGGAGAATTTGGACAGAGATTGGAACAACGCCATTTTTTCGGATGAAGCTTGATTTTGAGCATGGTCTCCTATCACTCATCCAATAAATTAATCCAGCGGACCGTCAAACACCCGACAAAGGTGCACGTTTGGGGAAGCTTCTCAAAAAAAGGATTTGGCAATTTGTTCAAGTTTACAAATAACCTTAACGCACCCAACATGGTCAAAATTTATAAGAAGGCTTTATTACCATTTGCCCAAAGGTGGTTTAAAAGAAGGAATGAGAATTGGTTACTGCAAGAAAATAATGACCCGAAACATCGCAGTCGTTTGTGCAGTGCGTTTAAACAAGAAAATGACGTCGATGTTTTAGATTGGCCATCACAGTCGCCGGATGCAAATCATATTGAAAATGTTTGGGCATTCATGAAGTTAAAGCCCCAAGGAAAGAAGATCTCGACGGTCAAACAATTATCACGAAAAATACGAGTTTTATGGAGATCTTTGTCTCAAGATTATGCTATAAGACTAGTAGAAAGCATGCCTCGAATACTCCAAGCAATTATTGATAATGGAGGAGAGTGGACAACATATTAATTGAAAAGCATTCAAGTAAATAAACAAAATAAACCAGTACAATTGATTTTTTTTTATTATTATAAGTTCTTCTTTAATTTTTGTAGTGTACGATGTTATCAAACAGACTGTACCACAAAATGACTTTGGTGGGGCTAAAAGCGTCCCTATTTGTGAATTGATTCTTTACAACTTTGAACCTAGCTTCGGGATACTCAAAAGAGTAAAACGCAGCTAGAAATTGAGGGAGTTTGCATCGCATAACGAGAGGTTTGAGTTCAACAGCCTAAAGCCCTCGCAGAATTTGGATTTTATTAGCTCTTCCAATTCGTGGTCGGAATTAGACATTCCTGTTTCAATCACATACATCCCACAGAACTGCTTTTTGTGGCTGTATACGTTTAGTTAATGGTTTGCTGTTTTAAAATTTGGATCGTTCAATAACCGCTGAACGTGTTAAAATTGTGAAAGCTTACTGCAAAAATAGTGATTCCGAAGAAGGTACGTTTCGCGCATTATGGTTGACATAATCGTCCACCTGAGCTTACTATAGACACAACTGTAAACAAATTCGAAGAGACTGGCTCTGTTAGACGTGTATCCTTCATTAAAATGCACGCTCTACTGTGTTGGAAAAGATCTAAATCTATCGATTCACGGCGAGCTCAGCATTCGTACATATTTTATGGCACATTATCGTATATTTTGGATTTGCATCAACTCCCTTTAAAGTTCAAGTCACTTAAGAATTGAAGCCAGCTGACCACGGAATGCGTAGAACATACGCCGATCAAGTGGTTGAACGTCAGCGTTTGTATGACCAATTTTCACGAAATATTTTCTTAATCGTTAATAATACGTTAACAAACAAAATTTTCACATATAAGGCTGTGGAAATCAACATGTAACTACCGAAAGATGATTGCATTCAAAAAGTCACTGTATGGTGTGCAATTTGGCCTGATGGTGTCATTCTTCCAGACTTCTTCGAAATTACGGAATTGTAACCGTCGCCGTCAGTTCTCATCCTTTTAGCCAAATGTTGACCGATTTTTTTTTGGCCTCAAATCGAAGATATGGATGTGGAAGGCACGCAGTTTGAACAGACGATGCCACATCTTTCATAATTCGACCCGTATTGACTTAATTGGAAGAAACATACTATATGATCGGCGAGTTAATTTGCGTTTTAGTAAAGTAAACTCGTGTGGTTTGTCGTCTTTAGATTTCGGTTTGGAGGGATATGCCAAAGATCGTGCTTATGGCCGAGTTATTTCGCGATATGTGCTGGAAAGGCAATGAAAATTATCTTGTGTTCTGTAAAGAACATTTCAATGATGTTTTATTACATTCATAATGGCAAAATCCAAGCAATACATATATTGAAATACAAATTTGGTCAAAATCCAAATCATAGATTGAATTGGAATTAACTTTTGGCACAACAAAACCGATGACCCTACATTAAGAGTTCCCAAAACTGACTTCGTATGAAATTTACAAATAGCGATACTATATTCTGCTATTTGGGACTACGTTATATTTATTTTTTTCATTATTTCTTCGATTGCAGATCAGTTTCGTCATCGTTTTTACATCACTTCCTCTCTTCCACTGAGGAACAGTAGCAAAGCCACGGACCAGGGAAAACATCGGGAATAATTCGTTTAGTATAAAGACATCCTGCCCACATGAAACCAAACTGTCAATAGAAAGTAATTCCTCCATCAGCGCCGCATCCTATGTCGGTTTTCGAGCCATCTATTACGACTCTACTGGATACAGACCTAAGCAACTATTAGGTGCGCAACTAAGTTTTTTTTTTTTATGAATCATTCAAAGTATTGCCTATCGCTAGCTACAACTTGCTCCCATCTTTCTGGCAGAGCTCGAATGCCGTTACGGTAAAAGTGTTCATCTTTTGAGGCTATCCACGAATCAAGTCATTTTTTGATGTCTTCATATAAGCGGAACGTCTGATCAGTCAGACCATGTGCCATCGAACGGAACAAGTAATAATCGGACGTCGCAATATGTGGAAAATATGGCGTTTGGGGTAGGACTTTCCATTTGAGCGTTTCTACGTAGGTTTTAACGGGTTTGGCAACGAGAGGCCGAGCGTTGTTATGCTGTAGAATCAGTTTTTCATGCCTCTGCTCGTATTGTGGCTGTTTTTCACGCGGTTCTCGGCACAATCGCATCAATTGAAGTCGATACCGTTCCCCGGTGATTGGCTTTGTTGGGTTTCAACATTTTATAATAAATAACACCGACCTGGTCTCGCTAAATACACAGCATAACCACCTTCGCAGCGTGAATTACCAAATTCCTTGTTTTTGAATCATTCCCTGGCTTGGTGGGTAACTATTAATGCTGCAGTAAGCTTTTATTGCATTTGGCATGAATCCTCATCGAGCAATACCTCCAATTGAGCGTCTTCGAGGGTTTTTGGCCTTTCGTCATACAATAAAATTGGCTTGTCATAACCGTGTAGGTTCAGAGAACCTTTTTCGGTGACACGTGCTATGTCTTGCCGACGGCTCCTTCGTACTGCTGGATGGGCGACAGCGCCTTCGAGTCTTCGACGTTACAAATTTCATTCAAAAAAGTTTGTTATCCAGAAACTCAATTCTGTCTGCCAAATTTTAAAGCGCAATTCCACAAATTCTTCCACTTTGCTAGGCGTTTTACATCGCAGACGTAGGATGTACTCGCAATACAGCATTGTGCACATCGACCTCGACCATTCTCTCTTTAATATTCAGGAAGTCAGGTTTATAGGTCTGGGGCTCTTGGCGAGCATGCAATCCTCTTTCCGATTTTTGATATGAAGGCAACTCCAACTATTCGCCAAGGTTTTTTTTTTGTTTGTATCTATGCCAGTACCAGTCTAGCAGGGAAGATTCTCTTCAGAGTTGACAGAAGGTGATCTATACGTTTCTGTAACAAAAATGGGGATATTCCTTCGGTGGCCGGCGACTTGAATTCATCAAAGGAAGCAACAGTGTTATTAACGGCCTTTTCCGTCGTGTTGTTCAGCTCACCAGCAGATTCGAGCATAGGAGCTCGTGGTGGGATGGTTCTGATTGTATTAGCTGGCAAGTGAGCCTCAAGCATTAGTCGGTGAAGAGACTCTCTTTCGACTCAATACACAACAGGTGTCAACAAGTTTTCTGAATGGTTCCAACCTAGTTGATCTTCCCCTTCAAAGAAACGATTTCGGTAGTGAAACTTGATCGACCGAGGCATAGTTGTGATCGGTTAAGTGATGGATTGCCAATCTAGTGTTGGTTTTATAATTAGAGAGTGTGTTCGTTGTCCATTCCTTTCTCCAATTAGTAATATTATCTTTTCCCCGCTATACAATGTACTCCTTTTGTCCTGAGCTTAGAGGGAGCACTCACAGAGAGTACAGCTACAACATCTGCAACTTGATTATATTCAGCACAAAACTAGTTATACGTGTACACCGCGTTGTCTTGACGAGTAACACACGCCATTAGCAGTTAAATTATCGGAAGCACTCTCAATGTTGATGAACACATTCTCGATGCTAGGTATCGTGATGCCATCAGTACGTGAGTCTAACGGGGCAGACATAAATCTCATTTCGTGGAAGCTTCAGATGGAGGAAAATGAAAACTTCTTTAACGAGTTATACGTGAAATTCCTCAACATAATTCGTCTTTTTTGTGAAGGCGCCCCGGCCCGCCGTGTTGGAACACAAGTCTTGGGGTAAGGTAAGTTCGGTTTCAACTGAAATGCAATACCCATCCGGTGATGTGACTATTTCCCTCTAGACATGCTCAACCATCTTGTCTTGGATATCGTAAAAGAACGGTGCTGACTCCAATCTAGAGGAGCATTTCAAAACTCTAGGTCATGCCTATTTAAAAATATCAACGGATCAAGAAGGTTCAAATTGCCGCTAGTGGAGAGCTTGAAGTCCAATATCAGATGAACTTAAAACAACTGCGGCGTAATAAAGAGTTTGAATAAAACCAGCTTAAATCGGTAGTTACCACCTCAGGATGTGGAAAGTGCATTATGCAGTCGTAACCAACATTTAACCCTCCGTTAGTGGCGGGCAATCTGACAGATCACTCGGGAATATTTTTTGTTCCCTCTCACTAAGGGTTGGAAACAATGCACTCTTTTTCTTAATACACAGTTGTCTGATGTTGTTTCATGCGTACTTCATATTTCTAAAACCCTTTACGTACATAGTGTGAGTTGGTAAATCTAAAATTTCAACAAAAATACAAGTTATCATGAAAAGGACCTGCCAGATCGCCGCGACCAATATGACACCTTCTATAGCCGCGATTAGCGGAGGGTTAAGATGATAGTGGCGTAGCTCTAGACCTGAGTTAGTTACTGCTTCTGTCACCCTAACGCACCAAATCTCTGTTAGCACCATGTTTAGGATATTCTGGCATTGTGAAACCAACATCCCTAATGGCACAGAGTTACAAAGGAAGTTCCGGCGGATAGGGTGCATTTACTAAGGAATAAAACAAATTCCGTCACAAAAAAGTATTCTATGCTGTGGAATCTCCTAATCGAAGCTATAAGACGAACCTACCGCAATGAAACAATTTGCTGCAATAAAGTTAATGAGGAAGGATGATCTTCAGGAATGAGTTAAAGGAGAGGAGAAAGTAGAACACTCTACAGACACCCTCACACGATGATGCGGTATCGTTATTACAGTCTATGCCCCACGATGGGCTACAGGTAGTAAATAGGTAAGCATCGGTTTCTTCAGACCTACGAATATATTCATTCGCTTTCTTTTTGAATGAACTGTGGGGCTTCATCCCGATGTGCGAAAGACTACGAAGGCAATTTAGACACTCAAAAATGTCCTAGGATAACTCTTGGATTTTATGAGATTTTCAATTCGCGTAAAGCACACACTGAGCCCCTATCGGAAAGGTACCTCATATTGCAGAAATTCGACTACCAGACCGTTCATCAGCATTTGAAGGAAGTTGCATACGTTCATAACCTAATTCGGCAATCAGTGGACGACGAGCGAAGTGTGATATGGGCGTCTGCCTTGATATTAAACGTGTACTACATCCAACGCGAACTGCAGTGGGTAAATCAGAAATCATGTAAAACCACTTTGAATGCAGCCACTATACTTTAAATCGTAAGGAAGAAATTTAAGTTATTGAGATAATGAAAGCAAGATAGTCCCCGACGTTATGAGAGAATTGACAGGTTGCGTCGAATCGCCCATTGAAGAGAATCGGGTACCTTTATTCCCAGCGCAGGTGTTTAACTAGTTTGGGGAGCTGTAATCCAACTCTACGGCTATAGGGTAGTATTGACAACTTGAATCACTCGAAGTCCATCCACGGTCACGAAGGAGCCCCCAAATAACGTGGTAGTGTGAGGATATGTACAGGGTCTAGCGAAAAGACATGTTCACGTATGTATATATGTTCATAGGAACTGGATGCAGACAGTCAGCTCATTTCATATGTCCTGATCTCAAGATAAAGAAAAAGTTCGTTCGTTTTGGGTGCCACAATTGAAAAGGATAAGGCTGCTCATAAGAAATAACCGCTGGTCGTTTTTTGGTCTTAACCCAGGTCGTTCCGATCTTTTAGTATGGAATTTGAGTCTTGCATGAGGTTAATCATATACGTCTATGCATTTCTACGAATGAGTACAAGTTGCCAAGAAATTTTCTAGGCTCGCTTGCCGTATTGTCAGATCCTTGTGAACTGATATATGATTGAGGTTAGATTCGCTATTGGGACTCACTGCGTATAAAAATAAGTAAAGGTTGACTTTATGATGTACAGCGGTGTCTTAAAGTTTCATGCGTAGCAATACAAATGAGTATCAAAATTTGGTTCCATTTTTTTCTAACTCCTTAAAACAATATTCAAACTGCTAACCAACCACCCTGTACTCAGTTGCATTTATATACCGACTTTCTGAAGCCTATACCTACTTAGACAACTTAAAAGCTCAAGATCATAAATTCTTATTGTTCTTCACGAAGTGATTCCCAAGTGAACACCTTCAAGCGTTTCCATCCCTCTGTACTTGAAATTTCCCATTCATTTTCTCTTTCGAAAAGGTACCAAGGACTTTCTCGAATCCCCACGCACTTTAGGAGGTACCCCTTAGGCAATGTGAGAACAGTGGGTATGTCGGACGAAAAAAAAAAAAAAAAACTAAATAAAACAAAATTACAAGAACAAAAGAGGGAAGAAAAAAGTCTCATTTAACGAGACTGGAATTATAAATTAGGACATCATACATTACCAATAAATTTACAACCGACATTATATCCTAGTAAAAGAGAAAAGAATCCACCCTCCTCTCGGCGACGCCTATATTCGTATTCGGGAGCCTGAAAATCTGTGGCATTAACTCGTAGCTTACACGATTCTCAGCTTTATGGCATCATCGTTCCGTCGTTGTCGTTGTCGTTGTCGTCGTCGCCTTCGCCTACGTTGTCGTTGTTGTCCTCTTCGACGTCGGCCTCAATGTTGGCCTCGGTCTTTGTCTTGGGTTTGGTATGATCTCGTCCCTAGAACAGAGCTACAAAAGCCGAAGAGTGTCGAAGTTTGATTGTCGACGGATGAAAGTAGTGCCGTGCTGGAGGGATAGTCATAGCTATACGCATAGGAACAGTGAAAGGATGTCGTCTTCTAACAAGGAAGAAGGAAGTTCCAAGTTACCGCCACCACCACCACCGTTGGCTGATGTCGTGCAATAAAACATGAAATTTTATTGTGTAACTGACTTTGTTGATTTTTATTTATTCCATCTTTTGCTTATTCTTTGCCTTTGCATTCCTTCTCTGGCGTAACTACCCTCACTTCAACTACCCTCATTCGCATTCTTTGTGCCATATTTTCAAATTTGGTCCTGGCTGGTATTGTTGTCTTTGGTGGCATTGTCCGTGGTGGAATGAAGAGTTTTTCTTTTGTCGATTTGTCCTGGAGGAATTTTCCTCGTTTTCTTATTTTTATTCGGAGTCTACTCGTTGGCCCTGTTCTAATCCATTAACAAGTTGAGAGAAAGTTATTGCTTGCTACTCTGTTGCTTTCGTCAGGATGATGGTAAGATAGGGCGAATAAGGGAGGTAGATGATGGAAATTGATTTTTTGTTTTTTGCTTTCGAAGAGAGAGTTGAGGTAGGGAGGTGCCGAAAATATGCTATTTTGTCTGAAAAGTGAAGATAGTGGGAAATAGAATAATAATTTTAAGTAACTTGAATCTCGGGGTATATTTGGGGACTGAGGTCCTTGTTAAACTAATACGAGTAGTAAGCAAATTAGTGTGCTTTAAGAATGGCAAAACCGCTTCGTGAGCTCTTCAATTTATTTTTCCCTAGGACTCTTCTATAAGATGGCATACATCATGGGAAAAAGAAAAGTGCCGCAGTGCGTCCCAGCTTATCGTAAGAGGCGACTTAATGGAACACCAATCATATGCAGACAACTATGACACCGTAAATGAGCCTGTGAGACTTTAACACCTTAAAACGTCCCCACAAGTTTTTATGCAATCAGAAGTGCTTGTATCATAGCCCGACGGATTCCGGGGCGGGCAAAATAAAGTTTCCAAAATATTTTCATAAACTTCGGTTTGCAAGTTGGAACCTCGGATCGATGACCTCAAAAAGTTTGGAATTAGAAGGATTACAAATCCTGTGCCTCCAGGAAACGAAGTGGTGTAATACCGGAAATAAAGCGCGTTTTCTAGATTTACAAACTGAGGCATTTAAGATGTTCTACTAAGGAATGGTCAACGGACGAAACGATGTTCGGTATCATAGGCGGAGATTTAAATATCCACGTCGGAGAAACAAATGTTGATTATGAGGACTGCCACGGCGGTAAAGGCTTTGGAACCAGAAATTCAGCTGGCGAAGACATCCTTGTAGCGTGTAGGGCTTACGGCTTAACCGCCTTAAATACAATGCTTATTAAACATCAACGACATCTTATCAGTTATATCAGCAGAGGCCACGAAACGCAAATAGGTTATCACCTCTGCAAAAACTCGATGAGAAACCGTGTTAAGGACTGTAAAATAATATTTGGGGAATTGCTAGTAAGCCAACACCGTCTGCTCATTACAGAATTTTTCACAGCGGAACCACAGAAAATACGGGCATCTTTTGGAAAGCCAAAATTCTGGCGGTATAATCTATCGAAGGAACGAGGCGCAAGATTTGTCGCACTGGCTAAAGAAGTACTTCACAATATAAACGGTATTTCAGACTCACTTAGCCCGCAAGAAATGTGGAACAGCATGCACGAGGAATGCATAACACTCGCAAAGTCCCATCTGGGGACTATATCGAAATACCATCACGTCGACAAAGAAACCTGGTGGTGGAATGACAAAACCAAACGAGCTGTGGCCGACAAGCAGAATGCATTTCAAGCGTGGACAAAATGCGATCGGAGCGACGATATCGAAAAAGCTCGACTGGCTCTGGAATACGAGCGTCTTAAAAAGATCGCAAAGAAAGTCCTGGCTCGAACTCTAGCGGCAGAAGCGGAAAACCTGTACCAGGAGTTGGAACAAATATCCTCACGATCGGCGGATAGAAGACAAGCTATCCAAGAAGTTCAAACGTCGTACAGTACTAAAATGACAAATATTTTTAAGCTCGCTGCACAGAGGAGAAAAAATTCAATGGAAATAGCCTCGCCGAAATACATCAAAAACGCAGACGGTCGTTTACTAACAAATGAAAAGGAAATTTGTGACCGGTGGCTTGAATACTGCAAGGAATTGCTTAACAAACAGTTTCCACGTGATATCGTGCCGACAGCTGGTCTATTCGAGGAGGAAGTTTCGGACTTTTCAATCAAAGAAATAAGTATAGCAATCGGAAAAATGAAGCGGGGGAAAGAGGCGGGACCAGACAGCATTCCATCGAAGTTTTGGTTGAAGATAGAGGGCAGCGAATGGCTATCAAAACTTTTAAATAAATTAAAATGTGGATAACCTATGTCGAATCAATGGAGAAGTAGCTTTTTGGTTCCATTATACAAAGGAAAAGGCGACACTCGAGAATGCAACAACTACTGTTCAACCAAGCTTATGTCACACACAATGAAAATCGTCGAAACAGTCTTAAACGAACGTCTTCGGCAGATAATAAAGCTCGATAATAGCCAGTGTGGATTTGATGAAGGAAGATCGACAGTGGACGCTATCCAAAGTCTACGAATAATAATGGAAAAGCACCGAGATTCGTCTAAGGATTTACACATGGTATTTATCGACCTCGAGAAAGCATTCGATCGAGTGCCTAGGGATTTCACATTGGCCGTGCTGAGGTCTCAAAAGGTGACGGAAGCATATATTTGAATAATACAAGTCATGTACGGAAACGTGAAAACTCTGCTGGACTAACGAGAGAATTTCCAGTTAATGTCGGAGTGCATCAAGGAAGCGTATTAAGCGCTTTCCTCTTTTACGTAGTATTCAACTATATTTTAAAAGAGGAAACAAGGAAAGGGTTAATAAAAGGATAAGAAGAGGCATTCATCATTGGTCTAGCCAGTCTATAAAAAAGTTAAATTTTCTCTCTAAATTGGAGAGAGGAGGAGGTCAATAGGAGTCTGTAGCACTTACTTCTCTTCTTCCGATGTATCGCCTTTTTGATGTTAGTCTCCTCTTCCCATCATTCAACGTTTTAGAAGCTGATATTCACAAAACAAATGCTAGGGTGCCGCAGGGCTTCATTTTCTCTCCAACACTTTTTATTTTTATAATTGAGTGACGATGATACTCTCTGTTTTCCATATTCGTTTCCGAAGTCACGCCATTTTGATAACACAATTTACGCAGAGGGTGTTGTTGTGCTATATCTGGTGCTAGCTAGTGTTGGGCAATCCCAGAGAAAGTGGAAAGAGGTTTCCTTTTCGTATGGGATGTTAATCCGACGGCCTGTGCTCCGTGTTGATTACTTTGATTCTTGCTGTCTTGGTGCGAGTTCTGTTGATTAAGTTCTTCGTGCTGTTTTTATTTTAGGCATACCATATCTGTTTGGATATGGTTCAGTTTTCTAGACTGTCTCACCTAGAGTTGGCAATTGAGAGAACTCGTAAATGTTGTATAATTCAACCCTTGATGAGGAGCATACTCTGCTCTCCAGGGGTAGACTGACTCTACAAGAGACAATGTTGAGTCACATTTGGCTGGCCCATGTCCTCCTCATCCAGAGGAGGTTGATATTGAACTTCACATCAGGCGATATGTTTAATGTACAATTTGAGGGACAGTTTATGGATTGGCACACTGAGAGCTTCTGCCAGGCTCCATTGTATCGACCCTGCGGCCCCAATTCCAGATATTCGTTGGACTCTGCTAAGTTTTGTAATGATTTTGGCCTTGTTTAAAGCAGGCCATTACAAGAGAGATCCATATGATAGAATGGGGTGAGCTATTGAGGACCACCTTATTCTGGAGTTTTTTGTTCTTGATGGTAAAGAGCATTAGTTTGCCCAAGCGTTTAAATTGATTAGAGCCCTCTTTTTAAGTTCACTAATCACTGCGGGCAACATCCTTGATACTTATTTAGCCAGGTCGTCCGTGTACGCGACTTCTTTCATTTCAATATAATCGAACTCCGTCCGAATGTTGTTGATGACCAGGGGCCATTGAAGAAGCGAGATAAATCCCCCCTGCCGGGTACCTCCGTCTACCGATTTGGTTATAATTCTCTTTCGCAGTTGTGACTAAATCGTTCTGGTTTTTAGCATGAATATGATCTGCTGGCGAAATCTTCTGTGTCAAGCTTGTTGAGAGATTTAAGAATGGTAAAAATGTGCACATTTTTGAAGCTCCAAAAGCCTGAAAACTCCCAATCAACCTTTAATGTAAACTACGTCGTTATGGCAACAAGTCAGCTTGTAGTTGGAAAAATCGTAGCAACCTTCAGTGGCGTTTAGGTCTACATGTGTTTTCGACTAGATCAGTTTTGTTCTGCCCCTGCTTTATAACACAACGTCATTAATAGACGAAGCCTTGATATTTGGGCAGGGAAATCAGGGTTCAATGGACAATGTCAATCCCGTGGGAGGACATAGCGAAAAGTATGTGATCGCTATTATTTCTGACTATCTGCGGAGTTTTGACTTGGAGCTGGCAGCTCAAAAAGGCTGTAATTCGCTTTCTCGTATTGTGAGCTGTCTCACGACTCACCTTAGTCTTTAATTATTTAATAATTCATATGCGATCTACACAGTAAGTAAGTGAGGTATTAAATCTTATAAAGTAGCCTTAAGGGGCACATTAGAGAGTGTCTAACAGCGCCATCAAGGTGGGAGGTGCGCTGTCAAGATTGATGTCAAATGTTGGGGACGCGTGGAAGAAGGTTACTCCTTTCTGTTGCCAACTCCAAATCACGTGTGCTTGCCGCATGGTTTCCACTTTATACGTGGAGAAAGAGAGAGAGAGAGTTTGCGGGAACTGTGCCCGTCGTGATTCTGGCTAAATAACGCAAAAAGAAATTTTTTATCACATATTGTGCCCGTAAATGAAGCGAGGTCATGATAACGTCAATTACTACCTCACCCAGCCTCTCTCCGACCACTGGTAATTCAGCGCATATCTTCACCGCATGACTGTAAAAGTTTCTTTCAAATCCGACTGTTGCCCTGTGGTTAATGTTAGCGGCGAGCATACGTTCTTCTGTTGCATTAGTACGATGGCAAAAACCAACGATAGCCGTTAGGACTGGTAGTAATGCCCGAAATTATAATCTCTGGAGGACCGAAGGTGGCTACATCCAGTTTATAATAAAGGAACAGGCGGTTGGCGGACCTGCATTTCTCGCTTCTTCGCGCTTAGATATGCATTGCGAAGAGCCGAGCACAAGAGTGGTGCTGGCAAAATTAAGAGCCGATGTGGGAACACTGTCATCGGTCCAGGTCTACCCTGTGCTTTTTCGTTGCCGTCGCAGTGTGATGGCTGCTTTTTAGTTATTTAGAGTATGACCTGTCTTCTCATAATTTTGTGGCTATTTTATAGCGCAGTTAGAGAAAAATTGTGATGTATCCATGACTCTAATGAGCATTCTTAATCTTTGTTCCTTATTTCTTAACTCGTGTTATTTTAACTAATGAATACGATCGCATTTTCTTATATAACTTCGTACAATAACCATTTTAACATTTTTACTAAATATGTCCCTTTCTATTCTTTTCAGGTAAGCTTCGGATCGGTGAATGTGTCCTATCAACTCTTAAGATACTTTGGATAGCTGTGACAAAACACTCATAAAGCCTCAAACAATGACAACAACAACCGGAAGCGACAAATACACACATCCCATTGTTGAAAAGTTTCACACAATGCCCATTGGGCTATTCGTACTATACTCGTGCCATCGTAAACATTAAGTTTAAGCACCTAACCCAATCTTCTTGTCTTATCGCTGGTTATTGCCTACAACAGAGTTGAGACCCTGTTATCCTGCTAAACAAAAGCGAAGCACTCAACAGTTAAGAAATATTTACTCTCCCTTTACTGCTGCTGCTAAAATTTTACAATATTCAGTTGTTCACTCTCTCCAGTGTATTCGTATCTGTATCTTTGTATCCGTTTGTAGTAGGTCCTCTTCCTTCGACACTAGAACAATTTGGAGTTGTTCCTTGCTACCTGGCTTAAAGAGTCAACCCCATTTTCTTGGTTCGAAATAAAAGATGCATTATCCACTTTCCCTCCAATAATAGGTTTTTTCCCCATCACTGCTTCAGTCCTTAACACGGCCGCACTTCTTCCGTTCCGTGCTTATAGTTTGTATTTCTTTTCAATTTTTTCTTTCTTATTTTTTGCCCGCGCTTCACTTAAACTTTTGTGCATACAACTCTCTTAAAATAAAATAAAAAAAATGAAGCGAGTCCTTTCTTCGGGGGTTTTTTTTTTTTGTTTTTTTTTTTTCATCCCTTGCGCCCCTAAACTTCAGCATTACTAAACCATAGCACCGGAGGAGCTCTTTCTTTCAAACTTCTCCGATGGAGTTTGGAAAGTACAATGCAGAGTTTGCACTTAACTTTAGCACTCAGATAAAGCGACGGCCCAAACAATGACATCCTACGTGGAGGCGGCTTAAAATTTGCATTCGCCTGGGTGTGAGTAATGCAAGGCAGCACAAGAATGAGAAGTTGAGAATCTGTGTTGTGCACTTGGTTGGTGCTTGCCTAGAAGTTTAAGTTGACTAAAGAGCTGTACAGCTCCTTTGAAGCTGTATACGGTATAAGAGGTGGTAGGTAAGGACACAACAGACTAGCTATGAATTGAAAGTGTTTATTACGTCTTCTGGTGGTTACGTTACGTTAGATGCTGCTGTGGTTGCATATCCTTTTTGCTTACCCATGCTATTCATCTCGTAAAATATTATGTCCTGTTTCATGAGGAAAGGAGTTTTTTTTTTCATTTTGTCCTGCTAAAGGCTTTTCTTCTCAGTCACAACTGAAGGATGACTATACCAATGGTGTGGTGGTTTAAGGAGATAATCAAGGAAATGGGTTAATTTGCTGTCATTTTAAATGGGAGTTTATGATGTTGGATGGGCAAAGTTTAATTTTCTCTTAGGACAGTGACGTAGGTTGATTAAAACCCATTTTACTTGGAAGTGGATTTACTGGGAACTATGGAAAATTATTCATTTGAAGAACATTCATTGACCTCTATTGAGTTGGCATGAAATTCTTATGACAATCTGTTGTGTTCAGCTCAACTTTTTGATCATTGCACTACCTTTGCGCTACGGAGCTTTGGTCCAATAATAATGTCTAACTGATCGTGATTATTCTTCGGCTGTAAACCGTATATCCTGCTAACCCGGGACTTTAATTAACAATGTGTCCATTCGACCATAATGCCCATGTGGCGTTTTGTAGGTATTTACGTTGGGCTGCCGGCAAATTGGTCTTTGGCAAAATTATTTCTCTATTAGATGCGCCTTTGTAGTAATCTTCAGCAGGGTTGCCTTCATGTATCGATTTATATTGAACCTCATGATGGATTCGCTCCTGAGACAGCTGTCAGACCACTGCAGATGCTGTACTTATGCGGATGATCTTGTTTTTCTTCAGGAAGATCAGTCTCGTGCTGACCTCAAAAAAATAGGTGAGACAGTGCTGCCAATTGTCACGGAATGGGGCGCAAGCTTTGGTGTCAGTGTATCTCGCTAGAAGACTGTGCGAATGTTACTTCATAATATATGGAAAGCAGCACGTCGTTCTCCCATAACACGCCTGAATTGTACTGCGTTAAGCTATGCTATTGGGTTGTACCACATGAAGTGTCCGATTTTCGCTCAGTCGGAAATAAGAAGTTCTCGAGTGTACATCTGCGCCAGAACGTTAAATTTTCTTCTTTTTTTTTATTAAATAAAGTAGTAGTTAGGTGTGCTTGACGTGTTGTGAGAACTTAGGGTTCGTTACAAAAGCCGTTATTATTTTCCATGCTGTCGACAGTTCAAATTCGAACCCTATCCCTTTACGATTTTCAAATGAGGCATAATGCGTCATTGGCAATAAAAAACGTTAATGACGCATTTGAGAATGTAGCGGCAAATGAGCGCACTAAACGACGTTGGCTTGGAAAGTTCTGCTCGGGAGATTCTAGCGTCGAAAATGAACCACGTGGGAAGCCGGAAACGTTTGTTGACGACGCGGAATCGGTGCGGGAGATTGTACAAAGCATGGGAGTATCCTCAATGACAAAGTCGACACCGTTCTCTCATAGGAAAGGTCAAGAAACTCGATAAGTGGGTACCAACCCAAATGTTATGGTCACAATTTGGTGGACATCGAAAGGACCAATCGTTTTTTTCATTTCTTCAACCAGGAGAAACGATAAACGCTATCCAAACATTGTGAAGAAATCAACATGTTGCGTGCCAAATTGACTGAAAAGCAACCTGCGTTGGTCAATAGGCTCGGCCCGATCATTTTGTATGACAATGCTAGACCCCATACCTCACAAGTAACGGGGTCTGTTGTAGTTGGGATTTTGAATTCTTCCGCATCCACCGTACTCTACTGATATTTCCCCAACGGATTACCATCTTTTCCGCAATCTGGATTCATTTTGCCGCCAGAAATTCTTCCGGAACCGAGCCTTCGAAGATTTCATTGCCTCAAAAGTCAGCACTTCTACGAATAAGGAATATTTGACCTTGTACTACGTTGGAGGAATGTTTCTTGGCATAACGATGAATGAGTGGATGGGTGGTGCCTACCTCGCCTTATCCACGTAAAGTAACGACTACTGAACTTTGTGGGCCAGGTAAGGCGCATTCTGCGGACTGACTGGGGACTCACCAGGCGTGCTGTTCGTACTGTGTATGGTGGCATTTTTGGCTAAAGGCTAATGCTTAATTGTGATCTTCAGCGGATCTTGGCTTGCCAAAGTGGCCGTTTTTGGCTGCTTACCAGTTTGTAGAACCGTTTCTTCGGATGCATTACAGGTGCTAATAAGGGTGCCTCCTCTTTATACGTTGTGCTATCATTCACAAGATCAGGAAGGGACTCTCTCTGAAAAATGCTGATTTGGTCTTCTCGTCGAACGTAAAAGACTTATTGTAGGGAGTTTAAACATGACTGTGTCCATTCTAGATGAACCAATGAGCGATAATGTCATTATTGCTTACAACTTTCTCCAGGATGTCATGATGACCATGAGCGGTTTATCAGAGTTGAGTTTCAGTTTCTGGTAACTGAGCATGGTTCCTAGAACATTTCTGCATAGGAGAGGCTCTAGCGAGGAAGCAAGTTTTTCATGCGGAGCTCGCCTCGAGGGTTTGATACTTGTGCGAAATTTGAAAGTATTCGGAACTGCACAAATAAGACTTTCCGTTGCAGATGGCATAAGTCGTATGATTTGTTCTCAGTTTTTCTACAAAAATTTTACTTATAAGGCTGAAGCCATGGATTAGCTATTAGCTAATAAGCTTCATAACAATCTAGGAAAAATAAGCTACAAGCGTCCACCTAACTTGAGATTGAATAACAGATATGAATCTATGTCCAAACAAGTTAATAAAGATATTAGGATAACTCGAAATAGTTTCTACCATTCTAGAGTACAAAGTTCACGTGGTAGCACCAAAGATGAGTGGCATTATCGATGGATACTCTCCAAGAATAAATAAAATTAAATTGTACTGTTTAATAACGGTGTAGCTATCGATGATCCTAAAGCAAATCTCAAATATCTTTTATGATTTCTTTTTCTTCTGTTGGTTTGATGTCTAATTCGGAGTCCTGTAACCTATGCGCTAGGTCTTAATTAGCTGACGACAATGTTATAAATAGTAGTTTTTACTTTGCGAAAATAACAGGCCATGAGCTCTTCAAAATTATAAGCTCTCTAAAGAACTCAAGTTCATGTGGAAATGATGGTATTTCCAATCTCACCTTTAAAAAAATAGCAGTGAATGTAGTGGATATTCTTGCCCAAATTTTTAATATAAGCATTCTGACCGGAATCTTTCTGAATAAACTTAAGTGTGCCCAAGTAATACCTATTTTCAAAGAGGGCAGTAGAAGTGGCAAAAGCAACTATAGGCCGATTTCATTACTGTCCCCAATTTCCATAGTTTTTGAGAAAGCTATTAAAAGAAGAATGTTGGACTACCTTGTAGGGGTAAACTACCTTAGTCCTGTTCAGTTTGAGTTTAGAGAAAGCGAAGATGCCCTCTTGGAGTTTTGCTCCTTCATATACAAAGCTGTAGATGATAAAAAATTCGGTGGTGGACTCTTTGTTGATATAACCAAAGCTTTTGACACAGTGAACCATAGAATTCTCCTAAATAAATTACATTGTGCAGGTTTTCGTGGCTTTATACAAAATTGGTTTGAGTCCTACTTGATAATTAGAACCCAACAAGTTGAGGTAGGCGATTTTGTAAGCAGCCCAAAAATTATGATAGGGGTGCCAATACTATTTCTAGTTTATACGAACTCACTTTTCCGACAGCCATTTGTAGGAAAATTTACCGCCTCTGCTGACGATCAGGACCTTGCCTATCGCTCGAATAGTGCTCTAAACCTAAGTGATGACATAAATCTCGATGGTCACCACTTTAGAATTTGGTTTGCGGAACATGAGCTAGTTGTCAGTAGTAAAACTATATTGATGATCTGAGCTTAAAATCTAATTTAGTGCAAACAAATTTTTTTTAATTTTTTTTGGTGGGTAGGTGTGAAAATCTTCATAGACACTATGAACCCGCTGCTCATAGTAGTGTGGGATTCTTACTCACTAAAAACACGCCTCCCTTTTCATCGACTACTACTAAGTAACCTTATCAAGTAGTTTCCGTTTCAAATAACGTTCGCGTGGGGCAGGTAGCTTTCCAGCAAAAGCACCTGTTAGTACCGCTATTATATGCGGATAGTCCTTATCGCGCCAGATCGAATGGTCTCATTCTTTGTAATCGGCGCACTAAATTTGTCTCGTCCAGAATTTGGAGTATTTTATTATTACAATGACCATGAAGACGAATATGGAGTTTGCGAGCAAAGTTCATTATTTCGTCCTCGACGGTAACTATTCTTAAGTCTCTGTGGATATCACTGTTTCTGATATACCATGGGGCGTTCACGATTTGTCTTAGAACTTTGTTTTGATAGCCTTGGAGAATACGAGGGCGGGTCAATAAGTCCGTGACTTTCGGATTAAAACACAGATTTTTTGATAAAAAAATAATTTTATTTTTCAACGTAGTCTCCCTTGAGCTCTATACACTTTGTCCAACGCTTCTCCAATTTTTTTATCCCTTCCAAAAAAAATGATTTGTCGAGGTCCTCAAAATAGGCCTTTGTTTGCGAGATTACTTCATCATTGGAGTCAAATCTTTTTCCACCAAGCCATTTCTTCAGGTTTGGGAACAAGAAGTAGTCGCTCGGAGCCAAATCTGGAGAATAGGGTGGATGAGGGAGCAATTCATAGCCCAATTCATGGATTTTTGCCATGGCAACTGCACATGTGTGGAAAAGAACTTTTTTCTTGGCCAAATGAGGTCGTTTTTTTTTCAAATCGTCATTGAATCGGTCCAATAAGTTGGCATAATATTCCCCATTGATTGTTCTTCCCTTTTGAAGGTAGTCAATGTGGATTATCCCGCGTGCATCCCAAAAAACAGTCGCCATAACTTTATTGGCTGACAAACCCACCTTGGCCTTCTTTGGCGCCGATTCACCCTTAGAAACCCACTGTTTTGACTGTTGTTTGTTCTCTGGTGTGTTGTGATGGATCCATGTTTCGTCCACGGTTACAAAACAGCGCAAAAACTCCTCCATTTTGCGATTAAACAACGCCAAACCTTCCTGTGAAGTTGTTACACGATTGCGTTTGTGGTCGACTGTGAGCAAACGCGGCACCCATCTTGCGGAAAGCTTTCTCATGCCCAAGTGATCATTCAAAATTGAAACCACTGAGCCATGCGAGATCCCTACGGCTTCCACAATCTCTCGCACTTTCAATCTTCGGTCGGCCAACACCATATCGTGAATTTTTTCGATTGTTTCGGGTGTAGAGACCTCAACTGGGCGTCCAGGACGTTCGGCATCTTCAGTGCTTGTACGGCCACAACGAAATTCAGTAAACCACTTTTTTACCATTGAAATCGATGGTGCAGAGTCCCCATAGTATTTATCAAGCTTAGCCTTGGTCTCGGTAATGGTTTTTTTTCGCAAGAAATAATGCTTAATAAGCACACGAAATTCACTTTTTTCCATTTTCTCCTCAAATTATTGAGTAGTCTGATAAAAATAGCTGTCAAACACAAACTAACTGACGCAGCAAGTTTAAATTTTGACAGGAGTCAACTGACAGATGCCTGTTGACAGGAGCAGTGTTGCTGTTTCAGTAAAGAGGTCAGAAATTCAAAAAGTCACGGACTTATTGACCCGCCCTCGTATTTCGGTTGCTTGGTTTAGTACAACCCCAAAGTTGTATACCGTACGTCCAAACAGGTTTAAGCACTTGCTTATAGATGAGCAGTTTGTTATGTATGCTTAACTTGGAATGTCTTCCTAGTAGCCAGTACATTTGTCTGAATTTATTTTCAAGTTCATCACGTTTCTTCTTAACATGCGGCTTCCATTTCAGGTTTACATCTAGTGTCATTCCTAGATACTTTGCTTCATTTCCATATGGTATTTGTATCGAGTTAATGAAAATGGGAAGGTTTTTTATTTTCCGGTAAGTAAAATTAACATGAGTAGATTTGGTCTCGTTGAGAACAATTCGCCATATCTTTGTCCATTCGTAGATTTTATCCAAAGCCGTTTGTAGCTTTCCAGTAGCTAATTCGACTGAAGTATCTGTAGCTAGTATCGCCGTGTCGTCCGCGAACGTGGCTACTATGGTACCTGATTCTTCCGGTATGTCTCGAGTATAGAGTAAAAACAATACCGGACCAAGTACACTTCCTTGCGGAACTCCAGCAGCGATCTCTTTAAATTCCGAGTATTCGGTGCCATGTTTAACACGAAAAATTCTGTTTTCCAGGTACGATTTCAGAATCGTATGCAGCTCTCTCGGAAGAACCTGACTTAGCTTAAAATTTAAGCCTTCATGCCATACCTTATCGAAGGCTTGAGACACGTCTAGGGCCTTCTCAATTTCATTCGTAATTCTAAAGACCTGGTCAATTGTGGAGTGCTTAGTTCTAAAACCGAATTGATGATCAGGAATTAGACGCCTCTCTTCAATGATCGGTTGCAAGCGCTTCAATAGGAGTTTTTCAAATATTTTAGATATTATCGGCAGAAGCGATATCGGTCTGTAGGACTTTTTTTCATTTAGAGATTTGCCTGGTTTCGGGACCATTATAACTTGGGAAACTTTCTATTGGCTTGGAACGTTTAGTTTTTTAAGCGCTTTCTTTGGCAACTCTTTGACCTGTTATCAAATCGTAACCAGGGGCTTTGTTATTTTTCAATTTTTTAATTGCTTGATTAAGTTCTCGTAGGGATACTGTTTTTATTCTAAAATTGTCCGGTGCCGTAATTATATAATTAGAACCTCCTGTTAACGCCTGTCCATCAAAAGGCTTAAACGTTTCTTCTAGGTGCTCGGCAAATAGATCCGCCTTCTCTTTATCTCCTTTTGCCCATTCGCCATTATTTTTTCTTATGGGAGGAAATTGCATTTGAGGCTTTTTGATTCCCTTCATGGCTTTCCAGAGGGAGTAATTTGAACTTATTTCGGCAGTCAGACCTTCGAGATATGTAGAGATATTCCGATTCTTGTAATCTCGTATTGCTTCCTTCAACTTGTTGCATAAGTGGTTTAAGTATGTTTTATGCTGGGGAGCACGGGATTGTTGCCATCTTTTGCGCGCTCTCCTCTTTCTTTGTGCAAACAAATTGTGCAAGTTTCAACCTTTTGAATTGCGTCTGCACAATATTTAATAATCACTCGTCCTGTCACATGAACTGTTTTAAAATTGAAGTAGTACATCATATTTTAAATGTAAACAATATTTACGATCTGCAGTTCGAAGCTTGTACCGACGAAGAAATTTCTGCGGCACGAGAACTTTGAAAATTGTATATTTTGGAAAATTTGAACCTGAAGTATCGTAGCGTTCTAATAGTTAGTTAGTTAGAAGGCAGAGTTTATCGTTAAGTTCATTCTATTGTTTTGTTCATAACATTCTTCATAAGAGGTGGTTATATACAAAGTTCTTTATTAAATCCTCGTAATCTACGAGGTGATTCAGTAAGTATTGTCGTCTTATCCACATTCCGAACTACGGTATTCACAAACTTTTACTCCCTTGTATCCTATAAATTTGTTTAATACGCTTCCTTTAAGTATTCGTAGTATTAGATCCTTGCCAGTCTTCTTAAAAAAAATTAAAATATGGTTTTTCAGTTTTGATCACAAAAAAACTAAGATATTGCTGCCCTATGTTGTTTGAATTGAGATAAAATTAATTGTTTTTCTTACTGGTTATCATTGTTTTTATTGTCATACTCTCATCCAAACTATGTTAAAGTTTCTTCGCCAGAAATAATATAAATAAATATATTGGTTTACTCAAAGCCTATGTATAGTCATATGCATGTCTTAGTTAGTAATTTGTATTTAAGGTCAAGCTGACACCAGTGACGGGAGTCATTCTTGTTTAATCCGCCATCTAATAAACATATATAAAATTACCACTACCTACTCGCGTTTTATTTGTATTTTGCAACACTTTTGTCTTGCTTTTATCGTTTAAGAATCGAATAATTACGAGTTATGCCTGCCTACCCCACACACTGAAATATCTTCCTAAGAAGAGACATTAACACTATTAATTTTTTTTTTATACAAATGTCAGTACATATTCTTCAATCAAATATTCTTAAAAATAGATTTAGTAAAAAGAATATTGAAAAAAAAAACAACAAAAAAGACGACTGATGGCATACAAGTACATAGGTTAGTTTGTAGCTGAATTATAGGCGGCCAGTCCTGGGCTATAATGTCCCTAACTGGAAGTGAACGGAAGGTTCCGCAACTGCACTGGAAGTTATAATTTGGTACCACAGTAGGTTAGCTGCCCCTAGAACTTCTGTTTCAGCCTGACCTAGGATTTAAGCCCGTTGTGTTCATGTAATGCCTGTAGAAGAGATGAAGATGAAAAACTGCGACATCTACTACGGCAATTGCTATCGACGGCAAAGGCAGTGCTTCTTTGAATACGGATTCGTTGTCGGAGGCAGACTAAGACTGAGCTTCTAGCAATCCGCATCAAGGCTAAATTCGCCAACATTAGCCTCATATGCGCGCATGCCCCCACAGAGGAGAAAGATGACGATACCAAGGATGCCTTCTATAAGCTCCTTAACAAGACCTACGAGCAAGGCTATAGCTTTGGTGGAACAATCGGAAAATATAGTCTGCACGACACCACCTACGATAACGGATTCAAACTAATCGACTTTACGGCGGGGCGAAATGTTGTCGTAGCTAGCACGCGGTTCCCACATCTCGACATACACAAGGGGACTTGGAGAACTCCTGATCAATCAACAGTCAACCAGATTGATCACATTGCGATCGACGCAAGACACTCCTCCAGTATTATGAATGTCCGTACGTTCCGAGGAGCCAACATCGACTCGGACCATTACTTTGTTGTAGCAACGGTGCGGTTGCGGCTATCCCAAACTACACCAAGACAAGCCAATTGCGTGAGGAATTTCGACGTCAGACAGCAACACTCGCAAGAGATCGCCAAGTCCTTTTCCGATCGAGTGTCTCTTAATCTCTTAAGAGGTCCAATACCGCCAGCATCAAGCATCGAAGACCATTGGAAACACTGTCAAAACGCCATCAGAGATACCGCTTATGATGTGCTGGGTTTCACTCGTCCACTACAACGAAACCACTGTTTTGATGATGAGCTCTATGAGCGGAAGAGGAACAGCGGCTTCCCAGGAGGAAGAAGAAAGAGGATGAGGATGAGAGATGCTGCTCCAGGAATGAGGTTCGGAAGTTTTACCAAAAGGTAAAAATAACATTCCACGGAAACAAACCCCGAACCGAAGCATGTAGAGATGAAGAAGGGAACATCGTAGTAGAATCGCAGTCAATTCTGGGGATTTGGAAAGATCATTTCTGCAGACTTTATTACGGCGACGACGGACCAAATACCGCTGTCAGGTAGAATCAACCTTTCAACCTGGACGATGATGTCCAGCAATTCCGTCCACCCAACCTGGATGAAGTGAAGACAGCTATATCGAAGCTTAAGTCCAACAAAGCTGCTGGAGCGGATGGCCTGACTTCCGAGCACTAAAAGCGGCAGGGGATGACTTGGTAAGGAGCATACACCAACTCATCTGTAAAATGTGGTCGGACGAAAGTATGCCCGATGAATGGAACGTCAGCATTGTTTGTCCGATTCTCAAGAAATGAGACCCTCTGAACCGCGCTAACTACAAAGGTATCAGTCTCCTAAACATCGCATACTGAATCTTATCTGCCGTATTGTGTGACGCCTGAAGCCAGGACAGTCCACCATCGTCCAAATATTCACACTACTGCGGATCTTGGAGAAGACCCATGAGCTTCAGATCGATACACACCACCTATTCATCGATTTTAAGGCCACGTAAGACAGCATCTATATAGACGAGCTATACAGAGCAATGTCTAGTTTTGGCATCCCTGCCAAACTCGTCCGTGCAGGATGACGATGGAGAATGCACGCTGCTCCATCAAGGTCGGTAAAGATCTTACCGAGACCTTTGATGTCCAGAAAGAATTTAGACAAGGCGATGCGCTGTCATGCGATTTTTTCAACATCGTACTTGAAAGAATAGTGCAAAACTCACGAGCAAACACAAGAGGCACTATCTTTCAAAAGTCAGTCAACTACCTGCATACGCCGACGATATTGACATAATCGGGAGAAAGCAGCGTGATGTCAGTGGCGCTTTCGCGAGTATTGAGACGGAAGCGGCGAAAATGGGTTTGTCGGTCAATGAGGGCAAGACCAAGTTTATGCTGTCAAGCAAAAAGGACAACCAACACCGACGTCTCGGACAGAACGTCACCCTCGACAGATATAACTTTGAGGTAGTTAAGGACTTTGTCTACCTAGACTCCCCTATAAATACAGGCAACGACACCAGCGCTGAGATCAAGCGAAGAATAACTCTTGCCAACCGCTGTTTCTTTGGGCTAAGAAGACAATTGAGTAGCAAAGCCCTCTCTCGGACAACCAAAGTCACCCTTTATAAGACCTTAATAATCCCTGTCCTGCTCTATAGCGCAGAGGCATGGACATTATCAAAAATGGATGAGGGTGTTTTTGGTTGCTTCGAGAGAAAAATTCTTCGGGCGATCTTTGGTCCCGTCTGCATTGACGGTGAGTGGAGGAGGAGATACAACGACGAACTGTATGGACTGTACAGCGACATGGACCTAGCCAGAAGAGTGAAGATCCAAAGACTGAGACGGCTGGGTCATGTAGAGCGCATGGACACCAATGCTCCGGTCCGAAAAGTCTTCGAATCCGCCCCCGAGGGACAGCGCAGTAGAGGAAGGTCGAGACTCAGGTGGCGCACGAAAGTGGAAGGGGCCAACTTAGCATGTGAAACAGGAAGCAGTCAGCCAAGGATCGAGCTGGCTGGAGAAGCTTGTTGGCTGAGGCCCAGGTCCACCCCGGACTGTAGCGCCACTTAAAGTAAGTAAGTTAAGAGATGTCCCGTTGCTTGATGATAAGCCTTCATATGATGATCTGCTCGAACAAGCCTTGACATGGATCTAGCGGATATATCCAATTCTCTGGACATTTTCTTTTGTTTCCTAAGAGGATTTCTGCGAATTCGTTCACGCACAGCTTTAACTTTCGCACTCGTTCGCGCAACGCGTTGACGACCACTTCTTGTTCTGTCCTCTACTTCTGAAAGTTCTTTAAAGCGTTTTATATCTCGTTAAACAGACATATTCGATATACCAAGTGGTTTGAAAAGTTCGAAAACTTGGTTCGAATTTTTTTCACACTTATGCAAAGCGATTACCGCGACACGATTTTCTTTGATGCCCCACTCCATAATAACTGATCGAAAGCTTAAACCAAACTAGCTTCTACTCTTTACCTATAAGTGCACGTGTTAGGAAAAAAATAGTTAACGGGATTATTCCTATTGAAAATTATCAGCGAGGTGTTCTTGAAATCTTGTAACAGAATTTATGGCTTGATTAGGTACATAAAATTCGTAACCTAAAATATACATTCTCGTTTGATTTTGAAAGAAAGTGAAAAGCTGCGGCTATCTCTTTTGTGCATCTTAGGATGGCGATGGGAATAAAATTTCCACTTCATCGCTTGTTTCATCTTGATGTTCCGTATTTTCTTCCTCTAAGGTGTAGGTTACAAAACTGCGAGACATGTTGCGTAGAGTAACACAGCATTTAAATGGCTCTCCCATCGCCGAAATCCGACGATTCACAAAAGCAACAGTTGTCGTGTACACAGCAAAAGTGTCGTCACTCGTCACTAGCACGGCACGCACGCAGCACGTATTTATATTTTAAATATAGATTTGCATCAAATACGGGATCAACTCGCAGGTGATTAAGGCACGGACAATTTTCTTTCAAAACTCCGAATGCGCACTCAATCAAGCGCCGTATTTTCTTGTATGCCCTGCTGTATCGGATAGCAGATACTGTATTTTCAGACGAGGTGGAAGGTGACATTAGCCACGTATTTTCGTTTTTTAAGAGCTGACAATTCTTTGTCCAAAAATAGTTGTATTTCCTGCATTCGGGGTAAGAAATCACCGTAATCTCTTCGACAACGTCTAGCTTAAAAGCAACTCCTTCAAAATATCCCGTAAGTCCTTAAGCTGAACCTAACTTTCAGGATTCAATTTTCAATATTTAAATTTTTTGATTTAAAACTCCATGTGTTAGGCATGGATAAGTATATCTTGGTTAGAACTACGAGTACCTCGTTGGGTTCAATTACAAATACAGTAAATCACTCTACGCAAACCGCATCAAAGTGCTTTCTTCTTCGAATTTACCTCCATCCCCGGTCTCATTACCGAAAGTCATATTTCCAGTAAAGCTTACCCCCTGCCTGGGTGCATTTTAACCGTAAATTCACCATTAAAAATATTATCTTCCCCTAAGTAGACTTAAGATCCTCATAAAAAAAGAAGAAAGTCATTCGGTTACCCAGTCATATACTGCAAAATACCGCCAAATACCGCATGCGATAAAATAAACTTCCTGCCACAGATACGACTCCTCGTTCTTACCCCTGATACATGTGTATTCACACAGCACTGCTGCCTATGTCAAGCAGTAAAAATCAATTTCATTTCATCAAATTTTTGCTGGCGCGAGAAATGAAGTACCAAATGCTTTTCCGAGCTCATTTTCATGCTGTTTAAATCGATTGCTCAGTTAGATAAAAAAATAAAACGAGAATAGAGAGAAGGAAAGAAACATCAAAAGATACTCCTAGATTCAATTCGATTTCATACGATTCGATTCGAATTCTTCACAGCTAAGAGGAAATGAAATCTACCGCAACAACAAATACCAGAATCGCACCTACATACCTCCAACCCCAATGTTGTTAAGAAGCTAACGTCTGCCAGGATACTTCATTCTACGATTCGATACTTTCGTACTAAGCACTAGAGAAGGCGTCATAGATGAATGCGCTGCCAAATGACGCGTAAAAATGCCAGATCCAACATGAAACCAAAATAAAAATTGAATACTCACATTTTCGGCAACCGGAGTTGCCATTATCGCTCCTCTTACCCCCAAAAATGAAAACAAAAAACAAAAATGTGTTCTTGCCAATATGCGTAAGGGGTAGTAAATTTTAACGCATCTCAAGAATCGAAAGATGTTTTCCCCTTGGCTGCCTATACTCAGAGTCGGAAGGCATTTTATTTAATGGGTAATATGCTGCAATCAATTACAGGATGGAATGGGGGACCATCACATGATGATAAACATAAAAGGGATGAACTGGAACGAGGCAATAGAAACAAAAGTCAAAAGCAACCCGTCTCGGTGGGAGACATGGGGATCGGAAACTGTGTTTTTGGCAGAGCGCAACGGGTGAACTTGTTTTCAATTGAAATGTCTATGTGTCTTAAGTGACTACGAAAGAGCTTATTAGGGAGTGAAAATTCATAAAAAGGATTCGCTTTTCAATTGATTTCAAGTCTGAGTGGTGTATTGAGATGGTCGACTTCGGAACCCTTAATCAATCTGTCAGCGCGAGGATAGACGGACCCTCAGATATTGCCATCAGAGGAGTTAGTTTTAGATGACTTAATTCATTGAAAGATTCCATCAAGGAGTGAAAGAAAAAATTCCTTTAATTGCAGGACGTTCGTCAGGTAAGATTTTCTGGCCAGGACAGCAAATTTTGAAGGTGAAGTACTCAGACGGATTCAGGATTTATAATGGCTTTCGAAGGTGAGTCAGGAACTCTTAGGAAGAAATGGCAGCAAATAGCTCTTTATGGGGTAGCAAACTTTGTTTTTTAGTTCTCATCGTTGAATTCGTCGTTGTACTCGTCAATTGCTTAGACAGTTCTATACTTTTTTTTTTGGAAGATATCGTCCTAAATTTCGATACATAATCCCCCTGTGCTGCGTAGTCTCTGGGATTTTGACTCAAAGACCCTTGATCCGGAATTGTTTTATCCATTTGTTCGATACAGTCTAGCAATTACAAACTTTGGATCCGTGACGCATGACAAGAACGACGTCATAGTTCTAGTCAGACGTTGGTGAAACACCTCCTACATTCCCGTCTATACAAACATTACCGAAAATCACACGTAGTATCTTACTCTTGAAACTTCATCTGCATCATCATTTGACAAGATAAAAGCCTCTGCCCCATAGACCAGGAACAGAATGGTTAGGTTGTTGTATAAAGGCACTGGGGTATCATAGAAGCTGGCTCTGTAACGAAATTTCTTCCAGGGGTTTCTCAAAGAAGAAGCGATTAGCAAAATAAGTTTTGTGTATGATTTCTGCTGATTATAACTGGGGAGCAACGCTTGACGAAGTCGATAACCACCTCGAAACTACAACCGTCAAGGGTGACGTATCCGGCCAAACCGTCGGTAGCGTGTGTTCTTTTCTGATCATAGCACGTTTGTTTTTATCTCGTTTGATAGTTTCTGTTTCATTATTCACAAAGGCTTCATCGATAGCTCGGTGTGTTTTTCCAATCACAACAATGTCATCCGCGTACAAAAGTAGTTGGCAAGACTGTCCCTCTATTGGCCAGTGAGTTTTGAACGATCCTTTTTAGGGCTGTGTTAAAAAGCCACGACGACATTGAATCTCTGGGTTGAGTCATTCCGATACATAGTATCCGTCATGGAGCGGTGAGAATTTTTTTTTTGGTCATCCAGCGCAACCTTACTTAGTTGTCCATGTTCGCTCTTTGGAGGGGTTTCAGTTTTTCTCTGTAGCACTGATCTGCTTATTTTCTTTTTCAATAGGACTTGTGCTCGTCGTTCTTGCAGCAAGATCTCTCTATTCCCTCGGTTATCCGAGAAGCCCGTGCTCTACCTAGCTTTCCTGCTCGTAGAGCTCACGATCGACTCTTATATGTTTCCTGTTTAGCTGCATATATCTACCTCCTTTCATCATCGAACCATAGGTTTCTTTGCGGTGGTTCGTGCCAACAATTGCGTCAGAAGCAGCTTCTTTTGTCTTCGTTGTGCCTGTGCTTTCAGCAATTGTACCAAGACTGCAGGAAGTTGAACCGAGTCTATGTTGCCTCTGGAGAAGTTCGAAGCTGATAGTTGATTGATGAGCGGATGAATTGTTTAATCGACATTCTCGACTCGTTTTAAATTCTTAGAACCTAAATCCGTTTTTGAACATAGGCTGTGTTTTTCGATAACCCTGTCAAAGACTGCTGGCTTCCTCATCAATCCTTGTGTTAGAATTTGGTAGTACAAGTTCTTTGACATAGCTAAGGTAATGGTCATATGTTCGATTTAGAAAGACACACAGCCGCTTTTAATGCTGTCAGTACGACTGAAAATCAGGCTTATATTTCTGAGTTTTGGCCTGTGGCGGATTGTTTCTTGTCTGACTACTCATTGAATAGCAAATCTACATTCGAGCAAACATCGTCTTCCTTATTTGCAGTAGTCGCAGTAGTTTCTCAACCAATTTTGTCCCGTTTTATCCCATCGTACTTCTAGAATATCGGTAATATCTGCCGCACATGGTCTGAAATGCATTTGGCCACTTCATATTCACAGTCGGGAACTCACCCGCAGTCTAGAGAGCGATTGGCATGTACGCCTCGGAAAAGGTCCTAAAGCTGTATTTCTGGCATATCACTGACATTAATCACTGAAAAACACGTCGATTAAATCAAAGGTGTACAGGTTGCAAACCGCATATTGACCATCAAATAGTTAGCAGAGACAACCAACATCTCAATTGGATCCGTTCATGGCATTTTAACTGATCAATTAATCTTGTCGCTGATGCCGAAGAACATTGCAAATGACATGCTTTTCGGGGCAGATTCTGACCAAATATTGAAGAGTTTGTACATTCGAAACTCGGCAAACACCGAAAGACAGAATGGGGAGTAGTCGTTCTTCAAGATGTGCTTGCATGCATGAAACTCAGCACTTCACTCGCTGCATTTCAGTCTGCTTCTTGGCGTGCATTCGTGCCGCTTACCTTCAGCATTTGTGCAAGTCGCAAAGTCCTTGTTGAAAGAGTGAGGGATGCGAAATGGCACGCTCGTTACTATTGAACAAATGCAGGCTTTGACATGAAATTTGACGCAGATCTCAGTAGCAATACTGCCAGCGTAAGAAAAATTGTTGCCAGAACCGAAGAGCCCACGTATTTTGAAATTACAGTAGTAGATGTGTTTGGCATAGTTTCGTCCCACCTATGACACTAGATTTTCTGGATGCCTGTAATATCTTCTCTAAAGCGTTTACTTGTTTTTTGGCTGCATATAACCTGTTCAAAGTCGGAGCATTCCAAGTGGATCCGGACATCGTTTTCCATTTTTTCGTTTTGAATCTTATTTAAAGGAAGTCATTCCCCTTGTGTGACCCATTGCAGTTCATCTCCCAGCATCTGTATTTCAAGACGCTAACTGATCTCAGCTTTATCTAACATATTGAAGAAGCTCTTTTAAGAAACCGGTCGATGATGGTTCAGTCATCCGCCAGTCATCCTTCTCTGAGGTTCTGTCATTTCACGGGGCACTATAGTATTGGAATGAGGTAGGAAAAGCCCAGTCTTGCACGAGTGCTCTCGGAGAAGTAGCACAAATAATGTGCTTGCTCATCATACTTCCACCATATCTTCAATAACAAATTGTTGTATTTGATATTGGTATTCAATGTTCTAGAGAGGTCCTGAGTATGCAGTAGAGACAATAGGAAAAGAAGTTGCTACCCCGGTCTATAAATCCAGCTTAAAACTATGTCTTCAACCCACAGACAAGCAAATCACATTGGTTAGACTGCACTCTCGTTTTTCGGAGATTTTTCCAGACCAATGGAAAAAGCAACGTCTTGTGCTGCTGCCCAAATGGAATAAACCACCAGATGAGCCCTCGTCATACCATCCCATATGCTTACTAGACACGATGGGTAAAATACTGGAGCCAATTATATGAAACCGATTGAAGGTGTCAATTGATGAAGCCGGAGGTCTCTCAAACCAGCAGTTTGGATTTAGAAAGGCTCGCTCTACAGTAGATGCTATTCGGAAGGTAACTACGAACCTAGAAGAAGCCATTCAGGGCAGAAGATGGAGAGGAGGTACCAAAAAATACGTCGCCGTATTAACGTTGGACGTCAAAAATGTGTTCATCTGTGCAAACTGGGGGCTTATAGTACATTCTCTGAGGTCAATGATGATAAAAATTGTGCTCTACGATACCGACGATGGAGTCGCCACATAACTGGCGGAGTTCCACAAGGATCGTTACTAGGACCTCTCTTATGGAACATTGTGTACGATAGAGTTCTAAGACCTGGAATCCCGATTGAGGCTAAAATAATAGCTGATGATATTGCAATCGTTGTCGCGGCGAAAAACCTGGAGGAGATAGAAGACATCGGCAATGAATGTAATCGAAAAGTTTGACGGTGGATGGCAACAGTTGGGTTAGAGTTGGCAGAACATAAAACAGAAGGAGTTCTGGTAACCAGTCGCAAGGAAAGAGAAACAATCACCATCAGGGTGGGCGGTCACGATATAACGTCAAAACCGGCTATCAGATACCTAAGTATGATGATCGATGCTAGATTCACTTACAAGGAACACCTTGAAAGAACGTACAACAAAGCTGCAAAGGTGGGCTCTGCCTTATCCAGAATAATCACAAACATAGAAGGACCCAGCCAACAAATGAGACTAGTTCTGTCAAGGGTGGTGCAGTCAATCACAATGTATGCGGCACCAATATGGGCGAAAGCATTGAAAATTAAGTCATACCCAAGAAAGACTAACTCTGTCAACATGTATAAGATCATGCTATATACTATATGTCATTGCGGGAATGCTACCAGCAGATATATTGGCTACTGAGCTACAAAGGATCTACGATGCCGAAATTCGGGAACCCGGAGTTTCAGTGAAAGTGCGTGGCAAGAGAGATGGAACCAGTCTCCAAAGGGGGGATACACCTACCGACTTATACCCGATATTCGTAAATGGGTAGAACGTAACTACGGAGAAGTAGATTATTACTTAAGTCAGCTCGTAACTGGACATGGCTGCTTTCAATCATATCTATACAGGTTTGGTCTGAAGGAATCTCCCTTCTGCTTAAACTGCGGAGCATGTATTTTTTCAGGCCCGCACTTCAGAGCGCAGAGGACTAGGGGAGAAAATTGAACAGATACCAACTCCTGAAAACATCGTAAACCATATGCTAACATCAAGTATAATATGGGATGCGGTAAAACAGGCTGCGGCAAAAATAATGAAGGAACTTTGACGGTTGGAAAGAGTCAGAGAGAGCATTAATGAAACCCAGACGGCATCTCTAATACAACAAAGAACAGTAAATACTGTACACAATGTCGAACCAGCAAACGGAGAAAGAAGGGCATAAAGTGCTGACCAGCCCCGCGAAGTAGTACTTAACGGCAGTTCCGCGGGGAGAGTGGTAGAAGAGTGCAGGGTGTGGGTTAATACTTAGGCGCATCCCCGAAATCGAGTACTTGGGGTTTGACTGTCGAATAAGTGAATACCTGGATCGAGAAATCCCGAATGTCATCTAACGTGCCTTGACCAACTTGATTCTGTTTCCCCGGAGTTGATTATTCTGAAAGGCGAGAAATTTCCAACATAATCGACTGTCTCTAGTCACAACCGGATCCAACTTGTCATCTAAATAAGGTTGTGACGGCTCTCTGAATTAGCCACGTGAAAATACCCACGCCAGTTAAGAAACAAAAGATTTAACAACCCTAAATCGGAGAATCCAACGTCTTTCTTCGTCACTGCCCCAATGACTAATGGTACTCCTCAAATCGATTCGAAGTCGCCTACTTATTTCCAACATCAATCCATCAATAAACTTGTGACCCTCATGTCGATAAGTCCTTTAGCACGCAATTCTATCCACTCAACCCACTCGTTTTCTCTCCATCTATATCTCCTAATACGACGCATCGAACTTAGCTAATATGGCAAGCAACGAGCCCACCTATCGAATGTCACTTTATGAACTACCCTCACCCACAACACCCCTACCCATTCGACGACCAGTAGAGCTTTATGAAAATATCAAAATTCAACTTACGCATTTAATTTATCACTGAGCAAGAGGCAAAGGGCCAAACGTGTCATGACAGTAATTGTCAACCCTTGTCAAAAGCCGTTTTAGGTAGCATAAAAAAGGGATCACTGTGGTCAGCAAAACAAAACAAAAACAACAAAGAAAAGGAAAAAAGCGAGCCAAAGCAATATTTGCGTAACTTGAGGACATAATCCTACTCCACTTCATGCGCCCTTTTCTGTCCGGCCGATATGGAATCCCAAACAATTTATGTCCTTCGGATATGTATTAAATACTAAGGAAGAAGGTTCCTCCTGCAAACGGTAGAAATAGATAGAGCTATTTCGAATACTCGTTGTTCCACACAATACCCGAACTTGAAAAGTTCCCTTTTCAAAAAAATAAATAAAAATTTAAAGATAAACAGAATCTGCCTGGAGGGTCCTTTATCAAGGATTCAACTGCAATTTATTTAAGACTTCAATAAACCATCGTTGGAGACTTACGACTAGTTGTTGAAGATGAAGGAGGAGGCTAATGAATAATTGAAGCAGTTGCTTTCGAAATGATTGTCTTCAGCTGTTGAATTAATTATTTGCTTCAGCTAACAGCGATTTTTCCAGCGTGATGGTGGCATTCCGTCGTTGTTTCTACAATACAACAAGGACAAGCATCAAACAGACCGCACCGTACCTACTACTCCGAAGAAAGCCAATCAACGTTACTAATTGTAATTTCATTGCAAGTCTCCCAATTCAAGTTGCTTGGTTGTCTTCCTAATGCATCCTGGTGAGAAGGAAATCAGTGAAGAAGCCTTACTCGAGGGTGGTAAGTACAAATAGCAACCCCATTCTGTTACCCAATATCGATAGCAAGTGGAAAGGGAAAATTTCATTTTCATCCCTTTAGTGCTCTTTGCTGGGAATTTTCCCGCAAGTTAAATTAGCACAATTGCTCAAATGGTGGCAAAGAGGACTACGAGAATGGGAATGGAGCGATGATAATTTGGCATGGCAATGGGAGGGTTGCGACCTCTTAGAGCAATAAAATGACACTCGATAGATCTAGGCAAATGTGCTGTGGTTCTTTAGGGGATGGGTGAAAAAGTCGTAGAATAAGAAGAGGAAATTTATCGGAGAGTTGAAGAGATACTCGTACATATGCGCGTGTTGTTGTGTGCGGCGCGGCATAGTCGTACTCAAGAAAGGATCCCTCCTCTGCTGCCAAATCGATTGCCATTATAATTACTGGCAAAGTGCTCGATTGAAGAAATTCGATTAGAGAGGCAAATTAGCCTCTCTGATGGAATGCGGTGTCGGAACTCTAAGTGTGCGTTTGATTTAATTCGTCAAGGTAGAGGCAGTTCGCTAATGTGATGTGGTGGAGACAGTTTGAAATGGTTCGAAGTATCTAACTCCTTTGAGAGGTTTGAAGGTGTCTTTGAATCAAATTTAATGAGAATTATTTAAATGTGGGTAATTCTACCGAGTTTGTTTCGTGAAATCAACTGAAATGCGCAAAATTATTGGCGTTCCTATTGAAGCAAAAGCCGACATTCAACTTCGATGTGTACCGCAAACGACTCAATAGACTGGATGACGTATAAATGAGGTAGATACTCACTGGCGTCAACCTGGTCTTGTCCAGTGTTGTATCTGTTATTTCGGCGCTGGCTACCCCTAAGTGCGTTATTCGTGTCATGCATCGTGGTGATTTCTAACATACAGGGGACTTGTCCTTCAGGTTGGATGTTGTGAATTTAAAGCTCCTTGACACTCATTTGTGTTGCTCTTGTTTTCATTTTTGTCACATCTGAGCGGGGCCTACGGTTTATCGCCGAGTCCGAACGGCACCCCTTAGAAGCTTTTTCGTAGGGAATTTTCTACTTTCGGGAGTTTGCCATTGCCCGCCGAAAGGGTGATGGCGATTTGAAAAATTGTTGTGGGCCCAGCCAGGAATCGAACCCGGACTCTCTGCGTGATAGTCCAATGAGCTAACTATCGCGCTTGTTTAAAAAAAAAATCAAGACAACCGTATTATTAAAATTCATATCTACTTACTTACTCGCTTTAAGTGGCGCTACAGTCCGGGGTGGACGTAGGCCTCAGTCAAAAAGCGTCTCCAGCCAGCTCAATCCCTAGCTAGCTGCCTCCAGTTTCGCACGCTAAGTTGACTGAGGTCCTCTTCCACTTGCGTGCGCCACCTGAGTCTTGGCTTCCTCTACTGCGCTGTCCCTCGGGGGCGGATTCGAAGACTTTTTGGACCGGAGCGTTGGTGCCCATACGCTCTATATGACCCAGCCATTTCAGTCTTCTGGTTAGGTCGATGTCCGTAGAGTTCATTGTTCCTCTATTCTCCTTCAATGGAGACGGGACTGAAGATCGCCCGAAGAATTTTTCTCTCGAAGCAACCAAGAACACCGTCTCAATACTCGCGAAAGCGCCACTGACATCACGCTGCTTTCTCCCGATTATGTCAATATCGTCGGCGTATGCGAGTAGTTGGACGGACTTTTGAAAGATAGTGCCTCTTATGTTTGCTCGTGATTTTTGCACTATTCTTTCAAGTACGATGTTGAAAAAATCGCATAACAGCACATCGCTTTGCCTAAATCCTTTCTGGACATCAAAGGTCTCAGTGAGATCTTTACCTAACTTGATGGAGCAGCATACATTCTCCATCGTCATCCTGCACAGACGGACGAGTTTGGCAGGGATGCCGAAACTAGACATTGCTCTGTGTAGCTCGTCCCTATAGATGTTGCTATACACGGCCTTGAAGTGGCTGAATTGATGCTCTGTATCGATCTGCCGGTCTCCAAGATCTGCAGTAGTCTGAATATTTGGTCGATGGTGGACTATCCTGGCATGAAGCCACACTGATAGGGACCTATCAGGTTGTTGATGAACGGCTTCAGGCGTTCACACAATACGGCAGATAAGCTCGTATGCGATTTTAAGATGATGCCTCTGTAATTGGCGCAGTTCAGAGGGTCTCCTTTCTTGAGGTGGTGCTAAAATTAGGGGGAACCTAAGCTTCTACCAGCAAGCCCCTCTAGTTAACCAGCAACTGGCTTCAGTTGCGCAATCTAAATCAGCATAGGACACTTCTGTTTGTATCGGCCACCGGGCCTCCGCCCAATCATCAAGGCTTCTTTCATCAACAGGCAACTTCAAGCGGGGTTGGCAGAAGTAGGCGTATGAATAGCATCTTCCGACTTTTACTGCTGTGATTTATCTAGTTACAAGCTGCCGGTCATTGGCAATCAATAGCACCAAAGATGCCCGCAACGCAACGTTAATGATGTTTTGTTTAGGATCTCATATATGCTGTCCGTAATATCGTCTTTCTACTTCCTGGGACATGTGAGTTGTTATACTCGTTATACGAGCGGCTTGTTCACATGGCGAAAACTTAAGACTTCATGCATAACCCTCCGACTCCTTCCATTTTTGAAGCCAATGGGTTTTGAGCAATAAGTCCGAGGCTTTTTGAATATTCCTCGTTGTAACTTCAAAATCAACACTTTCATGAGGTATAGCAGAAGATTTATATTATATGGAAGCACACGGCGATTTACAAAAAAAAAGAAATACAGAAACACTGTCTGATCAAGGTAGTATGTATGTCTCTGCGTATTACGTATTGTGTGAACTTCTCAATCCCCTCTGTACTACATCGAGTGCACCTCTGCCGGACGATCAATTTTCGTGTGAGTCGTGTTGAATAAGGATTAGGACAAGAAGAATAAGAAGGATTAAGGAGGATTAAGTTTCTCATAAAACTCATTCTCTTCCCACATCGCTTTATAATTTCGTGTCCTCCGTAGGTGTCATCATCACTTACACGGCAGACATCGCAGGAGGTTGTATCATTTATGCCCAACAAGCTTAAGAGCTTAGCAGTAGCGCACTGCTCCATCAGGATACCAGTAAACAGTGTGTAGTCTAGTCTTTCCCGCTCTGCGACAGCAGCAAAGGCATTCGTTTTGTGAGTTAGTTCCCCCTTTTGACTGCGTTTAGTCAAAGCTTGCATCTTCGAATAGCTTTGAAATCAGAAAAGAACCTTAGCACAGCTTGGCTGTCGCTACAGATGCATATGCCTAGACCCCTCGACTGATTCTTCACAATATAGTTCGTTGCCGCCAGGACTGCTTATATTACGGCTTGGTAGACAGGCGAACGTTTTCCTTAACAAGAGCGAATTCTAGCGTCGTTGGAAAGACACCAGCGCCGCTTCCTTAATCAGTCATTACTGTAATTCCTTCTGAAGTTGCTATGACTTAAAGAGAAGACATGTTCTTTAAAGGGTTCTGTACTAAACGACCCTGTCTCATACCATTCAGAATCCTGTCTACTTTTCATAGTTGCCCAGAAAGGAATGGAATTTCTTATAAAACTTACCCCAAACCGAGATTACTCAAAGACTTCACTTGAGGGTATTCAACCCGGCGTTAGAGGCTCAACCTTCATTCTACGAAGTATCTTTGAATTTCGTCTGTTGTTGTGCATCTTCACCATAAACCTCGCCCTTGGAATTCCTTTTTCCACCTCAAACATACACAAGACAAAAAAAAGGATCTGCATAACAGAACTCCTTACCAACTTCTTGCCACACCACTGTCGTCCTGCCATCCTTCATTACACATTTGTGTGAAAGAAAAGTTCCCCAGTTTTGCATTTAAGAATTCCACACCACAGACTCTATTAAATTCCATTGTTTATCAACGCAAAAAAAAGGGACGTCTGACACATTCCTGCGGCAAGGATAATATACGAAAAATGCTGTTTGAAAAATCCGTAGAATCGGGAAAGACCAACAGGAGCATCGGAATTGGTGTCTCACACCTCAATGTGTGTGGGGGGGGGGGGGGGGGGAGAACCCCCTAACAAACACTGACAACAGCGACTGGTGTGTGGGAGAAAGGGCTCGTCAAAACGCATACAAAATACGGAATTAGATATGTGGCAGGCGGACTGTCATGCAAAAGGAAAAGAAAGAGAAAGAGAGAAAAAATAAATAAAAGCAAGGATCGTCTTGTATCCCTTTTATATTGTGACTGTGACTTTCCCCCCAAAGAACCAACGAGTGCTAGGACTTTGACTAGGACATGTGTGTACGAACGGAAGAACTCATATGGAGTTTTGGTGTATATTTGCGCATTTGTACATGTGCGATTGAAGAATTCCGTTATTATCATTTTTTGTCATTGTTCCTTGGGTTGAATACCAAACAGGTCCTTTTCTAAGAAACAGACAAACATACCCACAAATACTTTTACCACTCACACTTCACACACTATGGCAACCATCCCGCCTAGGATGATGGTACAAAGCCCGGAAGGAGTTATTTACTTGGGCGACAATTTATTTCTTGCTTCATTGCTGTCGTTTGACATACGGATTTGAACGGATGCGGATACGTACTCATATGCAATACGTATGTTTTGGTGGAAATTTTTATAATCCTTGTAACTCCATGATAACGGGATAAATAGGAAAAACCAAATGGAAGCGTGTGCTTTAGCAATAGAGTCTTACGGAAATGACTTTTGGCGTCTAGTCGCGTTTTTTGAGTGGGAGAACATGGCAGGCTTGTGTAGCTGACATACATGTCTAATATTGTCGAATTTGATATTGGCGGATGGTATTTATGAAAGATGTACGTAGTCTCTTACACTTTGTACGTATGGTGTTCTATATGTGTAGTACCAAAGTACCAGCGTAAGCAGTTTTTGGGTAAGGGATACCAAAACAGCCTGCTCGTATAAGTTGTTCCTTCAGATGACATTGCTTACCACATAAAGATATTTGAGGGTTGAACGGAATGACTTTATGGCCCAATTCGTCATGCTAATGGTCGATTTTAGGGTATCGAAATGAAATGACAATTTATGACAAGTTAAATGCGATTGCTTTCGTTTCTATTTGCTCGTATGGTGGAAGCGTCCTTTTTTGTGATTGCTTTACTTTGCATCAATAATGTAGATACATGTGTCATAGAAAGATTTTCTGTATTTACAATACGAAGCAGTGCTGACTAGGCCAGTTTAGGTCAGTTTGAAACACAACGTTCGTACATTTTCAAAGTAACTTGATGGCTGCCTTTCGTGTTCCTAAATATTCTTATATTCCAGGTTCCAGCGAAGATCTTGCCTACGCGCATAGTCGAGGAGGTAGAGGTTCGTTGTTAAGACCTCAATCTTTCACTCCCTCCAACCTAACTTGCCGAAGCCACCAAGTCTGCATGAAAGACCGGATGGTGTTTAAATTCAATCCGATTCCGTTTAGGTTTACTTCGAGCTGGTACGAATGTTGCCGTTACATCTTGCGGAGGGCTTCCATTCTGGTGTAGTTACATCAGACGTGGTCTGTGTTGACCCATATCAAGGATAAGTGTGCATCCATAGGGACCAACCGAGACTGAACAGAGAAGGGCTACCACCCAATGTGCAGCATTTCCGGCCGGCTCATGAAAATCTCCATGGCGTATGGTATGTTTTGGGATCTCAGGTTATTTTTCGACAATTTTGTTGGAAACTACTGTGACCACGGTCTTCAAAGCAAGACTCGTAGAGAGAAGTCCTATGGCTTATTAGGGAATCTTGATCCAATACCCAAGCAGAAAGTGTTTGCATTCAGCCAGAAAATAACCTTAAATACGGAAAACGGATTTCTGAGAGTAAATTCAAGAGGAAGAAGCGGTAAATCGGGGACGATGTTTCTTTCATTGTGGACTTTAAGAAAGCTTTTTCTTTTTTTGGAGATCAGGACTGCCATCGAAAAAATTATTAAATTTAATGACATTTCTGTATGGTAGTTAACATAATCAATATAGCCCGCACAACACCACCTCCGATAACAGATTCAGGCTAATCGACTTTGTGGCGGGACGAAACATTGTCGAAACTACCACGCGGTTCCCACATCTCGACATACACAAGGGGACTTGGAGAACTACTGATCAATCAACAGTCAACCAGATTGATCACATTGCGATCGACGCAAGACACTCCTCCAGTATTATGGATGTCCGTACGTTCTGAGGAGTCAACATCGACTCGGACCATTACCTTGTTGTAGCCAAGGTACGGTTGCGGATATCCCAAACTACGCCAAGACAAACTTAAGTTTTTAAGAGGTCCAATGCCGCCAGCATCAAGCATCGAAGACCATTGGAAACACTGCCAAAACGCCATCAGAGATGCCGCTTCTGATGTGCTGGGTTTCACTCGTTCACCACAACGAAACCCCTGGTTCGATGATGAATGCCGGCAAGCACATACAGCAAAGCAAGATGCATTTAACGCGGCGCTGCTTAGAAAGACCAGAGCTGCTCATGAGCTCTATGAGCGGAAGAGGAGAGACGAGCACCGGCTTCTCAGGAGGAAGAAGAAAGAGTATGAGAAGCGCGCGATCGAGGAAATTGAGAGATGCTACTCCAGAAATGAGGTTCGGAAGTCTTACCAAAAGGTAAAAATAACATGCCACGGAAACATACCCCGAACCGAAGCGTGTAGAGATGAGCACGGGAACATCTTGGTAGAATAGCAGTCGATGCTGAGGATTTGGAAAGAGTATTTCTGCAGACTGTATAACGGCGATGACGAACCAAATACCGCTATCAGGCAGAATCGATCATTCAACCTGGACGATGATGACCAACAATTCCGTCCACCCGACCTGGATGAAGTGAAGATAGCTATATCGAAGCTTAAGTCCAACAAAGCTGCTGGAGCGGATGGCCTGAGTGCCGAGCTCTTCAAAGCGGCAGGCGATGACTTGGTAAGGAGCATACACCAACTCATCTGTAAAATATGGTCGGACGAAAGTATGCCCGATGAATGGAACCTCAGCATTGTTTGTCCGATTCTCAAGAAAGGAGACCCTCTGAACTGCGCCAACTACAGAGGCATCCGTTTCCTTAACATCGCATATAAGATCTTATCCGCCGTATTGTGTGAACGCCTGAAGCCGTTCGTCAACAACTTGATAGGTCCATATCAGTGTGGATTTAGGTCAGGAAAGTCCACCATTGCCCAAATATTCACACTACGGCAAATCATAGAGAAGACCCATGAGCTTCAAATCGATACACACCACCTATTCATCGATTTTAAGGCCGCGTATGACAGCATCTATAGGGACAAGCTATACAGAGCAATGTCTAGTTTCGGCATTCCTGCCAAAATCGTCCGTCTCTGCAGGATGACGATGGAGAATGCACGCTGCTCCATCAAGGTCGGCAAGGATCTCACCGAGACCTTTGATGTCCAGAAAGGATTAAGACAAGACGATGCGCTGTTATGCGATTTTTTCAACATCTTACTCGAAAGAATAGTGCAAAACTCACGAGCAAACAAAAAAGTCCGTCCAACTACTCGCATACGCCGACGATATTGAAATAATCGGGAGAAAGCAGCGTGATGTCAGTGGCGCTGTCGCGAGTATTGAGACGAAAGCGGCAAAAATGGGTTTAGCGGTCAATGAGGACAAGACCAAGTATATGCTGTCAAGCAAAAGGGGCAACCAACACCGGCAGAACCTCACCCTCGACAGATATGACTTTGAGGTAGTTAAGGACTTTGTCTACCTAGGCTCCGCTATAAATACAGACAACGACACCAGCGCTGAGATCAAGCGAAGAATAACTCTTGCCAACCGCTGTTTCTTTGGGCTAAGAAGGCAATTGAGTAGCAAAGCCCTCTCTCGGACAACAAAAGTCACCCTTTATAAGATCTTAATAATCCCGGTCCTGCTGTATGGCGCAGAGGCATGGACATTATCCCAAATGGATGAGGGTGTTCTTGGTTGCTTCGAAAGAAAAATTTTTCGGGCGATCTTCAGCCCCGTCTGCATTGAAGGAGAATAGACGAGGAGATACAACAATGAACTCTACGGACTGTATAGCGACATCGACCTAACCAGAAAAGTCTTCGAATCCGCTCCCGATTGACAGCGCAGTAGAGGAAGGCCAAGGCTCAGGTGGCGCACGCAAGTGGAAGAGGACCTCAGCCTACTTTGCGTGCGAAACTGGAGTCAGCTAGCCAGGGATCGGGCTTGCTGGAGAAGCTGGTTGGCTAAGGCCCAGGTCCACCCCGGACTGCAGCGCCACTTAAAGTAAGTGAGTAAGTTAACATATATATAATAATATTATAAAGTGTCACTTAGCACACCCAGGATGGATGTAGATAAAAATCGCAAAGGAACTGAAAGTTTAGACGAAAACAGTTGCTACTGCTATTAAGAATTATAAAGAGAACCTGTCAGTTGAAAGAAAAGAGGGGTCTGGTCGAAAGGCCGGCTTTATGAACCCAAAAGAGGTCACTAAAATTTTAAGCCTTCTTGAAAAACATCCGAATATTTCTGAACGTAATGTGGGAAACAAGCAGAATGTTTTTTAGTTCATAAAGTGAAGAGAAATACGAACTTGAGAACATATAAAGTCCAAAAGGTTCCAGATCGGAAAGCCAAAAAAAATGTTGGATGTGAAACAACGGGCAAAACTTTTGCAATCAAATTTTTCGACCACATTTTCATGCATTGTAATGGACGATGAATCGTATGTTTTTGCTGATTTCAACCAGCTTCCGGGGTAGGCATGCTATACCGCCAAAGGTAGAGGAAATGTTGAAGTAAAGTTTCGAACCCAACCTAAAGCAAAGGACTCAGAAGGCAAATTTTTCATCATGGCTGGCTGAATAAATGGCGAAATTTATGTAAATGAGAGTGCCTGCAGAAGCGATTGAGCCCTTTTTACAACAATCATCGAGAACCTCCCTTATTTTTGCCTGATCTTGCGTCATATCGCTATTGAAAGAGAGCGATGGATTGGTATGAGCTCAACAACTCTTCGGTGTAGCGCAGAGAGGCCAATCCTCCGAATTCGCCAGAACTTTGGCCAATTGAAAGATATTGGGCCCTTTTTGCAAAAAGAGTAAAAAAGCTGTCAACAGCCTAGAAGAATTCAAAAAATGTTGAAAAAATGGCTCTTAAAAGGGGACAGATGGGACCATAAAAACAATGATGGAAGGTGTTCCTGAAAAAATTAAAAAAATTTCTTAAAAATAAAGATACATTTTTTTTGTTAATTTTTACAGATTTGGAGACATGAAATGAATACTTATAATGTTTTTAATTTTTTAAATTCTATTTTGACTGTATTTTTCATTAATTTTCGGTGGGTGAATTTTTTCGATGGCACTCCTTTCGTCCCTATGTGCACCATGGAAGGATTACTATCCACTTTACTGCCAGTTCAAAGTATGGTTCTGCATCCCTGGATATAAAAGTCTTTTCGAGTTGAATACTAAATCCTAGAGTAAGCATGAGTGAACGCATCTCTGGTTTCGAAGGAATTATCGGAAAAACTGCGAACTTGAAATATTTTGCGGAACTCACTCTTACAATCTAAACTTGGACAATTTCGGAACCAATATTTAGTTGCTGCAGACATAAGCTCCGAAAGGAACGAAGATTGGGACAAATTTGTCGTGCGACTCGCTTATTCTTCATATGATACGGAGCTACAGCACAACCAAAGATGAGATGCTACTGCTTGCAACAATTTTTTGGCCCCATCCGTAGAAAATGCAACATGAGAAGCAACCATTTCCTGATTTGTTCCGTGTTCTCCCTAAATATTTTGAACTGACGTTTTCAACCAGAAAACCTCCTGCAGATCAACCGTACCACATACATCATTTTCTCGTTGTTTCGAAACTAACCCTCAGACAGTCATAGGGGCTCTTGATGATTCGGGCCTGACCATTATCATAGACATTGGAGGTAGAGAGTACAGTTTGATCTTTACTCAACATTTCGAGGCTCTGAAGGGGTATGTTACTATATAAATCGTTGATAAGGTTGCAAACAAACAGAAATTAAATAAAAGGACTAGTTAACTAGACTAGTTTCCTTCCCCATCGCAAGCCACAAAGTGCTAAGAAGCCTGCGCATTCCTTTCTTAAACGAACACAGGTTTGATTTTTGGATTTTGAAAAGATAATATTAACAATCTAAGCTTAGAAGCCGGCAGTGCATGTAGTACCTAGTCCACGTTCATGTTTTGTCATGAAGTTGGTGTCAACTTTACACTCTGCCAAATACGAAGCTATTCTGCAACTTTACAAGCCTTAAGTCATATCATGGACAGACGGTATTTAATCGTCCTGTCTGAAGGAATATTAAGTTCCCTTGACAAACGCATAGTGGTTAGAAGAGAAGTGGTACAAGTCTGAGATCCTCAGAACGACATAGACGTAGAACTTCCGACTATAGAAGAGCTACCTTAAGAATGTAGTTTCAAAAGTACCAAGCTGTCCTTGCCGCTGGAGGAACCGATTTTGGAGCATGACACAGTATGACACAGTATAAGGCTTTTCGAATTGAAAGAGTTACTAACCACTGTTGGAGTCTGGACATTTTCAACGGCAGAATATATTTTTAATATAAATACTGACGTTACAAATACTGTTCGTGTTGTCGTGAGCTAGAATATAAGAGAAATTCCAGTTAGCCCGGTCTTAAGCTAACTGTTTCCAGTTGCAGTTTCCATGTCGTGTCACCTAAGATGAAGTCTTCCATTGTTGCGTTGCGAGTAAGATTCGAAGACTAGGGGTCGAAGCATTGGCGTCCATTCACTCTATATATCCTAGCCATCTCAGGTTGATGCGTAGTTTTTTTTTGACTAGGTCGATGTAGCTGTACTGCTCGTATAGTTCGTCGTTGAAACTTATTTTCCAAAGCCGGTCAACGCCATCAGGACGTTCTTTCAAAACTGCTGAGGATATCTTCTTTTTCTATATAGACTTAGCGCTGTAAAGCTGGAATGGAATGAACAAGGTCTTTTATAGATAGAAACCCGCATAAATATCGGTCAATTCCGTTGATGGCGAAGGGCTAAAGACTTTGAGACGGATTTTGGACAAGCTGATGTTCGTTGCATATCTTCTGGTCATCGGGGATAGGATATCCACATTCACGCCTTGGATGGAAGGTGACGTTTCGCATCAGTATTGTCTAGCTGGAACATTCGGGCGTCCAAAATGCTGGAGGCATGCCCTACGTCTATCGCAATGTAATCAATTTGTTCTTCCGTAGACATTGAGATGAGGAAACTTTGTGTTTGCTATTGTGGCAAGCCGCAAAGTCAATGAGCCTAAGACTGTTGCCAGACGTAGTTTCGTAGCAGCTCGTAGAAATACTTGTTGCTAGTATTGCCCTGGTTTTCTGTTTTAGAATGGGCGCATACTAGCCTAATATTAGGGGACTAAGCCTTATTTCAGATTGCTACAATATTACACTCTCGCTCAATTCAAGTTAGAGGACAGTCAACAGTTTGCCGATCAATCGCTGCGCAGGTCTCTCATTGAGTACCATTGCATAGCATAGAATCGACCTAAATTGGTGCGTTACATAAAAAGAGATGTTGGAAGACGTTCCTCCATAATCTGTTCTGATGATGATTTTTTGTACCCAGGTTACTTGAGGCTTCGGTGACTCTTTGCAATCAACTGGTACAAACGGCTGCATCACTACGACTTTGAATTACAGCTTCAACAGAAACATTTGCATGAAAATGTGGATGCTCCCTCTAGAAGACTTTGTCGAACTCGTATGTATTGCGTTCGAGCTGAGAAAAGCTAAACTCAGGTAGATGTCTTCAACACAGTTACAAATCTCGAAGACCTGATAGAATCGAAGGCGGATCTAGCGTATAGGAGCTATTGTGAAGGCGTGCTAGAGTCTCAAAGAATGCTTTCAAATCAAATAGCCTAGCTTAAGCCGCTGCATAATGAGGTTAAGTAGTGGCAGACATGTTGGATAAAAAAACACCAGGCAACGGAACAAAATATGCCACTGAGTCTGGCATACCAAGGGCTTGAAATCTTGATGCCCTCGATGCCAGGTAGTTTCTTCGGTAACCACTACATCAAAGTGGTCATAAATTTCTCCCCATATCATTAACAAACAAACTAACTGATGCAGCTTCCAAAATATTGATCCCTCCGATCATAAACTTCGATTCGAAATTAGGTAGCCTTAGGTACATCGTTCGAATTTGATTGCTTACCGTACAAAATTTAAAAAATTAAAGATACGGTAGTCTGACTTTATGCTGCCTATCCCTATTTAACCGTTGACTCACCACGTCATTAGGGCTTTCAACGAATACTTTTTGTTGTTGTAAAGTTCTATTATTGAACATCCCCGTAGATCCAGATGACTACATTTATTTCTGGGTCGCGCTAAGTAAATTATGTTTGCAACTTGGTCGACTCTCAATCTCACCCCTTTATCAGCAGACATAAGGAATCTATAGTATTTCAATTTACACTAAGACTTCCTGAAATCGAGTACAGATCTTAAATCCCTTAAGCAGGCTATTAGCTTGCCAAGATACAAATGCAATCCAAATTTGAAGACTTAGGGGGTTTTGAACAATTGCAAATACAAGTACTCAAAACATCACCTATGTTTCCTACACAAATCCTTTGAGCGCCCCCATGGAAACAACCAAAATTGATGTAGACTTTTTGGAAAAGCTTCCGGGAAACTTTCAAACTCGAATTTAAAAGTGTTAAACTTCCCGGCGCGCAGTGGTATTCATTGCCACAACAGCATTAATAGTGGTTTTCCTCGTTCTTGGCACTCACGATTGTTTTTTAAGCTAATGTACCTGAAGCTATATTACCCCCTTTCACCTCTTCATTACTTTTTCAGGGTTTCTTTGGGGGTTTTTTTTTTGAAAGTGTTCTCCCAAGTAGAAGTCAATTTTGAAGAGAGAAAATATTCCATGGAATGTTGACTTAAAGTTAAGCCATGCAAATCATATCCCTGTTCGTTGTGGATTCTTTTTCGCCAGCAACTTCTAAGATTCATTGCCTGCTTTTGTTTTTGACTTTTCTCTTCTCCTCACTCCATTATTTTTCATCATCTTCTTCTTCATTTATGAGGGCAATAATATTTTTCTTCCACACTACCCACACTCTAGTCCTCTGAATCCTTCAACCGCCACTCGGTTGAAAGAGTAAAAAAAACGAAAAATGTTTAAACGCGAAAGAAATTCAAAAAAAAAAAAATTGGAACAAAATCCGAGTTGCAAATTAGGAGGAGAAGGAATTTTCCATCTTCCATTTTCCATTCCCCATTTATCGTTTTGCTTCCAGGTTTCGCGTGTTTGTGTTGTGTGTACGAGGACTTGTGCGGTGAGTTATGGACGCAATCCGCCATGCGTTTGCCTTGGCGCATTGGTGTGGTAACATTTGTTGGAGCACTTAAAGAAAGAAATTCAAAAACGGAAAAGAAAAAACGGAAGACCTCCATCGTCAAGAGGAAAATCAAAAGAAAACAAGTTTCTAGTACACCCTCTCCCCCGATACTTTACCCCATCCATAGTGAAATCATTTATCTGTGAAACTCAGACGGGTGTGCACTGCGGTTGGTTGGTGTACGATAAGCGTCACACTACCAGGACATCCAAACCATCTTTACGACCAAGTCTTGCATGCTTGAAGTGTTCCTTAAACGCGAGCACTGCGTCACCTTTAGATACAAATACTCTCAAGAGGTTGGGTTGTTGCTATTGCAAAACTGAACGAATGTCCTTGCTGGTATGATTACCATACTCGCTACTATGGCGCACTGAATTTTCTTGTAGAAGATGGATGAGAGAGGCATACACATCTGAACCGAAGGAAAGAGGAAGTCTAAGCTTTTCCGATGACATGCAGGTGGTATGATTATATGACGCTTCATTGCCAAGGATCCAAATATGCTTTGAAGTGAAACGAATTGAGTTAATTTTCTTCTTTGAGTTATTTGTATTGCGATGTTTCCTCTCGGTGTCTCCCATTCCCCTCCGGCAGTCACCACCAATAACTCAAGGATTTTTCCGTCGATTTTAAATCCCCTGTTGCAGAGAACCCAAAAACGTACTATTTGGAAGCCACGAGTATACCCGTAATATTTGCAGCCTGAAGAGGGTGACTGCTGTTTTGGTTGAGAATATATCTTTCGTGTGGCAACATAAAAATGTGACCAGATTTGTGTTGGTACAGAGGTAAAAATACCATTTTTACGGCATGAACATGAAGGCCACCTAGGGAAAGAAGGTCATTAGAAACAGTCGCTGCCATTTATTACAGAGCGAAGGGAAGTATTGTTTTTAAGTGGTGTCGCTGATTTACAGCACTTTGTGGCTAGGGTGACACCTTTAAGGACTTGCTGCATTTTGAATTGTTCCCGATAGAGCACAAGTGGATTTTCGGACGAGTCGTTTCGGTTTGATGTACCCACTTTATGGTCCAATAAAGGCGATCATATAAATGGGTTTTCGAAGTTATGTTGGCAGCTAATTAAAAAAACGGAAAACAATTTATTAACATCGGACTGGTCTTATTGGTTTCAGAAAATGAACTCATTTTCACGATTGTAAAGCGATTCGTGTCAGGTAGCTCATAAAACAGTGGGTGGGGAATGTAATTTACGAGTAAGTGCTGCAATTGGCATGAAATTTGTATTATAATTTGTTTCCCCTAGAAATGAGCTATTTTCACAGAAATTCCTTAAATTATGGCCGAATAATTTGGTCAAATAGTTTCCATATATAACAAAGAAGGAACAAACCAATTTATTGAAAAGCCTGTATCGAAACTTTTAAAGATTTCTGACACACCACGGAGATATAATGACCTCGGATCGAAGTCATTTAGACTCGCACTCAATCCACTTCATAATCAGAGACGTGTGTAAGACCCCTTTGGAAAAAAAACCTCCTCTCGCTAATACTACTCCTAAAACTTACGGTCACAAGACTCCGTAAACCTTTCCGGGTAGCTTCGTCAACAAGGTGTCTGAGTCCTTTGTAGCTCAGGCATTCTTGCATCTCGTTCTAGCTCGTCGGATTGGGACGGCACTTTCCGCTATGGCTGCGGACAATGTTACTTGTTCCATGCCACTGAAAGCTCTTGGTTCAATTACAACACAATACTATACGTTGAGTAGCCCGAAAAATTCCAAAGTCCTTTATTTCCCTAGCACTTAGCGGGTTGAAGAAACTAAGATGTGAGCGCCTATCCTAAGTGTAGACCCACCCCGGCTCCATTAAGTTATGTTACCAGCGACATCCAGCTGTCAAAATAGATTTATATCAACCATCGTTTAACTCTTGCCGAACGTGTGTTGATATTATCGAAATTCCGGCTCAGTTGTACTTGTAAATACGCAATGTGCATTCGTGAGGTCGTCGGTCGTCATCATGGCTTCAATGTGCAGGCAATTTGTCGCAAAGTGGAGAAGTTTTAGCGTGATTACACTTTTCTGGTTCTTAAGTCATCGATCCGACAGAGATTGGTGTGAAATGAAGAAAACAAAGCCAGCGTAGCGGCCGGTTTTGAAGAAGACAGAATTGTCGATTCGCCGACGATCAGCTGAACTGGGTATCGCCAGAGAGTCAATCCGGCTTATTTTGTGATTGGATTTGGTCTTACATCCAAATAAGATTGTGTTGATGCAAGAATTGAAGACGGGCGACCATAGACAGCGCCCTGCGTTCGGTAATTGGGCGCTGGAAATGTTGGCCGGAGATCCGGATTTTGGCCGAAAAAATCATTTTCTCGGGCGAGGTCTAGTTTTGGCTCAGCGTCTATGTCAACAAGCATAATTTCCATTATTAGAGTGAAGACAACCCACAACTGCTCAGCCAAGTATTAATGCATCCACAAATATTGACTGTTTGGTGCGGTTTATGGCATCATCGGACCTATTTAATTTGAAATGAGGAAGGAGACACCATTACCGTCAATAGTCTCAAGTATAAAGCGATGTAAGCCAATTTTCTATGGTCAAAGCTGGGCAACATCGAAATATCCGAGCGTAGTCCTAAAAACACAACGTTACATGCCATACCAGCAATGGAACATTCGAAGTTGTGAAGGAGAATTTTGGCGACGGGTCATCTCACGGCAAGCTTTCTTCTGCTCGCAGCAAGATGCCGCCAAAAATTCCGCCCTAGAAAAATTTGTTGGATACAAAGGAAATGTTTTGCCACATCGTTCCCCACAGGTTGTTAAAGAAGGAGCTTTCAAAAAGAATATATTCCTTAAGCGTTGAACTGTAAAGAGCAAGCTGTGCTAAAAATCGTAGGAAATTATGAAAAAGGTTCAGGTGCTTCTGCAGCAAAACATCTTTGGGCAAGTTCCAATATGACCTGTCGTCATTCGCATGCGTTTGTGGTTTTCCAAGGCTTATTCGACTGATTTGACGTATCCCCATAAGAAATAGTCTTAAGGCGTCAAATCGCCCGATCTAGCTGGCCAATTCAACGGGCCAAAACGAGAGATAAATTGCTCACCAAACTCATTTATCAATTGGTCTATCGACTCGCGTGCTCTGTGGCATGTAGCGCCATTTTACTGGAACCACATGTCGACCAGGTTCAGCCCGTGCATTTTGGGCAAAAAAAAGTTAGAAATCATTAAGCGATAGGGGGCGCCATTGACGGTAACGTTGTTCTCACGGTCATCGGACCATAAACCGAATCAAACAATGGACATTTCAGGGTGCATTGGAAGCTCTTTTATTGCCTGACACAGCTGCCGATTACGCATAACACACTTCTGAGCTTTGCGTACCAAGTTCATCGAAGATTTCATTTCCCATGATTCGGTTGTGACCCGGCACCAAGACAATGCTCAGTGAATTCAGAGTTCCGACTATGTAAGAAATCGTAAGAAGGTTCATAAAGTTCCGATTTTATTTCTTTTCGAACTCCGTGTCCTAGTCACAAGAAAAGTTAATTTTTGTATGTTCCCCACCACTGAGATTGCAAGTGTGATTGCTTCAGACTGCATAAGACCAAAATCAGCGACCAAGGAGCATTTTTCTTTGAAGCTGGCTTTTGAGGTGCAGCATATGATATGAGTATCAAGGGGTCTGAGATTTATTAGTTCGTCTGGAGAAGAGTAGGACGTACTAGGAAGAGCCCTGTCCAGGTGAGACACTCAGGATTTTAGAGTCTAGTAAAATCCGCAGTGAAAGTTTGTTGCACAATACAACAGACGTATAGAATAACATTGACGGGGTTATGTCTTCTCGATAGCTACTTTGCTCACTTGAAACTGTGAGGCTGTTTCATGTTTGATTTCCAAGAGATACCCAGATATTTAGCTTCGTTAAAGAATGGATGGTGATGCCTTTGAGCACCAGTCAACTTCATCCTTATCGGAAAGAGAGCAACGTAAATTTTGAAAGGATTAACCAAAGTGCACCAATCATCGATCATCAAGGGCACATAAAAGTTAGCCGACAAACATGCATCTCTAGAAGAGGAGGCAAAACTTCGCCTTATGGTCAACTTCTGGATATACCCACGATTACATAATGCTCTCAATCAATAATTCGGTCGAGTTACACAAGCACAGTGCGCTCATTGCTAATGACAAATTTATACCTTTAAATACTACGAGTAGCATCTATCCTTTTGCAATTTTCGATAAAAGTATACTCTTACGTTTTGCCATAAATGCCCAAGTTCTGGACCTTTTTGAGACATAATCGGTCATATCCCGTCGGTACAAGGCTGTTTCATGCTATCAAATGAGAACACTGTAAGTTCTAATGGCCCCATCCGTCACCACAACCGATCAGATACTAGTTGTAGAGTGTTGTGTCTAGCATCATCATCGCTCATTAAAGCTGGTTGTGGTTAAGTTGTGATTCGGTTAGGTGGGAAGTGGGTATTGAGCATGAAATGGAGGTTAATCTGGTCGAAAATGTTTATTTATAACTCTGTCTGCTACGAGTAATTAACGCCTGCCAAGTTCGTTGAGGTGGTTTTCTAGATACTTTTGCACAGCAACCGAGCTGAGGTTTTCCTCAACAGCATCGATGCTGCGGCTTAGAATCGAAGATTTTTTGAGTCGAGGAAATTGACCACACATAGGCGATACCTCTGATGGCTTTTGGTATAGCACCTCTCGAGAAATTAGAAATTAACTGACAAAACCTTGAGCGACTGAAACAAGATGTTTGTCTTCTTGTGCTTGCAATGTTCCAACCTACCCAACCGTGCCCTTGTTACAAAGGAGTAATAGCCTCTCTAAACATTTAAACTAGCATTAGGCACTTTTTTTCAATCCGAAGTTTTTCCACAATGCATCCATTATAACACACCGAAGAGCAGAACTTAAATCAAATAAATCGGTTTTTTTCGGTCAAATCAACACCGCCGAATTGCCCCAACTACGGGGGAACTAGTCTTCTCAATATCGTATTCAAAATTCTCTGCCGTGTTGTGTTAACGTCTAAGACCCTTCGTAAGTAGTCTGACCGGTCCCCTTTAGGTTGGTTTTAGGCCAGTGAAACTCACCATAGATTAAGATATGACACCCAAAGAGTTCCAAGTCGATGCAGACCACCCATTCATAGATTTCGAAGCCGCATATAACTAAAATGAAATATACAGAGCCACGTTTAGCTTTTGCATCGCTGCCAAGCTGATTCAAATATGCAGGAAGCTGATTGAGAATGCTCGCGGTCGGTCAAGGTCTACATATGCAGATGACACTGAAATAATAGGAAGAACACAGCGACTTGTTAATGGAGGCCTTACGATAGACAACCACAACTTGAAAGGTGTAATGGACTTTATATACCTTGAATCCTCTATTCACTCTAAAAGAACCAATATCATCGCGGAAAGCGTGCGAAGGATCACTTACGCTTTACGGCGCAGAGGATTGGACACTGGATGAATATGCTCTAGCGCGCTTCGAGAAAAAGTTATTCGGGTGATTTTCGGTCCAGTCTGCACCAGCTGAGGATGGAGGAGACATTCAAATATATGGACAACAGCGCCCAAAAGTTTTGGACTCTCAAACCCAGAGGGACAAAACAGTACCAAAGCAGCTGCCCTCTATTTAGAAAATTCGACGTTTGGAGAGACATGACTACGTGGACGTATGATTGTCATATCCACTCTGAATTTTCGGGTCTACAACTCCGACGCTGCTGAGCTGCTGAGAGTCCTGAGCTAAAAGATCCAACACTTGTTATTGAATCATAATATTTTAGGTGTTGTGCCTTTGCAACAAAATGTACAAATGTTGGAATCACAGTCATTGCTTTTCTCGTATGATAATATTGCAGCAGCAATGTGTCTAGGAGCTGGAGAGGAGCAGTTCTATTCTCTGTAACACCAAGGTCAACGAATTTGACGAGTCCACACTGGTGTTTCGATGAAACTCGGCGCTGTCACCTGGATGCTGTTTCGCGGTTTGTAAGTAAATCCATTCCCTTGGGAAGTTCTTGGTAGCGTCGTAACGCGAAATGGCTTCTTTGTCGGAACGTGGTTCAGTTACAATAATCGGGGAATAAAGGACGCATAAACGGTTCATCTGTCCCCAATTGTATTTCAGCATGCGCGCTAGTCCTGAAAATTCTTAGCGAACTTAGCTCCAAATACGCACAAGTAGCTTGCAAAGGGTGTTTTTTCCATCTACTACTATACTAACTTCAGACGTTTACCACCTTGAACAAAAAGTTCCGTTCCCGGAATAACCACCGTGTAGCGCTCCTATTGTTCCGATTTGAGTTCTGTTTTTTTTTGTTAAGTCGGTACATCTGTTGTTGATATTCTCTCTAAATCTTTGCATCATAGCTGGACATTTGCAAAAGTTACGTAGCCAAGAGTACATATGTATATCTCTGTGTGTGTTGGTGATTTTTTACAATTTTAGAAAAGAATTTAAATTTGCAACAACGAACTTGTATTAAATTTTGCGTAAAAAACGGATTTAATGGTACACGAACGTTGGCAATGTTGGAAAAGTGTTTCGGCAACGATTCTCTAAAGAAAACGGTCGCTTACTTGTGGCACGAGCGGTTCAAAAGTGGTCGTGATTCAATCGAAGATTATGAACGCAGTGGCAGACCATCGACATCGAAAACTGACGAAATCATTGGTGAAGTAAGGGAAATGTTGGTCAATAACCGCAAATTAACCATCGGAGAGATAGCGGAGGACTTGAACATTGCATATGGATCCGTCCAAGACATGTTGGTTAACGATTTGGGTTTCCGTCTTGTAGCAGCAAAGTTAGTGCCAAAAGACCTCAATTTCATGCAAAAAAGAGACCGTGTTGACGTCGCAAAAGAGATGATTTGCGAGGCTGAATCCGATCGCACATCGGAAACGAGACGTGGGTTTATGAGTACGACACGCAATCCAGACATCTGGCAAGTGAATGGCGTTCACCATATGAGCCGAAACACGTCGTTTTCAGTCAAAGAAGAAAGCAATGCTCACGGTTTTCATGGATTACAACGGTGTAGTGCATAATGAATTTTTACCAGAAGGCCAGAAGGCCAGACAGTAAACAAAGAGTATTATTTGGGCGTTATGAGACGTTTGCGTGAAGCAATTCGCTGAAAGAGACCAGAATTGTTGGCAGAAAACTCGTGGATTTTGCACCATGATAACGCACCGTCGCACAGTGGGACGAATGTATGGGAAACACGGCGAAATTGATTGCTCTTGTTTTAATGACTGAAATCTAATTATTTTACATGTTTTCACTTATTACATGAAATATCTACGCTATAAACTAAAAAGTACACGCACAAACCAGAAATAAATGCCCCGCCCAACATAATTCAGAATATAAGAGTTGAGCAGCCCACATTTTTTTTGCTATTCAAACTTTACTTTATGATTTTACAAATGTTTCTTAATTTTTAATTTTAATTTAAAATTAATTAAAATTTTAAATTTCAATTAACGTTCTATATTAGGTGATTAATAACAAAAACAAATAAAAAATAATAATAAATTGATCACTATCGCTTTCTGATGATGTTTCAGCAATATCGTTCAAGTCAATATTAACTGGTAATGTTAGCACATCTAAATTGTTCTTGAGTAGATATGGCCGCTTCTGATGTGCTGGGTTTCACTCGTCCACCACAACGAAACCCCTGGTTCGATGATGAATGCCGGTAAGCACATACAGCAAAGGAAGATGCATATAACGCGGCGCTGCTTAGAAAGACCAGAGCTGCTCATGAGCTCTATGAGCGGAAGAGGAGAGACGAGCACCGGCTTCTCAGGAGGAAGAAGAAAGAGCATGAGAAGCGCGCGATCGAGGAAGTTGAGAGATGCTACTTCAGGAATGATGTTTTTGGAAGAGGTAAAAATAACATGCCGCGGAAACAAACCCCGAACCGAAGCCTGTAGAGATGAACAAGGAACCATCGTAGTAGAATCGCAGTCGATGCTGAGGATTTGGAAAGATCATTTCTGCAGACTGTATAACGGCGATGACGGACCAAATACCGCTGTCAGGCAGAATCAACCTTTCAACCTGGACAATGATGACCAACAATTCCGTCCACCCGACCTGGATGAAGTGAAGATAGCCATATCGGAGCTTAAGTCTAACAAAGCTGCTGGAGCGGATGGCCTGACTGCCGAGCTCTTCAAAGCGGCAGGCGATGACTTGGTAAGGAGCATACACCAACTCATCTGTAAAATATGGTCGGACGAAAATATGCCCGATGAATGGAACCTCAGCATTGTTTGTCCGATTCTCAAGAAAGGAGACCCTCTGAACTGCGCCAAATACAGATGCATCAGTCTCCTTAACATCGCACATAAAATCTTATCCGCCGTATTGTGTGAACGCCTGAAGGCGTTCGTCAACAACTTGATAGGCCCATATCAGTGTGGCTTCAGGCCAGGAAAGTCCACCATCGACCAGATATTCACACTACGGCAGATCTTGGAGAAGACCCATGAGCTTCAGATCGATACCCACCACCTATTCATCGATTTTAAGGCCGCGTATGACAGCATCTATAGAGACGAGCTATACAGAGCAATGTCTGGTTTCGGCATCCCTGCCAAACTCGTCCGTCTGTGCAGGATGACGATGGAGAATGCACGCTGCTCCATCAAGGTCGGTAAAGATCTCACCGAGACCTTTGATGTCCAGAAAGGATTTAGACAAGGCGAGGCGCTGTCATGCGATTTTTTCAACATCGTACTTGAAATAATAGTGCAAAACTCACGAGCAAACACAAGAGGCGCTATCTTTCAAAAGTCCGTCCAACTACTCGCATACGCCGACGATTTTGACATAATCGGGAGAAAGCAGCGTGATGTCAGTGGCGCTTTCGCGAGTATTGAGACGGAAGCGGCGAAAATGGGTTTAGCGGTCAATGAGGGCAAGACCAAGTATATGCTGTCAAGCAAAAAGGACAACCAACACCGACGTCTCGGACAGAACGTCACCCTCGACAGATATAACTTTGAGGTAGTTAAGGACTTTGTCTACCTAGGCTCCGCTATAAATACAGACAACGACACCAGCCTGAGATCAAGCGAAGAATAACTCTTGCCAACCGCTGTTTCTTTGGGCTAAGAAGGCAATTGAGTAGCAAAGCCCTCTCTCGGACAACGAAAGTAACCCTTTATAAAACTTAATAATCCCGGTCCTGCTGTATGGCGCAGAGGCATGGACATTATCAAAAATGGATGAGGGTGTTCTTGGTTGCTTCGAGAGAAAAATTCTTCGGGCGATCTTGGGTCCCGTCTGCATTGACGGTGAGTGGAGGAGGAGATACAACGACGAACTGTATGGACTGTACAGCGACATGGACCTGGCCGGAAGAGTGGAAATCCAAAGACTGAGATGGCTGGGTCATGTAGAGCGCATGGACACCAATGCTCCGGTCCGAAAAGTCTTCGAATCCGCCCCCGAGGGACAGCGCAGTAGAGGAAGGCCAAGACTCAGGTGGCGCACGCAAGTGGAAGAGGACCTCAGCCAACTTAGCGTGCGAAACTGGAGGCAGCTAGCCAGGGATCGAGTTGGCTGGAGAAGCTTGTTGACTGAGGCCCAGGTCCACCCCGGACTGTAGCGCCACCTAAAGTAAGTAAAGTAAGATATTGATCAATATCTGGGCCGACCTTAGACCAGTGCGAGCTTTTGGAACGAATATTCGAAATAAGTAGGTCTGAAGTAACTAATAAATGATCAATGAAATCAATCATTGAACTTATTCTAGAGCACTTTCGACTTTCATGTCGAGCTTCCAACGCTTCTTCAGAAAGTACTCCAATAGGCAAATGGAAAAAAGAAATTATATCTTTTAAATGAACCAGAAGCCTATGGACGCTGCTAGGCATGTAGTACCAACTGTATTGGGAAAGATGCATGGTTTTCGTTCCTTCCAATTGTTTCACGAATCTCTCAACATATATTTTACGACCAGTTGCAATTGTCCTTAATATAATTCCGAAATTTCGTATGAGTTGCTGATCTATACCTGTTATCTCCGAACTCAATTCAGGATTTGAGAAAAAGCGTCGAGCAGTGTTTCCGTCATGGCTTGTACCATGTCCAGGTTTAGGAATGTCGACAAGTAATCCCATTTTCAATCTAAAATTTTCTTGAATTATTTTTTGTTTTTTCTTTAAATGCTGTGTTATTGTCTTGGTCGCATATTTGCTAAGTTTTAAAAGGAAATCTGTAGGAGATGTGCAACAAACACTCGAAACATCTGATCATCATGAGTGATGAAAGGCCAAATCTGTAATTGTCCGTGTTTGGTGTCCGATCTTCTACAGAAGGAAGGTTTATTTGCGAAGGTTTAGCTCCACAGATATAACAGTTTGGAGCTGCATTTCTCCCGCTCAATGTATTTATTGCACTACCATCAAGCATCGTCATTACCATAGTATATTTGATATTAATGGTTCTGCCATCAATATTTATTTCAAAATGTTGAAGATGTTCGAAAATTTTCTCCATGTGGCTCTGCTCGGAAGCAATAAGAGCACTATTTGCCTTTTGGAAAATTAATTTTATAGGCCTACAGAAATAAATATAGCCTGGTCGGGAATTTATCCACACTTCTTTATGGTTGATGGTATTGTATTGTCACTATTTTCGAATGTTTGTTTGCAGTTGCTGTGTCCTGAACTGCCATCAAAGCCCCATTTGCACACAAGATCGAACGAAGAGCTGGTATTCTGTAAAAATGACAGATTTTCCTTCAAAATTTCAACAATGCTTTTTGATGTTTTGTTCAATATGGATTGAAGGTTGATTTCAGCAATGGATTCTGACACAACAGCAATTTCGGGTAAAAGTGCTGGCTTATATTTTTGAAGTGAAGTTTGTAGTTACTTGGAAAACAGTCTTGGTGGACACCGTTGATGACAGAACGTAGAAGAGCGTACTTTCTCTTTGACAAATTCAATTCCAACTAAATTGCTAGACTTGGGTGCAAAGTTGAAGTCTTATCAGATTTTTGCGGAGAATTCGATAAACGACTACCCATTTTTGCAGCATGGTTAAGCTCCTCTGTACTGTGTTGCGAAGTTAGTTCCTGAACCCGACGTTTTTTCGTACGTTCGCTTCGCTCTTGAGAGCTTTTTGATAGTCTTCATCTACTTGTCCCTGGTTGACTTGGATTATTAAATTCATTTACGCGACTGAGCACATTCACTGCCATCGTTTATTAACTTGTATGAATTTGTCCCGTTTCCTTTGACAGCTTTCCCATTTTCGCCTCAGTTTAAGACAAAAATACTTAGAAGATTTTGGAATTTGAAGTTCAACATCTTCAGTCAACTCTTCCAGGCCCAGCAGATCATTAATTTTTTCAGCTACAGCTAGTAGTTTCACTGACTTCTCACAGCAGCTCGCCATTTTTGATTGATGGAGTTGAGCCTTCAAAAATGTCAATAATTAAAGAAGCGCAAATTCGCGCAAAAATTCTTCCATGATTAAGTTAACAGTGTGTTGCAGTCGAAGGGGACAATATGGATTTAGATGAATAAACTTCTGTTTTTCTGAATAAATTCCGGGAATTTGATCAAGGTGGTTTATCTGTCAAACCAATTGTCAGATTGCAAACAGTAAGTGTCATTTTTATTCAGCAGTCTTTTCAATCCTATTGTGTTGACATACACACTTCAAGAACGTTACAATTTTTTAGAAATTTAGTTCCAGGGATAAGGTTCTGTGCCCTAAGAGCCACAAGGAGCCCTGCACCATATAACACCGCTCTTTGCCATTTTGTTGTACCGTCTTGGAACAAATTTATCGATTCGACGTCTTCGATGTGGACAGGAGCTTGGACTTTCTCTGTCCACTTTATGTAAAATTTTATGCAAAGATCTTGGTTTTAGGGAATTGAAGCAAACTGCTTGCCTTTTACCGCTTTGTTACCATAATGCCAATACAGCAATCTTTGTGAAAAGATATGAATCTAATGTCTCAGATGCATGCACGTAACCAATACGATGCAATAAGCAGAAGTAATATGTGAACCGAGATTTTCCATACATCCATTGCCTATGACAAAACTTAAATGTGCTCTTATGCATCGGAATCCAATATGTGAAAGGATTTATCTTCCCCATATCCGTTTCGTGGAAGCTTACTCGATTATCCTTTGTGTGCATTCCAATCAAATAGTAGACTTTCGTTGCTTGCTGCATTCGAATTTATGTACGAGGTGTGAGTATCCGTATGTCTGACCAATTCTACTCCTCGATCATAGCTGTCTTTTCGGATTCTATTGTACTATATGTATTGTTGGGTGCTTTTCCGCTTACCGTTTGTGTCATCCTTTTAAAAGCCTAAGCTCAATAGAACTTGACAAAAATTCCACACTTTTGCGTTAGAAGGGAAAGATATGCGGGAGTAGTATGTTACTTGTATCCTGGAGTTAGAGTAGTATGGTGGCGGGAATCTTTCATCCTCTTTTTTTGTTGTTGTAGTATCCTGATGAAAACAGAGCACGTTAATTCGAATGTGACAGTTGTAATCCTTGATAGGAAGGAAAAGGGACAAGAACTCACAACCAAAAGCCAAACAAGCCTCGCAAACGCTAAATCGTAGTGAGCTTTCCTCTTCATTTTCTCAATAGATGCTTTGGATTTAGATTTTTTTGTTTGCTTTCTGAACGATTACAAATTTAGGTTTTTCCGTTGGGTTTTTTTGTTGTGTGTATATGGGGACCATGTCTGAGAGCAAACTAATCTATCCTCCAAGAAAATAGGCATAGAGAGAGCGACTCATGCTTGCAGTCGTCTAGTTCTACGCGGATGTGTAGGGATTCCACACCAAATGCCATGCATATGAGCGTGTTACGTAAAAATCTGACGTCGAATTGCCTAATATGATTGAGCTGAAGATTTAAGGCAGAGAAATGGGACACTAAGCCATGTCCTGCTGGGGGAAAACAAAAAGAGAACGGTATTTGCCAATTATCGCATCCAGAAAATATTTGTCAAACGATTTATGATTGCCACCCCTGCACGAAGAGATAGGCATAAGGAAAAAATTGTTGATGATAAATTATCGTTTGTGTTGGAAATATCGGGTGGTCATGAGCTGGATGGGATGGTTGTGTCTCACAAAAACAAAATCTCTGGGGATAGTATGCTGTATGGAGACAAATATAAACTCTGATTGTGGGAATGATTGATTGGTGTGCATGGATTATGGATAGTTTTGACCTGGAAAGAAACTCTATTATCTTCTAAAGCCCACAATTAACTTGATTTTTTTTTATGGAACACATTAAGTAAATGTCTGTTTCTTGAACTGATAGAAACTGCCAAATTGTGGAATTTAAATGGAAACTAGACCAAACAGGATCTATCTTGACGTTAATATGTATAATAGAAGCAAAAATGTGTCGATCGGGCTGTCACATAGTGGAAAATGAATCTGTCTTGCCCACATGCAGTGGTTTCGGAAAAGCCAGGACAAAGTGCATAGTGGTCTAGTCTGAAACAAGCCGATTCATAGGAAAATAGAGCAACATTAATATCAAATACATTAGGCACTTCTCGAGGAAAGGTGAGCGATAACTGTCAAAGATAATCCAGACGCCACTAATAGGCAGCCATGTCTCAGGTTGCTCCAAGTAATTTCCAATATCACCTTACGTGCAACACGTTGATGCATTAAGTCGAGTTTTGACTGTTGCGACAGTGGATACGGGCATTCTCCATAGAATCAAAAAGGCCCAATGCAGAGATGAATCCTGTCAACTTATTCTCAGCATTCTTGTAAGCGAGCAGTATGATGACTACATAAACCGGAACGGAGTGCTGTATCGATTTATCCAAAGAACTTACCTTCTTGTGGTGTCAAAGGTTATGCATAGGGAAATAATTAGAAGCGTTCATGACGCAGGGCATTTCAACGCAGACAAAGTGCGAACACGTATAAACCAAAATTATTATTTCCCGAACATGTGTAAGAAAATCAAGGACGTTATAGCGAATTGTGTGGCCTGTATTTTATCAGCAAAGAAAGGCGGTAATCAGGAAGGATACCTAAATCCAATTACAAAGATTGATGTACCGCTACATACCGTTCGCATGGATCATCTTGGACCCATGCCGTCTACGGCTACAAACTACAAACACCTTTTTGTATTTATGAATGCTTTTACCAAATTCGTTTGGATTTTTCCAGTGAAATCTACGACAACGGAAGAGGTTTTAACAGAGTTAACCTTCTTGGAGAACATTTTCGGTAATCCAGCACGAATGGTAACTGACAGAGAAGCGGCATTCAGTTCAAACAATATCAAGGGATATTGCGACCAGCGAAACATTTCTCACATTCAAATTACAACTGGTGTCCCACGAGGTAACGGCCAAGTCGAAAGAGTGAATCGCATCATAATCGCAACTCTAAAAAAGATGTCCGTGGACAACCCCCTGAAATGGTACCAACTTGTCGCGCAATTGCAAAAGGCTATAAATTCAACAGTCTCAAGAGCCACGAACACACCACCTTTCGAGCTACTGTTCGGTGCTCCAATGCGAAGCGATGAAGGCGACAAGCTAGCCGAAATGCTGGAGGAGGAGATACGAGAAGAATTTTAGAGCGAAAGAATTGAGCTACGAAAACAAGCGAAGATACAGATCGAACGAATTCAAGAAGAAAATAAACTACAATATAATAAACGCCGCAAGTCAACTAGAAAGTATGCTGCCCACGACTTAGTCGTAATTCAACGAACGCAATTTGGAGCAGGGCTCAAACTGCAACTAAAATTCTTGGGTCCATACGATGTTACAAATATTCGACGTAACGACCGCTACGAAGTATCCAAAGTCGGTAACCACGAAGGCCCGAATAAAACGTCGTCTGCAGCTGACCTGATGAAGCCGTGGATACAAGAAGATGAGGAAGATTCTGACATCTACGAGTCAGATTAAAGCAGGATGGCCGGATGTAGGCAGAATGTTTTCGATTATTGGATGTTACGAGTACTTGCCGAAACAGTTATTTCTGTTCAAGCCGTAGTTTATTTTTCTATGTTTTATTGAGATTAAAGTTTAATCATTAAACCGGTTTATGAATTGATGACGAAGAGCTTCTTATCAGTTTTAGTTGAGTGTTGATCTCGAAAGGCTGATAAGTATATCTTTTGCTAATTCAAATTGTTAAAGTGATAAAATGAAACCAAAGAGTTGGGTATGGCAATATGCACATCGAGAAAGTAGAAGATATAGCCTTCTGTGATTTGTGCAGTGAGGACAGGAACAATTCTTTCTCCTGTCGTGGTACGACAGGGTCATCAGGACGCAATTTGCAAGGAATTCATGCAATTCAAACAAATATAAATAGAGAAAATCCGGTTTCTACTCACATCAAGTGAATAAAAATAGATTAACACTTTAACGTAAAAAATACTTTTTGTGATTCAAATTACAGCATGATTGATAGAGATTCGTCAAGAACTGAAACCAACGATGATAGCAGTCCTGGACCGTCCTCTTTCAAAAAACGCAGAATACACAAAAGGAAAGCCCAAGAAGTTAGCATTGCCCGACCATGTTCGCTGGATAGGATGGAAGAGATCCACCAGGCTCTAGCTAAAATGATTGCGTTAAACCAAATTCCAATTTTTTTTTTGTTCAAACCCGGGTTTTCTCCAATTCATGACTGTTGTTGAACCGAACAAAAACCGTTGACAGAAGAGGCAATAAAAAAACGAATTCAATCACTTAAACAGGAAGTTGAAACAGTAATAAAGGACAAAATTGGTAGCGTTAATGAAATTTCTTGCACGTCCGATTGTTGGACGTCTGCCGCGCAAGAATCATATATGACAATGACGGCATATTTCATAGATGACGATTTGGTACCTCATGAACAAGATAGAAGGCATTTTTCTCGATTGGGGACTTAATGAATAAGTCACAGACAACGCTGCAAATGTGGTTAAAGCTGTGGAATCTATGAGGCAAGTAGAGCACAATGTCGGTTTGACATGCGCAGAACACAGTCTTCAGTTGGCAGTAAGGACATCCATGTCTTCTGAAAATATAAAAAAAATAATTGAGAAAGCAAGTAAACTAGTTTGCCATTTTAAACATTCCAACGTTGCGAAATATGCTTTGCATGCAAAGCAGAAACAATTGGGTCTACCAGCACAATCCCTTTTACAATCATGCAACACTCGGTGTAACTCAATCCTACAAAGCTTACAAAGATTCTCAGCAATGAAAATTCATCTACATCCATGGTGCGACCTCTTATGCTAAAAATGATCAGACATGATTACATCGCTCAAAATCAGTTTGCGCAATGATGTACGAAATAGATTTGATTTAAATCAGATTAACACAACTGATGTTTCTGCGAGGCAATTAGCATCTTTTCTTGACCCACGATATAAAGACCTAGAGCATGAGAGTGTTGATGAAAAAATGTCTATAAGAAATAAAGTCAAGCAGCTCATGACAGCATATTTACCTTCCGAGAATAATTAGAAACAGAAACTGGGTCCACTATGAATTTTACAAGTGACTTAGAGTTTCTTTATAACAAACATGGAATTAAGCGAAAGGCTATCCAACATCAATTGGACACTTATTTAGCTGAACCTCAATTGAAGTTTGACCTAGATCCATATGAATGGTGGAAAAATAGACATGATAAATTTCCGGCTATCGCAATTTTAGCGAGAAAATACGAGGGCGGGTCAATAAGTCCGTGACTTTTGGATTAAAACACAGATTTTTTGATAAAAAAATAATTTTATTTTTCAACGTAGTCTCCCTTGAGCTCTATAAACTTTGTCCAACGCTTCTCCAATTTTTTTTTAACCCTTCCAAAAAAAATGATTTGTCGAGGTCCTCAAAATAGGCCTTTGTTTGCGAGATGACTTCATCATTGGAGTCAAATCTTTTTCCACCAAGCCATTTCTTCAGGTTTGGGAACAAGAAGTAGTCGCTCGGAGCCAAATCTGGAGAATAGGGTGGATGAGGGAGCAATTCATAGCCCAATTCATGGATTTTTGCCATGGCAACTGCACATGTGTGCACCCTTGCATTGTCTTGGTGGAAAAGAACTTTTTTCTTGGCCAAATGAGGTCGTTTTTTTTCAAATCGTCATTGAATCGGTCCAATAAGTTGGCATAATATTCCCCATTGATTGTTCTTCCCTTTTGAAGGTAGTCAATGTGGATTATCCCGCGTGCATCCCAAAAAACAGTCGCCATAACTTTATTGGCTGACAAACCCACCTTGGCCTTCTTTGGCGCCGATTCACCCTTAGAAACCCACTGTTTTGACTGTTGTTTGTTCTCTGGTGTGTTGTGATGGATCCATGTTTCGTCCACGGTTACAAAACAGCGCAAAAACTCCTCCATTTTGCGATTAAACAACGCCAAACCTTCCTGTGAAGTTGTTACACGATTGCGTTTGTGGTCGACTGTGAGCAAACGCGGCACCCATCTTGCGGAAAGCTTTCTCATGCCCAAGTGATCATTCAAAATTGAAACCACTGAACCATGCGAGATCCCTACGGCTTCCACAATCTCTCGCACTTTCAATCTTCGGTCGGCCAACACCATATCGTGAATTTTTTCGATTGTTTCGGGTGTAGAGACCTCAACTGGGCGTCCAGGACGTTCGGCATCTTCAATACTTGTACGGCCACAACGAAATTCAGTAAACCACTTTTTTACCATTGAAATCGATGGTGCAGAGTCCCCATAGTATTTATCAAGCTTAGCCTTGGTCTCGGTAATGGTTTTTTTTCGCAAGAAATAATGCTTAATAAGCACACGAAATTCACTTTTTTCCATTTTCTCCTCAAATTAGTGAGTAGTCTGATAAGAATAGCTGTCAAACACAAACTAACTGACGCAGCAAGTTTAAATTTTGACAGAAGTCAACTGACAGATGCCTGTTGACAGGAGCAGTGTTGCTGTTTCAGTAAAGAGGTCAGCAATTCAAAAAGTCACGGACTTATTGACCCGCCCTCGTATTTGTCTATACCAGCTACATCTGTTAGCTCAGAACGCTGTTTTTCCACGGCTGGAAATATTGTCACATCTAAAAGGTCTTCATTGCTCCCTGATAATGTACATCTGTTGGTATTTCTTTATCAAAATAGAAAGTGTTTCTAAAATAAGACTATACACATACTTTACTTAAGAATGAATTTAATTTTTTGTTTGATTTATAAAATAAAATATTTTGTCACAAACTACCAAACAAAATGAACTTTGTGTTTTATTTCTAAATAATCAAAATTGGTATTAAAAGAATTTCATAAAAATTAAAACTGTAATAACACACATATACGTGTTTATTTATATAAACGTGTACTCATAAATACACGTGCTATACCAAATAAACGTGTTCACACACGTGAAGATAATTACAAGTATAACACGTGCATAAGTGTACCCGTGTAATAAGCACCTCTAGTTCTGATTTCAAACCTTCCTTGACCCCCATCCCACATGTATACAGGCAGATTGTGCACCTAATCAGCTCAACAAGTCTGATTTATTTTATACAAATTTTGGGCAGCCTATGGCTTCAAATATACAAATCTGTAGCAACGAACCCGGCACAAGAGGTACTTCTTTCTCATGAAAACGGGGACAAAGAACATTCATATTCGAAAGAGCGATGACATCTTTGGCTCTAGTCAGTTTGCGATTATTGATTTACACACTATTTAAGAGCTCCATAGCTGTGTTGGGGCACAGGGGTAGAAATGGTTCTGCAAGAAACGTAAACGGTTCAACGGCAACTTTCATAATATCATCGAGGCTACTGGCAGTGGACGGTTTAGTCGTAAAATTCATTGAAAAAGAACGTGTCAAGGCAAGAACACTCGTACAGAGGTGACGATTGAAATCTTGTAGTTGAATCACACTCAATGCTGAGGATCTTTTTCTGCGGACGGTGTATCCGCGAAGAAGCCCATCATACGTGCATCTGACCAAAATGCGGTAAGAATAACAATAACTAAGCTGAAATCAAACAAAGCAGTCGGACATGATGCGTTACTGGTCGCGGAAACGACTGTAGAGCCTACACAAACTAATTTCTTAAATCTGCCTGATCTGAATCTTTTCTACAAAAACGGAGACCACGTCATCTGCCAGTAACTTAAGAAATATAAGCCTCCTTAACGTCGCATACAAGATCTTGGCCCCTATCAATGCGGTCAGACTAGGAAACTTCATAATTGACAAAATCTTCACACTCCGGCAGATTCTGGAAAATCATAGGAAGTCCACATCAAACCAAACATATTTAATGGATTTTAACGCCGCATATGACAGCTTTTATAGAGAGCTTTATAGAGGAAATGTCGTGTTTTGGCAGCCCTATTACGCTTACCCATGCAGAATGACTATTGGAAAAGCTTGCTGCTCCGTCAATGTCGAACTTAACCACGATCTTATGTTGTTAAGAACGGTTTTAGACAAGGCGATGCACTTTCTTCTTCTTCTTTAATATCATACTTTAAAGAATTGTGCGGTACTCACTAGCAAACACTGGAGGCACAACCTTTCAAAATCTGTGCTAATGTATGCCGACGATATCGATATCGATAGCGTTCATTTGTATAGCAACTGAACTGCCAACATAAGTTTAGCGTTCAATGGGGCAAAGCCACTTTTAGGCGCTGACTCATAGGCTCTATCGAAAGCGGTTGAAGATATCCTCAGTCGTTTCGGATAAAAATACTTTGGAAAATATTCGGTCCCGTTTGTGTTGACTCGTTTGTAGCAGGAGATTCAACGACAAGCTATAGGAGCAGTAGAGCGACATCAACCTTGTCATGGGACTTCGCATCAGTCGCCTTAGATGGATGAGACCATGTATAGCGTATAGACTTCAACATTTCGGCTCGCAGAGTCTTCGATTCTAGTCCGAAGGAACCTTTTTTTAAATGCATTGAGCACATAAGTGACAGGGAACTTCAATGGACTTGGAGTGCAATGGAGAGGTTCTTAAGTCCCAAGTTCAAATCGAACTGTGGCGACACCTAAGTTAGTAGGTAATTCCTTCTAGATTTGGAATAGCGCGGGGGTAAACTCCTCACCATAGAAGAAAAAGTTCAGAAGCAACCTACACCCTCGCATACGGGCGGATGACGAGTTGAAGCACATAGAATGTTAGGGCCCTTGGCTGGTCAACCTGTTAGCCACTCAATTAACAAAATTGTCCTGGATGGGTCGAAATATTCCTTTGCTTCCAGACGGCTGAAATGGCAGCGTTTAGGCTTCGTCAGGCGATGTAAGAAATAATTCACCCCTTTTAACATGGCCTCACTATTAAAGCTTTCATCCATCCAAAATTGGAGAACAATGTCAGCATCTGGTCAGGTGCCCTCCTACGATCTCTTTGCACTTTGACACCCTGAAACACCGACTAAATGTCTTATGCTTTGCCATATTTACTGCTTCATTCACCATCTGAGTTTCACTGAAACAGCATTCCGCCCGTTCGACCTTAAACCGTTTCGGCCGTTTCGCTAGAAATGCTCATCCCTTTTGTCTCAAGCCCACTTTCAGACGTACTCTGTAATATTGTAATTCTCTCCTTAGCCAATTCGCTTATGGAATGCCCTGGCGTGCTTCTTATTTTCTAGTCATTATAACCTTCATACATTCAAAACCAACGTACATCGGTACCTCTTTTTCTTTTCATCCTAATCTTGCATCACCGGCGCTATGTTCACACAGCTTAAAAGAATACGCAAAAGCCATTGAACACGCGCCAAAAAAAATCAGAAACCGGACAGAACAATTACCGAAAAATTACGCTTTCTAGAATTGTACTAGTTTTCTTAACTATCGATTGAGTTGTTGCTTTAGCACACTAAAGTGGTATTCGTAGATTATTGTCCTTCAATCGTTTGTACTGAATGGGTCATTAATGGGACTTTACTTCATTTTTTCTTTTCCGTTGGAGCCCTATGCCGACGCAGGTCAATATTATGCGCCCAGTCGAGCCTTCATGAGTAAGAATTTACTAAGGATTTTCTCATGCTACCGTTGACCACTGCTGACTAAATCCAAGTTATAGGTAAGCAGTTTCCCATAAATATGATAAGCGATCCTCTCTGAATGGCTCATCTAAACGAGAAAAGCGCGGACTATCACTCCCTCCCCTGTTGTAGGCCAAAGTAAGAGGAAATCCTACATTGAAGAGCAAAAGTGAACCTTCCCTTCGAATTAGTGGCCGAAAGAAAATAGTAAACTCTCGGCGAGTTAATCTAAAATTGAGTCGCATCTGAAAGAAATTCTAAGGTCCCACCAACCTCGCATTAATAATGCAGATGCATTGGACGTAATTATGAGCTTAAGTATCTACGGGGAACGACCTAAGTCATGCATGAATGTTGAGCAATTCACATTGTTGGTGTTGAATTCAATATCCTGCTGATCGGGCCCAGAATCATGACATGTAAAGTACCACAGAGGTGGTTTATAAATATGACAGCTTGTCATTGTAGTCCAATATTAAACGACTCAACTTCTTACAAATAATTGAAATGAGAACCTTACAAAGCAATCTTCAAGTTCATTCCAAATACAATTAATCCATCAACTCGACGAGTATATCTTTTCCGACTTATGATTAAGCTGCCTACGCGGTATCCTTAACGACAATCGTTCATCATCCGTCAACTCACGCGCACTTTATCAGCATTGAATTCCGTAATATTCCTCCTACAACCAACACTGCTTCAGTTATTTTGGAATCAACGTGCTATGAAATTATATTTCGTGCATAATCCATTAAAATTGTCCCTTGTCAGAGTCAGTAACAGCAATCTAACTATCAACCATTCATCTAACCCCAAAGCGTCGACAATGTTAACTTCCTCAACTCACAGGACACTCGACACGACACTGGATTCGAAGCACACATTAGAAAGAAAAAGAAAAAACCCAAAACAAGTATCATATAAGCGTGAAGGCCAAATGACCAACAGCGCCAACATCATCCATCATATTATTAACCACATTACCCCGAGCAGTAACCACATTAGCTACAAACGAACAGTAGTATTAGTGTTTCTTTTCATCCTCTCTATCACGTCCCAAACTTAATGACACATTCATTCACTCAAACTCTGGACTCCGGCACTGAGCAACGCCACATCCATAAATGTGGCCAAAAGTCATTGGAGACTCTTCTCACTGCTGAGGTCGTCCGTATTTTCGTCACACTGCACATGTCAAAGGACGAAGTTAATTAAAAGAATTTCTCTGTTCATAATTACCATTAATAACGGGGCGGGATATTAATCATGAAAAATCCAAAAAGAAAATTCCCCTAATTGGATTACAACAGCACTTAGAGAATCGCATTCGTCCTGGCACTCACACCTTCACTCATGCTCCTGCTCTCATTCACGCTTTAAATGCGTTGCTAAATTATGGTGGCGATTTACGTGAGCACCTCCGACAAATGCTTTGGTCACATGAGAATTAAGATTTTTTGTTGTAAAAGAAAAACACAGTTTGGTACTTGGGTTAATAGCATCGTAAATACATTTATGGAAAGCTCTTCCTGGAATCGGATAAACACTTATGTATGTCCTTCCACGAAAGGCTTCATGGCGAAGGTGTAAAGGTGTGATTTATAAAGTGGCTAACTCACACCAGTTACGAGTAATTAGTTCGTCACTGAAGGGTTTTTTTCGCCGAAAATATTCCCTTTTGCCATATATAACTGTAGTGTCATGGGTTTCGGCATTTATTTTTGGCGTGTCATATGTCGGCGGATTTAGAAACCCTGGTTAACCCCGCGAGCATCTGCGAAGACTATTTTTAGAGCTTCATTTGAATTTGAATGTCGAATTTATCCACGTGTTGTGGATTCATATTTGTAGACACACTTAGGGCCGGGTTTTTTGAATTTTCTGCAAAATGTTTATCTGTTTGTTTGTTCAGACATCATACGAATATCTCCAGCCTGTTGTTGATGGGGTTTCTTTAGCTTGAAAGGTTATTGCCGGACTTGGGGTATCCACACTCTCAGTCGCTTATGAGCCCTGATATTTGAACTGTTGTAGTTACGGATCCATTCACACAAATTTGTGTGGACTTTTGAACCTCTGGTTTTTTTTTCCAATAGTGGTAGAGACCACCTCGATGTGGTGGAGTCTACGAATCAAATAATTTTGCCTGAAGAAAGGATACCCAACCCCAGCGGGATGTTGCCACGATACTCCAGCCTCGGATACGGACAGACATAACATCGAAGACGCCAGTAAATATTTAACCTACGAGTTTCGGGCTTGCGCATGAAATGTTATTACCCCCAAAAGACCACTCGATCTTGATTAACTCGAGGACCATAAGTGATCCAAGAAGTTCGACAGAATGAGCCAGCCAAATTTATGCCGAAAATTGTGGTGCGGGTATTGCTGCAAGGCTTGATAAGCCAACAAGCCGGATTTGGGAAAATTATTTCTCAATTTTTCAACTCCTATCTATATCACTGAGTAACCTTATTCACTACCTCCCCGGTATAACAGAAGACTTCGCTATTTACGAAGCCGACTCCTCCAACTACCTTGGAAGCTATCGCCAACTCATCCAGCTCTATGACTATCTCTGTCAGCTCTTTCTTGACACTGTCTCCTTATCAACAATCACAAATCTTTTTACCAATTCATCAATTGCAAAAGAAGATCTGACCTCCGTTACCCCCCGTTTCTTTCGTACAATAATATATCATCTATTGGCCCACATACTATTGCCAACTACTTTTAAATGGATATCTTCTTATCTGGACAACTGTTATTATAGCGTTCACTTCAGTTCAGTCGTCTCAACCCCATTTTTAGCCACTTATGGTGAACCACAAGGTAGCCACCTAGGTCCCATTTTCTTTATCTTAACAATAAATGATCTTGATAGAATTTTTAAACACTGTTCTCTACTCATTCAACCTTTCAACTTGGACGATGATGATCAACAATTCCGTCCACCCGACCTGGATGAAGTGAAGATAGCTATATCGAAGCTTAAGTCCAACACAGCTGCTGGAGCGGATGGCCTGACTGCCGAGCTCTTCAAAGCGGCAGGCAATGACTTGGTAAGAAGCATACACCAACTCATCTGTAAAATATGGTCTTACGAAAGTATGCCCGATGAATGGAACTTCAACATTGTTTGTCCGATTCTCAAGAAAGGAGACCTTCTGAACTGCGGCAACTACAGAGGCATCAGTCTCCTTAACATAGCATATAAGATCTTATCCGCCGTATTGTGTAAACGCCTGAAGCCATTCGTCAACAACCCGATAGGTCCATAACAGTGTGGCTTCAGACCAGGAAAGTCCACCGTCGACCAAATATTCACACTACGGTAGATCTTGGAGAAGACCCATCAGCTTCAGATTGGTACACACCACCTATTCATCGATTTTTAGGCCAATAAGACAGCATCTATAGAGACGAGCTATACAGAGCAACGCCTAGTTTTGGCATCCCTGCCAAACTCGTCCGTCTGTGCAGGATGACGATGGAGAATGCACGCTGCTCCATCAAGGTCGGTAAAGATCTCACCGAGACCTTTGATGTGCAGAAAGGATTTAGACAAGGCGATGCGCTGTTGTGCGACTTTTTCAACATCGTACTTGAATGAATAGTGCAAAACTTACGAACAAACACAAGAGGCACTATCTTCCAAAAGTCCGTTCAACTACTCGCATACGCCGACGATATTGACATAATCGGGAGAAAGCAGCGTGATGTCAGTGGCGCTTTCGCGAGTATTGAGACGGAAGCGGCGAAAATGGGTTTGTCGGTCAATGAGGGCAAGACCAAGTATATGCTGTCAAGCAAAAAGGACAACCAATACCGACGTCCCGGGCAAAACGTCACCCTCGACAGATATAACTTTGAGGTAGTTAAGGACTTTGTCTACCTAGGAGGCAGCTACCCAGGGATCGAGCTGGCTGGAAGAGGCTGGTTGACTGAGGCCCAGATCCACCCCGGACTGTAACGCCACCTAAAGTAAAGTAAGTCAAGTTCCCTATTCATTTACGACGATGTCATCAAATTCTCCAAAACAATTTCCTCATCCCATGAATCTATATTCCTTCAAGAATCCCATGACTTTGACACGTAAGCCCAACTCATCTGCTCCTCGACCCTTTTTCCTCCGCGGCCACATAGAGAGCATTCTGCGCAGTTTCCTTCCTTTTGCTTTTCGAGGACTACCCTGGAATAACTTTCTTATTTTATCACCGCCTTAAACTTCTTAACTTGAATACTTTTGAAAACGCAGAGACGTAGCTGACAATCTCTTCATTCATCGACTGCTCTCTGGTTATGAAAGACAACAAAAAAAAACAATTAACCGTGGACGAAGATGACAGAGACATACGTCCCCCTGATCGGTTACGGTTGCAATGTCGGGGGTGAAGACTAACAAAGCTGTTGACGCAGACTGGATGCATCCTGAGCCGTAAGAAGCACCTGGTTATGACCTTGTTGGGAACATGCACTAATTCTGTAAGATATGATCAGAGGTGCTTTCCTCTTTCCTCCCTATGCATAAAATCTCAGCACCAAACTAAAGAAGAATAAGTGTCGCTCTACATTTTCCCACACTGCGGTTGAAACCATAGACTTACTGCGGATTTGATTCAATGACGGCATTGTGTCATGAACTGAACCAGCGGTTTTGCGATTGGATGCCACTCTATTAGTTTCTGTTTGGGAAGTGTATGCTGTATGGTGCATTCTAACAAAATCGCAAAGTCTTCAGTCATCACGAGTTTATATTCAGCGCCTTATTTGTAAGATCGAGCCTACTTACTTACTTACCAATAATTTTCTGCAGAAGGTGACATCTAAGTCGAGATTTTTCGTCCGTGTAGAACTCGAATACTCTTCAGGCCGGAGGTAACTGGTACGCATTTTTCTGATTTTTTGATGAGGTCAGTGCTCTTGTACAGCCCGAAAAGTTAGGTGTAACCTCCTTATATAAAGCCCATCAAGGCAAAGAAGAATATCTCTATCCGTCTTCGCTTACGTCCATCCTTTTGCGTTATATCGAGCAGGATCAGGAATTGAGATGCCTAAGATCTTATTTGGAGTCTCTTTTTACCTAATCCAGATGCACCAGTGACAACTACATAGCTGTGTTCCGCCAATGATTTTTGGATTGTTGGATTACGTGCCTCGCACAATATGACGTGAAGGAAGTTATACGATAGTGGATGACTTCTGCCTCAGAGAAATTGCCTCCGAACTTTACGCAATATCGAGGCACTCCCTCATCATTCTTGACAATCTGCTGAGTTTGGCAGGGATGTCGAATCTAATAATGGCTCATTATAGCTCGACTTCATAAGTTCTGTTTTGACTTCGAAATCGATAAAGAGGTAGGAATACCGATCGGAACTTCTAGAGCTTTTTCTTGGATCAAAATATTTTTCGCTGAATTCGGCCTAAGGCCTCACAGATAGAACTCAACTAAATCGATAACATACAGTCACAGACATTGATAGGAACACTGATCGAAGGAGAATAACATGCTGAGATATGGTTTTTTCCACAAAATCTTTTAAATGAACATTTTCTTCTTTTAAGTCACAAAGTCACCCAACAGCTTTGAATACCTGGGCTGACAACCCGTCAGTTCCAGCAACTTTGTTTGACTAAAGCTTACCTAGATATTGCTTTCCTTACTGCATTGTAGCGCTTGGGTAATTTGCATTCGTACCTTAGCTGTAACGAGGAGTCAGTGTTGGCTACCCCAAAGGTTCGGACGTCTATAATACTACCTCGCTTCAACGACTTAATATATGAGTGCCGCGTAGAGAAAGCCATGCCCTCTAATATGGACCAAAACTTGTAATCCAACGGGTTGAGGTCTGGACTACCAGCTGGCCAATCATCCGTTGATATGATGTCCTGAACGTTGTTTATGAGCCACAGTTGAGTCGTTTTTGCTTTGTGAGCTGGAGCAGAGTCTTGCTGGAAAGTCCATGGCTTGTTGTTGAATATTGATTGGTTGAGAGACTTCACAATGGGTTCCAAGACGGTCGATTGATATACTTTGGCCGATGTTTTCACTCCTTTCTCGCAAAAATGAAGCTTGGTAACGCCATCGTAGCACACTCCCCACCATACCATTACAAACGCGGGATGATAGCCTCTTTGAACCCTCGGGATGAGTTGGGATGCTTCTCTGGATGACCGAGCATACACATACACGATCGTTCTGCTTATTGAACGATTCTTCTACAGTGAAGATTTTCTCGTCTGTAAACAGAATTTGTCTGTGAGCGTACCGGCTGAGTAACGCTTTCGATTTTCGCTTGCGTTTTTCCTTCAATGCGGCCGTGAGCAGGTGTCCAGTGTGTCGCTTGTGTGTGACGTGCTGAGTCCTAAGTCTTCTTTGACAATGTGAGACATGGATTTTTGCGAAATTTGCATTTCCCGCGACAAGATTTTCTGTTTTCGCAGCGGTTTTCGGTCGATTCGTTTTTTCACGGCTTTGATCACTTTCGGAGTTCTCACAGTGCGTGGACGGCCGGATCTTGTACGGTCTCGTACTCCACCAGTATCCTCAAACAACTTCACAGCACGATACACAAAATTGCGAGTGATTCCAAGTGGTCACGACTCTTTGCTTTAGTGGGCGGCGATTGACAAATCTGCGCCCAAATAAGCCCCATTTCTATCCTCTTTGGCAATCACCAGAACACAATGTCACTGTTTTTCCTATGTTCGGCCATCCTTTCTTTTCGGATTGTGCGAATGTCTGCATGATAGCATTGGAAGGTTTCTGTTTATAGTTCGTCTCAGATTGTCCCAACATTTGAAGGTCGCTGTTCTTGTTGCTTTTGCTAGGTTCCTCAACTGTAAGAAAATTTCGTAAGTGGAGTTTTCTTCTTTAGAAGGAAGCTGGGCATGTACAGAATGGGTAGAGATTGTTTCCTTCTCATCCATACAGCTCCTGCATATGTGTTTTCTAAAAATGCCAAGGCTTTTTGCATGCTTGCCTATAAGACAGTGCCCTGCTTTCACGTAGCGATTGGTATGCCGATGGTACCTTCTTTTTCAGATAGGATACGTTAAATGGTTCTTATTTTTTCGAGCTCGTCGGCCCTGGATCGGTCGGACTATGCCTTGCTAAGGTCGATGATGGTGACTTTTCAGCGCATTCACTTTCGCCATGGAGATGGAAGAGTTAGCCTATTTTTTGGCATTATTCCGGCATTCGTTTGACAAAAGTCTGTTGTTTCTTGTAACATTGGGTTTTGATGCGACTGTTTTCGTATCATAGCACTGGGTAAAATTTGCACGTATTTCAAATTCGGCCATCGTTTCGTAGATCTCAAATAGGCGATTGTTGGTTGGCTTTATGTGCTAAGTCTCAACAAAGCTTTGGAAAATATGAAGACGTTGTATATCTTCGGTCTGACGTGTCGGAACCCATATTAATACGTGTGCGTAAGTTTGTATTATTTATGCCACGCACTGTATACCACGTTCAACAGAAATATTCTTGACTAATTCTAAAAGAAACGCCTGCCATAAAGTTGGCAGATGAAAGGACGTTAGAGCTTGTTCAACTTACCTTCTTATTTATTCTTCTTGTTTGTCTTCTTCACTCTTGTCACAATTTGCTTACTTAAATTGTTTTCTCTTTTCAGGTGAGTGTACGTTCCAGACTTTTGACATCAACCGGAGTGAGTCCTGTAAGTTTTTATTAGTTCCTTTCTCCAACCTTACCCCAGGGCATACTCTGCAAACTTCTTTTTATACATAAGAACCATACCTCAGAGTAACATGTCCTCAAGTTTCATCACTCAGAATTTTGTGTTTTATACGCAAAAAGTTGCTGACTTCTTGACATACTTTTAAAAGTTACATTTGTGAGGTTTTCCTCCTGAAAATCCTCTAAATTTGTTTTAAAGCTAACTGTGCATAAGAATTTAATTGCTCCATGTCTAAGAAGCAGTTACAATACTCATATATACTCGTATTCAAAGAACGAAACATTCTGGCTGAAAACTCATAAGTAATCATAGATCTCTCTAGCGTAAAGCCCATTATATACGTGGGTCTTTGTGTATGCCTATTCATATCTCCCAGGCATTAGATTCTCAGTCACAATCCTACCAGTTCAAATGAAAATTCCTTTCCTCCAATCCACTACCTATGCCTCTAACATTCATCTATCCAATTCCATTGCCAACAAAAAGGAAGGAAACCCGTGAAATGAAATAAGAAATATCTTTTATGGCTCCACCCAGCCACTCTTGTTCGGAATGAATACTAAAACCGATTTGGGATGCCACTTTTTCGTCTTTCAGAATAGCAACACCAACAAAGACGAAAAAAAAGGCTTACGCTGCGCTTTCCCTTATCGAAAAGTCTCTCAAAAACGCAGACAAAACGGTCTCTTTCGAAACCTTTCACCAATCCTACACCCCACTTCGGAGTAATCCTTCAATCCTCCTCACATTCGTCTACAAATTTCGTTATTAAATTCATTTCCAACCCATGTTACTCTTGACATAATGAAACCTACCCTTCCAACAAACCCCCCACACCATTTAGTCAAGGAATTGACGGAATCCCCAAACCATTCTCGAGAACCGAGAACAATATGCAAAAGAAATCGACAAGAGTGAAAAATCTGAAAAAGTGCGATTGCAATAAGTTCTAGCGACGGGAATCCTTTAAAACTTCTTCCATCCCGTCAGTTAAACATTCTTTCCGTCCAACAGCACAGGCAATCCAAACGAATCCACCCCCCTTGCACCCCTAGGAAATATCCTTTTAGATAAAGTTATTGAAACACTCGAACGTAATAACTCTTTTCGGCGTGCAACATATTGCCAGTATCAACATTCAACCGGATGTGCTACTCTGGCGAGCTGTCAAGGATGATATTCGACTTTGGTTAGGGCGGCTTACGAATAAAATTCTTGCTACAACAGAGAGGAAACTTCGGTGCTTTGTTAGATGGAGGTCCTCGGCATGAATATCTTTGTGGCAAACTTACTGAGTCACTGCAAGGACTAAGGGTATCCCCAACGATTTTCGAATACGCCAGAAACTTGTCAGTATGTGTTGACTTTTCTGGTAACACCAAGACACAAACTGACTACACAGCACAGTTGAAGTTGCCTTGTATCGAAGGAGTTTCGCGTGATTGTTGGGGTTTTGTTGTGGGGACTGGTTCAGCTTTAGATACGAATTGTAAAATAAACAATGAACGATACACCCATCAAATTCAAACTTTCAGTTGCTTGCAACCACACGTCAAGGAGTGGGGGAGCTATTTATAGCTATCATTAAATTATGGCGAAACTGCATTTTATTGCTTTGGTGTCGGTGAGTCCTGGTATTCTTGCTGCTCCTTCGGACGAATTTTCTTCGTTTGAGTGATACATTTGACTCTGTCGATTTTTATGTACAATTTGTTCCGAGTCCTTACAAGACTTGGTTGCTCTGATGGAATCCATTTACGAGGTCTTCAGGTCTTTACATGTTCTGATGCAAGTATCAATTTGACATAAAATACTGCTGCAGTTGAGATACTTTGATTTAATTAGACGTGAATCTATGACGGACGGACTTAAATTGACGTTTTTATTTGATTTTCAGTGCAATTACCAAACAATGTAGCTGAGGGTAGTAGTAGTTTGCTGTATTTGTATCCAAATAGTTGCAGTTGTAGCAGGGTGAAGATTCAACTATCAGGACGAACGACGCACTCAAGGGGATATTACGAGTAGCACATGTAAAATGTATACACACAGCGCGGACGAAGGAATGTTAAGGAGGAAAGAAAGAGAGGTACCCATGAACGTTGGTTTTGAATGTTTGAAGATTCAAATGGCTCTTCAAAGCATTTCTTAAGTGAGTTGTTTGAATCAGGAAAAAAGTCAAGATATTCAAGAGTACGTCCCAGAGTGGGCTTAAGTGTGTAATGATGATTGAAGGTTGGGCCGGAAGGAATGGCACTGGTGGTGATGGTGACACAGGAGATATAACGTTGATGTTCGGAGATATCAGGCCGGATCAGAGAAGCCACACTGATATAGACCTATCAGGTTGTTGATGAACAGCTTCAGGCCTTCAAACAACACGGGAGATAGGATCTTGTAAGCGATGTGAAGAAGACTGATGCCTCTGTTGTTGGCGCAGTTCAGAGGGTCTCCTTTCTTGAGAATCGGCCGAACAATGCTGAGGTTCAATTCATCGGGCATATTTTCGTCCGACCATATTTTAGAGAAAAGTTGCCGTATGCTCCTTAGCAAGTCATCGCCTGTCGCTTCAAAGAACTCGGTAGTCAGACCGTCCGCTCCAGCAGCTTTGTTAGACTTCAGCTTAAATATTGCTATCTTCATTTCATCCAAGTTGGGTGGAAGGATTTGCTGGTCATCATCGTCCAGGTTGACAGCTTTATTTGTTTCGTCATCGTCGTTTTACAGTCTACAGAAGTAATCTTTCTAGATTCTCAGCATTGACTGCGACTTTACAGTCTCTACAGGCTTCAGTTCGTGGTTTGTGTCCCTGCCAGGTTTTTTTTTTACCTTTTGGTAAAACTTTCGAATCTCATTCCTGGAGTGGCATCTATCAATGTCCTCGACCCATGCTCTTTCTTTTTCGTCGTGGAAAGGTGGTGTTCGCTTCTCTTCTTCTGCTCATAGAGCTCGTGAGTAGCGCCGCTTTGTATGCATGTTGCTTAGCTATATGTGCTTGCCGGCATTTGTCGTCAAATCAGGGTCTTCATTGTGGTGGGCAAATGAAACCCAGAAAATCACAGGCGGCAGGTCTGATGGCTTTTGGGCAGTGTTGCCACTGCTTTTCAATACTTGGTGCTGGCAGAGGTGAAGGCAGATTCGATCAAATTAGCGTTTGGCTATATCTTGTGATTGTAACCGTTCGACATTAAACTTCCTCACAGCATTACCTTATCTCTGCGATGTTTGGGATATCCACTGTGGCTTCAACAAAGAACTGTTCCGAGTCGATGTTGGCTCCTCTGAACATTAGGACATCCATAATGCTGGAGCTGGAGGAGTGTCTTGCGTCCTTGCGTCCTTGCGTCGATCGCAATGTGATCAATCCGGTTGACGGTTGATTGATCAGGAGTTCTCCAATCTCTTTTTTTTTTTTTTTTTTTTTAACGAGGACTCAAAAGCATCGAAAAACTAATGGTCAGTGTCGGACTTTAACCGCACTAAAAGCATGTCCTCATTGTCCGGACGGAAAGCTCCTCTTGTCTTGGAACCACCATTAGGTATTTTGCCAGAAGGATGTCCTGAGCAAAGGCTCAAAGCGTTCGTCTAGTCGTCACTGTCAAGTTCGTGGAGAAGTTACAACTCGCTGGAAATTCTCACTCTCCCGGCGGTGTTCTATAGCTCTCAGCTTCATCATCAATGTCATGATTGAGCCTTCAATCGCTTCGTTGATGGAGCTCCTGATGTGTTCGAATCTCGGGCACGAGAAGAGAACATGCTCCGCATCGTCTATTGTTCTCTCACAGTTTGTGCAGTGAGGATTATCTTCAATGATGAAGCGATGGAGAAAGTCTCTAAAGCAGCCATGTCCACTGAAGGCTTGCGTGAGGTAGTTGGGGATTAGGGCATGCGTCCATCTACCCTTTTGGGAACGATCGTCCTCTTTTGGCAGGTTGTCCCGTCGGATCTTCCGCAACTCTTCCGCGATCAAGTCGATCGGGATGTCATCTGGGCCCGGGGCCTTATTTGGCTTAAGCCGATTCATAGTCATGAGGTCTTCCGCTGTACTAGCCTCCGGGATCGGTCCCTGTGGTAACGGGGCGTGGTGCGAGATTCTGTCCACCGTCCTGGGAACATTGTGACCACAATTTTATTCGTCAGGGGAGGGTCAGTAGGCTGCGGCGACCTACCTCCTCTTACGGTGTTTACAGCTATCTTGTAGGTCATCCCCCACGGGGCCATGTGCGCGCTTGCGCAGAGCTTCATTAAGGACCGCAACTTACTGCGCTTAATGCCTTCTTAAACCACGTCTGCTGTCCACGTAAATCTCATGGCGCTGCTGTCGGAGGGTATCCTCCCTGGTGCGGTGGGCGCGGCGTCTTGCCTTGATGTACATGGATCTTAGGCGAGCGATCTCTTCATTCCACCACTAAGCCGGTTTCCTCGTTGGTCTCCGGGTCACCCGTGGCATTAAAGCGTCGCAAGCCGTCACCAACTTAGTCACAACCGTATGGGCCATGCCGCGGGCAATGTCTGGGAGAATATCGTGAATATCGATATGGGGAAACTGCGTGCTAGCTACGACAATGTTTCGCCAGCCGCAAAGTCTTTTAGCTTGAATCCGTTATCGGAGGTTGTGTCGTGCAGTCTATATTTTCTGATAGTGCTGCCAAAGATGCCCTCTCTTTCAAGCTTTGCATTAGAATCGCCAAGGACAATTTTTATGTCATAGCTAGGCATTGCTCGTCAATCTTGTTTAAGAGCTCATTGAATGCATCTTTGGTGTTACCCTGGCGACACAACCCTCAATCTGGAGGGTCAGTTCTAGCTTTAATACCACTAGGATGGGAAGTCGGTTGGACTGACGCCAGTGACCCGTTTTGGGATGAGTGCTGCCGTTGGCCCATTAAATGCTCTTCCGACAGCATCTTTTGTCCAAGACCCTGACGTAGTCACGGAAATATTTACCGGCCTGAGCTCCAAATATGTTGTAGTAGCCCGGATAAGGTCACATTTGCTCCAAAATTTTCTTCCACGGCCGAATAATAACATTCTTAATTCGAATTCCCCCTTTGTACCAGCCTTTCAAAACTTGTTCCGGGTTCTTTTTATCTAAATGGCTTTAAATCAATTTATAAAATACAATTTTTTTTTTGATAATCAACTTGTTTCATCTATATACATTATTGTATAGAAAACTGCATCAATTTATGGATTTCTGATTAATTATTGAATTAACCGATAATTGCGTGAAATTAAAACAGAATAACTAATTGCTTGAAATGCAAAGAAAAAACATTTAAAACAGAAAATCGTTTATTTTACAACTTAGAAAAAGTGGCACAACCGGAAGAGCTATAATATTTTTTCCCATTCCGTATAAATTATAGCAATTGGACGGTTTTAGGACCTTGTTGATAGATGCATATTCTTTTAATTTCGTATGCAAATAGGCCGAAATAATAGGACACCTTTTGTTGAATATTAATTGTTTTTTGTTGGTTTTATTGTGGAAAAATGCTGATAACTTGATTCAATAAACAGTCATGGCTATAAAAAAAAAAGACGAAAAATGGTTTTTGTGCTGAAATATTCCTCCCGTTGATGTCACACCTTGACATTGTACACCACTTTTCGTTTTCTACCCATTCATTTCCTTTCGAAAAGCAGCAACCTTTTTTCCTCTCACATAAATCTGATTACCAATCGCCACTTGCAGTGGCAACTTCAATAATGTTGCATACGAAATTCCGGGTCAGTCTTCCTAACAAAACTTGAGGACTGTAATACAAAAATCGATTTTGAGCTGTCACACAGTTTTGTACTCACTTCAATATTCGACGAGTAAATGGTGGGCCGAGAACGCAACTTATCTTGTCGTGCGTTCAAAAGGTTAGACAATAAGGGCCAACGGTTGACCAAAATGCTCCTAGACCACTAATGTAAGCAGCGAAACCAGAACATGTGGCTCATGGTCGATGCGAAATTATGCGCAATTCGTGGAAATCTGCTCGTAAAAGGAAGATTGCTGTACTTTCTGGCCGGAAGATTATTGGCGCTTTTTCTTTAACCAGTGCTCTCACTGTATTGCCGAATAATCGACGAGTTTTTGGTACCGAGACTGCAGTTGTTACCGGATTTATCAACAAGACAAAATTTCATCGAGACGGGGCCACTCCATACCCAGCTAGAGTTTCAATGGAGAAGCTGAGGATACTTTTTCCCAAATTTTACGTTGGACACCATTTACATTTTTGGGACTTTTCAGTCTTTCTTAGAAAGATAAGTAAACGGTTAACAAGACGGCGTTATTGTTATCGGACACTAAGGTCTAGAAAAAATCATAGTGTTTCGTTAGTCGGCCGGCAAGTAGTCCTCTAAGTTTCCCCCTGAGTGACAACAGGAAAAAAGCTATCGGTTAAGAGAAATTGAGAAGCATTGGTTTATTTCATCGGCATCCTGGACAATTATGTCATCTGTCAAGTTTTGCTCACACGAAAGAGAGCTATGAACGCACGACCCAAATGACGAAGCAGGTATTCTTACTTAGCTGACTTATCTAACAGGTCCATTGGAGATATAATATCCCATTGTGAACTGAACTCCAAACAAGTCAATTCAGCTATCTCACTGCATCTAGAAAGGCTTACTACATTCTTAGGCTATCTTGGCTATCTTGCATGTGGTAAGAAGACTTAGGGCAGCTTGAATATCGCTTCAGGGTCAGGTATCGTTTTGTACTTTGTTCCCTCAAATGATTCTTCAGAAAATTGTTTTTTGGCATTCGAATTTGTTAGGAGCAGTAAAATCTAATATCGCTGTTCTACAAAAAGACACCACCGCCACATCTCATACATCTCACGCACCTTTTCTTGTTAAGAGTACCTTTATGTGCCTTATAAGAATGTGAATAGAGTTGTTAATTGGCAAAGTCCACGAGCCGTCTGACTGGCTGCATAGTTCCATACCCAACACCCCTTAACATCCAGATTGTAGAATTTTATGTGGTGGCAATGGCGCGATGGTTAACTTATTGGACTATCACGCAGAGGGTCCGGGGTTCGATCCCCGGCATCCCCAACAATTTTTCGAATCATCATCACCCTTTCGGAGGCAAACTCCCGAAAGTAAAATTGCCTATGATAAAGCTCTAAGGAGTGCCGTTCGGATTCGGCGATAAACCGGTAGGCCCCGCTCAAATGTGACAAAAATGACAACATGAGCAACACAAATTAGTGCCAAGAAACTTGGCCATGGCCCAAACCGGGCTGCCAGCACCACAGTGCTTTTTTTTTTATGTGCTATATTTTGCACCAATGTCTGTGGGGCTTAGAGTCGGACCCGGTTTTAGTGACGATGGGATGGATGGACAAGTTAGATCCCCTGGTGATGATAGAGCATGTATCCAAAAGTATACTGCGTCGTTTTTAACGATGACGTTAGTTGTCGAAGGAACCCTCGCCATTAAAAACATAGAGTAGTGATGACGGCATATAGCTGGTCTTGATTACGGTTTGCAATTCGAGAGTAGTTGAGGCGAACGCTGTAGGAATTGGGGCCAGTTTGGTTGCACACCACACCTTCAATCCAAATTAATTACGAACTCAAACCGGACTATTTGTCCGAAATGAAACATTAAGCGCTTATAGGCTCGTGGATCTTAACAAAGGTAATCTCACGGGGTTGTATTTTGTCTTAGTGGTTCCTATCGCGCCTTCCGCTTGGGCGTTTGTAGCTGGATGGAAAAATGGCAGAGCGAATATAGTATGTCGGAAAAAGTTTTCTTCCATGAAATTTCTTAGATGTGAATCCTATCACGTTATTTAAGAACAGTTTTGCAGAAAGCCAACTGATTGTGAAAAATTGACGAAGAGACGTAATGGCGCAAGCTTCTGACATTGAATTAAGCTTGACAACGTCGAATCCTTTTGAATAAGAGTCAACAACCAAGTATAACATTTTGCCTTGGAATGGCCGGGCGAAGCCGACACGTAGGCTGGACCACGGGGGTCTATGCATCACTTCAGGACAAGCTTGATTTCGGTTCCAATATTTGCCCACCATAGATTGTCGATTGTGGTCCGTGAGGGGCATTAAATATTGCCCAGGAGCAATTACAGCTTGATATCCCTAAAGACGCATTCTTCTCCTGGCAGAGAGTTAAATCCGACGGATGAATTCAGTTCACTTCAACGATCGATTATTATGCTGGGCTAACACCAAGTTGAAAATTTCGAAGAGCAGTGAATCCTTCAAAGTTTGTTTCGTTTATAGCTGAGCGATCTGGTGTTGCTGCTAATTTAATCATCTTCGGTCGTTGTTGTTTCCACCTCAATCGGTATTGGGCAGCGGCTCAGGAAATGTGTGTCGCCTCTCTTTGTTCCAGTGCGATATACCAAATGGAAGTGGTAAGCATTTAGAAAGATTGAATGGCAAAGCATTTGGTTCTATATTACTTAGAGGACTGATTTTGTGGTAGTGAAGCCCGCCAATAGTTTGCGATTATCTGTGACAAGCGTGAATAAACGGCCATCTATGTAGGTAATTGTTGAAGTTCTTGACTACGGCAAAGAGAACCATTGTTTCTCTGTTGATTTTCGAATAAAGTCTCACTATGGGGTTATTAGATCCATCTGCTAGCTTGTAACTGAGGACTGATCTGAAGTGTTGCAACGTGCAAACATACGATGCCAGTCTCATCATAGTCAACTAACATGTCACACATAGGATTACACATCTGATCCCAGCTTTATTGTTTGCGGATTATATTACCTTCCTTGCAGATCTGGATCTAATGATAGGTTTCCTTAGTTGCCTATATCCTGGCAAAATTTTCACTAAAGCAGTTGTTTTCTTCCTTTTTAGTTTAGAAACTTGTTCTGAACGAAAAGTAGATCTAGTACCTTTGGAAACCATATGTTTACCTTAGACTGTGGATAGGGTCGGTTTGACATCTCTCGTCACTATTTTCTTGGAAGCTTTGTCCACTGCAGAAGATAGGCGTTTGTATCGTACCTTAGAATTTGTGTTCAAATTGACTTTGTGGATCCTCTCAATTCAACATTTCTTTCGCATATAATGGGAGATAAGATATCGAATCTGTAACTAAGAGATGACTTACTGTTGGTCTTAAGGAGGGAACTCCATATTTTGACTTTAGAACTAAGTCGATTTTGCATTTGGTTTTGTCTTGCCTACTTAGGTGGAGCTAAAATCTGGGGTGAACCTGGACCTGGCTAGCATGATTTTCCGCCAGCAGCCTCCAATGCCGTAGTCCAAGTTGGCCAAGGTCTCCTTCCGCCTGCAGGCACTACCTTATTTGCACTTAGACACTTTACTAGACCGATGCACTACACACCCTGTATAATACGAGGGCGGGTAAATAAGTCCGTGACTTTTTGAATTTCTGACCTCTTTACTGAAACAGCAACACTGCTCCTGTCAACAGGCATCTGTCAGTTGACTCCTGTCAAAATTTAAACTTGCTGCGTCAGTTAGTTTGTGTTTGACAGCTATTTTTATCAGACTACTCACTAATTTGAGGAGAAAATGGAAAAAAGTGAATTTCGTGTGCTTATTAAGCATTATTTCTTGCGAAAAAAAACCATTACCGAGACCAAGGCTAAGCTTGATAAATACTATGGGGACTCTGCACCATCGATTTCAATGGTAAGAAAGTGGTTTACTGAATTTCGTTGTGGCCGTACAAGCACTGAAGATGCCGAACGTCCTGGACGCCCAGTTGAGGTCTCTACACCCGAAACAATCGAAAAATCGATATGGTGTTGGCCGACCGAAGATTGAAAGTGCGAGAGATTGTGGAAGCCGTAGGGATCTCGCATGGCTCAGTGGTTTCAATTTTGAATGATCACTTGGGCATGAGAAAGCTTTCCGCAAGATGGGTGCCGCGTTTGCTCACAGTAGACCACAAACGCAATCGTGTAACAACTTCACAGGAAGGTTTGGCGTTGTTTAATCGCAATATGGAGGAGTTTTTGCGCCGTTTTGTAACCGTGGACGAAACATGGATCCATCACAACACACCAGAGAACAAACAACAGTCAAAACAGTGGGTTTCTAAGGGTGAATCGGCGCCAAAGAAGGCCAAGGTGGGTTTGTCAGCCAATAAAGTTATGGCGACTGTTTTTTGGGATGCACGCGGCATAATCCACATTGACTACCTTCAAAAGGGAAGAACAATCAATGGGGAATATTATGCCAACTTATTGGACCGATTCAATGACGATTTGAAAAAAAAACGACCTCATTTGGCCAAGCAAAAGTTCTTTTCCACCAAGACAATGCAAGGGTGCACACATGTGCAGTTGCCATGGCAAAAATCCATGAATTGGGCTATGAATTGTTCCCTCATCCACCCTATTGAAAAATAAAATTATTTTTTTATCAAAAAATCTGTGTTTTAATCCAAAAGTCACGGACTTATTGACCCGCCCTCGTACATGATTAAGTCCTAATCCATTTCTGACAACACAAATGCGAACGAAAATCGCACGGCCAAGTGCTTTGTTATTCGCTTTCGACAAGGTCTAGGGTCCTCTGCCATGGAACTGTCCCGGGATGACAAGGGTCTTGAATCTTTGAATTTAACTTGTGAACGCACTCTTTCACTAAACATCAAACTGTCTCTGTCAATTTATTCAGTTAACTCAACATTTTTATCATGGTAGAGTACACGAACGAGCAACGTCTGCAAATTATGAAAATTTTCTACCGAAATTCGAAATTGCCTAGTAGACAGGCAATAACATGTTTAGTGCAAAAATTTGATGTTGCCGTGTCAGAGAGACAACGGGTTGATCGAAGTGTCGAAAATATCGCTGCCGTTCAGGCGTCCGTAGCAAACGATCCAAATCAGTCAATTCCACGGCGTTCTCAAGAATTGGGCATCGCTCAGACCACATTATGGCGTATTTTGCGTAAGGACCTTGGTTTACACCCATACAAGATCAGGCTGACTCAAGAATTGAAGTCGATGGACCATTTGAAGCGACGTACGTTCTCCGATTGGTTTCTGGAGAAGATGCGCCAAGAATTTCATCGCAAAATCATCTTCAGTGACGAAGCTCATTTTTGGCTCAATAGGTTCGTCAATAAACAAAATATGCGTTATTGGTCCGGTAAAAATCCACATGTGCTTCATAAATCACCACTTCATCCACATAAAATAACTGTTTGGTGCGGTTTGCATGCCGGCAGCATTATTGGGCCATATTTGTTCGTCCATTCGTCACGTTACTGTGAATGGTCAGCGTTATCGCGCCATGATCACCGATTATTTTTGGCCCGAATTGGAAGATATGCTCTTGGACGACATGTGGCTTCAACAGGATGATGACACAAGCCACACAGCACACGTTACACTCGATTTATTGAAGATCAAGTATAGTGATCGTGTTGTCTCAAGAAATGGGCCAGTCGATTGGCCGCCTCATTCGTGCGATTTAACGCCGCTTGACTATTTTCTGTGGGGCTACGTTAAGTCATTGGTTTATGCCAACATGCCGACGACGTTGGAAGAGCTCAGAGCCAACATTGAACGCGAAAAAGCGGCCGTTTCGGCCGAAATGTGTAGCCGAGTGGTTGAAAAATGGGTTCAACGAATCGACCGCTGCAAACGTGACCGCGGTTGCCATATAAACGAAGTCGAGTTCCATTCATAAATGTTTTAATTGTACTTCAAGCCGATAATAAAGTTTTTGGGCTTCAAAGGAAGAACTAGACGGAGTAGTACTTTAACTTTATTTGTAGCTGAGGGTTCCTTCTTAGCAGCCTCGAGTGTTAGGCGTAATTTAGTGTAATTTTCATGCTCGTTTTTACATCAGCAATAATTTTATCTTTTGGATGATTTGGCAGATGTAACCATCACGATCAGAAGTGTTGGACAACTCGTCGATAAACCTACGCCCAACGCGGCGATGTTGAGTTGAAGTTTGTACGGTTTTTTGAAACCTCAGACAAACTGGTTCCAGCCATAGGTGGTATATGATGGTTATCAATCATTTAGTTTTCGGTGAGCAGATTCTCTAAACCACGGTGATGCGGGAGCCGTCGTCGTAGTGAAAGGATCAGAAGAAACCTCCCTTCACAATGTTACATTCTACACAAAGTGCCGCAAATCCAAAAAAAAGTGTGAAGATGCATTTCGTTTCAATAGATTGATTAGGGATTAGCACCCAGAGTTACAAAATTCTATAAATTCGGTAAAAGGCGCGTATCCATACATTACCTTTACTTTCATAAATCCACAGGAAATGGGAAATGGGAAAGGCAAGAGGGAAAAGAAAACTCAATTCCCATTTCATGACTATCCAATTGAATCTAGATAAAATGCTCTCAGAATAATTCACACCAACCACTCAAGGGTTTGAGGTAGCCGGGTACTGCGTACAGAACATTTTACAAAAGGAATCCATCTTATAAGTATCATACACACGCACAATTTTATAAAAGGATAAACAGGATTCCGGTGAAAACTACGTGAGAACAGGACGACGCGTGTGCGTGCGTGTTAAAGTTTTAGATGAATAGAAAATTCGAAAGGACATATGCTGTTATGTTCGCCAAGTGCGTTACTACACACTCAGGGAATACAACGAGCACATCATCGGGGGTAAGTACACGCTAAAGGGTGGCAAAGCGTAAATACTTTATGAGGGGCTGCAAAGCCTTTTTATTGCGTTTGCTTTTGCAAGCGCGTATAAGGGAGTGCCTGTTTGGCATTTATGTATGAGTGTACTCTGCACTTTGTATGTAGTACATTCGCATTTTTGTTTGTTTTATTTGGAAAGTTCCATTTGAGGTGACGACAGGAATTTTAGATGAGCTCTGCAGCAGTGGACAAGCTTTGGCTACGTAATTACCTTTAAATGCTTTAAGACTTAATTTATTATGTTATTATGGAAGGATATAATGGTAATGGCAGGAAAGATTATGGGCGATTTCAAACCACCCTTTGTTTGTTTTGTTACACACAACAAGGGTGGAAATGTTCCACTTGAATGGGTGAAAACTACAAAGGTGGGGCTTGTCTAAAATGTCTGACACCGCAAGGGAGTTCTGCGTTGCATCCTTTGTTTGGTGGATACGTTTGGAAATCGATCCTTTAACTCATTTAAATAGACTGAGCTAAATAGGTCGGGGAGATTTGGAAAGATCTTTTGTATAGATGACGTGTAAGCTGAAATATACTAACTACATGATGGACATCTTTAGGGCTTGGTTAAGTTGAGCAATTGGAACTTTTCCTGTTCAACAGGGTAATCACCAAATATTGGCAAAACTATCTTTTACTACTAACAAACCATCAGAGTGCCCACGTACATACGTATCTTGTTGTCACTTTAAACAAAGACTTCCGAAGTCGTTGGGAGAAGACATATGGTTAAAGCGTGAATGGTGACAATCCGTATCTTAAAAATGACGCAAATCTCGTACTCAGTGGACATCAAATTCTTGACTTTCCAAGTAGTCAGAAAGTCACCCGGCTAGACAAACGTTTTTCCGACCTTACAATCCACGCGGACTCATGGCGTCTTTTGATCAAAAAACCACAAGATAGATTGAACACTTTGCCATAAACGAAAATCACGCACCTAGTCTTCTGTAGGTAGGCACATTCCAGGGAAGCCAAGGTATAAACGCGTATATTAAAGGCACTACAGCGTCGGAAAACACTGAGAGAAGATTTGCTATCGAACGATTACAACCACGAAAGATCAGCAGATCCTTTGCCGACTGTGGCTCCCTGATCAGATTTCCGCACAAACAGCATCAAGTTCGATGCATCTAAAAAAAACTGGGTCATAAGGCGTCTATAAACAACAAACCCGTGCTAGGACACTAAATGCTGACTGGCCAGATAGATAGTTTAATGGGCAAGATTGCACCCAAAGACGAGAATTAAATTAAGAATCTTTATCAGTTGAAAAGAAAAACTGAAGAGAAACATCTCCCATGATAAAAAAAAGACCGTTTAAGGAGCAAAACCTCGAAGAGATTGGTAGATACTACTGAGTATTACTTGTAAGGGTTATACAACTCGAACCTACACCTTTAAGACGAATGCGAAACTATCGTAGACGCGAAGTATGTAGTCAGTGGGAAAACTTGAAAGAAATACTTAACCCAAACAAAATTAGGACAGCAATGTCCTTCTCCTGTGCAACAAAGCTGCAGGAGAAAGAAATGGAGAAAATGACCTGTTGAGGAGTATGTACAAGTCAGTCAGAGGACGCATGTATAGACTTTAGCACGCTCCTTGAACATGCTAATGATCACAAAACATGGTAAACACAATCTTGCTGATCTAACCAACACTTGCCATCTCTTAATCGATATCAACGCGTTCAAGGTGTGCAAATGAAAGCCAACGCTAAAGCCGCAATATTAAAAACTGCCAACTAAGAAGGCAGTTGAACAGCAAAGTATATACATATATTTGCAATCAACGAAGAAGATACTATAAAATAGCATCTTCATCATTCCTGTTCGGTTATGCGCTAAAGGTACACTCTCAGGAGCAGACTAAAGCTTTCGAAGCAACTTTGAGGGATAGATTGTGTTCTTTAGTCTCCTATGCGTTGAAAGAATATGGACGGAACAACTTTGGTTTCAGAATTGCATTTATTTGGTCAAAGGGCCTCGCCTACAGCTAACATACCAAAGTGTTTTGATCGTGTGAGTCATCCAGTTTCTCTTTCTCCGCCAGAGTAGATACTGCCTTAAATTCACTGCAAATACAGTGATAAAGTGCCAAGATGCCTAATTAATGTACCATAAACGCCACACTTTGTCATAGCAACCAGGGTGTCGCGGCTTACGATGAAGGGATGCAAATAGAACAGGTTAAAGTTGGTAATAACACAGTTAATTTCTCTCAAAGAATAAAGTTATAAAATGGATTACAAAAATGAATGCTTTACTTACCGCAGTTTACTCCCTATCACGGCTGACAATCGAATGAAGTTCAGTTGGATTTAAAACAGTTAACCCAAGCGAAAGGCCAAAAAGGGAAAACGCTTAATGTCAAATCGTAAGAGAGTAAACTGGGTGGTTTACATGGTAAGTTAAATAACACAACGTTCACATCTTTATTATAGAAGCTGCAAATCTGCAACAACCCCGCCTCCGTGGATCGATTACGATTCACCACACTCTAGGTCCAGAACAGCAAGCTTCGACGCGGGTCTCTGTAGTATTCCTCTTGACGTTCGGACATCGGCTCTTCGAGTTTGTCCATCAACCGCCGTGTAAACCTTCTCAATTCGGCCGCGACACCACTCACTTCTCGGCAGGCTCGCATCGCAAATAAAGACTAAGTCTCCTTCAGTTATTGGCTTCGACCTCTGGCACCACTTCGCACGGCGAGTTAAAGTTGACAAGTATTCGGTGACCCAGCGCTTCCAAAAGCGATCCCTCAATTGTCGGGCGATACAGCATTGCTTTCTCAAAGCACAGATCTTCTCTGGTGGCTCATTTGTGCTGGGTGTATGTGCTGTGCTCGCTGAGTCAAGCAAGAAGTGGTTTGGCGTAAGCGGCTCTTGTTGGTCAACGACGATAGGTACTTGGGTTAGTGGGCGCAAGTTGACGACGTTTTCTGCTTCCACTATAAGGCTTTGAAGCGTGTACTCACTACGAGATACTTCCTTAAGTGTATGTTGTCGAACTCGTTTCACGCACTGCACCATCCGTTCCCACGCTCCTCCTTCAGATAGGTAAGCTGGGCAGTTGAACACCCACTCAACTCCCTTCGAAGATAATTCACCTTGTATACGCTCACAGTCGAAAACTTCTGAGAAACTTGTTGCTTCTTGACTAGCCCCCATGAAGTTTGTCCCATTGTCCGACCGGATCCTCAGAGGGGTGCCACGGCGATTTATAAAATTACGAATCGCTAGAATGCATGCGTCCGTCGATAAGTCGTAGGCCACTTCCAGATGTATAGCGCGTACGAGCAGTCATGTAAAGAGCCCTACCCATCGCTTCTCGATGCGGCGTCCAATTGTTACCATAAGTGGGCCGAAGTAATCCAACCCTGTATATGTGAACGGTCTCACAAACGGCGTTAATCGGTCCTCAGGTAACGGGCCCTTCATGGGTGTAATCGGCATCACTTTGTTGATCTTGCATACACAGTACTTGGAGACTACTTTACGCATAATTTGACGTAGTCGTGGAACCCAGAACTTCTGACGAATCTCGCCGATTACGACTTCGGCATTCTGATGTTTCATCCATTGATGATAATGTGCAACCAATAGCGTCGTAAGTGCGTGGTCAGATGGGAGTATAATTGGACGCTTCGTGGCATAGGGGAGCCAGCAGGCTGCATCGACTCGACCGTACACTGTCAATATACGGCGAAAGTTTGAACAATGTACTCTGTTTATCTATTGCTTACTTACGACCAATCTGCTTCATCTCAGTAACGAAGGCTTCAGTTTGGGCTTGATGGCACAGCAACTCCTCAGATGAACCAAGCTCCAATGCCGTTAGTCCATTATCTTGGTAACGATGTGCCATAGTTCTTAGAAGTCTGCCAAAGGAAGAAAAACGATTTATATCTATTCTTCATCTACATAAACAGGAACTTAGGACCTTTTAACCAACGCGATGTAGGACTGGAATCGACGGTGTTTGACCTCGTCGCTTCATCGGCGGCATTCTCATGGGTCGGCAACCATCTCCAATTTGACGAATCGGTTGTTCCTAGAATTTCTGCAATTCGATGCATTACAAAGGGCTTGTAGCGACGGCGCTCACTTCGAATTCACTTTATGACCGTTACTGAATTGCTCCAAAGAATATGGCGGCCGACACTGACAGAGTGTTCTTCTAACACGGTTTTCATCAACCGTGTCCCCAAGACGGCTGCTTGCAGATCAAGACGTGGAACTGTTAACGGCTTCAGTGGGGCGCACTTCGTTTTTGCACATACGAAGGAAGTTTCCACGATTTTTTTCGTGTTCATAAGTCTCCAATATGCCACTGCTGCGAAGGCTGCCTCGCTAGCGTCAACAAATACTTGAAACTGGACCTCCCCGGGTGGACCATTCCGAAAATAGAACACCGAACCTTCCGATTTGGAGGACAGTTCACAGCCACTTGAGCCACGGCCACCTGCGCAAAGCTGTGTAATGATAAGCGCACAAGCCTGATCCAGATAGACGCAAAGATGGAATTGAAAGCATACCGGCTGGTATAGTCTTTTTGCAGCTTCCGCATCCTACATTACCTTAGTCGTAAGAAAACGTCAACCAGATTCGTAAAATTGCGTATAATGCAAGTCACATGTGTCGTATACTCAGTGTTCTACCTGCCCACGTAGACATCGTTGATTCGGACCGCTACCAAAATACCAAGGCGAATATCCTCCATCCCAGAAATACAGATTTTTCTGATCCCAGAACCCCAAGAAGACTAAGGACCAGTGCCGATATTGTCGATAGTCTATAGAGACCTTGCATGTAACTTTATAGGTTTATCTGGCCAGGAGAAGAATTTTCTGATTTGAATATACCAAGAGGCGCATCTGAGGCATCTTTAAATTGAAGAACGCTTACTTACGAGTACTCACATCAACTACAATACCAAACCTCTCCAGTAGGCCGATGTTGATGTCCTCTTCGACTTTTGCAGTCCACCTTAGTTAAGGTCTTCCTCTCCTACGTTGTAGTCTTTCTGGTTAAGATTTAAATACTCTGCGGGCCGGTTCATTGCTATCCGTTCACTCTGTATGTATGTACTAGCCACATCATGAAACTGATGCGCAGTTTTTGATGTCGCTGTGCAGTTCGTATAGTTCGTCGTTGAATCTTCTCCTTCAGGACCGAATATTGTACAAAGGATTTATCTCTCGAATCGATTGAGTATAACTTTGTACGCTTTCGACAGAGTCCATGGCTCAGTGCCATAATGAAGTAGGACTGGGTTGATCAAGGACTTATGTGGGAATCCCCAATTGAACTTATGCTTTTCAAAACGCCGCTGCACATTTTGATATTTTTTAGTGCAAGCTAACCTTGACTTTTAAAGTGATTCATGTGGAAACGACAAGTGGACTTGCACCTGTTGTCGATGCCGGTATTTGTGTCGACGAAATGAAGCAAACGGCATTGTTTTCTTAATTACTCCTGGTTGAAGCGTGTTTTGTGTTCTGGAACGTCTCTTCTCTCTCTCTCTCTGAAATGTTAGTTGGCAAAGCCTCAAAGCACCTTCCAAAACATTCGCATTCACCTTGACGCCACGGTCTAAAAACATACATAAGTGGCAAACGTCCATCGACCGTCACGGTCGACCAAACCATGACAACTGACTTCTGGTGGCCAATTGAAGTTATATTTTCTAATAAGATAACACGATATTCGGCAACTGGTCAAATTCGTCGAAGCGCAAACTTCACCTTTTCTCTATCGAACCTCGCTTTTTGTTGAGCATCTGTAAGATTTTGGCCTTTTTGAAACTTTTAAGGCCGTTGAATGGATGATTTTATATCTTTAGCTCAGTAGCGATTTGCTTGCCACTCCACCGAGAATTTTGTTCAGTTCTATTCTTCAATTTGTGAACTACTTCTGTTGCTGACGAAGTCTTTTTCCCGACCACCACCTTGGCGTTTTGCAACACTATTGCCACTATTGCTGTAGCAATGTCTTGGCAGGCTCTAGAAATAGCCACTAGTGACTTCGCACTTAAATAAAACGCTTTCACACTATTACGTTTGAGTTTCATTTTGGACAAAATTAATTTCACAAAACTGAAGCGCAAATGCATATGCACTCTTGGAAACATTGCAACCACCTAATATTGGGTAGAACATTGAAGCAGTTTTACCCAATTTATTGAACCGAGTACAGAGTCTCCTCAGTTGTTCGGGATTGGCGCTTGCTACTCAATAGCCTTGTGTAACCTAGAGAAACAGCGATTGCTTACGTACTTTACTTTAGGTGGCGCTACAGTCCGGGGTGGACCTGGGCCTCAGTCAACAAGCTTCTCCAGCCAGCTCGATCCCTGGCTAGCTGCCTCCAGTTTCGCACGCTAAGTTGGCTGAGGTCCTCTTCCACTTGCGTGCGCCACCTGAGTCTTGGCCTTCCTCTACTGCGCTGTCCCTCGGGGGCGGATTCGAAGACTTTTCGGACCGGAGCATTGGTGTCCATGCGCTCTACATGACCCAGCCATCTTCACTCTTCTGGCTAGGTCCATGTCGCTGTACAGTCCATACAGTTCGTAGTTGTATCTCCTCCTCCACTCACCGTCAATGCAGACGGGACCGAAGATCGCCCGAAGAATTTTTCTCTCGAAGCAACCAAGAACACCCTCATCCATTTTGGATAATGTCCATGCCTCTGCGCCATACAGCAGGACCGGGATTATTACGATCTTATAAAGGGTGACTTTTGTTGTCCGAGAGAGGGCTTTGCTACTCAATTGTCTTCTTAGCCCAAAGAAATAGCGGTTGGCAAGAGATATTCTTCACTTCATCTCAGCGCTGGTGTCGTTACCTGTATTTCTAGCAGAGCCTAGGTAGACAAAGTCCTTAACTACCTCAAAGTTATATCTGTCGAGGGTGACGTTCTGCCCAAGACGTCGGTGTTGGTTGTCCTTTTTGCTTGACAGCATATACTTGGTCTTTCATTCATTGACCGCTAAACCCATTTTCGCCGCTTCCGTCTCAATACTCGCGAAAGCACCACTGACATCACGTTGTTTTCTCCCGATTATGTCAATATCGTCGGCGTATGCGAATAGTTGGACGAACTTTTGAAAGATAGTGCCTCTTGTGTTTGCTCATCAGTTTTGCACTATTCTTTCAAGTACGATGTTGAAAAAATCGCATGACAGCGCATCGCCTTGTCTAAATCCTTGCTGGACATCAAAGGTCTCGGTGAGATCTTTACCGACCTTGATGGAGCAGCGTGCATTTTCCATCGTCATCCTGCATGGACGGACGAGTTTGGCAGGGATGCCAAAACTAGACATTGCTTTGTATAGCTCGTCTCTATAGATGCTGTCATACTGGCCTAAAAATCGATGAATAGGTGGTGTGTATCAATCTGAAGCTCATGGGTCTTCTCCAAGATCTGCCGTAGTGTGAATATCTGGTCGATGGTGGACTTTCCTGGCCTTAAGCCACACTGATATGGACCTATCAGGTTGTTGACGAACGGCTTCAGGCGTTCACACAATACGGCAGATAAAATCTTATATGCGATGTTAAGGAGACTGATGCCTCTGTAGTTGGCGCAGTTCAGAGGGTCTCCTTTCTTGAGAATTGGACAAACAATGCTGAGGTTCCATTCATCGGGCATACTTTCGTCCGACCATATTTTACAGATGAGTTGGTATATGCTCCTTACCAAGTCATCGCCTGCCGCTTTGAAGAGCTCGGCAGTCAGGCCATCCGCTCCAGCAGCTTTGTTGGACTTAAGCTTCGATATGGCTATCTTCACTTCATCCAGGTCGGGTGGACGGAGTTGTTGGTCATCATCGTCCAGGTTGAAAGGTTGATTCTGCCTGACAGCGGTATTTGGTCCGTCATCGCCGTTATACAGTCTGCAGAAATGATCTTTCCAAATCCTCAGCATCGACTGCGATTCTACTACGATGTTCCCTTGTTCATCTCTACAGGCTTCAGTTCGGGGTTTGTTTCCGCGGCATGTTATTTTTACCTTTTGGTAAAATTTCTGAACCTCATTCGTGGAGTAGCATCTCTCAATTTCCTCGATCGCGCGCTTTTCATGCTCTTTCTTCTTCCTCCTGAGAAGCCGGTGCTCGTCTCTCCTCTTCCGCTCATAGAGTTCTTGAGCAGCTCTGGTCTTTGTAAGCAGCGCCGCGTTATATGCATCTTGCTTAGCTGCATGTGCTTGCCGGCATTCATCATCGAACCACGGGTTTCGTTGTGGTGGACGTGTGAAACCTAGCACATCAGAAGCGGCATCTCCGATGGCGTTTTGGCAGTGTTTCCAATGGTCTTCGATGCTTGATGCTGGCGGCATTGGACCCTTTAAGAGATTAAGAGACACTCGATCGGAATAGGACTTGGCGATCTCTTGCGATTGTAGCCGTCTGACGTCGAATTTTCTCACAGCATTAGTTTGTCTTGGGGTAGTTTGGGATATCCGCAACCGTACCTTGGCTACAACAAAGTAATGGTCCGAGTCGATGTTGGCTCCTCGGAACGTATGGACATCCATAATGCTGGAGGAGTGTCTTACGTCGATCGCAATGTGATCAATCTGGTTGACTGTTGATTGATCAGGAGTTCTCCAAGTCCCCTTGTGTATGTCGGGATGTGAGAACCGCGTTCTAGCCACCACAATGTTTCGCCTCGCCGCAAAGTCGATTAGCCTGAATCCATTATCGGCGGTGGTGTTGTGCAGGCTATATTTTCCGATTGTTCCACCAAAGATACCCTCTCTTCCTAGCTTTGCATTAAAATCACCGAGGACAATTTTAATGTCATAGCTAGGGCATTGCTCGTAGGTCTTGTTAAGGAGCTCGTAGAAGGCATCCTTGGTGTCGTCATCTTTCTCCTCTGTGGGGGCATGCGCGCATATAAGGCTTATGTTGGCGAATTCAGCCTTGATGCAGATTGCTACGAGGCGCTCGCTCACATGCCGGAAGCTGAGGACTTCTTGTCTTAGTCTACCTCCGACAACAAATCCGCATCCAAATAAGCGCTGATTTTGCCGTCGATAGCAATTGCCGTAGTAGATGTCGCAGTTTTTCATCTTCTTTTTGTCCGGCCCATCCTATCGCATTTCTTGGATGGCGGTTATGTCTGCTTTGCAGCAGTCTAGGGCCCCCGCTAGTTGCTCGGCTGCACGTGGTCTATTAAGGGATCTAACATTCCACGTGCATATCCGAAGCTCATTGTCCTTAAATCGTTTGCGTGGGTTGTCAACAGTAGATCCGTCCATATCCGAGGCTTGTTGATGCTTCGTAACTTAATTTTTTTTAAATGGCTGGGCAGTTACCCCGGCGGCACAACCCCCAACCTGGATGACCAGTTCCATTTTGAATGCCCCTAGGACGAGGGGTCGGTTACACCGAAGCCAGTTACCCGTTCCGGGATGTGAGCGCTGCCGTTGGCCCTTATAGGGCTCGTCCGCCACCATCTCTTTTCCAGGACCCTGACTAAGTCCTGGAAATCCTTTCCGGCCTGGGCTCCAAATATGTCGGAGTAGCCCGGATAAGGTCTTGTTTTGTTTTTCCGACACTAATCCTGGTTAATGGCGCAGGAAACTCGCCATTTGCCCCCTTCACTTCGCAACTTCTAGTGAGATTCCCAGATGGCGCCACGGGGAGGCGTGAAGTAGGACTTATTAGCAGAGCTGCAAGATGTTCGGCTGCAGAGGCTCATTCTCGTCATTTAAGGAACCAGCACCTGTCGGAAGATGCTATTTCCACGAGGCCTTATACTAATCGTTGCCAACCCGTTATCAACAACAATTGGCAAGAGTGAACTTTCGTTTTATTTCTGCTGAGGTGTTGTTGGCCGAATTTATGACAAAACCAAGGTAGACGAAGGCCCTTTTCATTTGGAAATTTCAATTGCCGACTGTGAAATTTTGTCCAATTCTTCGATGCTGTATGTCTCTTCTTATTGACACCATAAACGACTACTATGTTCTGCCCGCGATCACACCGCTGTGGCAGCCGGCTTTGTTTATTCAATTACTCGTTTTTCGATACCATCGGCGTACAATAAAAATTGGAATAGTTTTCGCTTTTGAGTTCCGCACAATCCTCTCAAATATGATGTTAAAGAAGTCAAAGAAGTCAAGCGCCATTCCGTTGATTGACAGCATAAAATTGGGTTCACTTCATGGGCTTAAACACGGCCTATTTGGCCTCGCTGAAAACCTTGCTTCCCCATCCGAAAATTAGGTAATTGTCGTGGCAAGAACCAGTACCTCTGTTGGCTTTCAATTAGTGATTTCGTTTAAAACTAGACAGCTGTCAATACAAAACCATTGAAAAGCGATGTCGGATCCAATTTGCCACAGAAAAAACATAAAAACAAACTCAGTAGCTGTATGTATGTATAAAAGTTTCCGCAACTTTTAGGGTTAACAAACTCGCGTCAAATGAATTTATCCATTTTCCAATTTAAAATCCCGTCTCCCCCGAAACAAAAAAGTGTTGGAAACCGAAAATAAGCCATTGGGTTAAATTTTGAATTTTCAAAAACCACCCCCCTAAAACTATGTTTCCCAACATGTTGGCATGTCAACATCCAAAACATATCTTCTATCAACGTCAATTAGATTGCTGTAAAATGTCCCAGCACTAACTTTAATTGCAATAGCTAGTTCCGCATCACGATTACAACCCGTTCGTTCGTTATATGATTTTACAATTTGTCCCCATTTTCAGTCCCGCAATTGCACATTTACAATTAGTACATCTGCGGCCTAGTGAATGTAGTAAATCTCATACCCCATTTCTCATGGGGATGGCACAGATATACACAGATACATTCTCCATGCCGAAAATCTGGAAAATCTCTGCCATAGGACATGAGAGTGCTGTGTTGTTGCCATTATGGGAAAGGGAACGGGTTTTCAGGCTGTGAAAACAACCCTCAAGCTGTTGGGTATCCTAGCCCCTACCCACAACTGAAATACAACATATGCTAGCATCTCATTAAAAAGCTGTACGTATCCGTTTCGACTTTTCTAGAGTCGAAAGCCAACAAAACTTCTGTGCAACTGATAAAAATGATTTAATTGCATGATTCAGAATAATTGCTGGCAAACATTCTATTCGCATCCATTGGGTGTACGAGAACCGGCACTCGTCCTCATATTTGTGGAAGCACTCAGGTCTACCCTCCTGGAATTCATTGAGGGAACCCTCGTCGTAATCTGGTCTACGAAGTTACCATCAACGAGGCTAATAACATTTCGGGGATGCCAATGCTGATGTCGGCACCGGTGCCAATGCTGAAACTGAAACCGAATCTGAAAGCAAAGCTCTGAAGCTAGCATCCCCTCTCATCTTCTCGGTAAAAAAAACTTTTCAACTATGAATGTCAGAATGAGTATGATGACAATAAGCACCCAAGGATAATGGTAATAACAATAACTACTGCGCTGGGATAACAAAACACGCAAGGAGTAAACTTCAACCACCACCTCTAGGACAACCATAGTCGTATGTCAAAGCAGGGTCTTTTTGCCAGCACAGGGAAGGCATGTTTGTGGGTCGATTCTATTGTTCCTTCAAACATAGTAACTGTATAGTGAAATAAATTTCTAGTGGGAGCAACGAACAGCTTAAACCTCTTCTACTCGCTACGTTGTATTCGTACATATTTTCATTTTCATTTTCATTTTCATAAATGTTTATTCAACCCTCCCTAGACTAGACTCTGCTCTTATTCGTAGGATGGTTCTTGTCTCTGTACGTCAGAACTTCTTATCTAAGCAGTTTAGGAGAAACTTTTCGTGGCTCGAAAAGGGCGAAAATAAACAACCGAAAGCCGTTCTTAGTTTAAGTGCAGAACATCACTCGTACATTTGCGTACTCGTGAAGGGCCCAGACATTCATATTCCTGTCAGGCCAGAGTATAAATTGGGGTTTGGGGGTTGGGAGTTGGTTTTAAAACCTTAATTACATGTTGGTATACAATTATTGCAGTAATTACAATGAATTACCTTGCTGAGTGATTCATTTCCTGTGAAACATATTTCACTGGGAATGTGCGTGTTTTTTTAAGGGTTTTTCGGAGAGAGGAAAGCCAGCACAGACATTCATGCAAAAGGAGCGTCTGAAACCTGTCATTGCTCAAACAGGCATAAGACATTCAAGTGAGTATGCTTACGAGGAGGATAAAAAGGAAGTTGGTGCTGCTCCTTTTCGAAAAATGGGAGTGGAGATTCATTGCTTTAAACTGGGTGCAGGATGGGGCAAATTGTTAGAGTGACCCAGATCTGTTTCAGCGCACCTTTGTATCACGGATTTTATCCGGTACATGGTATGTGATAATGAGATAGTCCAATCAAGTCTATGAATAGTTTAAACAGGATTCGTGTGACTGGTGCAGAGTGCCAATAAGTTTTACAGGGAATTTGGGTTTAGACGCTCTCTCTTTGGATATTCTTAATTCGTCCCGTTGAATCTTAGCAAAAACCCAGATGGATGCTCTGAAAACTCTCTTAGCTATGCCTATGGCCTTAATAAGGAAGTTTTATTTATTGTTTTGCCAATTGCCTTGAAATTGCATGGTCTTGTCTTACATGGAAGTATTCGTAGACTCATTTATTAGTCTTAACCCTTTATAAGGTGGTGGCAATATGTTCGCCTCCCTACAAAATCGTTGATTAACTCCAAACTACTGAAGACAGTCATTATACGAGGGCGGGTCAATAAGTCCGTGACTTTTGGATTAAAACACAGATTTTTTGATAAAAAAATAATTTTATTTTTCAACGTAGTCTCCCTTGAGCTCTATACACTTTGTCCAACGCTTCTCCAATTTTTTTATCCCTTCCAAAGAAAATGATTTGTCGAGGTCCTCAAAAAAGGCCTTTGTTTGCGAGATGACTTCATCATTGGAGTCAAATCTTTTTCCACCAAGCCATTTCTTCAGGTTTGGGAACAAGAAGTAGTCGCTCGGAGCCAAATCTGGAGAATAGGGTGGATGAGGGAGCAATTCATAGCCCAATTCATGGATTTTTGCCATGGCAACTGCACATGTGTTTGTGGTCGACTGTGAGCAAACGCGGCACCCATCTTGCGGAAAGCTTTCTCATGCCCAAGTGATCATTCAAAATTGAAACCACTGAGCCATGCGAGATCCCTACGGCTTCCACAATCTCTCGCACTTTCAATCTTCGGTCGGCCAACACCATATCGTGATTTTTTTCGATTGTTTCGGGTGTAGAGACCTCAACTGGGCGTCCAGGACGTTCGGCATCTTCAGTGCTTGTACGGCTTGTACAACGAAATTCAGTAAACCACTTTTTTACCATTGAAATCGATGGTGCAGAGTCCCCATAGTATTTATCAAGCTTAGCCTTGGTCTCGGTAATGGTTTTTTTTCGCAAGAAATAATGCTTAATAAGCACACGAAATTCACTTTTTTCCATTTTCTCCTCAAATTAGTGAGTAGTCTGATAAAAATAGCTGTCAAACACAAATTAACTGACGCAGCAAGTTTAAATTTTGACAGGAGTCAACTGACAGATGCCTGTTGCAGTGTTGCTGTTTCAGTAAAGAGGTCAGAAATTCAAAAAGTCACGGACTTATTGACCCGCCCTCGTATATTTTCTAGCAATTTGCAAAAACTGAAGGAAAAAAATAAAGCACGCTAGGTTCAGTGATTTTTTTTACATAGGTGGCAATATACGAGTACATAGTTGCCAGTGCTGGTTCAGCGAAATTTTAAAGTGGCAATATTTTCGCCGCGCCTTGTAATTGCATTTTTTTTTAGATGTTCAGGCTCAATGAACAAGAAATTGAGAAATTTGTTTACGAGATCGATGGTTTAGATTCAGACGATTGCTATGAAAGTGACGAAAATATTGAAGATGTAATGCTGACAGGAGATTCGGGACGAGTAGATGATAGTATATCGGGTGAAAACATAGCCGAGAGAAGTGGACTGATTCGTGAAGTTGAGGAACAATTTGTGGATACTGACATGAAGTCCTGTAGTTCTGAGGACGATTCTGAGGAGAGTGCTGACAAAGACCCAAAATGAAACATTTGTGCCGGTTCAACGTTTTGATTCCATCAGTATTGTACCTTCTTTATCAAGTTCGAGTCGCAGTTTTCCGATTTATTTTTTCCAAAAAATGTTCACTGATGAAATGCTACAATCAATAGTGGATCAAACTAATCTATATGCACTGCAACGTTAAAGTAAGAATTGGAAAGATATAGACGTAACAGAATTGCGGGCATTTTTAGGAATAATTATTTTAATGGGTGCGCATAATTTTCCAAGTATTGATATCTACTGGTCAACAGATCCGTTGTTTTACAACGAAGTTATGGCCTCTGTGATGCATTGCAAAAAGTTCAAAAAATTTTTACAGAATTTGCATTTAGTAGACAATTTCCATTGCCTCTATTACGGAGAGTCAAATCTTTACAAGCTGAGACCACTGATTACTATTTTGAACTGTAGCTTCGAAAGTTCCGCTGTATATGCCAAATCACAGTGAATCGATTAGTGCATGATATTGTTCAGGTCGGTCCAGCCTCAAGCAGTAAATGCCACTCAAACCTATAGAAAGAGGTTTCAAAGTTTGGGCTCTTTACACAGGCAAAAAGGATGACAGCAGGCCTGAACTGAGGCTAGGCGCCTCTGTCGTATAAAATATTTGAAAGGCGCTAGTGTCCACGTAGCCTTTGATAATATATTTACATCCTTCCAACTAATGCCGGATTTGTACGAAAGCAAAATTTATGCCACTGCTACGGTACGGCCGAATCGAAAAATTCTTCCTAATACAGCAAATAACAAAAACAATATGTCCAAGGGCCAATACAAATGGAGGAGACGGAAAAATGTACGTTTCATCCAGTGGATGGATACAATGCAAATAAACAGCTTTTGATCCAAAAAAAAACAAAGCAGTCACCGAAAGAAATCTAAAGAATGGATCAAAAAAATTACTGCTTGTTCACTAGCAAAACTGCAGTATATAAAGCATGGGTGACGTGGCAAGGTTCGGCCAAAAGCGTGCAACCTATAGCGTAGGCCGTCGAAGCAAGCGCTGGTGGTTACGCATTTCTTTCTTCTATGTCGACGCAGCTGTGACAAATGCTCACATTCTGCACTGGAGTCTAGTTCGCATCATGACTAAAGTGCTATCCCACTTCTAGTTTAGAGCCTTACTGGCCAACATCTTATTGGCAGCTTTCAAACAAATAATGGTTAAAACAAACCGCGTAATATGAAAAAAAAAAAACTGCTACACAGAGTTCCAATAAATCGATAGGCGTGCTAGGTGAACATAGGCTTGACAACTTAGGACTTCATAATGCCTGAAGATATTTTATCATATCGCAGATGCAGCCACTAAAAGCAACAACAAAAGTTCCAAATTTCAGTGCTCAAGATGACAATTACCACACTGCTTTACCCCATCTTCTTCTTCTTCTTATCCTTTTATTAACCCTTTCCTCGTTATACGAGCTTATGCGTAACGAGTTTCCCACTTTTTACTGAATCGCTGTTGCTCCACTTATGGGGTTGGCTAATGTCGCAGACCGCAGAACGCGTCTACATCATGCACGGTCCTGGATCGCTGCAGTGGTTAGCCCCAGGCGTTGTTGCGCATTCGCCATCTGAGAAATTCAGGAATTCTTTTTCCGACCTCGTTTTCTTACAATTGGAGTGACCGTAGTTGATAGTGCCTTTTTAACCGGATTTTCCGCAGATCTTCTTTGAACGTGGCAATACCAGCTTATTCTTTTCGCCTCAAGCTGTTCGGTTACCGAATTCTTTATATGTAGACTTTCTCTTATACGTGTGATCTAATACAATCGCGTTTAGTGACTCCACTGGACATCCTCAACATTTTCATTTCCGCTGCCGTCATTTTGTTTTTAAACGCTTCGTACATTGTCCAGCACTGTGAACCGTATATAAGAGCTGGTCTAACAACCGTGGTGTAGAGTTTCCCCTTTAATTTAAGTGGAAATTTTCGGTCGGAAAAGATTCCCGAATTTTCCCGCCATTTCATCCATCCCACACTCACTCTGTGGTTTGCGTCGTCGTCACATTTCGCTTCCATGTTAACGATTGATCCTAAGTACTCATAGATAGTGCTTTAACTATTCCGTCCAACATAATATCCGGAACATGTCGGAACGGATGCGAAAACGGACTTGTCAAATGCTCCGCCTTTGAACAACTTATTTTAAGCCCGTTTCTCTCTAGCGCATTTTTCCATGATTCTGCAAATCTTCGGCGTTATTGCTTAGTATAACTGCGTCGTCAGCGAAGAGAATTGGCATTACATTTGCTTCGCGCATGCAGTCTTTTAAAAGATAGTCGAATACTACGTTAAAGAGGAAAGGGCTAAGTACGCTTCCTTGGTGCACTCCGACATTAACTGGAAATTCTCTCGTTAGTCCGGCTGAGCTTTTAACCGCAGTTTTCACGTTTCCGGTACGTTTTGAGACCTCAGCGCGGCCCATATGAGATCCCTAGGCACTCGATCGAATGCTTTCTCCAGGTCGGTAAATACCATGTGTAGATCCTTAGACGAATCTCGGTGCTTTTCCATTATTATTCGTAGGCTTTGGATAGCGTCCACACTGGCTATTATCGAGCTTTATTATCTGCCGAAGACGTTCGTTTAAGACTGTTTCGACGATTTTCATTGTGTGTGACATAAGCTTGGTTGAGCGGTAGTTGTTGCATACTCGAGTGTCGCCTTTTCCTTTGTATAATGGAACCAAGAAGCTACTTCTCCATTGATTCAACATAGGTTGTCCACATTTTAATTTATTTAAAAGTTTCGATAGCCAAACGCTGCCGATCCCCTCCATCTTCGACCAAAACTCTGATGGAATGCTGTCTGGTCCCGCCGCTTTCCCCCGCTTCATTTTTCCAATTGCTATACTTATTTCTTCGATTGAAAAGTCCGAAACTTCCTCCTCGAATAGACCAGCTGTCGGCACGATATCACGTGGAAACTGTTTGTTAAGCAACTCCTTGCAGTATTCAAGCCACCGGTCACAAATTTCGTTTTCATTTGTTAGTAAGCGACTGTCTGCATTTTTGATGTATTTCGGCGAGATTATTTCCATCGAATTTTTCCGCCTCTGTGCAGCGAGCTTAAAAATATTTGGCATTTTAGTACTGTACGACGTTTGAACTTCTTGGATAGCTTGTCTTCTATCCGCCGATCGTGGGGATATTTGTTCCAACTCCTGGTACAGGTTTTCCGCTTCTGCCGCTCGAGTTCGAGCCAGGACTTTCTTTGCGATCTTTTTAAGATGCTCGTATTCAAGAGCCAGTCGAGCTTTTTCGATATCGTCGCTTCGATCGCATTTTGTCCACGCTTGGAATGCACTCTTCTTGTCGGCCACAGTTCGTTTGGTTTCGTCATTCCACCACCATGTTTCTTTGCCGACGTGATGGTATTTCGATATAGTCCCCAGATGGGACTTTGCGAGTGTTATGCATTCCTCGTGCATGCTGTTCCACATTTCTTGCGGGCTAAGTGAGTCTGCGATACCGTTTATATTTTGAAGTACTTCCTTAGCCAGTGCGATATATCTTGCGCTTCGTTCCTTCGATAGATTATACCACCGGATTTTTGGCTTTCCAAACGATGCCCGTGTTTTTGGTGGTTCCGCTGTGAAAAATTCTGTAATGAGCAGACGGTGTTGGCTTACTAGCGATTCTCCAAGTATTACTTTACAGTCCTTAACACGGTTTCTCATCGACATTTTGCAGAGGTGATAATCTATTTGCGTTTCGTGGCCCATGTTTCCCTGTTATATCTTTACTCGTATATACGAGGAAATACGTGCTGCCTATTTTTGTCGTACACTTTTACACCGTTCTACTGAACCGAATGGCATGATACTTACACCATTGGAAAGGTAATTTCGCGTAGATATGCAGAATGTTTTTTTTGCCATACGGTTAAGAATAACCTTGGTAAAACGTGTAACAAATTAGGTTATTTTACATATAGATATAGATATAGATGTGATTAAATCAGGAATCCAGTGTTGCATAACCTTAGGATCATACATCATTCATAAACTCTCTCTCTCTCTCTCTCTGGTGAATTCATTTATTACCCCAGTTTCAAACCAGAAGAAAAGAATAAGAACTAGAACCCGACAAATGTGGTAAAAATACAGGATGAGAAACAGCGTGAGTTAACCCTTTAATTCGCATAATTTTCTTTTTGTCTTCAAAAACTCATACGTACAGGATACTCGTAAAAGTCACATATTAACGGAAAAATAATAAAAAAAACATTTAAATGAGTATGACATTTATTTTGGAGAAAAAATGTTATGTTGCCAAATGGCAACAATGCTGGTTTGAGGTTTTTCAACAACAATGCTTTTAATAATGTCATAAGAATATTTTGATAAAAAAATTAAAGATAGAAACCATGAAATTTGCCGAAGCAATTTCTGTCTTTCGTATGGCACAGAGCAACCTTACATTTTGTGCATTCTATACGAGAAAAACCTTTGCAATTTGGAAGTTTACATCGATTTTTCTTTTCGTAACGCTTTTCATTATAACCAACTCCATCAGTTCTTATATCTTTTGGTGGCACATACGAGGGCGGGTCAATAAGTCCGTGACTTTTGGATTAAAACACAGATTTTTTGATAAAAAAATAATTTTATTTTTCAACGTAGTCTCCCTTGAGCTCTATACACTTTGTCCAACGCTTCTCCAATTTTTTTATCCCTTCGAAAAAAAATGATTTGTCGAGGTCCTCAAAATAGGCCTTTGTTTGCGAGATGACTTCATCATTGGAGTCAAATCTTTTTCCACCAAGCCATTTCTTCAGGTTTGGGAACAAGAAGTAGTCGCTCGGAGCCAAATCTGGAGAATAGGGTGGATGAGGGAGCAATTCATAGCCCAATTCATGGATTTTTGCCATGGCAACTGCACATGTGTGCACCCTTGCATTGTCTTGGTGGAAAAGAACTTTTTTCTTGGCCAAATGAGGTCGTTTTTTTTTTTCAAATGGTCATTGAATCGGTCCAATAAGTTGGCATAATATTCCCCATTGATTGTTCTTCCCTTTTGAAGGTAGTCAATGTGGATTATCCCGCGTGCATCCCAAAAAACAGTCGCCATAACTTTATTGGCTGACAAACCCACCTTGGCCTTCTTTGGCGCCGATTCACCCTTAGAAACCCACTGTTTTGACTGTTGTTTGTTCTCTGGTGTGTTGTGATGGATCCATGTTTCGTCCACGGTTACAAAACGGCGCAAAAACTCCTCCATATTGCGATTAAACAACGCCAAACCTTTCTGTGAAGTTGTTACACGATTGCGTTTGTGGTCGGCTGTGAGCAAACGCGGCACCCATCTTGCGGAAAGCTTTCTCATGCCCAAGTGATCATTCAAAATTGAAACCACTGAGCCATGCGAGATCCTTACGGCTTCCACAATCTCTCGCACTTTCAATCTTCGGTCGGCCAACACCATATCGTGAATTTTTTCGATTGTTTCGGGTGTAGAGTCCCCATAGTACTCGTATTTATCAAGCTTAGCCTTGGTCTCGGTAATGATTTTTTTTCGCAAGAAATAATGCTTAATAAGCACACGAAATTCACTTTTTTCCATTTTCTCCTCAAATTAGTGAGTAGTCTGATAAAAATAGCTGTCAAACACAAACTAACTGACGCAGCAAGTTTAAATTTTGACAGGAGTCAACTGACAGATGCCTGTTGACAGGAGCAGTGTTGCTGTTTCAGTAAAGAGGTCAGAAATTCAAAAAGTCACGGACTTATTGACCCGCCCTCGTATTTCATTGGTCCTCTCTTCCTTTTTGCTTTCAGTTCTTGTTCTACGCTGCTACTTGACGGTCTACCCCTTGAATTTGCATAGACTTTCAGCCAATTCTGCTCTAAACTCTCCTAGATTCATTATTTTCGTATTTCCAGACCTTTCATTCACCTTTTTATACAAAATCCAAGAATTTATTACGCTCATATCAATCATATGATAAAACAAACGGATGTACCATTTTCTGCTTTTAATTCTCATCCTATATCTGCCTAAAAAACTATCCATAAGATCCACCCCTCCCATATGGGTGTTGTAGTCTTGTACTATTTTTGGACAAGATGTAGACAAAGTTTTCTTTCTCTTCCTATTATATCGAGAGACCATGGTGGCTGGTTCGGAGCCGACATAAGTGGAAGCAAGAGTTACCATTTTGTTGTCTTTCCAGCAAGTGAGTGATATATCCTTTCCTTCATAGTTTGCTACTTGTTCTTCATATGTGCCTCTGTCAATAGATTCCTTCATAAAATCCTTATGGAGGGGCAGTTTACAGCTCTTACCCAGCCTGTTTCTCTGAATCGTTCCTAGAGTATATACACCTTGAGTTGCCAAATGATGTAGGAGCGGAATTGATGTGTAAAAATTATCAAAGTATATTATGTGGTCTACCAGTCGTGATACATTGTGACAGAGGCGAAGTACAGTGTTACCAACTATTCCAAGGTCAGGCTCATCAGGCAAGCATTTACAATTCTGTCCAGAATAAATTTCAAAATTACAGGCATAGCCTGATAGAGAACATAATACATAGAATTTGAATCCCCATTTATGGGGTTTATTTGGGAGGTACTGTTTAAGAAAATGAGCCATTTCGTGGCACACATTTGTTCGTCCAACGAAAGCCTTTGTTCTATCGGCACAGTACTTGAAAATAAATTGTTGAGGTGATCTTTAATTGGTCGTATTTTATGCAGACGATCATGTTCTGGATGTTCACGAGGTCTATGAAGGCTGTTGTCATTAAAATGGATCACTGATCTCAGTTTTGCAAATCTCTTAGATGACATAGTTTCTATAATGTGCTGAAAACCATATTTTCCCCAATAAGATCTGACATTAGGATAATGAAATACTGACGTAAAAATCAGAACACCGAAAAACTGTCTTGCTTCTAAAGTTGTAATAGGTGGACTATTAGCAATATTATTTTGGGCGATGTACAAATTAGTCTCACTAACAATTTTGGAAATTATTTCATCGTTCATAAACACGGAAAAAAATTGCATAGGGGTTTCTAATGACGTCACTTCTGATGGCATTGACGTATTTCCTAAGAAGGTGATTCTATTCTCATCCCACTTCAAACTTCTTTTTTCCCATATAAGGTCTCTATTTTTAGATTTCCATATAGCAGCGCCAGAAATAAGTGGACTAAACATCGATATAACTGATTCTTCCGCGACTAAAGGCTGATCACACCTTGCAACTTGTTCATTTCCCTCGCCTGTATCTTCGCCTTGTGATTCATTTACAAATTTCTCAACACCAACATTGTAGTCTATGTCGTCTTCATCACCAATATCTCCTTCATCTTCGGATACATAACCTGCCTCCAATACCGCCAAATATGCTTCTATATCCTGAGGTTTCATTCTGAAACATTACAATTGGAAGAAAAATACACAATTCCTTGTATAATAATTTTTCAATAAATATCTAGTATACTAAAACATGTTGAATCTGGATGCTTGCTACAATTGGTGCAATACCAGATTTACAACCAAACACGCAATGTAGACAATTGGCAACATAGCTGTTTACGCCAAATTTGTATAAAAAAAAGGTTCTTTGGAACTACTTGTAATAAAATAAAAAAAATTTTACCTTTCTTCCGCTGGATATATAATTATCTGTTCGCAAAACAGAAATCTTTACACTTGTATTCCAAACAGATACACCGGCGAAATTACAATTTCCAAACGTTTGCACTTTGACAGATAAAATACGCCATGAAATTCGAATTCGAGCAAAAACCGTTAACCCGTTATTTTTCTTTGTTTTTGCTTTGATTAAAGTGACGTACCAAATGCGTTCGGAAATTAAACTCTTTTGCATTGTTTTTATTTGTTTGCTTAAAGTGTTTGTAGACAAATGGCTACAGAGCGAATTTAAGGGTTAAGTTGATTTTTGGAAAGCGACAGAAGAGGAGCTCAGAATGTGAATCTGAAGCTTGAATCTGCATCTGTATCTGATATCGAGCTTTCAAAAGTTCAATGTATGTATAATCTGTATCTTGAATCTGTATGTATGAGCATACATTGAGCAGTTCACAACCCGGTCACAACAGAAAATTAAAGGCTAAATTTTTAATTTTGCTTTGAGTGAAATAGACAAAAATAAGGAAAGATTAAAAAAATTCTACGGAATTTGCGGGAAAAGAATGATGCTTTCTCATTAATCGATGACTGTTTCATTAAATTTTTCCGCCATATTTCGTTATATTATTATTTATTTCACAAACTTCTATTAAATAATGATTGTCAAAAAAATAAAATGTAATTCTTTGACAGAATAATGAATTCACCACGCCGTGGTAACTATTTCCTGTGAGAATACCACACAGCTGAATGCTCACAAGAAACCTCATAAGGCAAGTATGACAATTTTCGCATCACAGACATTCGTGAGTTGTGACCACATCACAATCAGAATAGGGGCATAAGTGTAGCTTAAGCTGGCCATACACGACGAATATGCCCGTGCAATTTGTTCATTGACCACGATGACGAACCGATTTGCGAAACATCACTTTTGCTGTAACTTTCAACAAAAAAATATGGAGAACGCACACGCGGATGATGCAATTGCATTATTAACTATGTATATATGCAAAAAGCGGAAGCAAGAAGAAAATAATAAACAAAAAAGGCGAGAGTGGATGAAAGAGTGGCTGTATGGTAGAAACGATCGCACTCATACTAAATTCTTGAGAAAATTAGAAATGTCTGCACCAGAAGATTATTTTAAATATCTTAGAATGGATTCAGAAACTTATATTGAAATGCTGAGTTTGGTCAGTCCAGTTATTGGAAAACAAAACACAGGAATGCGAGAAGCAATTACAACAAACGAGAGACTGTCAGCAACTTTAAGATTCCTCGCAACTGGACAAAGTTTCGACGAACTAAAGTTTCAGTTCCAAAAGAAACGTTTTGCTAAAACTTGCCATTATTTATTTTCCGCTGATGTGCACGCAACAAAATTTATTTAAAAAAGAAAACGGTTGCGAACAGTGCCACAAACGGCAAACAAGCTCGCGAACAAATTCACAAATTTTGAAAATTTTCATAAACATTGTATCGGTTCCCTACTCTAAGTGGGAAAGAGACTAAACTAAATGAAAAAAAGAGAAACATAGTGACGAGAGACGACACTTTTGTTGTGTACACGACAACTGTTGCTTTTGTAAATCGTCGAATTTCGGCGACGGCAGAGCCTAGTATTTATAAATATAATGATATATTTTGATCTATTTTTATTTAAGTTCATCAACGGGCGGTGGAAAACCTGTTGCCACCTCACTTTTTTTTCAAAACTAACAAAAACTCAAGTTTTTTTTTACAAATCTGGTTTTAACATTTCTAAATTAATTTCTCATTAAAAACACCCGTACTTTTTGCTGCCTTATAAAGATTAAACTCATTTCCAACTGTCTTTCGCATCTGAGACCAAAGGTGTGAATTAGTGGGGTAATGATGAATTATTAGCCCAGTTGTCAATTATGTCAGGACGATTCTTAATTTTTAAAAAATCAATCTCATGATATAAGAGCCTCGTGATGGTTAAATTCAAACGACAGAGATTATGCAATAACACTGCAAAATTCAGCGGGCCTCCGCCCAATTATCAAGGCTTCTTCCATCAATAAAAAGCCGGAGTAGAGTAAAACTGGTCTTATCTATAACATCATCAGAGCTTTTTGCCCCTGATGGTTGCTGTGATTTGTCCAGTTACTAGCTGCCGGTCGTAGATCTTGTTGAGTTGCAGGACCACGGGTTGTTCATACCAGGACTTAAAATACGGTACCGTAGGAATTAGTAACCTTTTTGAGGTAGACCCCCTTGTGGGAGCGTCACAGTGGCTGTGGTTTAAACCTAAAACGCAGGGAGGGTGGCACTGCTAGGGCTCAATACCCGCAGTGGAATTGCTGTTAATGCTGGGTACTGAGACCCTTAGACCAGTTAGATGTTTTTGGTAGGCCTCGACTCATACCAAGGGTGGAACTGTGCCCTCAACACAGTTTCGATTTGGTATCAAAGGAATTGACGGAAAGCGATGGCAAGGCGTATCCTTGCTCCCATGGATATATGGGCATCCCGTGGTTTTAAGTCTACAAGACAGTTGTTCACGTAGAACACGAGACGCTATGTACAACTCAGCCATCATTCTTAAAATCAATAACCAATAGCCAAGTCAGACAGGAGATAAGGCCCTGTGGGAACAGCATTTTCCATTTTCGTTGTATCATTTCACAATTTCTTCTTAAAATAAAAACGGGATAAAACGGATGTAGAGTCTGCTACGCCACAAAACAGGATAAATGTCAATTAGTTAGTGGTCTAGGGAGCCGGGACCCTAACAACCCCTTATTGCCTCGTAACTAAATACAACACCTCGAATGGAACATATATTTTGTTGATAAGCAATCGTACAATAGGTAACAGTGGTGTTCGATGGTATTTAACAATTCGCTCTCAGATCAACATTGTTAAGAAAATAGACAACTTTCTGTCTGAGAAGTTTGTTTTTGGCTTAGCGTGGGGCCATCAGAATCGGAAAGCCAGATAAAAAAAAAAAACAACACTGTGGCGCTGGCAGCCCGGTATGGGTCATGGCTTAGCTTCTTGACACTCATTTGTATTGCTCAGGTTGTCGTTTTTTGTCACATCTGAATGGGGCCTACGGTTTCTTGCCGAATTCAAACGGCACTCCTTAGAAGCTTTTTCTTGGGCAATTTCACTTTCACGAGAACGTAAGATTCCACACGTGGTTTGGAAGAGCTAGCTAAACCTTTGACTACATGATTATCACTGTGAATGTTCGCCCTGAAGGTACTCGAGGCGGATGGAGTGGGTTCCAGTATCAAAGGCGGTTTATCCTTAAATCAGTTACTTATTTTTCTACGAAAGATTGAAAAGAAAGAAAAGAAAAATTATTGTTGGCAGAACTTTGGTAAAAATAGTTTCGCTTTGTTATTATGTCAGGGCAAACCTTTTACAAAATACTGCTTCTACGAACCAGATGTCTGGCCTTCGTATAGAGTATGTATTAACCATACTCAGTGATTCACGCACTTTTTTAAATGATATGCTCTCTTGCGAACGGATCGCTTACGGATGTCGAAAAGAAATTTGTCAATGCTGTCGCTTGTGGTCGTTCTGCTCTTTGCTAAATGTATGACACTCGGGTGACGTTCATGAGTCGGAAATGAACACAGCTGCATAATTGCCCCGTTACAACTTACGTAACGTCCAAGTTGAAATTTCGTCACCTCGTCGTTTGCATTCCGATCGGCAATGCCAAACACCGCCATGTCGCTCCCTTTGTTCACATATTTGCAAACGTATTCGATGGATTTGATGGAGTTGCAATACCCAACATTGCAGTGAGTTGAGAACGTTTTCAACAAAAGCGGACAATATGGAACGATCCAGCGGTTATCGACGACGACACCGTTTTCTTTCACTTTCAACACGATTGATCTGCCGTTGTCATCTGGAGAACGACGCCGATACAATGGATATCCGTCGATTCCACTGATTTTGTCAGCCACAAACGGGCGGGGAAAACGCTTTGTGCAATTTCCGTTTTCCATGCACAGTGAGTCTGGGTGGTGGACTCCGCAAGGACCATGGAACATGTTCGTTATCACAATGGAATGCAGCTCCGGATCAGTTTTTGGATCTGGTATTTCGGCAGAAATAATCGAATCAATATGATCTTGTCGAACATCCAAAGCAGAATGTATGTATGTGGTAAACCACGCTTCTGCCATTCAACCGAGTACATTCAACAACGGAGTAAGCCAAAAACCGATGTAATCCATGAGTACTCTGATTTTTTGTTTGAATACTCGTGCAGTGATGTCATGTCGATCGCTGGATGTTTGTCCTGTCAGCAACAGATTCGTAATTTCGGGCCATTTCGGATTGCAAGTGAACGTGTTGGAGAAATTCTGGCGTCCGTAAATCCGCACGTATGTACGTCATCGCATCTTGAGCGTACTCAAGCATGTTGCGCGGGCTTCCAACATAAGTAGCTGGGAGAATGGTTAAACAACCGATGTTGGCCGCATCTCCTTCAGTACCGATGGCGCCACGCAAGTGGATGTACTCGTCTGATCGTTACTTACGACTGATTGAAACGAATGAAATTGAGACAATCTGTTTCGACCTTGACGTACATATCGACGTAGTACTGTTGAAACAACCGGCGATATCTCAACAGATGATTGTCAACATCTTGCCGAATATACGTATCGTATAAAAATTCATTGACCTTCTTATTCGTTTCTTCTACTGAAATATGAATTCGAACTTACTTGTAGAATGAAAAAGAAGTCATGACTTGTAAACAAACCTGTCGTTGGACTGGCCATCTGTATATTGAAATGATAGCCATCCTCTCCACGACAGAACATCAACAGGTATTGAAGTGCGTCATATGACCGATGAGTCTCGTATACGCGCTCTAATTGTCCACCATCCCGACGCTTGAGAAGAATACCGCGTGATTCCACATTCTCGTCAACAATCACCACTGCGACTTCATTGATAGTGGGAGCTTTGAATTGTCTTGCATGGCCACCCGCGGGTCTTTTGTCTGCTCTAATAATATTGTGCAGCGCGAACCTTTGCAATATTGGCACTTTTCCATTCATTTTCTTCTGCACGTTCCTCTTGCGTTTGATTATCACGGATATTCTGACTAATTATACGACGTGTACGTCGTCCAAGGTTTGATCGTCTAATCGGGATAAGTCAAGCAAATAACTCTCCCTAAAAAACAACAAAGTCGTTTTTGACTAATCCTATTCAAATGAAAAACTAACGTAATGATTGCTTGAATGCAATGAATGCAATGAATGAACTTATCGTAATGTTTTGCCGTTTGCGGATGTGATGCGCGATATACTAGGTGGGGTGAAAAGTAACCTCCTTGACCGCCAGAATGCGCTGCTACTGCAAAAAAGGTCATGGTGCCTTGTAGTGCGATCATATTTAGGCAGACATGCCAAATTTCAGTCTTTAGTCTGTTTTGATAGCTAACTATAACTCCCACTTTTCCAAGCAAATAACTGGATGCTCTTTTCCCAGCCTTTGAAAATACAGATCACTATGTTTTCTGCGTAACCTTATTAAAAGTCGAGAACCAGATAACCTCTTTAATAAGCTTCAATTTTTGTAATCGCCCAAATCGTTTTCGCTAGTTTAACCAAGGTACATTTCTATCTTCTCCTGAGCGCCAATTCTTTGTCGAAGTTGTCCGGCTTTGGAAGTCTCTACCTACTGACCTGAGAAGAATGATACGGATGAATAAATTTAAGTCGTTCTTACTCGTAATCGAATCTTTATGAAGCAAGCGCGTGTCTTACTTGCTCGGTCAATGGTAGGGTTCCAAAGTTGCCAAACAAATTTTTTTCAGCTATCTCTGACGGATTCTCAGTTTCTGGTGCTTCCTATAGAACGAGTACTGTTTGGACCTTAAATAGATCTTCAGAACTGGTGAAACACTCCAGCAGACAACATTGTGCTATGTCATTGGATTAACGTAACCAACACACGCCTAACTTATTGCTCCATCATTAACAATTCAGTTGATATGTACAAGTATTACGGTAGTTTACCCAGCCAACCCAGGCGTAAACAACTTGACACCTATTCCCCTGGGGCTTTTGATACACAATCTGGAAAATTTATTAACCCCCATCCCCCATAACACCATCGCAATGGGTGATAAAATTTCACCTGAAAGGAAAAAAAAAACGAAATTCCAACTGCAACACCCAATTACCTACACAACCCCATTACAAAATAAAGGGAAACCCACACCCAGTCTTGAATTTAACCATAATGTGCGCACATTAAAGCAATAAACCACCTAACCCCAGTCCGGGTCGTTATGCTTCTTATACCTTCTGCACCAACCCCTCCTTCTTTAGTGCTGGTTAATTAAATAAAATTATAACTTTGCGTGAACGCACCTTTCCATCACCACCATCACCATCGCCACCACAAGAAAAAGCACAAAACGACAGGGTTAGATGCATATACACGTATTCGTCTTCGTATTTTTCCACGCACGTAATTCAGAGATACAATACAAAGTTTTCTTTAACGACATTGTCGTCGCCCAGGTATTTGATTCACTCCCTCAACCATACCGGAACACCGTGACAATAAGGTCGACTGGGATGAGAAAAAAAACTTCAATTCAACTGCAACCTTATACATAGTTGACTTGACACTGCAACCACACCCCAGGTCCGTACGATATCATGGCATTTCTGATTGCTTAAAGCCATGCAAAGGGGTAGTTGCGTTTTTATTAAAGCTTTAGTGTCATACCGACCGCCTTCTGGTAAGGACGGAAGAAAACAAATTATCTATTCAGCAGCTAACCCCAGCCACTAATATGACAGCTCATGTTACAGTCAATACCTTCTGCTGCTCGGTTTGGCGCGTCTCATCCTCTCATAATTAAACGTGCGTCGCCTACCCACCCCTTAATTCGCCTTAGTCATGATATTAAATATCCGCATGATCATGTGTCATGTGTTAGCCAGTTAGTAAATGGATGAGCGTTACTTCTCCACAAACAGACGCTTACAGAGAATGTCTAGCTCACTGGACCAACCAACTAGTCGTTGGAAAGGGATCTTCGGGCCAGTTATATAGATACAAGATATGAATGCGAGTATAACACTTGTGTTCGGAAGGTTATATTACATTTGTAGTTCGTTATACGATTTATGGCAATTCTCTTTGGTTGTTGGAGCTCGGAAATAGGGGATGAACTACATACAATCACCACAAGGACAACGACGACAAATGAGAAGGATATCCATGTTCTGAATGTGCAGTTGTGGCTAACAGTGGCCAAGTCAAATTGTTAATCAAACGAACACGTAATTAATCCGAAGATGAGGCGACACTTTCCCTACACAACGAGCCGGTCACTCTGAGTCGTGTCGGGGTTGTTGGAGGCGTTGGGTAGAAGGTTTTCTCTTCTTTTTGCTTTGTTTTCTTTTTTTTCATGAATTCATGCATGTCCTGTCCAGACAGGGCATGAACGATGAATATACTTACAGTGACGGCAAATGTTCTGACTATGGAAAGGCTCCGGCGAGTGAAAGTCTCTTTTGGAGTAATTGTCTGAGCACATGGAGCTGTCGGTTAGTTAAAAAAAAATTCCTTCTCGTCCTTAACTATATATAAGAGTAAGACTGTATGTATGTATATTGGTGTTACAGGACTTTTGTATGTGGGAAAAGTTTCTATGGACCAACAGAACGTGAATATGGGTATGTGCTCTGATGTCCGCAGGACAGGATTGAAACGGAAAAACCTCTCCATGCAATGCAATCAAATTTCGGGTTTCAGGGCTGACAGAACACATTCGAAGGGCGTTGGAGGTATATAGTTGCTTTGGTACTAAAGTGAGGTTTCGTGATGTGGAGCTAACAAGCATCGAATTAGGACGATATTATCCTTGACTTTCTAAACAAAAAAAATGGAATATGGCCTTTGATTTGGCATGTGATCACCACGTTTTGTGAATCCCGAAGTCTAGACGGCGCTATAGAGTTTGAAATTGGTTAACTCAAGTAGAAGTGTGTTACATTATCGTACATCCTTATCGAGGCACAGTGTCAAGACTGCCTGTTTAAAGTGAAAAGTTGCATGTGCTTACGACCTTTGTCGTCTATCCACTTGTGCTGTCGCAGATAGAATTGTTTTAAATTTCATGCAATCTGGGCCTTGGATGTTAGATTTTTCGAGCTTTCGATGATATACATATTTTTGACCACCGTGGGACCTTCGGACTCATTTTTAATATTGGTACAGTCCGTAGAGTTCATTGTTGTACTATCCTCCTTCACTCCCGGACAATGCAGACGGGGCCGAAGATCGCCCGAAGAAATTTTCACTCGAAGCAACCAAGAACACCCTCATCCATTTTGGATGAGGTCTTATAAAGGGTGACTTTAGTTGTCCGAAAGAGGGCTTTGTTACTCAATTGTCTTCTTAGCCCAAAGAAATAGCGGTTGGCAAGAGATATTCTTCACTTCATCTCAGCGCTGGTGTCGTTACCTGTATTTATAGCAGAGCCTAGGTAGACAAAGTCCTTAACTACCTCAAAGTTATATCTGTCGAGGGTGACGTTCTGCCCAAGACGTCCGTGTTGGTTGTCCTTTTTGCTTGACAGCATAAACTTGGTCTTGCCCTCATTGACCGCTAAACCCATTTTCGCCGCTTCCGTCTCAATACTCGCGAAAGCGCCACTGACATCACTCTGCTTTCTCCCGATTATGTCAATATCGTCGGCGTATCCGAATAGTTGGACGAACTTTTGAAAGATAATGCCTCTTGTGTTTGCTGGGGAGTTTTGCACTATTCTTTCAAATACGTTGTTGAAAAAATCGCATGAAAGCGCATCGCCTTGTCTAAATCCTTTCTGGACATCAATGGTCTCGGTGAGATCTTTACCGACCTTGATGGAGCGGCGTGCATTCTCCATCGTCATCCTGCACAGATGGACAAGTTTGGCAGGGATGCCAAAACTAGACGTTGCTCTGTGTAGTTCGTCTCTATAGATGCTGTCATACGCGGCCTTAAGATCGATGAAAAGGTGGTGTGTATCGATCTGAAGCTCATGGGTCTTCTCCAAGATCTGCCGTAGTGTGAATATTTGGTAAATGTTGGACTTTCCTGGCCTGAAGCCACACTAATATGGACCTATCAGATTGTTGACGAACGGCTTCAGGGGTTCACACAATACGGCGGATAAGATCTTATATGCGATGTTAAGAAGACTGATGCCTCTGTAGTTGGCACAGTTCAGAGGGTCTCCTTTCTTGAGAATCGGACAAACAATGCGGAGGTTCCATTCATCGGGCATACTTTTGTCCAACCATATTTTTCAGATGCGTTGGTGTATGCTTCTTAGCAAGTCATCGCCTGCCGCTTTGAAGAGTTCGGCAGTCAAGCCGTACGCTGCAGCAGCTTTGTTGGACTTAAGTTTCGATAAAGCTATCTTCACTTGATCCAGGTCGGGTGGACGGAATTATTGGTCATCATCGTCCAGGTTGAAAGGTTGATTCTGCCTGACAGCGGTATTTGGTCCGTCATCGCCGTTATACAGTCTGCAGAAATGATCTTTCCAAATCCTCAGCATCGACTGTGATTCTACTACGATGTTCCCTTGTTCATCTTTACAAGCTTCGGTTCGGGGTTTGTTTCCGCGGCATGTTATTTTTACCTTTTGGTAAAACTTCTGAACCTCATTCCTAGAGTAGCATTTCTCAATTTCCTCGACCGCGCGGTTCTCATGCTCTCTTTTCTTCTTTCTGAGAAGCCGGTGTTCGTTTCTTCTCTTCCGCTCATAGAGCTCATGAGCAGCTCTGGTCTTTCTAAGCAGCGCGCATTATATGCATCTTCCTTAGCTGCATGTGCTTGCCTGCATTTATCATCGAACGAGGGATTTAGTTATGGTGGACGAGTGAAACCCAGCACATCAGAAGCGGCATCTCTGATGGCGTTTTGGCAGTGTTTCCAATGGTCTTCGATGCTTGATGCTGGCGGCATTGGATCTCTTAAAAGATTAAGAGACACTCGATCGAAAAAGGACTTGGCGATCTCTTGCGATTGTAGCCGTCTGACGTCGAATTTTCTCACAGCATTAGTTTGTCTTAGCGTAGTTTGGGATATCCGCAACCTTACCTTGGCTACAACAAGGTAATGGTCCGAGTCGATGTTGGCTCCTTGGAACGTACGGACATCCAAAATACTCGAGGAGTGTCTTGCGTCGATCGCAATGTGATCAATCTGGGCTTCCAAATTCGGGTATCTTAAGATGCATAATTGCCTTGTCCCACAAGTTCTAGCTTCTGTCAGTATAGATCTCTGATGGTCATTGTAGACTCAAACTTATACCTAGTTGGACCCAAATAACGTGTACGGCTTCACATCTATAAAGAAATATATATAATATAGATATAATGACTGCAATTACAGTAACCGCTAGAACCTTTGACAAACATCCTCAATGCCCCTATAACCGAACTCACCACTAAGTGTTGAAGCTTGTGGCATCGATGCCAAAATCCTGCCTAGTTGTTTTCGGTGGCAGGTAATGTCTTGGTAAAGAGTTCAACCCCGAGTTGGTGATTTGGTCGGAAAATCAATGACGAATGGAACCTAATAATCGTTTATATCCGATACACACAAAAGATGACTTTCGAAACTGCGCCAACTATAGTGGTGTGGGTTTACATTGTGACGGATAGCAGAGAAAACAGTAGAAGTCCAGACCGATGCACATTACCTATTTAACGATTTGTAACCCGCAGATAGCGCGGTCTTTTGCCAGCTACGTTCAGTTGCGCATACGAATCGGGCTGAGGCTTCGTTTCTCTTCTGTGTGCAACCTATGATGAGGTCATCCTCTACTGCGTCCTTCCATTTTTCGATGGATACAGCAGTTGTTACCTGAAAATTTTTCTCGAAGCGCCTGAGAGCATTTTCTTCCGTGTGGCTGTGTCTGATGTAGTGTGTTTCTGGTTGCTCAGAAAGTGCTTTCGATTCTTCGTATGATTTTTGCGAAGTTGTCGTTATCGAAGCTGAAGGCAAAGACGAAGTAGGTAAAGTCCCTAACCATCTAGCACATTTTGTCCAAGCAATTGATGTTTTTCTTTTGATTGCTCTAAGGATGTGCAATCTTTATACATAAATGCTGGTAGCCTTGGTGCTAGTTACATGCGCGATTTGCAAACCGGAATAATAAATGCCAGGAATACGCCTACGTACTTAACACACACCATACATACTTCAAGCATTCTTCTGCGGAGTTTGTTAACAAATCAAGCTATTCGTGTTGTGACACCTGCAGCTTCTGCTGTTGCTTCTTTTTTGCCTTTCTATACTCCGTAGCTCATTTTATAGAATCGTTGTAAAAATACATATTTTTGCCTTGGACTGATACATCTAATTAACGATTAGCGACGAACTGGGCAGATTAGTTCTCCATGCCTGAAACATGGCATTAGGGGCAAGATGGTAAGGTGTCATGTCCAAAACGGGCGAGGTTCTCGCGATAACTACCGGGCCAGACAGGAACTGCATAATTTTGTTGTTTGAGTCTTCATGTTTACGTTGTTCCCAGTCATGGATTGTCGGTATAAGTTTGATTGTCTATCAGTCTTTCGTTGTAAGTATTATCCTAGTGATCTTGCCATACATATTCTTAACATTTCATCTGCAAGAATGTCGATGGGAACCATTCCAATGATAACAAAGGCAGCCTCGTCCGATATGACTTGAAAGCCTCTGATTGCCCGTAGTTTCCTTCTGGTCTGCGTTGTCCTTAGTGTCTGGCCGAGAAAGAAAACTAATGTGACATCTTTGAAGAGTAGGATCCTTCCTGTATACCCAGTTCCACAAATTTATTTATGATGTAAGGGCCGATCTCTGTGTTGTAGTATTTTTCATCTTTACTTGTCTTACTATATATCTCAACTTCCTTTAATATAGTGTATCCGTCCTTTCTAGTGATTCTCTAATGAACGACCAGTTCGCCGAGTTCAAAGCATATTTTACAACCTGCGTTACTATTGCACTGTGATAATTTGTCCCGTCTTAGAGCTACGAGTATCGTATGGCGCGATACTAACTCTGGTCTCTTTTTTAAAGCCGCTTTTATTGTATTGTTAAGGATGCCGTCGTATCCCGATGCCTTGTTGTCGCCTATCTTGCTATATACCTGAAGCAGCTCCTTCTGGGTAATTTATGGAATGTCTTCGGCCCTGACTTCGTGCATAGTAGTTGGTATTTGGGGGAAAAGATTATCTACTATTGATTTCAGCATAAGTGCACATGCTATTGGAGGTGTTCTGTAGCCGTTAAATTTTGTCGTTAACACCCAATGACGTATGTAGCTCTCTCACAGAGACGTCTAAATAACGTAGTTTGCCTCTCCCTGGTGGCCTTATTTAAATTGCGCCTTGCCAGTTTAAAAGTGTCCAGGCATTGTTGGGAGTCTGGTTTCCTTCTTGAACGCTGAACCTTGCGTATGTTTTGCAGGCATCTTGCGTAAAGTGTCTTTATTTCCTCGTTCCACCAGTAACACAACACGCCAGTGCATCTCACGCAGTAGTGTTGGTATTTGTGGGGCGATATACGAAGGCCTCCGTTGTTCCACTTTAAGGACCGAAAGGTGGTTTTCTGCTTTTTTTCCCCCAAGATATGCCTTAATGAGGCTGTTGAAAAATATCGTTAGTCGTTGACATAATACGGCAGACAGCATTAATATACTTGTATGTTACCAATAGTTGGCGCAGTTCAGAAAATCTGCCCTCTTTGGGATTGGATAAACAATGATGAATTTGCAATCGTCGGCACACTTCCATTGGCCCTGCTTTAAACAGCTGGGTCCAGCAGCTTTGGCAGGCTGCAACTCAACACATTAGAGGCTGTCCTGAATTCTTTTGTGATAATGATGCTTGGCATTCAAAATAAGAAATTCCCACAAGACCCTTCATAGGAGCCGAAAAGTGTTTATACCGTGTGGTGCGCTGTCATGTGATACAGTTGAAAATATTGCCCGTAACTCACAAGCTGTTAGCAAAGGCATAGTTTGCCTAAAGTCTGCAAACATCAAGATCTAACTGGTGGGTGTGCATAGTACTGAAACGGAAGTGCTCATAAAAGGTTAAACAGTGAATAATTGTAGAACAAATTATATGCTTATAGTGACACATTCGGTAAGAGCCAATGTTTGTTTCTTTGGCTGAGAAAGGCAATCGAGTTATGATGCCTTGTGAAGGAAACGTTAACCCAGCGAGGCAATATTCGAAGTGAACCCCAGCAAACTTGGAGTGTGTATAGCGCAGACTTAGCTATTCAGATGCGATTACACGAATGCTTCAACGATTTATGAAAACAAAAGAGAAGACGCATGCTCTGGATAGCGCTTTTTTTGCTTCATATTTCTGAGATACTTATACATTTATGGTAAACATGATTTTTGTAACGTAGTTTTCAATTCAAATAGTAAATCCTCAGTACGTGATTGATTAAGCAGAATCAATGGTTCGAAGTACGCAAATCAAATTCCTCTTAGACACATGAAGTAACTATCCATCTACAATTGGCCCTATTTCAACTCGTACTCGTAAATCAAATCCTAAACTCTACGAGCAAGAGTGTACGTTCTCTCCAATTTGAGTTGGATTTATCCAAATGGTTAACTAAAGTCCCGGCTCTATACAGTGGATAACATTCATCCATGCATTCGTTGGCAATTTGAATACAATCGTAAATTCTTCCTCTCAATCCAAATACAAAAGTTATGGTTTCATTTGAAGTTTCCTCATGGTCTGGCTCCTTTCACTGTACTCTAGGGCAGACTTCCACAGGGGATAGGGGATTTTTTTTTCCAATTTTTTTTTTTTTATGCCACAAATCGTCCTGCAAAATGGCCTTCTCCAAATCAGCAAGACACAATAGCCCCAAGGCAACTGTTCACGTCCGACTGAAGTACGTTTAATTGCTTTCAATTTCCCGCCACGTCTCGGACCAAGGGATACAAAGATCAAAGAGATGTCATGCGTCTAAAATTAAATTTCTCTTATTTATTTTAGTCCAAGCCACTGGTTTTTCATATTCACATCCTCATACTCGTATCTTGTGTCCTAAGCCAGCTCAGTAGTCCTGTTCCGCCATCCTCCAGTCTTCACATTCAAAAAAGAAATATATTCTTTTAATTACACAGAATTAAATTATAATCAAAAAATGTACAAATGAATGGGCGGAAAAAAAATGAAGAAAATAATTATGTCCTGTCCTGGTTTAGATAGGCAGAGCTGCTATAACTGCTAGAGTGCCTTCAACTGAAAGGGATTTGTGGGAGCTCGATTTAAAAAAAAAACCATACAAAACCCTTAAAATGGAAGCTCTACCTCCAGACTCGTCATCCTTTTTTGTTGTTTTTTTTCGATTTTTTTTTTTTTTTTTTTTAGAAAGAAGGATAGATTGGCGGACTGATTGTGAAATGACTGCAACCATGCCAGAGAGATTGAAAGCGTACATGCAGTCAAGGGTAAACGGACGTTCTAACCAAATCCCTATTCCAGACGAGCTGGACTGAGTTGAGTGGGTGGGAGATTTGAATAAGCCGTCGGATCTGAGGTTTAATTGAAAATACTTGTCGATTAAATTCGGTTTTTTTTTTTGTTCTATTTATTTTCTAGTTTTTAGGCAACCGACCTTTTTTTCCATTTGTTTTGCAGTTTTCATTTTAGCGAATTATTTTTTTTTCATCATCCCGTGGCAGATAGGGATTTATTCAAGGGACATCTACGGCCACATTTCGCAAAAGTTGGGCGCTGATACGCTCCAATGAATTTTTTTGATGAAAAACAAATGTTATTGTTGCTACATGCGGTTTTTATTGCGAATATCTTTGTGGCAATATTTTATCAGGTGAACAAAGCTGAGCGGATAAGGTGTTATGTAGTTGGCACATCAACAAAGGACCTAATCGGTATACAGACCGGAAAATAAATCATCCCTATGGTCGATTACCTCGATGGAAATTTGCACTACGGATGCAACTTTTTCAATTCAGTGCTTTGGGTACATAGAAATATAATCCGCCATGCCTTATGGGCGTTATGTTTGATATAAATTATTATCTTTAGTAGAGTGTTGGTAATACTTGCTTACTCGGGATTGGCTTTTCACTGGGATAAACCTATACATCAGCTCACAAACCCTTCCATCTAGCACCATCTTTCCCAGCTGCCAGCAGTGACGCAGTCTACGGTATCCTTTTTTACTTGCGTGGGTCACCTGTGATGTATAATGAATATATTCGGCCAGACCTCAGGCGTCCATTCACTCAAGATGGCCCAGGCATCGCAAACGTTAGATTCGTAGACACCTAACAAGACCGATGTCGCTGACGCTGTACATGTACGTGCGTTCGATTAAACCTCCTTTTAGAGGTACCTTTTTTAAAAATAAAAATTAATTTAAAAAACTCAACTTAATCGATGATCTTTATTTTTGTAGAAAACAACAATTCTTCACATTTAATTTTTAAAGGTTATTTCTTTCAAAGGTTGGTCGTAACTGTAGCTAGTTTGGTCAATTCTTAAGTTCAGTTCGAGCATTTCTTTTCTTGTTTGACTAAAGACTCGAGTAATGTTGGCCTACAATCCCTCTATCGTAGCCCGCTTGTCCATGTAGACTTTGGACTTACGTAGACTTTGTATATCACATGATCTAGGCGGCCAATTCATCAGTCCAAATTGTAAAATTATAACTATTCACCGAATCGTTCTCGCAATAAAGCCAGGATTTCTGTTCTTTTTTCTGGGCTGTGTAGGAGTTGGTGGTGTTTTTTTGGAACCAAACGTTGTCGAGACCAAGGGTTCAATTTCAGACAGCAAATAGTTCCTTATTATGACGCAATAGCGGGAGCCATTCACTGTAACGCCCGACCGGTTTTAGCTTTAAAAAAGAAATATAGATCGTCCAGCCCGTAAACCAAACCAAATTGTTCTTTTGCTGGATGTAATGGCAGCTCTTGAACTTCTTCGGGCTGCTTCGCACCCCAATTATGGCTACTTTGCTTATTGGCGTAGCCATTACCAGCTAGCCAGAAATGGTCCTCAACGCTTTACAAAATTTTTGGTCGAAAACAGTGGATTTTATTGAAGCTTTTCTAGAACCCAACGATTGAACCGGAGACGATTCGAAAGATCAGCCGTTGCATACGACAAGCTAAGCTGTTGACAACGGCGCTAAATCGATTCATTGCTGTCATCGCGTACACTCTCCGTTAAGGCCGCTATATTTTCTTCACCAAATGCGATATATGATCTATTTGATCGCGTTTTATCGAATATTGAAAATTGGGTCTCAAACTTTTCGATGGCGCATTCGGTAGAACGCAACAAGTTGCTCTAAGCGCACGAAATTCATATCTCGTAGAATATGGATCTTCGTAATATGAGTACAACTGTATAATTTATAGACACTGCGCTAGGCTAAGTCTTTCCACGATGTAATGTGGCACAACGTATGCGTAATATAACACAAAATCCCGACTGGAAACGGTACCTCTAAACGAATCACCCTTTAAATTTTATGCCAACACAAACGGGACCGAAAACCACAGACAGAATCTTTCTATCAAGCGGTCAAGGTTTTATGGATCCGCTTTCGTCAAAATCCAAGCTTCTGCTCTATAGAGAAGGGCCAGGATGACAAAGGCCCTCTATAAAGTGTTTCCGACATTTCCGCATTTGCTGTCGGTAAGACGTTATTGTTCGATTTCTTGTTGCCATAATAAAGTTAGTTCAACGCGTTTACCCTTCTTAACGTAGAACAGCTTGTACGCATCTCAAGAAATCGATGCCTCGAAGTTTAATGTGGCTTTGTGTACTAAAGTTAGATTCGTCAGTCACAGCTTCTCCGACCGAACCTCGGAAACAAGTTAACGAATACCCTTCATGAAGTCACCTTCTGCCTGAAGAATTTATGCGGATAGGCATAAATCCGCAAACTTTTTTTGGTTACATCAAACATTAGAACAGAAGGCCATTTTACTGCCTGAAGATATAATTTCTCCACATCCCCAGCACCGACCATGCCTCATTTCGGCAGGTTTCTCTTCAGGTCACTTGGAACATTGGCAGATTTTGTACTTTATATGGGGACGCACGAGTCGATTTCGTCCTTGTTTGCATCATATATTCACGGGCATATTGTTTTCCAACTTTCGTACACTACAATAAACCAAATGTATCTTGGGGTGGTCAGATAAAGACTACCATGCGGAAGATAAATTTTTGATGGCTTCTAAGTATTTATTTCCGGCCGATTGGGGCTTTGACGAGAAGTTGAGGAACCCGAAATCAGCAATTTTTCAAGCGGTATCTCAAGATCTCACCCGCTCAACATCGCGCAGTATCATCCTATTGTTGTGCCTTCTAAGACACTATAGACGCATCTTGGCTACAAATCTATAAAGTCTGCTCGGAATGTTTGGATATCTACGATTATAATACTGCCTTACATCAATCTGAGCATAATCGTTGTGATTAACTCTTTTATGATTAGGTGATAACCATGTTGCTTTGTCTGTATTTCAATTATTGTAGAAAACCCTTCTATATTGCGCCCCTTATGGCCGAGTTCTTCACCGAGTACTAACGCGCTAATCCACTGAATTTGGTATCAAGCACTAGCTAATACTCGGTATTAGCTGGACCCCCTCAAAATTTCATATATTTTGTGATGGGCTCTTACATGTAGAAAATGAATTTGATTTTTGGTGGCGATAATTTGTTTTACGGTTTCCACGAACATCGAAGACGAGAACGATGAGGGAATGGGAGGTCGTCAATTTGACCGCCGCATTTACCATATGCCTACTTTTTGCGTTTCCGTTTCTCTACGTTCTCCAATTGGTAGTGGACGTATTGCAACACCCACAACCATGGTTATAAGGGAATTCGGTATAATTTCAGTTTCGTTCACTCGTTGCATTCCTATAAGCAGTGCTCGTTACATATTGCCTGAGCAATAATTGCTTATAACTCTGCGATTCGTGGCAAGTGAATTGATTGCGATTGCCGATGTCGTGTCGGCATCTAGCGTGCGCCGCTTACTGCCAAAAATATGCATGGCTTTGATATGCCATTTGGATCGATTTATTCAAATGCCAGCAACATTAGCAGAACGTGAGGCGGCCGCTGTTGCATTTTATCGCTTTGCTCAGTTCCCATGTACAATTGGTCCAATCGGTTGCCAACATGTTAAATTGCAACCTTCTGGTGAGGAATTTATGAACTCAATATTCAACTGAAATCGGTTGTAATTTTGCGCTCTATTGTTTTCGTTTGCAGAGGGAAGGTTTTCGTAGCCGCAAAGGATGGTTTTTGCTCAACGTGAAAACAAAATTGTCGGCCGATTTAAAAAATTTTGAACGTTCACGATCTGTACGCGATTAAAGAACTTTTTATCATTCGCATGTGAGCGTGCGATTTGAAGTAGGCGAGTTTTGAAACTACATACTTATCAGTGACTACCGATACTCAAACACACATTTTTTGGCGATTCCATACACTGCGAATAATCCTGATATTCGCGAAAATCGGTGTATTGAATTGAATTTGAATTTGAATTTGAATTTATTATTTAAAAAAACTAACCTATTACATTGTGTTATCTGCAAAGCCTATCAGGTCTGCAGAAGATTAGACACTACATGATGTAAATGTTGAGTTTACTTTAAATACGTTTTCGTTACAGTTAAAAAAGATAAATGGTCAACACAGTTAATAAAAGAAAGATGCGAGTATATGGTATTTGAAAAAAAAGAAAAAATTTACAGACATTAATTGATCAAGATACATTTCTATAGTTTTTGTAATTCGAGCAAATGTATCGGCAGTTGGTTGAATATAGTTGGGACAGCTACTTCATAGCTTCTACGACCGTATTCGTTCCAATACCTAGAGAGTTTATACTTAATCTGCATTCGTCTTCATGGATTAATCAACTGTATCTTATACTTGTTATATAAGTTGAGAGTATGCCCAGCTTATGCAGCTGATAGACGGAAAGATACGTTTTAATGCCTGAGCCTTGTTGTTGTTGCAATTTTTTAACCAACTTTGGAATCCTACCATATTAGAATGAAATTGGGACATATTTCCCTACGCTAAGATTCCATACCTCAGGTAAGACTCTACCAAGCTAAAATAACATTGCTGGATAAAAATTAATCATTCAATTTTGTTTCTGAACTACTTCTTTACTAAATAAAAAAAAACTGATTTTGAGTTATGGAAATCTTTACTTGGACTTTTGCAATTTATTTTGTTAAGTGGAAAAGATGATATCCGCCAAGTGGCTGCCGCCAGTGTTGATACTCATTTGTATCCGATTTAACATATTTTCCATGCCTTTCCGCAAGAATATTCTCCTTAAGGGCTGCGATTGTCTGAGGCTTGTTGGCATAAAACCGCGACTTCAAGTAGCCCCAAAGAAAGAAGACTGGGATGGTAAAATAGGGCAATCTTGCTGGCCATGCCAAATCGCCAAAACGGGAGATTATGCGACCAGGAAATGCTTCCTTCACAATATCCATTGTGGCTCTGAGTATGCGGTTGCCCCGTCTTGTTGAAACTACATGTTTACCAAGCCCCGCTCATCCAATTCCGGCTGTAAAAAGTTGTTTATCATGGCCCTGTAACGTTCACCAGTAACAGTGACGGTATTGCCCATGGCGTCCTCAAAAAAATCACTCCTCTCGCGTGAATACCACACCACATAGTTGCTTAGAGTGGATGTAATGCGTGGATCGCACGCGAAGATTTTGCATATCAACGTAACCGTTTAAGTGGAAATGCGCCTCGTCGCTCATGATGATTTTTGACACAAAAATCGTCCTCTTCGTTATAGAGATTGAAGATGGCTTGACAGTAGTTCACACGCGACTGACGATCAGGAGGCATTAACTGATCCACTGTTTGCACTATGTACGGAAACATGTGGAAGTCTTTCACTAAAATTCGCTGTAGAGTACGTCCGGTGATGCCCAATTGCGTGGCCCGTCGCCTGGTTGATGTTTCTTCGTTCTCAGCGACATCGGCAGCCACAGCTGCGATATTCTCGGCCGAACAACCAGTCCGGTGGCGGCCATGCCCTGCATGGTCTCCTGTTGTTCCAGTCTGTTCAAGTCGAGTAGCTAAGTGCCGGAATGTTTGCCCAGTTGGTGCAACACGATTAGGAAATCGACGTCGAAATTCACGCTGCGCTAATACCACCGATGGACTATTGGTCAAAAAAATCGACACAATTATTCCACGCTCTTGCGGAGTATAGCGCTCCATTTCTTGTCTGTTTGTGTGCTGCAGCTGTCTAGTTCACAAATGTCAAATATGATGCTTACGAATATTTCTGCGCAATCGTCTTCGTCTTGGAAAAATAAATGGCTTTGGATCTTGTGCAATTGCGGAATTGTGCATTTTTATTTGTATTCTATGCCTTGAAATATAAGGTGGATTGATGTGCATGAATTTAGTTTTATTAACGTTAATTATAAGGCCGTTTTCATGGCAGCATGACCCGACAGCGTCAAACTCCTTTTGCAAAATATTTTCAGCACTTTTGACATCTTTGTGATTGACCACAATGGCTCTCTTATCTGCATAGGCAAATATGGTGCATTGCTTAAGAGCTACCAGCATATCGTTCATGTAAATTATAAATATTAATGAGCCTAGCTTGGTGCCTTGCGGTACCCCATATATTGATTATTTTTCTTCACTTACACTATCCTTAATTTTGACTTTGAATTGTCGATTTCGGTAGCTTTTAAACCACAATAACAGCTCCTCGTTTGCCTTTCTAGGTGTTTTATTACTTTCTCGTGGCATACTCGCAGAGTGTCGAAGTCTTTTTGGAATTCAATGCTTTTTGTTGTCGTATTTTATCCAAACGGGCATCACACGTGCCTCTCGATGTTATTTTCCAAATACCGCCATACATTTACGCTTTTTGTCAATCAGTTTTCGACGCATTTCATTTAGACTTGATATCGGCGCACGACGACGACGTTGCGTATTTGGTGCGGCTGTTTGATTTGGTTGCTAAGTTTGCTGACAAATGTGTTTGAAGCCGACATAATCGATGAAATTGGCTTCAAAGTAGGATAGAGTGGTGAATTTGTCGTCAAACTGGAATCGGCCAATGTCGTTGTTTCGCTTGGACGCGGCAAAGTGTTCCGCCGAATTGTCCATTTGGCATTCGAATTGACGGCGATCTAATCGTTGAAATCCACCGAATCCAAAGGCTATACCACTGTTGTTATGTTTGCTTGCTTGTACAGCGCGAACAAAAGTATGACCCGCTGAAAATGATAAAGACTATAATAGATAAACACGGTATTTAAATACCAAAATAGTATCAAGATGGGTATTAGACCATTTTAGACGCATTATCAGCTAATACGGCTTGTAAGTTAGCTTTTCAAATACCAAAGTACCAATGATGTATCCCTTCTTCAAATGATTTCACCGTCAGTTCTCGTAGGTGACTCACCGAATGAGCTCTCAGCTTGTGCAATTTTTGTGTCCTAATAGACAACGATGCTCGCATTGAGTCACACAGACATTACTAGAAATTTGAGAAGTCATCTTCCGGAATTCTACTTGTAAAGTTGGCCAATTCTACGATCAAACGAAGCCCAAAGAAGGACAGATCTTTGTTGAAAAGAATAGTCATCAGTATCGGTTGATTCATTATCACCATAATTGCTGACAGACGTAACAACAAACAAACAGACAGCAGACAGACAGCTGACTAAGGAGACCTCCTGTCGATTTCAATTCGCCATATTACAAATCTGTCGTGTTTGATTGCAATGCTTGCCAGGTGTCGCATCATTGGCATCCTCTAATGGGCTTATTTTATTATTGTAAATCCATCACTCAAACCCTCCCTATCCGTTTCCTTTGTAGTAATATCCTTCTTTTTTAAGTACGAAATTGGAAAGTAAATATAGCAGCTCACCTCTGTCCGTATTTGTAATGTACACATCCAACTCCTTCCTGAAACCGATTCTGACAACATGCTGTTGCATTTGATCTCTTTCCACTCAAAGGACGAGTAATTTTTTCCAAGGAATATCCTTCCCGTCATTTGTTGCCATTTTCATTTCGATGACAGTTACTCAATGTACATTGCCATTTGCATAAAGCTTTCAACTCCATATATGTAGTTATTGCTTGTGTGTCCTATATCGGCAGAGATGAGGTTAACTACCCTACAACTTTCATATACCCCCCAACTGAGGCCATCCCTCGGGCGACAGTCGTGTTGCTCTTCGGTATGAATTTTGATTGATGTGGAACAATAATGTTTACGTATTCGATTTGTATCCATGGCCTTTGTAGTGTTGTCGTTGTTGATATTGTTGCTACTCTTTATACACTGAAAACAGTGAGAGATCACTGAACCTTTGTAATTTTTGCCCAGAACGATTTTACAAAGTCGAGAGCGAGAGATACATAGAAAGAGACCATCGTCGATGGCGGAAATTTAACCCTTTCAAATGCATTTTTAATGTTGGCTTTATTCACAGTAGCACATCCATATCTAGATGTGGTGCAGGAGGCAGAGAGATTGGAACTATCCGTATAGTCAACAAAGTTCCCGACGACGACCGACGGCTGGAATTATGTATGAATATATGAGTCTACTCTCTGATAGTAGAAGGATAATGGAGGAGTATCAATAACTCATGCACTCATGATATGGACGGTGGAGTGGGACAGTTTAATTTCAAAGCCTATTACTGGCAAATCATCGTTATAACCTTCACGTAGACATCGTTGATCGTTGTCGTTGTCGTCGTTGTTATAGATATAGTCATCGTTGTCATTCGGGGTCTGAAGCTGCGCATATGTTTTCAAAGTTGACTGTGCCGTTTTAATAAAATGTTCAAAAGGACACTTTGGAATGGGATTAAGTGCTTTGTGCACTTCAAGTTTGAGGACATAATGACTTTTTTATGCTTCTCTCTATAGTCGGGGTTTGAGGGTGATAGAGTGGGGAAGAACATATTTGAAGGTGTGGATGAGAGGGTGGTTTTCACTATTCGAATGATTAAGGGAACATTGCATGCAAATGAGTTGCTCACAAATTCATGAAAGTTTTAAGAGATTTCTAATGTTTATTGTGTGAAAATATTTGTATATTACAGTACAGGCGTTAAATTGGCCTGGCAGAATTCTGTGACGATGAAACAGAAGGTAAAACTGACGTAGATGAGCTTTGAACTGATAACAAAATGTCGTTGCGAAGATGAGTGTTTTTGTTTGCAAATTTTATTCCGTTAAGATATCGTGTCAAAAATTGACCAAATCAATGAGTTTTTTGACTAAAAGATCAGCAGCAATCTTCATATTCCTGTCTTGTTGTAACGAAACCGAGGTTTGATCAGCCTTTGATGCTACTCCTAATCAAATTGCTGGCCCCAATGATCAAACAATTCGTAGTTATGTACATATTATCCGACTTTTCCTGTTTTTGATGATATTTGCGTATTTTACTTTGCATAGGTCTTATAAGCTTGATCATTACAACACAACTTTGGGTATATGACCCAACGGGTGGATATAATAAATGTCATCTGAGAAATTAAATCACTTTGAAGTTATGTATTCGTTCACCCTCAATAAGTTGATTGTTTCGTTTGTTGTATGGCACGTTGCGCCATCCTGTCCGTCATCACCCATTCATCCGGGAATGAAAAAGCCAGTAATCATGGCTCCATACCGAAAACCCTTGACCGTAACCTTAAAATTTTAAAATTCTCGATAAAACAGCGGTTCCAATGCCATTTGATTTGTCATTTACTAAAATTTCAAAGCAAAAGATATACATTCCTCTTCAATTCTTGCACGACCTGGATCTTGTAAACCTACAAACCAAGATTTATGCGTAAAACTTTTCCTAATGTGGACGTTTAAAGACCAAGCTGTTGTGAGCGACGACGACGAATTAATAAATTGAGATATTGTTTAACACTCTCGTGAAGTACGTACTCTTCTTATGGGTCTCGGTGCCCTTGCATCTTCCATAAACATTATGCCAAGACGGCCAACAATATGGTGATGGTTTATAATGTCTGTTGAAATATAGTGCGAGTGCACAGAAGTATCATTCATGAAACTTATTTTCTAATATTTCACTCTGGCTGTAGGTCTGTCTCTAGTTCTGGCACTGGACTGGTTCTGACTTTAGTTCTGGCTCTGGCTTATCTGACTCTGGTTCTGCTCTGGCTCTGACTCAAGATCTGACTCTAGCTCTGGATATAGGTCTGTCTCTAGTTCTGGCACTGGGCTGGTTCTGACTCTGGTTCTGGCTCTGGCTCGTCTGACTTTAGTTCTGGCTCTGACTCATGTCACAATCGATTCTTAGACGTGCTTTTTTGACTTTGGAGTGCCTCACATGATTTGTATGGTAAGGAGTGTATATTGTGAGGAAAATTCGTCAGCGAAAATGACTGTGCAGGTTATTCCTCCTGCACAAGAAAACTACATTTTAGTTGCACTACCATATCGGCGCGAACTCCAGTTTCGCACGCTAAGTTGACGGTGTTGTATTGAGTAATCATAATTTTCCAGCTCTAACGCCCACCTAGCAATCCTAGGGTTCACTTGCTTTTTTCCCAAGGTAAGCGTCAATAAATTGCAATCGGTAACAATCTTAAAGGGTAAGCCCTCTAAATATACCCTAAACCGTGGCAGCGAATAAATTATGGCTAAAGTTTCCAGTTCGAAGCTGTGGTACTTGGCCTCAGCTGGAGTGGCCGTTTTTGAGAAATACGCGACCGGATGAAACTTTCCATTATCTCCATTATCACACCCTTGTCTACTGGCGTCGCAGTGCAACTCAGTTTCCCCATCTGGCTTGTAAACTCCTTACACCGGCGCTGACGCTAATTTATCTAATCTATCACAAAGTTTCCTGAAAGCCTCAACGCATTCCTCTGAAAAATCATACCTAGTTTCTTTACGCATTAGGTCTAACAGCGGTTTAGCGATCTTTGAGAACGATGGTACAAAACGGCGGAAATATGAAAACTGTTCTAAACATCTTTGCAATTCGATTTGACTTCTCGGCATCGGGTATTGTTTTATACTTTGTACATGGGCATCTGTCAGACGTATTCCGGACGCATTCACTAAATGTCCTAAATATTCGAGTTCCTCGTAACCAATTAGCATTTATTTAATCTAAGTTCTAATAGTGGGGTTCGCGATGTCTCACAGTAGCTTTTGTCAACGCCGAACATCTAGAAATTCAGCGGAATGCAATTTTATTCTCATTCCTCATTTGTCCGAATGCCTTATTTTGACACAGGCTATAAGCCTATGAGATTGTATTTTCTTATGAATCATCCAGTGCACTAACGGTTGCGTGAGGTATCACTTATATTTACTAATTGCCCGTTGTAAACCAATTACTTCAAATGTATTGTAGAAACTGGGGTACCTTCTTCGTTGGCCGCAGTTGGGGACGTATCTGGTTTTTGATGACGATACCAATCGTCAACGCTTATTTGCACCAAAAACATCCGTCTTGTAAAGATTTTCATTTTTTTCGTCCAGGAACCCATTTCTTCTCCCTCAGATATTGGTGAACCATTACTGACTGATTGACAATAAATTTGGTGTCTATTTGGTTTGTTTCTGTTGTCCATAGATTCGGGTAGTATAGTAGAGAACAATCCGGCTATTAACTGTATATTGATAGAAAGGTAGCCAACAAGTGATCACCTTTCTCGCCGTCCTCCATTATTTTAAGAAAAACTGTCTTAAAAGTTTTCACCACCCTTTCCGCTACTCTGATTGACTGATAAACTGATAAACTCGACATTGCTAATGCATTTAATTGCTATTTCACGTCAATAACCAATAACCTACAAACAGTTCAAAGAAGATGCACTCGATGTACGAATTTAGGAAATTGCAGTGACCAGTCGCAAAGAACTAGCTTTGCCTTCGAGCCTATCACTGCTTTGGGGCTCTTAAAAGCAATTGGATCACTAAAAACTCGAACTCATGTGGCTTTGATGGTATTTCGAATGTACTTTTGAAACGCATTGCATGCTTATGGTTGATGTGCTAGTGGTCATTTTTAATCGCAGTATATTCTCTGGAACCCTTCCCGAGGCGCTCAAGTGCGCTGATGTAGTTCTGCGCTGTTTAAAAAAGGTTCAGCAGACGATATGAAAAACTATAGGCATATCTCACGTCTGCCGACCTTTAGCAACATTTTTGAAAAGCCTATAAAAAAGAGGATAATGTCATATTTGAATAAGGTCAAGTTCTTCAGTCCAATGCAATTTGCTTTTCAGCACGCTAAATCTACAGAAGGCGCCCTTCTAAATTTCTGCTCCAATATTTTTTCTAACCTTGATGATAATAGTTGGCGATGGCGATGGCGTGATAGTTAGCTCATTGGGCTATCATGCAGAAAGTCTGGGTTCGATTCCAGGCTGTGTCACCAAGAATTTTTCAAATCGCCATCACCCTTTCGGCGGGCAATGGCAAACTCCCGAAAGTAAAATTGCCTACGAAAAAGCTTCTCAGGAGTGCCGTTCGGACTCGGCGATAAACCGTAGGCCCCGCTCAGATGTGACAAAAATGATAAACATGAGCAACACAAATGAGTGTCAAGAAGCTAGGCCATAGCCCATACCGGGCTGCCAGCGCCAAGGTGTTTTTTTTTTTTTTTTTGATGATAAATAGTTCGCTGCTGGATTTTTTATTGACATCACAAAAGCCTTTGATATGGTAAACCATACTATATTGTTGAATAAAATGGAAAGAGCTGGTTTTCGTGGATTCATGCTAGATTGGTTTAGATCATACCTATCAAACAGATATCAAAGAGTGAAGATTGATGGTGTTCGAAGCGAGATTCGTAAATTTAATTTGTGCGTTCCTCAAGGTTTTGTGTTGGAACCCATTTTATTTCTTATTTATGTAAACTCTCTATTTTCACTGAATTTCAGGAGTAGACTTACGGCTTTCGCAGATGATGTTGGCTGTTCGTTTGGCTCTCACAGTGCCTTGGGTCTAATCTCCGATATCAATTAGGATCTTAGTCTCTTAAGAATCTGAATCACCGAGCATAATTTTAGCATTAGCTCAAAAACCAAAATAATATTTTTTTAATTAAGCCGTCTCAAGGAATATGAATGCGGACGTTTATTTTCTTGCATCAGATTGCCAAAAGTATAGATCAGCAGGCTGCAATTGTGTTTCAAGCCAACTTCTTCCAACCTTCTGTAGCAATCTTGATTGTAGTGATAATTGCTTTTTGAGAAATTGAGAAAGTGGACGAGTTTAAATATCTAGGGCTCACAATTGATTCTAGGATGTCGTTTGCAAGGCATACACAGTCCTTAACGAAATATTTTCGAAGTACTCTTCGAAATTTTTTCTACCTTAAAAATGTCTGTTCCAAACAATTACTTTAAACTATTTATTATTGAATTTTTTACTCAAGACTCCAGTACGGAATTGTATGTTGGGAGGGCGTGTATATGAATACAATTAAGCCCTTATTTGTATTGCAAAAATGTGTAGTGAGAAAAATCTGCAAGAAGCATCGTCGTCATCCAAGTTTCCTATTGTTTCGTGATATTTCATAAACTCTGTAGGCGATGTCCAACGATCAGAAGAAGTCCTGGAAATGTCAATATTGTCCCTCACGTTCCGCAACACCTGGTGATCAAGCTCCGAGAGAATAAAGACATCCTGAAGCGAATGATCCCAATTGCTCTGCTGAGCTCATCAGCGCAGATGTTAAAAAAGACATCACTGAAATAAGGAAAACGCTGAAAGAATACATGGTGTCTGTTGGGTTCCTATTCAAGGGCTATAATGACATGAAGCAACGGACTATTATATGCACTTTCCGAACAAATCAACGAGTCAAAATCACCATGTGAACATAAAGATACAATTATTTCAAACATGCAAAAACAAATAAACACAATGTAGCAAGAAATTATCAAAAACTACATATACACTACACAAAAGAGATGAAAACTTAACTGAAATGGTAAAAGGAGTTGCGCAGGCTCTTCATACCGATATAGACAATGCTCACCGCAAGATGTCTTGAAATGTCAAGTGCAGTTCTAAGGGGCTTCAAAATGTATCTCTGTCAAATACAAGAGTAGATTTAAACAGATGTTCTAGTACTACTATCGGTCATGGTTTACTATGAAGTGAATACATTGAAATTTGTGCAGCTACATATCTAATGTCTGGAATATCTAAAGTCACAAAATCCCAGAATAAAACAATTTATAAAACCGTTCTTAGTGAAACTAGAGTGAATGAGAGAACGTTCGAGGATTTTTATTTAAATTTATATAAATTTGTACAAATATTCAGTGAAGTATATGAAAAAAAAAAACAACAAAATCCGTGGATAACTGCTGAAACTTTATCTCTATGCAAAGAAAAGGATAATCTCTACAATAACTGAGAAACAAAAGACGGTCACTATAAATCATTTAGAAATTATGTCAACAAAAGAATAAACACGATAAAATCAGTCTATTACAAAAATAAATTTGCTGAATATTGGAAGGACCGGAAAAGGACCTGGCGACTTATAAATAATATTTTAGGCAAAAACTCCAATAAGATCGATGATGTAATCAACCGAAGTTTCCCGCTAGAGTCAAATACGGAAAATATAACAGATAAATTCGCTATACAGTCTACAAAGGAAATCGACCTTAGAAACACGTAATGGCAGAGAAACAAGTGCAATACAATCTATGTTCTTGGGATATGTATCGGAAGACGAAATAAAGAATATTATAAACAAGATAAATGTGAATAAGTCTCCTGGAGTAGACAACATTAGGGATAAAGACTTCCATAAAATCCAACTCCCATAGTCTAGTGCCTGCTGTTACACAGTTAGTAAATTCGTCGTTGAAGCAAAGAGAATTCCAAAAGAAACTCAAAGTAGCCATAACACGACCAAGTTATAAATCTGGAAAAAATATGGTACTTGGAACTATCTCTATTTTACCAGTATTCGACAAGATAATAGAAGAAGTGATGGCAAGAAGATTGCAAGATCATCTTGACAGATATAAAATCATTAATTAGAATCAATATTATAACTCCCAATATGAATAAGAACTATCACTCGCTGGTGATCTTTATTGATTTTAGAAAAGCTTTGTCGTAACAAAATTTTTCAAATGCTCGAAAAAACTGGCATTCGAGGTCGAATTCTTGATTGGTTTGCAAGTCATCTTTGTGAAATAGGATTCAAGGTAAAGATATCAAACTGTTACAGTAATTTACAAAATGTTGAGGTAGGTGTGCCACAAGGTTCAATTTAAGGACCCCTTCTCTTCATTGTGTATGCTGATAACACTTCTATAAATGTCACCAACAAAGAAATAATCTTTACTACTCAAACTACTCCGTTGGTGTCACGAAAATGGACTTGTTATAAACTCTAAAATGACTAAGATAATGCATATCCGAACTCCTCACATAACAAGAACACCAATCGGAATACGGTATCACATTATTGAGTGCCTGCACAAAAACGTGTCACAGCAAACCCCTGGTAGTTGTACAGATGATTGTGCAGACTACATTGAAACTGTCAACGTGTATCGATACCTTGGTGTTGTGGAAGACTACAATTTTAAATGGGACTGCCATATAAAGTATCTTTGCATGCGGCTTCGGCGGTCTGCATATGCTCTTTACAACCTGAACAACTATGCACCTTTTACTCTTGTGAAGACTGTTGTACAATTTTCCCCGATTTAAACAAATTAAATATTGTCAATTGCCGGGCTGCCGGCAGAACAAAAGTTCTAAAAAAAAACGTTCGAACCAAAAACCCGAACCACGCACATGGTGGTTGAAATTCGTGTGACTATCTGTCACTTGGGATCAGGGATGAAAAAGAAAAAAAATGCCCTAGGGAAATTTGCACTGCCAGCAAATTGTTTGCTGAACCTATCGGCTGCTCAGCTGGGCTGGGTTCAGGAAAATAATTATGAAAAAATCTTTCGCTATAAAAGAATTTCGTTGCTATAGTTAGGCGCCATGCACTTTTTCCAATCGGAAGTGCAAAATGAAAATCGCAAGGAAAAATCACGCAAGAAAAAAACCAAGAAGTACGTTACAAAAGGGATTTATTTCCAAGAAAGTAGGAACAATATTAGGCCGGGAAGCGACAACAATACACGTTACTTTTGAACGGGGTACAGAAGGTACCACAGAACAGAATGAACCGCTAATTGCGGAGCTTGTATCGCGAATTTTTACGGGATGCCCCAAAAAGATTCACCCGGGGTACCACGACACTATATATTATAGAAAAAACCTACGTCTAAACAATGGGTACTTATCTTTCATCCGTAAAACTACCTCCTCTGCCAGTCTTCAATGCGTCCTTGTTTCCTCCTCACTTCCTGTTCTGTTTGAAGCTTTTAGTCTTCCTCTTTTTTTTGTTTTTCTCTTTGGCCTAACGCTCGCGCTTTCTCCTTTTTTCGTTTTCCTCCTAATCTCCTTTTTCTTAGTTAATTTTTTCTTATTTTTAACTCTTATTGTTATTTCTTTTTTTTCTATAAATTTTTTTTGTTTTTATCTTTTTTGTATAAACTTTTTGATGGTCAACCAAGAAGTGGATAACTCTACCCCATAGCTATTAGCTCGGACCGTAGGTCTCACACACACATCCCCATTCACTCGCCGTTCAGACAGGTGCAACGGGCCAATTTTGGCTTTTGTGTGCACCACTCCGCAAATTTGCTGAAGTGTGCCTCCGTTTCTTGGACCACCGTTGCTTTCCCTCTCTCACACCCACTCATGCACGTCCCATTCTTATTTCCCACATCTTGGGAAATTCCTTTCAAGATTGGGATTTCCCTTTTGGCCCGAGCTAATATTTTCCCACGACATTGGGGTTGCATTCAGCCCCCAATGTAACACCAGTCCCTCTCAAAATATACAAAAAAAGGAAAAATATAATTTGCCAACAATATATGGCCTAGCCGAGTTCGTACTTCCTGACCATTATCCGTTTCTAATAATGATCGGATGGGATGAAGTGAGGGCGAAACGAGGAACTACTGCGACGGGCCTTTTTTGAGGAAGTTCTACTTTTGAAACGCTGCCCAATACTCACTAACGACATCCCGGTGAATCCCTTTGGTTTAGTGTTTCGGTAGTGTGGGGCACGCAGATAGTGGTTCAGTCTTTACAAAACTATTCCTTTTACAAATGTTTTTTTTTTTTTGTTCCCCGGATTGCGGTGGGTGACCGTCCGTCACCAAGTAGAGCGTCGGTGGTATCAGTTATACGCAGAGGGTTCCAGACCGTCCGTCTGGCTCTAGGCGTAAAGGGTTTGGGTGGGAGTGCCCGCCCGTCACTCTCATGGAGACTTCTGTCTCTTCTTCTTGTAGACCTATTGGTTGTCCCCTCTGACAAGCATAAAAGCAGAAAGACAGAGTTCAAGAACCCACCAATTCTTCCCGCTTCTATACTTCTCCAAGGAGACAACGGACATAAAGTGAACGGGTGGGGCAAAAAGTGGATCGGGCAGGAGAGACGTTGATGGAGCGGAGATGCCTTCTAAGGCTAAGGAAACTGCCCGATTGGAAAGACTGCACAACACAAGGGCAAGAGCCGACTTTGTGAATGGCTCCTGTTTACTAAATTGTTGGACGCTGGTCTCGCGCCTTCCACCAACTGGTTACTTCAACGGACCGTCCGTCCTACCTGCTGTAGTTGATCCTTCAAGATACTAGGAGGGTGCACCAATGGCTGATGGACCCATGGCTGCCCACCACCCTTTTAGGATTTTGAAGAACCAACAGGAAAGAATGTGGATGAGTGAGGCCGAAAGGAAAGGGAAAGGGTAGAACTTGCTGTGGTAAATTTTACCGCAACACAAGTATCCTTCACCTTAGTGGAGTCTATTATTCAGTATGGGATAATAGCCTGGGGAAATACAGCGCAGTATAGAATAATGAAGCTTGAAAGGGCTCAGAACAAAATATTCAAAATTCTGTTACAAGCTAAGTATGGTAACAGGTATGCTGAAAATAACATTAATCCGAGTGAAGTTTTGAATCTGTTAACGGTCCACAATGATACGTATTATGACCAAAGGTTTAAACATCCAATTGATCAGAACGTCAATACAAGACAAAGAGCCGAAGGTCGCCTTAAAATACCGAAGAATCATAACTCATATGGAAGACAGTAACTATCCTTTAACAAACTTCAACGTTCTCTATGGAATACCCAAGCGATACACATAAAAAAAAGAAGCTTAAAGAGATATGTCTTGTTGAACAGTTTCAACTTGCAATAAATGTATAGAATGCTTTGAATCGATGTCCCTATGTTAAACAACTTTTGAATATTAACCTCTAGCTCTAGCTAGGCACTGGACCGTTTATGGCTCTGTCTCTAGCTTTGGCGTATCTGATTCTGGCACTGGCTCTGGTTCCGGCTCTGGCTGCTGGTCAAGCTCGTCGGGCTCCACTTCTGGCTCTGGTTCTGGCTCTGGCTCTGGCTCTGGCTCTAGCTCTCGCTCGTCTGACTCTAGTTCTGGGTCTGGCTTATCTTGTTTTGACTCGGCCATTAGCTTAATTTCTGCCAGCGATTATGTCTCTGGTTCTGTCTCGTGTTTCAACTCAATTCAAATTAATTTACTATTTGCAGTCTTTAAGGTTTTATATTTTGATTTTCTCATATTTATCTACGAAGCCTTCGAAGCTTATCTGCTGAAGATTGTTTATGTTTTTATTTTATTTATAAAATGTAGAGATTACAGTTGATTGTATAAAGTACCTTCCAACGTAAAAATAGGCATTTCTATTGAGACCATCTAATGGCAACTGGATTCGTCGGAAAGGTCGTGCCGTCACGAACGTTCCGGACGAATAAAAGCGAGGTTGTTGCGACTAAAGTGACTTATGAGTACGTCATATGTACAAAAATTACAAATTAAATTTAGCTTTGCATGGTTTTATGAGTTGTTTTCGCTGTTTAAAGACGTTAAAGTCTAAATAAATGATGAGCAACATGTTGTTCAGCCAAAACTGTCCGTGAATTCATCAAAGATCAGCCAAAGTTTTCATTGAAATTCATGGAATTGGAATTAAGCATCTCGAAAATATCAATTTATCGCAATTTGACCGATCATCGCACAGAAGGAAACTGGTGATTGTTGCACGATAATGCGCCATCTCATCGATCGACACTTGTGACCAATTTTTGGCTAAAAATTGCATTTTTGCTGTCATCCACTTCCCCCATTTGCCTTATTTATCACCGTGCGACTTTTATCTATTCGGAAAAGTGCATTTGCCAACAAAAGGAAAGTACAAGCAATCTAAAAGGCTTTTTGCTAACTTTCTGAAGGACATCAATCATTCCATAGAATCGGGATCGGTTTTTGTTGCTGGTTTATTTTTGGTCATACTGATAAACCACAAACTATTAAGTTCTTATAAGCCTTTATTCAGCGCGTTGTAGAGGAGATAGAGCCTCAAATGCTCTAAAGATTGGCTCAAGATTGTACCCTCAGAATGCACCCCAACTGTAGGTCTTTTAAACTAAGGGTACTACGACTAGGGTCGATTTCAAAACGTCGACAATTACAATTTTAACAAGTGAGTCAATAACAAAGCTGCAACCAAGAATTAGATAACAGCTCTTTCGTCCTCTTTGTCTTGTTTAGTTTCTTAAGATGTTGCGCAGTGGATTCTCCAGTCCTAACTGGTTTCATCATCCTCCTAGGGAACTTGATTTTGAGATTTACATAATTTACAGAGAAGCCGCCTTACATACTATATGAGTATAACAGGTTTAAGCGTCAAAAGTCAGAAGTTGAAAAGTGTACCTCATAAACATTCTGAAGTAAGTCGCTTGTTGCGCTCGACGTACTAGCGGCATTAAGTGCCTTTTACTTCTTATGGCAGAAAAAAATATATATCTTTACCGACATCATCTATTGTCATTTCTGGCATTAAAAATCCATGCAAACTTTTTTCTTCTAATTTTCTCACAAAAGTATCTCTTTTTGTGTACTCCTCCGCATACTAGTAAAAGTCATCAGAAGATATGAAGATCCTTCTTAACTTACAAAAAACGAATTTAACTTTGAAGTAAAACTTTTACTCCAACCCCTGACAATGGCATGCAATACTTTCTATCCACCCGTTCTCATGCTGACAACCACCATCTTTTATCGGCTCTTCCTTACGACACCGATAATTGGCAATAAAAACTAGAATTGTCGCATCAAATACAATCCATTGTCGTCGGAGAAATCGTCAGGATGGCCACACCATGAAGACCAAGAAGACTGTAAAGACGACACACAAAAATAGAACGAGAGTAGAAAATTGTCTGGAAAGTTTTTCTTTCTCGCAAAATATCCAAAGTCCATTAAAATCATAAATCACACGAAAGGACGAACCAATTCGATTGGGCCAGAAGCGACGAATGCCATTAGGCATTTGTAGAAATGAACATCCGAATGTGAGACTTTACTTCCGTTTTTGTACAGACATAAGGAATACAGGACACAGGACACAGTCCGCATAACCAGCAACAATAAGAAACTACTTTCGACATCCTTTGTTGAGAATATCCTTTGACTACCATATACTAAAGTCACAGGAAGGACGACATTGACTAGTGGACGAGAAAAACTTGCTGATGTACGCCCAACATAAAAGCAACATTCGAACTTGTATGTATTTCCTTTTGTGTGTTGGTTTGAATTTTGTCCATTTGGTCATATAAGATACAACAATTTGCTAGCTTACAAATGGACATTGTAAGACCGGTCAAGTTAGGCACTACCGCCAACACGACAAAAAGGACGAAAACGCTCGTAAAGAGGCGAAACTCAAAAGATGGCATTCAAATCGCCGACATATTCAATTTTCATTCCTTCCTCTCCTTTCTACGTTGTACTTCTAGTTTAATTTTTTTTTTTTTTTTTTTTTTCACTATTGGCTCGACTCTATTTTGACCCCGAGGACATGTATGGCGTATGTCCTTTGTGTAAGCGAGAGGTATGGTGAGCGTGTGTAGGCATTTTCGGACAAAGCCTACTTAAGGGTAATTTATGGAAATGGGTTCAAAGAATTGTCCACCCATTCAAACTATTTATTGCTGTCCTTTTTAGAATTTAGATTTAGAAATTTTTTAAAAACAGGAGGAAATAAGGGAGCCAGCAAATAAAAGGACTCGAAAGGACGTTAATGTTGCCGAAGAACGTTTCGTCAGAAATATTAATGAACCTTAAGATGAACGAACGCTGTCGAACAATCTACTTTGCTTTGAAATGGCTAAAGTCCGAGTTGGAGAGAGGCCTCAAGTTGCAGAGTCTTCAACTGCAGATATTTACAGTCTTCACTTAATTTCATACGAGAACCATGATCGTAGAATAGACGCATCTGTAGTGTTAAGCATTTTTTTGGTTTCACAGCTGTAAATGACCTATGAGACCGAGAAATTCCGGTCGTAAGCTACGGAATGAATGGGGAATATGATAATCTTGTCACTACATCCACTGCCAAAGACAGTGGTCAAAATTATTGAACATTGTAATCAGAAGATGATGGGCCTCCAGTTTTCACTCACCACACAGCTCCCAGCCAAGAGGAGTAATCCGAGAAAAACCTACAAGACGTTGCTTTTGAAGCGACTTGGAAAATCAATCAGAACTCTGTCTAAGTCTAGAAATTTGCCCTAGCAAATGTTTTGAATAGATGTGCCCTAACTGTAAGAACTTCTTGTTTTAAAGACTGTCACTGCCGTGCTCGAAACTCACTTCTCCTGTAACCCTATCAGATCTGGCTCTCAACTACGACAGTTTTTTAACACTGGAACTACATGTAAGCTAATTAATACAATCCCCTGTAGCTGGTATCTACTATAGCATCAGTGACGGACAAGACGTATATCCATTTGTGCTGCTAGGAAATCGTTGGTGAACTTACTAGTCTAAAAGAAAGCTTCCTATGGCCTCTAAGAGGTATCCTAGTAAACTTCCTTTGATCACCTAACTAGAAAGGATACTCGTATACTTACTTACTTTAAGGATTTGGGCGAATGAAAGTATGCGCTGCGCATTAGACCAAAGCAGCGTGTGTCCGATTCACAAGAAACGAGACGCTCTTAAGTTCGGATACTAGGGAGACATCAGTCATGACCGCGTACAAGATCTTCTCTTCCGTATTGCGGAACACCTGATACCGTTGTCAATTATCTCAGTGCTTCATTGGAAAGGTTGAGACCAAGGAAGTCAACAAGGAAAAACCAAAAAGTCAAGATTACCACTTCTTTGACAACTCAGCAGTTCGGAGTGAACCTGGGCCTCAACCAACAAACCTTTCCAGTCAACACTGCCAGCGCTTTGCACTACTTGTGCGTGCAACCTTAGGTGGGGTCTTTCTCTACTGCTTTGTTCTCCGGGTCAAATTCGAAGACTCTGCGGGTCCGGAGCATTGGTTTCCATTCGTTCTCGCCATGTCGATGATGTACGAGTATGTCACTTGTTGTTGACACCATGTTCCATTTCTTGTTCTCATTTATTGGCAGCTTTCGTTTCAATACCATCGATCTTTTCCCAATGACGTTGATATCGTCGGCGTATGTTTGTAGTTACACAGATTTTTAAAATGTTGTGCCTTAGGTGTTCTACTGGGAATTCCGCGCAATTCTTGCAAGAATGTTGTGACGGTGTTTGACCCTTTCGACATCAAAGGTTTCTGTGAATTTGTTACCGACTTTGACGGAGAAGCGATCCTTCTCAATCGTCATTCTGCATGGACGGGCAAGCTCGGCAGTGATGCCAAAACTAGGCCGCTTTATTGCTCGTCTTTAAAAATTCTGGCCCTAAAATGCATCAAAGGATGTTGCGTATTGATTTGCACTCTTGGAGTTTTTCAAGGATCTGCTAGAGTATGAAGATTGTTGGATCGAACGCTCTTGCAGTTGACAGTTGCCGGGAATTAACCATAACCGGATCCCCTAACCAATCTGTTTCGGCCGCATTTTGTCCATCCAAAACAATGCTGGCCTTGCTCAAAATGCACTGAAGAATTTTCCTTCCCTTGATATGCATACAAGTAAGGTTGCGTTCTCAAAACCATATTCCGCCTTAAAACAAGTTAAGGTTGGTAAACTTTACACACCGACTGCATATCTAAAGCAATGACATGAGAAGTCTGAACAAAGTCGAAAAGACGAATTCAATGAGACCATGGGAGATAAAATTGTCTGTGAACATGCAAAGAAAGTCCTTGGAGATGCAGATAACTACAGGTTGCCGACGGACCACATTAGTGACACATTCTTCTTGTTTGCTGTGACCTATTCTGCTTTTCCTTTTCCGAATGACTGAAAAGCCCCAGTGAACGGAATATACAAAAAGTACACCACGAAGCTGAGCCTCAAAAACTTCGAAGCTGAGCCTAAAACACCTCGAAGCTGAGCCTAAAACACCTCGAAGCTTGCTCAAACGTAGTTACCGAAGTGGTACTAGCTATACTTGTCTGCACTGGGTTTGTAAGGTCACGTTCTTCCACTAGTCTTGGGACATACTGCAGAATTAGTTGCCTTTGATACCTAAAACACTATTGAAAAATGTTTACAAAAAAGCTTTATAGTCTTTTCATCTCTTATCCGTTTACAGCAATCACTTCAGATACCCTTAGACTGGCAACTACTCGACTTCTTTTATTTCCAGCGTACGCGTCAGCATTTCTAGGCATAGGTGTAGCTCTAAAGTTGTTACAGAGGTACGAACAAATTTTGCAAGTAACAGGTTAATTGATAATCTGTAGGGCTACACAGCTAGCATATTCGTCAGAAGCCAGGAAAAAAGACTAAGTTGGCTGAGTTCCCTTCCATTTGTGTCCGCCACCTTCGTTGTGGTCTTCCTCATTTGCGCTGGTCCTCGTGTGAGGATTCGAAGTCTTCTCGGACCGAAGTGTTGGTGTCCACCATGCTCTACATGACTTACCGTTGCACTTCCTTTTTTTTTTGTTTTTTGTTTTTTTTTGTTAAACCTGACTCTGTAGTATCGATTGAGACGCACTTCGACCCAAAAAGATCTTTTGTGCTGGATGAATCAGGAAGAAAATTAGGCTAGTAGCGTTTCTACCTTCCGAATGAAGTTAGCAACTCTACCAGCAGGGGAGTCCCTTATTTCAGAGATTTCAGTTTTTCTCTCAGGAAGGTGTTCCGCCTGATTCCATTGAGGACTGGACATTCACATAAAATGTGCTCAGTTGTTTCTGCGTCTTCGAGACAGAGTCGAAATTCTGCGGAATCAGCAATTTTGCTGAGATGATTTTAGATCGGCGCGATAGTTAGCTCATTGGACTATTACGCAGAGAGTCTGGGCTCGATTCCTGGCTGGGTCACCAACAATTTTTCAAATCGCCACCACCCTTTCGGCGGGCAATGGGAAACTCCCGAAAGTAAAACTGCCTACGAAAAAGCTTCTAAGGAGTGCCGTTCGGACTCGGCGATAAACCGTAGGCCCCGCTCAGATGTGACAAAAATGAAAACATGAGCAACACAAATGAGTGTCAAGAAGCTAGACCATGGCCCATACCGGGCTGCCAGCACCACAGTGTTTTGTTTGTTTGATACGAGTATCTTAGACCGTTGTGTCCTGTGAGGTATCCTACTAGATTTCTGATATCATGCCGACTTAGGTTCAGACATCTGTCGGCATTTTTATTAAAGGGTAGGATTGCTCGTTTGGCCTGCTTTAGCCCTGAAGTCTCCTTCCAGAATGAGATGCATGCTGAGTGCTCCCAGCGCTTAATAGCTAAGTTTACTGCTGTTTTAGATGTGCAGCAGAAAGGTTCAGGTCCGTTGAAGGGAGTTTTTGAACCTGTCCTGACTAGTTTGTCTGCCTTTTCGTTTCCGTCAATGCCCTCATGCCCAGAAACCCACCATATTTTGGTCTTGTTTCTTTCTTGTTTAGTTTCTGGAGGGTATGGACTGAGTGCATGACTGATTTGGAGTCAATTACGTGCGGGCTAAAGGCATTTATAGCTCCTTGACTCTCCGTGAATATATTGATGTTTGCATCTTTGATACCAGATTTGAGTATCAGATTGGCGCATTCTTTAACGGCGTGTATTTCAGCTTGGAATACAGTAGGACTATTGCCCATGGCAACTGATATGTTTGTGTTCGGTCCATGCATTCCAGCTCCCACTCCCGTTTCTATTTTAGAATCATCCGTATACCACTGTATGCTATTTTGGCTGTTTGGTGGGTGTTAACTAACCCATGCTTCTTTGCTGGGAATCTCCGTAGAGAAACCTTTGTAGAAGCATAAAGCCTTTTGAAGGTGGTCTATGACCGCGCAGATCGTGTCTAGTTCTGGTACGTCAGAGAGTAGGATCTTCAGGTCTGGATGTAGCCCTTACAGATCGTCGTTGTAACCCGAAGAATTTTTCTCTGAAAGGAGCCAAGAGCATTCATTTTTGAAGTCCCTGCCTCTTCGCCAAGAAGCAGTACTGGGATTATTAAGGTCTTTTATAGGCTTTGTAAATTGGCCTTACTTAGCCCAAAGAAGCAGCGATTGGCAAAATTTATATTTCATTGTAAGTCCACAAAGTTCTTAACTACCTCAAAGTTATATCTATCAAGGGTGACGTTCTATTCGAGATGTCGGCCGGTGTAGGTCTTTCCTGACAGGATGTACTTTGCCTTAACCTCGTCAACAGTCGAAACCATTTTCGCCGCTTTCGTCTCAATACTAGCGAAGGCGCCACTGACATCACGCTGCTTTCATCCGATTATGTCAATATCATCGGCGTATGCGAGTAATTGGACGGACATTTGAAACAGTATGCCGTAATATTAAAGAAATCGCATTACATCGCATTACGTATTCTTAATTGTTTTCTAAAGTCACAGGTGTCGATGAGATCTTTACCAACATTAATTTAATTGAGCAGCGTGCCTTTTTTATCGTCATCCTGCACAGACCGACGAGCTTGGCAGGGATGCCAAAACCAGACATTGTTTTAAACGTCTCAAGGGCTTTCTCTTCATTGTTGGTCTACATCATCCTCGTAAGCAGCCTGAAGCCGTTGCCGGAGGTGTTGTGCGGCCTATAACTTTCGACAGTACCGCCAAAGATGTCGTCTCCTCGCTTCTTTACGTGCCTAGTTAAGCCTGCCTCCAACAAAAAATTCCCATCGAAATGCGCATTGCTTTTGCCGTTGATAACATTAGTCCGTTTCTTGGATGTTGTTTATGTTCGCTAGTTATTTGGCTGCACATGGTCTATTAACGGATCACTCATTTCACGTGTATATCTGAAGCTCGTTATCCTTGATTCGTTTGCAGTGGTTGTCAGCAGCAGATCCGTCTGTATTCGGGGCTTGATTTTGCTTGTAGCTTTCGTATTTTTCCTTGGCCGGGCAGTTACCCTGGCGGCACAACTTCTAACCCGGAGGGCCAGTTCCATTTGAGACACGCTTAGGAGGAGGGGTCGGTTAAACCGAAGCCTGTAACTCGTTCGAATATGTGATGGTTGGTTTATTATGGCCACATCCGCCACCAGTTCTTATCCAGACATGTGGAACTTTCTTTCAAGCTCCGGTTTATTATGTCCAGGTCCAGGGGCCGATATAAGCTGAAGTTATTACTTCTACGCTTGAGAATCTGAACTTGCATTCAACATTAAATTATTCGCATTTTATTGGGACTCAACACCCCCAACTTTGACTGAATTTTGCGTCGTTGTTCTTTTCTAAAATTAGCGGTTTCCGGCAACCTTCTCTTTCTTTGTTTTTTGTCAACTTCCACCTTTATTGGTGGAACTTTCAACATAAAGAGGCTTAAAAATAGATGTACCCTTTTTTAATATCCAATAAGTAAATGTGTCTCTTGTTGAATATTTAAAACGTTTAGCCTATTGAACTTTATGGAAAGGATAAAAAGGGTATCCCTGTGAAAAATGCCCACTTGTGCTGTTTACTAGTAGACATGCGAATGTCTAGATACCAATACAACTCCCAAGAGATTTTCCTCTTGAATACATTTAAATATTTGAAAACTTGAAAACTTTCAAACTTGTCAGTGTCCTATGACAAGACCTCCCTTAGTCGTTTTTTTTTCTGCAATAAAAAGAAGCACAACAAGAAAAAAATTAAAACTATATATCACTGATTGTCAGGCCCAAGAATCTCAGCCGCATGCCATTGAGTGGAAACATTAGACACCCCCCGTCGAAGCATCTTGCCTTGGTCCCTAAATCAACACGAATGGCCCCCTTAACGCCGAATGAGGGCCGGCATATTTGAATTACTTGCGGATACTATCTGAGCCATTTATAAGTTTCATTTAGGCATCAGAGTCAACAGAAATATCCATTAATCAAGTATCTATTCGGCGTTGTTTTTCTGCAACAGTAGTTCGAATCCCATCCAGTTTGAGTAGTCTTCTCTTTGCATAAGGCTACTGGTAACTTTGAAGGAGGGGGCTGACTTGGAGGATTCAGATATACGAGTATGTGTATATTTTTTTTCTGTGTTCGAAAGAGTATCGGCTTTTATTTTTTTGTGTTGGCTGTTTTGGGATAAATGCTGATTCTATCGAAATGAATATTCACTGAAACTGAGACTAAAAGTTGGAGTGATTAATGGTGAACTAGTTGACCCTTTGGAGTGCTTAAGGCTCCGATTTCTCGACAGAAAAGATGAACAATAGAAGAAAAAAAGTAGACAGAGAACAGAAATCTCGGGCTCTGGTTTACATGGTTTAAAATGGATTGAAAGCGATTCGGGGGTCAGGTTTTAAGCACATACATGAATGTGTATGTCATGGAGTGAAGTGACGTACTTAGTTTGTTGAACGATGTTGATGTGTTGCTCAATACATTTATTCACGAGGGCTTTAGAGCTGAAGGTAAATGTAAATATATGCCTGCCATGACAACTTTCTTGATTCTTAGCAAACTAAACTTGCCATGTTAGAAAAAACTCTTTCTGCAGTGTATTTGCGTTTGAGGTAGCTTAAACTGTTTAAGTATCTACCTTGGAGGTAAGAGATCGAACATTTTTTAATGTACTCACTTAAAGATGAGAGTACAGTCTTGTGTGTCAGAATTTAAGCGTAACTTACTTACTTTAGGTGGACTCCTTCTCCTGATAACATTCTTCTCCGCCCCTCCGAACTTTTTCCCTGTTAACAGCTGTGCTTCCAAAATCCTGAGAGAGTGATGGGTAGCCATCGGGGCATCAGCTATCGGTGCACTTTCTCATTATCTTGAAAAGACAAAATAAATAGATAGGACGGACGGTCACAGGTCTTAAGAAAAACAAAAAACACACCAGCGGAACGGGCGGGCGGCTTGCTACAAGGCGCAGAGAAAGCGCTAAAGAAAACGTCTTGCAAGGGCCCAACACGAAGTACCCGACCCTTGTACCAATTTTTGTTTTGTTTCCCCTGATGGATAGTCTCCAGCCTTTAGTTGAGCTAAGGCATCCGCTCCATACCTCCAGCTCCCAACAGCTTCACCTTTTGACCCTGTGCTTGTCTGTTATGTCCGTTGTTTCTTTGGAGAAGTATATTAGCGGGAAGAATTGGTAGGTTCTTGAACCCTGTCTTTCTGCTACTATACTTGTCGGAGGAGATAACTAAAAGATCCACAAGACGGCAGAGACAAGAGTCTCCGTAGAAGTTACGAACGGTCCAAACGATATACGCTCAGAGCCAGACGGATGGTGTGGAATCCTCTTCGTAAAACATACAATCCAGACAAGTTGCCCGGAGCCAGGCAGACAGCGTACAACATTCTGCAACAGAGCACATTAGAAAGACACAGGGGCAAACACAACAGGAGACAGAAACACTAACGAAAGGGAACAATAACCACAACATAAACCACTTTTCTGGTCTTTTATTTAATTTGTTGCTGAATCGGGTTTTTGTTCAGTCTCCGCCGGAGGTTTCGGAATTTCTTCAGGGAATAAATAAATAAAGAATAATAGAAGGAGAAAAATAAAGAAGAATTTGCAACACGCAGTGAACCAATCATCTCAGTCTTTAGGTCTTCACTCTTCTCGCTAGGTCAATGTCGCTGTACAGTCCATACAGTTCGTCGTTGTATCTCCTTCTCACCACTTACCATCAATCCAGGCGGGACCGAAGATCACTCGAACAACTTTTCTCTCCAAGCAGCCCAGAGCACCCTCATTCATTTTTGATAATGTCCTTGCCTCTGCCCGATAGAGTAGGACTGGGATTATTAAGGGCTTATATAGGGTAACTTTTAATGTTGCATTTTGTAAGCTTTTAAACCAAGACCTTTCCATACAATTTTCTATTAACTGGATGGACAAACACCAAGCTGTTGTTAACGACATCGAATCGATAAGTTTGGACATCTTCCAATACTCTTCTGAACAGATGCAATTATCTCTTCAGTACGTACTCTTCCTATTCGTCTCGATGCCACTGCATCTTTTAAATTATGTTGGATTTAGGTCAAGTCAAGTCCCCTAAAAGTTTGACGTACAGTATCACAATTTTTGAAAACAAATTTCCAAAATTTGGGAACGTTGTTGAAGCGTGTACCTTCTCATCAAAAAGTACCCTGAATTTCCCATTCAAACAAACCGCGCTTGAGATATTGTCAAAAGTTTTTTCTTTTAGGTTGGCACATCTGTCATCTGGCGCTCAAACGTATGTTGGAGCCCAAATTTACCGCAGCTTTTGCGTGATAGCTTTGTAAGCAAATCAGTGTTTGTTGTGTTCTGCGAATTTTGCATTAAGATTTAGTTGAGCAAAGAGTTTACCTGAAATGTTGTGTTTCGAACAAGATACCATGTCCGGAAGCATTTAAAATGTTAACGGTAGCCTACGGTGACTCGACAATGTCTAAAACACAAGGGTGTGAGTGATACAAAGAGTTTAAAGCGGACGGTACTGTTGTTGATGATTTGCCTTGTTCCGGTCATCCATCCACCAGTATGACAGACGTAAACATCTAAAAACTTGGGAAAATTGTCCTTGCAGGGAGAGAGCAGCCGATCTTTTTTCTTGTTCGGATCGGTGCAGAGCATTATGCACGATATTATGAGCATAAGACGAGTTGAAAGGCGGTTTTTGCCAACAGTGCTGAACATGTTGCAGAAACAGCATCGCATTGATATTGCTGAAGAAATGCTTTCTTTGGGCGAAAATGTTATCGATGGCATCACTACCGGTGATGAGCCGTGGGGCTATGAATATGACATAGAAAATAACCAACAATCATCGGATTGGCGCTTCTCAGATGAGCCAAAATCCAAAAACAAAACAGACAGAGTCGATCTAAAATCAAGGCTTTGTAGACCGTTCTTTTTTTTATTGCCGTGATGTGATCCACTCTGAATTTCTTCCGCCAGGCCAGACAGTAAATAGGGAGTATTACGTGGGCATTTTAAAGCGTTTGAGGGAAAATGTTCATCGAGGCCAGAATTGTGGAGGGACAACTAGTGATTTCTTCACCACTAAAGCGCCGGCTCACGCATCTCATCTTGAACGCGACTATTTGATCAAAACATACCGTTCCGCAGTCTCCGTATTTTACACATGACATGGCTCCCTGTGACTTTTTCCTATTCCCACGACTCAAGTTACCACTTCTCGGAAGCGCTTTGAGACGATTAAGGCAATAAACGAGAATTCGTAGACGAAGCTGAAGACCACTCCAAAATCGGCATATGAAAAGTGTTTTAAAAATTGGAGGAAGCCTTGAAGTATGTATATTGCTTGCAAACTAGATACCTTTGAAGGGAATTAAATGAATATCGATGAATAATTGAACCGCTTTCGTTTGATTAAAAATGACACTGACAGTTTGAAATCTGACAATTGGCTGGACAGCTATGAATGTCTGAAGTTAGTACTGGTTTAAAAAACATGCCATACTTCAGAAATTTGAGGAGCAAAACAAAATAAATAAACCTGTTTCCGAGAAGTCAGTTAGCTAAGACTGCAAACAACTACCACGAACTTTAAACAAACATGAACAGGGAATGCGCGCTAAAAATATTGAGTCATCTAATTCGTGATCCGCATTTGACAACAATGTCGATCGAAATGCTCTTTTTGTACTACCTCTGGTCGATTTTGAGGCGCAGTCTCGCAGTAAAGAAGTCAAACTGATGGGTCTGAAGCTCTGGGCGAACGTGTTGTCACAATTTTTGGTTTAAAGGCTAATTTTACTGTATGCCCGATCTTGGCGGCCAATGCCTGATTGGAAGTCGCTTTGACATTGCAAGCAAAGGATACTTAGCTTATCTTCATCCTCAACCGATGACAGATACTAGCTACATCGAATTGTGTTACTTAGCACACTTCTAGCTTAGGTGATAGAAGAAGGTTGTGAGGCTGTTCTGATCGGATTACCTGAGAAGTATGCCACGCGCAGGATAAATTTAGTTATGGCTAATTTGTGGTTTTATCGAGTATTTTGTTCTGACTTTGCTCTTTCATATTTATTTAAGTGAATTGCTTAGAAAATTCCTGTAATCGCTGCAGGCTCACATTTGGAGATGAGACGGTTTAGCGCCCCTTGTCTTGTTTTTCGTTTTTACTTAACACGAAATATTCACGAACTCTCCGAACTCCTACTTGAGGGATTGGTATAGGTTGTGAACGGGTTTGTAGATTTGCTTTCACGGTGCACTGAGATTGCAGCTGTTGAACATAAGATCTCCTCACAAGGTTTTTTTGGGGCAATTACATAGTGGTTCTAATCAGTATTTGCTTTTCAATAGTTATGCTGTTCGTTGCGCCGATTGTAATTTATTTGACTCTATTATGGTTAGATGGACGACTGTTCGTGAGGGAAGGACACCGTATGGTAATTTAGTGATTTATCGACCTGAAACAAAGTCATTTACTTACTTACTTTAGTTGGCTCTATAGTCCGGGGTGGACCTGGGCCTCAGTCAACAAGCTTCTCCAGCCAGCTCGATCCCTGGCTAGCTGCCTCCAGTTTCGCACGCTAAGTTGGCTGAGGTCCTCTTCCACTTGCGTGCGCCACCTGAGTCTTGGCCTTCCTCTACTGCGCTGTCCCTCGGGGGCGGATTCGAAGACTTTTCGGACCGGAGCATTGGTGTCCATGCGCTCTACGTGACGCAGCCATCTGCACTGCATGTACAGTGCATACAGTTCGTAGTTGTATCTCGCCCGATCGCCCGAAGAATTGTTCTCTCGAAGCAACCAAGAACTCCCTCATCCATTTTTGATAATATCCATGCCTCTGCGCCATAGAGCAGGACCGGGATTATTAGGGTCTTATAAAGGGTGACTTTTGTTGTCCGAGAGAGGGCTTTGCTACTCAATTGCCTTCTTAACCCAAAGAAACAGCGGTTGGCAAGAGTTATTCTTCGCTTGATCTCAGCGCTGGTGTCGTTGTCTGTATTTATAGCGGAGCCTAGGTAGACAAAGTCCTTAACTACCTCAAAGTTATATCTGTCGAGGGTGACGTTCTGTCCGAGACGTCGGTGTTGGTTGTCCTTTTTGCTTGACCACATATACTTGGTCTTGCCCTCATTGACCGCTTAACCCATTTTCGCCGCTTCCGTCTCAATACTCGCGAAAGCGCCACTGACATCACGCTGCTTTCTCCCGATTATGTCAATATCGTCGGCGTATACGAGTAGTTGGACGGACTTTTTTGTTTGCTCGTGAGTTTTGCACTATTCTTTCAAGTACGATGTTGAAAAAATCGCATGACAGCGCATCAACTTGTCTAAATCCTTTCTGGACTTCAAAGGTCTCGGTAAGATCTTTACCGACCTTGATGGAGCAGCGTGCATTCCCCATCGTCATCCTGCACAGACGGACGAGTTTGGCAGGGATGCCGAAACTAGACATTGCTCTGTATAGCTCGTCTTTATAGCTGCTGTCATACGCGGCCTTAAAATCGATGAATAGGTGGTGGGTATCGATCTGAAGCTCATGGGTCTTCTCCAAGATCTGCCGTAGTGTTAATATTTGGTCGATCGTGGACTTTCCTGGCCTGAAGCCACACTGATATGGACCTATCAGGTTGTTGACGAACGGCTTTAGGCGTTCACGCAATACGGCGGATAAGAACTTATATGCGATTATGCGATGTTAAGGAGACTGATGCCTCTGTAGTTGGCGCAGTTCAGAGGGTCTCCTTTCTTGAGAATCGGACAAACAATGCTGATGTTCCATTCATCGGGCATACTTCCGTCCGACCATATTTTACAGATGAGTTGGTATATGCTCCTTATCAAGTCATCGCCTGCCGCTTTGAAGAGCTCGGCAGTCAGGCCATCCGTTCCAGCAGCTTTGTTGGACTTAAGCTTCGATATGGCTATCTTCACTTCATCCAGGTCGGGTGGACGGAATTGTTGGTCATCATCGTCCAGGTTGAAAGGTTGATTCTGCCTGACAGCGGTATTTGGGCCGTCATCGCCGTTATACAGTCTGCAGAAATGATCTTTCCAAATCCTCAGCATCGACTGCGATTCTACTATGATGTTCCCTTGTTCATCTCTACAGGCTTCGGTTCGGGGTTTGTTTCCGCGGCATGTTATTTTTACCTTTTGGTAAAACTTCCGAACCTCATTCCTGGAGTAGCATCTCTCAATTTCCTCGATCGCGCGCTTCTCATGCTCTTTCTTCTTCCTCCTGAGAAGCCGGTGCTCGTCTCTCCTCTTCCGCTCATAGAGCTCATGAGCAGCTCTGGTCTTTTTAAGCAGCGCCGCGTTGTATGCATCTTGCTTAGCTACATGTGCTTGCCGGCATTCATAATCGAACCAGGGGTTTCGTTGTGGTGGACGAATGAAACCCAGCACATCAGAAGCGGCATCTCTGATGGCGTTTTGGCAGTGTTTCCAATGGTCTTCGATGCTTGATGCTGGCGGCATTGGACCCTTTAAGAGATTAAGAGACACTCGATCGGAAAAGGACTTGGCGATCTCTTGCGATTGTAGCCGTCTGACATCGAATTTTCTCACAGCATTAGTTTGTCTTGGCGTAGTTTGGGATATCCGCAACCGTACCTTGGCTACAACAAGGTAATGGTCCGAGTCGATGTTGGCTCCTCGGAACGTATGGACATCCATAATGCTGGAGGAGTGTCTTGCGTCGATCGCAATGTGATCAATCTGGTTGACTGTTGATTGATCAGGAGTTCTCCAAGTCCCCTTGTGTATGTCGAGATGTGGGAACCGCGTGCTAGCCATGACAATGTTTCGCCCCGCCGCAAAGTCGATTAGCCTGCATCCGTTATCGGAGGTGGTGTTGTGCAAGCTATATTTTCCGATTGTTCCACCAAAGATACCCTCTCTTCCTAGCTTTGCATTAAAATCACCGAGGACAATTTTAATGTCATAGCTAGGGCATTGCTCGTAGGCCTTGTTAAGGAGCTCGTAGAAGGCATCCTTGGTGTCGTCATCTTTCTCCTCTGTGGGGGCATGCGCGCATATAAGGCTTATGTTGGCGAATTTAGCCTTGATGCGGATTGCTACGAGGCGCTCGCTCACATGCCGGAAGCTGAGGACTTCTCGTCTTGGTCTGCCTCCGACAACAAATCCGCATCCAAATAAGCTCTGCTTTTGCCCTCGATAGCAATTGCCGTAGTAGATGTCGCAGTTTTTCATCTTCTTTTTGTCCGGCCCATCCCATCGCATTTCTTGGACGGCGGTTATGTCTGCTTTGCAGCAGTCTAGGGCCTCCGCTAGTTGCTCGGCTGCACGTGGTCTATTAAGGGATCTAACATTCCACGTGCATATCCGAAGCTCATTGTCCTTAAATCGTTTGCGTAGGTTTTCAACAGTAGATCCGTCCATATCCGAGGCTTGTTGATGCTTCGTAACTTAATTTTTTTTTTTAAATGGCCGGGCAGTTACCCCGGCGGCACAATCCCCAACCTGGAGGACCAGTTCCATTTTGAGTGCCCCTAGGACGAGGGGTCGGTTATACCGAAGCCAGTAACCCGTTCCGGGAGGTGAGCGCTGCCGTTGGCCTTTATAGGGCTCGTCCGCCACCATCTCTTTTCCAAGACCCTGACTAAGTCCTGGAAATCCTTTCCTGCCTGAGCTCCAAATATGTCGGAGTAGCCCGGATAAGGTCTTGTTTTGTTTTTCCGACACTAATCCTAGTTAATTGCGCAGGAAACTCGCCATTTGCCCTCTTCACTTCGCAACCTCTAGTGAGATTCCCAGATGGCGCCACGTGGAGGCGTGAAGTAGGACTTATTAGCAGAGCTGCAAGATGTTCGGCTGCAGAGGCTCATTCTCGTCATTTAAGGAACCAGCACCTGTCGGAAGATGCTACTTCTACGAAGCATTATACTAATCGTTGCCATCCACAAAGTCATTTACCCTGATCTTTAAAAATTTATAAGCGACAGGGATATCTGCTAATTGGATACAATGATATTGGCAACAGCCGCAAAGACTTCTCTTCCGTAAATAAAATATAGCAACATTCGACATACGAGTATGTACATACCAAATCTTGTGATACCTTTCCCTCTCGGTGGTCGTTGTACGGATACAAGTGAGAGTACGATTTTATTACCTCGGAAGTGACAACGCCAAAGAAATGTTCTAGGCAAATTTGATAGCAGCCGCAATCATTCGTACAATACAGGTACAGACCCTATAAGTGACACTCTATAGGTCTCATGCTGTCACCACATATGTAAGTCCAGTTGTGTTATTGACAATCAGAAACCAGAGCAATTTCTTCTAACCACCTACTTGGATAAAGGTCCCTACAATCAAGGCAGCTCTGCAAAAAAAGACTTTTGCTGTCAAACAGGACTCTACATTTTGCACTCTAGCATCCAAGTTAGTCTCCCAGAAGAGCTGACCATAGCAACCACATGTAATGATTAATTACCAGATCATGGGTGTTCAATTTGCTGTTTCGCTGCTTGCATGTTTGATTTTCCTAAGTTCGCTAATAACTGCCTCCCACAGAAGTTTGAAAGTTTAAAAGTTGCTTGACCTGAGTCCCAGATCCACAACACAGTGGGGCACCCCTACCAAACTATTCAACCCGTTGGTAAATTACGAGTAAACCTCGTTAATAACCTCATTAGAAACCACACTAAATAACCGTTAAATTCATGCTCCATAAAATACTTCACCTCTAATTCCCTAAGTCATAACGAATGCACCCCACATTTTATCGGGACACGCGAACAATTATCACAAAACTCCCACGAACCATTTAGTAATTGTTCATCCGTAATAAGTACAATTCACCTCTCCCTATTTGAGGGTGTGTGTCCCTAACTTCTCGGCCATTTGGAAAGTAATTAAAAGTAAACAATTTAGGTATCGACCCTATACCCCATACTTTAGTTTCAAGCCCGTAACCCTCAAAAAGCTTTGCTATAGCAACCGATATAGCTCATAAACTATGAGAAGTGGTAATTCATATTGGAAAGCACTTAGAACAGCGATTACACTGCTGCTTAACACTAGCGGTAATCTTGGTGAGAAACTTTTCAACGTTTATCCCCTGGACTATGGTACTAAAGCGTGCCATTAGCAAAGAATACCGTGAAATGAATTCCTAAAAGGGGTTTGCTCCTTCATGTAGCCAAAACTCAGTTATGCCACATGCAGAGAGTTTACAGACTTTTCAGAGTTTACGAATACCTGTAACTGGCCTCTGCTGGTTCAGTTGAAATTCGACGAGTACTCGAGCATAACTTTCGATATGACTTTGGAGTTTATTTTTGTCAAACAATGGCGCACTCGAATACTAAAATACTTAGATACATACACGTATTCTTACTTAAGGCTGAACGTATGTCTCCACCATTATAGTCCTTGTTGCCATAGTCATCGTTTGTCTCTCTGCCTCTCTTTCTTTCTGTTTTTGGCTCAATCTTCTGTACCGAAGAAAAAAAAAACGCCAACAAATAAAAGAAAAACACCGACAAAAAGATTCTCCTTTTTGAAGAAACTTTTTAACCGCCATAATCCTGTCATACTCGTACTTAGGTCCCGCTCTGCCGTTTCCTGGTATAAATCTTTGTGGATGCATCATGGTAACGTACCTTCTTTTTGGTGCTTTTGTAATGATTTCTGAGTGCAATGCTTGTAAAGTTGAACTTCAAATAGCTCTGCATTTGGTGGTATCCTTACGCAAACAGATTCCGATTCAAATGGAGCAGGTCGGGGATGATTCTGGGGATGGGAAGGGAGTTTCATTGGCTCCAGATTCGATGTTGGCATTTCCAAGATTCCGGAAAATAAATGCTTTTATAAATTATATGGTGAGGGTTTTAAGTTTCGATTGGAAATCCTTTTGAGTATCTATGCAGTTCTCTTACGTTGGAAGGTGGGTAGATACTCGCAAAAAGGTTACTTCTAAGTTAAGGTTATGAAAGGAATGATTCAGGGAAATCCTGTTACGTGCACCTGATCCTACCGTGGTGGGGAGGCAAATGGTAACAAAATCAATGCATAGTGCTGCATCGATGAAAGGGTTGCTTGAAAGAATTGGGTGGGTCTAGTGAATGCAGTCACTTAACGTTTCCTACGAGGCACGAATTGAAACGAAAAAATAACAGAAAACGGAAGTTTAAGTGTAGTGAACAAATAAATTTATAGTTTATGGGTAAAGTGGTGGCATCATAGATTACCAGATGATTTAGTACCGAATTGAATTGGCTTGCAGTTGCGTGATCATATAGCAACGAAATCAATAATATTTTTAATATTCCCTGTTGTAGACTATTGAGTACTTTGTTTGTAACAAGAACTTTGAGTATTCAATTCAATACAGATGGGCCCATCGCGATACCTGTGGGACCAGTTGAATTTACTTTCAGGTGGTAAAAACCTACAAAATCTCCCTGGTAAAACAACCAATTTGTTTACAAAAGCCAAAAGGGCCTTTTATTTCCTCTAAGTTTTCAAAAATTTCCTAAAAATTTCCTTTTGCTACGCAATATTGCCTCACATTCACACAGTATGTGTGCTATGTCCTCGACCAATTGCAGATCACAGCAGAATCTACAAATGTCCTTATCTGACAATTTGAGGCTCTTTGCGTGTTTTTACCAGGAGACAGTGCCGTGTCAGGATTCTTATCAATGTGCTTAGTTGGTCCCTTATTAGTTTGATTAACTCCCTAGATCTTTTACCGCCAAGAAGTGGCTATAAATTCTCGGATACCCTATGTCCTTCAAGATTCGAACAACTTGTGTTGGCAGTCTTTATGGTGTTTTCCTCGATGGTGCCCCTTTCTTTGCAGAGGGGTTGGTTTGATGTTGGCAACCTCACTATTATCGAGTAGCCCTTCTCTTTTTGCAAGCTCATTCGCTTGTTCATGTCCCACTATACCGAAGTGTCCTGGCACCCAGCACAGTCTCACCCGGTTTTGAATGCATAATGCCGTGAGCATTGTGCGACAGCCCCTGACTATATCAGAGTTAATGTCGGTTGATTCCATTGCCTTAAAAGTGGCCTGGCTGTCGATGTAGATAGCAATATATCTCTTCCGAATACCGATGTCATCTGCATCAGCTCAGCCGCCCTGAGGACAGCCAGAATCTCTGATTGAAAGGCACTGCTTGCGTTCGGAAGTCTTATAAACACTCTTAGTTCTGCGTCTTCTGAGAAGATACCAGAACTTGTTCCCTTCTCTGTTTTCGAGCCGTCGATAAAAATTGCAATTTCATTTGGCCTAAGTACTGCCAGATATATTATATCATACGGAATGTCAAAGTCGATTAAGGATGGTATTTCATCCGTTAAAATAGGATTGCCTGGCAGGAGCTCCGCTAGGATCGTGCCGGGCACGAAGCTACTGCTCTTAAAGTGACCCAGATTAGTGAGTCGTATCGCACTGTTTCCAGCAAGTTTTTTGATCTGTACGTCAAGCGGTGTTAGGTTGAGAAAGGTGTCCAATGCTGCCGTAGAGGTGGAAGCCGCAGAAGTGGCAGGCTCACCTGTAATCTCTATGGAAGCCGTTCTTTGAACTGCCACTAATTCTCCGTAGATCCTTTTCTTATTTGTTGCTTTCCACCATACCAGTGTGCTATATGTAAGTAAGGGTCTCACTCCCACCGTATATAGCCAATACACCATAGCAGGTCTTAGGCCCCAAATTGTTCCTATCGTTCTTTTGCATATAAAATGGGCATTATATGCGTTGGGTCCAGAATTACACCCAGATACTTCGCGCTGTCCGAGAGGGACAGTTCCACGCAGTTGAGTTTTGGGAGTATAAATTGTGGAATCTTGTACTTTTCAGCAGATGTAACTGCTCATGGATCTTGCTTCATATGAATTGTGATTTGACTAGCATACAATAGGCAGCACATTGTTCAGGATGCACATGCTGTATCATGCTCGGTATTGTGGTAGCTAGGGAACTTTCTTCTTTGGGTCGTCACTAGGTCTCTAAAAAGACAAAACGTCAAAGCCCCCAGCTAAACTTGTATGGAGGGCAACCAGTGTAGGAACTACGGGTGTTGTTTGCAATCGAGGTAACTCGACCTTGGTCTTTTGGACCGCACGCAAAACAGACATTTTTGGGTGCCTTACCAACTAACTTAGTTGCCTTAACAGTGCAAGATAAATCTGAGCCTTTACCAACTAATCTCTTTAGTTAGCATGATCTCTCGATAGCTGCCTCGATTGACGCACTACAAGTTTGTTAAGGTTTCCTTCTCCTTGCGTGTACCACCTTGCATGTGGTTACTCTCCTCTGCGCCGGCCGTCAATCAAAGTTAGATTTTGGCCGAAGATTGATTTGTTTTCACTGATTTGATCGACGGCAACATTTCTGCTCGATGTGTTCGTCGGATCGCATTAATGTAATCTGCGTGAATTTAAAAAAAGCGTGCCTCGTGCCATGAGAGTGGTCTTGTTTTATTTATTACAGTCACAAAACTAGACATGTCATTATTCGCCCTTTTGCACTAGTTGTTCATGTTTATCTTGTCAGGTATCTAGGCTTATATGATGATACAAGAATTACTTTACTAACTTATGTAGTAAGGTGCTACAGTCCTGTTGTGTGTCCGTCTTTGGTTACAACAAACATATACTTTGTGTTTCCTTAAAGGACTTCTAAACCCACCTTTGCCGCTTTCGCTGAAATAGTGACAAACTCACCACTGAAAGCTCGATTATGTTCTTCTCATTATTTCAATGCCATCTGCATATGCGAGAACTGTCCTGACTTCATTTTTGTCGGGTAGAAGGACAACTATAATGCTTCAATCTTGCTGACGGCGGGATGTTGATCCTTATTATCTTTCCAAATTTTTAGTACTTCTGTAATGTAAGGTCTCCTTCTTCATCGAGGCAGTTTCCAGTTTGAGCTTTTGCATGCTCTTTGTATTTTATCGTCAATCTTGGCTTGGACCGAGCACTTCTCGTGGTGTTTCTTTGAAGGAGCCCATGTTATTGCCTTTTCGTTTGGTCAGCTCCTCTCGCTGGGCACTTTCGCGTTTTTCATTCATCTTTTTTCAGATTTGGCGCAACCCAGTAGATCAGAGGCGGGCTCTCCAATTGCCCTTTAGTGGCATCACTGCTGGTCTTCTACGTTCGATGCTGACGATATCAGATTTCTCAAGAGATTAAGGAAAACTGCATCGGAAAAGGTTCTAGCGGTTTCATGCGATTGAAGCCCTTCGACGTTTAACTACCTCATGATTATTCGGTTACTTTGACCTGTCACGGATATCCACATCCGAGGTACGCTCCGTACCAACTGACTTCTAACAAGTCAGCACATCGATTGGCATCGCAGCTTCAATTTCGATACCAAGCTAATCTTAAACCAAGCCCCGTCGTCTCCGAATACGCTTTATCATGTCGAATTCCACCACTTTCGCACTACATCATCCGCTGCTGATAAATACAAACTCCACTCCGCCACTTCTTCTTAAAAGTATTTCTTCCACGTTCCAAAATTGGTGGTAAGCATTTGCATCAATTGAGATTCATTGGGGCTCTCAAAAAAGATGCAACACATTGGCTTTACCCCTAAAAGGTGAATCAACATCTAGTCACATAAAATCTTGTCAATGACCGTCAGTTCTGCTTTCGCAGCAACCAGTCCTCTGGTTATTTAATGCCATCAGGCTTTTGTATTTATCACTCTTCAATAAATTAGAAGCTACTTTCGGGATATTAAATTCAAGTTGTCTTGGATGGTTTTTAGTCCGATATCCAAAATGCAAAAGCTGGTGTGCCTCAGGGATCAATTCTGTCTCCGACATTCTTTTTAATTTTCATTAATATTGTCTTGTCTGGCACATTTCAACCTATATATTCCCTTGCGAATGACAGGCCTTTCTTCTTCTCAGGAAGAGATCTGTACTGTCCGGCTGCAGAATGAGAGCTGCTGCGCTGCGTTCGATCACCTCCTTAAATTCCAATTTGACCAGTATAACGATTGGGGAAACTCTCATCATTATATCTTCTGCCATGTAAGCGAAGATAGTATCAATAGTGTGGAATAGTGCCTTTACGCTGTAAAAACTTCGCAAAATCTCTAAATTTCTTCAAGCGATGTAAATCCAATATAGTGTACGGCCTATAGTGAAGCACAATGTCCAATTCTGACCAGGTCATCTAAAAACGTCTTTCCTCCTACTAGGTAGGGTGGCAATTGCAACAGTCAAGAAAAGAGTATCTCTCTTATTTTTCCTTCCTTGAATCTCCTTCGGCATACAGTAGTATGCGAAAACAAACGACGTTTCTGGTCAAGGCATTGTGATTTATTCGCTCTAAATGTCGGAGCTATCTGAGGCGACTGATACACATTTTTGAACAAGTGGATTCCACTGTGAGAAACTCCTCATTTCTGCACTCGACGAAACTTGCTTTAAAAACCACCATGTGTACAGGTATTTTCATTCCTAAACAAGAACGGAGGCGATAGGGGTCTTACTTTAAGTCGCATTCCGTGTTTCTCGACAAGGATCTAATAGTTCACAGCGGAGCAGAGGTTGAAGATACCTCGAAATTACATAGGTGTTGAAAGTATGACCTCTTGCATTTACAGTCAAGATAACATTTGATTGTTCCGCAAGCACTGCCTGGCGAGTCATTTGGAAAGATCTTTTGGTTAAGCCTCACTAGTACTGTGGGCTATAATTTGTGTATGTCAATTGGTAAAATATCTACCTTTTTTCGAAAATCCGAAGTCGTGTCGACGAAACCCGTACACATACCTATCCATATCATTGAATGTCACAGTAAGTTTATGCTGAGATAGAGAGTCGAATTTTGAGTTTTAACAAGTCTCGGCCTCGTACAGGAGTAAAACGAGGGAGCAGCCAATGTTTGCGTAAACCTCCGTCAATTCGTCCCACAGTGTAATTGATGTGGCTTACATAGCAGAGGGAGCGGTTTATCTTAAAAGCCAGGTTGATTACAGTCTCTACGAACTGCAATTGCATGTCCTTGAGGTAAATGGGCGGCAGTAGTTCAGTATTGGGAAATTTTTTAGATATTAAAATCAGCTGAGACTTTGGTGGTTTGAGGCTCAAACAATTACGTAGCGACCATTGGCGGATTGCGGATAGTTCCTTATTAAACTTGCAAACTAGATCCTTAACTAGACCAATAAGTCTAGATAAGTATATTTGCGCATCATCCGCATAGAAGTGAAGACTATGTTTGAGAAAACTTTTGGGAGGGCATTAATAAATATGCTAAACAATGTTGGACCCAGTATTGAGCCCTGGGGTACTCCTAAATAGATATTTCTAATATGAAAGGATTTGTCATCAACCACAACCCTTCAACAGTAATGACACGCCCCTAACTTGAACTAAATCCAATACACCTTCTTAGTTTTTCAGAAAGGATTGATTGGTTGACTGTGTCAATAGCTTTTGAAAAGACTAGGAGGCAAGGTATAGTGAGAAAGTCCGAGTCATGGCTCTAGGATCAGCTTTCATCGAGAATTTTAACCATAGCTGTAAAGCAACTATGGTTGGTTCGAAAATCAGACTGGACCGATGCAAGTAGCTTGTAATGATCTAAATGACTTGACATTTTCTTGGCGAGGACTTGTAGTTCATGAAGAAATGGAAACATGAGACCTATTTTCTGGTATCTGGTGAGAACCTTAACGATAACTGTTCCATAGAAAAATTATTGCATCAAGAGAATAGGCCTTAAAGTAGAACCTTTTGGCATTCCACTATTTACTAGGACTAATCACATTGAAGGTTTCCTTGGGTATTCTTCATGTCACTGCAAAACATAAAATTTTTGCAATGTTGGCTCCTGGCTCTTAGACATACGACCTTCTTATAGTATCAATCGTGGTTGAGGAAATCACCGATTTTCATCCTCATCCTGGCTTACATTGATGTCTCTGGCATTAATTACAACAAAACCGCAATTCACATACGCCCTCGTTGTATGAGAAGTATACGAAATTTATTTACAAGGATAACGCCCCCTGGTGCCGAGATAAATTTCAATTACACTGCCAACTTTGCAAATGCCCTACGATTTAAATTACAATTTTCCTTCCCAAATGAGAAACTAGAACTTTATTTCGCCCCTGATGACTCTATCCACCATATATCCTTTTGTGTCGGTCCCTGTTACAGTCTGCAACCCCTAAACTATACCCCCTAACCCCACACATTCACTATAGATACTCATAGTACTCGTGTGTGTAGTTGCAGCAAAATAGAAGAGACACCCGGACAATAAATTATCATGTCCGGCGGTGGTTAGCCAGCACCAGAAAATTAAATGTGAGCCACAGAAACTTTTAACTTTATGGCGATCATAATTGGAATACATTGGTCTGAGCCTGACTGGGATGGGGTTTGCTGAAATAAGCCAGTTTGACAGTTCATTGCCTTGATTATCATGTAATGACCACTGACATACATGCAAGGCTTTCGGGGTAAAAGCCACCCGGTACTACTACCCCTTATGCCACGCACTATTGCACTTGATTTCGCAGCAAATTGAGTTTGGGATTATAATGTAAACCGCATTTTGTGATCGCTATCATAATGGTGGTGATGGTGGTGGTGACGTTTTGGTATCCTATCGCAGGTGTTACTGTTCATTATGCAATTGATTGCAATTCATATGCATAAGGAGCTGAGTTCCTTGTGTCATGTTTATTTTTCGAACTCGGCCCTAGGGGAGGAGTTCCTGATTCCCATCCCTTCGAGTTATTAGCGTTGTATTCATAAATTAATTACCAGTGGCATAAAAACACCACATATGGCAGCAAGGTATGAATCCCATGAATCCTATGAATCCCACGAGTCCCATATAGGGGTTACCAAGCAGGTGCTGACTGACGGACTAAAGCATGGTTTGAGGTAACTGTTATGCGAAAGATAATTTTCAGCTCCATGCAGCGTGTAATAATTAGCGATAAGGATTTATGACAAACTTTTGTCGAAGCGTGTATTTGGATACGGTTGGCATAATTTTCCCAAAATGTACCAGTACACCCTCCCACCATCTATGCCAGCCATCATTTGATTTCGGCCTCCTAATCGATATACGAAGTATGTAATATAAATCCTTTAACAGGTTATTGGATTTTAAGGATATACGACGAAGAGAGGGTGCTGGATTAGGGTAGGTCATAATGGCTTAGTCGCAATTTCCATATGTTGATCAGCTTGGGTAATTTGTGTAGTAAAGCGAAAGCGATAAGCAAATTAGAATTCGCGTAACCTTAATTAACGGATTTATAGATGCAGTGTTAATTCTGGAAGTTTAGGAACATGGAAGGAACATTAATAGCAGATGGGTCAATCGTAAAGATATTCCAGAGACAGCCCTAAACCAGCAATGTAAAGGATAATGCAGCATGTGTGTTATGTTCATAAAGTTCCGTGTAATTTACTTGTACACAATGTGGGCTAAAAGGTCATGTTGCCGATTTCCCTGGAAACCACACATCTGTGGTTCCTATATATAGAGGTGGAATTTCGGATGTAGGTCGTGGCAGCAGTGGGAATCACTTACCGAGCAAAACTCCAAATTTCTCAAAAATGTCCGACGACATTCTGTAACCTTGTCAGCATCAGCCTATTTGCTAATCCTCCAGTTTGGTCACTATTGGGTTTTAACTGTGAACTGGGCATTCTTTTGGAATGACCTACGGTTTTGGAACTACATTTTGTGATCCAACGAAGGCAACAACTGCAACTGGTGTACGCAAGTTTGTAAAGAAAAATCGAAGAATACTGCAGCTATTACCGAAGGTGTTCGCCTAAACCCCAGAACCACAACGCGCCAAAAATATCAGAACATCAGTCGCACTAGTTTGGAGAGAAATTTGCATAACGAACTTTGATTATTCGTTTAAAGGTCTATGTATCTGTGTGGGTTTAAGGGCAGCTCAAAATTGACGACAAATTTGCTCAAAAAATCATCTTTTCATATGAGGCGCATTTTAAACTCGGTGGCTACGTAAATTATCGTATTTGAGGCAATGCATTCTCAACGTGTCACTGTTTTGTGATATTTGGAGTGGTGACATTATTGGCCGACAATAGAAGAAACTTTACAGTAAATGGAGAGCGCTACCGAGGTGTGATAACCGATTTTTTAGGGCAAGAAATTGAGAATTTGGACTTAAATGATCTATGATTCCAGCAAGATAGGGCTACGTGCCACACAAGCCCTCCAACAAGTTCAATAATCGTGTAATCATCGTTTTGGTGTTGTTGCTTGGGCTCCGATTTGACGCAATTGGACTTCTCTTGTGGGCTGTCGGTAAAGATCTACTCTAGACGAGCAATGAAGGGACGATTCAGGCACTCAAGACCAGTATTGGTTAAAGGCCGAAAACATCGAAATTTCTTGCCACATTCACTCTACGTAACGCAAAACCAATAATACTTCAACTTTATGTGCGAAGGAGAGAAACTGTTACCGCTATTGGTAAAAATATTGCAGTCCGTCCACTATGTGGAAAGTTTTGTAAATTGGTCACGTCCTACAAAAGTATAAAGCCCCGATTGATACAAGAACTAAACCCACAAGACCATGGCTTGCGACGTGAGGTCTTAGACTGGGCCCAAGCAGCAGCTTAAAGTCGGCGCTTATTTTTGTCGAAAAATCGTGATTAGCAACGAGAGTTACATTTGGGTCAATAGACTAGTGAAGAAACAAAACAGAAGTTCCGGCAGTGAGCCAAGGCAGAATCACTCATTGGACTCAATTACACACAAATAAGTGGAATGTTTGGTGTTGCCTTTTGTTTCAATTTTTATTGCTTAAAATCGGTGCTCGGTTTAAGTCTGGACGTTATGTGATTCTAGTAGAATGTCACTATGCACCATACTGCCTATGAAGCCGTTGACTTACTGAGGACTCAACTCAATGAAAATTATGTCGCGACCTTAACCAGTAAATTGGCTCACGAGAATATGCGATTAAACGCACCTTTATTACTTCTTGTTGGACTCAACCTCAAAGACCTCAAGACAATCAGATTTTAAAAGCCAGTATTCAGTGACAAAGAGCCTCAAATGTTCGTGAAAGAAAGTCTCAAATTAGACCGACAGAATCCGCTTCGACTGATTGTAGTGTAATTATAAACAATTTCCTGAAAGGCTGCCATATTGTTGCTTTTGATAGCGCTATCATCGGAGAAAAGAAGAGCAGATGTTTCGAACTCGTTAAACGCAATTAGAATGAAAGATCCTCGGTAGATATTGAGATCGTAACGCGCGGCATGCAAGATATCTCTCGAACGTTTTTTAAAAATTAGTAAAATGTTATATGCAAGTCTATAAATGCGTCGCCAAGGTTTTTCACTTGTCTTATCCTTCCTTCGCATCACATGTTTACCTGCCTGCCACTTAGCCGCACCAACCCCTTTGATGTTGCATAATTTTGCGTTGTCGAACGATCGTTAGTTGTTTCAATTTTACGTGGCATTTTGCCTTTATACGACTATGTTTGCAGCAAAACAGGACAGCTTACCCTCTACCGCTTAGGCACCTAATCGCCTCTCATCGTTTCATCAGAATAAATTTTCGAGCCATGTGAAACTAAGATTTTCGAGTGTTGACCGCCTTCGGAGGATATGTGATCCGGTCCAACTGCGCTCCTAATTCTGGCTTCAACGTTTTCTGCATGTATTGCTTCAAAATGTTGCTTCTCTCAGCCGCGCTAACACATTGCATTTCTTTTCTTATTTGTCATTTGTCTACGAGTATAATGCTTTTACTGCTTACGAATGTACCCTCGTAGTTTAACCCAAGCCTTACGTTGCCAAACTTAGCGCTACAAAGCACTTCCATGTTCGCGTCGTCGTTGTACGTTTCGTGTCTTATGTGGAACCTAAGTTTTGAACACCTAGCAATTTTTTTCGGACTTCTTGTACATCTGTCGTCGTTTAGTACGTTTTTTTTTTGCTGTATTTCTTGATCTACGTCATTTTGGAACTGTTCTCATAAATTTAGGGCCCGGAGCTGATCTATTTCCTTATGTTAGTTGCACCAGTTCATTTGAACGATTTTTGGTGGTGCTCGTTGGTTTTTCTCTGGTTTCATCTGTCATCAAAAGATGGTGCGGACTTGCTTGCAGATCACCCAAGATCACAAATAATCTTCTACTCGACGTTTGATATTATGTACGCCATCATGCTTCTGAGTTTTGCGTCCACCGCCTTTGATTCCCCACATGAAAGGTTAATTTACGTGACCAAGTCAAAAGTTGTATCAGCAGATGACTGGCTCCAGAATATCTGGTCTTCCAAGGTGAACCACTTTTGTTGCGGAAAAACCAAAAACCTCAGATAGAAATTTCTTCGTTTTGGATGACGCTGCAACGCAAGTCTAGGGCAGCGAGGAAAGAGTATCGAACCAAGAGAAGGGATGAGAAGAAAATTCTGCGTAGATAGAGAGGACATCCCAGCTGAAGGAAATCGATGTTTAACAAGAAAGTCAAGCAACTGGCGGTTGGCTTCAAGCTCGAAACGCATGGTCTTCGAAATAGTGACTGAATCGTGTCATCGAAACTCAGGGAATAGCAGACGTAAGTAGCATTTCCATTAGCTACTTAATTAGGCCTAATCAAGAGACAGAAAAAGAGAACCCACGTCCAGTCAATGAAGAACTTGTGACACCACACATATAGAATAGGTTAGCCTAGCTATTATAATGGTGAGGAACAGTCAAGCCACCGGCTATGATGGTCTACCAGCGGAGGTCTTCAAATACGAAGATTATGTTTTGGTAGAACGCATGCACCTTATCATTAACCAAGTATGGGTTGAGGAGAGTTTGCCAAATGGAGGTCTATACGCCTCATCTACAAGAAAGGTGTCCCTATGTTCTGCGAGAACTATCGAGTTGTACCCCTGCATATAAGATCCTATCCAACGTACTATGTGAACGTCTGAAGCCGTTCTGCAACACACAAATCGGCACGTACGAGTGTGGCTTCCGGGCCGGCAGATCGAAAATAAAACAAATTTTCACAGAGAAGCAAATCCGGAAAAGGTTCAACGAATTTCAAGTCGAGATTTACCAACTTCTCATCAACTTCAAAGCCACATATTGTTAGGATCCCGGCAAAACTGATCTAATTGTGTCGCATAACACTGGAAAACACGAGATGTTCAGTTTGGGAACAGCTTTTTCAAACTGTTTTAAACATGCACACTCAGAACGCAGGACGCGGACGATATCCCTATTATAGAGGCTTTCACGGCGATTGAAGAACAGGCGAAGTTGGTAGGCCTTGCAATGAATGAGAACAAGACTGAATGCATGCTTTCAACAGACAAGGATACATATGCCCATCGCTTAGAGCTAAACGCCACTTTTGGTAGCAACAACTTCGATGTAGTTAAGGATACATCTACCTCGGAGTCAACATCATTTCCACGAATGACACCTTAGTAGAGATCCGACGAAGAATTACTCTAGGAAACCGCAGCTTCGTTGGTTTGGCCAAACAAATAGGTTCAAGACTCTTCTCCGAAAGACCAAATGCAAGCTCTATAAAATTCAAGAAGAGTAGGTGATGAACTCTTTCGTGAGAACAATTCTTTGGCGGATATTTGGTTTCGGATGCGAGGAGGGCGAATAGAGAAAAAGATACAATCACGAACTCTACGATCTTTACCCAGATGTGCATGTAGTCCAAAAAGCTAGAATTCATCGACTACATTGGCCTGGTTATATCTAGTTAATAGGAGAAATGCTCCAGCCAAGAGAATCTTCGATTGCCAGCTCGAAACAAAGGTTCGAAACGACAAGGAAGGCCGAACATCAGTTTTTAAGATCGAGCCATCGCAAATGCCAGAGCGCTTGTTCTGGACAACTGGAAGCAGCATGCCCGGTATCGCAGGGGATGGAAGGCTCCATTGTCTCAGGCAGAGACATTTAATGGGTCAAGAGCCTGTTAAGGGTATCCGGAGGGGCTGGACAAAAGCAGGATGAAAAATTTCAAGTTGGATACCATAACTTTATGAGAACAACTATGATAAGGGACTCAGCCTATTTGACATTAACGGTATTAGTAATTGTTTCTTTTAATCAAATTGCAGTTGACGCCAGACGTACTTGTAGTATCATGATGTCCAAACGTCTCAATAAGCCAAAGTCGTCTTGGGCCACAACTTTGTTGTTTTTGCATGAATGCATCACACCACACTTAAAACCCTCTTTACTCGTAAATGTGAAATGCTAGTAGGAGCCCGAAGCTAAACATGTGAGCAAAGAAAACCGGAGCAACATCGCCTTCTGAGTAAGGAAAAGAAAGAAATAGAGAAGCGCTTAATCGAGGCCAGAAGGAGCTGATATTTCAGAAATGACGTTCAAAAGTTCTACGAAAGGGTGTAAAGGTCTTGCCAAGGATACACATACGTGCGAAGCTCACAACCAAATACCAGAGGCACAACGTTTTAAAATTCTCCCAGCATAAGCTGAGGACATTTACATTTTAAAGGAATATATGAAGCAAGAGCGGCAAAGATGAGCTTACCCTTAGCGGACTCCGGGAGCAAGTCACAACAGGCAAACTATAACTTTCAAGTCGTAAAAGATTTAGGCTTCCTGGACTACCGAACAAGCGTAGACCAGGGTTTGCCAATCGCTGTTTCTTTTGACAAAGACCGCAACTAAGGAAAATGTTCCACGCATTTACGGTGGTATGCTGTGGATGCAGAACAAGATATGTCAACAAACTTTAAGGGCTATATTGACTATGTTATAAGGGCCAACATTAATCGGCTTGAATTACTAGGACATGTCGAGGTGGTGAACACCATGTCTGCGCACTGGAGTGTCTTTGAAGATACGAGTATACTGCAGAGGAAGACTCTTGTTAAGGTGATGCACTCAGATACGGACACGGACGTCAGCCAACTTAATGTGCACAACTTGAATGAGATAAACGCTAGACTGTGCTGATTTGAAGAGTTTTTTTTGTCGCCCCCTTCAGTACGTTAGGCATGGTAGTTAGAAGTCGATGGAGGAAGGCTTTATTGCGGCACTGCCAGCAACTAAATCAGTTGGACAGGTTCAATTGAATGTATTTCGTTTCATGACTATTTTTTATAATAGCTACCTACGAGTAAGTATGTATGTGCCCATATAGGGGGCATGTGCTATACATTGGTAAGATACAATTTGGTATTCGGGGAAACCGTTTTGCCTTTATTGACTACACCAAGTAATGGCTTCTTTTCGTTGAGAAATTCGGCCTTAGTGTGCTGAAGCAATATGTTCGCGGCATTTTAAGCTCTGTCCAAGTGTAAAAATTAAAAATACTCCAATTGATAAGCTAATTGTTTTGAAGTATCTTTTACGCCTACCAACCAACAATTTGAATCAAAAGAAGTAATCATGTCCCTACATACCTTTGCTTTTGTCTGACAAGTATCTCAAGTCTCAAGGGTGTAATCATTCAACTTGAAATCGAAATCCTGGCATTGATAGGTTTTGTAAAAAAAAAAAAATTATATTCAATCCTAATTGTGAATCATCCGATATTCAATTCTGCTGCATCAAGTTTCCTAGAAACAAGCATTACCCATTACGCATCTTTCATTCGTGTATCAGGAAATCCCTTGAAGTCATATCGTATCATATCAATGCACTCCCACAGCAACCAGCCATCCAAAAGGAAACTCCATTGCCAAGGAAATGTGTCATATCACGATAATCTAACCAAAAAAAAAAAGCAACTCCATCTCCACATTGACATCATGATGTCGCCAGTGCCAGCGGCGGCATCAGCCCTCTAATGACATGCCACTGTACCGCATTTCACAATGATATCAAGTTTTGCTGTCGTTGCGTTTCATAACGCAAATACTCGTACTTCATAGTACTCGTATAACAGAAGATACATTTTTCTTGGGCAATTTAGATCCTTGCATCGGATATCGAAATTTACGTTTTTTTTTTTACAAGAAAACGCCGTCATCGCCGCGCGTTATGAACGTGCCCCCGAGAATAGAGTCGCACTGAAAGGGTGAGCTTGCCTTGTCAGTGTAGTCGTTGTTGTTTTTTTTTTTATTATTCAAAGCGTTTTACGACGATCTAAATGCTTGATGCACAGCCCGCCTTTCACACTATGAAGCTCTCGTTTTGGTTCTGGTTTTGATGTTTCCTAGAGCCTGGCGCGTCTCGGGACGCAACTGTAATGCGAAATTAATGATACAATAAAGGCAGTCGTAATTTATTCGATTTTTTTTCCTTTTGCCTTCCTCCAGACTCGATATATCTTATAGCAACCCCCTTCCCTTAAATTTCACTTAGATTAACGTTCTGATGAGAAATGAGAGATGATGGGTGTCCTGGCTGGTGTGGAGTAAAAAAAATTGGGACCGCCATGAGGCAGGCAAGACACGATGTTATTAGGGTGCTATTCGTCGTTACGAAGAAGTCAGTCATAACTGGTACACTTCCTTCCGAATGATATAATTCATTGGAACGTGATTTACATCTTTGCAGAGGATGTCTGAGGAAATATTGCTCTTTCTCTCACTCTGGGTGCTATTCGTTTATTGATTCTAGGAACAAGACGAGTAGAACAGTAGAAGAATTGAGAGGGTACAGTGTACAGTGCAACTTGAATGGTTGTTAGATGAATGAGAAAATGGTTTGACACTAACTACCGTGTTTCAGTGGGACACTTTTGGTACCACCTGTTGGTGATTACACCCAATCTTTTCCCAAAATACGACACAAGAAGCATAGGAGCTCACTGAATTCGGTATTTACTTGGCCTCAGTTCTCTATCAAGTTTCGGTTTATAAACTGTGAATTAGTACTCAGCTGTTAAGTTCGTAGAGGCTGTTGTTCTTTTCTTCTGTGAAATATATAGTACTACTTTTGGAGTAAAGTATAAGGCTAAAATCCAGGTCCAAATAAGAGTATAGGCACGACTTGCAGCTCTCTAAGACCATTGTGGTACAACAAGCCACAGTTTCTCTTGGTAACAACAGCGAGAAGTGTGTAGATTTCGGTCAACATATCGAGTTTTTAGAAAGGAGCACACAGCCACAAAACTAGACTACTGTATTCCAAACTTTCCGAATGCCAGTAGCGCGATGATTTCAGTGACCGAATCAGAACCGATATTCAAAGTGTTTTCAGGCTGTTTAACTGATTAAGGTAAAGGTTAAGGTAAAACTGAAGTAAAGTGCTTCAACAACACCTGTACATTGCATATCCGGCTTTACACGGTAAGACGTTGATGACGATAAGCCTCCTTTCTGCAACAAGAGAAAGGGTTGGAGAAAGTGTGCAATTGAGCCGGCTGATGATGATGCGAGCGTATGCCCAACAGTGATAGGGTAAGTACTCCAGAGTGCCGTTATCAATATCACCTAAGTACCTCAGTAACCTCAGTAACGAGAAAATTCGGCAACATTCCCTTCGTTTTCATATTCTTGTCGAATTCAGTCAAGAGACAGCAAAGTTATCAAAACTTCAGTGCGTGTACTGCCAAAGACCGAAAGATGGCTTTTAAAGTGCAGTCTATGAGATAAATATTGACAGGAGATTGTCAGTTCGTTCAGCAGCGGTTCAGAGAACGCAGTAACTTCGGACACGGCACAATCCTGGAAGAGCTACTACTAGGCAATACTATTAAAACGGATGAAATCCCTTCCTTAATCGATTTCGACATTCCGTATGATATACTATCCGGAGTGGAAGGACTGGCAAGAAAATGCAGTGATAAGATCAAACGAAATTGCAGTTTTCACAGATGGCTCGAAGACAGAGGAAGGAACAGGTCCGGTATCTTCTCGGAGGACCCGGAACTGAAAGTCTCCACAAGTCTACACTAGTAGTGTCTTCCAATCAGAGGTTCTAGCTGCCCTCAGGGCGACTGAGCTGATGCAGATGAGATCGGTATCCGGCAGATATATCGCCATCTACATCAACAGCCAGGCCGCTCTTAAGGCAATGGAGTCAAACAAATGCTCAAAGCATTATGCGTTCAGAACAGAGTGAGACTGTGCTGGGTGCCAGGACACTGCGGTATAGAAGGAAATGAAAAACCAGACGAGATTGCAAGAAGAGGAGGGCTACTCGACAATAGTGAGGTTGCGAATGTCAAACCACCCCTCTGCACGGTAAGGGGCACTATTGAGGAAAAAATCATAAAGGCCGCCAGCACAAGGTGGCTGAACCTGGAAGGATATAGGGTATCAAATGCTCTATGGCCACTTCTCGACGGTAACAGATCTAGGAAGCTTATTAAGCTAAATAGGGATAAGCTTAGGACACTAATAGGAATACTAACAGGACACCGTCTACTGCTGAAGCACGCAAAGAGACTAAAACTGACAAATACGGACACTTGTAGGGGATCTACAAGCGGTTGAGGACATAACACACATATTGTGTGAATTTGGGGCAATATCGCGTAGCCGAAGAAAATTCTTAGGAAAATATTTCTTTGAAAACTTAGAGGAAATAGACGGTACGGACTTCAAAGGCCTTCTTGGCTTTTGTAGAGAAATTAGGTGCTTTGATAGGGTAAAAGTTTAGGTTTTCTGCTATTTGGAGTTGGTTTTAACTGAACCCACAGGGGATCGCGATGGGCCCGTTCTGGTGCCTAGTGTCTGTGTCTTAGGGCATACCCTATTTTACCTAAACTAACCTTGTCAGTTCGTCTAGAGCAGGGTCAGGCATCATAGGGAAAGTCTCCGGCACTGACCGTTTCCAAACGTGACAATGAGACTTACCATAGCCGTGCCGATTTATAGGACGCTCTGCAGTGACAAGCTCCATGTCTTGCAGATAGCTGCTTTACACTTTACTAAAGAAGTTTGTTATTCAATTTAACACCCCATTACTTAGCATCATTGAAGAGATGGATAGCGATCCTTTTAAGCACTAGATGATTCGGACCAGCCCATTTTAAGTACACCAGTGGTCTAGCAGGTTTGGGCGGATGCGCTTTAGAGCAGACATCTGCTAAGCTTGATCTACTATAGATCATAGCTACATCATCTGCATATGCCTGAGCATACACGTCGGATTTTTTGAGACTGTAAAGGCAACATTAAACAGAGGAGTATACCCCCGCCATCGATTATCGGCGGCAGTCAAACACACAATCAGGGCCTTACTTACCAGGTTTGCTTTAAAAAAAAAAATAGATTTTCTTCTTCGACACACAGAGCTACACATGCGCGTGTCCGTTCTTATCGAGTGCGTTTGCAATTCTGCTCACCAGATTTTGTAGCGTAGGATCTCGTAGATTCTTTCACGTTGAAAGGGCATGTTGCATCTTAGTCAGAGGTTGGATTTACAAAGCAATTTCTTACACCAACCTTTTTCTCCTCCTTCCTCTTTAACATGAAGTAGGTCAGCCTGGTAGGTCTGAAGCTCTTGCTGCTTAAGAAGCCATATTATTGAATTTTTGATATTAAAGCTACTCTCACTGTTTCACAGAGTCTCGGTGAAATGCCGGTGCCACGCAAGCAGTCAACATTCCTTTCTGAGTTGCCAGCAGTTGGTCTATAACTTTTTATGTCATAATGGTTTATATTAGATGGAGACGAGGTGACTTGAAATCATAAAAGCAAGCAACATAGTGTGTAGTGGTCTCTTCCGTCACAACCACCGATGACATGTTTCAGCTATGTTCCTCACGTAACATTCCATTTATTTGACAGGAACTGGTGAGCTGATTCTGATAAAGTAACCCAAAAAGTAAGTCCTAAGCATGAGACAGGCAGCAAGCAATTGCAGTCTGGCTAACTTTCTTCTTTTGAGAAATGTGTCTAGTCTGTGGGTTTCTCTGAGTGTTTCGGTTGTTTTCTAAAAAAGTTGTTGTACTGGATATTGTTTTAGTTTCAAGAGCTTGATCCGTTTGATTTGGTGTCGGTTTTGCAGATCTGTTTCTTTCTCACGGCTTCGACAGCATTTGCTGCCTTTTTACCCTGTGCGTTTGCCTTTCGTCTTCTTCTCCTCTCCATCTGCTCCTTAGGCACTGAGCGTCGTCAACCTAGCATTGTTCAGTGATGTTATTATGACGGCACCCTCTCTTAGCTACGACTGGGTACTGACCTCATCCTGGACTCATTCTCATCCATTTGGACTTGAATATGCCACGTATGCGCAAACAACTATCAAAGGTTCTAGACTACTAAAAAGCAGGAACTGTCTCCTCGAAGTATGCAACTGTAACATATATGTATACATACTACGACAAATGCTAGAGTACAGAATCATTTTCCGTTTTGTGATGGTTTGAAACGACGCTGCGAGCAAACAATGTTTTGATCAAAGCAGAATCTGTTTGCATGTAAGCAGAAGGCCCACCCCGTGATACTAAGAATCTCGAGGGCTTTAGCCACTGAAATTTACGCTAACCACCTTCAGGGAAATAGAGTCTGTGCTGATATGTCTTCATATACTTCGTATTCTTATTTGTACCACCTTTATAAGAAGAGAAAGAATCGGGGTTCAACCTTCAACATTACAAGTATGCTGCTATATTTCTCCGATGTAGGAGACTTTCCGCGTTGAATACCAATTCGCACATAATATTCATACAGGAACCATGGTATTCCTTTGGGAGTTTCTTACCACTATAGGACGAACGATTCAAAAGAATGAGATCTTATCTTGAACTTGAGAGGCAATCATCTTGCGGATTTCATACTACCCTTTGACAACGTTGGCTTTCGTCGAAAATTATCGGAGGATTCCATTTAAGATTAAAGATGCTTCGAGTTCAGATTCGTTTTACCTTGTTGAAGGCAGAGGTTCAAAGAAATTCTAACCAGACGCGCTTTACGGAGAAATTCAGAACAAAATAGAGGAACTCCGTGGGTCTGAATGGTGAACTCAGTAAATGTTCTGAACTGGCGTTGCAGTTCGCTCTTTCACTGGTAGAATGCGGATTTGGCACGATAAAAAGAAGAAACTTTAAAACTTCTGAACAAGTCACTAAAGATTGATTTGGAGGAGGACCAGAATCGTTGCAGAAGATAGAGTAACTTTTGGGAAAAGATCAAAACACTCCATTAAATTAGCGGGCAAAACGAAATCCTCAAGAGAAGCAAATCAGACACAATGGGAACACTCAAAATCTGTAGGTGCCTCATTGAATGGAAAACAGAATATGACTTACAGTGGAAAAGACTTTTGAACATGGTATCAAGTCACCTTACATCAAAGACATATGTACATTCAAATTCAGTAATGCACTGGCATACATTCCGAAACCTGACGAACATAAAAGTCTTCCTTCTCCCCCTTTTTCTTGTTGAAGACCAGGAAACAAAAGTCCGGCTTCACATGCACAAAACTACTTTGGGATCTTGTAAAAGTGCACTTTAAAATCACGGGGTAGAGTTGAAGGAGCCTTCTGACAAGAAGGAACAAGTGCGGCCATAAACTGGTGAATACGGCCGCTGATTGTGGATGCTGTGATGGCTGATAAACAGAGGTTACTGGCTAGTGGATTATCTGGCTCCGCTCTAGACGTATTGATAGGTTTTCCTTCCCTTGATATTCATAACATGGGCTGGACTCACAACACCGCTTCCGTTTGAAAAAAAAGTGGTCAACACGCACTTAAGGTTTGATAACCTTGTGCTCCTATTGTCTCTATAATCTGTTGCTGCGAAAATACGAAATTGCATTTTCTTGGGCAAAACTAGTTTCGGCCAATTTTGAACAAAGAAAGGAATGTCGGGCCTTCACGGAAGGCTCCAAAACTGGACAACGTTAGACTCCACTGTCTATAAGCTATCTCGGTACAGTTTAATGAGCAATATTCTGAAGAATCGGTGGAGGGGTTGAAGCACTCAACTCTCAGTTCCCAAACCTTCGTTAGAACTGCCTGCGTCCTCCTATAGGGTTACTACTGACGATTGGGTTTCACATCAACACAACTGCAGATGGGGTGACTTTCCAGGTTGCTTGTAGACGTATCTTAGAGGTCAGCGGCCTTATTGCTGCCCCTCAGGAGAAAAATCTGCAATATTCTTTCTGGGCGGCGCACTTTGTTAAGTTTATTCTGCAATACATGCATTCTGATAAGGAGCACAGTGGGTCTTCTGTTGCGAAAGCGTTTGTTGACCTGTTTAAGTAATCCAAAAATCCGCTGGACCTAATGGCAGCAGAAGTAATTGTTGGTCATTCCAAGTGAGAAAGTAAAGTGACAGTTTGTATCATCTGAACACTCCCTTTCAGATCACAGATACATCCACCCGGGTTAGCGCCAATGAACATAATTTGAAGTTGAGACTCTCGCCCGGGCTCCCAATACCCACAGTGGGCCAGCTTAGAAACGCTTGTAGACAGCTTTTCAACCAGACGAAAACCTCAAGAAAGGTATCAGATTGGGATTCATATAATCCTTATTATGAAATCCTTAGATGCACGATGGATCTTGGACGACAAGTGATGAATCACTCAAGCTGCTACTGAAACACTTTCCAGATATCTCCCCATTCACGACCAACAACAACCCCAACAAGACTGTTCTATCCGTGACAAAAATTTTTGGTCTAATCGCAAGAGATAAACTGCTTTGGGCACTGTATAGCTTCAAACCATACAAGTTTGCTGGGTGGGTATAATTCCTGTCGAGCTACAAAGGTGCTTTGGTATAATCATGACATCGTAGTCTTCATCCTCCAAATCGGAAAATTGTTTCATGTTGCCCCAAAGGACCTACGACCTATTAGTCTATTGGCTTTCCTTCTGAAAACTTTAGAACGTTTTATTGGTCTTAGTGCTAGACGGCACGACATCTCTACTGTACAAGAAAGTCGGTGGAAACGGCTCTCCATTCATTAGCTAACCACAGGATCACATTATAGAGAATAAACAAAAGCCACTTTCCTGGACATCTGTAATCGCGAAGGCGCTGTCAGTTCTGAAGGTAGGTGACTCATTTGGAGACTTGATCAGTCCTATGCTAATAAGCAGGATAATCAACTTTAAACTGGGTGGGTCCGCTGTCGGAAGATCTGTCAGTGTAGGTACGCCGCAGGGCGGTGTCCTCTAATCCCTTCTCTAGAACTTAGTGATTCACGAGTTACTGATATACCTGGAAGCGGTGGTAGCAGGGTGGTTGCGTCTGTGGATGACGTTGCTAAAACCGTCTCGGGAAACATTCACCTTTTCTGGGTGCCGGACCATAGAGATATTCCATGGAAATGTAGGGCCGACCATTGTATCTGTTATACCTAATACTGGTAACATTGATATACCTATCGCTACGTGCAAACTAGAATTGAAGCTGGATGCTAATAGAAGAATAAACCTTAGGTGGGCGATTGGATCTATTTGTTAAGCAACCAATCAAATCTGGCCAAAACTAGATCTGAATCGCTCCATGAGTTTAACCCTTTTAAATATTGGGCATATAACTTAATTCGTGCGGTTTTTTTTTTCAAAATTTGAACGTTTATTTAAGAAAAACATGTACAATAGTATTATTCAAAGTATTGCTCATCTGAAGCTATGACTTTTTCCCATCTTTCTGGCAATTTGTGGATCCCATTCTAAAAGAACTGCACCGGCTTGGCAGACAAGAATGAATCAAGCCAATTTTTGATATTCTGCTCTGATGTGAACCGTATTTCAGTGAGGGCGTTCTGCATCGACCGGAACAAATGGTAGTCAGAAGGGGCAAGGTCTGGGCTATAAGGCTGGTGGGGTAAGACTTCCCATCCACTGTTTTCCAAATAGTTCTTAACCGGAATAGCAACGTGGAGCTGAGCGTTGTCATGATGGAAAATTATTACCTCGTGTCTGGTCGCATATTCCGGGCATTTTTCGACTACTGCTCTCTTCAAACGGATTAATTGTCTTCGGTAGCGTTGCCCATTGATGGTTTCGCCCGGTTTTAGCAGCTCATAATACAGCACATCCATCTGTTCCCACCAAATACAGAGCTGGTTGGCCGGGTTTCACATATGATTTTTTGCGCTTGGGGTTGTCGTAATGGATCCATTTTCCATCACCAGTAACAATCCGATGCAAAAATGACATGCAAAACCGCATTTCGACGTCTCTCGGCTTGAGTTCATGTGGAACCCAATTTCCTTGCTTTTGAATATATCGAGCTGCTTTTAAACGTTTTGAAATGGCTGCTTGAGTGACACCCAAAGATTCTGCGAGCTCTTCTTGTGTTTGGCGACAATCTCCATAGAGTAATGCTTCCAGTTCCTCATCTTCAAACTTTATTGGCTGCCCAGGACGTTCATCGTCTTCCAAGCCAAAATCAGCACTTTTAAATCGTGCAAACCACTCTTGGCACGTTCGCTCAGCTAGCGCATATTCACCATAAACTTCCACCAAAATACGATGACTTTCGGCAGCAGTTTTCTTTATATTAAAGTAATGAAGAGAAACTCCCCGCAAAAACACTTTTTCAGGCAAAAAGTTCGACATATTTGAGTGAAAAAATGTATTGTTATTTTCGCTCCAAATGAATGACATATACTGAAATGACGTACAATGACAGTAGCTTTCCAACGCATGTTCCAATGGAATAATACAAGTTTCGCCATCTCTTAGCAAACCGCACGAATTAAGTTATATACCCAATAGAAAACATCTAAACGCCATTATAGGTGTCATCACTGGACACTGACTTCTAGGTGACCATGCAAAAAGGTTTTGCAAGTTTACTAACGACTATTACAGAAGCTGCATGGACGAGGAGGAGGAGGAGACAATTCTACACCCCCTTTGTACATGTCCAGCTCTCTCCCAAAGAAGAAAATTCCACTTAGGAGCCTTCTTCTACAATGACCTAGCGATTTGAGCAACACAGAAGTCTCCTACTCTTCGTCGAAAGCTAAAAATGTTTTTTTGAGTAGGAGGATCGCAGATCTATATGGCATGACAACTGACCAAGAGGCCTAAGCCACTCAAACCTAGCTTAACATTGGTCCGGTCCGAATAAATATAAATCGGTCGCAGTTCGCAGATATCGATATATCTGCAGACTGCTCATTAGTGGGGTGACAGACTATGATTAATATGAATATCTCTGATCTGCCCCTTCACCTTTATATAACGTTCCTGCAAGTACAATCCACTTTCTGGACAATCTTCTTCTAACCTATTCCAATACATTGCATTGCAGCATTTCCTTTGCTTTGACCCAGCTACCTGGATAGATATGTCCTCCATCCAGCACATCCAATCCGGGTCTGAAGAATCTTTTTTATCAGTTACTCTTTCGCCTTGAGATATACAAGGTTGTTTCTTAATTACTCCTGTGAATTGTGTACTTCCTATTCCTAGGGCAAACTGCATTCGTGCTTTAGTGAGATTAAATTAGACGGAATTCCACACGACACACACTCAGTGAATCCGAGTGAAAAGACTTTTCAATTAGGTCGCCTTTAATCTTAATCTCCTTCGATTCCAATTACGCCCAAAGCAATTCATTTGAGGTTGTGTTGTCCAAAGGAATACGAGTACAACACGTGAGACCACTCTATTCAACCATTTGTACAATAGCGACTTGTTACATCTGCTACCCAATGGTAGTTGCAAGAAAAGACACGAGGAGGAGAAGACTCTGATGGTTAAGCAACGACTACAGCCGCACAAATTCTATATAGTACGTACGGCAGTCAGTGGCTAGCGGCCTATTCAGACAGCTCCAAGCTCTAAAGCATCTGCAAATGCCAACACAGCCCATTTGCTATTGTTGTAGCTCTCTCGACCCAAACAAAAGCAGACTCGACTTTGTTGATTCCAATTCGTTTTATTTTTGCCTTTCTTTGTTGTGCCATTTCTCTATTTTGGCATTCTTCTGGTGAACTTCTTCTTGTCCGGATCTAATTTATCACCCTCGGATAAATCGACAAAAAAAAGATACTCGTAGTCCAATGATGGGTTGAGAAGTAGTGTTGGAAACGAAGAAGGAAACAGTGAATCTGTTAGATGTGCCCTCAAATGAATTAGTGGTGATATACGGTTACATTGCCCACAGGGATGTGTATGTTGTGTTATTTCAACCGTCGTCTTCAATTTTTATTCTTCACCCAGTCAGGGCCAGATAGAGGAAGATTCATAGATTCCGACCCTCTTTTAGATGAAAGAGATTTTTTTTGTTTTTTTTTTCCTCTGTATTTACTAGCTGATGTAACTTAAGGGCAAGTCTTGGGTTCTAATCAATTCACCGAAATCATGGAATTGGTGAAATTTGTGCACCGCAATCTACAATAGATTTGGACTTGATTCTGAAGAGAAGTCGAGAGAAACTTGTCAGTCTTGTCAGTCGGTCCTCATCCATACAAAAATAAAAGTCCGCCTTCTCTGCCAAAAGATTCAAGAACTTTCATACCCCACCTTTGTGCCAACTGGCCTTGGGACAATAGTTACCCAAAAGGACTTCCCAAATTTCGAGACGAGTACATGCGACCCAGTTTGTGGTATTAACTTGAAGTTCTCGTTGTATTGCCTTCGCCAGGTCCTCATGACCATATGAGGCTAAATCAGACTTTTAATACTGCAATGGACCGTAAAACAGAAGTTAGAGAGGGTAAAAGCGAAGTAAAACGTGGAGACAAACGGAAAATAAATAAGAAACGATGTCCTAAATTGAATCATCAGCTGGATTTTGGCGAAAGATATCGATGTTGTTGGTCCTGGTCTCTGATACTGAGTCCTGAGATATACTGTTGCTGCTTCCGTTTTCTTTTTCTTTCTCCCTGCAGAAGATATTCCTTTGTGCGGCCTGATGGTACTGGAACTCGAATAGTGATAATGTTGTTTGACATTAGGAAAATTGCGTAAGTAACCTCTAGAGATTTAGCATAAAGAAGAATTGATGACATTTGCTTTTTTCCTAAGATCTGCGTCTTAGTGAAGAATATTGGAAAGGAAGCCAGATGTGTCTAGGAGTTGTGTCTAGCTCGCACTTCGGGTGGGTTTTTGATGGGGTAGAGATGGTTTGACTCGAGTTGAGATACACTGTTGCTGATAGGTTCAAATGTGCATCGTTTATAGACAAAAAGTTGGGATAACCTGATAATGGTGGCGATAAATACGAGTAGAGTACGACTCATTGTGTCTAGTGATTGAAGTTCTAACCTACCGCTGACCTTAACCAAACTGAATTCCCTCAATTTAAAATGACAAAACTATGTTAGTTGAAGAGATTTCCGAAGAAGATACAACATTCGGGTCATTTCTAATTGAAATCGGACAGACTCATTAAGTAGGCATTAGGAGGAGAAAATTGAAAGATGGCCCATGGCAGCGGTTGGAATTGTTGGTCTTTGTGAGAAATGTTGGGGACACCTATCGCCGGAAGCTAGAGTCGCTTTCATTTACCAGAACTTGTTAGTTTGCAATTAACCCCCCTGTCACTAGGGGCGGTCAGAGTTTTATCGTTATTGGCAGACTCAGACATTTGTTTGTTTGTTTCAATGTTCTGCCACATATGTGCTTATGAGTGTATGGATCCAGATGAAATTAATTTAAGGACATCTTACGGAAGTTGATGAAAAGTCAGTTGGCAAGATAAGGGGTTTTTTTTTACCTAAATGAGTCGACGGTATTTGCGATTTATATGTTAAGAGCCTTTTGTCTCACAATACTATATAGACAAGCGTTTTTCTTGCTATTGGTTAACTTTAATCCAAACGCCAAACGACATTCATATTAGAGATACTTTGGCTTAACAGAGATAGGAAGGGTGTGGCTACTAAGTTGTTATCAATACTTATGGCTGCAAAATATCGAAAACCTCCAAAATGCGTTCACACAATGTGGTAAACAACAGCACAGCTATACCAACTTCCTCAGCCAAATAAAAAAAAAAGGACCAATTGGAGAGGGCTTAGCACTTTTTTATGAATTTTAACACACACATGATCACAGACACTATTTTCTTTGGAATGATATCCTTTATACCCCATCGAATTGAGAGTACTAGACCAAGGGAAAAGCCGTGGTACGACTCGAGCTGTAAGGAACCTGTTAGGATAAGAAAAATGTTCTTTTCGGTCCTACAGGACCAACTCGATAGGGGAAGATCGAAACAAATGTTCAAACGAGACAGGAATGACAACAACGCCTTTCTAAACGACGAAGTATTTGAATACGAACAAAAACCGGGGCTGACAACTCTCCAAAGTCCCACAGGTAGTAAAACTTTTTGGTCGGTCGGCAAAAACTTCAGTAATTCTGCCTCATCCTCTATCCCAACACTCATTTACAATGACATTGGAGATGGCAGATTCTTCTTCTTCGCTTGCAAAACCACTGCTCAAAAGCTATTTCATATTAATCCTTAGGACTCTACCCGGGTAGATGGGAAACAGCATTTTTAAAGCCCGTCTAGCACTAGGTCCCTTATTTCCAAGGGCAGAAAAACGCAGATAACCCAGCTCGAGAAGTATATATCGAAACACATGGCAACTAAGATAGTATTCGTAGCTACAGGTCCACAGGTGATACGAGACATGTCTCACTGAAAAGTGGCAGAATTAAGGTAGTCGCACTTTTTTAATGTATTTTATGTCAGTCTGTCTTGTCGAAAATGAGTGCATTTTGGATCGATAAATACCTCCTTCAGTGGAATAGAAATTACCTTTCGGAACATCCAAATTAAGTCTTTTTGAATGCTTCAAGTGTTGTACCCACAAAATAAATGTGGGCGTCCGTAGGGCTCTGCTCTATTACCGACACTTTTTTTAATTTTCATCAATGATCTCTTTTCTGCTACTTCTACTCCAATATATTCCTTTACTGGCGGCAGTACTCCCTGCTTTTCTTATTCGTTTCCGAACACACGTCCTGCTCTTCCGGTTAGAATATTAAAATCCGAATTTAACATCATAACTAAACACAACTAAACAACCAGCCAATAACAATGAATAGAACTTGCATCGTCGAAACCCAAAAACTTTCCATCCTCGGTTTGTGTACCGTGTGTCGATTACAACCTACGTTGGAAAGATCACACTTTCCATGTTGCCGAAGAGTCTTCGAAATATCTCGATTTTCTAAAACTGTCAGAAATATTTAACCCCCTCCGATTTGGCCTCAATATGTGTGGCATTCATCCGCCAAATGTCATACGTAGTCGATGCCCCTCATGGAAATGATCGCAATTAATAGCACTACCCCGATGGGCAACATGATTGCAACGCACTCGGGTGATCCCAGAGCAAGCAGAAGTGCTTGTGTCAGAGCCCGACGGATTCCGGGGGCGGCCAAAATGAAGTTTCCAAAATATTTTCATAAACTAAAAAGTTTGGAACTGGAAGCGATTATGCGTCGCAGAACTCTACAAATCCTGTGCGCACAGGAAACGAAGTGGTGTAATACAGGACATAAAGCGCGTTTTCTAGATTTAAAAACTAAGGCATTTAAGATGTTCTACCATGGAACGGTCAATGGACGAAACGGTGTTGGAATCGTTGTTGCAGCGGATCTTCTAAGCAATATCGTTGGTATCTTGAAAATAAGCGACCGCTTGATGAGTGTTAAACTCGTCATACACAATGAAACGTGGAACATTGTTAGCGCGTACGATCCACAAAATGGATGCGACCAATCGGAAAAAGATACATTTTGGTCAGAGTTCGGTAATTTGCTTAGAAATATACCTATAAATGAGATGCTCTTCGTAGGCGGAGATTTAAATGGCCACGTCGGAGAAACAAATGTTGATTATGAGGACTGCCACGGCGGTAAAGGCTTTGGAACCAGAAATTCAGCTGGCGAAGACATCCTTGTAGCGTGTAGGGCTTACGGCTTAACCGTCTTAAATACAATGTTTATTAAACATCAACGACATCTTATCACCTATAGCAGGGGAGGCCACGAAACGCAAATAGATTATCACCTCTGCAAAATGTCAATGAGAAACCGTGTTAAGGACTGTAAAGTAATACTTGGAGAATCGCTAGTAAGCCAACACCGTCTGCTCATTACAGAATTTTTCACAGCGGAACCACAGAAAATACGGGCATCGTTTGGAAAGTCAAAAATCCGGTGGTATAATCTATCGAAGGAACGAAGCGCAAGATTTATTGCACTGGCTAAAGAAGTACTTCACAATATAAACGGTATCGCAGACTCACTTAGCCCGCAAGAAATGTGGAACAGCATGCACGAGGAATGCATAACACTCGCAAAGTCCCATCTGGGGACTATATCGAAATACCATCACGTCGGCAAAGAAACATGGTGGTGGAATGACGAAACCAAACGAGCTGTGGCCGACAAAAAGAGTGCATTCCAAGCGTGGACAAAATGCGATCGGAGCGACGATATCGAAAAAGCTCGACTGGCTCTTGAATACGAGCGTCTTAAAAAGATCGCAAAGAAAGTCCTGGCTCGAGCTCAAGCGGCAGAAGCGGAAAACCTGTACCAGGAGTTGGATCAAATATCCTCACGATCGGCGGATAGAAGACAAGCTATCCAAGAAGTTCAAACCTCGTACAATACTAAAATGCCAAATATTTTTAAGCTCGCTGCACAGAGGAGAAGAAATTCAATGGAAATAACCTCGCCGAAATACATCAAAAACGCAGACGGTTGCTTACTAACAAATGAAAAGGAAATTTGTGACCGGTGGCTTGAATACTGCAAGGAGTTGCTTAACAAACAGTTTCCACGTGATATCGTGCCGACAGCTGGTCTATTCGAGGAAAAAGTTTCGGACTATTCAATCGAAGAAATAAGTATAGTAATCGGAAAAATGAAGCGGGGGAAAGCGGCGGGACCAGACAGCGGTTCATCAGAGTTTTGATCGAAGATGGAGGGGATCGGCAACATTTGGCTATCGAAACTTTTGAATAAACTAAAATGTGAACAATCTATGCCGAATCAATGGAGAAGTAGCTTCTTGGTTCCATTATACAAAGGAAAAGGTGACACTCGAGAATGCAACAACTACCGTTAAATCAAGCTTATGTCACACACAATGAAAATCGTCGAAAGAGTCTTAAGCGAACGTCTTCGGCAAATAATAAAGCTCGATAATAGCCAGTGTGGACGCTATCCAAAGCCTACGAATAATAATGGAAAAGCACCGAGATTCGTCTAAGGATTTACACATGGTATTTATCGACCTCGAGAAAGCATTCGATCGAGTGCCTAGGGATCTCATATGGGCCGCGCTGAGGTCTCAAAACGTACCGAAAACGTATGTTAGAATAATACAAGATATGTACGGAAACGTGAAAACTGCGGTTAAAAGCTCTGCTGGACTAACGAGAGAATTTCCAGTTAATGTCGGAGTGCATCAAGGAAGCGTACTTAGCCCTTTCCTCTTTAACGTAGTATTCGACTATCTTTTAAAAGACTGCATGCGCGAAGCAAATGTAACGCCAATTCTCTTCGCTGACGACGCAGTTATACTTAGCGATAACGTCGAAGATTTGCAGAAGGCCTTAGATTCATGGAGAAATACGCTAGAGAGAAACGGGTTTAAAATAAGTCGTTCAAAGACGGAGCATTTGACGTGCCCATTTGCGCATCCGTTGCGACTTGTTCCGGATATAATGTTAGACGGAATAGTTCTTCCGAAAAGCACTATCTTTAAGTACTTAGGATCAATCGTTAACATGGAAGCGAAATGTGACGACGACGTAAACCCCAGAGTGAGTGTGGAATGGATGAAATGGCGGGAAAATTCGGGAATCTTTTGCGACCGAAAATTTCCACTTAAATTAAAGGGGAAACTCTACACCACGGTTGTAAGACCAGCTCTTATATACGGTTCACAGTGCTGGACAATGTACGAAGCGTTTAAAAACAAAATGACGGCAGCGGAAATGAAAATGTTAAGGATGTCTAGTGGAGTCACTAAACGCGATTGTATTAGATCTACGCGTATAAGAGGAAGTCTACATATAAAGAATTCGGTAACCGAACAGCTTGAGGCGAATAGAATAAGCTGGTATTGCCACGTTCAAAAAAGATCTGCGGAAAATCCGGTTAAAATCCGGTTACGGTCACTCCAACTGTAAGAAAACGAGGTCGGAAAGAGAGTTCCTGGATTTCTCATATGGCAAATGCGTAACAACGCCTGGGGCTTACCACTGAAGCGATCCAGGACTGAGCACTATGTAGACGCGTTCTACGGTCTGCGACATTAGCCAACCCCATAAGCGGAGCAGCAGCGATGCAGTAAAAATAGGAAACTTGTTACGCATAAGTTCGTATAACGAGGAAAGGGTTAATAAAAGGATAAGAAGAAGAAGAAGAAAATACTATTCCAACAAGCCTCTACAATGCGACTTGACTAAACAGGACTGACAATTTCTTGATTAAGGTGATTCGAAGGCACGTCGGTATTATACCAGCGCCACTGTGATGCAAGGGAAAAGCGACTCATCTACGATGGGTACGACATCAATGTTCAGCAGCTCTTTTGTTTTTGTTTCGCAATTGCCGACAGAGACCGAATCCAATGTGGAAAACAGTACGCCTAAGGAAGAGGAAAGGAAGTTACAATCTCCTAGGCAGTACGCTACTTCTCCTAGTTTTTAGTTAAATTTAGGTTAGTTAGGGGGATTTCGATGGATATATTATTAATGCCATTGGTCAGGCCTGGTTTATTTTATAGACGTTGGTGTAATGCAACTATCCTATAGTTCTCTCCTATATCAGGATCTATCCTAGTTAATCCTAGTAGGAAGGTAATTATTTCTCCCAAATCCGCTGGGCTAGTGATGTTACCTTACAGTGAAACGTAAACTGTTTTGACTGGAAGATCGCCGAAATGACTGGCTGCTTTAAATTCTCCTGAAGTGAGATCGAGGACGCTTTATTTTACATTTTATTAAAATCGCAAGGGATTGAGTTTTGAAATAAACTAAAATAACATATATGTTTCATAGATTTCATATAACGTTCGTGTTCTATATCAGTGTTTGAAGTAACACTTGGGAGTAGAATTACGAAAAATCCTTACTAAGTTCGTTTGGGCTAATTTCATAGTTGCTGCATCATGTTTGGTGCACAGATAATGAATCAGTCATTTGTAGACCGAAAGTTACTCAAATTTAATCTGAAATTTCTAACTTAATCTCTCACTCAACTTGATCGAAAACTATCTTTCCCTTTATTTTATTCAATATTGTATTTTATTTAATTTTTTGTAGAAGAAAACCAAGCATCTGATGTGGAGGACGAGGGAGAGGATAACGAGGAAGATGTAGATGATGAAGAAGGTACGTTTTTTATGATAAATATTGCCCAAGTAGTAAGTCTAGTGTCTTATTTATTTTACAGGGAACGATGGAGTTGTTGAGAAAACATTTAAATTTGAAGATTTTGTTAAAAGGTATGTACAGCTCTGTCATGTATTTAAATATGAATGCATGAATATTAGGTATCTATAAGGCATCTTATCCTTTCAGAGAACAGTTTTTGTGCCTTTGATTTGTATCTCTTTGAATATCTATTTTTAATACAAGTATTGCGCTTTTTTTCTGGGGTTATCCCCCCCCCATCACTGGACACTGTCTCATAGTCAAGCATACAGGAAGACTTGACATTATTACAAACGACTTCTGCAGAGACTGCATCGACAAGAAGGATGAGAAGACAAACCTCTGACTACATTCTCCGTGTCCAGATCTCTCCCTAAGAAAAAAAGCTCCACTTAGGAACGTTCTTATCTAATGAACGGTCTGAACAATGTCAAATTGGTACAAGTAATAGGATGACCACAGATTGACATATTATCACAGTGCGCTAATAGGCCAGAATGAGTTGGTTTTTCACCAACAGCCACTCTTACCGAACCTTAGTAGTTCTACGATAATTTGAAACTATGCCGCCATTGCTTTTTAGGTGCGATTTAACACTCAATAGTCGTGTGAAATAATACCGCATAGCATTCAAAGGCTGATACTGGTTCGATGTTCCTTCCGTGACTGACTATATTTAGTTCCTCTTGTCTCGAAATTCATTAATTTGCCTCCGTCAGCATTGAGTGTCATTTCTGTCCGTAATGTTGGTTAAGATGATCATGTCATCTGCAATAGTAGAAGCAGCAGCTAAATGCGAGTTAGTCTTCTCATACCGACTGATATTCCTTTTGTTTGCTTTTTGTAATTTATCGCTATCTTGTCAAGGAAGTGGATGACTAACAAGGGACTAAGACTGCCAGCTGTGTGTCTTCCAAATTTGGTACCAGGTCCAGAAAAGCTGGGAATAAATCGTTGTTTTTCCCTATGTCTGTAGACTGCTTGGTGAGGACTTGTAAGGTGAATAAATTTTCCTGTGATTGTCTTCCTGTGCTATAGAACGCTTGCTCCTCTACTAGGCTATGCTCGTTGGATATCCTCAGTCGATTGATTACTCGGTGATTTTCGTTTTAGTACAATATAAAAAGATTTGATGATGGACTAATGGGGTGGTTATAGCTGCTGCTTGTTTTTATGAATTTGCTTTCTTTCCGCTGTTTTAGTTCCTTGGTTTCTTTCCTGCTTTAATAGTTTCTTCAGAATTCTATTGCGATATTTTCTTATTAGTTCCGGAGTTTATAATTCCAAAGCAATTCTATTGTTTCCAGCTACCTCTTTTCCTTTATTTCTCTTTCGGTAGTGGGTTATTCGATTTGTATGTTCTGTACCCCCGGATATGGTTCGTAGGAAATTCCTTTCGTTCGGCCTTCAAACGTTTTACAAATTTATTACAAAATTCTGGAGCCGGTGACCCCAATCTTAAGAGCCGCCTCACCCGACTTGTAATTCGATATTTGGTGCAAAAATTTGAGTCTACATGCTCGCTGCTTATTATTTCAGTCTCAGTAAGAAAAAGAAATATTAAGAGAGAGTAGGTGTGGAACACTTTTCGGATCACATGCCCCTCAAAATTTAATGCATCGCAACTGGTCCATCAAATGAAACCAACACCACCCAAAACTAAGATTATTACCAAAACTGGTTTGGAACGAAAAAATGCGTAGTAGCTTCCAGAATAACATAAATCTCCACCTAGAACGTTTATACGACTCAAACACTCCGTTAAATATTGAGGCCTTGACGAATGTTATTAAACCTGCAGTCCCACCATTCAAACCGCAGGATATTAAAAGCCCTTGCAAGCAAAGATGGTTCGACATAGAGTGTAACAATGCTAGATCCAGGTCTTTTATCTTTTTAAAATTGTACCGAGAACAGAACACTGACATTTTTAGAGCTATGTACAGCGAAGCAATTAAATATTGATGTTGTCAATAACTCAAGATCATCCGCTGAGTTTTGAAAAGCGGTAAAGTACGTAAATGGACGAACAAATACAATCGCTACCACGTTAAAAGCCCCACTGTTGAGAGAACACTTTCGCAGCCTTCTCAACACCAAACTTAGTTCCGCTTTATACCAATATGCAGCTCCTCTTTTTACAAACGATTTTCTGAATGCACCATTTTCAATTCAAGAAAGTAATTGATAATTCGAAAAGTAGAAAAGCGCCATTAGAAGACCGTATTCCCTATGAGTTTTATCAAAACTGCACTCCTGAATTCGTATATGCGCTCACGTCGGAATACAATCGAATATATGAGTCGACAAATGTACCGGAAAGTTTTAAAAAAGCAATAATATATCCACTACATAAAAAAGGAGACTTCAACGATCCAAATAATTATACTATAGGGAAATATCTTTTTTGAACCCGTCAGCTTAGCTTTTTGCTGCCCTAGTATATAACAGACTATCTCAGTGGGTTAAAAGAAACAAGATTTTATCAGAATTTCAGTCAGGCTTCAGAGAAAACTATTCCAGTGTCGACCAAATATTTGTTCTTACTAATATTGCAGAAATTTATAAAAAGAACGATAAAAAGTTGTACGCGTTATTTGTTGACTTCCGAGTGGCATTTGACTCCATATCACGTGAAACACTATTCTGCAAACTGTACAGAATTGGGATCTCGAGTAAAGTCATTCATACCCTAAGAGCAATGTATGAAAACAATGCTGCGTTTGTGTGGGATGGAGAATCCATATCGAAAGAATTTACCCAACAATTGGTGTGAAGCAAGGGTGTATTTTGAGTGCATTACTATTCATATTATTCGTCAACAACATAACAGATGCTGTAGGCGGAGGAATTAATTTTTGCCAAACGAAAATCCCGCCGCTGATGTATGCGGACGACATTGTCTTCCTTGCTGACACGGCAAATTGTCATTTCATTTTCATTTTTAATGCATTTTTATTTAATTCAATTCAGGAATTCTTACAAGCTAGACAAAAAAACGCTTAAAAATTAGCTTAAATAACTTAAAACTATCTTATTGTAACTTAATGGCCCCATTCGGGCACTCTAGGTTAAACATAACATTTAATCTATGCCTTTCGACGTTTCTTACAGTATTTTATTTTTTATTTTTTTTACATTAATTAAAACTAAAACTAAGAAAATGAATTTTATTTTAAAAACTTAGTACATGGACTTGTTTGTAATCTTATTATAAAACTTAGAGACTAAAACTTATACATAGCTACAAACTAAATTATACAGTTACTTAGCCTACTTAAACTATCTTATTGTGTAAGTATTATTTTTTATTCAAGATAAGTGTCACCCATCTCTGTTTTTTTATTTTTTTTTCATTTTTTTTTTATTTTTTTTTTATTTTTATTTTTCTTTTTTTCTTAAAGCTATCCTAATCCTACTTAAATCTATGTAAGCCGGCCATAACTAAAAATAAGGCAGGCCGACTCTGCTCCCTAACGAAGCTAACTATTATTCGAGGAATTCGACAAAGGAGCCTCCCCTTCTTCCGCAAGCCACCAAAATTGTTGGTGCTGCCGAGCAACATCCCTAGTGTCACGACTCCCTACCGCCCTACTAAACCGGAGACGCTCCGCACTGCCGTGTGCGACGTCTCTGTCGTAGTTGAGTCGCCTGTCTGCAGCTGTTCGAGCGACGTGGAAGATTAACGGCACCGCTAATCTATCCTGGATCAGACCTTTTCTGTCGAGGTAGAGGAACGCTTCTGGAGGAATAAAGCCGTCAAAGCGAACTCTCTCGTGATACATATTATTGGGGTAGTAAGCCCCCGAGATCAGGTTATTCGACGAGGTCATTGCTCTTGCAATGTGCCTTCGAATCAACTTAATAACAAAATTGTCCACTCGTATTAGGTTCGCCCTATTGTACAAGACCTCGTTAGGATAGAATTTTATGTACTCAGACTCTGGTGTTCTGTATAGGCGAAGACAAGCCCTAAGGCAAGCCCTCTCAAACACCCGAATCTTTTCCAAAAGACTTGCTCTCACGTTGAACCACACGGGACAACCAAATACAAGCATAGGCCGGATAAGGGCCATGTAGCAGATCACCTTTACCGTCGCATCGAGTTGCCTGTTATAAAACAATCTCTTTGTAAGGGCAAAAGCACCTCTGGCTCTGGCCAGAGCAACATCTATATGTTTGTTAACGGGGGTTGCTCCCTTTCATTGGCGATGACATTATTTGCCATATTCTCGTCACTGAACTGGGTGAAACCCGAGTTCTCGATTCGCCAGTTCACTATTTCATTTCGAAGATAGAAATTGTGCAAAAGGACTCGATTTTCCAAGTCGTGGTTTAGGCCAATGGGGTCATTCGCCTTGTACACTTCCTGGAAAGTCGCTCCTATAGCCTCGACCTTTTCCTGTGGATCTTCGATCACAAAGAAGTTGTCATCATCAATAGCCTCATTTGGATCTATGCCTGCTGTTGAAAGTATGCGTTCATTGTCTGTCGTTCGGGCGATTTTAAGACATGAAAGGTCGTCTTGATCTTTCCTCCGAAATATTTTATTTATTTGCGGGAACATATTCGGGTTGCTGGTGTTTACAGCCCGAATTTTGTTGTTCCAATACAAACTTACAGAAGACCTGTAATTTTCTTTTATTAATATTTGGAGGTTTTTGATCGACGACTTCAATGTCATAATCTCCGGGTTATGTCTGTCAGTAAACTGTCTGTACAAGGTCTTAAGTCTTGAGAGAAGTCTACTTTTATGTCGGTGAAGTGCGTCAATGGTTGCGTTGCGGAATAAGTCTTCGTTGTCAGTGTATTGATACCGAGGTATCGTTTTGTCCATAGTCCGTTTAATTGTCTCGTCCATTAGTTTTAGATACCTGTCAATCTCCTCGTTTGACAGATTTCTGTTGGACGGTGGGTAGAGCGAATTCGAGGAGAGTGCTCTAGTCAGTGTCCTGGAGAAGTGTGTCCAACGCACTCTACTATAGTTGTAGGAATGCCTTTGAACATACTCATCCAATTCCGCATTTTCGTTCGGAACGGTTATATCGGTACTAAGACCGCAATGGTCACTGTCATACACAAAAGTGCGAAGACAGTTTACAGTTTGTTGGTTCGTACCTGTCAGTTGTATTCGTGTGTCAAACAGCAGGAGATCCAAATAGGAGCCGTGTCTAGGAAACGACGGACTATCCGTCGCCTTTAGGCCGAGTCGGTACATCACACTGTGCTGACCCCACCAATTGAATAGCAGGTTCCCTCTAGTGTTTGGAGTAATATTTCCCCAATCGCTGTGTTTGGCGTTGAAATCTCCGCCGATAATGAAATAGTTTTCCTCCAATTCCAGTCTCAGGAATCGAAAAAGTGTCTCGAGCTCTGAGATGAATAGGGTGGATTGAGTAGCCTTAGGCGCATAAACAGACACCATGTATAACCGCTTTCCACTGCGGAGAGGGATATACATGATGCATGCTTCTGGCACCTGAAACCTGCGCACTACACGACTGTATATTCTTTTAAAACGTATACCTTTTCTTACGAAGATAGCAACGCCTCCTCCTTGTATGGAGTTGGGTGACACGGCAAATTGTATGCAACTCATGATGAATAAGCTTAGCGAATACTGTAAATGCTGGAACCTGCTTGTTATATGTATATATGTCGATTCGGAAAATTCATTTTCATTTAATTTTAGAACAGCCGACTTTAACAACCTTAAAAGCCTTATCAGCAACATTAACTTTGATTTAATTGCTGAATCAACAAACATTGATCTTGCCCTATCAACTTTCTATTCGTTAATTTTCTCCTGCTTTTCCCAATCGGTTCCATATTCCTCCCGTAAAGACTGCACATCCGCTTGGTATAACAAGGAGTTGTGCTCTCTCCGAAATAAAAGATACAAGCTGTGGCACAAATTCTTAAAAACTCGATCTGATTCCGGCTTCACTAACTATCGTTTTGTATATAATCGTTTTTCTGGACTTTGTGAGTCTCTTTACCTTGAGTACCTTTACCGCATGCAATTTAGCTTAGTCTCGGACCCCAAACGCTTCTACCAATTCTGACTTACCAAAAGAAAGTCAGACGGCTACCCATCTACCCTCAAATTTTTTAGTGAATCTTCTGCCGACCTAAAAGCCATTGCTAATTTCTTTGCCTGCTATTTTAACAAATTCTTTTGTAGGCAAACACCCGAACCCGATCCTAATTACTTTAGCTATATGAGAAACTGTCCAGAGACGTCATCCATTTCGCTTAATATAACAACATCTTTGGTTTCTGAAAACATAACCAAACTTAAACATGATTTTTTGTCAGGCCCTGATGGAATTCCGGCCATTGTAATAAAAAAGTGTCTAAGCCATCTCCCTTCGCTGCCCTATTTATCTTGTCTGTTTCAACAGGTACTTTTCCTTTCCTATGGAAGGAATCTTATATCATCCCTGTTCATAAAACAGGAAGCAAGGCCGAAGTCGATAATTATAGACCCATAGCAAAACTCTCTTCCATTCCCAAACTGTTCGAAAGCATAATCTATCAACAACTGCTTCCATACTGTAGGCCATCAATCTGTACAAACCAGCACGGTTTCATGAAAGGTAAATCCACTACCACTAACCTAACGGAGTTCGTATCTAGGACGCTTTGTGCTTTAGAAGGCAAGGCTTTCGATAAAATTTCCCATCAGCTTATCATTTTCAAACTAACAAAACTTGGGTTTTCCCCTCCGTTTGTGGCATGGATCAAATCCTATTTAGAAGACCGAGAATACAGAGTCATCTTCAGATCCTCAATATCCGACCCCATCAAAGCAACATCTGGTGTCCCTCAGGGTAGTCACCTTGGACCAATAATTTTTATCCTAACGATTAACGATATAAATCACGTTTTAACGAATTCTGATCTTTCTATTTTCGCTGACGACATTAGAATTTCCAAAGTCATAACAATGCCTTCTGACTCCCATTGCTTGCAAGATGACTTAAATAAGTTTTCGGTATGGTGCAAGCAAAATTTTTTGGAGCTTTATGTCAGCAAATGCCAAGCGATAACGTATTCCCGCAAACGTCTTCCTCCGCCTCCAAGAAACTACTTTATCTGCGATGAGCCTATTCCCTCCACTACCGAAGTAAGGGATCTAGGAATAATATGTGACAGGGAATTGAATTTCGACTCACATATCGACAGCATTATAAATAAAGCTAACTCTGCACTTGGCTTTATCAAATGCTGGTCAAAAGAGTTTTCCAACCTCTACGTTACAAGGTCTCTGTACATTACTTTTGTAAGGCCTCTTCTAGAATATTGCAGCCATGTTTGGTCACCCTATAAGCAAATCCACATTCAAATAATCGAAGCAGTCCAACGCAGGTTTATCCGGTTTGCACTTCGTGGTCTACCTTGGGCCGATCCATACGAACGTCCCTATGAAAATAGGTTAAAACTAATTGGCATGCATACCCTAAAAAAAACGTCGTGAAGTCGCTGATGTACTTTTTATACACCAGTTATTGACTGGAAACATCAACTGCCCGGAGTTAACACAAAATATTTTATTCACTCCCAATCCCCGTAACCTAAGATCTGTCCCAGTTCTCCTTATCCAAAGTCACTGCACCAATTACGGTCACTTCGAACCATTATCAAGAATGTTGCGTATAACAAACAACTACGCCGAAGTCTTCGACCTAAATAGCAGCAAATATGAAATAAAAAAAAACCCTGCTGAATATGTCACGCCCATAACATCTCCCCCGACTAATTTTCTCCCTCGCCCCATTAGGTTAAGAATGTTTTTGTTAGATTTTAAGCCTAGGTTTAAGTTTTTGCTTGTTAATAAGTTAAATAAAGCTGTCCGGGGTAGACCCGGGCCAATAATAATAACCTAGAGAAGTCCAAGACAATGGTATTCAGAAATGGAGGCGGCATATATTCCAGATGTTTGTTTGTTTTTTATTTCTCTTAAATTGTTTATAAATCTGTATGTATAAAGTAAAATATTGTACATTGCTATTATAACTTCAAAATAGTTAAGAAAAATATCTGGTGGCATTCAGTATTTAATACAAGATGAGTTAAAAATAGTGTTGAATGCCACTTCAAAAGGAACAATACAATAATAAGTGGGGTTTTTTTTTTCAAAAATAGAAAAATAAAGAAAAAAGAAAACAATTCTGAGCAAATTTAATATTTTTGAACTTGAACTACACCGGACGAGGCTTCTGCTGCTGACCTGATTGGCTGAAACATGCGTCTCAGAGGTCTAACAGAAATACCTCAGAAGGAGGTTGCACGGCGGAGGATTTCCCTAGATGGAATCAGCGGCGGAGTTAACAATCGGACGGCAGACCCCTTATGCGAGCTGCTTCGACATATTTGAAGCTCAGGTCCATAAGGATTTCCAGGACTAGTCAGAGTTTTGGAATAGGGACGGTGGCGTATGAACCCTCTCACGGGCCAACGGCAGCTCTTACACCCCCTGAGCGGGTTACTGATACATCCTTTGTCCTTGGCGAACAACTAAGGAACCCCCCTCCTGGCTGGAGGTTGTGCGCAAGGCTAACAACCTAACCACATAAAAATTGCCCATGTTATGAAACAAACAAAAGCCTCAGAAAAGGAACGATTTACTGTTGAAGACCCCGCTAAACGAAATAAGGACAACGACAATCGGATCTGTACATGGAATGTTCGCACCCTGAACAGACCACGAGCAACCGAACAACTAGCAGAGGCCCTCGGTACAAAGCAGATATAATCGCCATCCAGGAAGTACGATGGGATGGGCCGGGCAAAAGAAGGATGAAAAACTGTGATACTCGTATTTACTACGGTAACTGTTACAAAGAGCAAAATCAGCGCTTATTTGGATGCGGATTTGTTTTACGCGGCAGACTTAGGCAAGCATTCTTGAGCTTTCGACATGTAAGTGAGCGTCTTATGACAATCCACACCAAGGCTAAATTCGGCAACATAAGCCTAACATGCGCACACACCCCAACGGAAGAAAAAGACGACGCCACCAAAGATAGTTTCTACGAACTCCTCGACAAAACCTTCGAGCAATGTCCTAAATATGACACTAAAATCGCCCAGGACGATAGGAAAGGAGGACATCTTCGGTAGCACGATCGGTAAACATAGCCTAGATGACAACACGTCTGGAAACGGACTCAGGCTTGTGGATTTTAACGCGGGGCGCAATGTCTCTATAGCAAGTACACGAATTCCTTATCTCAATATCCATAAGGGGACTTGGCGGTCTCCGGATCAACAATCCACAAATCAAATTGATCACATTGCGATCCACACAGCTAGGGCAGATGACTAGTGGCGGCATTGCCAACAAGCTATCACAAAGGCCGCGAATCATGTGCTGGGTTTCAAACGACAACCATTGAGAAAGTCCTGGTTTGATGAAGAATGTCAACTAGCATACGCAGAAAAACAACGAAAGTAGAAAGCGGCGCCGCAAAAAAGAACAGGAGCAGCTCGTGAGCTCTACGAGCGAAAGAAAAGGAAAGAACGAATTCTCGCTGCTGCATTAAGGTCGGTAATGACCTCACCTAGACCTTTGATGTCAAAAAAGGATTTAGACAAGGTGATGCGTTGTCATGCGATTCCTTTAACATCTTTCTTGAAAGAATCATGCGAAACTCCCAATCCAACACAAGAGGTACGATCTTACAAAAATTCGTTCAACTCCTCGGCTATGCAGATGATGTAGACATAAATGGAAGAACACAGCGAGCTGTCACGGGTTCTTTTGTGGGTATAGAAACGGAAGCGACCAAAAAGAGTCTGGCAATAAACGAAGGCAAGACCAAGTATTTGCTCTGAACAAAAAAGGACACACAACACCGACGTATTGGACAGAACGATACAATAGACAGGTATAACTTTGAGATGGTAAGGGACTTTACCTACCTTGGCTCTTCTATTAACTCTGATAACAATATCTCATCAGAGATCAAACGAAGGATTACTCTTGCCAAACGCTGTTTCTTTGGGCTTGTAAGGCAATTGAGTAGTAAACTCCTCCAAGGAGACTCTCTACAATAAACTCACCGGTTACAAGGTTAAAATTAAGTATTATCTTCAAGAATGATACAAGAATTTATGCGATTAATTTATAAAACAACAAAAAAAGAAAAATTGGTTAGATCAAAATATTAGAAGTAGGAGAGTCTAAACTACGATAATCCAGAGAAAATAGCCAAGCTTTGACGCGCTTTAGAAAACATTTGGACATGTGAGCACATCTGATTTCTTCCGGGAGGACATTAAATAAACGACTACATATAACTGAATAAGAATTTCTATATGCGGTCGTTCGATAGGTTGGCACTTGTAACATATTAAGCGAATTATTACGTAGGTTATAGTTAGAGATTATACGGAAGTTTCGGTTACCAGATTTCATAACGAATGCTTTTAGTACCTTAAAACAGTATAAGTGACGAACAGGAAGAATCCCTAATTGACAAAACAAAGGAAAACTAGGATGCCTACCAGGTTTGCGACAAATTTTCCGGACAACACTTTTCTGCAAGACTAGCAATGGTTTAATTTTGTTCTGATAGCCACCTCCTCAGCAATTTATACCGTATTGAAGCTTGGAATGAAAGAGGCCAAAGTGAACTGTGGTAAGGAGCTTACAATTTACAACATCGTCTGCGAAGGCAGTAGGTGAGTCCTTAAGATTGAGGTGGAAGAGAGAGTTGATGTAGATAAGAAAAAGAATGGGGTCCAAGACTGAACCTTGTGGTACCCCAAGCTTAATTAATTGTTCATCGCTTCTCGTATTATCCAACTTTACTCTTTACTCCAATCATTCGAGCATGAAGCCACGAACCCCTTCATTTTCAAGTTTTTTTTCAATATGTTATGGTCAACAATGTCAAAGGCTTTGGTTATATCTATGAATAGCGCAGCTGTACATTTGCTTTCGTCAAGGTTGCGATTTATCTGAGACCAAAATTCTAAGAGCGCATCCTCGGTTGATTTACCCTTTTGAAATCCAAATTGTGTAGGATGAAAGAGCATCGTCTAGTCTAGAAAATTGACTAATCTAATTTTTATAAGTTTTTCGAAAACTTTACTTGCTTGCCAGAAGAGAAATTGGCCTATAGTTTCCTATTTCAGTTGGAGAGCCTTTTTTTTTTAGCAAAGGAATGACATCTGCACACTTTAGACCGTCAGGAAAAACACCAGAAAGCACACTACGATTGAACACAACAGCTAATACATCCATTAGAAATACCATCGACACCATATGACTTTGAGTTATTTAAACTGCCAATAATTCTTAAAATCCCTAAAGGAGTTATACGGTCGAAAACAAAACTTCTACTTTGCACAGAGTTTACATCATCAATATCAGAACATTTAGAACATAAATTATGAGTTAGTCCAAAATGATATTTAAGTCCTATATTTGAAAAATGTCTGTTAAAAGCGTCAGCAATTTCTTGTTTACTTGTTATTTCCTGATTTGAATTACGTAAGACAATACGTTTTTGAGACTTTTTTGAGACTACCTCTAGCTGAACACAGTTGAGCACGATAGTAAGAATCACGGCAAATTGGTATTTCTGTTTTTAAATCAGCACGTATCTTTTTATATTTGATCTTGAGAGATACATTACTAGGATACTTTTTGCACTTTACACCAAGTTTATTTTTAGTTCTAACTTTATTTAATAAATGATTAAATGTGAAAGATGGACGTACTGCGGTGAGATGATTGAAAATGTGCACTGGTATAAATACCTCGAGGTTCTGGTAATAGGCAATTCAAATCTAAACAATCACTTGGAGGCAAAGCTATCAGATGCTAAACGAGCAATTTCTTCCATCTGGGGACGGTGTATTTTGAATAACTGTATGTCTCATAGCTCAAAATATAAACTGTTTCGTGCAACCGCAGCGTTAATACTGTTATATGGAGCTCAAGTTTGGGGAAACTGTCCTTTCCCAGCAGTAGAGATCTTCTTTCGATACTTTTTGAAGCGAATATTTCGCTTACCGTGTAATACACCAAACTATAGTTTATGCTATATTTGGAAACTGGAATGCCTCCTTTACTCTTAGTGACTCTTAAATTACACTTTGATACGCAACAGGAGCTATTTTCGTGAATGAGTGGCGGAATCTAGCGTCAGAGTGCGGCGTTAGCCTTGAAATTACACCAAATTTGGAGCCTAATTTAATAAGAACTCAACTTTCATCTTTACTTAAAGAAACTGATAAATACTTGTATGACAAATTTGCGAATGAAGCCCAATCATCTCAGCACAGGATGTATTATAGTAAATTAAAACATCATCTGCAAGAAAGTACATTTTTTTAAATTCCTACTCAGCGGATAAAATAAGCACAATATTTAATTTGAGAGGAAAGCTGATAAGCCTGAATTTTGTACCACACCGCCCAGAACTACCTTCTTCTTATCCTTTTATTAACCCTTTCCTCGTTATACGAACTTATGCGCAACGAGTTTCCCATTTTTACTGCATCGCTGCTGCTCCGCTTATGGGGTTGGCTAATGTCGCAGACCGTAGAACGCGTCTACATAATGCTCAGTCCTGGATCGCTTCAGTGGTAAGCCCCAGGCGTTGTTGCGCATTTGCCATATGAGAAATCCAGGAATTCTCTTTCCGACCTCGTTTTCTTACAGTTGGAGTGACCGTAGTTGATAGTGCCTTTTTAACCGGATTTTCCGCAGATCTTCTTTGAACGTGGCAATACCAGCTTATTCTATTCGCCTCAAGCTGTTCGGTTACCGAATTCTTTATATGTAGACTTCCTCTTATACGCGTAGATATAATACAATCGCGTTTAGTGACTCCACTAGACATTCTTAACATTTTCATTTCCGCAGCCGTCATTTTGTTTTTAAACGCTTCGTACATTGTCCAGCACTGTGAACCGTATATAAGAGCTGGTCTAACAACCGTGGTGTAGAGCTTCCCCTTTAATTTAAGTGGAAATTTTCGGTCGCAAAAGATTCCCGAATTTTCCCGCCATTTCATCCATCCCACACTCACTCTGTGGTTTACGTCGTCGTCACATTTCGCTTCCATGTTAACGATTGATCCTAAGTACTTAAAGATAGTGCTTTTCGGAAGAACTATTCCGTCTAACATTATATCCGGAACATGTCGAAAAGGATGCGAAAACGGACTTGTCAAATGCTCCGTCTTTGAACAACTTATTTTAAGCCGGTTTCTCTCTAGCGCATTTTTCCATGATTCTGCAAATCTTCGACGTTATTGCTTAGTATAAGAGCGTCGTCAGCGAAGAGAATTGGCATTACATTTGCTTCGCGCATGAAGTCTTTTAAAAGATAGTCGAATACTACGTTAAAGAGGAAAGGACTAAGTACGCTTCCTTGGTGCACTCCGACATTACCTGGAAATTCTCTCGTTAGTCCAGCAGAGCTTTTAACCGCAGTTTTCACGTTTCCGTACATGTCTTGTATTATTCTAACATACGTTTCCGGTACGTTTTGAGACCTCAGCGCGGCCCATATGAGATCCCTAGTCACTCGATCGAATGCTTTCTCGAGGTCGATAAATACCATGTGTAGATGCTTAGACGAATCTCGGTGCTTTTTCATTATTATTCGTAGGCTTTTGATAGCGTCCACCGTCGATCTTCCTTCAACAAATCCACACTGGCTATTATCGAGCTTTATTATTTGCCGAAGACGTTCGTTTAAGACTCTTTCGACGATTTTCATTGTGTGTGACAAAAGCTTGATTGAACAGTAGTTGTTGCATTCTCGAGTGTCGCCATTTCCTTTGTATAATGGAACCAAGAAGCTACTTCTCCATTGATTCGACATAGGTTGTCCACATTTTAATTTATTTATAAGTTTCGATAGCCAAACGTTGCCGATCCCCTCCATCTTCGACCAAAACTCTGATGGAATGCTGTCTGGTCCCGCCGCTTTCCCCCGCTTCATTTTTCCGATTGCTATACTTATTTCTTCGATTGAAAAGTCCGAAACTTCCTCCTCGAATAGACAAGCTGTCGGCACGATATCACGTGGAAACTGTTTGTTAAGCAACTCCTTGCAGTATTCAAGCCACCGGTCACAAATTTCCTTTTCATTTGTTAGTAAGCGACCGTCTGCGTTTTTGATGTATTTCGGCGAGGTTATTTCCATCGAATTTTTTCGCCTCTGTGCAGCGAGCTTAAAAATATTTGGCATTTTAGTACTGTACGACGTTTGAACTTCTTGGATAGCTTGTCTTCTATCTGCCGATCGTGAGGATATTTGTTCCAACTCCTGGTACAGGTTTTCCGCTTCTGCCGCTCGAGTTCGAGCCAGGACTTTCTTTGCGATCTTTTTAAGACGCTCGTATTCAAGAGCCAGTCGAGCTTTTTCGATATCGTCGCTCCGATCGCATTTTGTCCACGCTTGGAATGCACTCTTCTTGTCGGCCACAGCTCGTTTGGTTTCGTCATTCCACCACCATGTTTCTTTGCCGACGTGATGGTATTTCGATATAGTCCCCAGATGGGACTTTGCGAGTGTTATGCATTCCTCGTGCATGCTGTTCCACATTTCCTGCGGGCTAAGTGAGTCTGCTATACCATTTATATTTTGAAGTTCCTTCCTTCCTTCGATAGATTATACCACCGGATTTTTGGCTTTCCAAACGATGCCCGTGTTTTCTGTGGTTCCGCTGTGAAAAATTCTGTAATGAGCAGACGGTGTTGGCTTACTAGCGATCCTCCAAGTATTACTTTACAGTCCTTAACACGGTTTCTCATTGACATTTTGCAGAGGTGATAATCTATTTGCGTTTCGTGGCCTCCGCTGCTATAGGTGATAAGATGTCGTTGATGTTTAATAAACATTGTATTTAAGCCGTAAGCCCTACACGCTACAAGGATGCCTTCGCCAGCTGAATTTCTGGTTCCAAAGCCTTTACCGCCTTTCTCCGACGTGGCCATTTAAATCTCCGCCTACGAAGAGCATCTCATCGATAGGTATATTTCTAAGCATAGTACCGAACTCTGACCAAAATGTATCTTTTTCCGATTGGTCGCATCCATTTTGTTGATCGTACGCGCAAAAATGTTCCACGTTTCATTGTGTATGACGAGTTTAACACTCATCAAGCGGTCGCTTATTTTCAAGATACCAACGATATTGCTTAGAAGATCCGCTGCAACAATGATAGCAACACCGTTTCGCCCATTGACCGTTCCATGGTAGAACATCTTAAATGCCTTCGTTTTTTAATCAAGAAAACGCGCTTTATTTCCGGTATTACACCACTTCGTTTCCTGAACGCATAGAATTTGTAGAGTTCTGCGACGCATAATCGCTTCCAATTTCAAACTTTTTGAGGTCATCGATCCGAGGTTCCAACTTGCAAACTAATGTTTAGGAAAATATTTTGGAAACTTTATTTTGCCCGCCCCCGGAATCCGCTGTGCTCTGACACAAGCACTTCTGCTTGCTCTGTGATTACCCGAGTGCGTTGCAATCGTGGTGCCCAGCGGGGTAGTGCTATTAATTGCGATCATTTCCATGAAGTGTATCTAAAGTTTGAGTGGTTTGACACTTGTATGCTCATTTCGAATTGATTGACTGTTCTTTTACCCCACCGGTAGTCTCCAGACGTGGGAACCCACTGATTGCATTTTTGGTGTCATAGTTGCCTGTATATGATTGGTGTCCTATTTAGTCGCCTCATACGACAAGCTTGGATGCACTGCGGCACTATTCTTTATCCGATGCCGCACGGATAACCGCCCAGAACAACCATTCCTGTGCAATATGCACAACCTAAACTAAGAGAAGATATTTTTCATTTTCTTGCCATATGTTCCATTTAAAGGGAATTCCGCTAACAATTCTTTGGAGCAAGCATTATAGATGAAGAAGAAGCAATCCGCATGTTGAATGGACAGCAGGGATGGGATTTATTGTACAATTTTGCGCTGAATGCCCTTCGCTATAGAAGACGTATTATCGAGGCGGACTTTTAAATTATATTTACATAAACTACCTAAAATGAAATAAAAGTCATTTATAACTAACTATAAAGAGTACTGAAAATATTGCGGCCGTGTGTGCATCTGTTGAATACAACCCAACTCAATTCATTCCACGCCATCCGGAGGAATTGGGCACTGCTCAAACAACATTTTGACGAGTTTTGCGAAAATATATAGGCATGTATACGATCAACGCACTCAACAACTAAAGCCAGATGACCATTTGAAGCGTTGAACTTTCTAGACCAATGTCTCAGGAATTCGGAATTTTGTCTCAGAATGATTTTCACCGATTACGCTCATATCTGGCAATTTGGTGTGGTTTCCATGCCGGCAAATTGCTTCTGTAAGCGTCTCGCATTAGCTTGCAGAAAGATACTCGGCTTTGATGTGGTGGGTGGTTAGTTCTGTGAGCACTTCACACTGAAGCGAATACTAATCTTTCTTCAATTTCAGTTAACAGACTACAATGGACTAATTCCTGGTCTGATTGTGCTGTTCCTGCAGCAGGAGAAGAAACTTAAATGCAACCTCTCCCTGTGAAAGGGACTTTCTAAAGAAGATAGTATTCGTACATGTGGAAGCAATACGCAGCCTGTCGTGTATTTGAATAGATCTAGGTCCGCTGTCGAGTGCTTATAAGCTCCACTTTAGTGTACCCCGCAAATGTCCGTTCTAATGTAGAACAATAAAAATGAAAATAAATAAAACCAGACTTTGTTAAAACGAAGGGTTGAAATATAACCGAGAACCCTAAATTCCATATTAAAAAAAAAAAAGAAGAAACGTTCAAAACTTCAATAAAACATTGCGGATTCCCAGTAGCCAGTGACACATCTGTTCCCATTTGTTTGTTTTTATTACTCCAAGAGTACTCTACTGCCACTCATCCTTTTATCCTGGCCCTCGTTTCTAAAAAAAACCGCAAAATCTGACCAATTTCATCCAAATGGACAGTCGTCCAAACTCATCGCTCTAATCTGGCTCTACTGCTTCTAACTTTTAATCGTTCTTTTCCCATCAAATCTTTTGTTCTTTGACTTTTATTAGGTTCACTTACCATCTGTAGATACTTTTGTTAGATCCACCTCCCCCACCTCTAGACGAGAGGACCGATTACACAACCTCAATTGCATACTTTGCGGATGGTGTTGTAATATTTAATGACAACAAAAAAGGAAAAGGTTTCTGTCTACTCGTCTACTCGTCTACTCGTCTACCATCTATCGTCTAACCGACAACCACCAATCCACAGCCGCCCCTAAAGCTAAACATGATAAAAAGAGGAGGTGGGGGAGGAGGAGAATAGAAGAATGAGTAGAGAACGTTTAATCTCTAATTAGCTCCCCTGGGGCAACAAATAGAAAACGAAATTATAATCAAGACCAGATGGGAATAAAATCAAAAGTTTTCCACACTTTTTTCTCCAACAACCCTTCTATGTACCTACCTCTCGAATAAGATGATTGCTGGGGAAAGTATCTCGAACAGAGAACGCCGGGAGAAAGGCTTAATAGAGATAAATCCAGGCGGCATCAGACACTGAATGAGTACGAATGAATCCAAGAACAAGTACAACTTCCCAGAAGGACTCTTTTGCAACAGAATTAAAATTGAAATCAGCAGTAGTACTCGTATTTGTGCCGTGGATTGCAGACGAAAGGGGTGTTTTAGAATCCTTGTGGCAACATCAACTTTATTTGCTGAGCCTCAAAACAAACAAATGCCATCATCATAAATGAACTTTTGAAGGCTCAGTTAATTGGTAGGGAGTACTTAGGTCCTTAAGCTTTTATTATTTCTTTGTCTGTGTTTTTATTATTTCCATTAATTTTTCCTTTTTTTCTTTTTTTTGGGCTCAGTCTTAATCTACTTAGTTTAGAACGTTTAGAAAGTGTTTGAGTGGAGAACGGGGTATCCATACAGTCGCTGTACTGTTCAAGGTGGCATATTTTTGTAAAGACAACGTTTTGATGTTTTCGAAATGAACTGAGAGAGGAAAGATGAGCGCTGTTGAAAAGGTGACAGTTGGTCTGGTTCCTTTATGGCCCATGAAGTAGGTTTGTTTAAGGCTGATGAGAGCTGTTATGGTTGTTATGGTTAAAGGTACTCATATGGTAATGTTACGACTGCCAGAGTTGAAAGTGCCATATGTTGGTGTCATTTAAGCAAATCGTGGATGGCCTAGAATGCTTTACTTCTAAGGCAATTCGTCTTCCCAGAGTTAATAAGAGTTCAAACATGCTTTGACTTTTTAAGGTTATACACTTTTGAACGTCTAGAAGGCAAGTAAGTAAGGGAATCGCTCTTTCCTAAACCAATACAATGGTGGAAACAACCTACGAATTAGTTATTGAAGCAAATAAAATGTTGTTTAGGTTAAGAGTTCGGCGTTAAGATAGACCAAGCCAGGATCTTCATTCTTTTACGCATAGATTTATGATTTGTCTCTGATGAAAGCGATATTCCTTTTCACAATTGCATGTTCAAATATGTAGGGAAAGTGAGCTGAACCTGAATTGATTAATTTTGATGACTCGGTCTAATATGTGCGGCGTTATTTCGGCAACATCGTGTTTAATGTTGACCTCGAGCTGTCCAAAGTAAGCCCCAAAAAAAATTGTCGAATGGTGTCAAATCACATGATCGCGGCGCCCAATTCAGGAATGCTCGTCAAATTTCTCCCTTACTTCTTCGAGCATAACGTCGCTTGTATGGCATATAGCGCTGTCTTGTTCGAACCACAGCTCGCATATATCGATGTTGTCGAGCTCTGACCAGAGAAAGTCGGTTAACATCGCTCTATACCTGAGACCGTTGACGGTAACGGTGTCTGCTTCCTCATTTTAAAAAAATAAGATCCGATGATGCAGCTATGCCATAAACCGCACTAAACTGCCAATCTTTGTGGATGCATTGATTCTTAGCTGAACACTTTGAATTGTATTCGCTCCAATAATAGCAACTTTGCTTGTTAATATACCCGCTGAGCCAAAAATGTGCCTCGTCCGAGAAGATGATTTTTTGGCCAAAATCCGGATCCCCGGCAATATTTCTAGGGCCCAATTAGCGAATTCAAGGCGTTGTCCATGTCGCCCAGCTTCAATTCTTACGTCAGTACAATCTTATATGTATGTAGGCACAAATTAAACTGCAAAATAATCCGGATTGACTCTCTTGCGATGCCTAATTCAGTTGATCGACGCCGAATCGACATTTCTGGGTCTTCTTTGATAGTGGTCGCTATGGTGGCTATGCCTCGTCACGATGCCAGTAAACAGTCCGCTGTCTTTCTTATCGAAGAGAAAGGGGAGGGCGCTGACCTCTTCCAAACTTCGGGAAGGATTCGTCTGATCTATCGGCAACATAGAGAAACATCTGAAATGACAACCGAACAGAAAGTGGAATTAAAAGTGCAGCTCATGATATGTAGGTAAATATCAAAGGAAGAGAAATTCATCAGTGCGTGTAGAGCAAATCAAGTGTGATAGGAGAGGCCCCATAGAGCCGAGAACGACCGTTTTTAAAATCTCGTAAAGTGGCGGTGACGTATTTTCGTGAAAGCTTGTTCTACCAGACAACCTACACCACACCATCCGCATATGCCTGAGTATAGACGTTCGATCAATTGGGAAGGCAGGCTAAGCAGTGTTAAAACAACGGAGATGAATAGATAGAGATAGTGATAACACCGATTTCCAGGACTTAGTCAGGGTCTTGGAAAAGAGATGGTGGCGGACGAGCCCTATAAGGGCCAACGGCAGCGCTCACATCCCGGAACGGGTTACTGGCTTCGGTGTAACCGACCCCACGTCCTAGGGGCACTCAAAGTGGAACTGGTCCTCCAGGTTGGGGGTTGTGCCGCCGGGGTAACTGCCCGGCCATTTAAAAAAGATTAAGTTACGAAGCATCAACAAGCCTCGGATATGGACGGATCTACTGTTGACAACCCACGCAAACGATTTAAGGACAATGAGCTTCGGATATGCACGTGGAATGTTAGATCCCTTAATAGACCACGTGCAGCCGAGCAACTAGCGGAGGCCCTAGACTGCTGCAAAGCAGACATAACCGCCATCCAAGAAATGCGATGGGATGGGCCGGACAAAAAGAAGATGAAAAACTGCGACATCTACTACGGCAATTGCTATCGAGGGCAAAAGCAGAGCTTATTTGGATGCGGATTTGTTGTCGGAGGCAGACTAAGACGACAAGTCCTCAGCTTCCGGCATGTGAGCGAGCCAAGTTGTAGCCAAGGTACGGTTGCGGATATCCCAAACTACGCCAAGACAAACTAATGCTGTGAGAAAATTCGACGTCAGACGGCTACAATCGCAAGAGATCGCCAAGTCCTTCTCCGATCGAGTGTCTCTTAATCTCTTAAGAGGTCCAATGCCGCCAGCATCAAGCATCGAAGACCATTGGAAACACTGCCAAAACGCCATCGGAGATGCCGCTTCTGATGTGCTGGATTTCACCCGTCCACCACAACGAAACCCCTGGTTCGATGATGAATGCCGGCAATCACATGTAGCTTAGCAAGATGCATATAACGCGGCGTTGCTTAGAAAGACCAGAGCTGCTCATGAGCTATATGAGCGGAAGAGGAGAGACGAGCACCGGCTTCTCAGGAGGAAGAAGAAAGAGCATGAGAAGCGCGCGATCGAGGAAATTGAGAGATGCTACTCCAGGAATGAGGTTCGGAAGTTTTACCAAAAGGTAAAAATAACATGCTGCGGAAACAAACCCCGAACCGAAGCCTGTAGAGATGAACAAGGGAACATCGTAGTAGAATCGCAGTCGATGCTGAGGATTTGGAAAGATCATTTCTGCAGACTGTATAACGGCGATGACGGACCAAATACCGCTGTCAGGCAGAATCAACCTTTCAACCTGGACGATGATGACCAACAATTCCGTCCACCCGACCTGGATGAAGTGAAGATAGCCATATCGAAGCTTAAGTCCAACAAAGCTGCTGGAGCGGATGGCCTGACTGCCGAGCTCTTCAAAGCGGCAGGCGATGACTTGGTAAGGAGCATACACCAACTCATCTGTAAAATATGGTCGGACGAAAGTATGCCCGATGAATGGAACCTCAGCATTGTTTGTCCAATTCTCAAGAAAGGAGACCCTCTGAACTGCGCCAACTACAGAGGCATCAGTCTCCTTAACATCGCATATAAGATCTTATCCGCCGTATTGTGTGAACGCCTGAAGCCGTTTGTCAACAACCTGATAGGTCCATATCAGTGTGGCTTCAGGCCAGGAAAGTCCACCGTCGACCAGATATTCACACTACGGCAGATCTTGGAGAAGACCCATGAGCTTCAGATCGATACCCACCACCTATTCATCGATTTTAAGGCCGCGTATGACAGCATCTATAGAGACGAGCTATATAGAGCAATGTCTAGTTTTGGCATCCCTGCCAAACTCGTCCGTCTGTGCAGGACGACGATGGAGAATGCACGCTGCTCCATCAAGGTCGGTAAAGATCTCACCGAGACCTTTGATGTCCAGAAAGGATTTAGACAAGGCGATGCGCTGTCATGCGATTTTTTCAACATCGTACTTGAAAGAATAGTGCATAACTCACGAGCAAACACAAGAGGCACTATCTTTCAAAAGTCCGTCCAACTACTCGCATACGCCGACGATATTGACATAATCGGGAGAAAACAACGTGATGTCAGTGGCGCTTTCGCGAGTATTGAGACGGAAGCGGCGAAAATGGGTTTGGCGGTCAATGAGGGCAAGACCAAGTATATGCTGTCAAGCAAAAAGGACAACCAACACCGACGTCTTGGGCAGAACGTCACCCTCGACAGATATAACTTTAAGGTAGTTAAGGACTTTGTCTACCTAGGCTCCGCTATAAATACAGACAACGACACCAGCGCTGAGATCAAGCGAAGAATAACTCTTGCCAACCGCTGTTTCTTTGGGTTAAGAAGGCAATTGAGTAGCAAAGCCCTCTCTCGGACAACGAAAGTCACCCTTTATAAGACCCTAATAATCCCGGTCCTGCTCTATGGCGCAGAGGCATGGACATTATCAAAAATGGATGAGGGTGTTCTTGGTTGCTTCGAGAGAAAAATTCTTCGGGCGATCTTCGGTCCCGTCTGCATTGACGGTGAGTGGAGGAGGAGATACAACGACGAACTGTATGGACTGTACAGCGACATGGACCTAGCCAGAAGAGTGAAGATCCAAAGACTGAGATGGCTGGGTCATGTAGAGCGCATGGACACCAATGCTCCGGTCCGAAAAGTCTTCGAATCCGCCCCCGAGGGACAGCGCAGTAGAGGAAGGCCAAGACTCAGGTGGCGCACGCAAGTGGAAGAGGACCTCAGCCAACTTAGCGTGCGAAACTGGAGACAGCTAGCCAGGGATCGAGCTAGCTGGAGAAGCTTGTTGACTGAGGCCCAGGTCCACCCCGGACTGTAGCGCCACCTAAAGAAGATAACACCGCCTTTTAAGCAATACCTTCCGTCTAACATTGATCGCATTTAGTATCAGGTGGGCATGTTGAATCTACGACAAATGATGCACTCGTAAACCTATTGCACATGTAATATCTTCATATTCTTTGAAAGTTTTGACGATTCTAATTTTCTGTATAAATGCTACATTCGTCTGTCGCAAAAGACTTGGTATACGAGTACATGTCCGTACAGCACGGAGGTTTGGTTCAGAGTTCCAAGAGCTGTCTATACGTTTTTGTATGATAACTCAATATTTTCTATGGCCCTAAACTTTACCACAGCAAGGAATGACAGAGCTACAGCGCGTCGTGTTTTGTCCGTTAATGGGAGCTAATTAGGTTCCCTGTGAAGTGAGTCTTTCGACTTAGTGTAGGTGCCATCGGGATTTCAGTCTTTTGGATTTTCCCCTTTAAAGGACATTAATCATTTAAACAAAAATTGGCTGAAATTATAAAAGAAAATAAACTCAGCTTAGATGCAGTATTTAACGCAGACGAGACTGGGCTATATTGAAAAATACTGCCAGACAGTACGTACGTTCATGCCAGTGAAGCAAGTGCACCAAGGGAGGAAAATTTACAAAGAACTCCTTGCGCTTCTAGATAATGCGCCTAGTCATCCTCCCAAAGAGGAGTTGGTAAAAGAAGCGAAAAATGGCAAAATTTCGGTATTATACTATATATGCCACCAAACGTAACACCATTGATCCAACCAATGGATTCAGAATGCGGTTCGCCTAACTTAGCTATTTAATAGAAATAGCTTGGTGAACAAAATTGTGAGTTCACAAAAAGGCGTAACAAATGCATTAAAGAAGCTCAATCTTTACGAAGCTGTTTCACTTATTGCCATGGTATGGCAAAACTTATCAGCGGTTGTGCTTCACAAGTGCTAGAAAAAATATGAAATCCCCCCGTCAGTTTTACGATACCAAGAAGAGATGGTCTGAGCAACGACCACGTTGACTCTTGCCAAAAATATTTTCCCAGAGGTTAGAAGGCCAAGATATTGTTTTGTTAGCTAAAAAAGTTGGATTATATATTTTAGGTTGACTTCACTGCAAAAGATCTGGAGTCTTGGAACACTGGAAGAAGAAGATGATTGTACCAGCACATTTTAGGAAAACGATGTTATTGATATTGACAGTGACGAAGATGCTAGCTGCTCAGAAATAAATTCGAACTCGGCTCAGAAAGTAAAGCATACCTTAGCAGTTGAGAACTTTAACATGTGTATTAAATTGGCCGAATAGAGCAACGAAATGAAAAAAATGAATGAAACATTTTAATGTTATGAGTTGAAACAATATTCGTGCATTTATTTAACACTTCGTAGAAAGAAAATTTACTAGATATTACGAATTTTTCGATTTAACAAACACACCTGGAAATTATATCATTCGTTATACTGGACCACCACTCTAAGTTCGTGACAGCGAATCTCCGGAGGCGCCCCGGAAAAAAGGTGTTATGCGGTGAACACCATAACTCGTTGCCGGATCATCTTATGTTTCCCTTGTAATCAGAAAGAGTTTATTTTTTATTTTTTTTATTTTCGACAGCATTTGGAAGTGAAATTTCGGTGAATTTGTTATTACGAGTATAAAATGGAAAAAAACAAAAACTCATCCTGATTACCTGTTGATTTATGTGTAGAAATAGTGTCTACAATTTCAAAAGGATCGGTCAAGGAGATTTTGAGTTATGATGTTTACCACATAACGACTTTTTAAAAAATGACGTGTGCGTCGGATGGCAAGACCATAATATACGGCGAGTTTTTTTTTCTTTTTAATTTTTTTCCCCGTTTTAGTTTCACTATCGACCACAGTTGTTTTTTTTTCTAGTTCACCCATTCCTTTCTGCACATGTCCTATGCTTTCAATTAGTGGCATCGCGCATCTGGCAGGCAGGTATAAAAATCGAGCATGTGGGCCGGTCGCTTGAAACGCTGTCTCTTAGCTAGTTTTGTTCCGATTTACCTGACACAATATTCTCTACATGTTATACCTAGTCCTGCCATAAGTTCTGTGACACAATTCCCACCGCTTATCGTTCGAATTTCTTGCGAGAATAGAACTTTTTTTTCAGAACACATGCACTGATCAGTGAAGAATACTAGTCAGTTTGGTTTCAGTTTGCAAGCTGTTAACATGGAGTGGGGCGTTAAAGAGAATCAAGTCGCGGTAATAGCGTTGCATAACTGCGGAAAGAGTGGTGGCCAAATTTTCGAGTTGCTAAAACCACTCGGAATATCGAGAATATGCTCGCTTCGCCAAATTGTCTGGAGAAGAGGACAGGCCAAGAAGTGGTCGCCCGCGCGTCGTCCGTACGAATGCGATAGTAAAGGCAGTGCGTGAACGAATTCGGAGAAATCTCCTTAGGGAGCAAAAGATCATGTCCACGGAATTAAATATATCAATCAGATCCATGTCTATGCTGATTCGGGACTACCTGCATATGAAAGTCTTTCGTCGGTCCACAGGTTATCTTCTAACTCCTTAACTAAAAAAAAATAAGGCTTGAAAGATGCAAGCGACTTTTGCAGTAGCACGCGGACAATGGCCACGAAAACATTCTGTTTACGAATGAAAAAACTTTACCGTGGAAGAAGTTTTCAACCATCAAAATGACAGAAATGTTCAACGTTCAACGTTGACATCATCCCACTCCCGTAATGGTTTGGTAGGGGTCTCTCATCATTGTGTCTTATACCTCCATTTCTATGAAAAAGATGTAAAAACTGGTGCAAAGGCTTACCAAGAAGATGTGCTAGAGGGTGTTGTGAAGGGTTTGACTAATACCCTTTTCAATGGATACAGATGGATTTTCGAATGGGACTCTGCTCCAGCGCACAGAGCCAAACCCACGCAGAAGTGCCTCAGAGTCAATGTTCCTGGCTTTGTAGCATCAGAAGATTGACCGTCGGGGAGTCCAGATCTGAATCCACTGAATTATGGTTTGTGGTCAGAATTGGAGATCATCGCCGGCAAGACTTGTAACTGAACTTTTGGCAGGACTAGGTACATTTCGAATAAAAAATAGAAGAAAAGCTTTAAAACCTGTGCTTCTAGATGTTGCCCTTGACTACCTCTTGTGGAATTTTGTATTCTTTCTGGTAGTGGGTGGATCCAAATGCTGACCTCCACGTTTCTGGTTTATTCTCAATTTCGTTGGTCTCAATATTTCTGTCTCATGGAATCTAGACAATGGTAGCTCTTAATTAGGAGCCAAGAAGATGGAGTAAAGATTATCATTGTCTGTCCTGTTTCAAGGATTTAAAGGTGAAGATGGCAGCGTACTGGGCTCTGTGGCAACGAATTTATCTTTGCCTCATTTTTGTTTATGGTCTTGATGTAAGGGATTGACACTTATTCTACTTTTTAGCGCATAAGATTCGTGAATCCGTTTTAATTCGAAGTGTTTGAGGATATTCTTACATGACGTCGCAAACAAGCGTCACTTTGGGGTTTCTATTAAAACATAGAAAATCTTCTACTATTAGGTTTCATCTTCGTTATCTAGCGAACAGGTGGATAATTGCTTTTCTACTAGGTCAAGTACTGCTCAATTTCTTCTGTTTTTTGTAGAAAAAGGATTCTTATTTCTGAGAAGATTTACTGCCAATCATAGACCTATTCCAAGTACACTATTAGCCCTCCTCTATAAGTGTATAAGGCAGAGTCAAAATGCCTTAGATCTGAGGGACAGCCATTGATAAGATCCCTATGACATGCTCCCTAGCATCAGAGGCAAGCGGTCTCGTCAATTTCTTCTGTTTTTTGTAGAAAAAGGAATCTAATTTCTGAGAAGATTTACTGCCAATCATAGACCTATAAGTATTCCAAGTACACTATTAGCCCTCCTCTATAAGTGTATAAGGCAGAGTCAAAATGCCTTAGATCTGAGGGACAGCCATGGATAAGATCCCTATGACATGCTGTTTACAATTTGTATCTACTGCTAAAGATCTATTCGAGTATGTGCCTTAACAGAGCTCATGATTCCTTCTTGAAATTAAAAACCACAAACAAGGCTACAGTTGGAAGGATTTGTGTATTAAGATTGTCATAAACTATTCTAAGAGCCCATCAAAAGTGAACTATAAGGATTTTGAAACAATTTTAACTATTTTGCCTCTTATTTGTGTCAAGTATCTCATGCAATTAGTTCCTCTTTAGATTGCCTTTTATGGAATAACTCGGTCAAGTAGAGTGTGTACCATACCGCAACCGACTTTCATAATTAAGCGTTTCTCTGTTGCCACAAGCAAAAGTTAAATTTGGGTCAGCTCTACTTGATCTAATTTATGATTTGGACTACACATTCACATGAATTTGGGGTTCGAACAAGTTTACCGCTAATTATGTAAATAACTGAGGTTGGAAATTACTTCAATTTTCCGTTTGAAATGTGCTTCTGTATAGAGTTGTCACAAATAAATGTTTTCTCGTCCCATTTACCCTTAACATCCCTTTGGTCGATTTCTCTTCATTTTTCCTTTGGTTTTTGTTTTTCTTAAAACATCCTTGCAGAACCCTTTGTCCCACAGGACCTCAAAGTAACTTCCAATGTCTTAAGTGTCGGGGTAAATTAATTTAGTTTTTTTTTTTTCAGTTTTTGTTGGAAGAAAATACCAAGCAACCTTTCTAAGGGTTTTATGCAGGATCTTTTTCGTTCAACTGGAATCGTTGATGGGTTGACTTTTACGAAGGAACTCTTCGCCGCAAGCGGTTCGAGTTAATAATTTATAAGATAGCGAGACACTACAAGGAAAGCCCCTGGTGCCTTTAAGTAAACATAGTCAGGGAACGTCATCCTTAAAGCTCTAATCGCTTAATAGCCAATCCAAATTATAAAGAAATTAAGAGACTTACAGACAAATGAAAGAAAGGGACCCATGAAATTGGTCCTTGGATTCCACCAAGGATCGTCTGTCTGATGGAGTAATGAAATTTCAATTAAACCCTAACGTGGGTGGTGGTATTATTTAAGAAAGAAAAAATCCATTTGTCCACTCTTTTCATCAGGCATTGTTTGAATTCAATTTTCAACTTTCCAGTGAGTTGGGTACATTTCCTGTACTCCAAACAAATTAATAAATTTTCTTCTATTCCCGTCCAGAGCCACAGGATGTCACTAACAGGATAGAATGTAAAATTGAAAATTTTCTCTTCTCCTTTGCGTTGTATTGCGACATTTTCGCTTTTTATTTCAATCATTGTTTCGCCTTGAAAAAATAAACGTTTTTTTGAAAATTAATAAAAAAAAATATTTAATGACAAATGTCAGATGTGTCAACCGCAGGACAAATTGCTAATGCTAATGAGAATGTGCTAAGAAACGGACAGTGGATAGGTTGATGGCTAGAGTAATAAATGCAAAGCAATCTAGAACATATTTCCAAAAAAATAAATTCGCGGTTCTTCGAAGGGAATTTATTAATAATTTTATTTTTCAGAGTGAAATGTATCAAGTCCGAAGTGACAGCAGGTTCAGTTCAAAGTATTTTCAATGCAGAACTAGGGACGCTGGGACTTTCTTGCTTACATTTAAGTTTGTATTCGGTTATGGTTGGTTTTTTTTAAATTTTTGTGAGTCCTACAACACAACAGTCTACGAGTACGTATTGAAAAACTGATAAGTACTCGTATATCATATACTATAGTCAAAATAGACATTTAAATTTACAATAATTTCCATAGAGCTGAACATTGAAAATTGGTACAAGTCTTAAATATCCCCGCCGATCCGACAACTTCAAAAAAATTTGTTCAGGGTCAAAAGTCAAAAATATCGGTTTTTCGCATTTTTCTCGAAAACGATTAGTGTTGTCGAAAAAATAGGTCAGTTTGAGCAAATTATTTGTACAACTGTTTGAATATACACTATAAAGACTATGCCACGAATAAATGAAGCCCTTTCAGCAAAAGATATTGCGGCAAAAGCTCATGCGTATTTGCGTATGAAAGTTAAGCAACAGTATCTTTACTGAAAAAAATCGATGTACTATGGTTATATCTTCTTCTTCTTAAGTGGCGCTTCCGGCGTAATCATGGGGCTCAATCAACAAGCCTCTGGAGCTGACACGATCTACCGTAGATTCAGCCGTCCTCTGCTACGATGTCCCCGGGGCTCGGATTTGAAGATTTTTCGGGCCGGAGCTGTTGTGTCCATTCGCTCTACATTGCCCAGCCATATTATCGCCTGACCAAGCCGATGTCGTCCTACAGTCCGTAGAGTTCGTAATAGAATCTCCTCCTCCATTTCCTGTCAATACAAGCGGGACCAAAAATAACACGTAGCATTTTCCTCTCGAAACGGCCACGGGCTTCTTCATCCTTTTCCAATAGTGTCCATGTCTCTGCGCCGTAGAGCAGAAAGGGGATAATCAAGATCTTGTATCAAGCGAGTTTGGTTTTGCGAGAGAGGGTTTTGCTACTCAATTGCCTACTGAGCCCGAAACAACAGTTCTTGGGTAGAGTTATTTTACCTCTTATTTCCGTCCTGTTATCGTTGCTACTTGTAACTACGGAGCCAAGGCGAAGGCGAAGCCTTTAACTACCTCGAAGTTATAGCTGCCAATTGTTATACTCTCACCTAGTTTTCGATGTTGAGAGTCCTTTTTCGATGACAGCATGTACTTGGTTTTAACATCATAAACCGTGAGACCAATTTCGAAAGGGAACACTTGTAGAGAATATCGTCCCTTATTTCGACCAGTAAATTTTGCACGATTCTCTCTAAAGCGGTGCAGTCACATGAGAGAGCGTCGCCTAGTCTTAAACCTTTTTTGAAATTGAAGCTCTCCCTGACGAGTTTGGCAGGAAGTGTGAATATTTGATCGATGTTAGACTTCTCTTGCCTGAAACCACCCTAATATGGACCTAGCAGACTGCTCATGACCGGTATCAAGCAATTATAGGTACACAAAACGGCAGAGAAGATTTTGTAGGCGATATTCAGGAGGCTAATTCCCCTATAGTTGGCGCAGTCGAAGAGATCTCCTTTCTTGTGGATTGGACAAACGATAACTAGGTCATTTCCTCCGTCTGGGCCAGCAGCTTTGTTCGACATCGTTGTCTCGATATCGTAATACCAACCTCGTCTAGTGTTGATGGTACATTCTGGCTCACAGCGGAATTATAGTCGTCGTTGCTGTTGTACGGTCTGAATGCGATTCTACTACTAGGTTTCCAATTTCATCCTTGTAGGTTTCTGTTCTGGCTTTGTTATACTCGTAGCTCAGGCATGTTCTTTTAATTCTTTGATTGAATTTTCGAACGTCATTCCTGCCGTACGATCTCTCCATTTCCTCGACCGCGTGCTTCTCGTGCTCTTTCTTATTTCTTCTAAGAAGTCTATGCTCTCCCCGTCTTTTCTGTTCGTAGAGTTTACGAGCAGCCCTTGTCCTGCTATGCGGATCAGTTTTGTATGCCTCTTGTTTGCGCCTTCCTGCATACATCATCGAACCGGAGGTTTCGTTGTAGTGGCGGTTTGAAACCAATTATGTCAGATGCTGCTTCTCTGATGGTTCGTTGACAGCTTTCCCATGTGGTGTTCTATGGACTGCGTAGGGGGGGTCCCGGATTTTGAGGGAGTTTGAGGGAGTTACGGTCGGCAAAGATTCTAGCGGTCTCTTGCGATTGCAGCTTTTCAACGTCGAAAATGGATGGTCTGACTCGACTCTGTTGTGCTCGTGATATCCGCGTTCGTACCCTGGCTGCAACATGGTAGAGTTCCGAGTTTATGTTGGCTCCTCGGAAGATTCGGACATCGAGAATGTTGCAGATGTGTGTGGCGACGATCTCAATGTGGATGGTAAGGTGTGAAAACCTAGTGCTGGCTACTATGGGATCTTACAAAATCATGGTTATGTGCGTTAAATTTGAGAACTTGCACCACATTAAACTCGACATAATCGATCATCTCACAACGTTTTCTTTGAAAGGCGTGGTGGCACCGAGTGTGTCCTCAAGAAAATATTTCATCCGTTCAGATAAGTGTTGAAGGAGATACAAATTTGTTCGACTTGACTTCGCTCATAACAGCTTGGTCCTTGTCTGTCAACTTAATGAACGATTTTAGGCAAAGAACTTGTTTTAAAGCCTTTCACGATCCAGCTCGTTTAAGAATTGAAGCTGAATGATCATCGTTTGCGTCGAAATCTCGGTGAATGGTCCCGAAATCAACTGGCCTTAGATGTGCTATTTTGTCGAAAAATTGTGTTCAGCGATGAGGCTCATTGTTGGTTCAGTGGGTATGTCAATAAGCAAAATTTGCGTATTTGGAGCAAAAATAATCCACATGGGATATTGAAACGCCATTACATCCCGAAAATTTGAAACGAAACTATCAACATTTTGAAGGAGACATTCAATGAACTCGTAAATTGGTCTCCAAGATCTTGTGATTTGATCACTCTTGATTATTTTCTTTGAGGTTACGTATTTGCACGCATTGGAAGCCAACATTATTCGTGTTATTTAGGATATGCGGCTACAACTACTTAAAAAGTGGTCCCAGATGACATTATTCAGATTTAGCTGTGGTAGACATACGGCCGAAGTTGTCTTTCAAAAGTAATTGCAGAATGTATTCCCTTGATTGAACACATACGAGTACTTAGTACTGGTTTAAAAAAATACTTTGTATAATGTTTCTTCGAGCTTTCGCTTTAAGTGCTGTTTTATTTTCCGTTTAAGAAGCCAGTGCTGCAATTTCAATAGGCCGCTTGAATCTTTGTCGAACGTGTATCGCAGCATCAAGTGCGGAAGACCAGTGGCATTGTTGTTGACGTGCAATCAGAGACATCGCAAGTTCCTTACTGTGTTTCACCCCATCAAGTAATCCTTCTTTTGATGAAGAATGCTTGCAAGTACATGCATCTAAATAAGAATAATATAAAGCGGTGCTGCAGCGAAGAACGACGATCGTTCGTGAGCTCTACGAGCAGAAGACACCAGACATCGGCTTTTCCAGAAAAACAAAAGAAAACACGAGAAGCGCGCGATCGAAGGTATTGAATAGTTGTACTCCAGGAATAACATACGAATGTTGCACGAACATGTAAAAAGAACGTGTCAAGGTAAGAAAATCCACAGAAAAGCCTGTAAAGATAAATAAAGAAACCTTGCAGTAGAGTCACAAGCAGTGCTGAGAATAAAAAAAAAAACTTTGTAGTATCTATTACGCCGACGAAGACCCAATATCCGTCTGACAAGGATAGTAATATCTAATCTTAAATCTAACAGAGCTGCTGGATCTGAGGCCATTAATTTCATATCAAAGATCACCCTGGTGAATTAAATCGGGCGGCGTTTGCTTGATCCACCAGAAAGAAGACTTCCTCATGTTATATAGCATTATATAGGTACTTTCGCACTACGAAATGGATCAATTTACACTGGAACAACGTGGATGCTGTGCTGCTGAAACAGTGCGAATTTTTAAAATACATTTAGTCCAAAAAAGCCAACAACTGCAACTGGTATATGCAAGTTTGTAAAGAAAGTTCTTGAGACTAGTTTGCTGATTGATAACCAAACATATTTACTTTTGTCCTCTGCACTTAACCAAGAATATTACAACTGTTGCCGTAGGTGGGCGCTTAAACGCGAGAGCCTCAACTCGCCAACAATCTCAGCAAGCAATCGTCAGTCGCAAAAGCCTAAGTAAAATTTTGCAGAAAGATCTCGGATTACTCACTTAAAAGGCCCAATTTTCTCTGAAATTGAAGTAAAATGACCACCCGCTTCGCTATCACGTCTCTGTTTGGGCTTTAGAGCAACTCGAAATTAAAGACAATTTTGCATCTTCTCAGATAAGGCCATTTTCCGACTCGGCAGAAAGCACGTTTCTGGAGGTCGGAAAATCCAAATGAAGTCATAGAGGAACTAGTGTCTGATTGATTATTGTGGCATTTTTGGCCCATTTTTCTTCCAAGACGACATTGGGAAAAATCTTGTAGTCAATGTGGAACGCTATTGAGGCATGATAACAGATTTTTTATGACCAGGAATTGAATATTTTGACTTTGGCGAGTGTGGTTCCAGCAAGGTGGCCTTTCACGTAGTCCAGCAATCAATTTATTGCATGCTTAATTCAATAATCATGTAATCAGTAGTTTTGGTGATGTTGTTTGGCCGCCACGGAATTATTTTTTGTTGGCTGCTATTAAAGATCGATGCCAAGGAATACAGAAACGGTTCAAGCACTTAAGAACAATATTGATCAAGCTATTCGTAAAATAGAGGCCAGGCAAGCTAGTAGGAACTATGATATTCTTAAAAATAAACCAACAGATGGAATTCTCTTTGTACGAAAATCACATCAACATTGGGTACAAGATCTTATCTGTTACATTGTGTGAACTTCAGAATCCCTTCTTCAACAATTTGACTATCCCCTATCAGTGAGGTTTCGGACCAGGAAAGTCAACAACTAACTAAATGTGAGGTCCAAGAATAACTCAAGGAATACAAGTCGATATGCAGCGCCTGTTTATTGATTTTAATGCCACATATGATCCCATCTATATGGAAGTTAAGCCTGGCAATTCTTCGAGCAGAATGACTGGAAGACACACACTTCTCCATCGAGGTTAGTAAGGTTGGTTAAATCCTTTGAACTGAAAGAAAGTTTTTACACAAATTGACGCGCTATCATGTGGCTTATTAATCATCATACTTGATACTTGAAGGAATTATTCGGTGAACTGAGCTAAAGCCAATCGTATCTTGTCAACAAGAAAGAAAACCATCACTTAAGGACGAAGCTAACTGGGAAGGTTTGTTGGTTGAGACTTAGGTTCGTCCCGAACTGAAGCGTTACCGATGAAATTAAGTTAGCTATTTGTTAAAAGAACCTGCGTCATACCGTCCTTTCAACTGTTCAATATATTCCAAGTCTTAATACTTTGAAGTTTGACTTCAAAAATACGAAACCACTTGTATACTCCCTGTTGGCATTGACTTTAATGTCGAGGCCCTTAAATCAATCAACCTCGACGCTCTCTGTTCATAATCCACTCAACTTCGACTGCTTTCGCAAAATTTTTTTCTACTGTATACCGGTTGTAGCAGACTAAATTGTTGGCCTCTTATTACCTGATGAATTTGTATCGAATGTTGTAGAAGTTGAAACTTGCTCAGTCTCATGGTCTATCGCATTCGTGTAAAAAACTGCCATAACTTGGGCCATCAGTAGACTTGAAGTAGACTTGCTAATACAAATGATCTCACGTCAAAATTAAAATTTGAAAATTCCTTAACTTCCCAGACGTTAATTTCCCATGCCTCTCCTTGAGCTTTCCCAGAAGTGTCTTTCCTAATAAAGTCGTCAACAATTCCATTGTCTGTAACCTCCACAAATGCTAATGTTATCCCCGAAAAGATAAGCGGTTGTGAAATATCTATGTCAAATCTAATGACAATCCACCATCATCACTACCCACACACAATTACCCTCATCCCGGCATACCAATTTCCAGCTGACACACATCTCAATGAGGCACTCCGGTCTCCGCCGCCGCCGCCGCCGGTCGTGAACCAGTGACTCAACTCTCCCCGATTTTTCCTCATTTCTATAAATTTGAATTCGGGATGAAACAAGTTATCATGTTGAGTTGTTTTTTAACTGCGCAATAAATTTTCTTCGGTGCAAATATAAAGGCAATTAAGTCCGCTTGATTTGACCCTTAAAACATCGCAGCTACAGCTACTCTCTGTACAATCGTTGGAGTTGGGATTGCCAGTGCTTAATGCATAGGGCGGTGGCAACAATTGTACCATCAAACCAGTTTCTATAGACCGGAAAAACGATTTCATTTTTAACTGCCACCCCATGCTGATGTAGGCCATATACAAAGGAGACCATCAAGTCAGGCAGCAGCAGCAACAAAAAAAAAAAAAAAAAAAAAATACAACATAACCGTCCGGAAGAGCTACTGTACCCATTCTTGACTGCTGCTACCATTACACCGGTGTAAATTGCTTCCCATTTTAATGACCTCGGAGTTTCATAAAAATTTACATAGCAAAGCTGTAAAAAAAGTTAAAAAAAAAACATAAAAAAAATTAACTGAATGGACTCTCATCTGCAGCCGAGAGGAGAGATGCTACAAAAGACCAAAAGACCACCCATCTCCCCTACAATACATTGCTCTGTAATATCGACGCGACGACAGGTAACCCTGGCTAAAGCCACTCGATTGCTGTGTGGTTAATTCCTGCTTAGGTGCAAAAATGCAATAATTTAGATTCGGTCCTTAATGACGCTGATGCCACACCGCATTGAGCGTTTTATCTTGAATACATTTCATTTAATTGAATTTTATCACCACCCGGGTTGACGAGGGGCGAATAAGTTAAGTGGATTTCAGTTTAATGGCTCTAACCTGTGATTTCAGATACGGATGAATGAGCGACGAAAGTTGAAGTTTTTTTTTTTTCAGTAGCACAAAGCTACGAGTGGATAGATACAACTTCCTTTATTGGTTTATTAGATAAATGGATGACTTGATAAGTACCTAGGGCGCTGTGGATATCTATTCTACGCCTAAATAGCGAATGCTAAATGGCTTGGCGTTAATCAGGAGTTCGAGGGTCGAACTGCTTAAAGTAGTCAAACATAGCATTAATGTCCTTCTCTTTCTTAAAGTTTTGAGCTTTTTCTATGCCGTTCGATGGTAAGCTGATGCGGTGATGCCACAAAATATCAACACATATGCCGAGAGTGTAAAAAAAACCACATGTGACTTGGAATAATTGCGGCCAGCATTTATGCTGGTGCAGATTTCTGCAATCGAAAGAACCGAGAGCGGCAAGTTACTGCTTTTATAATTCAGTCCTTTGGCAGTGGCGAATTCGTTGAATATTGTGATGCCAGGAAGATGATAGGCAAACTCGCCAATTTTATACTATCGTTTGACTTAGTTATCAACTCCCAATTAAAATTTGTGACAAATGCAGAAAGGGTGATCTTACTCCTATCTAATGCTTTCGATAAGCTAAGCTGGAAATGCCAGCTTAAAAATGCTGTCGAAATTCCAGATGGATAAACCTGGTGACTGTCTACTAATCTAGCTAGATCCGGTTCAATATTGGTCAGCTTCAGCCTTAAATCTAAATCTCCGCGTTCGTTGACTTTCAAACGTTTTCTTTGTTTTGTTTGTAACCACATTGAAGCCTTTCTCGACTAGGTATGATGATGGAAAAGCGATAAGGTATTTTTCAGCAATGTTTCACAATGCAGAATACTATGTTTCAATGCTGCGTTGCAAATAGAACTCCTGATAGCCTCGGTTGAAAATCTGCTTAAGCTCCTCGCCTGTACTAATGGTAATCAACTCTTCTTGGATTATCACATTGGCTTCTTCCATGGCTGTGATATTGTACGGATTTATCATCCATTCAGGAAATTGTAGGTAAATTAAAGTAAAATCCTTGTATAATGCGTCCAAGTGGGTGACATATGATAAAATAACATCGTCTTGGAGCATTTCTGGTAATTTTGACAAATGCTGAAACTGTGAATATTCTTTTCTGTTTAAATTTTGTTCATAAAGGATGAGACTACCCACAAAGGCCGATATTATTGATTTTGTTTTAATAAAGTTGAGATCGTCACCCTGAAGCTGCAAATTAACTTTGTTGAACATACCAAAGATCAGTCGAATAACAAATATCTGTTTTACAATAATTCAGATTTTCTATCAAATTCAGATCTTTTTCTTGTAAAACACAGATTCAAAAATAGCTGATAGTCTTACCAAGCAAGAGCCTCTTGATAGCCAGCGAACTTCAGTGTGCACAAGTAACCGAGTAAATACTTCTTCGTTTTGACAGCATTTATAACATATTGTAAAGACTGATGCAATATAGCCTGCACGACACTACCTCCGATAACGGATTTAGGCTAATCGACTTTGCGGCGGGGCGAAACATTGCCGTAACTAGCACGCGGTTCTCGATATACACAAGGGGACTTGGAGAACCCCTGATCAATCAACAATCAACCAGATTGATTACATTACGATCGACGCAAGACACTCCTCCAGTGTTATGGATGTCCGTACGTTCCGAGGAGCCAACATCGACTCAGACCATTGCCTTGTTGTAGCCAAAGTACGGTTGCGGTTATCCCAAACTACGCCAAGGCAAACTAATGCTGTGAGAAAATTCGACGTCAGACGGCTACAATCGCAAGAGATCGCCAAGTCCTTTTTCGATCGAGTGTCTCTTAATCTTTTAAGAGATCCAATGCCGCCAGCATCAAGCATCGAAGACCATTGGAAGCACTGCCAAACCGCCATCAGACATGCCGGTTCTGATGTGCTGGGTTTCCTCGTCCACCACAACGAAACCCCTGGTTCGATTACGAATGCCGGCAAGCACATGCAGCTAAGCAAGATGCATATAAAGCGGCACTGCACATAAGAAGCGAACCCCGGCTTCTCAGAGGGCGGAAGAAAGAGCATGAGGTCGAGGAAATTGAGAGATGCTACTTCAGGAATGTTGTTCGGAAGTTTTACCAAAAGGTAAAAATAACATGCCACGGAAACAAACCCCGAACCGAAGCCAGTAGAGATGAACAAAGGGACATCGTAGTAGAATCGCAGTCGATGCAGAGGATTTGGAAGAACCATTGCTGCAGACTGTATAACGGCGATGACGGTCCAAATTCCGCTGTCAGGCAGAATCAACCTTTCAACTTGGACGATGATGACCAACAATTCCGTCCACACGACCTGGATGAAGTGAAGATAGCTATATCGAAACCTAAGTCCAACAAAACTGCTGGAGCGGATGGCCTGACTGCCGAGCTCTTCAAAGCGGCAGGCGATGACTTGGTAAGGAGCATACACCAACTCATCTGTAAAATATGGTCGGACGAAAGTATGCCCGATGAATGGAACCTCAGCATTGTTTGTCCGATTCTCAAGAAAGGTGACCCACTGAACTGCGCCAACTACAGAGGCATCAGTCTCCTAAACATCGCATATAAGATCTTATCTGCCGTATTGTGTGAACACCTGAAGCCGTTTGTCAACAACCTGATAGGTCCATATCAGTGTGGCTTCAGGCCAGGAAAGTCCACCATCGACCAGATATTCACACTACGGCAGATCTTGGAGAAGACCCATGAGCTTCAGATCGATACCCACCACCTTTTCATTGATTTTATATTTATATTGATCTATAAAGACGAGCTATACAGAGCAATGTCTAGTTTCGGCATCCCTGCCAAACTTGTCCGTCTGTGCAGGATGACGATGGGGAATGCACGCTGCTCCATCAAGGTCGGTAAAGATCTTACCGAGACCTTTGATGTCCAGAAAGGATTTAAACAAGGCGATAAGGTGTCATCCGATTTTTTCAACATCGTACTTGAAAGAAAAGTGCAAAACTCACAAACAAACACAAGAGGCTCTATCTGTCAAAAGTCCGTCCAACTACTCGCATACGCCGACGATATTGACATAATCGAGAGAAAGCAGCGTATTAAGATGGAAGCGGCGAAAATGTTTTTAGCGGTCAATGAGGGCAAAACTAAGCATATGCTGCCAAGCAAAAAGGACAACCAACACCGACGACTCGGGCAGAACGTCACCCTCGACAGATATAACTTTTAGGTAGTTAAGGACTTTGTCTACCTAGGCTCCGCTATAAGTACAGACAACGACACCAGCGCTGAGATCAAGCGAAGAATAACTCTTACTAACCGCTGTTTCTTTGGGTTAAGAAGGCAATTGAGTAGCAAAGCCCTCTCTCAGACAACAAAAGTTACCCTATATACCCTGGGTCATGTATGGCTTCGGTCCGAAAAGTCTTCGAATCCGCTCCCGAGAGACAGCGCAGTAGAGAAAGGCCAAGGCTCAGGTGGCGCACGCAAGTGCAAGAGGACCTCAGCCAACTTAGCGTGCGAAACTGAAGGCAGCGAGCCAGGGATCGAGCTGGCTGAAGAAGATTGTTGACTGAGGTCCAGGTCCACCCCGGACTGTAGCGCCACCTAAAGTAAAGTAAATATGAGCGCAATAGGATCACTTTTGTTGCTGGAGAAAGGGCTTTACTAGTAAATTGCTGTCTTCCCCCAAAGAAGTAGCGATTGGCAGGAGTTATTCTTCGTTTTATCTCAGTGCTGGTGTCGTTTTCTGAATTGATACAGGAGCCCAGGTAGACAAAGTTCTTAACTACCACAAAGTTAAATCTGTCGAAGGTGACGTTCTATCCAAGATGGCAATGTTGAGTGTCCTTTCTGATTGACAGCATATACAAGGTGGCGCAAAATTAATCATCCTATCGGAAGATGTTATAATTTTTGCAAATGGCGTCGTACGTCAATCATATTTGACATTTGTGAACTAGACAACAGGCAAGCAATGGAGCGCTATACTCCGCTGTCAAACCATCCTCAATCTCAACAACGAAGAGAATGATTTTGTGTTGAAAATTATCATAAGCGACGAAGCGCATTTCCACTTAAGCGGTAACGTCAATAAGCGAAATCTTCGTTTCTGGGGCACTGGAAATCCGCGTGTGATACACGAAAAGCCACTACATCCACTTAAAGCGGTGTTAACGCGAAAGGAGTGATTGGGTCGTATTTTTTTTAAGGACGCCATGGGCAATACGGTTACTGTTACTCGCTTACGGGCCGTGATAAATGGCTTCTTACTATCGGAATTGGGTGAGCGGGCCTTGGTGAACATATTGTTTCAACAAGACAGTGAAACCACACACACAGCACGAGCCATAATGGATATTGTAAAGGAAGCGTTTCCTGGTCGCGTAATCTCCAGTTTTAGCGATTTGGCATGGCCACCAAGATTGCCCGATTTAATCATCCCAGACTTCTTTCTTTGGGGCTTCTTGAACTCGTGGGTTTCAGCCCTTAAGGAAAATATTCGACAGAAATGCGAACAGTTATCACCGGAAATCTTGCGAAAAGTCATGGAAAATGCGATAGAAAGGGCACAAATACTTATCAACACCGGCGGCAACCACTTGGCGGATATCATATTTTCCACTTAATAGAAAAAATTGTAAAAGTCAAAATTTTTCTATTTAGTAAAAACGTAATTCAAAAACAAAATTGGATGATTAATTTTGCGCCACCTTGTACTTGGTCTTGCCCTCGTCGACAGTTAAAACCATTTTCGCCGCTTCCGTTTCAATATTCGCGAAAACTTCATTGACATCACGCTGATTTCTCCCGATTATGAACTTCGAAATTTCTCACAGCGTTGGGTTACCATTTCAATGTTCGTGTTATCTCTAGCCGTACGTTGAGTAAAACTAAGTAATGATTCGAGTGTATGTTGGCTCTTCGAAACGTTCGGATATCCTGAATAATGAAGGAGTCATTAAGCCTGAATCCGTTTTAAGAGGTGGTGTCGTGGAGGCTATGTCTTCCGATAGTACTGCCACACATGATCGCTGTTCCTAGCTTTGCAGTAAAATCGCCAAGGACAATTTTAAAATCATTGTTTTGGCATCCTCGTGGGTCTTGTTCAAGGGCTCACGGAAGCTATCTTTGGTTTTGTGATCTTTCACCTATATGGTGACGTGTGCGGGTATAAGGCTAATTTTGGCAAATTTGACCTTGATTCGGATTGTTACGAGGTGCTGGTTCACATGCCAAGATTTCTTGCTTAAGTCTGCCGTAACAACAAACCGTCATCCAAAAAGGCGCGACTTTGCTGTCAATTAGAACCGCCGTGACAGATGCTGCAGTCTTTCATCCTCTTCTTGTGCGGTCCATCGCATCGCATTTCTTGGACGCCGGAAATGTCGGCCTTGCAGCAGTCCAAGGCTTACTCTATTTGTTCGGCTACACGTAGCCTGTTAAAAGATTTAACATTCTACTTGCATATCCGAAGTTTGTTGTCCCTATTTCACTTGCAGGGATTGTCCATAGTAGATCCGTTCGTATTCGAGACTTGTGTCTCGCTATCAATTTTTATTTATATCTTTGTCTGTTAAAAAGATGCCGAAATTTCACTATGTTTTAGTTGGTCACCAACGGCGTTCTGAGTTATTTTTTCCGGTATTATTTTTCATTCCAGGAGGATTATGATCTTTGGCCGTACAAAGACTAATTCCGGCAAAGGGATCCCTGAATCTTCCTTTGCAGAAATTTCTAATGTTTTGCAGTTTATTGAAATTATGACTGCGTATATCTTCGTTTTGACGGTCTCCAGATTGTTTTCCTGTCTCAGATTCCGGCCGGAACTTTTGCTAGTCACAGTATACGTCGACTCTTTATTTTTTCACCAACAGTAGTTCGGTTTTTATTGACTTTGAAAGAGCAACCACCATGCAGCCGAGAAGGGCTCTCTGTCCTCTAGGGTATGGTAAAATCCGCAGTAAAATATTTTCGCCAAAGCTTGGTTCACCAGATAACCAGTGCAGCTGGTCAACAACGGAACAGAACTTGGTGGTCTTACTTGACTTCATTGTGAAGTTTATATCCACATTCGTACGCTTGCTGCAATAGGGTTACAATATGGTTAGATTCCGACGTTGGCTTATCGGAAAGTTCGGACATTTGGAATGCTGGATGACTGTCTAGCATCGATAGCAATCTAAGCAATCTAGCAATAATGACTAACCATATATTCAGGATTAGAGATCATAGAATTCGTCTTTGTTGCTGTCATTCTTATCCTCTATTTGTAGTGATTGCTTGCATGTCTTAAATCGTCTTCGCCGTAGTAGGTGTCGAACTTTTTCATCTACTTTTCGGTCCATACCATCGTACTTCTTGCACTGCGCTTATATTTCATGTCTCAAACAGAACTTTGATGTACTTGGAACGTTTGCTGGGATTGTCAACATTATATCCGTCCGTAGCCGAGCCGATGTTGGCAGTTTCGGAACTGTTCCCATGGGAATTAGGTTATTCGAATGTGAAATCCCAATAGAACCTCTGGACAAGGGGCCCAGCTAGGGTCCCAGTAGCAGCCTAGCCATAAGGTTATTTGAGTCGTCGTTTCATGTGCTGCCACTTCTGCTCTAGGGTCCCGACACAGCCATAAAGCCCTCTTTGGACCTGGGGCCCGAATGCAGCGAAGTAGCTCTAAAGGGAGGTGTCCACCTCAAATTGACTATTTTGCTGCGAACGCCGTCATTGATCCATTTATAGGATTCCTTCGCCACCGTCTTTATAAGAGAAAAGTGACCTAGCGCGGCGATCTTTCACAGAGGTAGGGTACCTTTAGTCAAAGGCACTGGGCGCCAGGGGGAAACAGGAGTTGATGGACAAAAACTTTAGTGTTGAAGCTTGTGTATTTATGAACTGAACTAATATGGTCAAAAGTAGCCTTGATATTCAGATCTTGAATGACAGGTTGTTTAAATCTAGATTTTGTTAAAAATGTTAACCTGCGCCGGCACGCTTGCAATTTCGTAAACCTTAGCCGCTTCATTGACCTGAGCATCTTTTATATCAGATTTGATTATGTTAAGTATCAACTGACCTACTCTTCTGTTAATTGATATTGCCCTTGCTCTTTTCATTTCAAGACGAACACACTCCATCAGGAATCTTTAATAAAATCAGTTCCCCACTTATAATTTGTTTAATACAATTTTCTGCCGACTGCACTGTACACATATGTATGTACTCGTATGTGAGTAATTTTCTTGCAATAAAAGCCCATCGGGAACCTTGCCGCATCATTAATTCAATTTAACCAACCATAATTACATCTTAAAAGTCGCCGAACAATGTAATCAAATGAAATTGTGAACGGAACCAATAAAATTATTAAACGTGCACTTCCGATTGAGGTCCATTAATGGAATGCCGTTCATAGCGCCCTGACCGCATGCACTATACGAGTAATTATTATCAATTCGTGGTTTGTTCTGCCTGCAAAAAATCCTATCTGACAAGGACTCGCAACTTTCCTGCTGGAAAATAGCGTTAAATTGCATAGGAAATGTCAGGCGAAGCCAAAACGCTATTCAACAAAGTTCGCATGCATGCTGAGTAGAAGGCAAAAAGAAAAAAAAACGCAAAACCTCCCTTCCCGATGGTGTTGTCCTGTTTTGTTGCTGAACGAGAATACTCCGGCAAGCTGCTTATAACAATTTCGTACTGAAGGACGAAACTTTACCCCAAGTGGTATTTTAAAAGGACTGCCACCCTGTGGGGGAGCAAAAGTGATTTAAAATCGTTGCACTTATGGGGGGTAGTAAAGAGAAATAGTGGTTGACTTGTGGCCCTACAGTAGGGGTTGCTATGGGTAGTTTGGGAGGGAGCCATAAAATTGTTTATTATATGTTCAGACTCACGGATGCGAAATGTGTTGGAATTGGTTAGGTAGAGATGAGACCCCCAGAGACCGAGAAGCGAGAAGGTCCTTCATCCATTAAGAAGGGGGTTTGTGCACCCTTTTATGTGGTGACATCAGATGCCTAATGGAGTATAAATGCATTTTCTATTACTTCCCAATAAATTAAGAGGTTTTATATTAAAAACGACGGCAAACTAATAACGAACAGCTTGAGAGAGGCAAATATATATTTTCACGTCGACGAAGATGATTTATGACCCAGCGCCCGTCCTAAGAAAGCGCTGGCAACAGGAAAGACTAAACGGATTGGACAATTTTTTGGCTGGAAATTTCCTGTTTATAACACCACCAGAGGCATAAGACGATCAAATGAAACCACGGGAAGAGACCTTTTCAACTCGTGAATCAATAACACGTAGAACGCTTATGCGTGTAGAATTTGCTATCGTATCTAAGGTCAAAAACAAAACTACTTCCATTGCTATGAAGATACGATTTTCTTCAACATCTCCACTGATGATTTTATTGAAACCTATTTCCAATACAAAGAAACGGGTTGTACTTATTTTGGCTAGATTAGCGTAGTGTACCTGTAGCCTGGTGCCAGTTTAGTCCGTATGCTCACCGAACACTCTACACCCCAGGTGCCACTCAAATACTTAAGTCTGTCCTCACGCGGTGCAAGCAGGCATTACCGCGATCCAGGAGATACGATGGATAGGATTAGGTATGATGAAAAGAAAAAATTGCGACATTTATTACAGCTGCAACAAAAGACTGCATGTATTAGGATGTGGATTCGTCGTGGGAAATCGGCTTAGGACAAATATCATTGACTTCAAGCCGATAAGTGATTGCCTTTCTGTGTTCCGCATCAAAGCTACTTTCCAAAACATAATCCTAATATGTGCACACGCCCCTAACGACGAGGCTGAAGATCCCATCAAGGAACAGTTCTATGATGTAGGATGGAGCCTACGAGGCCTGTCCGGAGTACGATGTAAAAGTTGTACTCGGGGTCTTCAATGCTAAAGTCGGAAAGGAAAACTTCTTTGTCCACGAAACGACTACCACGAAACTACGACTACGGTGATAAGTAGCACTAGGTTTCCAAGGCTAAGGATCCACACATCAACCTGGCGCTCTCAAAACGGTCGAACCGCCAACCAAATCGACCATTTGCTAATCGATGCGTAGCACGCATCCAACATCTTCGACGTGCACACATTCCACGGGGCAAGCGTCAACTCTGACCATTTTCTTGTCGCGGCTAAATTCAGAGCTCGACTGTCCAACGCGAAGAAGTTGCGAACCGCCCAGAAGAGGAAATTCGACGTTGGACGCCTTAGCACACCTGGAGTAGTTAGAGCCTACAGGGAGGGCCTGACTATGAGACCCTCCTCTGTGAACCCACCTACCACAAACGATAACAATCAGTGGTGCCAGTATCGCGACATCATCAAGGAGGTAGCCGAAACCACTGTAGGGTACCAGCCACCCCAGAGAAAGAGCCAGCGATATGATGATGAATGCGTGTACAGTAAAAAGGTGACAGAAGATGCACACGAGAAAGCACAAAACAAGCCAGTGAGAGAAGAATATCGAGACAGGAGAAGGCAGGTTAAGAAGATTCTGCGTAGAAAGAAGAAGGCTTACGCAGCTTCCCATTCTAGGAGATCGAAGAGTCGTGCGATCGTAATAACATCCGGAGATTCTATAAAAAAGCCAAGCAACTGACTGCTGGCTACAAAACCCTAACACAGGCTCTGCGAGACAGCGAAGAAAACCTAGTCACCGAAGCGCAGGGAACAGTAGATGTGTTTAAGCAAAGCAGCATTGCCAGCAGCTGCCTAACGGGCATCATGTAGAGAGATTGATAGGGCAAGAAGAGAACCCACGTCCAGACAATGAAGAACCAGTTCCACCACCTAGTATAGAAGAAGTTGACTTAGCTATAAAAAAGCTTAAGAACAACAAGGCCGCAGGCTCTAATGGTTTACCAGCGGAGCTCATTAAATACGGTGATGATGTTTTGGTAGGGAGCACCGAATCATCAACCAAGTATGAGTGGAAGAAAACATGCCCGATGACTGGACTGTCAGCTCCATATGCCCCATCTACAAAAAAGGCGATCCTATGTCTTGCAAGAACTATCGGCACATCCCTGCTTTATGTCGCATATAAGATCCTATCCAACGTACTGCGTGAACGTCTCAAACCTTTCTGCATCACACTAATCTGCACGTAGAAGTGTGGCTTCCGGCCTGGCAGTTCGACTATAGACCAAATTTTCACACCGAGGCAAATCCTGGAAAAGACCAACGAATTTCGAGTCGAAACACACCACCTATTCATCGACTTTGAAGTCGCGTATGATAGCATACATCGTCAGGAGCTTTATATGGCCATGGCCGAATTCGCAATCCCGGCAAAACTGATTCAGCTGTGTCGCGTGACGCTGGAAAACACGCGCTGCAGCGTACAGTTTGGAAGTTTTCGTATTTACTCCGAACTATTTCAAACATGCACCGGATTTCGGCAAGGAGATGCGCTATCATGCGACTTCTTCAATCTTGTACTGAAGCAGATAGTGCGCATAGCAGGTTTCAACAGGGAAGGCAGTATCTTCAACAGGTCTGTTCAGCTGCTGGGGTATGCGGACGATATTGACATCGTCGTGGGTCGCTCCCAGCGTGCCGTGATAGAAGCGATCACGGCGATTGAAGAACAGGCGAAATCCGTTTTCCTTGAAGTAAATGAGGACAAGACTAAGTACATGCTATCAACAATCAAACAAGCATCTGTCCACCGCCTAGGACAATTGATAGCAACAATTTCGAGGTGGTTAAGGAGTTCACCTACCTCGGAATTAACATGAACTCAACGAATGACACCCTAGTGGAGACCCGGCTAAGAATTACCCTAGGAAACCATTGCTACTTCAGCTTGGTCAAACAATTTTGTTCAAAACTCCTAACTCGAAGGACGAAATGTGTGCTCTACAAAATCCTTATCCTGCTAGTTCTGCTTTATGGCGCCGAGTGCTGGATGATAAGCAAGAAGGGACAGCTGATACTGGGTTCCTTCGAAAGAAAGGCGGATTTTTGGTCCTGTGTGCGAGGAGGGCGAATTTAGTAGAAGATACAACCGCGAACTCAATGAGCTGTACCAAGATGTGAATGTAGTCCAAAAAGCCATAACACGTCGACTGCATTGGCTCGGCCACATCGAGCGAATGGACAATAATGCTCCAGCTAAGAGAATTTTCGAATCCCAGCCCCCAGGTTCGAGAAGACAAGGAAGACCGGACTTCCGTTTCAAAGACCAAGGCATCAAGCTCTATTGCTTTCTGACCGAAATAATTTCGAAATTTTGGCAAAAACAGTACTTTTCGGCTTCAAATTCAACAATGCATGTTGTATCAGCTCATCAGTGCGCCTATAGCAGAGACAGGAATGGTATTGAAAGCCACCATGCAGCCGAGACCGACAGGTATTTGGAATCTGTTAAAGGCTTGGGTAAATTGCTTTCATTTAAGCTTGTTTTATTTTCAACCGATGCATGGGGTGCAATTGGCCTTTACACGGCCGTGTGTGTCCAGAGGACCTTCTGCGATGAAAAGCCCCATACCTTACTGAAAACTCAATTACAAGATCAGACAGCAGATAGAAATTTCCTTAGGTTTTTTCGATCATGATAGGTTAAGTTCAAAAAATTTGTTATCCAGGCTGCCATCCATATACTTATCTTCATAAAAGAAATGGATGGTGACTAGTAGAGTCAGACTAGTCTCATGAAGAGAACAAATTTTGTTTTAAAAAAATTGACTGAAACCCATTCTTAGCGCATCAGTTATCGATCACATCTAGAGCTGCTTGAGCTTAAGAGCAAAAGTGGTCTGGTTTTATGCAGCAGACGGTATAGTTGCATCATTAGTATGTGCCTGAAAGTAGACGTTAAAACCATCAAGAACATTGAGCAATAACTCGATCAACACACATCAAAGAAGTGAAGATAGTACACAGCCCTGTTGGCATGCTCTGTTTAACCGTACCGTCACATATTGGCCGCATTCACTACCGGCAATCGGAGTCCTATTCACCTGCATTGCTGTTACCCACAAGCTTGATGTTGTCTAGCCGAGTTACGCATGCCGGCAAAAGTTGTCCAAAGCACCCTCAATGTCGTAAAATAAGCGCTTACTTCCTCTTGTCGAGTGCGTAGACTTCACTTCCGAAAATAAAATGGATCAAGCTGCAGCAAAGCAATCTATGTCCAGATGACAACCTTGTTGAAAGCCCCTTCGATATCGAGGAATGCGGAATGCCATTACCGAAAATTGTGTATGGATCCTAAGAGAGTATAGTAAAGTCTCAAAAAGTTTTTGGTGGCAATGTAGGCCTTAGGATGGCATGAGATGAGAGTCAAGCTTTCAATTTTCACTTATGGCAGAATCTTTGTCCTTTCGTTTTGTTTCTCGAACTCATCTTGGGACACATGCAGTTCACAACATACACGCTACATGCTTTTCTTAGTTCTGCAATGCATTTGAATTTCTGCACTGCATAGCGACGAGTTTCTTTGGTATACATATCTTTCGTATTATGCCATATAGCAGCTCGATTCAACCTGTAGAGCTCTTCGATGAACAACAAGTGTAGTGGAGGTCTATTCTCCATGCATTGTTCAATGTATTGTTGCAAGGAGATCCATACCATGGTTGTTCGTAGTCGAGTGTTGAACCGAGATGCACTCTAACTCGTTCTAGAAGTACACTAACTAGAAGTTCTCCACCATACTCCTATCTAGTTTCCACATCCTGCCAGGTTTCTCTTCATATGTTTAACAATCATTACCCTATTCCAATATTCGGGAAGCACTTTCCGCTGAAATGCCATCTAGGCTATCTGCCTTCGTTTTTTTTTTATTGTCCTGATAGTCGATATAAGATTTAGGCTTTCAAGAATCTGATTAATCGAAACGTTCATCACGTTGTGGGATCTTTCTTGCTATACTTTCACAGTAATTTCTCCATCTGGTCAGCTGTTCCTTATCCGAACTCAAAAGGTTGCCGCTATTATGACATACGATTTGGAACTTTTCCTTTGTGATATTGTAGACTATCTTTACTCATCGGGCTGAACTATGCTACGGTTCCATCTGCTTTGTACGATATTGAACTTTCAACTCGAATTACTCTACAGCTGAACAGCGAGAGCTTAGAAAACTGTACACTTATCGATCCGTTTCCAGGTATCTGCAGAAACCCATATCTTCTGACTTTGTTGTCTTCTAATCACAATGGCGAGATGGTTCCCATCACAACCTGGACGTTCCCGTAAGGCATTGAATTAGTGGCTATGCGCAGTTGCCTGTAACAATCACCATAAACATTCCAGAATTCGATCGTTGTTCTAGAGGTCATCAATAAACTATTCAACAGTATCAGAGGCGTTTCTGAGTTTATCTTTTTTTCTGTTTTTTTGTTTTTAGAGTCGGAGAACTTTAAATTGACTTAGTTTGACAGATATTTTCGCCGTCATGCGAAAATCACATGTCTTCAACTTTAACGCCTTCTAATTGAGGCACGAAAAAGTTGGTCAACCGCTCACCACTGATTGTGACGTCTCCCCATTTCTGAAGACATATCGACCCACAAAGTGCTCCACAGGGTGTCTTTTTCTGGATGAAATGGTGTTTCGACAATGTCTTGTGGATTATCATCGCTCCAAATGCGGCAATTCTGTTTGTTGACAAGCCATTGAACTAGAAAGTGTGCTTTAACACTGAACAATATTTTCAAATGAATCTGTGGACGGTGTGGAATTGTGTGGCATCAATGAATCTTGTAAGCACCCATTTGGATCAGCATCAACACTACGCTCCACTACATCAATCGCTTGTTGTGTGCGCACTGTACATCGTCTTGCGGCATTATGTACGAGTATTATCTTTTGGAGTAAAGGCGCAAATGTAGCTCCAGCGTGCGTATATTCATGATGAATCGCCAAATCAAACTAACCTCAAAACAACAAACTACTGTCGAATGGGCTATGACAAAAAACAAGTGTTGCCAATTTAATGTTCTCCGCTTCTAATGTTTGCGGCCAAAGTCCTATCCATGCAGGCACTGGAGACTCACTACTCGCCCTCTTTCAGGCATGGATCCTGCAGAACACAGCTAAGAAACCAAATTAAACTTTGGCCATATTGACGCGGACCGAGGATTTGTAAGTTTTTTCAACTCCGATGATGCTTGCGGCTCTAAAACTGAAAGTGCACCCTTTACTTCCGTTTCGGAAGTGCAAAGAGGAAGAAAGCTTCTGGTACTTCCCTTATCGATAGAATTTCAGCAAAACCATAGTTTTGGGTGGCGGAAGTTGATATTACTCGTACTATGCAATCAAACTCGCCTTAGCAAATAACCTGAATTCCAAACGAAAGCAACACCGGCTTATCTATAAGGATGGTTCTATGTCCTCTCTGACAGTGCAAACGTAATTAACTGTCATACGAGTACCTGGCATAAGCAGGAAATCTTAAATAGAAGCAAAAAATTTCAAAGTGAAAAACGAAACTCTAAGGCTGAAAAAGTTTGTGCAACACAGCCATCGATTCACTTGAAGCTGTTTAATTGTTCTGTTCTATTAAAACTTAAATGTCACTTAAGTCCATTTCATCCACAAAAGAATTGAATTCCTGTGGCGAACAGTACCCAATGACACAATATTTAAATGATTTCGGAAGGCGTGCTGGGTTGAAACCACCGAACGGCCATTGAACAACCAGAAGCCCACTGAAGCTGTGTACAGTCCAGATAGAACGTAATGTTTACTAAGGAGTGAAACTGAAATCTCTACAGAACGAGGCAAAAAGAATTCCAGAGGCTGGCTTGGATTTCAAGTAGCGCGTTTTCTGTCGAGTTTCGGTAAAACCGGGCAAAGAAAGATGGAACGCTTTGCAATTCACTATAAACGATAAACTTAAATAGGTCACTGCTTTCACCTATTAAATGCGTATTTCCTTCTGTTTCACATGATAGACTTTCCCGAAACCCAATACCATAAAAGTCCGACATCGCTTTGATATTGAATACAATACTCGTATTGCAACAAAACCCTAAGTACACATTAAATAGCTTACACATGTCGGGATGTTACCAGCCCAATTAGTGGTCCATTCATTGCACATTCATAACCATGGTGAATGCGCTCAAGAGTAGTTGTATGAAGTGAAGAGCCATAAGTCGCATACAAGGACTTGCTAATTAAACCATATGGCAATTGTGCTCGTCGGAGCAATTCGACAATTAATTGCCACCACCACTCTGTGCTACTCAAACCACCATGTCTATACCCAGAACCGGTCACTTTAATTCATAAAGTATAGCAGTGCAATGTAAGGCAATTAACACTAAGTATCATTATCTGAAGTGATGCATTCATACGAACACAAACATGGACAACACCGTCACATGTGGCGCTTTTGCGAAAGTTGTACTCGTATGTACTACACTCTATGTCAAACGTTATCGGCCATTATAACAGCCTTAAGGTTAGCCAATGTTGAAGCAACACTTTATCATCAACATAATGAATACAATTTCAAACTGAATCCAGGTATCCATTGTTATGTAGATTAGGCTAAGAAGTTTAAACCACCCAACCCCTTTGACATGAGTGTGTACCTCTTGGGTGGTACATACCTATAGTAAGAAAATCAACTGCATTACGAAGGAAGTAGGTGTGTGTTATGAGCTGTAGCAAATCCTTTATGCAAATAACTTAGAGAATCTAATTTTCGAGCGACGGAAATGCAAGGATTCCCTGTTGCATTCACAGTATCCAACCGATATCTGATGAAAGCACTGTCGAATAAGTCAGCGTTTTGTTGTTCTTTAATCAACGATACATGCAGGAATCTGTAGTGCTTAAGGAGTCAATTTAACATCAACCATTCTTGGGTAGATTGAAACAAACACCTTCAAATCGCAGAGACCGAAGAGCTTCTCAGTTGGGGCTGCCTTGAGTTGCCTCAAGTAGCAAAATGTGAGTATAATGCAGTTTACCTTTCTATCGTTTTAAATGCATGAGTTGGGTTGCATGTTGTAGATATAGGAGTTCTCCTGCCAATATGTCCTTGTGTACGTAGATTTAATTTACATAAATATTCGAAATGCCTTGTGTGTTGTCTAAAACAGAACAACATTGAATCAGTCTTTTGAAATTGATATCAACATGATTTTGGAATTTATCGATAGATCGGTGCAAGGTTCTGTAGAATCAAAAACAAGCAATTCAGGCTGCAGGAAGAAAACCTATTACACAAGCAAACCTACGTCATTAATCTCTCTATGCATCCGCGAATTGGTAAGTAAAGGGATCTAGATTTTAATTTTTGTATATGCATCATGAGATGCTAGCAATTTCCCGAAAGTAAACTGCTTAGATACTGACGTATAGAGCAAAATTTTTATGGCGAAAATCGATTAGGAAAAATTCTTCTGGTTTCTGTCTAAATTTCTTTATTTTGAAGAGCATGGACGAGATCTCTGTCTGAGATGCAATATTTTTACCAATACGGAAGACCTTCTGAGAGTGTGCTTCAAAATCCGGTAGTAAGCATCGAAGGCTCTGCCTACAATAATGAATATAATCTGAGGCTTTGCATCGACATCGAGAGTGCTTCCGACAACGTAACTTTTTGACAAAACTAGGCCAGACAACACGGCTAAGACGAATCACTAGTTTTGTGGACTATCAGCGCTGTGCTGTCTCCACTGCTTTGGTGCGTATTGTTTGACTCACTGCTCAACAGTTCTGACGGCTATGCACAAGCATACGCAAGGTATTGCAGTAGGTACACACAGGCATCCCTTAACGTAATCGACGATTGTTTCACCAGAATGGGCTTTCAAAACTGAGGTTATCCTCTTTATGAGAGAAAGAAGTGTTTCAAGTCTGACTACCCTTAAAGGGCATCATCATCATATTCTTTAAACAAGCTTAGTATTTCTGTGTCATCCTGTATAACAACTAAACATTTTACGTCGAAAGCCTCTACCAGTTAGAAGGTGCTGTCAGCTAGACATGGGTCTATCATTATTAAAAAGAATTTGGCGTTAGTACAACGAGCTCTCCATCTTTGATTACCTTGCACGCCGCCTGCCTTATGACTCTGTTCTTGTGGACGTCATCTCTGTAAAACCAGAACTCGGCTGAAGGCCCAGAATCTGAGCCAGGAGAGGAATGTAGTCGAATCTTCGCGGAATGCCATAAAACCGATCTAAAGGGTGTTTTTTTTAGAGCTTGAGAAATTTAAATAATAATACAAGACAGAAATATTGTTGGAATGATTTTTTTATTATTATAATCTGGTAGATAATTTCATTAATTTATTTTTTAAATATGATTTCTGGCATATGCCCACCGCGATTACTAGTTACATGGTCCATTCAATAAGTCCAATTTTTTACTACTTTTTCCAATAAATCTGGCCGTATGGCGTCAATGCTGGCTTGAATATTGGCTTCCAATGCTTCAAGAGTTGCTGGTTTGTCGGCATTAACCAATGGCTTAACATAGCTCCATAACAAGTAATCGAGAAATAACTAAACGACTTAACGCCGCGGAAATAAAGTCGACACCAAATTGATTTTGCAATAAATTGATGGTTAAGCGTGATGTATGGCAAGTTGCGCCGTCTTATTAGAACCAATGTCGTCGATGTTTAGCTGATTACTTTTTGGAAACAAAAAATCAGTCAGCGCTCACCATTCACCGTAATGGCAGCTCCTTCCTCATTTCGACGAATTGCTTGCTCACTAGGCCGATTTATTTTTTCGAAGTACGAGTAAATTTCCACAATTTGGAAGCGTTTTTCTGACGTTAAACGATTCATGATGAATTGCCAAACCTTACTGAACAGAAATGTTAACACAGTTTGACATTGACAGCTATCAAACCATAGACAACAACCATCGAAACTTCTCATGCAGCTAAAGAAAACACCTTTTAATATGCGGTGCTGGTATCTTTTTGAATGACAACGACGTTAGATTTTACTCTTCGTTTGAAAAACCTGCCATCCAAGCAAACTTGATGGCAACGTACTTTATTGTGAGAAATCGGTGGAAGGATTGAAACATTTGCATCAGAAGTGACATCTATGCTGCGCTGAGAGTCTTGTTGAAACTGCAAAACTTCACTGAAGCCAGATTTTGAATTCACTGAGTCTTTTCTGGGTTCCAAGTCACAATGGAGTCACGGGAAACGATATCCCCGATAAGCTTGCTCGGGAAGACTAATAGGGATGTTTTTGAGGACCCGAAACCGCGTTATGTCTGCCTACGTCCACAGATATGGCTTTCATTGTAAGTTCTCTTAGACTCGTCTGATCATTGTGTAATATCAGCTGATTTCTCAAGAAAGCCAATTGGAGCAGACATAACACCTTTATTTACGAATTTAACTGATCGTTATCTTTCCTCGATAACGACGTGGATGTCGCTGCCAATATGATCCCACACACTATTCTCTTTGGGTTAAGATGTCTGTCAGGGAAAGAGAATTATTTTGTTGTTCTTACAAGTTAAACCCGATATGGGAAAACCGAAAAAAGATTAAATGAGCCAGGATTGAATGTAACTTCAAGGCATGTGAAATTTCAATACGACAAACAACGGTGACGCAAAACACTCCAAAGCCCCACAGGTAGTAAAACTTGTAGGTTATTTACCCAACAAAATTATGCAGAATGATGAAAACTCGTATACGTATACATACAAGTTATAATTTATTCAGTTATATTTCTGTAGGTCTTAATGATGTGATAAAACTCATAGGTGAGAGCAACATTTATTTCCTACTCATTGCAACCTTCAAACATTCAAAACCAACGGACATCGGGTACTCTATTTACTTCCTCCCTAAATTTCCTTCGCTTGCGCTATTTACTAACATTTTAAGGGCACACAAGATCCCTAGTCCGCGCGCTAACTATTAAAAAAAGATGTTGAGCGACGTTTCTTATAGATCAGCGGCCTTCTTGCCGTCACTCAAAAGAAAAGACTGCAGGGTGTTTAATGCCGTCGTTACGGGGCACCATATTTTTACTAAACATTTAAATGAGCTATTCAGAAGTGATAGAACATCCTGCGATGCTTACTGCTTAAAGTGATGATGACAATCTGCTGAGGGCTACATCGTTAAATTTCCTGCTTACGCTCATATTAACCTGCCGGATTTCATTAACCGGGACTTAAAAAAAATACAACGGACTAGTTCAATCACAAATTGGGTGATTTTTTGGAGTACTTTGTTCTGATCCAGATGGTTAAAAACGTGAGGTTCTTAAGATGATTTGGTTACCGACTTGTATTGTATATCTCCGCGGTTAGCCCGTCGGTTCTAGGAGCCTTTTTAGACTTAATTTTGAAGATGACTATATCCCCACTTCGTCAAGAACGGGTGAGCGGAATTGTAGTTTATCATCTGCCAGGTCGAATGGTTCCTTCTTTACAGCAAAATGTTGATTATGATCTCCGTTTACAGGAATAGTTCTGTCATTATTTCGTCCATAAAGGCTCCCGTTCGTATTTACTTGACTCTGTCTGTTCTTTTTCATTTTAAACGTCTTGATAGCTATGATAGCTCTCAATTTACTCGATCACGCACTTATTATCAATATTCTTTTTGCATCTTCGTGCTTCTTACTTTGTGGAGCTCATGAACCTTTGTATTGTAATCCTCTTAGCAGCTCTGTTTCATATGCTTATTGTTACTCATCTTTGGTTGATGGTGGTCTTCTTATATCTCCAATGGCTTGCCACTTCGGCCCTTGATTTCAAGGCAAGATGTTAGTCAGATAGTACGTCGAGAAAAAAAGGGGACCCATGATCAGAAAAGAACCTGAAGGTTTCTTTTGAATACGGCTCTCCTGCATCTAATTTCCTTGAGGTGTTTCTTTTCAACGACTAGTATAAGGCCTCGTAGAAGTAGCATCTTCTGACAGGTGCTGGTCCTTTAAATAACGAGAATGAGCCTCTGCAGCCGAACATCTTACAGCTCTGCTAATAACCTCTATTTCACGCTTCCCCGTGGCGCCATCTGGGAACCTCTGGAGATTGCGAAGTGAAGGAGACAAATGGCGAGTTTCCTGCGCCATAAATCAGGATTAGTGTCGGAATAGCAAAACAAGACCTTATCCGGGCTACTCCGACATATTTGGAGCTCAGGCCGGTTAAGATTTCCAGGTTTTGCAAAAGAGATGATGGAGCTTGGGATATGCACGTGGAATGTAAGATCCCTTAATACCCACATGCAGCCGAACAACCATCTTCCCAGGAGGAAAAAGAAAGAGCATAAGAAGCGCGCGGTCGAGAAAATTGAGAGATACTACTCCAGGAAGGAGATTCGAAAGTTTTACCAAAAGGTAGAAAAAACGTGGCGCGGACACAAACCCCGAACAAGGAAACGTCGTAGTAGAGTTGCAGCCGATTCGGAGAATCTGGAAAGATTACTTCTGTAGACTGTATAACGGTGATGACGAAACAAATCCCGCTGTCAGGCAGAATCAACCTTTCAAACTGGACGATGATGACCAACAATTGCGTCCACCCGACCTGGATGAAGTGAAAATAGCTATATCTAAGCTTAAGTCTAACAAAGCTGCTGGAACGGACGGCCTGACTGCCGAGCTCTTCAAAGCGGCAGGCGATGACTTGGTAAGGAGCATACACCAACTCATCTGTAAAATATGGTCGGACGAAAGTAGGCCCGATGAATGGAACCTCAGAATTGTTTGTCCGATTCTCAAGAAAGGAGACCCTCTGAACTACGCCAACTGCAGAGACATCAGTCTCCTTAACATCGCATACAAGATCTTATCGTTCGTCAACAACCTGATAGGTCCATATCAGTGTGACTTCAGGCCAGGCAAGTCACCATCGACCAGATATTCACACTACGTCAGATCTTGGAGAAGACCCATGAGCTTCAGATCGATACCAACATCTATAGAGACGAGCTATACAGAGCAATGTCTAGTTTCGACATCCCTGCCAAACTCGTCCGTCTGTGCAGGATGACGATGGAGCATGCACGCTGCTCCATCAATGTCGGTAAATATCTCACCGAAACCTTTGATGTCCAGAAAGGATTAAGAGAAGGCGATGCGCTGTCATGCGATTTGTTCAACAACGTACTTGAAAGAATAGTGCAAAACTCACGAGCAAACACAAGAGGCACTATCTTTCAAAAGTCCGTCCAACTACTCGCATACGCCGACGATATTGACATAATTGGGAGAAAGCAGTGTGATGTCAGTGGCACTTTCACGAGTATTGAGACAGAGAAGCGAAGAAAATGGGTTTAGTGGTCAACGAGGGCAAGACCAAGTATATGCTGTCAAGCAAAAAAGACAACCAACACCGACGTCTCGAGCAGAACGCCACCCTCGACAGATAAAACTTTGAGGTAGTTAAGGACTATGTCTACCTAGGCTCCGCTATAAGTACAGACAACAACATCAGCGCTGAGTTCAAACGAAGAATTACTCTTGTCAACCCCTGTTTCTTTGGACTAAGGAGTCAATTGAGTAGCAAAGTCAACAAAAGTCACCCTAATAATCCCGGTCCTGCTCTATGGCGCAGAGGCATGGACATTATCAAAAATGGATGAGGGTGTTCTTTGTTGCTTCGTGAGAAATATTCTTCGGGCGATCTTCGGTCCCGTCTGCATTGAAGGAGAATGGAGGAGGAGATACAACAATGAACTCTGTACAGCGACATCGACCTAACCAGAAGAGTGAAGATCCAAAGACTTAGATGGCTGGATCATGTAGATCGTATGGACACCATTGCTCCGGTCCGAAAAGTCTTCCAGTCCGCTCCCGAGGGACAGCGCAGTAGAGGAAGTCCAAAATTCAGGTGTCGCACTCAAGTAGAAGAGGACCTCAGCCAACTTAGCGTGCGAAGCTGGAGGCAGCTAGCCAGGGATCGAGCTGGCTGGAGAAGCTTGTTGACTGAGGCCCAGCTCCACCCCGGACTGTAGCACCACTTAAAGTAAGTAAGTAAGTTTCTTTTCCTAAACAACTTGGAGATATCTGCACTCATCCATTGGTAATATTGACCCTCGGAACGTTCGAGCATCGTGAACCCAAAAAGAGCTTTTCGTTGAATTCAAGGTGATCAATTTGGTCGGAGTTATAATGATCAGGTGACAACCAAAGGGATAACTCGGTTAGGCCGAACCGAGGTGTCTGTTTTAATAACATTTGGCCCCTAAGAGGAGTAGACCTAAACGATGATTTAGTGACTAACTGCTGATTTAGCTAAATCTAGTAGGGCAAGGTAACAAGTTCGCGGCAAGTGCTTGCTGTACCTCCTTAAGGTGTTCTCTGTGAACTGTTTGAGAATTTCAAGCGCCAGCCAGAATAGATATTTTCCAAATGGAACAAATCATGTTGCCTGCATACAGACATCATCTACTGGAGTCGAATGTAAAGAATTTTTCTGTGTACTCGTATCTGTGCATGTTCTCTTCTCCTGTCGTCATGATGTATCTGTAGTATTTTCGAGAAACTTATTTCTTTTTCAAAGTTTGGCTTGCCATAAATATTCTTCGTATTGTTCAAATCCGAGGATAATCCAAAAAACATAGGTGCCACAATCGGCGCGGCGATAGAGAGTGCTTGAAGCCTATTCGCATTCCAGTTCCAGTTCCATGGAGTATCTCCATGTGGATACTTGCATGTAGGCCTGAACATTGAAATTTTAGCTTTTGCCTCCGGTCTTAACCCAAATAGCCAATAGATTTCTTGACCCAAAACTAGGGTAATAACTTCACTGTCCATCCATTAAATTTCCGATCGACTGACGGCCACCAACAACATCAACTGCCTCCAGTTTATGTTGATGATGGTTGGTTCCTGTTCGAAAGCCTTTTCTGTTGCCCATCAAGAATGATTACTCGCTTTTAATTAAAACTGAGATGCAGATGCATCCCTGCACGATGCCCGACATCTAGTTACACTGCATAATTAAATCAGGTACACCTCATAAATTTTAATCACGTCATAACTACAAAACGTCTTTTTAGCGCGCTAATAGCTCTCTCTTCCTTGACGTTGCTGGAAGGTTGAAAGTTACACCTTTCCTTCGGGTAGGTAGGTTCGTCTTATTCCCTTTCATTCGGCCTCCCTGTTTCTTTTGCTCTTAATTAATGTGCAGTTTTTTTTTTGTTTTTTTTTTATGTATTTTGAATTTTTTTCTTTTCATGACTCCCTCTCATCATCATCATCATGTCGCTTACGTTCGCCTTCTTGTTTTCAATTGCAGACTTTTACATCCGAAAATCATTCGTGCCTGCAGCATCGTTCTCGTTGACTGGGAAAAAATTCCAACAAAGTCATTGAAGAGCACTGTAACCATCCTTCATCGTATTGCGTTCGGCTGTTCCTGCCCAGCTATGCTATACCAGGTAAGTCAGTTATACTATAGGGTTTTGATGGGCCGAAGGTTTTGCTGGAGGTCCTACAGATACAGAAGATACAGATACAAGTACGTGGGTAAGTTGTTTCATATCGTCGTCCACTTGAAATTTTCAAGTCCGCTCAGCTAATGTTTTTTTTTCCGGCAATTAATTAGATGTTCAGTTGCGCCACGATTTTTGCTTCCCATTCATCTCACCAAAGAAACATAAATCAAAGTCAGCGTGGGGGAGGCAAGAACCCATGTCAGAGGAGGGTGCCTCTGCCGCCACTGTGGGTACTGAAATTAATCTTTTCTTCTTTTTATTTTGCACGCCGAGAAATGGCTGGAAAAAAGCCATGGAGAAGCCATGCAAATCCACTTAGTCCAGTAGCTACTACGAGTATTTCTAACATCCATGACCAGCAACTAGAACAACTCTTGTGTAGATGCAAATGAAATTGTCTTACGCTTAATCACAGAAAAGCTTCGGGTAAATTTCCGGCGTCTGTTAGTGACTAGTGAATCACATTGCCAAGCCCAAGAGACATGCTTTTACCACCTATCCCTTGGGAGAACAAAAAAAAAAGGTCCAAGTCCTGTGTAGGAGTACACAGTTGTCCATAAGGGCAACTTCGCCTCCACCGAACGACGACGCCTACCTGTCTTCTCTGATTCCGGTGTCTTTGGATTTGAAGCTGCCCGTTGACGTGATTGCAAATGAGTTTGACGTTTGAGTAACAAAGTAATCCAGCAACATGGACGCGAACGAGGTCTCAGTCGCCTGGTGGACACCAGAACATTGTTGTTGGAGGTTGGAGTGGTTTACTTTTATGATTAGGCATCAAATGGGGGACTAGAATACAAAAGTTGAAAATTTCTTTGTGGCGGTAGAGAGAATTGAACGAGACGTTCTTTGTGCGATTTCTGATTGTCAGTTGAGCTTTTCCCTTTTGAAAATGAGATTGCTTAAGGGCCTTAGGGAAGTTGCACTTCATAGTTATAGAAGTCATACTGTCTGTCTATCAGCAAGAGATAAGAGATTTGTCAAGTATCATTTGTTCAGAAAGAGTTTGTTGATTTGCTTTCATCTTTTTATCGTTTCATGAAAGCAATTGAATCGCAGGCATTTCGAGGAGACATTTTTCTCTTAAATGAACAGAGGCTTATTGATTTGGAAACCTTCTAAACATAACTTGTTGCAACATCAGATTCTGTTTGTTAAGTAATGAAATTCGAATTGAACGAGGAAATATCCTTTGTGGATAAGTAAGGTGGTAGATACACCAAAAATATCTTGAATTTTAAAGGTTTCGGAAATGTCTTAAAATGTAGTTGCCAAACTACATTTAGTGAATCATGCTAACTGATCGAGATCCTTAGAAAATTAAAACTATAGGGCCTCCACTCACTTAGGATACTAATGCTGGTTTCTATTATTGTTTGTTACGACGACTGAGACCCGGCAAAGATAGCATGCAACCAGTTATGCTTTATAGGTATGGAACAGCCGCAGTGGACTCTAATAATCGTACGAATGGTACAAAGTTTTTAGATAAGGAGGGTTGTTGTGGTTGATGACTAACTGACCTAAAAATTGAAGAATTTAAGAAAATTGTCCTCTCAGATCATCGTGTGAGCATTAGGGAGATACCAGCCGATCTTGGTGTCTCTTTTGGATCGGTGCAGAGAGTACTTTTATTTTGGTGGGGGGCGGAAGCACTTAACTAACTTAAACTTAGAACTAAGGTCGTTTGCAGTGGTGAAGGAGATCGGATTTGAGGCAGGGAATGGTGCGATTAAAGTCAAAGACTTTAAGGTTTGAATTGATTTTTCGTAACAAGCGGAATATTGGTTCGCTCGCGCCATAGGAGGTGTGCTGGGTTGGTAAATAGAAGAGTCGAGGGGTGCGTAGATTACGAGGGTTAGTGTTGAGGAAGATAGAGTTAAGGAGGGACGAGCAATCAACGTGACCTGAAAGTAGTCGGTGAATGAAGAGAAAGTCAGCTGCATCTCTGCGTTCCTTAAGGGTGTTTAAGTTAAGGGTTGAGGTTGAGACGGTTTTGACGGCAGAATAAACGGATCGTTCCAGAGTATACCTCGAAGAGTAAATCGAAGAAAACGGCGTTAGATGCTTTCGATTCTCGAGATATGAATGAACACGATGATATGGGGACCTTACTTGACTGGCGTACTCTAAGAGGGGGGCGAACAAATGTAATATAGAGGGACCTGGTCACGTAAGGGTTGGCGAATTCTTTGGACCACCGTTTTACAAAACCTAGTACCGAGTTGGCTTTAAGGATTATCTCGTCTACAAGTAACCAGAAGTTGAGCTCTCTATGACACAAAATGCCGAGGTCGCGAATTGATGGAACGGAGGAGATAGGTTGTTTGTTGAGAAGGTAGAGTCGGAGAGGAGATTGATGCCGCTTATGTGAAAAGATGATGGACTGGCATTTGGCGATATTAAGTTCTAAGCAATTTTTGAGCCACCAGATCGGGAAACTATCAAGGTCTTGTTGAAGGAGGAAGGAGTCATGGGGTGAGGCAATGGTTTTCAAAAATGTGGCATCGTCGGCGAGAGACAAACGAGTGTGTGATGATCCTATGGAGATCGTTTATAGTTAAAATAAAAAGAAGAGGACCTAAATGGCTGCCTTGTGGAACTCCAGAGGTGGCCAAAAATGGAGCCGAATGAGTTTACCCAAATCGGACACTGAAAAAACGGTTTTCAAGGCAAGAGGATATCCATTTTAACAACATGGGTTCAAAGCCGAAAGCAGATAATTTGAAGAGTATTGATCGATGGGCGATCTTATCGAAGCTTTGCTAAAATCGGTTGCAATTACATCGATTTCTTTAACATTTTCTAGGGCTGAGATGGCAAAGGATACGAATTCAACGAGATTTGTGGTGGTCCACCTGCCCTTCAACAAGCCATGTTGTCTAGGGGAGATAAGTATTTTGCATTGAAAGCTTAGGGTTTCATACAAAGAACTTTCGAAGAATTTGAGTACATATAAGGGAGAGTTTAGTGATGGGTCTATAGTTATTTACATCATTCTTTGTTCCTTTTTTGTGGATCGGGCTTACGAAGGAGGTTTTCCAAATATGAGGAAATAATCCTTATGGAAGAGATATATGAAAGAAAACTGAAAGGAAATAGAGGAGAAACATTTTTTAAGACATATGGCAGGAAACCATCTGGAAACCGAGTGTGTATTCGTCATTTAGTTGGTGTAACTTATATTCGATGAGAGATGGGTCCAAGGTGTGTGAGAGAAATGGGCCATGGGAGAAGTTCGGTAGATAACTAAAAAGGAGTCGTTAGTGAAGGATGATTGATTGAAATGTGGCAAATAGGTTGGCAATGGCAAGTGCATCGGTTGATGAAACAGCCCATAATTTGTTTCCCTTATTTCTTAAGGAACGAAGCTTGCGCTTATACCAGGGACGACTAGTGCTCTATAAAGAATGGATAAAGCATCATTTATAGTAAGGTTGAAAGTTAAAAGGGAAACTGCTGAGATAGCCACTGATTTTGAAAAATTTGCTTTATTACAGCCGTAGGATGAGATTGTTAAAGGCGGAGTGGACTGGACAGAAGAGTTATGAAAAAACGAGAGGAGTACGGTAGTTATCAATTATTGAGAGAGATAGGGAACAAAGTGAGACTGGGGAGTAAATTGAATTCGTTGTGAAAATTAGGTCTAACTGCCTGCCCATGTAGTTGGATATGCCACTGACTTGGCATAGACCTGAGTCTTTTAAGCTATCAAAGAAGAGACATTATTAAGCTGAACTGTGATTTGAAGCGATGAAAAACGATTTATCATCTGATGGAGTCCACTGTAGCTGAAGAAGATTAAAGTCGCCGAAAACAAGAATATCACATAGATAATCATCATTGCTATGAGCTTTAAACTTAAACGTCTGACCTATTTCCTGCTATTGATGGCAATAAATGCTTGCAAATGATTTCAATGTCATTACCGAATGTTACTGGTTGCACTCAGTTTTGATACATTGTGCATCATACATATGGTGAAAAGCGAAATTTCTTACAATCAATGAGTTCGACACGAACACTAACCCTGACTGCTAGGCCTTTATGGGTCAAGGTAGTGGGTACTGTTTTGGACTGCTTGGGTTTTCTGTAGGATCTACAGGTGTGCCACTTGTGGCCTTACTAATTTATCTGTAAGACCATCTTTTCTGCTGTGGAATGATTCCGAAGTTCCATTTTTCAAGCATACTTTTAGTTGAGCATATCTTGGAAATGAGTTGATGTAGAGGACATGCATCGCAAGCCATTCCCCACTGGTCGGCATTTAGTCCATCTGATATTGCTGAATGGATGTCTTGGGTTTCATCGCTTAAACTGAATGGCTAGTTCAGCAGAGTTTGGAAAGTCCTCGCCGTACTTTTTATGATATATGTCCTCAGCACCGACAGTGATTCTGCTTCAAGATTTCCGTAGTCCGAGAGTCCGAAGTTCTTCTTGACTTCAGGCTTTTTTCAAATTCTTTGAAGTTGCTCATATAAGGAATCTGTTAGATTTACATTACAGTTGAAGTAGTCAGGCGAATTTATCTGATGAATGTCCTCTATCTGAGGTCTAATACTTTCTGCTGAAGTCCAGCCCGGTTGGGCGAGACATCGGGTACCGGTAGATTGACCCTACTCAGTACATCTACCAGTAACAAGTAAGAGCACGTGTTAGGCTTTTCATCGACATTAAGGTCCGCTTCGATATCGTAGCTTCTGAGAGCATGTACTGATTTACACTGGTCTGTTACAATGAGAGAAAAATCTTGCTCGTGGACCCTGACTGAGCACAATACGTAATTTCGGGGTACAGGTATGTTGGTTGTGAGAGCTCTTAAAATCTCCCCTCACATAATATACCTATACTTTCTGTCAGATTATCCTTGACAAGGGAATTTCGCATACAGTAGGCAGCCGTAAACCTGACTGATAATCAAGGAATCAGAAATAGCCTTTTAATCAAACCAAAACCGAGGTGTAGCCTTTTTTAGGGAAATTAGGGAGCTGACTGGTCCGACTGGTATTAAGGTATCATCTGGATAAAAAGTTCATGTAACATCAAAAGTCGTCACTCTGTCAGTGCGAAGGCGCATTCGGTAAGGTAAGGGGCTTGCCACTAGAACGGTCCTCCAGATCGACGCGGCTATATTTAGGCCAACAACTACGTCATTACTGTTTTCACTGGACTCCAAAGAATTATCTGTCTCGGCTGCGTAGGGACTTTTCCTAGCACGCCTCTCACTGCTCTTGAATCTCACTCTCCTTGATATTCATATCAAAAGCTATACTCTCAAAACCATCTGCCATTTGAAGAAAACTGGTCTTTTACGCAACGCGCATCGGAGTTTCGATGAGTTTATTCGCCCTTTGACTCTGCTCTTATGGACATGCAGTCTGTTGGCATCACCCCAGAAGTTCCATTGCTGCGTAAATACGAAGTTGATTTTGCTTCACGCATGGTTCCATACCCAACTTATGATGAGGCGTTGTTGTCATTCTGGGGGACGAAATCCTTAGTCACTTTTGAGTCATAGGTAACAATGATATCACAGGAAACGATGTCAACAAAGAAATTGCTAGTCAAGGCTCAGAGGAGAGATGTTCATACCTCCAACGGTTAGGACTTGCCAATAAGTTTCAGGCAAGCACTATTGAAGGCAGGCGAAACGAATACTTTCCCACATCTTATTCAATTCATCAATCACATCAATTCAAGGACTTTCATGCTGTCCTCCGTGACTCCTAATGTAAGAGTGATAACGAGACCTTTGACCACTATCTTTGTAAATGCCCAGCAGGCTACACTTAAACAGAAAATGTTTAGTGTTCCAGCACGATAATCCGAGACCTCATACAAGTTTGGTAACTTGCCAAAAACTTTAGCAGCTTCGATGGGATCTACTGCCACACCCACTTTATTCCCCAGATCTGACACCTTCTGATTATTATTCGTTCTTATCTCAAGAAATTTTTTTAAGCGGTATGAAGTCTGGAACGGTTCAATCAGACTTCTTGCCGGCCAAACCAAAAGATTAGGGGACCCTCAGAATTTCGGTTGCTCCATCCTGCTGGAACCACATGTTCTCTAGTCCCAATTCATCCAATTGAGGAAGGAGAAAGTCGTTGAGCATGGCTCTGTAGTGCTTGCCTTCCACAGTAGTCATTTGGCCCGCGGCGTTTTCAATAAATAAACCCGATAACGCCTTCAGCGTAAACAGCACACCATGCAGTAACTTTGAGCGGGTGTAATGGCTCTTCGTGTGTTAGACGCAGATTTTCGGTGCCACAGAAGTGATAATTTTACTTATTCCCCTATCCACCGAGATGGAAATGGGTCTCGTCGCTCATGATGATTTTCAATAAAAAGTTGTCTCCCTCATGGTCGAGATTCAAGATGGCAAGCGCGTTTCGCTTGGCGGTCAACAGCTAGCGGCTGATGCACTATCTGCACTTTGTAAGGGAACATCTTACAGTCTATCATTAGAATTCTCCGTAAAGACCGTCGATTGATGCCGAATTGCGTGGCACGTCGTCTGGTCTATACTCCGGGGCCTACTGTAGATTAATTTCTTGAAAAAAGTAGTTCACATGCCCGAAATGCTAGGACCGACGTGCCATCAACTAAGTTACACCCTATTGGGTTGAGTAGAATTGAATATCATTTGAACTTGGAACTTTCGCGTTTTTGATCATCTCAATGTGAGAAGCGGTACAGTAATTAAGATATATGCTCTTGCTTTCAAATTCCTAACTGTCTTCTTCTAAAAAGATACAAACCTGACATCCCAAGAGGTTGTACATATTCTTGAACTACCGCAAAATCCAGCAGATTTTTCAAATTCCTGCTACCTTTACTTCTTTTTCACAGTTTTTCAATTTCTTTTATCTTTTTCATCCAGGCTGTACTTTTTAAAGTATTCCAACAAGTATTCGATGCGCCACGTGATCCACATTCAGAAGAGCTACGCCGTCTTGGTATCTATGTAATTCGAAAATTTGTCGAAACCGCACCAAAGAATCCAAAGATTTACGCTGAATTGTTCTTCTACAAAAATGTACGAGATGCCAACGAGCTGGAAACTGGTTACTGTGATGCCTATGAAGCGTAAGTGCACACTCCCAAATTTCATAAAATCACTTAACTCTATTCTCACTTATTTTGACAGTGGCACCCGAGGAAAATGGACCGAAGAACAGGAAAATGAACTTCGTTTCCTCTTTGAGGAAAACCAAAACAATCCCCAAACAGATCAGGGTGAGTACGACCAGTATCTCATTTACAAAATGTCCATAAGATACAAATCTTCAATTCTGATAAATTGTTGAAGTCACTTCTCCCCGAATGAATCCCATTTCCCATTGCACATTTACACACCATCTCTTGAATTGTCATCTCGTTGAACACGCAATTTCTCCCCTACTTACTCGTACACTGTGTACTCGTATCATTGTCTATTCGATTTTCTCTATCTATTTTTCCTTTTATGTCCTGCCAGATGTGATTGATTGGATTTTGGAGAATTTAATCGATAAAACTCGCACCAGACGCGGTGTTCTAAAAAAACTACGAGAACTTGGTCTGAAATTTAAGGCTCCAACAAAGAAATCAACAGCAGCAGCAACCAATAAGAATCTTTGGCAACAAGAGGAGGATGATGAACTGAAAGGACTCTTTGATGAACATCGTCTGGAGGATGGTAAATATTTTAACTTGTATTCTGAATGTCCTTTGCATACTATGTTCTTAAATGGTATTTTTTGATTTATTTTTACAGATTGTCTGCAGAGAATTGTGGACGCATTTGGTGAACGACGCTCGAAGAATCACATCATTAAGCGAATGTTACAATTGCATTTGATAGCCGATAAATCGGAAATCCTTCCAGCAAAACCAAGGAAGAGAAAATCGAAGAAGAATCCTGAGCTGGAAGAGAAAAATGCTTCTGCAGAAGGTGAAGGGCGACCGAGAAAATCGAAATCCTCTACAAAAACGAAGACCACCGGCACTAAGCAACAGCAAAAAAGGAAAGTTGTCCGTACACCTCTGGACATTGGTACCGTCCGTTCGCTGCTGGATAACATCGATGAAAAGTTTGCCGACGCTCTGGAATGGTTAAAGGAATCATTTGCCGAAGCTGCTGAAGATACAGATACCCCGTCGGAAGAAGACGATGGCGTTCCGTTACTACCACTGCTGGAAGTACAAAAGGACGCCATGGAAAACAATGATTTCCAGAAGTTACTCTTAGCACTAGGCGTCCAACCACCTATCGCTCAGTTAGAGAACTATTGGCGTGTTCCTGTCTATTTGAATGCAGCTGATTTGAAAATACGTGAAAGAATCCTTGCCGGTGAAGAAATTGATGATGCTGAGTTGAATGAAAGAGATGAGGATGATGATGGAGAAGATCTAGAACCGCTTGTCCTTGAGTCATCATCTGGCGAGGAAAGTGAGGAAGACTACCTTGATACATTCATGAATAAACGTCGCGAACAGATGAACACCCTCATCTACAGTAAAAGCGATGATGAAGATGAACAGCGTGTTCCCTTGGTAGATAAGAAGAAGAAAAAGAAGGCAAATACCAAGTCCTCCGAAAAATCAGCATCCCTTTTCGATGGAGATAAAGCACACGCTGATGCTGCTTTTAAAAAACCAACAAGGAATACGAGTAATAAACAAAAGACCGGTAAAATCGATATCTTCGACATGGTGAAGGGAGTAGATGACTCCACTCATCAAGGCGATGGTGGGGATGACGATGAGCTTGATTTCAATTCGGAGGACTATCGTCAACGCCTAGCAGAGTTAGGCTCTACCGATTCCGAGTCCGATAACGAAGCAGAGGTGACCATAATTGAAAACACCTCCATTCAAGATGAAGCGAATCTTTCACGTTCACGTTCACGTTCACGTCCACGTAATAATCGAATTGATTCCGACTCCGATGACGGCGATGGCGACGGCGACAACAACGCCATTAAGGATGTTGTCGAGAAAAAGTCTCCCAATGCACCGGGGGTAGGACAAAAACGTCTTCGCTCCACCGACGATGAAGGTGATGATAATAACCCAGCATCGAATGACAACAATGACGACGATGATGAGCTTTTCATCAAGCGCAAGAAACTCCCTACCGGAAAGACAAAGTTGGGCGAAGAGCCCAAACGACGTCGTATCGCCATCATCGATGACGATGAGGATGACAACGTCGGAGTTGATTTCTGATACGCATACCACCATCATTGCCATGCTAATGAGTTGTCCTGTAATTTAAAAGCAAATTCCTCAAGACGACAACTTTTGCAGGGTACACCCGAGTTCAAACAGAGGACAATCAGAGTTAAACACCGAAGTCAATTACCATGACACTTTTCACTTTCATCTTGGTTTAGTTACATTTCTTATTCTTTTCTCCTTTTTTTTTCTTTTCATTTACCCAGCGATGCTGTTGGTCTCCTTCTTGTTTCCTTTTTTTTTTATGGAAATCCTTTTTTATGGATTTCTATTGTAATACCGTTATTTTATGTGTGAAATAAAAATAAAAGCCAAGTTCATTTCAATGGAATTGTTTTCTTGTTTATGGCTGGCGAACAATTTCTTTTTGGTCGTTTACTATACCCATTCCACCGGCTAGCCGATGGGAAAGAGTTGATTTTGATTGCGTCAAGGCAGTAGTAAAAGTCTTTTTCATTTCACAAGATTCGCGTCAGTTCCTGTTCCGGTCATGAAGGGGACTGAAGCTGACATTTTAAGGAGGTAATTTAGCCTTTAGCTTGTGGTCGTATATCTGAATGTTAATCCGGCAGTTTAAACGAAATGAAAAAGTGCCTTTTGGGGTAGCTTTGTTTAATGGTTGAATTGTGTCGTCTTCTTAAACGAGACGCTACAAATTATTGTTTGAGCGGGCGCATTTTACTCGACTCAGGGGGGAGAAATAAATTAAAAGGGTTCGCATATCCCATCCATAAATAAGTTACTTTGTATCCCCTCTATTCACCGTAGTTTATGTTGTCATGCCAAATAGTTACAGATTCATCATAATAGTTATAGATATTATTAACTGTGAAATTCATCCCTATTCCGTCCAAAAGTCAACTACATATCTGGATACCAATTAGAAATTTTAAACAAACTTGTTGGTTTCATGTCTGCTGTTCTGACTTGTAAAGATAACTTTTCCATCTACCTACCTATACAACCATCAGATGATAGAATGAGTTAGGAGTTTGCATACCTATCAGACTTTATTTGTGGCGAACATGTTGGGTTAAATACTAAAACTGAAGTATCCTGGAGCTGCTATGAAGGAAATTTTCTTCACAGAATAAACCAAGTCGTCTTTTAGAGCAAGATGACCGGAGGAAGTTGTACGCCATTGAACTCTAGAAGTTATGACAGGATGTGTCTGGATTTTATGTCCGAATCAACCGACAAATCACCGCCTTTGTCTAATTACTCACATTTCCAATCAAAATATTTTATGCATGCACGTTAAACAAAGTTCGTGTCTACAAAATGAGCCACAGTCATGTAGAGAAAATGTAAGTTGTTTCCTGGTTGGCCGTTTGGCAGTGATTCTATCGTAGATACTTAGACAAAGAGTTTTTGCTGACAGATTGTATTCGTACTTTATCAGAAGAGATACGAGTGCATATTGTGAGGAAAGCACAGGGTCATTCATTTCGTAGTTTCAAGTTGGTAACGCTGGCATTTGACACCTGCCAAACTCAGCAGTCATTTGAAGTGTCATAATATTAGTTGAATGTTTGCCATTTACAATAATGGATCATCAAACAACGCGTTAAAATTGTTAAAACTTAGGTACTACAAAAAGTGGTGATTCAAGCGTATTCACTTTTCGCGCATTACGCGATGATTATGGTCATCGTAGTCGACCGACTACGCAAGCAATCGGTAAAATTGAGAAGAAATTTGAAGAGAGAGGAAGCGTAATTGATGGACGTGGCGATTTGCAGATATATCTGGCCAAAAGAATGTGTAACTGATGAATGGAATCTCGGCATGGTTTGGCTGATTTAGTATATATAGGTAAGTCTCATCAATATTGCATACAACATCTTATCTGCCATGTTCTGTGAACGTCGAAACGTCTGTGAACGTCAGATCCGGGAAATAAAAGAGATGATCTACATACGTACTAGTGTACAAGTGTACGCCAATGATATTGACATGATTGTTGGAACTTAGAAGCTGCCAAATGGGTTCAGAGGTAAATAAAGGCAAAACCAACTATGTAGGAGTATGTTATGTGTAGTCAACGAAAAGGTGCACACAACATCGGCGAATTGGACAGAACATTATAGTGAACAGCTGTCACATTCTCGTTATCTCCCTTTGCCTATTCGTTGTTATTTTTTTTCTAATTTGTGGCGCCGAGGCTTTAGGTCTTTTAGTAATTTGTAATGCTGTCCGAGGCGAATTATTCGATTTCCTTTTTGAAGTTTTCATATGTGTGCTCATGGTTTTTTTTTACGTTTTTTTGGTCTCTCTCAGCAGGTTACGCAGGTTACTCAAACATATTTGACGCTGTGTAAGGCGACTTTGTTGCTATTTCTTACCATTGCGGGGTTTCCTTACTAGTTTTCATCTCCGGCGAATAATTAAGGGGTAAAATGTAGGTTGCTTTCTTCTGTACGGTGTGTTGTTTCACGCGATGTATTGAACGATTTCAATGAAATTATCGATCTCAACTTAACCCTTTAACCACTTAGACCGTCTGCAGAAGGTCATCACTCTTATACAATTTCATCTCAAAATTTTTCGCGCTGTGTCGCTTTTCGTCGACAGAACCTACCTATCGAACAGTTCCAGTTTAAACGCTGTCATTCGAATATTTTCACCGTTACAGTGTGCCAAGATTTTTGTGAAAACGGGCGCGAAAATATGATACACACACGTTTTGTACCGAATGTACCTAACTTCCATTCGTATTTTTCGAAAGCAAAAAAATGTTTTCAAGGTATCACGTAGACAAATGATTCGGTACAGAACATATTTATTTTCGGCTTCTTTCATCGTTTTCACCAAGTGCTTTCAGGTCCAGTTTTTTTAAAGACGGACTTCGCATTCGTATTTTGTTGCCAAGAACCAAAATACTTATAGCAAAATACCTTTCGATATTTCGATTTCAGTGGTTAAAGGGCTAAGTGATACGCTTAGTTCTGCTTTTTCTTCCTTGAAGCTGTGCCAAAAATAGTATTTCTGCCAGTTAGTGTTGCGGCTCTTGTTTTTTAATTACAGCTTCACTCATTGTCAAATTTTCTATGACAGTTTTGCAAAAATTTGGCTAATTTCGTCAATACTGTGCATAGTCAGTTGCGAGTTTATTGGCAAAAATCAGTAAAAGATTAAAGCAGTAATTGAATTGTTTGTTGGCCTGCTTGTCTGTTGAATCCAAGTCCATATCTTGTAATTTAGGCACAAAAACTGGATTATCATGGTACGATGACGAGCACAAATAATTGAGAACGGCGCCGAATCGGATTATCGCGGCCATTGCATACACTCTCCGCTACCGCCGCTATATTTCCTTCACTATGTGGTAGATGTGGTCTTTTTGGTCGCGTATTATCCAATAATGAAAAATTGTTGTTGTGACGTAATTTTGCATTTTACGCCTATGTGAACCATAAGTTTCTCCGAGCGTACGAAACACATTCCTTGTAGAACCCTGATTTTCGCAATACAGCTGAATAATTTGTAGACGCTGTGCTGGGCTTAGTCTTTTCATGGTAAAACTTCAAACAATATTAAAAAAGACCATATCAGTGTGATACGACGAATTTGTGAGCTCACGAAATCCCCACTTGAGAAAGTACCTTTAAAAGAATCACCATTTTCAATTTCATTCACTTGGCTGCTTCGGCCGGCTTCGCAGTTAAGCATACTGTCAATACAATTTTCCAAGAGCTTGTGGCTTTATCTTATGACTGGCCTCGACGATATTCGCCTTAAGGGGTTAAATCGTTCCTGAATTGTCCGCATAATATCGTAATGCACGCTCAGTCGAAAATATTGCTGCTGTAAGTGCAAGTGTTGCTGATGGTCTGAATTTATCGATTCTTGGCGTTCGCAGCAATTGAACGTGTCGTACACCTCACTATGGCGTATTTTGCATTTTGATTTGCATCTCCATCTTTATGAAGTTCAATTTACGCAACAATTAAAGCCTGCTGACCATTTACAACGCCGTAGATACGCTTCTTGGGTGTTGGAACAACAGGCAATAAACACCGATTTTTCGAACAATATTTTCTTCAGTAAGGCACATTTCTCACGCGGTGGGTATGTAAACAAACAAAATTGCCGCATATGGGGCTCAGAAAACCCACAAGTGATCGAAGATTTGCCGTTGCATCCAGACAAAGAGACTGTTTGGTGTGCTTTATGGTCGAAAGGTGTCGTTGGTCCGTTTTTCTTCGAAGATGCCAATGGGAGGACGGTTACAGTCGATATTTACGCATGGCCGGCGATTGAAGATCATGACTTGGACGATATGTGGTTCCAACAAGATGGGGAAACAAGCCACACAACACGAACCTATTTAAAAATTAGGTTCGATTTGACCTTTCAGAGCCTGCGGGAGATTGGTTCGTTGGAACTATTAGAGGTGCGGTGGGTTGGAATATGGAAGAGACGAGGAAAGCGTAAATTATAGGGGCTAGTGTTGAAGGAAATAGAATTGTAAAGGGCAGCGCAATTCACAGAACCAGAGAGCAGTCGATGAATGAAGAGAATGTCAGCTACGTCTCTGCGTTTTTCGAGGGCATTCAGGTTAAGAAGTTTGAGGCGGTCACGATAGGGAGGTAAGATAAAGGGGTCATCCCAGGGTAGTTCACGAAGGCAAATCGAAGAAAACGACATTGAATGTTCTCGATTCGGGATATATGAACTCGCTGAAAGGGGGGCCACACTTGGGTGGCATTTTCGAGAAGGGGTCGGACAAGGGTAATGTAAAGTGATCTTGTTACATAAGCGTTGCAGAATTCCTTACACCATCGTTTGATAAAACTGAGCGATGAGTTGGCTTTAAGGATTATCTCATCAATATGCGAACGGGAGTTTAACTCTCGATCTTATAATATTCCAAGGTCGCGAAGGGATTGAACCTGAGGTACGGGTTGATCATGCAGAAAATAAAGTCGAATGACTTACGAGACAAAATCATAGATTGACATTTGGAGATATTAAGTTCAAAGCAATTTGTTTATACACCAGGTGGAAAACCTATCGAGGTCTTCTTTAAGATGAATAGACTCTTGGGCTAAAAAAATTGCCTTGGAGAACTTAGTGTCGTCGGTGTAAATGACTAGGGACCAGTGTTTAATAATCCTCGAAGATCGTTTATAGTTAGGTTCAGATGAAATAGGGAGGAAATTGGGTACGAAAGATTGAAGGAACACTTAAAAATATTGCTGGGAACTCGCTGGGAGAAAAAATTCAATGGAAATAACCTCGCCGAAATACATCAAAAACCCAGACGGTCGCTTACTAACAAATGAAAAGGAAATTTGTGACCAGTGGCTTGAATACTGCAAGGAGTTGCTTAACAAACAGTTTCCACGTGATATCGTGCCGACAGCTGGTCTATTCGAGGAGGAAGTTTCGGACTTTTCAATCGAAGAAATAAGTATAGCAATTGGAAAAATGAAGCGGGGGAAAGCGACGGGACCAGACAGCATTCCATCAGAGTTTTGGTCGAAGATGGAGGGGATCGGCAGCGTTTGGCTTTCGAAACTTTTAAATAAATTAAAATGTGGACAACCTATGCCGAATCAATGGAGAAGTAGCTTATTGGTTCCATTATACAAAGGAAAAGGCCACACTCGAGAATGCAACAACTACCGTTCAATCAAGCTTATGTCACACACAATGAAAATCGTCGAAAGAGTCTTAAACGAACGTCTTCGGCAAATAATAAAGCTCGATAATAGCCAGTGGGGATTTGTTGAAGGAAGATCGACGGTGGACGCTATCCAAAGCCTACGAATAATAATGGAAAAGCACCGAGATTCGTCTAAGGATTTACACATGGTATTTATCGACCTCGAGAAAGCATTCGATCGAGTGCCTAGGGATCTCATATGGGCCGCGCAGAGGTCTCAAAACGTACCGGAAACGTATGTTAGAATAATACAAGACATGTACGGAAACGTGAAAACTGCGGTTAAAAGCTCTGCTGGACTAACGAGAGAATTTCCAGTTAATGTCGGAGTGCATCAAGGAAGCGTACTTAGCCCTTTCCTCTTTAACGTAGTATTCGACTATCTTTTAAAGGACTGCATGCGCGAAGCAAATGTAACGCCAATTCTCTTCGCTGACGACGCAGTTATACTTAGCGATAACGTCGAAGATTTACAGAACGCCTTAGATTCATGGAGAAATGCGCTAGAGAGAAACGGGTTTAAAATAAGTCGTTCAAATACGGAGCATTTGACGTGCCCATTTGCGCATCCGTTGCGACCTATTCCGGATATAATGTTAGACGGAGTAGTTCTTCCTAAAAGCACTATCTTTAAGTACTTAGGATCAATCGTTAACATGGAAGCGAAATGTGACGACGACGTAAACCACAGAGTGAGTGTGGGATGTATGAAATGGCGGGAAAATTCGGAAATCTTTTGTGACCGAAAATTTCCACTTAAATTAAAGGGGAAACTCTACACCACGGTTGTTAGACCAGCTCTTATATACGGTTCACAGTGCTGGACAATGTACGAAGCATTTAAAAACAAAATGACGGCAGCGGAAATGAAAATGTTAAGGATGTCTAGTGGAGTCACTAAACGCGATTGTATTAGATCTACGCGTATAAGAGGAAGTCTACATATAAGGAATTCGGTAACCGAACAGCTTGAGGCGAATAGAATAAGCTGGTATGGCACTTTCAACTACGGTCACTCCAACTGTAAGAAAACGAGGTCGGAAAAAGAATTCCTGGATTTCTCAGATGGCAAATGCGCAACAACGTCTGGGGTTAACCACTGAAGCGATCCAGGACCGAGCATTATGTAGACGCGTTCTGCGGTCTGCGACATTAGCCAACCCCATAAGCGGAGCAGCAGCGATGCAGTAAAAATGGGAAACTCGTTATGCATAAGTTCGTATAACGAGGAAAGGGTTAATAAAAGGATAAGAAGAAGAAGATTGCTGGGAACTCGTCTGGCCCGGGTTAAATTTCATCATTGAGATTTTGTAACTTTTCTTCGGTAAGGGTTGAATCAAAAGATTATGAAAGAGAGGTGCCAATGGAAAAATAGGGAAGGTACTTGAAATATATGGGGTCGGGTAAGAAGAAGTTTTCGGCAAATGATTGTTTGAAAAAGTTTGCAAAGTGGTTGCCAATAGTATGTGTATTTGACGAATTGATTAAATGTCTTAGGATCGTTGATCAGGTTGGTATACGGTGTGTCGAGAAAGCGCTGAAAGAGGTAGTTATAGAGCTAGATGAATTGGAGGTAAGTTCCAACATAGTTAGAGTAGTCATAATAAGAATTGGTCCGAAGAAAAATTGCCCATAATCTATTTCTTTTGTCTCGTAAAGTGCAAAGTCTTCTGTCATACTAGAAGGGGAAGTAGTTGATGTTTCAAACCGAGAAAATGGCGCGTAAAGAGAAATGGAATTAAATATTTCAGTGTACAAAATCATATAAGGAAAGGTTGGTGAAATCAAAAGAAGATTTGCTAAGATAGATATTGATTTTGCGAGAATTAGCTTTATGGAAGTTGTAAGAGGAGATAGTAGGGGAAGAAGTGGACTAGGCTGCAGAGTTATGGAAAAATGGGAGAAGAAGAGAGAGGGGTGAAAGTTGCCGACAGTTGGTAACGTAGATTCACAAAACGTTACTGTGGAGTTAATGGGATCGCTAGTGGAAATAATGTCTAGGTGCATACCGATAGAGTTAGGGACGCCACGAACTTGGCACAGGCTTGAGTCAGTTATGTTATCAATGAATAGACATTCCTTGGATGAACTAGCTTTTGACGTGGTAACAAATAAGTGATCAGCCGATGGAATCCAATTCAGCAGGGGCAGATTAAAATCACTAAAAATAAGGAAATCTACAATGGAATCACTTAGGTCAATTTGTTGGTCAATTGCTTAAGTAGCAAGGATGTAGGATTCGATAGGTTGGGCTGGGAAAATGTAGCAACACATAACGTAAAGGGACCTATTGGGAAGTGTTATTTTAATTGAAACAAAATCAGGTTCAACAGAAGAAGAGATAGCAATGAGTGAAGAGTTGGGGTTATTGTGAATAGCGAGAAGGACGCCCCTGCATAGAGAATCAACTTTAGGGAAAGTTGGAGCATGAACTATACGGGAACGTCATGGGAATAGCTCCAGGATCTTTATGTCGGGGATCAAATTGGTTTCTGATCGACAGAGAGGCCATGAGATTTAGACAAAACGGCACGAGGCTTAGAGCGCAAGCCTCTTACGTTTTAATAGTGAAAGCTAGTTTGTTGGGTGGGAGAGTAGGGGAGTGTAAATGAGGTGCAGGCAAAAAAGGCAAGTTTTGATCGAAAGAATTTATAATGGTCAGCTCGGCTACCCTGAAGGTGAGAAACTCGTTAAGAGTGTGTATAGCTACGGAAAGCAGCGAAGTCATCCGCAACCTTTTGGGGAGGTGTGTCGGAGATTTGATGAAGGAATCCAAACCTGGTATTCCTGCGTTTTCGCCCATCCCATGAACCTTCTTGTCCCTTAAAAAAGTTACCAAATGGCCCACCTAATAAGCATATCTTACAGATTTTTAACAGAGTTACAGTATGTTCGGTTGTAGATGTTCCAAGTCAGATAAGGCCGCCCTCATGTGCATGCCACTTGGCGTTCATCTTTCTTTACTGCGTTGTCCCGCCGGGCTTAACTCGAAGTATCCATAGGCTCCAAATATTCAACCCATCTCAAGTGAGCATACCAGTTACGTCGTCTGCGGCGGCATTTTAATTGCAGTTTTTCTACGTTATAACTTCCCACAGTTGTTTTCTTTGTTGCGGCTTTTCGGAAATCCGCATTCGTACCTTGGTTATGACAAGGTGGTGATCCGAGGTAGAGCGATGCTAGCTACTCTTGGAAACGAAGCAGGTAATTTTTTTGAGAAATTTGACACAGTCAGTGATCTTCATAAAACGGGTATCACAACTGCCCAGTAATTGCATTTTGATGGATGCTAAGAAGGCCAGCGTCCCCTTCTCATTCTCTCCTGCAGAAATCGTTTTATTATTCAAACCCTGTTATTTAGTCGTTGGGCTTGTCTTCCTATAGCACAGTGGTCCGCAGACTGAATGCTTTGGGTATGAAGAAGTCTCTAGAGAAGAGCCCTGCGCTAACGCCTTCGGCTCTCTTAGAGCCAGCTGCGAAGATAGAAGTCGGCTGACTAGAGAAGACAGTGTAAGTAGACTCCCATGTCCGACATTTAGCTCCATCCATTTCCAAATGTCTCTCAAGATGAATGCAGAATTGATTGCAATTTGCATTTCTATAAGTAATAATTGCAGGAATACTTGTAGAGCACCCATTGGGGAATTTTAAACGAGCTAATAATACTAAGGCAAGCAGCTTGTTCTGTTTTTTTAACGGCTTTATGTAAATTCGTCTATCTTATGCAGACCACCGTGTTTGGTGAGAATTACTCTTTCGACCGTGGTAAATTGTAAAAACCTTCGCACTCGCTACAAATGAAGACCTAGGAAATGAATCCTAAGCTTAAGGAGACTTAATTTGCCAAACTTAGGCCTTATAAACGCCCACACCATGTTAAAAAAAGAAGAAGGACCTTACCAGACATTGTTTCTTCGAGCTTCTCAGCAAAACCTTCGAGCAATATCCGAAGTATGACTCGAAAATCGTCCTTTGTGATTTAAATGCTAAACTTGGCAAACGAGACATTTTTAGTAGTTAGTTCGGGAAGTATAGTTTCCACCACATCACACCGATCAAAATTTGATTGATTTTGCGCGGCACGTCTACGAATTTGACCTTATCTCAAGTGTCACACACAAGTAGGATGACCTACACCTAAGTCTTGCGTGTGGTCAACTGTAAGTATCTAGCTAGAGAGGCCAAATAACGCAAGCCGTCCCAAACCAAGACCTAACAAATCCATCTGCACAATTTCTTCAATCGAAATGCTACGGACAACTTATCATTCGCGAAATCAGGCTTGGCTTACTTGTATAAAAAATATACGAGAAAAATGCTCTACACCTTCTTCGATTTTCTGAGAAGTTAGAAGCCAGTAAGAACCAGCGATAAACTGAACGACATTCTTCGACATCTACTACGGCGATTGCTAATGACGTCAAAAGAAGCGCTTATTTAAATGCGGATTTGTTGTCGGAGACGGACTATGACAAGAAGTCCTGACCTTCCGGCATGTGAGCGAGCGCCTCGTAGCGATCCGCATGGACATCGCCAACATTAGCCTTACGCCCCCACAGAGGAGAAAGATGACGACACCAAAGATGTCCCTTTTCGAAGAGCTCCAATACCGCCAGCATCAAGCATCAAAGACCATTGGAAGCACTGCCCCAACGCCATCAAAGATGCCGCTTCTGATGTGCTGAGTTTCACTCGTCCATCACAACGAAACCCCTGGTTCGATGATGAAGCACATGCAGCTAAGCAACTGCAGAGCAGACTGCAGAGCTCTTCAAAGCGGCAGGCGATGACTTGGTAGGGAGCATCCACCAACTCATCTGTAAAATATGGTCGGATGAAAGTACGAGTATACCCGATGAATGGAACCTCAGCATTGTTTGTCCGAATCTCAAGAAAGGAGGCCCTCTGAACTGCGCCAACTACATAGGCATCAGTCTCCTTAACATCGCATATAAGATCTTCTGCGCCGTATTGTCTGAACGCCGGAAGCCGTTCGTCAACAACCTGATAGGTCCATATCAGTGTGGCTTCAGGCCAGGAAAGTCCACCATCGACCAGATATTCACACTACGGCAGATCTTGGAGAAGACCTATGAGCTTCAGATCGAAACACACCACCTATTCATCGATTTTAAGGCCGCGTATGACAGCATCTATAGAGACGAGCTATATAGAGCAATGTCTAGTTTTGGCATCCCTGCCAAACTCGTCCGTCTGTGCAGGACGACGATGGAGAATGCACGCTGCTCCATCAAGGTCGGTAAAGATCTCACCGAGACCTTTGATGTCCAGAAAGGATTTAGACAAGGCGATGCGCTGTCATGCGATTTTTTCAACATCGTACTTGAAAGAATAGTGCATAACTCACGAGCAAACACAAGAGGCACTATCTTTCAAAAGTCCGTCCAACTACTCGCATACGCCGACGATATTGATATAATCGGGAGAAAGCAGCGTGATGTCAGTGGCGCTTTCGCGAGTATTGAGACGGAAGCGGCGAAAATGGGTTTAGCGGTCAATGAGGGCAAGACCAAGTATATGCTGTCAAGCAAAAAGGACAACCAACACCGACGTCTCGGACAGAACGTCACCCTCGGCAGATATAACTTTGAGGTAGTTAAGGACTTTGTCTCCCTAGGCTCCGCTCTGAATTCAGACAACGACACCAGCGCAGAGATCAAGCGAAGAATAACTCTTGCCAACCGCTGTTTCTTTGGCCTCAGAAGGCAATTGAGTAGCAAAGCTCTCTCTCGGACAACAAAAGTCACCCTTTATAAGACCTTAATAATCCCGGTCCTTCTCTATGGTGTATTGAAGGTGAATGGCGGAGGAGATACAACAATGCATTCTACGGACTGTACAGCGACCTAACCCGAAGAATGCATTACAGTCCGTAGAATTGATTGTTGTATCTCCTCCTCCATCCACCCTCAATGCAGAGCGTATGGACACCAATGCTCCGGTCCGAAAAGTCTTCGAATCCGTTCCCAAGGGACAGCGCAGTAGAGGAAGGCCAAGACTCATGTGGCGCAAGCAAGTCGAAGAGGACCTCAGCTAACTTAGCGTGCGACACTAGAGGCAGCTAGCCAGGGATCGAGCTGGGTGGAGTCGCTTGTTGACTGAGGCCAAGATCCATCCCGCCGGACTGTAGCGCCAGGTAAAGTACGTTAATAAGTATCTTGACCGCGTGTTGGGCTACTATGTAACGATCGACGCCAAGTAAACACTTCTGAATCGTTTGCCATAGTTTCACTCACAACGACTACAAATTCTTCTGTACGCGTATAAAATTGGCGCATTGTTGGCTTTTCGTCATTTCTATGTACATATGTGATACGAACTCAGGGCGTCGACATTGAGTTATCTACTAAAACAATGTTGAATCGCAACCCCTTGGCTGGCAGTTATGAGGTCTACGATCCTCACGACCTTAAAGTCATTTGTTTTGCGAGCAAATAAACAGTACAATGAGCAGCATTGTAGCACATTTATGAGCTTTAAGTCGTTAATCCTGGCACACATCAAAGTGTAGTGACTCTATATAAGGTCATTACAAAGATAAACAGATGTGAGAGGCCACTTTTTAAGTAATTCAATTCTAAAGACAAAAACCCCATAAGGATACGGGTTGTTTTATTTTGGGAAAACATTATTCGCTAGCAATTGATATGTGTTTAAGTTGTTGCGAACATGGAAATGTAATCAGCACGATCGGGTATATAAACTAAATTAGAATGAATCGACGGCAACACTTTGTCTCAACTACTCAATCGATTTTGAACACATTAAATTTTTTTTTCCTTCGTAAATATGTCCGACATCGAACAGATTCTCGAAAACTTAAATAATCATGAAGTTCAACTAGAGGAAGATAAAATTCTACTGCAACCCTATAATTATATCTGTGAAAGTCCTAGTAAGCAGATTATTTTTAAAACGTCTTGTGCCGTTAACCATTGGTTAAAGATTCCCGAAGATAAATTCCAACTGATTGATGAAATCGTTAATATGCTTGCTAACTCGTGTTTGCTATTCGATGACATCCAGGACAATTCGGTTTTACGCCGAGGAAAACCAGTAGCGCACTCGGTGTTTGGAATCCCAATGACAATAAACACTGGCATATATGGCTACTTCCTTGCCTTGGATAAGATTAAACTTTTGGATCATCCGAAAGCAGCTAATTTATTCATTGAAGAAGTATTGAAACTACATCGCGGCCAGGGTATTGAAATTTACTGGAGAGATACTTGTGCGGTCCCTACTGAGGCAGAATATATGTTAATGGCAATTCAAAAGACTAGCATGTTCTTCAAACTTTCCGTTCGACTTATGCAATTGTTCAGTTCAAATCAAAAGGATTTTTCCAAGTTAGCTACCTTGTTCGGATTGATTTATCAAATTCTAAATGACCTTAATAACTTAACTAAGAAGGAGTATATGGACAGCAAAAGCTTTTGTGAGGACATCAAAAATGGTACATTAAGCTTTCCTATAATTCATTCCATCCGTGCCCAGAAAGACGAGCAGCTGCTGCACATACTTCGACGCCGATCAGATGATATTGAGCTGAAGAGGTTTGCCGTAAGGCTTTTGGAGAAAAATGGCAGGCTTGGAATATACCAAAAGCGTTCTGGAGACATTACATACTGAATTTCTAGAGGAAATGAGTACCATGGAAGATAATATTTTAATGGAGAATTTACTCAAAGAGATTTTGTCATGTAAACCAGATGATAAACAAATTAGCCGTGATCTGTTATCTGTGATACCTATTCAGTAATTCCTGGTACAGGATCCGTTTGTAATAACTACAATAATTAAATAAACGTGTTGTTTGTAATAGCTTTAGTTGTCTCAACTTTCTATGTATGAATGTTCAGAGTGAGCCTGCGCCTCAATCGATCACCTTCCGTTCTTCCGAGTTAGATGCAAAAGCTCTGCGGGCCAGACATAATCATTCATCTGAGCGTACTATAGGCAAAAATGTAAGATAAAATAGAAAAAACTCGGCTCTGTTACAGATTTCTTTTGGCCTATCCTTAGTCGAAAATCACTCTCTTGTGAGACCAATTTTAGCCTCTTGCTTCAATAGCTGCGATTGCCTCATTGACGTCTCGCTTTCTTCGTCCAATAACGTCGATGTCATCCGCGTACGCAAGCAGTTGGGGGGACTTGTAGAGAATCGTTCCCCTTTTTTTGGCTAGTGAATTTTGCACAATTCTCTCTAAAGCGATGTTGAAAAAGTCACATGACAGCGCGTTGCCTTGTCTTAAACCTTTTTTGGCACTGAAAGTCTCTTATTCGTTACCGACTTAAATGGAGCAGCGAGAATTCTCCATTGTCATCCTGTACAACCTGACAAGTTTGACAGGAATGTCAAAGCTAAACTGGGGCTTCCAAGTCGACAAACAGGTGGTGGGTGTCGATTTGCAATTCCAGGGCCTTTTCCAAGATCTGCCCGTAGTGTGGCCTGAAACCACCCTGATATGGACCTTTCAGGCTGCTAACGATCGGTTTCATGCGATTACACAATACGGCAGAGGAGATTTTGTAGTTGATGTTAAGGAGACAGATTCTCCCATAGTTGGCGCAGTAGAAGCAATCTCCTTTTTTGTGGATTTGGCTGACGATGCTGAGGTTCCATTCATCGGACATAATTTCTTCTTACCATATCTTGCAGATGAGCTGATGCACGTTCCTAACCAGGTCATATCCAGGCGCTTGAAATAGCTCAGTTTGAAGACCGTCTGGGCTAGCAGCTTTTTTCGACATTGCTGTCTTGAGATCGCAATACCAAATTCGTCTAGGTGGCCGTGATTCTTTGATATCATCGTCCAGTGTTGATACTCGTAGTTCATTTTGCCTGGCAGCGGAATTAGGTTTTTCTGAGGTTTTTCGGTATTGAAAGCTCAGCTGACTGTCCGTTGTACATGTCAATGTTGTGCAAATGGTCTGATAAAGATGCCTCATCGGACACGTGCCAGCCTTCCACGATGTTTTTTTTATGAAAGGTGAACAGAGAGTGAGGTCTAAAACTTCCTCTCTTCCCTTTTTTAACATGACAGAGTTATTAGCGTATAAAAATTCTAGGAGTGACTCACCTCTTTTGTTAGTGTCCCAGCTGCCTCAAATTAGATAATGGGCGTTTGCACGGCAGTCGATCAGGTACTGGTAGTACTGGACAAGTTTCTGTACGTGGGTAGGCGGCATTTGTTCCTCATTTCCATCACAGTACGCCGATGCGCATACAAATTTATGCAGATCACGGAAAGAATCACCAACAGGTCTCTGGTCTTAAATCAAGGAATGAGAGAGAAGTTAAGATCTTTCGTTATAGACAGAGCTAGAACAGGTCTAAAATTACCTTTGGCAAAAATAAGCTCCTTCCCTCCCTTTGGCACATCAGTGGCTACAGGTGTCTGTAGCACCCATAGCTCAGTGTAGGTTTGCCTGCAGAAAGTTAATGCATGTCGTGCGCTTGCTCAGGATTTTATGAGGTTTTATTGTCACCTCGGCGTCTAGCGAGACAAGGTCTGAATTCTTGAGGATTAATTTGATCTGTCCACAGCAGAACGAAACCACCCTCTTAAGCTTAACAAGCCGCCTCATTGTGCTATCATTTATAGCAAACACCATATGAGCCAGATCTCTCTCGTCTGATCTTTGCAGCACTCTCCATGTTCTGGTATAAAGTTTCTTATTGTTCGCTTGCTACTTCAGTTCTCTGTGGGAAGAAACCTCTAATGACGTGTGGTTTCGGAAATAGTTCCTTTTTCACAAGCATCACCTTCACAGCCCACATTTCCTCTTTAGCAAGTCGAACTTATTATGTATCCACTCTGCATCCGCACAGACTATCTTTAGCCATCCGGCTTTGAAAGTTGTTTCTCGAAAAGCAGGTTTTATATCCCCATCACGTTGTTTTATAGTAATATCCATAATTCTCTCTTGAATCTGAACCGTTTGTTCATTACTGATAGGTTTACGACCAAGATCTACCGGGATTACACCCAGCTTTACATTGCTCACAACATTGCTGTATGATGCTTTGTCGACAGGCATCGGTTTGAGGTGAGGTATTGTCCTCGGATCGTGTGCGTTTCATTTCAGGACCTTTATTGTCATAAGTTAATATCGCAAGAACCCAGGTTTCTTCGATGCTGCTCCCCTTTCACTGCCCTCGCTTGAAGCGGTGTTGCTCAGATGACATAAATTTGACGAAGCCAGATTTGTGTTGGACCTCTTTGTCCGAACCTTCCGGCATGTTCGTGTCTAGGGATGTTATTTCTTCCGACAAGACGCCTGAATTCCATAAAGTGCTGGTCTCTGAAATGGAGTCGCTGAGAAGACACGAATTCTCTTCAAGGTCGTCCAATTTCGTTTTATTTTTGGATCAATTTTGTTCCCATGAGTAGACGGGATAGGAGGTGGTCCGTGGTCTACCCGGGTAACCACAGGGAGGCTATTATTGAATTTGGAGATTGCCAGGTACCCAGAGTTCGCAAACAAGCGACTAGTTTCCCTCTTAGTCATGCATACTTTGGCGTTTGCAGTTTGCTGATTAAGAAATTTATTTTCGAATTCCCTCCGCTATAGCCGGGCTTGGGACCGGCAGATTACTTAAGTGCCAATTTCATGAAAGTGATCAGGCGGAGCAGCAGAATTTCCTTAGAGTAAAAAAAACTGTCGTCGAATCCAGTTCTCAATACAGAGTGAAACGTGTCGTCATTCTGTTGAAACCGCATACCGTCCGGATCAATGCCGTCCATATTCGGAAACATTTTGCCTGAAAATTAGACACAAAAAAAATTAATCAAAAACTAACGACCGCTTATGGCGCCCGGTGACGACCTCTCGAGCCAGTGCACTTCTCTTGGTTTATTTTCATCAGCTGCATCGTGGCCCTATGAAGTATTTCAAAGTTCTTCAAAAAGTTGACGGACAGAGTCTTAAAATACTTCTGGGCCTTCTGGCACACTTTCACTCACAAAGGCTGCAATGTTTTCTGCGCTTGTATAACTGACTTCCACTGACACCAATTTTACGTACAATACAATTTATTGGATCGACTTTTAGGACAAAAACAGTTCTCTACTAAAAATATGTTAAACTGCAACCAGCTGGTTGATGCCTTTCTACAACCTCTAGTCATTCGCTTGACCCACCCATAAATACCCATAGTACATTAAGCAGCATTATAAAATGTTAATGAGCTTAAAATCGTTAATCCCGGCACACGTCAATCTGTAATGACTCTGCGTTTTGTTTTGGATGCAAACATATCCATCGTCGAATGTCATTACAATGATAAACAGATATAAAGAGCACGTTCTAGATAGGTAATTCAATATTTAAAATACAAACCCGGTTAAGACAATAGCAAATTTTTCTTTAGCAATTAATGAGCGTCGAAGTAGATACGAATGTGGAGAAGTAATTCCCACGAATAAGTAATTAAATTTAATTATACTGAGTTGACTTAAAAGAACACGATCACAGTATCTCTACTTAACAGTCGATTTTAAACACAGCCCCAGAAAGCTTGGTTTAATTTTTTTTTTTCGTAAACATGTCCGACATCGAACAGATTCTCGAAAACTCAAGAAATCATGAAGTTCAACTAGAAGCAGATAAAATTCTACTGCAGCCGTATTATTATAGCTGTGCAGATCCTAGTAAGGATATGAATTTTGAAATATTTCGTCCCTTAAACCATTGGCTAAGGATTCCGGAAGATAAACTCCAATTGATTGAAGATATCCTTAAGAATCTTCTTAACTGTTGTTTGCTCTTCGATGACATCCAGGACAATTCGGTTTTACGCCGAGGAAAACCAGTAGCGCACTCGGTATTTGGAATCCCAAGGACAATAAACACTGGCATATATGGCTACTTCCTTGCCTTGGATAAGACGAAACTTTTGGATCATCCGAAAGCAGCTAAACTATTCATTGAAGAAGTACTGGAACTGCATCGCGGCCAGGGTACTGAAATCTACTCAAGAAATACTTGTACGGTTCCCACTGAGTCAGAATATATGTTATTAGCAAATCGCAAGACTACCACGTTCTTTAGACTTGCCGTGCGCCTTATGCAATTGTTCAGTTCAAATCAGAAGGACTTTTCCAAATTCACTGTTTTGCTCGGATTGATTTATCAAATTTCGAATGACTTTTACAACCTAACTAAGAAGGAATACATGGTCAACAAGGGCTTTTGTGAGGACATCGAACAGGGAACTTTTAGTTTTCCTATCATACACTCTATCCGTGTCCAGAATGACAAGCAGCTTCTGCCCATACTTCAACGCCGATCGGATGATGTTGAACTTAAGAAGTTTGCCGTTAGGCTTTTGGAGAAAAATGGCAGCTTGGCATATACCAAAAGCATTCTGCAGACATTACATACCGAAATTCAGAAGGAGATCAGGTACTTAGGAGATAATCCTTCAATGGAGAATATACTCAACGAAATGCTGGCATAGAAGTTAGACATTTCACATTGTTTGCCGGTTGTAAAATTGAATTGAATAAAAATGTTGTAAAAGATAGTTTTCTTTGTTTTATTTATTACAAAAACAGATTGAGATTCAAAGGACCTTCACTATTTCGGCGGCTTATTGCTTGTGGTGCCAATTATTTGTGATGTAAACAATAATATTGTGACATCCAGGGCTGGCGTGGCACTCCATATACTTTCCCAACGGCCATATTGATGTGGAAGTCCCATGTTATAGTCCTATTGAACAGTATGCTTAGATTTTTCGCAGTTTCGACATATTTTTTTCATTTTCTCCACACTAATCGGATATTTTCGCGAAGTCAAAGTTGATGGAATTTGCGCAGTCTTCTATTACTTCAAGTGGGCAGCTGCGATATGAGGAGGACGATGATATTTAGGAAGGAATTTCGTTGATACGAGTATAAAGAAAGAAAAAACGTGGCCCCAAGATAGAATCCTGAGGAACACCTGTAGAAGTGTAAAGAAAATCAGATGATCTACAACCAACTGATACAGATTGTTGGCTTAGTTTGAGTTATGACAGGATAAGAGTAGAAGCAGCATTCGAGAAACCAAACAAAGTTCGAAGCTTATAACACAGATTGACTTTATTTTACTTTCCAACCTCAATATTTGTAACAGGAGGAATTCACCCAGTTTTCTGGTGATAAATAGGCATAAGGTGATAGGACTAGAAATAAGGGAATGGAGAGCAGTCGATGAAGCGTTGATGTCTGATCATCGATGGATACGCTTAAAAGTGAACTTTCAGAATAGGATATGGAATTTTCTAAGAAATCCCGGGAAGGCTGATTGGGTCAAGTATACAGAAGTGGTAAACACACATCTCGATACCCAATCAATCACCTGTGATAACATTGATAGCTTAAATAGGGCGGTAGGAAATGTAAGTAATGTACTGACAGTGGCGTTCGAGGAAGCTTGTCCAGCTAACCGAATACCTAAATGGGCTCAACCAAAGTGGTGGAATAGGGAAATACCTCTTTAAACGAAAGAGGTAAGGAAACTCTACGATAGGGCGAAGCTTTTCAGAAGTAACAGTACATGGAACGACTACTATGATTTTAAAAAACAATTCAAGTACTTAGTTAGGAAGTTAAAAAGGACTTCATGGCAGAAGTACTGCGAATCTATCTTGGCAAACTATGAGGCTTCGAGGCTATGCAAAATGCTTTCAAAAGAAGCGAGCGTTCCCAGCTACTTCAGGATACAGATGGAACGTGGGCTGAACAACCAAAAAGTCCTAGTAATATTGGTGGAAACCCATTTCCTTGGACCACATTATCAGTTGACTCTGACAAGCCACGGCACACTGAGAACATTAATCTCTCTCTCTCTCTGAAGAGGAAATATGTATGTTTATTAACAGGAAAAAAGTATGGTGGACAATTCAACCCTTTAAACCATATGCCTTAAACATTAGAGCGTTTATTTGAGATTCATATCAGGAACAGATGCAGTAATGGCTTTTTGACTGAGTCACAGCATGAATATATGAAAAGCAGACCTGTAGATCCTTTCCTACACGAGGTGTTGGGGAAAATAGAAAGGATTCTACACTTCGATGAGTTTGTAATGCCGATCTTCTTTGATATACCTTCAAGGAGCCTTTAATAATGTGAAGTACAGTGCCATTAAAAGCGCTCTAGTAGACACAAATATTGAACAGGGCCATTAGACAAAGCTCGACTTGAATGTCACTAGGGCAAACAGCTTGGCTCTCAATGTCAACCCTCCTAAAACTGAACTGGTTCTTTCCACAAGAAAGTACAAGATACCGAACTTCAAACTCCCAAAACTCAACGGAGTGGAACTGTCCCTCTCAGACAGCGCGAAGTATTTGGATGAAATTCTGTATAAAAAACTGAATTGGAATCTTAACGTAGCAGAAAGAATAGGCATACAAAGCTGTTTTTATGTGCAAAAGAACGAAAGGAACAATTTGGGGCTTAAAACCTGCTACTGTGGACTGGTTTTATACTGTGGTGGTAAGACCGATACTTACATATGGTGCACTAGTATGTTGGAAAGACACAAACAAAACAAAAACTTGCAGAAAATTAGCGGCGGTTCAAAGAACGGTTTCATAGCCATTACAAGTGCGCTCCGTATCATTCCCACGGCTAATACTTTTTGATTCACAGATCAAAAAACTTGCTGCAAACAGTGCGATTCGACTCAATAATCTGGGTCACTTCAAGAGCAATAGCTTTGGACATGGTACCATCCTAGCGGAGCTATTGCCAGGCAATCCTATTTTAACGGATGAAATCCCTTCATTAATCAACTTTGACATTCCGTATGATACTCGTATAATATATCCGGAGAGGAAGGACTGACAGTACTCAGGCCAAATGAAACTGCAATTTCCACAGACGGCTCGAAAACAGAGGAGGGAACAAGTTCTGGTATCTTTTAGAATACCCAGAAATAAGAGTGTCTAAAGGACTATCGAACGCAAGCAGTGTCTTCCAATCAGAGATTCTGGATGCCCTCAGGAATGGAATCGAATCGAATCATCTAAGATCAGCATAATGTAGTAAGAACTGTATGTATGTATGTAGGCTCGTCCGAACATTGTGTTATATCACCTAAATTCTCGTGAAAAATTGTTGGTGACCCAGCCAGGAATCGAACCCACTTTCTGCGTGATAGTCCAATCTTCCAATCGCGCCATCGCCACACAGTTAGGAAAAAAAATGCCTAAAAGATGTTCGTACATACAATGCATCTAATATACGAGTACAATCCAACAATTCACTTGTAAACATCTCATCATTCAAAATATTCCTTTATAAGTGAATATGCTTTCTAGAGATGCGTTGATAACCTCTGAATGCAAGATCTTAAATGACTTCTTAATTTGTCCAGAGTACGACTTCTTCTTTCGTCAAAATATGAAAAGTCCTGCCTCATCCTCCTTCCCAGTGCTCACTTATAATGGCATTCCACTTAGGGCTGTTCAGAGCAGATAGAAAACAGCATTTGTGCCAAAACGAGGTGAATCTTCTCCTCTCACTCCTTCTGAAGACCTATTGCTAAGTGCAAGATTATGGAAATTCTGATAAACCGGCAGCGCATAAAATAATTCCAAATAAAAAAACTTCTAAATGATCGGCAGTATGGTTTTCGTAGAAACAATTTAACTGATGATTTGATGGCATGTCTCACTGAAATGTGGAACCAAAGCTTAAGTACATCAATCTGACGAAAACAAGAAAGTTGCACTGGATATTTTTGAGGCATTTGTTTCACACCCTCTGATAAGGCTTTCATCCGCCCAAAATCGAAATATAATGCAATCTAATCATGTGCCCCTAAGACTTCTTTTTTCCTACTAGATAGGATCCAAAAACCATGCGATAAAACTTATAGGTGAGGTCAATATTGCACAGTCGATCGACACCCTCGGCCACCGAAGGAATGTCTCTTGCCTTACCTTGTTCCATCCATTTTTACCAGCAATACCACAATAATTGTGAATAGAATTCCGCCCCTCCAAACCTCTAACCGTAACACCCGTCCCGGTATGGATACTCTTCAAAACACCCTCAAGCCCACTTTTGGACCTACTCGACATTATGGTGATTCCTTTATTTCCTACTCACTATGTGTTTAACCTGCAAAGACTTAAAACTAACGTTTTCTTTTCTTTCTTTTACCCCCCTAGATTTAAGTTCCCGGCCTGTCGCATAGATGGCGTTCAAATCAACAAAAATTTATGTTTCCTGCATGGGTGCAAGTATCGTTATATCGTATTACGAATTCCAACTTGTTCTATCAAGTAGTTTGCCTACACGAATTTGAGGCTGAGGCTGTGGTGATATCGGAAGAAAGGGTGCGAAACATCTTGCACAAAAAGTTAGGGATGCGAAAACTCTGCGCAGGATGGGTGCCGCATTTGCTGAATGCCTATCAATAGCAATTGAGCCAAAGATTTGAGCAGCAATCCTTGGACCAGTTTAATAGAAAGCCGACCGATTTTGTGGGGTGATTTCTCACCTTGGATGAGACATCGGTCCACCACTGCATGCCAGAAACGCAGCAATGGGTAGAAGCCAGCGCCAAAGAAAGCGAAGTCGACCGCATAGCCAGCGTGTTTTGGGAGGCGAAAGGGATCCTGTTAATTGATTATGTACCTTGAAAAAGGCAACAGTAATAGGCGAATTTTCTCCAACTTTCTTGACTAGCTGGATGATAACATTCGCAAGAATAGGCCTGGTTTGAAGGGGAAAAAAGCACACAAGGGTACGCTGCCGATAGGAAAATTGCGGGATTTGGGGTACTCGGCATTCCCTCTATCCTCCTGATTTGGTACCCTTAGACTTACATTTGCTAACAAATTTGACTGAGCAAGATTGCACTCCCAAATACTCTGACGTCTCAACTTTGATGATTGGTCATAAATACTTCTAGAACACGTAAAGACATGCAGTTTGGGGGGAACTATTCTGAATAAAGTGAAAAAATTATTTTTTTTTAAATTCATTTTGTACTGACCTTTAAAATCGTTAATCCCTGCATACGTCAATCTGTAATGACTCTATATGATTGCATGTAATTTCGGATAAAAGAAGATTATCATCCCAGGTCATTACAAAGATAAAACGAAATAAAGAGCACTTTCTAGGTAGCTAATTCAGTAACATGAATAAAAACCTGATTTGGATGCAGTTACGAGTATAATGAGTACATAAATAAATTTGATTAAATCGGCGACAATACTTCACTTCTCAGCTCTGGAAACATGTGCGACATTCAAGGGCTTCTCGAAAATTAAAAAAAAAAAACATGAAGTTCAAATAGAGGAGGATAAAATTCGACTACAGCCCTACAACTATATCCGTGGAGACCCAATAAATCATTGACTTAGGATACCAAATTGATTGATCAGATTGTTCAGATGTTTGCAGCTTGGCAAATACCAAGAGCTCTCTGAAGACATAACATACTGAAATTCAGGAGGTGATCAGGTCCTTGGACGTAATTCTTCATCGGACCTCTTACATAAAAATTTGACGATGAAAAAGTAAGCAGTGATTGGTGATCTTTGATCCCTGTTCAGCAATTTCCGATCCGTGATTCCTTTATTGAATAAAAGTGCTGTTTGCACAATTTAACTCTTCACGAAAACGGATAACTCACTTGAAGTCAAACTAGTGGCATAACGTTTTAAAGGTAACACCTGAAAGGTTACGTGATTCAACAAGCAAACCGTAAGGACGGTTACGATACGGATTCTGGAATTCTACCTACTAAAGTTGCTCATGGGTTTGGTAAGGGATTGGATACTACCTGCCACATTCAATTTTGGTTGTGTATTTCCTCGTCTAGAGTGGGGTAGAGTTCTGGATCTGGCGCCAATCTGTGTTGAGAAATAAATAAGAATTCACTTTCTAATTTTTATTTTCCAAGTTAAGAGGTAGAGATCAAACAAGAGGATGAGGGAAGTTGAAGCAGTTGAAATCCACTATCAATAAGTTGTTCAATAGAATTCGCACCTAACATCGTATCATCGAAATAAAAATTCTCCTTTATCAACTTTGGAACACCATCCCGTCTTGAAGATGTCTAGCCCAAGTAGAAAAATCAGAGATGTACGAGAGATGTACGACATAAACTCGTATTGCACTGAACGACTAAACACCTTCTGATTAAAAGTACCCGAAATTCAATTGTTCATCGAAATTTCATTCTATTTCCTTCAAAGTAATCTCCGATGCCATCAATACACATATATCAACGATTCCTCCAATTTCCAAACGCCTTCAGCTCATTCTGCTTTATCGCCTTAATCGTCTCGAAACGCTTTCCGCAAAGTGGCAACTTGAGTCGCGGCAATGAGAAAAAGTCATAAGGAGCCATATCAGGTGAATGCCGAGCTTGCGGTACCGTATGAACGTTAATTTTGATCAAATAGTCGTGTAAATGTAGAGATGTGTGAGTCGATGCATTGTCGTGGTAAAGAAACCATGAGTTGATTCGATGTCATATTCAGAGACCCATGTAATGATTCCATCGATACATGTTTGCCCAAAGAAATTATTTCTTTAGCCACATCAATGCGGTGCTATTTCTGCAACAAATTCAGCACTCTGAGCACAAGCCGCGCTTCAACTCGTCTCATGCCCAAAACATCGTGCATAATGCTCTGTACCGGTCCGAACGAGAAACCAAGATCGCTGCTATCTCACTAATATTCACACGACGATCTGTGACGACAATATGTTCAACATTTTCGATGTTAACGTCAGTCATTCTGGTTAATGGACGTTCCGTAGGCAGAATCCCCATAGACAATATATTTTGTCAGAAATATAAAATTTCAGGCAAACTCTTTGCTCACCTAAATTTTACATTGCGAAATTCACGGAACACAACAAACGCTAAGTTGTTCCCAAAGCTATTAAGCAAAAACTCCCGTCAAACAGTTATTTGAGCGCCAGAATGACAGATGTACCAATTTAGAAAAAAACGGCTTTTGGCGATATCTCAAGTACGGTTTGTTTGAATGGGAAATTCCTGGTACTTTTTGATCACATGATGTTGTCAAGTAGTTACCTCCAACCGCAAAAAAAAACCTCAGAAGTGCTAATTAAATGTACAAAAGAAGCAATATATGATTTTTTTTTAAGCAATTTGCTTTATACTATGTTCCCACCAGACCGATGAACTTTTACTGAAACCTTAATAGGCCATTCCCACCGAGTTGACGTGTTTTCAATTGTCATTAGCTGTCAATTTTGAAGTGTTTTTGACAGGAACTAATTTCATTTGCAGTCACGTGCCTGCACTTTTTGGGGGAAGGATGTTTGTGAAGATGGCAATCATTTATTTAAAGAAAACTTCCGGTATGCAACGAGCTCCAAAGTACGGGCAAGCGAGATAAAATTTCAGAAAATGTATTCCATTGCTAAAGAGAATGGCTCTCGACATATACGTTCTAGGGTCATCAGCGAAATACCGAAGTATTGCAAATCTGTTTGGAGTTGGAAAACTTTAGCTTGCAAAATTGCAAAATGGATTGTCCCACAGCCGAGGTATTTAAATTTTTATCCACTTACCAGGCAACTAATTGGCAAAAATGTCCGTGGCTTCGAAAAATTACGATCTCCGCAGTACTTCGCCGCTATTCGTAAATACAATAAGTTAAATGTTGTAGGTAAGCACAAGCGTTCGTTCTTTAATTCTTTAGATGTTTGATGTGTTTTGAGTCTATGGAGCTTCGCCGGAGGTCCTTGCCGCCGAATCGCAGGAGTGCGATGGAGCCATAACTTCATCACCTATAGAATAATAAAAATACTCATACACATGTAAATTACTAAACAGTTCCAAATAAAAGAATGTTATAATTTTTCTTACTCCCGACGATGCTGTCTTGGACAAGCAGTTCCACATTGAACATTTTCAGGCCACCTAGGATTTGATGAATCTTGTTAAATAGGTGCCATTTAGAGGGAGAACCTCCCGGTGGACCGACCAATTTCTTTTGGTTTCTTAAAATAAAATGCGTTTATAAATTAAAATAGAACTCGCCAAAGTTTATTTAGATATATAGGTAATAAGTCAGACAATCATACCTGTACCGGCTTGTGAGGTTGTGTATTTTAGTTTGTACTTCCTCCGGCGGATAACCAATATCCATCGCTCCCAGATTGTTGGCCTTTTCGGCGTAACCGTAACTATTTTTTTTCTGTTGCCGCGGAGCTCGCCAATATTCTCCACTCATAATTCGAACAGAGTCCTCCGTGAGCGTTTTATATTTTTTTTATCTATATTATCTCTTTGTCCGATTACCACAAATGTTTTCGCCGAAATCGCGAGGTTTCGAAACCCCGAAAGTGTATGGCGATACGAGTGGTAGATACAAGTAGTAGTCCAGTCAAAATAGACATTTGACATAGCCAAAATTCGCATAGAGCTGGAAATTTGCAGAGACGTTAAATACATCAATATAAATGAAATGTCAAAAATCCCCTTCGATCCTACTTCTGCCAAAAAATTTTATTCAAGGTCAAAAGTACATAATTAAGGTTTTTTTTCATTTTTCTCGAAAACGGTATGTTTTATCGTAAAAACAGGTTAAACAAAAGTTGTAGATCATACAATTCTCTACCAAAATGATCCAGTCACTTTTTCTCTTACGACTCATCATTCGTGAGATATCGCGGTTTTAATCATTAGAAAATTCATATTTTACATAATATGCACTAAAATACAGCATGTACACGTCAATATAAATGAAAATAAGAAACTATTGGTACAATATTTTCATATGGTGTCTATTGCAAAGGAATTTATAAGAGCTGAACGCATGGGAGATTGGCGAGCTCATTTGAATTGCGTTAAAGAAATGCTTCCTTATCTTCATGCGTCAAGACATTTTAATTATGCCAAGTCTGCGCATTTATATCTACAAGATATGATGCAATTAGAGAACTTGATGGATCCTAGTGTTTATCAAAGATTTATCGAAGGATTTTTCACTATTAGACGTTCTGATAAATTAAATTGTGGAACTTCGACGGATATGGTGATTGAACAATCAATGATGAAGTGTATGAAAACAGATGGAGGTGTTGCTCGATATAGTGTTGCTTCTATAAGCAAAATGACTGGCCAAACGTTTAATAATATTAAATTAAAACGCGCTGATAGATTACTTCCTCTTTTAAGTGCAAGTAGCGTCATAAAATTACATGATGAAAAGGTGCCTATAGACCCTGTATTATTATTTCAACGCATGAGCATTACTAAGACATTTGAAGATGAACTTGAAACATTCTTCGCATATGAATTAGCTCCTTACCCATTATCACTCTTTGATGAAGTGGGAATGCGTAAAACTATGAAGTCAGCTCTTTATAATTGCTTTGAATGTTTAAACTTCGAAATTGATAACTCAAATGCTACTCGTATCTACATCATCGATGGAGGGTATCTATTACACCGTGTTGAATGGGATCGAGATGAAACATTTCATATTATTTTTGAAAAATATGTTCAGTATGTACAAAGACATTTTGGTCATAACAGTAGGATTGTATTTGATGGTTATACGAGTATTAATCATACGAAAAATATTAAAACTGCAGAACAACGTCGTCGGACTACAAAACATCTTCATCTGTTGATATCGTTTTTGATCGATCTATGAAAGTTCCAACAAACCAACAACAATTTCTTGCAAATACTCACAATAAGTTTCGTTTCATTTCAATGTTATGTGAAGAACTTACAGCTGCTGGTATTCCAATAAAACAAGCTGATAATGATGCTGATGTCCTTATAACTGAAACAGCAATAGAACAATGGAAAAGTTCAAATACAACTGTCGTTGTTGGGGAAGATGTTGATTTGTTGATATTATTGACTGCACGGACTCCAAACGATAAAATTATTTACTTTTTGAAACCTGAGAAAGCTCAAGTACAATCAACAATATATTCATCCCAAAGTCTGACTGCATATCCGAAATGTCAAGCTCATATTTTATTTTTACATGCAATAACTGGTTGCGATACTACATCAGCAATTTTTAAAAGAGGTAAAATATCAGTATTTAAATTGTTCGAAAAAAGTAATGATTTAATTGATTGTTCAGAAGTATTTACAAAGATTGACTCTTCTCCACACGACATCGTTACAAATGGAATTCGTTTTCTTCTTGCAATGTATGGTGCTCCAAAAAAAAATTGATTCCATAGACAAATATAGATATTTGAGGTTTGTAAAATCTGCATGGAACAATAAAACAGTACAGTTGTCTTGTCTGCCTCCAACATCTGCTTCTGCCTTTCAACACTTGTATCGTGTGTATTATCAAGTTCAAGTGTGGCTAGGCAATGAGCTGGACCCAGAAGGATGGGGTTGGAAATTAACAGATAATTATTTGGAGCCAATTCAAACTCTACTCCCGCCTGCTCCAGAAAAACTGCTTAATACTATTTTTTGTAAATGCAAGACGGATTGTAGTAAGAATTGTGGCTGTCAAAAAGTGGGATTATTTTGTTCGCCAGTATGCATAAATTGTCAGGGTCAGACTTGCTCCAATATTGAAACAAATACAACAGATGAAAATATTTATGATATTAATGAAGAGACAATTGATGCATCCCTTTTCTTAGAACAGCGAACAGAAATTCTGCAAGAAAATGAAAATGAAGACGAAGAAATAATTGTCGAAGTAGAATTAGACAATTATCTAATACGAGGGCGGGTCAATAAGTCCGTGACTTTTGGATTAAAACACAGATTTTTTGATAAAAAAATAATTTTATTTTTCAACGTAGTGTCCCTTGAGCTCTATACACTTTGTCCAACGCTTCTCCAATTTTTGTATCCCTTCCAAAAAAAATGATTTGTCGAGGTCCTCAAAATAGGCCTTTGTTTGCGAGATGACTTCATCATTGGAGTCAAATCTTTTTCCACCAAGCCATTTCTTCAGGTTTGGGAACAAGAAGTAGTCGCTCGAAGCCAAATCTGGAGAATAGGGTGGATGAGGGAGCAATTCATAGCCCAATTCATGGATTTTTGTCATGGCAACTGCACATGTGTGCACCCTTGCATTGTCTTGGTGGAAAAGAACTTTTTTCTTGGCCAAATGAGGTCGTTTTTTTTTTCAAATCGTCATTGAATCGGTCCAATAAGTTGGCATAATATTCCCCATTGATTGTTCTTCCCTTTTGAAGGTAGTCAATGTGGATTATCCCACGTGCATCCCAAAAAACAGTCGCCATAACTTTATTGGCTGACAAACCCACCTTGGCCTTCTTTGGCGCCGATTCACCCTTAGAAACCCACTGTTTTGACTGTTGTTTGTTCTCTGGTGTGTTGTGATGGATCCATGTTTCGTCCACGGTTACAAAACGGCGCAAAAACTCCTCCATATTGCGATTAAACAACGCCAAACCTTCCTGTGAAGTTGTTACACGATTGCGTTTGTGGTCGACTGTGAGCAAACGCGACACCCATCTTGCGGAAAGCTTTCTCATGCCCAAGTGATCATTCAAAATTGAAACCACTGAGCCATGCGAGATCCCTACGGCTTCCACAATCTCTCGCACTTTCAATCTTCGGTCGGCCAACACCATATCGTGAATTTTTTCGATTGTTTCGGGTGTAGAGACCTCAACTGGGCGTCCAGGACGTTCGGCATCTTCAGTGCTTGTACGGGCACAACGAAATTCAGTAAACCACTTTTTTACCATTGCAATCGATGGTGCAGAGTCCCCATAGTATTTATCAAGCTTAGCCTTGGTCTCGGTAATGGTTTTTTTTCGCAAGAAATAATGCTTAATAAGCACACGAAATTCACTTTTTTCCATTTTCTCCTCAAATTAGTGAGTAGTCTGATAAAAATAGCTGTCAAACACAAACTAACTGACGCAGCAAGTTTAAATTTTGACAGGAGTCAACTGACAGATGCCTGATGACAGGAGCAGTGTTGCTGTTTCAGTAAAGAGGTCAGAAATTCAAAAAGTCACGGACTTATTGACCCGCCCTCGTATAATAACATTTAGAAGAAAACAACCCATTCCACTTTGATCATTAGCAATATTACCATTCTTTCAATCAATAGGATACGATCTGATCAAACTTTCTTTATTACAATAGATCGTGGAGTATACCTACTGGGGAAACCACGTTAAAAAAAATGCGCCAAGTACATTACCTCATAGGTGGTGAGGAAATGTGTGCATATTATGTAAAATATGAATTTTCTAATGATTAAAACCGCGATATCTCACGAATGATGAGTCGTTAGAGAAAAAGGGACTGGATCATTTTGGTAGAGAATTGTATGATCTACAACTTTTGTTTAACCTATTTTCACGATAAATCTTACCGTTTTCGAGAAAAATGAAAAAAACCTTAATTATGTACTTTTGACCTTGAATAATTTTTTTTGCAGAAGTACGAGTAGGATCGAAGGGGATTTTTGACATTTCATTTATATTGATGTATTTAACGTCTCTGCAAATTTTCAGCTCTATGCGAATTTTGGCTAAGTTATGACTTATTTTTGTCTATTTTGACTGGACTATAGTTTATTGATTGATTGTACTTACTTTTTCCCCTCATTGAATTGAGGAATGATGACGACCGCAGCAGATGTCGCAGTTTTTTTCGAAGAGCATCTATTGATTGAGTGAGGTCTAAGAGAGTTATAATACAGTCTCTTTTGCGTGTCAAACTGATGTCTGACTGTTTAGGAATCATTCGTTCGAAGACCTGAAGTGAAGGAATGCATGTTTGGATGAATTCCTTGAATTCATTTTAAGTTGACATTTCATTTTGGAACTTAAATGCTTTTCCCATTCTTTTATCGCCGAAGAATTTTATTTGGGAGAAACTGAAAATACCAACATCTAATCACACTGATCGACTTTGCTAACAAAACCCTCTAAAGAGCTAATTGCTTGACTAATAGTGTCAAGGAAAACTTCGCGATCTTCCGTAGAGCAAGACATGCTTTCAGAAACTGTTATTTCTTGACGCACGTCAATGAAGTATGAGCACCGACTTGTGACAATGATTAGGTAGCTTTGTAAATAAATTTAAAATAAATTCGAAAAGCTCTTCTTGTTTCTTCAGTAAATCTTGAATTTGATTAACTTAAGTTTCAAAACTAGACCAATAATATATTTCCTGACATTATAAGGAATTCTACAAGGCAATTTACTTGAAGAGATGACCAAGATTTGTTTTTAAATTGCAGTATTAATTGATATACGAGTATTAGAATTGATAGATAATTGAGTTCTTTTGAATATTTTCGGTTATGAATTACAAAAAAGTTCTGACGTTGCATCTCTGCTCTCAGATTCCACTCCAGACCTATAAACAGAATGTATGTCCGTCAGATCTTTCTCAAACATCTTCGAGAGACTTGTGTTTCGACGTAGACACTCTACAAAAGGGTGAATCATGAATAATGTAGCCAGAAGCACAGTCAGTAATAGTATCATTTTTATCCCTATTAACTCGAAACATACGAGTATGTTCAGGAAATAGCGCACTTGCTCTTTGAATTCAGCATGTCCATCTTTCCATTAATAACCATCGCACGCATATAGCCACTAACGCTACAAATACATTATCCATATTTCTTAGCAATGTAATCAATATACGTCATTTCATAATCCTAATTCACAGGAATTCGTCTCTTCTTGGTAATTAAAGGACCACACGTCTCCAAATTGGTCACTGGTTTCTCATACACTTTCTTTCTCTTCTCACACACTGTACGCTTTGTCTTCCTACCAAGGCCATAGCCAATAACACTTGAACACATGAACTAATCACCCAAACAAAAAGTAAAAGAGAACTGAAGAATTTTTATTAAGTCGCAAAATCATAACATAGGATAACAGTCTGATCGACACTGAGTCAAATGATAAAGAGGACCAACCATAAAGAACACGAAGGCGCTGAGACAAAAAGTTACCAGATTTTGCAGAGTTCCCCATTTCGTGAACTAAAATTTGGTGAAAGAGAAAAAAGGAAATTTGATGTCGAATAGAACAAAATATGGGGAAAACCAAATTTAACAGGAGGTAATTTTCAACTTTTTAGTTACATGTTACCTTCGCTCTTCTGGACCCAACCAATCAAAAGAAGTAGGTATACCAGCGGTAATTTTCACATTCTGTCTGATAAACTTGACAAAGACAAAAGATACATGAAATCCAATGGTTGATGATTCATCTAGGCATTACTACCTTTCATTTAAAAATCGGTTGGATAGAACGGCCAAACGAACTCGGAACAGTTTTCATCAATTCTCTAAATATATAAGATCTTATTTGACAGTTTTTATCCATCTAATCATGCAAATGCAAACTATGCAAAATTTGGAACTGTTTGTAAATGACAGACTTCAGATAAATACTCGTAGTTTGCAAAAACTTACTTCAGTGAAACAATTGAATTCAAAAATGAAATAGAAAACGGCCATAAATGTGTATCAACGCTGGCGGCAATCACTTGGCGAATATTTTCTTTTCCACTTAACAGAAAAAATTGTAAAGGTCCAAATAAAGATTTTTATCACTCAAAATCTTTTTTTTTTATTTAGTTGAAATGTAATTCAAAAACAAATTGGATGATTAATTTTGCGCCACCTTGTATATATAATCGTAGATATTTTTTAGAGACCTCCTTTCAATAAGCACAATGCAACATCCAACTTCAGCTAAAGTCATTAATCGTCAGCCTGTAATAACTCAATATAAATGCATGTTGTTTTTGATGCGAAAAGAAACATAACTTAATGTCATTGCAATGATAAAGAGATACGCACGTATAAAGAGCACTTTCTGTGTAGATAATTCCATAACAACAACAAAAACATGATTTGGATGCAGGCTTTTTATTTTAGGAAAACTTTATTTATTAGTACTTATCATGCGTTTAAGTAGCTGCGAACGTAGAAAAATAATTAGCACGAATGGGTATATAAATTAAATTACATTGAATCGACGACAACACTTTATCTGAACTACTCAGTTGATTTTGAACACATCTCTGGCAAGCTTTGTTAAGGTTTTTGTTTTTCGCTCCGTAAATATGTGCGACATTGAAAGGATTCTCGAAAACTTGAAAAAACAAGAAGTTCAACTAGAGGAAGATAAAATACTACTGCAGCCCTATAATTATTTCTGTGAAGCACCAAGTCAGGAACTGTGTTTTAAAGTAACTCGATGCTTAAACTATTGGCTAAGGATCCCCGAAGATGAACTCCAATTGATCGATGAAATTATTTACATGGTTTCTAACTTGAGTATGCTGATCGATGATATCCAGGATAACTCGATTCTACGCCAAGGAAGACCAGTAGCACATTCGGTCTTTGGAATCCCAAGTACAATAAACTCTTGCATATATGGTTACTTCGTTGTCTTCGATAAGATAAAAATTTTGAATCATCCGGAGGCAGCAAATATATTCATTGATCATGTACTGGAATTGTATCGCGGCCAGGGTCTTGAAATCAATTGGAGAGATACTTGCACGGTCCCAACTGAGTTCGAATATAAGTTAGTGGCAAACCTAAAAGGTGCCACGTTCATTAGACTTGCCGTGCGCCTCATGCAATTGTTCAGTTCAAATCAAAAGGACTTATCCAAGTTCACTGTTTTGCTCGGATTGATTTGGCAATTTTCGAATGACCTTAACAACCTAACTAAGAAGGAATATATAGACAGCAAGGGCTTTTGTGAGGACATTACAATTGGAACATTCAGTCTTCCCATAATTCATTCTATCCGTGATCAAAATGATGAGCAGCTGTTGCACATACTTCGACGCCGATCGGATGATGTTGAGCTTAAGAAGTTTGCCGTTAGTGTTTTGGAGAAAAATGGCAGCTTGGCGTATACCAAAAACGTTATCCAGACATTACGTACCGAAATTCTGGAGGAGATCACGTCCTTGGGAGATAATCCTTTCATGGAAAATCTACTCAACGAAACTCTGGCATAGAAATTGGACAATGAAAAGTAAAGCAGTGATCCGTGATATGTGATCCCACTTCAGGCATACCTGTTTCATGATCCTTTTGTAAAATAAAATTCAATGAAAGTGTATTTTGCAGTATTTACTCATTAAATAATTTCCCACGTTAAAATAGCTTTAATTGTCTCGCCTTTCTGTGTGTCCTTGAGTAGAAAAATAGATTTACGTAAGTCCTAGGTTTTTGGGACTTCCACAATGTCACAACGTATACGTTGCGTGTCTGCTTGAAGCAAAATCAAAATGTTTGGATTTTTCATCAATCAGGTAAACATGCTTAATATAGTGTATATGCGTGATTGACTGATTGATAATGCATTTGGTCATCTTCGCCTAGACAGCGACGAGACAACATCGCAGCCAGACAGCGGAAGTTTTTTTTAAAGGGTTTAATATGCTCGAAGATGGTGGATAAAAATATTATTTTGGAATTTCTAGAAGTTTATCGTTCTCTAACTGCGTTGTGGAACGTAAAAGCAAAACAATATAGCGACGGTAATTTAAATATTGAAATAATTTTGGGTATTATCATTTGAAGGAGTTTATCATATGCCTGTCTCTTCGTCCATGTGGAGGAAATTTAAAAAATCAATCGGTGAACTTAATTACAGCTCATTCAGGAGATTTTAATCCACACCCGTTTCTTCCGAATCTTTTTACGTTTCTTCTTCAAATCTAGCGCTAGTCACAAAGCGATACAGCAATCGCCTGTGTCACTCACATTTTCTTTTTATAAAAAAAAACCGATTTAAGTTGAATTCACATAAGAAACCGTACGTTGTTGATCACAAGTATTCAAAATCTCCGTTGCACTGGCGCTTGTAAACTACAAGTATTTTTTTACAATTTTGTTACACGCCGTTTATTATAAGTTTATAATAATAAATAATAGGGAAAATCGTAGTAGAATCGCAGTCGATGCTGAGGATTTGGAAATACCGTTTCTGCAGACTGTATAACGGCGATGACGAACCAAATACCGCTGTCAGGCAGAATCAACCTTTCAACTTGGACGATGATGACCAACAATTCCGTCCACCCGACCTGGATGAAGTGAAGATAGCCACATCGAAGCTTAAGTCCAACACAGCTGCTGGAGCGGATGGCCTGACTGCCGAGCTCTTCAAAGCGGCAGGCGATGACTTGATAAGGAGCATACACCAACTCATCTGTAAAATATGGTCGGACGAAAGTAGGCCCGATGAATGGAACCTCAGAATTGTTTGTCCGATTCTCAAGAAAGGAGACCCTCTGAACTGCGCCAACTACGGAGGCATCAGTCTCCTTAATATCGCATATAAGATCCTATCCGCCGTATTGTGTGAATGCCTGAAGCCGTTCATCAACAACCTGATAGGTCCATATCAGTGTGTCTTCAGGCCAGGAAAGTCCACCATCGACCAGATATTCACACTTGGAGAAGACCCATGAGCTTCATTTCGATACACACCACCTATTCATCGATTTTAAGGTTGCGTACGACAGCATCTATAGAGACGAGCTATACAGAGCATCCCTGCCAAACTCGTTCGTCTGTGCAGGATTACGATGGAGAATGCACACTGCTCCATCAAGGTCAGTAAAGATCTCACCGAGACCTTTGATGTCCAGAAAGGATTTAGACAAGGCGATGCGCTCTCATGCGATTTTTTCAACATGGTACTTGAAAGAATAGTGCATAACTCACAAACAAACACAAGAGGCTCTATCTCGCATACGCCGACGATATTGACATAATCGGGAGAAAACAGCGTGATGTTAGTGGCGCTTTCGCGAGTCTTGAAACGAAAGCTGCAAAAATGGTTCTAACGGTCAATGAGGGCAAGACCAAGTATATGCTGTCAAGTAAAAAGGACAACCAACACCGACGTCTCGTGCAGAACGTCACCCTCGACAGATATAACTTTGAGGTAGTTAAGGACTTTGTCTACCTAGGCTCCGCTATAAATACAGATAACGACACCAGCGCTGACATCAAACGTAGAATAACTCTTGCCAACCGCTGTTTCCTTGGGCTAAGACGCTTGTTAACTGAGGCCCAGGTCCACCACGGATTGTAGCGCCACTTAAAGTAAGTATTTGCACTAATATGTTTGTTGTTATTCCAAAGCCTATTGATACCAAAAAAGAAGGCGTGCTCCAAACGGAAGGCGGCAACAACATCCGACTAAGAAGATCTTATTTCACTGAAGAAAAAACGACTTCGGTTGGAAATATTGCATATATCTAACTTGTACTTGGATGGACAAAAAAAAGAAATTGATTTAGGGCTACCAGTAAGTCACCTAACTACGGAACTGGGGGAGATATCCTCCAGAATCCTCGAAATTCAGAGTCTGAAGAAAGACCAATAAACTATAGTTTATAGTTAAAAAAACAGAATTAAGATATTTTGTTTATTATCAAAGAATTTTGCTGTTTTATCAAATTTTCATGAGAAATTACCTAAAAAATATTGTAAGGTAGCTTAACCATTCACTCTAAGTTTTTTTCCTCTTCAGTGGTGGACATCTCAAAATAGTTATCTGTTGGTTGTCGTGACACGCAACATTTTATGAAAGTAACTGCTTTTATCGGTTGCAGTTGTAAGTGCCTCAGGCATAGAAATTTCTCCTTCAAAACTCAAATAGTGTTTTCGTTCGAGTTGATTTATACGCTCTATAGTATTGTATCTATCAATTTCGGAAGTTGAATTTCTCAAAATGGGTGTAATAAACCAATCTAATAACGGATATCCCGTATCCCCAACATAAGGATAAGGCCGAAAGCCACTTTCAAATTTAGAAAAAAGGGGACTTCTCCGCAACACTCTCAAATCGTGTACACTTCCAGGCCAATTCACGTATTCATTGTAGAAGGTATAATCAGGCCCGCGTACCAGCATACAATTGATAGAGTGCTTTCCATGCCTAACGACAAACTACGAGTATATGCAGATTCAAACTCACTGGGAGCATCTGTGTTAACTAAAGTCCCGACCATACATCCATATACACATGGCATGCCTAATACAAAAGATACGTAAATATGTACGAGGGTTGTCTGATAAGTTTCCGACCGCAGCGTAAAGATAGCGGCACTCGTCAAAACGTGTTCGGATGCACATTTCCAACGCTCTGTTGGCGCAGTTTAGGCGCAATAAATCTGAGTTTTGGCACCGATTAATTACTGTAGATGAAACTTGGATACACCATTCAGAAAAAATTCAGTCAAAACAGTGGACTGCAAAGTGCGAGCCGGTTCCAAAAAAAGCAAAAACTATTTTTTCGACTGGGAAAGTGATGGCGACTGTTTTTTGCGACAGTAAAGGAGTTATCTTAATCGATTATCTTCAAAAAGGAAAAACCATTACAGGAGCATACTACGCATCATTACTTCCCAAGCTGAAGGCAGAAAATGCGGAAAAACGGCCACATTTGCAGAAAAAGAAAATCCTTTTTCACCAAGACAACGCGCCGTCTCACACCTCAGCTGTTGCTGAGTTACGGTTTGAACTGCTTGACCATGCCCCTTATTCACCAGATCTAGCCATAAGCGACTTCTTTTTGTTCCCTCATCTAAAAACTGCGCTCGGAGGATAGAGATTTTCGTCAAATGAGGAGGCAATCACCTTCGTGAACAATTATTTTGCAGAGAAAAACGCCAAGTACTATTTGGACGAGTTAGAGTGATGAGAGCATCGATGGGAGAAGTGTGTGCAGTTATAAGGAGACTTTGTAGAAAAATAAAAAAAAAATTGACAAAAAACGTCTTGTATCATTGTATGGTCGGAAACTTTTTAGACAAAAAATTCTACATTCTGTATGTATTTACCGGCAATATTGTAAGACCTTTCACGTATGTTTTCGTGTTCATTAAACCAACATACAACACTTTCAAACAGTATACCAACAATTGTTGTAGAAACTCTGTAAACACATCTGCATACGGTCGACTTTTATATTCCGTGCATGTCAGGAACTCCATGGTATTATGCTCCATTTCCAAGCCAGTGTAAAGCTCTAAGAAACTGCTGCCTAAGTCCAATAATTGCAATTATTTCCTTTGCCTTTTATCGACTTAGACGAAATTTCTCATTAAAATTGAATAACTCCTAAATGGTAAAGATATCGGGACGGCACTCCCTAGAAGCTTTTTCATAGGCAACTTTTACTTTTGGGAGTTTGCTACTGACAGCCGAAAGGGTGATGACGATTCCAAAAATTATTGGCAATGACAGAGATCGAACCACGGACCCTTTGCGTGATAGTCCAATGAGCTAACCATCGCGCCATCGCGATGTTGATGATGCAACATAAAAAAAAAAAAAACAAAATTTGCTAAAAAGTGCTTGTAAATACAAATTTGTAAGTTGATGAATTTTTGTGGACCACCGTTTTACAAAACCTGGTACCGAGTTGGCTTTAAGGATTGTCTCATCTATATGTAACCGGAAGTGTGGCTCTCTATCACACAAAATGCCGAGGTCGCGATGCCGTGATGCCCCTTATGTGAAAAGATGATGGACTGGTATTTGCCGATATTAAATTCTAGACTATTTTTGAGGCACCAAATCGGGAAACTATCAAGGTCTTGTTGGAGGAGGAAGGAGTCATTGGGGTAAAGAAATGGTGTTTGATGATGCAATCGAGATCGTTTATAGTTAAAATAAAAGAAATAGGACCTAAATGGCTGGCCTGCGGAACTCAAGAGGTGGCCAAAAGTGGAGCCGAATGAGCTGACCTAAATCGGTCCTTCAGGAAGCCATGGCTTATTAAACCATATCGTTCGCCGGAAAGTGGTAGTCATCAAAGTGCGTTCAACAAACGCCACAGCAGAACTCGCAATATTGTAGAGAGGACTATCGGTGCCTTAAAAAATTGATGTAGATGCATATTGAGTGCACGTCAACTGCAATACTCACCCCGTAATGCTGCACAAATTATCAATGTGGCGTATGCTTTGTATATCATATGCTTACACTTTCGGGTTGATATTTTTCAAGCTGAAATCGAAGAAGAACGATACGAAGAATAAGCCAATGAGAACTCCATACTCACTGCATCTAATTACCGTAATGTAGCATCTCGAATAAGAGAAAATATATTAAATACACTAATAAACTTAAAATAAAGTGAACTTCAAATAGAATTTTTTTTCAGCTTATTTGAAAAAAAAATGAGCACCGTTTATAACAAAATTTAAATATACTTTACACTTGATTGTCTTCTTCTTCTTCTTATCCTTTTATTAACCCTTTCCTCGTTATACGAACTTATGCGTAACGAGTTTCCCATTTTTACTGCATCGCTGCTGCTCCGCTTATTGGGTTGGCTAATGTCGCAGACCGCAGAACGCCACTACATACTGCTCGGTCCTGGATCGCTTCAGTGGTTAGCCCCAGGCGTTGTTGCGCATTTGCCATCTGAGAAATCCAGGAATTCTTTTTCCGACCTCGTTTTCTTACAGTTGGAGTGACCGTAGTTGATAGTGCCTTTTTAACCGGATTTTACGCAGATCTTCCTTGAACGTGGCAATACCAGCTTATTCTATTCGCCTCAAGCTGTTCGGTTACCGAATTCTTTATATGTAGACTTCCTCTTATACGCGTAGATCTAATACAATCGCGTTTAGTGACTCCACTAGACATCCTTAACATTTTCATTTCCGCTGCCGTCATTTTGTTTTTAAACGCTTCGTACATTGTCCAGCACTGTGAACCGTATATAAGAGCTGGTCTAACAACCGTGGTGTAGAGTTTCCCCTTTAATTTAAGTGGAAATTTTCGGTCGCAAAAGATTCCCGAATTTTCCCGCCATTTCATCCATCCCACACTCACTCTGTGGTTTACGTCGTCGTCACATTTCGCTTCCAAGTTAACGATTGATCCTAAGTACTTAAAGATAGTGCTTTTCGGAAGAACTATTCCGTATTACATTATATCCGGAACAGGTCGCAACGGATGCGCAAATGGGCACGTCAGATGCTCCGTCTTTGAACGACTTGTCTTAAACCCGTTTCTCTCTAGCGCATTTCTCCATGAATCTAATGCTTTCTGTAAATCTTCGCCGTTATCGCTAAGTATAACTGCGTCGTCAGCGAAGAGAATTGACATTACATTTGCTTCGCGCATGTAGTCTTTTGAAAGATAGTCGAATACTACGTTAAAGAGGAAAGGGCTAAGTACGCTTCCTTGATGCACTCCGACATTAACTGGAAATTCTCTCGTTAGTCCGGCAGAGCTTTTAACCGCAGTTTTTACGTTGCCGTACATGTCTTGCATTATTCTAACATACGTTTCCGGTACGTTTTGAGACCTCAGCGCGGCCCATATGAGATCCCTAGGCACTCGATCGAATGCTTTCTCGAGGTCGATAAATACCATGTGTAAATCCTTAGACGAATCTCGGTGCTTTTCCATTATTATTCGTAGGCTTTGGATAGCGTCCACCGTCGATCTTCCTTCAACAAATCCCCACTGGCTATTATCGAGCTTTATTATTTGCCGAAGACGTTCGTTTAAGACTCTTTCGACGATTTTCATTGTGTGTGACATAAGCTTGATTGAACGGTAGTTGTTGCATTCTCGAGTGTGGCCTTTTCCTTTGTACGTATAATGGAACCAAGAAGCTACTTCTCCATTGATTCGACATAGGTTGTCCACATTTTAATTTATTTAAAAGTTTCGATACCCATTCGCTGACGATTCCCCCCATCTTCGACCAAAACTCTGATTGAATGCTCTCTGGTCCCGCCACTTTCCCCCGCTTCAGTTTTCCGATTGCTATACTTATTTCTTCGATTGAAAAGTCCGAAACATCCTCCTCGGATAGACCAGCTGTCGGCACGAAACTGTCACGTGGAAACTGTTTGTTAAGTAACTCCTTGCAGTATTCAAGCCACCGGTCACAAATTTCCTTTTCATTTGTTAGTAAGCGACCGTCTGGGTTTTTGATGTATTTCGGCGAGGTTATTTCCATTGAAATACATCAAAAACGCACTTACACTTGATTGTATTGCATAAATAAAGAATAAAGTAAGAAAACTTAAAAACAATATTTCAGGTTTGTTTGTTTTTTTGTTTTCAGTTATTGAACCTTATCTCTTCGAGTTTCAGCATTTTTAGGTTGATCTCAATTTTGCGCTGCAATAATTCCTCTTGAATTTTGTTGTGCCGTTGAGTTTCCTCAATACATTTTGTTTTTAGTTCACACAGTTTTTTGCCCCTATTTAACCGTCTTAAGCTGGTAGAGACTTCCTCATGATTTCTTCTTATATTTTCACGGAATGCTTCAGTTTTTGTGTAAAAGTCTTCCTGAAGTTTAATTTGCTCCTTCAAAAGGCTTGCAGTAACTATTCGCTGTGTGGTTGAAGGAGAACTCGGCCGCATACTGCGCCATCGATTGGAACTCATGGCAACATCCGTTTGATCAGCTTCATCTGAGTTTTTATTCAGCCAAGAGCCTTCAATATGGTCTATAATTGTTGATAAGTTGTGAAGTCCAAATGCAGAAGTTCCTTCGATTCCGGCTGTGGAGGTTTCTAAGCCTGTCAATTTTATGACTGCTACCAAACCTAAGTGTATAATGGAAAGTAATTATTTAATAATCGATATCGTTTTGGTGAAATATCTGCTTTTCAACGATGCTTGCGATCTTGAAACCCCAATACAGAGCACTCTCATTCTCTAACTTATTTTTTCCAACCACTGGTGTCCTTTGAAGGAGTTCCAAGGCTATAAAGATCAGTGTTGCGTTGTTTCCAGAGAGCGTTTACTTCTTCTTTTAGGCTCTTTATAAATCCTTGAGCAATTTCAGGGCGTTGCAGAAGCCGCTCCACCATTCTCTGATAGTGCAATTTATTTCTTGAAATTTTCGACCTTTAATGAGCAAAAAATGACTGTTTTTCCATAATGTAACAAACAAACTTAAGCTAAGTTCAGACGATTGTCAGGTCTGACAATATTGTCAGATCTGTCAGTAAAATAATTGTCTGAAATGTCTTACAACCGTGTGAGCTTACAATTGACAATATTGTATGAAACGTCATAGTCAGGTCATTGTCAGACGGCCACCTGACAATAAAATTGTCAGGTATCTGACAACCGTCTGAACACGTCTGAACACGTCTGAACACACAATTTTTATTAATTGTCAGTGATTGGAAAATTGTCAGACTCATTGGAAATTTTAAGAAGGTGTTGTCAATGACATCTAACAATTTCTCAATTGTCAGATAATAATTATTATTTTAAGTTAGAGTGTAATTTTTGTGCAAAATTTATAACAAAAAAAAAATGGATTTATGTGAAGAACAAAAAGTTTAAGACGATGTGGAAAAATCGCCAAAACCTCCATCTCCAAAAAAACAAAAAAGTTTTTGCGGCAATTCTTCTTCATCACTGTCTTCCAACACATAGGCAGTTAAAATGGTAGTAAGCTGGATATTACGTTCCATCTTATATAAAATATTTCAGATATTTCACTATCACTTTTCTCTGAATACGACGAACAAAACTTTCAGTTTTATTTCTCTGACAATGCCTTACAATGTATCAAACAATTTTTCATAAATAAACCTTTTCCAATCGTGTGAACTGAAAATTTTCAGAAACGTCATTGTCAGAAAATTTTCAGACGGCCAGCTGACAATGAGATTGTCAGACTTTATACCAATCGTGTGAACTGACAATTTTTCATTGTAAGAGTTTTTGCAATTGCAGCTGATTTGCACACATTGTATGTCAAATGACAGATCTAATAATTGTCAGACCTGACAATCGTCTGAACTTATCTTTACGGCACCATGAAAAATCAAATAGTTCGTAGATTTAAATGTCAAAATTCCAATTCATTCGGATTCAGTGATACCACTTTCTACGAATTTCGAAATTAGTAGCAACAATTTCCACTACGACGGATTCTCTAATAGTTCTTTCGGGGTTCGTAGCAAAATTCCCAGTACGACGGATTCTTTGATAGACACCAATGTTGCGGTGGTTTTGCAAATAAATTTAAAATATATTCGAAAAGCTCTACTTGTTTCTACAACAAATCTATACAAATAAGACATTTCCTGACATTGTAAGGAATTCTACAAGGGGCTTTACTCGCAGAGATGACCACGTTTTGTTTTTAAATTGAATATTTTATTTGACAGTTTTAAACCATCAAATTCAAACTATGCAAAGGTTGGAACTGTTTGTAAATGACAGAATTCAGATAAATAGCTTGCAAAACCTAACTTCAGTGAAACAATTGAATTAGGAAATGAAATAGAATTATAATATACTCGTATATACTCGCAGATATTTTTTCGACACCTCACTTCAATCAGCAGAATTTATCATCTAACTTCAGTTTAGGTCACTAATCCTGACATACGTCAACCTATAATGACTCAATATAATTGCATGTTGTTTATAATTCGAAAAGAAACATAACTTAATGTCATTACAATGATAAAGAGATACGTATGTATAAAGAGCACTTTCTAGGTACGAGTAGCTTATTCCGTAACAATAAAAAAAACTTGATTTGGATGCAGGCTTTTTATTTTAGAAAAATTTTATTTATTAGCACTTATCATGCGTTTAAGTAGCTGCGAACGTAGAAAAATAATCAGCACGAATGGGTATATAAACTAAATGAGATTGAATCTACGACAACATTCCATCTGAACTACTCAGTCGATTTTGAACACATCTCTGGCAAGCTTTGTTAAGGTTTTTTTTTCGCTCCGTAAATATGTGCGACATTGAAAGGATTCTCAAAATCTTTAAGGAACATGAAGTTAACCTAGAGGAAGAGAAAATATTACTGCAGCCCTATAATTATATCTGTGAAGCACCAAGTCAGGAACTGTGTTTTAAAGTATCTCGTTGCTTAAACTATTGGCTAAGGATCCCTGAAGAGAAACTCCAATTGATTAATGAAATTATTCACATGGTTTCTTACCTGAGTATGCTCATCGATGACATCCAGGATAATTCAATTTTACGCCAAGGAAGACCAGTAGCGAATTCGGTGTTTGGAATGCCAAGCACAATAAACGCTAGCATATATGGTTACTTCGTTGTCTTCGATAAGATAAAACTTTTGAATCATCCGGAGGCAGCAAATATTTTCATTGATCACGTACTGGAATTGTATCGCGGCCAGGGTCTTGAAATCAATTGGAGAGATACTTGTACGGTCCCTACTGAGTTCGAATATAAGTTAGTGGCAAACTAAAAAGGTGCCACGTTCATTAGACTTGCCGTGCGCCTCATGCAATTGTTAAGTTCAAATCAAAAGGACTTATCCAAATTCACTGTTTTGCTCGGGTTGATTTGGCAATTTTCGAATGACCTTAACAACCTAACTAAAAAGGAATATATAGACAGCAAGGGCTTTTGTGAGGACATCACAATTGGAACATTTAGTCTTCCCATAATTCATTCTATCCGTGATCAGAATGATGAGCAGCTGTTGCATATACTTCGACGCCGATCGGATGATGTTGAGCTTAAGAAGTTTGCTGTTACACTTTTGGAGAAAAATGGCAGCTTGGCTTATACCAAAAGTGCTATGCAGGCATTACGTACCGAAATTCAGGAGGAGATCAAGTCCTTGGGAGATAATCCTCTAATGGAAAATCTACTCAACGAAACTATGGCATAGAAATTGGATGATGAAAAATCAACCGGTGATCCGTGAGAGCGATCACACTCTTCAGGAATACCTGTTTCATGATCCTTTTGTAAAATAAAATTGAATAAAAGTCCATTTTGCAATATTTACTCGTTATATAATTTCCTCGCCTCTCTGTGTGTCCTTGCGTACAAAAATAGATGTATGTAAGTCTTAGGTTCATAGGACTTCCACAATGTCTGCGGCTTCATTTTCTTGTTCCACTTAATCGTGATATTTACAGGACCTTTCTGAGAAGTTTTTGGTTTGGTCTACTGGCTTTAAGCACTGTTTCATGGCTCCTAGGACAACATAGCAGCGTATCAAAGTAGAAATGCAGATTTAATCTTGCTGATACGGTGGGTTGTATGGCTTGAGGGTATACTGATGAGCTTTTATAGCCAGACGGGTGACGAGGTAGAGGACATAACGTGTTTCGAGGTTCTTCGACGGTGTGAATTTACTGTGTTTAAGGAGCATCTGACCAGAAGTATATTGTCATTGATACACAGTGCCATTCACAAATACTGGGTGGGTGTTTGAATTTCACTGAACAGCAGCAGACAGTGTTGTGTTTTGCTTACTTATCTACGAGTAGTTCTACCTATACGTACTTTGATGGTGCTAGAGCTAAGGGCCGCAAATAACACGCCTCTAGTCTTAATGCAACTTAAAACCTGTCTTCTGTTTGTGCCCCCCACCTACGGTTGTCATTCCGGGTAAGATCCGAAGATTTTGTGGGCTGAAATATTGATGTCCATTCGAACTTCATATCCTAGCCTTCGTAGGCGACTGATGCTGAGCTTCCAAATATATCGATGCTGCTGTTGTTGTTGGAAATAAGCTAGAATTATTTGAACACCCTATTTTTAATTTCACTCATTTAATTTGCTAACGACGGCCATACAAACGTTGTGCTTAGACTTAGATTAAGTCAATACGAACTTTGACGGTGTGGCGCGTGTTCTTAATCATCCTCCGGCTTGGCAGGGATGCAAGACCTTAACAGGGCTTTGTACAGGTTGTCCATTTAAATGTTATAATATCATATCGATTCTGTCACATAAAGTTTGTGTTGTTCTGCTTTTTCCAGGATCTACGGGATTGTAAAAAGTTCCCACAATTTGGCATATAAGACCGTGACACAGTATAGGGTCTCCTTTTTTATGGACCGGATAGGCGATAGTGAAATTCTATTTAGGGGGCATACACTTTCTTGACCGGATTAAAGAAATGACTTGGCACACGCTGTCTACAGGGTCATTGTTAGCAGATTTGAGTACCAGGTCCAGCTGCTTTGTTGGACTTAAGCTTAGATACTGCTATCCTTCCTTCAATATGGTGAGGCAGACTAAAATGTTGGCTATTATGATCTTAGTTCATTGGTTTTTCTGCCCTGGAGGTGAATGTTGGATATATACGTTATTCAGTTTACAGAGAAAGTTTTTTTTTTTTAAATTCTCAGCACCCACTGTGATCCGAGTACAAAGTCTCCTTCTTTACCTTCAGACATTTTTTGACTTCACTTGATTAGCATCATGCACTTGTTGGCATTCGTCGTCAAACCAGAGGTTTCGTTGTGGTGGTCAAATGAAACCCAGTAGATCACAAGCTTCATCTCTAATGGCTTTTAGGCAGTTCTGCCACTGGTCTTCGATGTTTGGTGCCTGACGCTTGGCAGCAGTTGATTTCTTAAGATATCAACGGAGACTCGATCTGAAAAGGATTTGGCGACCTCTTCCTTACAGCATTATGTTGTTTTAGCGCTGTTCGCGATATCCACAACCATTTCTTGGCTACAACAAGGTAATGGACCGAATCGATGTTAGATCCTTGAAACGTTCGGACATACATAATACTGGAGAAGTGGTCTCGCGTCTATCGCAATGTGGTCAATCTGGTTGACTGTTGATTGATCAGGAGGTCTCCAAGTCCCTTTGTGTATGTCGAGATGTGGGAACCGCCAGCTAGCTACGACAATGTCTTGCCGCGCCGCAAAGCCGATTAGCCTGAATCCGTTATCGGAGGTGTTGTCGTGAACGCTATACCATCTGATAGTAGTACTAAGAATATACTCTCTTCCTAGCTTGGCTAGGTAGCCAACTTCTAGCTAGAACATAGTTCGTGGGACTTGTTCCTGAACAAGGATCAACTGGAGCTCTTGAGCTCGTTGAAGCTATTTTTGGACTCGTCATCTCTCTCTCCTGAAGAGGCGTGTCTGAATATATTGCTAATGTTGACACATATAGCTCTGGTACGGATTGCTACGAGACGCTCGTTCACATGTGGGAAATTCAAGACTTCTTTCGTAAGCCTCCAACAACAAATCCGCATCCAAATAGGTGCTGCTTTTGCCGTCAATAACAATCGCCGAAGTAGATGTCACAGTTTTGTATCGTCTTTTTGTCCGGCGATAAAAATGCATCGCATTTCTTGGATGTCTGCCTTGTAGCAGTCTAGGACCTCCTCTTGTTTGCATGAGTTGTTGACACCTAATCCATTATTATCTGAGCGTTTTTTCTGCGGCGGCAAAACTCCAAACCTGTAGGGTCAATTCCATTTTTGATACCCCTAGGACGAGGGGTCGGTAAGACAGGAGCAAGTAACCCGTTCGGGAATAAGAGCGCTCCAGTTGATCCATAAAAGGTTCAAACGCCATCATCAGTTTTCCAAGGCCCTGACTTAGTCTCTTAAATCGTTATCGGTCTGAGCTCAAAATATGTCGGAGGAGCAGAGATAGGGTCTCATTCGTTCCGGGATTTTACTTTACCATTGATTCCATCTGATGAATTTATCCGCTGTCCCGTTTATAGTGCTGCTATTTTTGTCGGTCAGTCGGCACTCGCCCTTATAAGTTTAGCAAGTCGAATTCGATGGACACCGACCAGTAGCGGATGGTTACCACGTGGTGGTATTATAAGCACAATTGAAGAAAACAGTTGACATCTCTCAGTGAATACCCTATTTCTGCAACACCCAACCACCCAACACCTATTTTCCAATCTGAAGGTTTTGTGTGGTAATTTTGTTGTGAGGGATAAACACCAACTCCTAAGATAGAACCGTGTTATCATTGTAGTACTTAGGTTTGTTGTCAGTCGGGTACCTATAGTTCCCGTTGGTGTAGTAGTTTTAAACTATCTTCAGTAGTTCACAAGATGCATCTGTTCTGGCCAGGAAACTCAATGCTTGAGACATTTTGAATGCAAAAGAACCCAACCTTCATCTTCTCATCAAATGCTTTTGTGGTACTCACATCAAAACTTGACTTTCTCAAACCAAACTGGTTGTCTGACAACAAAATTGTTTTATGTCTCCGCTAGTAGACTGATCTTTTCTAATTATATCTATAAATAAGGTTTCTTGAAGATACTATTGTTAAGGTACCTTTGCATCGGTGAAAGAAGAGGTTTTCGTCTACATTTCTTCTCGTAATGTTTCACCAGCTTTATATGTTACATGTTTAATAGGAGTCGGGGACCTTCTGCTGTTGCGCTTCAACCGTGCCATCCGATATATCATCACCTGTAAGCCTACATTATGTTCTATAACATTGTCGGCTTGAAAATGTGGTTCAGTTTTTAAAGTGTTTGATATCCGATTAACAACTCTCACTATACTGGTGGTATTGCAGTATTGTTTGTTCTCAAGCCTAATGAGGGGTGGATAAAGAGGGCTTAACATACCCCGTACTAAAGTGCCACTTAAGCATTGTAATATATCGCCAGTTTTAGGGGTCTGTTACTCATGAATTTTAATTGTCCCAGCCATAAAAACTCCTCCACACAACAAGCAGCATTGTTAATATCGAAATTTACTGAAATTCCGGCATACATTGATCTGTAATGACGCTTCATGCTATCGTCATGTTATTTTGGATCCACAAAGATCATCATCCAAGGTCATAGCAATAATTTACTGAGATTAAATGCATCTGCTGCGCTATTCATTATCACAATCGAATGTAAGTTTGTGTACAAAGTTCTTAATAAATCTTTATTCGTCCAAGTAAGTACGAATGTACAAATTTAATTACCACGAATTAGTAATTAAATATAATTATACTGAATTGACTTAAAAGGACACATTGTCTCTAGTTCTCAGTTGATTTTGAGCACGGCTCTGGGAAACGTCGTTTAAGATTGTTTTTTCTGTAAAAATGGGCGACATCCGAGGAATTCTCGAAAATTCTAAAAATCATCAAGCTCAGCTAGAGGAAGATAAAATTCTACTGGAGCCCTTTAATTATATTTATAATGTTCCTGGTAAGCAGATCCGTCTAAAGATCTCTCGTGCCTTTAACCATTGGCTTAGGATTCCGGAAGACAAACTTCAATTGATTGACGAAATCGTTCAGGTGGTCCATACCTCTAGTTTACTCATGGATGACATCCAGGACAATTCAATTTTACGCCGCGGCATACCAGTAGCACATTCGGTCTTTGGAATCCCAAATACAATCAACTCTGGCGTATATGGCTACTTGGTCGCTTTGGACAAGGTTAAACTTTTGAATCATCCGATGGGGGCTAATATACTTATTGAGCAACTACTGCAAATGCATCGCGGTCAGGGCGTTGAAATCTATTGGAGGGATACTTTTACGGTTCCAACTGAGACCGATTATAAGTCAATGGCAATCCGAAAAACTGGCACACTCTTTGCGCTTTCTGTGCGGCTAATGCAATTGTTCAGTTTAAGCGAAAATGATTTTTCGAAGTTAACTGCATTGCTCGGATTGTATTATCAAATTTTGAATGACTTCATCGACCTTACTAAGAAAGAGTACATGGACAGGAAGAGCTTTTGTGAGGACATCGAACAGGGAACTTTTAGTTTTCCTATCATACATTCAATCCGTGTCCAGAATGACAAGCAGCTTATGCACATACTGCGACGCCGATCGGATAATATTGAGGTTAAAAAGTATTGCATTAATCTTTTGGAGAAAAATGGCAGTTTGGCATTTACGAAAAGTGTTCTGGAGACATTGCACACTGAAATTCAGGAGGAGATGAAGTCTTTAGGCAATAATCTTTTGATGGAGAATCTACTCAACGAACTTTCGACATGGAAAATGGATGAAAAAAAAAGTAAACCGTGATCCTTGATATGTTTGTAAATGTTTATTTAATAAATATGCTCTGTTCGAATTTCAAAGTTGACGTAGCTGTATATAATTCTGCTTTGTGTGTGTTTTTGTGTAAGTTCTTAGAACAAAAGTTTTATATACGAGTATGTTTACATGTAGCCGAGGTTCGTAGAGTTTCTGCTGCGTACGCTATCTGTCATTAAGGGTGCGTAAAATGTATCTGCGTCGACTTTTCCAGGTTCCCTAATAATCTCACTCCAATACATGACGTAGTGAGCTAAAATAAAATTCCGCATTCCAGATGATGCATTTCCGTCGAATTAGTGCCAATGCCAGTGGTGATTCTGTGTTTGACGCTGAAAATTGTGGAAGGCTCTCTCAAAGTCAGTCGCGCGTTTATTATCTTTTGACTGCAGTGTTATAGACGTATTTGCATCGGGACTGTGGAAATATGAAGTTGTATTCAAATAAAGTTCCATTGCTGAAATAATGGCAAGAATGTAGCAGAGGAAACGATTTGATCGTCTTCCATTGGAATTTATTAGTTTATACGAGTACCCATACATAGCGCGTTAAAAGGCGATTAAGCCAAAGTTCAAACCCAATTTGTGGGTCAGAGCTTTCAGATAATTAATGAATAATCGGCAAGAGATTGACATTTTTGTTTTTCCTTTTGGGGGAAAAGCCTTACGCACCATAAGGAGGTCTGTTGGCGTTGACCATCCCCGTGTGTCCGGCTCTCTCCGTATGCTTTCGGATCGTACAGACTAAAACTCCTCCCAACTCTGTGGCTTCTGACACAACTCCTTGGAACTGCTCTTCGCAATACTTCAAGGGGCTGTGATCCTACACCCTTTCGGGTTTACGTGCTTACCCGGTATTGTTCTTCTTCTCTTTTCTTACTTCTGAGAATATCTTCTACAAAATGGCAAATTCTTCCCCAGTTCAGGTCACTCGTCAGCATTTTATCCACTGCTTTCTGGGTTGAAGGCACCAATGCTGTTTTCTAGTGCTGTGCGTTGGGCTTCCCATCTTCTACAGGCAAAAAATGTGTGATGTACGTCGTCTGCTGGGGAGTCGCCGTACTGGCAGGCTGGACTATCCCGTTTGCCGATCTTATGTAAAAAGGCTTTGAAATTTCCGTGTCCAGTGAGGAACTGGGTGACGAAGTAGTTGACCTCGCTGTCCACGTTCCTCTGCTTTCCGAGATCCAGCGCTCTTGCCACTTCCGTATCATTTGCTGCTCTGCTTGGTCGATTTCCGCTTCCAATTCGATTTCCGCCTCGTTTTCGTGGACGTACTTCCTTTGTGCCGCTAGGAGATCGATTGGAGTCACTCCTGCGACTACAAGGACGGCTGGTTCCGACACCGTTCGGTACTTTTCTTGTCGAAGCGCGTCTGCCCAGATATCACTTCCATATAGGAGAATGGCATACGTTGTCGACATTAATAGCCTGCGCTTACTTGGCGTTGGACCACCTATGTTCGCCATTTATCTACTGAGTGATGTTGTAACTCTAGAGGCTCTTTCCGCTACGTACTTTATATGTTGCCAGAAAGTTAGTTTTATGTCAAGCCTCAATCCCAAATACCTCCCAGCGGCCTTGCTCTTAATGACTTCAGAGCCAATTTGAAAGTCTATTTGTGTCGGGATTTTCTTCTTCTTCAGAAGGACTATCTCAGTTTTCTCTGTTGCCAAACTAAAACCGTGCTCATCCATCCAGAAAGTTGTTCGTCGCATGACTTGGTTCAACTTTCTTTGCGCGTTTTCAGTGTCTCTTGCCGTGATTCAACGAGGAAGGTGTCTTCGGGCATCTCCATCCGCAGTATATCATCATAGGAAATGTTCCAGGGGTCTGGTCCCAGGATTGATCTCTGCGCTGCTCCAGATGTTACTTCCTTCCTTCGTAGGCCTTCTGTGGTCTCGTTGATCAGCTCCCGATCCCTGAGATAGTCCTGCATCATGTATAATAGATAGGCTGGGATGTTGAATCTATTTTCTATTTTAGTATATCACTTCATCGGGCTGAGTTGAATGCATTTCTTACGTCCTGGGTTGCCAGCAAAGCGGTCTTCTTAGAGCGGCAACTTCCTTGTTGGGCGGTTCGAACAGATTTCAACACTTCTTCAATAACTCCGACCGTGGAGCGTCCTTTCCTGAACCCGTACTGCCTTCCTGCCAAGTCTCCCGCTCTTTATACTGCATCTGTGAGCCGTGATTTGAGCAGCTTTTCCATCAGTTTTCCCGCAGTGTCCAGCATACATAAGGGCCTGTACGCTGATGGGAAGTTTGGGTCTCCTTTTCCTTTTCCAGTTCTTTGGGAAGACTCCTTCTTCAAGTCAACTGTTGTACATGTTAAGCAGCATTTTAGGGCGTGCTTGGGCAGTCACTTTTGTTACTTCTGCCGGAATTCCATCTGGGCCGGGTGCTCTTCTGTTTTTCATTGTATGCACGGCTAATCCCAACTCTTCTTCGCTAAAACCTGGAGTTTCCTGTCGTCGGGAGGCCTGACCGGATGAGTTGGGAAAAGGGTGTTTGCAATGCACTATATCTTGTCTTCATTTAGAATAGGCAATGCCGATTGGGCTCCCAGTTTCCGCATTACGACCTTGTAGCTTAGCCTCCAGGGGTCGCTGTTTATATCTCGGCGAAATCCTGCCACTTTTTGATTTTGATTTACCATAACTTACACAGGACTGTCCATACTGGGAAATAGAAAGTAAAAGTAGTCTAATCTTCATCATTGACTCCAGAGCCAATCTATGGTGTGATGGTGGCGATTCTATAAAGCGAGGCACTTTAAGAGTTCAATGTTCGTTCGGGAAACTGTTGTAAGTATTACAATCTACGTCTTTTTCAAGCATTTGTCGCTGATTGTCCTCAATTTCAGGAGTAATGTTGACTTTTAATGCTTTAATAGTTGTTGGCTTGTAAGCGCAAATTAACGACATTATGACAACCGTTCCATATTCAAGCCATTCAATCGGGGAACGAAAAAGTCATTGATCATGGTTCTATATGCGAATACCATTGACCATTACAGCCTAATCAGATTCATTATTGAAAAAACATGCCACAGTGACTCCACCAGCCCAAAGACTGTACATGTAACGCCATTTCGATCATCTCATGTGGATTATCTTCATTCCAAATGTGACGCATTTGCTTAACTGGTATTCCAACCATTGAGCCAAAACTAAGCCTCATCGCTGAACACACATTTTTGTTAAATCAGCGGATCCAATGTCAGTTAATTTTCGGCGCATTCACTAAAATTTCGACACAAGCGATGGTCAATTGGCTGTAATCGTTGCACGAGCTGGATCTTGTAAGCCTTTAAACTAAGATCTTTGCATACAATTTTCTATAAAGTGGATGGACAAAGATCAATCTGTTGTGAACCACTTAGAATCGGTAAATTTAGATTATTCTCAATGCTCACCTAAACGGATGCAATGTTCTCTTCTTCTTATGCGTCTCGGTGCCATTGCATCTTGCAACAAAAATATTCTGCGAAAATTGAGAACAATACGGCGAATAGCGTTTTCAGCTTCTAGCTAGAAGGGACATACAACATTGACAAATTGGATAAAACGTCATAGTCAAGGCATAATACCTCACCTTCCGTAGCGCACCCAAGTTGAAGGGAATTTAAACTGACAATTAGTTAAAAACTGGGACAACTGGAGAGGCTTGTTAGAAGAGGTCCGGGTACACCCCGAACTGTACCGTCACCTTAGTAATTAAGAATGTACGGGAAACCGCTTCGGGGTGCATTATCTATCCAAGAGGCAACATGTTTACCATTGCCCTCCCAATACTTCTAACATTAACTCTCAACCATAAGCGCATGATGTGGCTGATCTGTCTATAAAATCATGCAAAGCAGCCCTAGACAGGCATTCAGTTAGTTCTCTCAAAACCGACGGTTTAAAGGGAAAGTCAATCGATAGAATTCGTTAAGTATTATCCTGAGTAAGAAACTTCTTTGGACTGAATAAGTCCTTTGAAAAGTTCTAAAGCGCTTTCGGTCTCCTGACAGTGTAAAGGATCCTTGGGCAAGGGCTTGTCTTCGAAGAGGGCGCTCTGGATCTGTACGGCTGGAATAGTCTTCCTCGGCTACATGGGCGCTTTCTCCAGCTCTGCTGTTGATGCACTGATAACCTCTATAACTTTATGTACATCTAGACAAAGAGTCTTTTGTTAAGTTACGTACTGTAGTACTGATGTCGTTTTCATTGTTATTTGGTATTTTAAGCATTTTGGATGGATGCCTACATACCTGAAAACTCTTGAATGTCAGCAACTTGCTGCTGTTCGTCTATAGAAAAACTATAGACAGCAAGCTGGCTTTCTGATGGGGAACATCACTTTCCTAAGCACCTTCATATTTACATAAGAGCACTAAGAGTAAGTGACACAACATCCTTTCATGTTGTTATCTGTGCGGTCTAAGCTCGCATTTGGTTCACTTTGCGACTGAAGCATCTACTCATCTTTCAATGTAAGACTGAAATTCGAGTAAAAAGATCTGCTTGAATGGATAAGTTTTTTGTTTGAGAAGTTTGTTCGAATAAGAAAAACGTTTGTAGCTCTGAAGATGCGGCTAAGGCCTTGCTGAACTTTCCAGCCCAGCTGCCTTGCTGCTATTCTTCGTTGAAAATATTTGGATATTTGTTAGTGGCATCTAAATGGAGCATTATGTTTCCCCTGAGAACCTGAATGTGATTGGGATAAGAGAATCAACTCATGCCTCACTTGATGTTAGATTTCTCTGTGAATCCCTGGCTTTTGCGAGCATTGGGCTTCAAATTTTGTTTTTTTTTTGGTTGCGCGAAGCATATTTAATTTTCAAAGATACTAGTCACTCGAGTGCTACTTGCATGCGTTACTCGTAAAGCTGATGTCAGGAAAACGCCTACGCACTTCCTTCAACCTTCTTACTTTAATCACTCTCCCCGCTGGACTCTAACGCTTCAGCTGTTGCTGTTCTATTCTCCGTAACTCATTTGTAGAATTTTTATAAAAACACATATTTTCGCCCAATTCTTCTCCGACTGCTACATGTTATCACGGATTAGCGACGAGCTGCGCAGAGTAGTTCTCCAAGCCATAAGGAGTGCGCAATAAAATACTGCGTGGTTCATATCTTCATTCTTATTTAGGCTAAATAGTGAGCTATCATGCCCAAGACCGTGAAGCTTCTTGCAGTAACTAATGGGCCAGGCAGGATCTGAATAAATTCGTTGTTGCAGTCTCCATGTTTACGTTCTTCCCAGTCATGGATTGTCGGTATAAATTTGTATGGCCATTTGTCTTTTGTTGCATTATCCCAGCGAGCCAGCTGTTGACGTTGCCTTTTTTCCAATTTTGATCATATTGAATCTGTTGGCATCTTGGTGGCTGAAGGCTCTTCTCTTACGAAATTGTATGACCTCAACATTTTATCTGCAAGAACGTTGACTGGAACTTTTCAGCTGTAACAAAGGCGGCCTCGTCCGATACGGCTCAAAAGCCGCTAACTGTCCGTAGCTCGCAGAATCTGTTTGTTGACGATAGGCTCCTTTTGGTCTCCGTCGTCTTTAGTACCTGGGCCTAGACTGGGGACGCATTGGACAGAACTGATGACAACTTTGGACAGTAAAATCCGTTTTGCGTATCGAGATCAAGCAATGTAACATTGCATGGGCGAGGGTACTCTTTGCATTTAAGATCTTGGTTAAATAGTCCACGTGTGTAATCGGTTGTCCAGCATTACTCCGAGATATTTAAAAGCTTCTTTGGACCTGATTATTTGGTTACTAACCTGGAAATTAACGAACTCTAAAGTTTTATGACTCGTTATTTGGACAGCTTCTGTCTCATGTTCGACTAGTTCTAGGCTGCTAGCCAATCCTTTATCCCGACAATTCCTTTGTTTGTAGCGAAATCAACTTTACGAATCTATTTAACTACTCTCACGACAACAATGTTATCGGCGAATTCAATTACAGTTACCCCCAGGCAACGCCAATCGTAGGACTCCATCGTACATGATATTCCATAATAAGGGTCCTAAAACTAATCCCTAAGGAACTCCGCCAGTGACGTTCTAGTATTTTTCGACTTGATCTGTATTTTATCTCAACTTCTTGCTTTTGAAATAGTTCGTCACTTGCGAGTGATCTTCTAACAAACGATCAGATTGCCGAGTAAAATACCTTTTCAGCCTTTTCCGTTTCCACTGCACAGTATCTTTCTCCCGTCGATGGCGCATTTTGCGATAATAACTACTGCTCTTATGGTTTCAACATTAACTTGCATTTTTTTTGAAACCAAGTGTGTAGTCTACGACTGCCACACTACTCGTAGTAAATTATGGTTGATTTACTCTCGAAAATCTTTCCCATGTTGTCTAATAGGAATATTGGCCTATAGGGCGTTGGTTCTTCTGGAGGCTTCTTTCCTTTTGGTACTAGGATCAAGTTTTGACCTCTAAGGGCGTCAAGTCTCGATTGGAGTGTTTGAGTCATACGCGGCCTTAAAATCGATGAAAAGGTGGTGTGTATCGATCTGATGGATATGGGTCTTCTCCAAGATCTACCGTAGTGTCAATATTTGGTCGATGGTGGACTTTCCTGCCCTGAAGCCTATCAGGTTGTGGACGAACGGCTTCAGGCATTTACACAATACGGCAGATAAAATCTTGCATGCGATGTTAAGAAGACTGATGCCTCTTTAGTTGGCGCAGTTCAGAGGGTCTCGTTTCTTGAGAATCGGACAAACAATGCTGAGGTTCCATTCATCGGGCATACTTTCGTCCGACTATATTTTACAGATGAGTTGGTGTATGCTCCTAACCAAGTCAAAGTCATCGCCTTCTGCTTTGAAGAGCTCGGCAGTCAAGCCGTCCGCTCCAACAGCTTTGTTGGACTTCAGCTTAGATATTGCTATCTTCACTTCATCCAGGTCGGGTGGACGGAGTTGTTGGTCGTCATCGTCCAGATTGGAAGATTCATTTTGCTTGACAGCGGTATTTGTTTCGTCGGCACCGTTATAAATTGTACAGAAGTAATATTTCCAGATTCTCAGTATCGACTGCGGCTCTACTGCGATGTTCCCTTGTTCATCTCTACAGGCTTCGATTCGGGGTTTGTTTCCGTGGCATGTTTTTTTTTTCCTTTTGGTAAAACTTCCGAACCTCATTCCTGGAGTAGTATCTCTCAATTTCCGCGACCGCGTGCTTCTCATGCTCTTTCTTCTTCCTCCTGAGAAGCGGATGTTCGTCTCTCCTCTTTTGCTCATAGAGCTCGTGAGCAGCTCTAGTCTTTTTTTGCAGTGCCGCAATGGCGTTCTTTTTGCTTAGCTGCATGTGCTAGCCGGCATTCGTCATCAAACCAGGGGTTTCGTTGTGGTGGTCGAGTGAAACCCAGCACATCAGAAGCAGCATCTCTGATGGCCTTCTGGTAGTGTTGCGACTGGTCTTTGTTGCTTGATGCCTCTTAGGAGATTAAGAGAGACTCGATTGGAAAAGGATTTGGCGATCTTTTGCGATTGTAGCCGTCTGACGTCAAAATTCCTTACAATATTAGCTTGTCTTGACGTTGTTCGGGTTATCCGAAATCGTACCTTGTTTAGAACAAGGTAGTGGTCCGAGCCGATGTTGCCTCCTCGGAACGTTCGGACATCCATAATACTGGATGCGTCGATTGCAGTGTGGACAATTTGATTCCAAGTCCCCTTGTGTATGTCGAGATGTGGGAACTGCGTTCTAGCTACGACAATGTTTCGTCCCGCCGCAAAGTTGATAAGCCTGTATCCGTCATCGGAGGTGGTGTCGTGCAGGTTCTGACAGTGCTACCTAAAGATGCCTTCTCTTCCTAGCTTTGCATTAATATCACCGAGGACAATTTTAAGGTCATAGCTAGGGCATTATATCTATTTCCAAATCAAAATAAAGTAACCAGTAAAAATAGAAACAAAAGATTGCTTTTTGATTTAGTTTTTGTCATTTTTTATTATCATTTTGGTAGAGAACACAATAAATTACCAGAAAACAAACATTTGATACAAACATTCGCCACAGGCATGCGTCATTATTACATATAAAAAAAAATTAAAAGAAAAAAAATAAAAATCAAAAAAAAAATGTCACAATTACGAGAACAAAATTCTACATCAGCTCCCAAATGAAAAAATAATATATAATTACAACATCGCTTCATTTTTAACAATTAGATTACAAGTTCAGATACAAATCCCAACTTAATCTGTACTATCTTGTTGTTTTTTCAAATTTTGATTTTGTCTGCTAAATAATACTGTCCAATGAATTTTGCTTAATTTTTTAAAATCAAAGTGGTTATTTTGAGTCATGACATATATCACACGATGAATTATTCATCTTCGTGATATATCACGACTTGCTCTAAATGCTCTAAAGAAAATTTATGTATTCCTCAGTATCAATCTTAAGTGTGATTGTTTGTGTGGAAGAATTCAGATGTAGTTTTAATGTATTGCGTGATATATATCATGACAGTTTTTTTTTTTTTTTTCTGTAAACATAGGCTATTGCATCAAAATTCATTGGAAGTAATAGGAATTATATTCTAAGCGTCAACAAACAACCTCAAGCCTCTTTGAGACTTAGAGTCATATAAATATGAAGTTTGGCTAAAAATGTTGGACTTAAGGCTTAACTTGTAATCTTACCATTAAGAAACAATTTAAATCTCACTTATTCTCAAGTTGGAAAATCTTATAAGAGAAAAAAAAAATATGTCTATTAACCTAACGAAATCTTTTAAGTCTTTCAGTACTTTTCGTATATTCTATCATACATCTAAATATCTCATGAAACTTAGCAAAGCGCTCCTTTCGTACGTATTTTTTTTTCTTACTTGTTTGTTTCATTTTTGGATTCATATGTATCTATAAATGCTGAAATGGTATCTGCAGGTGTGTTGAAGTGTGTGTCTTTGTGCGCGGGTGAATGCTTATGTGTGTACCTATGTATGTGCAAGGATGAGGTGTGAAATTCTTAGAATAAATGAACACCACTAAGTGCATGCATTTTCACTCAGTTTCAATGATGCGGTGATCTAAAAATTCCTTCCCACGGAATGTTATCTACCAACAAGGGAGGATGATAGTATGTTTAATTGCAAGAGTATGTACTAGATGTAGTACTTCTCTTAAATGTTTATTGGTGAATTTGGTGGCTGTTTTAAATGTCCTCCTTGTTGTTTTAGTTTCGTATTTCCGTGGAGTTTTCTCATATAGATAGTGGTGATGTGCTTGGTTGATGGAACTGTGGTACACATGACGATGGATTAGATGAAAACTGCTTTTGTAAAGAGTTATTTCCATTTAACCACGCCATGTAAGGAGATTCCAGCCGGCTTTCGGTGACGGTTGTGCTATTATTCCTGTTGGGATTGTTTCTAAGATTTCAACTTGAGACTGCAGCTGCTCTTGCTGTTGTTGTTGCTGCTGTTGCTGCTGTTGTTGGTCTTGTTGCTGTTGTTGTAATTGCTGACCCTGTTTCTCATCCTGCTGGTGCTGTAGTTGATGTTGAACCTGCTGTTCCTGCTGTAATTGTGACTGAATTGGCATCTCTAAGGCTGTTATAGGATTCGGATTTAAAATTGCCCTCAATATTGACTGTTCACCAATGGGATTCTTAATGACGGATAATTGGCTCTGAGTGCCCTGCGTTGACTCCGGCTCAGGGTGCTGGGATAGGATCTTCGTGCGTAACGGCTCCTGATGTAGGTAGGGTGATACAAGGGCTGGTATATTTGATGATGACTTGGATAGTAGTGTAAAAGGTGATAGTTGTTGTTGTTGCCGTTGTAATTGCTGTGAATTCGCCTGTTGAAGTTGTTGATTATTAAATTGTGAGCTTGTGTACGATGTTTTCGTGTTAAATGTGTTTTGCTTGTATTCATACGTTTGGATTTCGTTGGCCGATGCAGACCTTATTGGCGATAGAGATGGATCCCTACATAGTCCCTTGTAGTATGGTGAAGGATTCATTCCGTAGCTTTTGCATGAGGGTTTGCCTACCTCATATGGATTAAAACCGACGACATTACCCCTTTAAAGAAAATAAGAACAATTATTAAATTGGCAAATTAAATCCCTAAGGACAGTGTGAAAAGATTGAAACTTATAGCTGGTTTTAACTTACCCTGGTCCATAGTTGCACACGTAAAGTTTATTGTACTTGGATCTGTCTTTGTACTCTGCAAAGCCGCATCCAATTAAGTTTGTCTCACCCCAGACCAGCTGGAAAAACAAAAGAAAAAAACTCTTATTAAATGCGATAGGATTACATTCAATAGAACGAACAAGAATCGAACTTCTTAAGGAGATCAGGGTTTGTTCTGTGGTTCTGACAATAAATTAGTGAGAAAGGTAGATTGTGGGGCCAACCCAACCACGTTTCTGAAAACAGCAGGACTCTAAAAATGACTCGTCACGAACTTTGACTGTCTGCAGAGAGTTATCAGAAATAAAAAGTAATCTTGATTGGGTTACTGAATTTAAAGTAATCAATTGGGCGTATGATGTGTTGCTGTAAGGCTAGTGCCGAAGGACTGGAATTTCTTGAAAAAAAAAGCGTGTCGACATTCAAAAGACATGCTTTCTAAGACCAGACTTGGGTATATGAGGCGACACGGAAGCCTGACATCAAATGAGAGTGAGTGTCGTGCTCCAAATGAGCCAAAACCGATGAAACTATGTAATTTTTAGTCAAAGATGCTCACTTTGTCATGAGAGATCAGGCAGTTTTCTTTAACATTTTATCTTGGAATACTAAGTTCGGTTAAGTGTCTACAAATTATTCAGCTGTTTTAATAAAGTCAACGTTCTAACAGGAATGTGTTTCGTTCGCTTCGAGCAACTCCAGATCCACATATTTGGCCTACAGAACGCAAAATTCGCGCTACCATCAAAATAGACCAGATCCAGGACGAAGTGAAAGAAGTGTACGCGATAATCGTGATGAATCGATTCTGGGCTTTGCATATTTTACGTGAGGATCTTGGTTTAAAAGAATAAAGCCTTCCAAATCGTCTTGGTTGAAGACGCTAACTTCAAGAAAATCTACTGTTTTCGATAAAAAATTTTGTTCAGGCCTAATGGCTTCGTCAATTAACAAAATAGCCGTATTGGGGGTCCAGATGAACTCCAACAGGCTCAACAGCTGTTATGACATCCAGATAAAACAACGATTTGTGTGGTTTGTCGGCTGGTGGAATCATTGGTCCACATATCTGCAGAAGTGGGGTCAGTGCGAAAGTAACTGTTAATGTCGCTCGTTGCCATGCCATGATAACGAACTATTTGCTAAATAATATTAAAACCCGTGGTCTCCAATTAATTTTGGTTCCAACAAGACTATACCACTTGCTACACATCTCATAGCTTTGTTGCGAGGTTAATTTGGTGAGCAGTTGATTTCATCATTTGGACCGGTGAATTGGTCGTCTAGATCATATGACATCACATCTCTGGACTTTTTGCTTTGAGGCTGAGTAAAGTCCATGAGACGGCTGCAATTTAGGAATTGGAAACCATCAATGCTCGAGTCATACGTCAAACTCCATTCGTAATTTTCATCGAAAATTCGAACTTCAGAATGGATAAGAGCTGCATTACCATTAAATATAATGAATAGTTCTTTGATATGAAATAAAAGATTTTTCGATAAAATTTAAGTTTTCGGCTTTTTTTAATTTTTGAAAAAGGTACCTTTAAAAGAATCACCCGTCATAACCTAAGTAATTCTTTTAGTTTATCTTTTTCAATATAGGTGGATGCCAATGCATGCTCCTAAGCATATGCATTTAATTTCAGATTTAGTTTTCATGAAATCGCTGCATACTTTAAGTTATTAAAAGCTATTTATTGCATCGGGTTTTCCAATAGGGACTTGACAACTTTGAATTTAATTTGTGAACGCACTCTTTCACTTATCATCAAACTGTCACTGTCAATTTATTCAGTGAACTCAACATTTTCGTCATGGTAAAGTATGCGAACGACCAACGTCTGCAAATTAAAAAATTTTCTACCGAAATCCGGAGTCGGTGACTGCAATTTAAAGAGCGTTATTTCCAATTTTCGGTCGTAATTCTCGCCCTAGTAGACAAGCAATAACAAGTTTAGTGCAAAGATTTGAGTGTCAGTGAGACAACGGGTTGGTCGAAGTGTCGAAAATATCGCTGCCGTTCAGGCGTCCGTAGCAAACGATTCAAATCAGTCAATTCCACAGCGTTCTCAAGAATTGGGTATCGCTCAGACCACATTATAGCTTATTTTACGTAAGGATCATGGTTTACATCCATACAAGACCAAGCGGACTCAAGAATTGAAGCCGATGGATCATTTGAAGCGACGTACTTTCTCCGATTGGGTTCTGGAGAAGATGCGCCAAGATGGTGAACTTCATCGCAAAATCATCTTCAGTAGATTGGCCGCCTCGTTCGTGCGAATTAACGCCGCTTGACTATTTTCTGTGCGGCTACGTTAAGTCATTGGTTTATGCCAATAAGCCGACGACGTTGGAAGAACTCAGAGTCAACACTGAACGCGAAATAGCGGCCGTTTCGGCCGAAATTGTGCAGAGTCGTGGTAAGTTGGGTCCAACGAATCGACCGCTGCAAACGTGCCCGCGGTGGCTATATGAACGAAGTTGAGTTCCATTCATAAATGCTTTGATTGTACTTCAAGCCGATAATAAAGTTTTTGAAATATCTCAAATGGTTTTCGTTTTATTTAAAAAAAAAGTTGTCAAGTCCTTATTGGAAAACCCTTTATATCTTAGATACAATTTTCACGATTACAGTGATCAGATTGTTTCGGGATTCCTTAAGGTCTTCTGATAGAACTCTTCTCTTACTAACATTTTATCTGTTAGTTTGGTACATCGTCGGATCTGTGCTACTAGAAAAGTGGCTTGAATCAATTATTGTTACTAATCAGTAGTTTGGATGAGGAAGTTAGAGATCAACAGGTCAACACACAGCTTTTTCAAATATTACCAGACTATGTGCTTGACCGTGGTAGTGTGACAACATTTATCCCAAAGACTTAGCTCCGCCAATGACTGTAACCCGATGCTGACCAAAATCTTTAAACTTTATTTCGCCGCCGCGCTTAGTAGTTTGGCTTCCAATTCATCAACTATTTGAAAGATTGCGAGCAAATGGTTCAAAAGTTATTGCTGCTTTGTGCCGCTACGAAAAATGCATAATACCCTCTCTGATGGACCTGGTGTTTTGAATTGTGTGATTATGACCAAACCCATTTTACTCTGATTGAACACTTAAGTACGCAAAAAGGTTGATATTATGTTGAATCCTTGGTGAAGTGTAAGGAAAATCTAGCTGAATCAATAAGGTTAAAACAGCCAGACCAATAGTCACTCACTTTAGTTCAACAACATTATTTGGAGGACGTTGTAAAGGCAACTTGTAGGGCAACTTTTAGTAAGGTAGCTTCTTACCTTTTAAGAACGTTTGACGTAGATGTATCGATTCGCCATAGAGATAAAATAATGAGTAAAAACCGTATGACTTTACTGGTCAAAGGAATTGCAGTACAAATTTACCATCACTAGCAAATTACGATATTTTCACAGAACTCTACATGGTTCATCTGCTCATCAGCTAGTATGCAAAAGAGGCAAAGATCGATCAGACGAAGAATTCGATGAGAGATTAGTACGCGCTTTAACGACGAAGTGCCTTAAATACCGTCACCCGTCAAGTCAACACCGAGGATGTAGCTATACCTTATAATGCGTTGGGGCTGAGAAAGGCTCTTCTTTGAAATTATCAAAACTGTTCAACCGTTTTAAACGGGTAAAAGATCAGGAGTAAGTAGATTCATTATTGTGTGTAGAGTAGAGTTAGGTATTTTAGGAATGACCCCCATGCAGCCGAAATAAAAAGTCTGGAGTCTTTGGAGACTATTTAGGCAGCGTTGACGTATTTTCTTGAAAATTTTAAACGTCCCTGTCATAGCCGTATAGATCCAGAGAACCCTATTCCGTGACAAGTCAATAGTATTGCCTTAAACTCATTTTCACAGCCCAATAGACTGCTAGTGCCTTGGAGGTTTTTAATGTTATATGACAAACCAATACTTGGCTTTGTTGTGTAGTCTTCTCGTAAAGGGGACTATGTCAATTCCAGGAGGATTCATTGAAAGCCAATTTGGACTGCACCAACCAGGTGACGCATATCACTGTCGAAAGAACCCTTAGTGTCAATAAAAGTGCTTAGCGAACATTCCCTTTTATTGGGAGCTCGATCATACCCTCTGTGATCTTTCACACAAAGGAAGACAGATTAATAAGTGTGAATCTCTTGACGAGCATGTAGACCTGGGTCAAATGGCAGTGGCAGAAGCTATTAAAGGAAATAATGATATATTTGATGTCTCCATCCGGCACCACGGCAAATGAGGGATACCAGCTTCGGCGAACAGTTGGTGGTTTTGATCGAGTACTATAGACTCAAGACTCAAACAACAATTGCATTTTAAGTCGAAATTCGAGAGTCAAACATCTCCTATCCCAAGTCTGACCTTGTTGAGACACTTAAGAAAAAAAAAAATCTCCATTCAAATAGATTCGATTAAAAATGAGAATTCATAATGTATCTCACGAAATATTTAAATTACCTGTGAGTAATGACCAGTTTTTGGTGACCAAGAGGCGCCAAACGAATATTTCTGCACTTCGTTAAACCAATTGTTAATACGTGAAGGGAAATCACCATCGTTTGATTCTAGCGGTGCCGTACTCCATATGACTGCTAAATTTTGCCCCATCGTAAAACGTTCTAATAAAATTAAAAAAAAAAAACAAAAACGAAAAAACAGAAAACAAAAAAAAGGAAAAAAAAATTCCCGATTAGTACAATGAAAACAAAATAAAAAAAAACTCTTAATGATAGATACTGAGATAAAAATTCATAAATACCAAAATCTAAAAAGAAAATTATACTAAGAGGAGAAAATAGAAAAACAAATTTTGGTTAAAAGTGGAAATTTCAATACGTCAAAATAAATAAAGCATCCTTAAGCCAGTAAATGTTAAGTTTACAAACATACTATATGTCAACAATTAAGAAGCACACCTTGTCACTGTAGTAACGGTCAATGCCCCGAAGATACAATACTACTCGTATGATATTTATGAGTAGAAAAATAAAATAAAATAAAAAAACAACCAAAATCGTACTCACTTATTGTTCTTTTCGGATCATGCCTGAATTCACAATTGTTTGCCCATTCCTGAGCCCGAGCTGCCAACTCATCGTCCCACACGATCTCTTGCATATTTTCCGCAGCTGGCTGACCTGGAAAACCACCTGTGGCTACTAGTTGCCTCAATTTATTGTGTTCCTGTAGGATAACTTTCTTCTCATCGGCTGTAATTCCTGAAGCTATAAAATAGAGTAGAACCGTGTATCTTGGTTAAGTTGGTATTTTTTTTTTTTTTTTTTAAATACGAGTATCTATGTCATGTGTAGAAGAGGAACACTTATAAGAACATAAAGAATGGAACAGAGGAAGAAGCTAATTAGTATTCTATCCGAATGGTTATATCATAGCTATTTTGGGTATTTTTTCTTTATTTTTCTTCAGATTCGAGCGCGACTGTTATGATATTCAAATTGTTGTTGGGGAGTGGAGATTTGATTAAACTTTTTTTTCCCCAATTTTTATTTATTTTATTTTTTATTTAACTATCGATTGAGTTGCGCGCGATTTGTGGATATCTTTTCTATGGTAAAATCTAGTGGAATACCTGTTTGAGTTGGAATCATCACAGGGGATCTGAGGAATTCTTCTAGTTTAGGGGGTGAAAAAAAGTATCAAGAAAAATATAAGAAAAGATGAAAGATATAGGAAACACCCTAAGGCTGAAGAGTGGTTTGTTTTTTTTTTTTTTTTCTGTTGCTTTATACTTTTTTTTCTAATATGAATATTGAATAGATTCTGATTTGAATATTGAAAATGTATTCTTATTCTGTCAGGCAGAACATAGCACAGCATCTAAGAAGGCAATCCATTCACAAAAGAACCAAAGCTGGTCCAAATGTACAACTGTTTTGTCATCTTCTTTGGTTTTTTTTTCTATTTTTTATTTTTTTTTTTATATTGTATCTTCGCGTTTAACGTGTTCTATCCACTTGTTTGCCGCCTCATTTGTATGCGACACAAGCCTTTGTTATGTAACGTATCAATAGGTGATTTGATTCTACTTCGTTGTTTTTTTGTTTTGGGAATTTCTTTTGCTTTTTTTTGTTTGTTTGACTTTCGAAGACTCGTGAAGAAGATTTAGCAGATAGAAACAAACAAAAAAAAAAAATGCAAATCCAAAATTGGTAGATAATTTGGATTTGAGATTGCTAGAACTTTGTTGTTGTGAAAGTTTCCGATAATATTTGATTTTGCAATTCCAATAAAATTGGATATAGAATTTTAGAAAATTTTCTGAAAGTTAAAAACTATGTAGATACATATGATTCCGTATGATAAAAAAGAAAGCTACTAGATATACGTATTCTGTAACCAATATTCTGTGGTCTTTGTGGTTTTTTTGATTGTAAGTTGCTGTTGTACGATATTGTGATGCATCGGGTTTTAATAAATGACATCGACGAGGACGATATGTGGTATCAATGTGTCATACATCGGCCAATAACTTGGATTAACGAAATAAAGAGTTATTTTTCTTGGCATCCAGGGTGAACCTGGGCTTTAATTATTAAGCCTTTTCAGATAAAATCATCTCACCCCTGCTGCCTCTAGTGCCGGAAACTAAATTGGTTTAGTTGCTCTTCTTCTGTTGCACCTTCCATTGGAGTTAAGGTCGAAAACTTATTGGGCCGGAATTGTGGAGTCCATTGGCTCAACATGGTCTAGCCATCTCAGATCCGTGGAAGCTTGACCGCCCACATATAAAATCGTAACATATGCAGTATTTTTCCTCAATGCAATTAAATGCATCTTTCTTAGGTGGACTTGGCAATACTTATCAAGAAACTTAAGTTCCGTGGAACGCCTGTGTCCATATTCATACGTAAAAGTGCACTACGGAATAGTAGTTAAGAATTTTCTACCTTCACGTATTAAAGAGTCGCAACAGGGTATCATAGAAAGGCTTGAAATGGACACCTATGAATCAAATAATGGATTCGTACCGATGATCACATATGTAATTATGACCTTAGGTCACGCAGGTCAACTTCAGTCCATTTGAGATACTATGAGCACATAAAGAGATTCTAAAATTTTGAATACGACAGTTGTATCTTATTCTAATCCATGTACAACATCAATTTATATATCAATCTATCTATTATAAAGAAGATCTTAACTAAATGTGGTTTCCTGAAAAAGATTTCCGGTATATTACACATCTGCTCTATCTATTCCCAGTTCATTAAGCCACTGTGCCATGCAATTTGAGTAGATTGGTTTTAATTTTATTTTTAATTAAAGATTTAAAGAATAGAACGATGGCTCATAGAGAGATCACTCCGTTCTCAAAAGTAGGTTGCTTTGTTTTGATGTGAGATTCTAAGCACCAGACCATAAAGAAGGGAGAGATCAGGGAAAAGATAGTGGCATAATGTACCCAATCGGAGTCGGACAGCCCAGTTTACGTGCATAGACGTAGGCTTACAATCTCATCGACTGAAATGATTCCACAGAAGGAAGAAAGTTTTTAAGGAATGTGGTTAGGGTTTGAGATAGCCTATCTGCTGCAGATTGTATGTTGAAGGCATGTCTTGATGTAAGGAGGGTCCTTCTTTGCTTAGGAAGTCCTTTAATCATCAATAGTTTGGCATACCCATACGCATATATATATTCATAGCTCAGCAGAGTTGCACAGATCAAGTCGATTTTATCTAAGGCTTGCTTTCTTCAGTCCAATGATATTGGTAATGTTCTAAGCAAATCCCATTGGCGTTTAAGTGCCAGATATGTATGAGATTCCTTTTGCTACTTTCGATCGTATGATGACATTTCTATGCGATACAGTATTTATTGCTAAACGTTTGTCACTAGTCATTCGTTGGTTGAATAGTGTTGTATTAAGCCTTAAACACGACAATTGTTGGGCAGGCTAGAATTCTAGTGAGTGTGTAGGTATTTCCGGGATGGCTGGCGACTCTTCCCCGGATTATAGTTGCATCTATAAATATTACCACTGGTTCATTGAAAAGGGTATTGTGTCGTTTGTTAACATCAAGTGTATAAAGTCATATTTAAAATATAAAGCGCCTATGCTTCGTAAGAATATCGACATGAACACTACATTGGTCTCTCCATTAGTAATTAGTTTTAAACTAGCTCCTTATCTCTACTGTCATGGAGTGTGAATTGAGAGGCTCTTAGAATGCCTGAAAACTGTTCAATTCCTTGTCAGTGGAGTTACTCATACCATTCCTCGTAATAAGGGATCCGTTCTAGATATTAAGATGGACATTCAGCCCATTATATTGAATTAAAAGTCTGTCCAGACCTTTAAGTCCTTATTTTTAGTGAAGCTTCTAGAAAACTTTTTACTATTTGTTCATAACTAAAAGACCTTTCAGTTTGGATAGCAGAAAGCAGGGAAATTTGTAGTTTCAAGCCCTGGTAAGCTTAACAATGTGAACACAGTTATCTGTCCGTTTTGGCAGGCATAAATCTTTAGGTTTTGGCAGCTGATACAGAAGTGAATTTCATTGTATAAGCAATTCGTGGTAAACTAATTCAGTAGTATTGTAGATGTAATTGGTATTCCCCGAACCTATTTTCATTTCACACTCGACATCGATTGATATTTGACGAGAAATAATGCTTCTAAACTACAGATGGAACGACGACGAGGGTCCTCTGGTTTTGTTGGCTCCGAAAGACAAGGGAATTTAAGACTTTTAGTAGGTGGAAGTCTTGGGTTTCATAGATTTGCCATTTTATTTATTTTTGTTCTTCGGTAAGTTGTTCAAGTAGCAGGCTCTCTATTGCACAAGCTGACTGGCTTACAGAAAATCGACTGGAAGATGGCATAGATCCATGCAAAAAATCTTCGAGTGGCAAGAAATATCAGAGAGTCTTAACAAAGAAAAGAGTACTAAAGAGAAGAATTTTTAACAAAATTTAGGCAGTGGTTTTACCAGCGTAGACTACACCTCTTTAAGATAATGGGGGTTATGCCATCTGGACCGACGGACTGATAAGAACTAATAAAGATCCCGCAGAGACGTGACATAATGAGCTCTATGATGGAGGATAAGGCAGACTTTTTTAGATTTTTGAGAGAACAACTTTTACCTCCTTTGGAGAACTAAACTATTTTTGCATCAGTTTTTCAGCGTATTTGAATTTCGCACGCTATGAAAATCCTTGCAGTATCCATGGTTTGGTTTTCCTCTGTCAAGTAAGTCTTGTTTTGACTACTCTCTTTCTCAACTCACATCATTGTACACCGTTTTTTAATTTGAATCTTTTCCTCATCTAAGAAAATAGTAGTTTTGATAAAGCAGCAGCGCTATCTACGTCGTTGTCATGGAATCATAACGAACAGTTAAAGCTTCGAAATAAGCTAATTCTTTTTAGGAATCTTTTTTTTCGAAATATGTTGCTAGCTTATGAGAAGTTTGCATAGATATTTGGTTTTGAATAAAATGAAAAATTGTTGAGATATCTCTGAAACCTGTACACCTTCAAAAATAAGACACATGCCGATTATAAACAAAATACCATATCTTCCAAATGACCGCTGTGGTACGTACGTTTTCGAATTGAATCCTAGAAAACAAGCATACTTTGCGTTTCCGGATAAGGACGGCTACGCTGATACGCAAAATTTTTAAAATCCACGAGCGATTCAGGAAATGCCAAAGAACTTAGAATGATTAGCTGTTTGGTGCGGTTTTGTTGGCCGGAGGGGCTATCAGCCCGAATATGAGTCCGGAAAAGCTATAAGCCTCAATTATGTGAAAAAATGACGAACAATTTCGAGAATAGGAAGAGAAATGCTACATAAATAATCCCCATATTTAATATAAGCAGTTAATTTTTCAAAAATATCTAACCAAGTCATATGGAACTTTAAACTGTCAGTGGGTTTCCAAGAGATTCTCAAATTGAAACTACGGCTTAATTGCTTTATTCAGAGACATCAAAGCTGTTCTTTCCATCGGTTTCTAGTCCATTCAATGTGAATGAACCAAGGGACAGACTACATTACTATGTGTTGGAGGATTATTTCATATTAAAATTCTCGAATGATCTTGTCGTCCTCGACCTAAGTTTTTGCTATGCGTAGCGAGAAGTCTTGCTGAATACTACTCGTATTTAAGAGATTTAGATAAGAAGAGGGTTTTCTCAAAAATAAGGTATTTTGCTTGACTCTAGTTCCCTTTTAATTTTATTTGGATGCTATTTTATTCCTTTTTTAATTATCAAGGAAACAGTGTCTAGTTAGCCGTGAATTTTTGTTATCAATTATAACCTTAAAAATCACAAATATTTCCCTTACAAATTATCTCATCCTCGGAAACTGTTAATCGATTCTATTCCACATGTTTATGTTTCTTTTGCTTGTGGTGCTTGCATTTGATATTAGTAGAACGATGTTACAAGTATGTAATCCCAAAAATCAATTCAAGTTTTGGGAGAATATAAGCACCGGACTTACGCCAAAATAACGTTATTAGTACCAGCCCTATAATTTCTTCACCAGTCTTTAAAATCCAAAAAGATGTATATTAGTGTACATTTTAGTGCCTTGTTGCTAAGTGGAGTTCGAATACCTACCAAACGTTGTTACAGGTTTTGAAGCGAACTGAAAAAGCTTCGTCATATCAACGGTTTGTGATCTTCAGTCAACAGGTCTAACAAGCTGAGTAATTTTTATTCGAATACCAAATATCTCAGTTCATCAGTTAAGGTGTCATTTAAGCTTAGTAAATGTGGATACATCACAAGGGCAAGGAAAGCCCGATCAACGGATAATTAACCCGACCAAGTCTATCGAATCTTATCTTGAGAGTCATTCTACTGGGAGAGAGTGTACATTTCCCCTTGGTTCGATTGAAATAAACTCAAGTTGCTCACTTCAATTGACAGAACTAGGTGTGGTATTCGTCAAACATTTCAAATGCATACACAAATTATTAAACTTAATCAAATCAAATCACCGTGTCATATCCATATCACAAGCTTCTCTGCCATCTCCAAACCTGTCTGTCAATAAATTATCATTTCTGGTTCATCGATGATTGATGTCATTAACAAGACCTGACAAGTGCATCCTTTAACATATTCCTTCCTTCTTCCTCATTGAAAAAAAAAAAACAAAAAAAAAAATTGATTACCGTCAACTACTCGTACTTAACCTTTAGAGAAACAAAGTCAAGTGCCAACATCATGTCAACACACTTCCATTTTATCGTTAACAATTAGCACATTAAACGAAATCAGGTTTTCAAGTTACTCGTACGACCATAAGAATATTCGTATCTACATCTCAGATTTTGTTCACTTTTTTCAGTTTTTTTTTTTTTTTCATAAACGATTATTAATAACCGATACAAGAAATTCGCCGCCTCTGTGTCTGGCACCAAAAAGGCAATAAATAAATACAACACCGAGATGAAGTAAACTCAAAAAAAAAAAAAAAAAAAACAAAAAAATGAAAAGAAATTCTCAAGGTTCCTATCTATTGAACCTATCTCCATACTCCTTAAAGTGGAGTGTTCATATCTTATTTTTACTTAAAATATACGAATACATATCTGAGAATGTTTTTTCAGTGCAATTTCAGTTCACGGTTAACATTATCATATCGGTCCATCAACTTTATCTGTTGAACATAAATGAGTACGGAATCGAATAGCCATACAAGCCACTCACTTGACATACGAGTAACATCTGCTAAAAAAGAAAATAAAAATTTAGCATGACACTTGGTTCATTAATGTACTCGTATCTACGAGTAGAATCATATAAAAACCAGTATTTTCATTGACGCAAATCTACAAAGATATTGTTGCGGCAACTATCAATCGAAGGTACTTAGCACTTCTTACCCATGGGCAGTACGAATATCTGCTCCATCAAGTACTATATTACAAAATTACTCCTTGTGGTACTTAGAGTTTGTAATTTATAGCTCAAGGTATGGAAATTGGTTCTTAAGTTACGTCAATTATAGGTAGTTAACCTAATACCACACAAATTGACATAAGATTTACCCTCTTTTTAATTTTTATTTTTTATTAATAAGTCACTAGGCACAATGTTAATAGACCACAAGAGAGTGTTGATAGCCCTGACAGCGATCACGGTCAAATGAATGATTTTCCATAAATATCTCACATACGAAATTTGTTTAATATTCGGTTATCGATTTCTAGCTTCTTTCTTTTTTTTTTGTATTTAAGAATCTAATTATAGTATCTTTTTTCACTTATTAGATACGTTAACTTGTTTTGTGTATAATTTTATTCTTTTCAAAATTTTCTACTTAAATTTGAATGCCATAAATACAGAATGTTTGGGAGGTGTATGCTGATTTTAAAAATTTTGTTTTAGATAATCTTTAATTGATGGAATTTCCCAATTTAATGAGAATTAAACGTTTTCATCAAATTGTAATAAAAATACTTCAAACGAAGGTGTTATTCCAATGAGTATCCAGTCTAATCGGATGTGGTGTTTGTAGATGGGGTGATTGGCGACCTTGAGAAAGAATTTTAGAGTTCAAAATGGTAGATTACAGGGATCGAGTTTCGTGATTTTGCCAAGAAAATTTAAATCTCGATAATTGAGAATATGGACCAGCAAGTACTACTTCACTCAGTTGTTCCCCAATGTGTAATTATTATTCATCGATAAGTTAGGAATTCTTTGAAAAACACAGTCGGAATCCAGTGCTTAAGAAATTCAGAACCTTAATCATGCATTAAATGTCGGTACTTCGTTCAATTTAAAGGCGAACTATACAACAAAAGCGGAAGACAGAGCATCTCTGATCGCATGAAAGCTCTACCTATGGCTTCCGAATCAGTGAAACTTTTTTTAAAAATCGCCGCCGTTGTCGTTGAGTGAGTAATCAATTGATGGAATTTAAATAAATAACTCCTACGCCACAAATTATCTGGTCTTGAATGATATCTCAGGAAATACAATATTTAAATTATGCAGAATCGGCTACCTCAGACCGCTGATTGATAATACAAGAATAAAAGAAGACATGTCTGGAGGTTGGCTATTTCCATCCACAAGAATCGTAAAAGCTATAATTAAGAGTTTAAAGGAAAAAACTTTCACTCGCCCAAAAATTTGGTCTCCGATGTTGTATCTTTTTTAAAGAAAAAGTTAAGCTGACTACTGAATGTAGAAACTTTTTGGAAGATTAAAATACCGAGGAAAAAAAAGTGGTCGTTGTGATGATAAAAAGTTGGAGTATATTTTATTATAAGCTATGTTGCATTTTAATATATGAATAAAACGCGTATTTTTTATTTATTTGTATCTTTGAGAGAAGAAGCGATGTATTTACTAATGAAGGGTAAGACCAGCCATAAGACCTTTATTTCCATCGATAACAACACGTTAATTAGTTTAAGGAACTTCAGTGGAGTAAGAGTCTTTTAACATGGCCAAAAAGAATCAATTCACATGATATGAGGTCGAAAAAATTTTGGCGCACAATTTGATCAACAATTTGAGCAATTTGTCGATCCATTTACTCTAACAGCCATATTGCAAATTTTATTTTTGAAAAAAAGGCCTAAAGCCAGACAATTGCACCAAACAATGAAACGTTGTGGATAGAGAGGACTCTAAGCAATCCTTTCGGGTTTTCTTGCATTTTGAACACCCAATTGCGAAAGTTATTATGCTGCTGGTAGTAATCTACATCAATTGATCCGCAAAGATTTTATAGACCACGTCCTTCCTCAAAATTCGAGGGAGTGTTGCTTGTGAGATGCCCAATTCATAAGATAAAAATGGAATCGAAAAACTTGAGTTTTCGAGCTTCAGAAGCAATATTACCAATTGTTCCTGCGCATCGAGCACGTTTTTGGTGTTTTACATTATCAACTTGTCGCAATAGCTCCAATTTCTGAGACAAAATAAAAAATGTTGGACAAGAAAGTGTTTCAGATCGTTTTAGAAAACTATTCCAACTATTTATATTTTAGAAAAAATTCTCAGCATTATTTCAGTACGTTTTTGAGTGCCTTTATTATAAGTGGCTTATTGTCTTATTGACATATGGAAAAATAGCCGACTTTTTGGTATAAAATATGTTTTTAGAAAATCAGCACTTTTTGCAGTCAGTTTGGGATCTGACAGGTGCTTTGTGTTAAATTCAGTCTGCAATTTTAACCGCGCTATATGCAAAAATTTTAAACATTAAAGAGCGCACAGATTATATATAAAAATTATAGACTTACGCCAGAACAACTGTTTAAATTATTAAAGATTAGTTTAAGAGATCGGGAAAATAAGCATGAGTTACGTGGATTTTACGATATAACCTTTGGACCATTTTCGTACTGCGTATACTCTTGTTAATAATGCGCATCTGTAGACATGTCGTTCAGTGCGCGCTGAAGGATCTATTGCTGTTTTGAGATGTAGTATTGAGAAAGACCCTAAATAAGCTGATTCACCATCACACACAGCAATTAAAGTTATATTCCAGAAGAATTGGGGAAGAGGTCTTTCTTTAAAACTATGCAAGATCCCGCTCGTGCTAGAATTGAAGCCACCCGCGCATCATGTGAGTCGTACATTTGGTGTGCTTTATGAGTTGATTAAGTAAACTTGAGACGATAGACGACTTGGAAGCCAAAATTCTCTATAATATTGGCGATGTACGGATCTAGCTGCTCGTGGTCTAAATTGGACACTTAGATAGCACTTTATTTAGCCCAGCCAGTTTGCTTTAAGTATATTTAGGCAGCAATGGCATCCTGTTAATTTTTTATGATTTTTTTCTTTTCAGTGCAAAGTTCTAGAGAGAACTCTTTAGAAGTACACAGAATTTTTAGAGAAGATCATTGTTGGAATACTTATGGTTCCATTGTATTTCTTGAGTATTTCTTGTATTGTGGTTTGGTGAAAAACTAGAGATATGATTCGTACTCGTACTCACAAAAATTCAAACTTAGGTGGATCTCGTAACGACTAATCTTGTCTCGATCGAATAAGCTCATTTTACCTATATCACTATAGTTTTGTTGATGTTAATTTAAAGAACGTCTCCCATAGACCATTTCTGGGATGTACTTAAAAATCTGAAGATCTCTGAATGTAGAATAACCATGTGCAGAGAAGAGGACAGAAAACACCATGGCTACTTATGGAATACATTTTTGAATCTATTTGTTGAATTGAAATCTTTTTAAAGAAACTACTGGAAATAAGGAAGCAGCAAAGCTTTATGAGTGAAATTGTATAGATATAAATTTGTCACAGTCACAGACTATACTTGTAGTTGTCCTAAAATCGCTATTTTTATTGTCGAATAAAATCGAAGGCCGAATCATAGATTTAAGTTGGTTGTTTTAATTAATATTAATTAAATGTATTTGTTGTTTATAGTTTGCTTATAAGTAGATTAGTGTTTGCATATTATTTCGTTTGTTTTAATTGATAATTTCATTTATTTTATTTTTTTATTTTTTTACACGTGTAATAAAAGCGATTTAAATATTTTATATTAAAATTAAAGAACCGGTCGGTTGACCAATATTTTTTTTTCTTCAAAGAATCACCCTATTGCAAAGTGGAAAGTTGATCAATACTGATCAATTAATTAAATCTAATACGCGTATTACCAGCCAGCCGCTAAATTCACACACACTTGAGAGAAACAGAACGGTTCCGAATTAATGTCAGGTTTAACCGGTGCCCTTTTCTAGGAATAATTCCTCACTTCTCCCTCCCCTCATTCTCGTCACAGTGTTGGGACAAGATTTTTCTATATTTTGGACTCGGAGAAAACTAAACTAGTTACAACATCTTACCAAAAACGGACTCAAATGGTATACTTCAACTTAAACACAATCCAACAAAATTTTGTATTCCAGCGAATAATTTTGTTGATTTTATGCAATATTGACAATTTTTCTCCCTCAAATTTGTGGCATAAATTTTTCGCTTGTATCTATGATATGGTATGCTTCTTGCTAACAACTTAAGGTTGTAGGTTTTGCCGTAAGAAATTTAATCCTAATGGTTATTTATTGAATATAAATTTTCGGATTAATTTGAATATCTTATATACGGATAGATAGATACTCTGTTCGTTTGCTTGAAATTTGACCGGGTGCGGATATACGAGTATGGTCATTTCTTTTTTTTCATCCGATTGCGTGTATCATTTTAAATTAATTAGCATTATACGTTTTTTTCTTTCGGTTTGTATCTTTTGCAAAAAGTTAAACCTGTTTGTCTGATAAAAGTTTATTCAACCGATCATCATTATTATGGTATCAATGTCGTGGTTATTTGGTCTTAATCTTCTCGGTGACAGTATAGGGTAAATGGTATCAATTCAAGCAAAATTTGACATATTTTCAGCAAGAGAAGTCTTCTCGTTTTTAGGTTATCATTCTCGAACCCTGTTAACTCGGAACATTTAGGATTTATGAAGGAACAAATACTGGTTTGCTGCATACCTTTTTTGCATTTCAAGTAGCGAAACTTGTGACAAGTTTGTGCTGGTGACATCTAACTTAAACCGATACATCTCCTGATGAACACGCAAAATTTTTTCTGAGATATTCAAAGTTTGACAGCTAATGTCACCAAAATCACTCTTGCAAACTCTAGAGTAGTTTCAAATGAAAGTCTCCAGGTGTGCTTCCAATCCAAATTCGCTCGAATGAAATATCTGTTCAACGACATTCTTCTTAGATTTTAATTGGTTTAATTTCCAACTCATAGGGTGCTATATAATCATACTGTTAAAGTGTTTTTTTATATTTTTTTTTTTTGAAACCTGTTTTTATATGTTAAATTTTTTTTTAATAGCTGGCACGTGTAAGGATTTTTAAAAAAAAAAGTTGAATCAACAAAGACTTTTGACAAAACAGTCATCATAATGAAGAGGAAGAGAGAGGAACCATTTTACACTTTTTTTGTGGTATTTTTTTTGAATATTGAAAATCCAATAAATTAAGTTTTAATTCATTTTTAAATCGAAAATAAATTAGACAAGCTTAGCAGTGGAAGACACACCATTTAAGAGTGTTATAAGCGAATAAACAAAGCTTAGTAACTGGGCCATCTTATTTGCATAAGTTTGGAATCAAGATTTTAGAAAAAGTGTTGTTCTTGTATGGTTGACCTCTAAATAGATATTGTATTTGATTTTTTTTTTCTTCTAAAAGTGGAGCTTAACAATTTTCTAATCAAATAAATTAGTAAGTGAACGGTTGAGGGAGAAATACTATCCCTAGCCTAAGGAAATAGATTTTCTGTGAAGATGCTTTAAAGATGATCAAGAGGGCTAGTCGAAAAATACAACGATTTCTGCAGTAGTTTTTCTACAGCACGGTTTACGAATATTAATCGGTCGAATACTGCTTTCCATTAACATGCACCTTTATACAATTTCCACTTACGAAATCTATGTAGATGAACCTTGGTTTATGAAGATCGCATATCTCGACTTTAGTTGCAGGAGGAGCTAAGTCATTGCTCTATAATTTGCTAGCAGTATACCTTAAAATAGTTGATCTACACCCCAACAAGAACCCCTCGACCCTAACTTTCAGTAAAATTGTTAGTCGATTGACAAATAACGATTTTGGAATAGGGAAAGTGGCACAATTCAAAAATTTCAGTCAGATATCATAAGGATATATTGTACTAAATTTGTTCACCTTAGCATAAAAAGTGCGACAGAAGAAAGGAATTAAGGTGTGTGCCGGTAGAGAAGCGGCCATTGTACCAATGTTTTTGGTTTCCTGTAATCGAAAATGTTTTTGTTCCAACCGTGCTCTATTATACTTACTAAAGGGTTTTCCTATAAGGACTTGACAACTTTTTTTTAAATAAAACGAAAACCATTTGAGATATTTCAAAAACTTTATTATCAGCTTGAAGTACAATCAAAACATTTTCGAATGGAACTCGCCTTCGTTCATATGACCACCGCGGTCACGTTTGCAGCGGTCGAATCGTTGGACCCAATTTTCAACCACTCGGCCACACATTTCGGCCGAAACGGCCGCTATTTCGCGTTCAATGTTGGCTCTGAGCTCTTCCAACGTCTTCGCCTTGATGGCATAAACCAATGACTTAACGTAGCCCTACAGAAAATAGTTAAGCGGCGTTAAATCGCATGAACGAGGCGGCCAATCGACTGACCGATTTCTTGAGATAACACGCTCACCATACTTACTCTTCAACATCCTGTTGAAACCACATGTCGTCCAAGTCCATATCTTCCAATTCGGGCCAAAAATAATCGGTGATCATGGCGCGATAACGCTGACCCTTCACAGTAACGTGACGATCGTTTTCGTCAACGAAAAAATATGGCCCAATAACGCCGCTGGCATGCAAACCGCACCAAACAGTTATTTTTTGTGGATGAAGTGGTGATTCATGAAGCACATGTGGATTTTCATCCGACCAATAACGGATATTTTGCTTATTGACGAGGCCATTGAGCCAAAAATGAGCTTAGTCACTGAAGATGAATTAACGCTCTTAAAGTTGCAGTCACCGACTCCGAATTTCGGTAAAAATTTTTTATAATTTGCAGACGTTGCTCGTTCGTGTACTTTACCATGATGAAAATGTTCAATTCACTGAATAAATTGACAGTGACAGTTTGATGATAAGTGAAAGGGTGCGTTCACAAATTAAACTCAAAGTTGTCAAGACCCTATTGGAAAACCCGATAGTATAGATTTACGTGTGTCACTCGATTGCACATTCCAAAGAAGACACAAGACAACCATGATCTTTGTTAACAAGCTGGTAGAGAAGCAACCAAAAGTAACAACGTTAGATGGGAATCTGTCATGTATTCATTGGGATACTTAAAGATATTTTAACAGGGAACTGCGTGGTAGCGAATTTCGATGAAAACTAATCGTATACACAAGCGGTTTTCGAAGTTTCTTATTTGGAACCGAAGAAACAGTCGAAGAATTAACAAAAGTGTTGCAAGTGAAAGGAAGAAATAGTATTTTAAATAGTGTGTCAAGTCAAAGATGTGTACAAGAGGTATTGATTATAATAGTCCTAAAAATTTAAATATGAATCACTTCAACCGCAAGAACTAATGGACAAATTGTACCTTGAATGAAAATCTCTTTGTCAAAGTCAGCTCCAGAAGGGCATGTGCCAAGCAGGGATTAATCACGCAATCAGGCCGCCCACGAATTTCGTGAAACAGGCTTTTATAAAATAAATTACCTTTGCAGGTACTCGTCTACTCAAGAGTGCAATGAAGCTCGCTTGTTACATGAACTAGAGATCAGCCGAATAGGCGCCAAACCCTGAAGTCAGCAGTTACAATCACAGGACAGTTTTGAACGATATTACAGACAATCAAACTAAGATCAATGATGAAAAGGATTTGGTCCCAAACACATGGGAGAGGAAAGATTATTGGCACGGGGTTCAAATTAGGTAAAGTTCAATTTTACTCTTTGAATGCACAAAATATATTTCAAAATAGCCAGCAACAATAACCTTAAGTGATCTGGCCAATTGATATACAAAGATGATGAGGACATGATTTCATACGAAAAGACTTAACTACGAGTATTAAAAATTAATTTAACGAAGTCGTACTCGCAATGTTCATGACATAATGTTCTGATCGCTACTTCACACATGCCGACGAAACGAAACACATGCTATAATTTTGAGCATTTAGAGCTCGACCTCACTAATAGCGCTCTGAATAACAACTAAATAATAGCTTAAGGCAAAGATTTTGCAAATTCGCACAAGTATGGTGACAATCGCACTATTTTGATGACCAATGCAGTGGTTCATTTGACAATATTATCTTTTCCTTGGATCAAGTCCATAGCAAGGCAATGGTTTCATTGGCAACATGAACCGGTGAGCAATTATGCTGGGCTACATATTGTTTGATATAATGTCATCTATGTTTTCAAGGAATAATCACTGATCACTTTCGATTAATGTTGGCTACTGACCGTACCCTGATGGCTCCTCCAGAATTACACTTTACAGTGCATTTTGTGATTTGTTTTTTGAGAATGAGTCTCATGTGTTTTTGCTGGGTGAATGAGTAACCAAAAACTGCAATTTCGCTGGCTCAATGGACCATTTGCGCCGAGTCTCGTTGCTAAATACGATTTTTCGATAAAGATCGATTATGGTTTCATGAATTTAGTTGCCGCTGCAACTGGCTCTTATATGGGTTTCGGTAAAGATTTTTTCGGCTGATGTGGACGGACAAACCCAAACTATGCTGATCAATGACAAAATGCGAAACCATGTTTTTCTGTCACACTTTTACTCAGAACGGCTACAATTTTTCCTGAATACACATTACGTTGACGCGTAACTTGGCGTCACTTGGAATCTGAGTAGCATAAAAATTATCCAAAACACGTTGAGTAGCGATCTCAGTTCTTTCATACATTTCGCGAATTAAATACAGATTTTCAAAATTAGTTTGAATTGATAATGGAAGCGTTTTGGTGGTATAAGATCATTCAAGATGATTTATCAGTCTATTACGCTAGCTTTTCCTAGATATTCGAACAAGCGAAGCGACAGAACTCACGGCGATCTGATTCATGGTTTACTTTTCCACATAGTAAAAGTATTTTGACAGTATGTCTGGTGAGTATTTCACTTAAATATTTAAGTAGAGAGGACGTGAAGTTCAGTACTGTGTAAATCAGAGGAGCGGCCAGTGAAGTCTAAGGTAAGCGCTAAACAGATCGAAAATGCATCGAAAAAATCTCTATTTCTTAATTAATATTTGAAATTCGAAAATCTTTTGAATATGTAAGACAACAAAACAAATATCAGCGAGTGATGTGATAAAATTTCCCGGATCGCTCAAAGTTTACAAACCAACTTTACTCGCACAAGACCTTGTGAGTTACATAAAATTCAAGATCAATTTCATTATGAACATTCCTTCCGTTTGCCTGTAAGTACATGAGTAAATATTTTGTCAAATACCTCACTTCTCCACCTCTTATCTACACTAATGTTGACATCAGAAGTTGTCAAACTCGTAGGCAGATTCATATTAGTTGTGTCAATATTTTTGTTTTACAAAAATATGAATCTATTGGATTCTATCATAAAAAAAATAAGTACCAAAAAAACTTAGATAATTAATAATCAGTTCAGCTAAAAAAAAAAACACTCATTAAAAAAAAATTTATTAACCCATTCACAGTGAGGAATCATTAATTGTAGCAGCCGCCCACAGAAAACCTCTTCAACATTGCTTCTGTCATTCAGTAAACAATAAGTACCTACTCCTGTCTGAATCTGAGATATTTTTTTGTTTCTTCAAATTCATAAATCATTACTTGCTTTCGCTTTCAAATACCAGAATGATTCTTAAGAAGATCTCCATCGCACAGTACGAAATAATGATAATTATGACGCAAGCATTTTTAAGTACGTACTCTATCTCGATAGCCAGAGAATTGTTGAAGCATCATTGTCGTCGCCTATGAAACGATCAACAGTATACGATACTCCGACTCTGAGTCATTTTGGGTGCTTCCATATATCATTTGGAATTGTTTTCTTATCCCAATCATTGACCAACAAAAAAAATTAAGGTGTTCTGCCCCCAGACAATGATAAAAAAAAAATTTAATCAAAATCGGGTCGATGACCATAACACATTTGTTTAGGAGTAACATTCTCGTATAGATATATGGTACATCCATCGGATTGTTGTCTAATGGATATTTTGCAAGTAATTAATAAATTTCGTATTGGCGTTGAAGAAAGACTTGCTATCGAGACTGCGTGGGTTGAAGCAGTTACGAGGTATTTTTGATTTGGATATTTGAATCACCAGTCCAAGGTTAACATGTTTCTTAATTATAAAACTGAAGTGGGTAATCTTCTTAATCCTTTGTAGGTGCTGGAAATACTCTTGATTCTTTTAAGAGAAGATTTTGCAAATTTTTGCCATAAACAACTCATAAATATTGCCAAATTGAGATGTCAAAGTGTAGTCGGCAATCTACGACAGTAAAAGCTGGTTTTTGATCTGTATTTTTGGCTTGGTAGAAATGACGAGAATTAGCTTTCGTCATTATGTGATTTCAAGATTTTCTAAAAGTTCTTTGCCTCTTTTCATCACTCTATAGTATTTAATCAATCCAAAAATGTGTAAAAAGACTTTCTTTGTCAGAAAGACATGTCTTCTTCTACCTCCCAGCAATTAGCACTACTGTTTATTGCGGTCATAAAACGACTTACTAACGTTTTCTAAATCGTATTGATTTTCCAAATTATCATTTGTGGACAGTAAAAATAAATCTCATCGTAATCTGCTGCCACCTATTAGCGAAATATTCTTCTCACCCTCTCATATTTAGCAACAATCCAGTGGACTCGTCGAGATGCTAATCCAAACTTCGAATGTAACATACTCGTACATAAGAAGAAAAACCAGCAGAGCCACTATTCGTATCTTGAGATGTAATTTACAAGCACAAATTTGCAAGTGAAGATGGTTGTTGTATTGTAGATTTAAACATATGCAAGTCGTAAGATGAATTGATGTGCATTAACATGCAGATGCATAGAAATGATGTACGTGCATATGCAAATGGATTGTAATGTTGCCTTTCACTAATTGAAAATTGTCGATAGTGTATGATAATGATGAAAGCTGCTGCCATCCAATGGGAATACCATATATCCAAATAAATAGAAAAATCATGAACAATGTAAACAACTACGTTGAGTTAGAGTCAATGACATCTAAGGGAATTCAAACATCTGAGACTTCAACCACTGCACATATGTTATGAGGAACTATAGACGAAGTAGTCTAGGTCCAATGACTCTCCCCTGTTTAGCCACCAATACTTACAATATTTTGTAACAATGCCGCGACCTTAAAGCAGAGGTAAGTGTGTGATATCAACCACCTCCAAAAAACAAGCTGTAATATGATGATTAGTGCCTTGAAAAATTTCCAAAGTACATAGGGAAGGAAGGTATCTTGAGTATCTAGAGTTGATATAAGAAAACCAAAAAATTGGCAGCTAATATTAAGCATGGAGTCTATGCCTGGAGTCCAGCGGAAGATGAGGTGGAAGGCTTGGTGGGCTACAAAGGAGACTTCAATTCTTTCCCACAGCCACGGACTGTGCGCTTGCACAATTCGGTATACCATCGAAAGTTGGATGATACGCGACCAAATAGACCACATCTAGCATGTAGTGAAGAGAATATAGCAGCGGTGATGGAGAGTGAACGCGATGCAACAACTTGACGTATGTTATGTGAAGATCTTGGTTTAAAATCATACAAAATTCAATTTATTTTAAATTGTGAAAAAACTGAAGCTGTCTGACCTTCTGAATCAACTTCGTTTCAGTCTTTGGGCTCTAGAAAAGCTTTAAGAAGAAGCACCGTGTCCGTAAAACGACGAGGCCTATTTCTGGCTGAATTGCTACATCATTGCTTACTGAGCACCGTATTTGCGGTGTGAAGACCAGCCATTACATTCAGAAAAACCTACGATTTAGACTATCTGCTGCCTAAAATTGAAGCCTGTGGTTTCGATGACATTTGGCTGCAACAAGACCACGCCATTTGCATTACAGCCCGTGAAATCGTGGCTAGATTGTGAGAATAATTCGGCGCGCCTTTGATCTTAAAGTTTGGATCGGTGAATTGGCCGGCTATATCATGTCACATCATGACTTTTGATTTTTTCTTTTGGGGATACGTAAAGTCTAAAGTTTACTTGGATAAGTCAGTTTCGTTTGACGAATTGGAGGCCAATATTTCCTAAGTCATTGGTCAAACACCTCTCACAATGTTCGAGTGCGTCATTGAAAATTAGAACTTCAGAATGGATCGAGTTAGCCGCAGAAGCGGTCATTTTTTTGACATTTATTTTGTTATTGAAGAAAGAATTAAATTGAAATATCCTCATCGTTTATCCAATCCATAAAAAAGAAGTCCCTTGCGACTGCGCAATCTGTAGAGGAATAATTTTCATAAAACTCGGTACGAAGATCGATCTGCTCTGCCGAATTTAGTTGGTGTCCGAGACCATTTATACAATAGATAATCTGGTTGGTCCATTTCAGGCCATGAATCAAATATTCCCACTCAACCGGATCGAGCAATGGTCTGTGAATTTCATTACGATGTCGGCATATTTGTTGACTTTAAAACCTCATTTGACATTGCACTTAGCGGTTAGCTATACAAGGCAGGACCTAGGTTTGACATCCTTTCAAATCCACCAAATTGTGCAGTATGGCTATAGCAAATTCTCACAAGATTGAGACCTCCAATACAAGACTCACAAGGTTGAGTCCTTCAATGTTGAGAAAGGATTAAGACAGGGCGATTCGCTGTCATGTGAGTTTTTCAATATTTCTTTAGATCTTGTCGAAAATACATGATGAAATAATTGTTGACTGAAATCCAGATTTACCGCGGACTATAGCGTCACTTAAATTTAATATTTAAAAATAAACACAATTCGGGAGACCACACTTTTCAAACTGACGTGCAGTTTTTGTGAGTTCATGTCGTTTTGAAGGTAAATGAGTTTACTTGCCCTCTTATTTAATCGAAACATACAAACCTCCTTTCATTTGATGTTTAAATCTTAACTATAAACAAAGAGCGGTAATTAAATTGCAAAATTAGGTAAAAATGCATCAGAAACATTCCGAACGATGCAAAAAGTATACTGTGAGGATTTCTTGAGAAGAAACGTTGTTTTCAAGTGGTATAAATGTTCTTGTGGGCGGCAGAGACACGCGGGAAGATAACAGACACACAGGATAACCAATTTCAATTTTGAAGCCTGAAATGATCCAAAAAGTATGTGATTTTGTTGCAGAAAACCGCAATGCTTCGCTGAGAACGATGGAAGAGTCCTATCTCAACACAAACTATTCGAACCATTCTTCACTAGGAGTTGGTCTCTGTTGCACGATACTGCACCAAATCACATAGCACTCATTTTTCGTCTATTTTCGCGTTTTAATTATGTTTTATAGAGCCAGTCCGGGATATTATTTGCCACACTGTGTATAATCTATCAAAAACGCTGAAAAAGCATCTCCAGATTAAAAGCATCTGTTTGTTAAGTATCATCTAAAAGTGATTGTGGGAGAGTCAATACTGGCACAAGGAAGGCTTAAGTAGAAACATTTCTAGTACTAGAAGACCATATTAACGTTGTTCAATAAATTGACATATGTAATAAAATATTCTCTATCAAACTGACACACCCTATCATACTAACTATAAATTATAAATATTCCTCCTATCTTTGCATCTTCATTGACTAAATAATTTAAATAAAATTAAAAAGAAAGTCAATAAATCAGCGAACTACTCATGCTATTGACTATTAATCGAGGATGCTGCCTATCTCAGTAAAAGCTGATTCTAGTTAGCATTGAGTGGTGGTTTCTTACTGCGTGATTGTTCGAGTAAAATACTATTTTATTCGTATTCCCGGAAGTGTAAACTGTCATTTATGTTGACTGTTAAAATGGTAAACATTGATTTATGTGAGAAAAAAAAAACTTGTCTAAGTAATAATTTGATTTGCTTAAAAGGTTAGTTCTCAGACTCTCTAGGATAAATTGTTTGGTCTTGAACTTGCTTACGACAAAACAGTTTTGCAACAAAGATTGTTTGTATCCTAAACAATTATTTTTGTTGAAATGTTAATTTACTCTGTATACAAAAAGTTATTTCCATAATATTAAGAAAATTACGTCTGTTAAGGTCTGTAAAATATACGTATTTGGTGGTCAATAAAAAAAATGTAAAAGTTACCTAATGTTACGAGTACTTAGATAACGTCGAAATAATCTTGAAATATGATCGGAGATGATAATGCAACAGTAACAAGATTTTCGATCAGAAAACTTGAGATTTTAGCCTTTAGGAAACGAAATTCCATGGAAATATTGTAGATACAGTCAGGAAACAGGCATTCCAAACTGGGACACTATTTCTTAGCCATAAACCATTTACTGATTGTTTTGTTAAGTGTTGAATTTCTCGTAGTTTAGTTCTAATACCTGTGTTGCCTGCCATACTTTTTTTTCGAAAAAGAAAATACAATACCAAAGATGTTCGGGTAATGAAAAGACCAGTTCTACAGTCATTATTAAAGTAAGTTAATAAAGATAATTACAGAAAATTATCACAAAGAAAATGGGTATCTTCATTGAGTCTCCTTAAGTAAGTATGGATTTTCGCTTCACAAAATTAACAAGACACACAGAGTGCAATAAGTAAGTGGACAACCAATTATCGATATCTTAATTACAACAACTAAATGCGGAAAATGAAGAGACACGACAGATACTTGTAATATTTAATGAACAAACGACAAGTGTTTGGTCATAAAAAAAGAAATTAAGTGGAATTTCTGAGGCATGCTACATCTACATGGGATACAAACAAAACGATTTGTAGGACCAGACATCATGCTGAGCGCTACTGGCTCAAATTTAGGTGAGGGGCAATATTAGTAAGTAAATGTTATAAGTCACTGGACGAGCAGGTAATGCAGAGAGTGTCAATGTATGTATGCTACAAATGCCACATTGCATGGTGAATTCCAATAAGTGTTCTATGGATGCTGATTTTCAATTCAACAGTGAATGGATTTCGTTTCCACTCGCTTGTGTTTAGAAAGTACAAGTCTCCTTAAGAGGTGGTGAAAGAACTTGTCTTACTTTTTTATTTCAAATCAAAAATGGTCATTACCTAATGTTGTTCTTCAACTCGGTTTTTTTCTTTTCAAATTCGTTCACTAGCCGGTTAAAACAAATGATACTGTTTTAAAAAGATACAAATCGGTAAACCAGTTATTTGAATAATCTCTTGCTGGCATTGGAATATTAAGTTCATACGTCATGAATTTATTTTATTATATTGTAGTACAAATGCTGGTTCAAAAGAGTAACAGGGTTTTCCCGCTTATTCATAAGCACAGATCACACTCTTAACATTCTGTATCATATCTTGTATCCTTAACGAAAGTGATTGTACAGATGAGGCCGACTTCCGCCAAGCATAACTCTGAATCGATGAAGTATATAATTTTCAGACAATAATTTAAATTCACTGATGATAATCATACAAAAGTATTAACAAGTAAATGTCCGGAATAGGTAGAAAAAAAAGTTCATAATTGCCGCAAATTTGCAGACAAGAAAAAGACGAGACAGATACTTGTACGAATATCTTCGGGCGAACAATGATTTCAACATTGGTGGTCTCTTTATTTACTTTGTATGGATACACAAATGTTTGTATGTTGTTGCAGATATGTTGATTCGTGTAGCCACTTCATTTTAGTGCGGTTTTAGCCTTCAATGTTTAGGGGACAAAAGATCAATTTTATGTTCATATCAACTGGTTTTTGCATAATTCTTCTTTCCGGACCGGTATGGACGAATATCTTATGATTTTGTTTTCTTATGTTAAATCCTAATAAATATATTTGTTGAAATCTTGTTACCTCGTGAAGAGATTACTAAAGATGACCAATAGGCTATTTTTAGTAAGGCATCTCAATATAAAATCGACCTAGAATGGATATTAGGGGATTTCGTTCAGGTTGTGAGGTTAATGACCGAATAGATAGAGATTTACAAGATTTCACTTGAAAAATTTAATAGTTTATAAATTTTGACTGAACACTCACTTCAAAAAAAATGAGCAAGTATTTGTATTTGAATTTGAAGAATTTGGCCTTTGTGGCACAAAAAATCTACGGATAATCGGTGTTGGCCACATATGGAACATTCTGCTGCAGAGCAATTGAAGATCTTACTAATTTGGGGCACATATAACAATAGTAAAATAATTAATACCAACCAAATCGATTAAACGAAGTGCAAATAAGTTCCCTCTTCTTGATTCTCATGTTTTCATGTAGGGTGAAACATACACTTTCTTTGTGTAAATTTTAAATATTCTTAATGTTTTCGAATGAAAATGTCCATGCAATACAATTAAAATAATAAATATTCGTTAAAAGAGAAAGGGACTGAGACAAATCAAAACCGCGGTAATGTATACAATTACCAATCAAGAGTAATTATGTCAAATTTGCCCATAACACGTGAACGAAATTATTTAATTTTGTTTAACTGGTTACTAATTTAGCAAAATCTTTTTTAATTTAAACTAGTTTTATCGGAAATCGGAAGCTGAATAAGCAAATAAATTAAAAATTGATCGATAAAAAAGAAAAAGTCGTGTAGGTTCCAGTAAATGTTACCGCATTCACCATGAATTTCCGGTTTTCAGAGCAACTTGAACCAACTCAAAAAAACAAGCAGTATCCAACAGATGTTGCAAATTAAATAATTCGCAAAAAAACAAAACACTAGCTTAAGATATTGTTAAATTTTTTACAGTATATGCGGAAAGTATTAAATATTTCTTGTCATTTCACAATTCCAAGTTAACCAATGAATTATAACCTCACAGAGGAAATTTTTCAAAACGTGTCAAAAAAAAAATGAATTGAAACTAACATCACATCATTTGGTTACCAAATTTTTACGACTTAAAATTTAAGAACGACAAAATGTTCTATTCCTCTTGTTCGCTGAAGACACCATTAATCGAAAAACTTTACCAAAAAAACGTTGTGAAAAAAGCCTACAAAACTAGTTCATGCATTGACGTAAATACGAATTTTCCATAAACAAATTATTTGAAAATTTATTTATATTACGTAGAATTTTCACACATAATTACAATATCAATATTAATTAATAATTCATGATTTTAATTGGGTGAGTGAATCTTGTTGAAAGAAGTGTGGCATTAAGTTGCCGAAAACCCTTTAAGGGGATTAATTGGAATTTAATTTAAATCTAAACTAAAAGATTAGGCATGTGGAATATATTCGTTTTGGAGTTGTAAATCATTTGTCTAATCAACAACGTAGTAATTTGACAGTTTTATTATAGATCTGGCATCATATATTCTATCTATGATGCACAAACAAGTTAAATATTTTAGTTTTCCCTGAAGACTCGAAAAAATGAGTTAAATCATACTGAAATTATTAAAAAGTGCCCCTTTGATACAAAAATCTGTGCTTAGGTAAAATTTATTTTAAGTCAAGATTCGTCATAACAAGTATGTAGCCTTAAGCAGTATCTTTTGATGATCAAATGGAGTTTTTTTCATTAAAGATTTTCTTTTGAGATACTGGTGCTAAAGTAGGTTAAGACTGTATCTAATTAAGTTACTCCATTCATTCATGATAAATAAATGAATAGAAAAACTCAAAATGGACATGAAATGTATTTTAAAGGGAAAGTAGACAACGAAACCATTAAATGCTAACAAACTCGTAATAGATAAAATATTAAGATGGTTAAGACCATATTCGCTTTTAAGGTTCTATCTATGAATTCCAACTTAATAATTTTTAACACAAATAATACCTTGATTTGGAGGTAATCCAACATAGGTCTTAAGAAGTAGTGGGTGAATTTTGTGAGTTTAATGGAGGCAAAATAGATAGCTTACTTACTATAAATAAGTGTCAAACATCTGTAGGATGGTGAGATCCATTTGTTGTATTTGAATTATGAGCCACACCTTACTAAATTATCCACTAGTTCATGAGTTATCACGTCTTGGTCTTGTACCCACTTTGTTATATTATTAACCACTTTGCTTTGAACAGTGGTGAGTTGGATTTACGGTTTTCTGTCTAAAGTATTCTTTTTTTATGGGTGTAAAAGTCATGATTGTCTTACATTATGCTGTGCACCAACTGAATCCAATGCAACTCGTAACATCTTGAGCGAATTTTAAGTAAGATTACTTCCACTCATGTTGATTCTTAGTATTTTTGATGACTTTAATTGAGATTGAAAGATTTCTAGAATCTCATTTCAGTTAGATTCTAATCAAAGCCAAAGCCGCCTACGTGAATCTAGAAACTAGTAGATCAATCCGGGTACTAGATCGTTCGATTAAGCAACTGGATCTTCTGAGGCAAAGTGTCCTGATTATCTGAGGATATCTTGGAAGATTCTACAGCTTTCATGTAGCATTAAAGGTCTGTACAATATTTGTTTTTATGTTGGTCATCTGTGCACAAGTGTTAACGATAAGACTGCATCAACTAGACTTATTATAAAACTGTAGAAATTTTGTCAGATGGCATCCAGGAACCATCTTATACAGCCAACAAATTTCGAAAATAATTGTGATATATCATATGGAAAAAAGAACTGGCTGGCAGGTGTAAGTAACACACTGGAAAAAGGTGTTATAGAAAATAAATACGTGGCTTTAGAAAGCTGTGTCAACCTTATCATGGATCCTCAGCTCACAGAGTTTGACTTCAATTCAGACTAAAAATACGTTTGTGACTGCTGAAAGAAATACCTTGAGTGAAGAATGAGTCTCGTTATGCATTCTTACGTGTCCCCTAGCTTCTTCTCTGTAGAAAAAAAAAATGAATTTGTTAGACAAAGCTTAGAGCCAGCAACTAGAACGACAGTGCTTGTGCCTTGCCTTACCAACACGAATTAGTTGGGGTAAAACAATAACCAGCAGTTTAATAAGGGACGATTTTTACATAAAATGCCTCAAGCTACCACGATTTACTTCCCAATTGGAAAATATTTATAACCATTTATAACAAGTCGAGGGATTATCAACATATTTTTTGGTCTTAAGCTTAGATTCTTCTACTCTGTTGCGGCTCATCTGGCTATACGTTAATTCATTGAATCATGGATCTGTACTTATTAGTTGCTGATGATGTCTCCTTATTTTTATTTTTGAAGTCACAAACAGATAGCAAAATAAACCTCGATTATCCTGTCATTTTTCTCAGTGCCAATCAAGGGAATTGCCTTTGAGTTCTTAGAAAATATGTCGAATTGGAGATGTAAACACCGAGATCAAAGTTAAAGTTTCAGAAATTCTTATTTGCAGACAGGCAGTCGTAACACGAATAGAAATTTATCCTGCCAGAAAACCAAATGAATTGACCCCCTAATCACATGAATTGCAAGTTGTTGAGGGCATAAATACCCCTTCCTGGCAAACGACAGCCAGACTCCACAGAAATACGCTTTCTACCTGGAAATAACAGTGGCTTTATTTTACCAATGTGATGTATTGTATAAACAAAAAACATATATTCAGATAGTAAGACCGGATCAGCGCCAAACACACATGAATTTAGTATCGGCTCGTCGTATACAAAATTTTAATGATTCGGCTGATTACATCACGATATAGATACAAGTATTCTTCAAAAGAACAGTATTAAAGAATCAAAGATCTCGATATGAAATAAAATTACTACTTAGGTAGATTGCAGAAAAAACTTCTAATGAAAAACCAAGAAGCACAAAGTATGTAATTTAAATGAAATCACCAAAGCTTTTTAATTCCAAAACATATCTTGAACTAAAAGTTTTAATGTGTCTGAATTTAATTTTGAACCAGTGTACTCGTATTACTGTTGCCAACATGAAGTTCGTTCACATAAAACCACTGATTATGCACATGACAGATATGAATTTGAATAATTTTTTTTTTGCCAAAAGAAAACAATTAAAAAGATTTATGTTTGCCAGAAAATTATTCTCCTCTAACTTACCGAAAAGAAAAATTAAATATTCAATTTGTTAACCAAGTTATCTGAGAGGATGTTAAAAGAAAATTTGCATTAAAACATATGCAAGTACCCTTGGAAAGGTCCATGAAATATTAGTCCAAAGCAAATCAAATCAAATAAGTGAAAATGCTTCTTCTTTGTGATTCTCATGCTTCTGTGTAGGTATGCATATGCGAAATTCATTTTATTTTTCATGGAGAATTTAGGTTTTTGAGAAAGTGATTTCCCCATGATTTATGGAACTGTCCCAATTATGATATGCTTTCACTAGGGCTGCGCCATTTAATTCCTGTCAATTTGGTATAGTCCGTGCATGAATATTGTTTCTAGGTCCTTTCATTTTTTCTTTTTAAAATCACATATGCTTTATCAAATTTCTGACGACTTAAGAACAGTGTATGTGTGTAGTTCAATGTATTATATGATAATTTTCTAATGCATATGTTAATTTTATTTACAAACCGTCGGTTATTTATTTATTTATTTTTGTTCTTTCTTGTGTGTGTGGTTAAATATGATTTTTCTTTTATCTATGTTCTGCGAAGACAGAAATGACATTCATTTAAGCAAACAAAACAACAAAAACGACGTTTATATTCTCACAATCTTAACCGAGCTCGACTTAACATCAACGCTCAAACGTCAGCGAATATTGAATATGCAAAGTTGGCATTTATGTATATTCGTAAAATTGTTTGTTCCTTTTTTTTTTAATTTTAACCGAAAAAAAAAAACAAAAAAAAAGGGGGAAGAAGCTAATTCTATGTATTTTTCCACTGTGGTGCTCTTTCATTTTATTTTTGCACTTCACTTTGATTAGATAATATTTTGCAGACACAGGGCAAAATCATTGATCTCATGATTAATGGCACTTCCTTATCTCGAATGAAACACTCCAAAAATATAAAAAAAAAGTCTCTTTTTCCCTAATAACCATTTGTTGGGTATAAATCATTTAAGGACTAACAATAATAAATTGTATTGGCGTACAAATACTAGAATGAACACAATTCAACTTACCTATCAGTGTACCGTGACAGGATAAAGCTGCACTGCATGAGACTAAAAAAATCACTGCCTGGATGTATTTTTGTTGGTATGACTTAGCCATCGTTGTTTATAATCTTTTTTTTTAAATGGTTGGTATCCTGTTTAATCCTCTTTTGTTTTGTTGGGTTTTTACAGAAAATCTGTGTGTACTATATCTCACAGGATAATCACAATATTTTCAATATTTCAATCAACACTTTTTTTTTAATTTAAAATTAAATTTTATTTTTTATTTAACACACGACGCCTTCAATGAATTTCTTGTGTGGGAAACAAAATTGATAATTCCTTTCTAATCCTTGTGTTTAATTTGAAGTTGAAGAAATTCACACAATTGTTTAAAAAAAAATTGTTTTTTTGCACTTTATCTTAACACAAGACTTCAAAAATAAATCTTCACACTCGAGTTACACTCTACCTTTCCGTATTGTATGTCCGGTCAGCTAGACTTGAAGGCGTCTTATGGTAATGTGGACGATACCGACAGTCGCTTTTATATTACCAATCGAAATCGAAAAAAGAAAAAGAAAAGAAAAAAAAGAAATCCACCAGCCAGATACCCTCCGATACAGCTCAGATACATCGATTGAATGAGATTTTTGCATATACGAATATGTATACCTGTACATTCGGCCTTTGCGGCACCTGTCTTATTTCCAAACAACAAACAAAAAACTCTTCTTAACAAACACCGCTACCCTCTACTTACTCCCGCTGTGTGCTCTGAAGATCGGATCGATTGTCGCCGAATCGACGGTGATCGGTGATCGGTAATCGTTGATCCTGCGCCGATAGTCAATAAGACGAACAAAAAAAAAGCACAAATATCTCAGACTTAGGGAAATATCTTAAAACAATTTGGATTTGAAATTTTAAGAGAGATCGGCTAAGAGAAAACTAATATCAAAGCAGAAAGCTCTTTAGTGTCAACATTCCAGTTTTCCAGTGGTCAGTTAGTGAGAAGCTTTTACATTCAGCCAGGCTAAGAAGTACTCGTACTCAAATCTCTTTGGGGGAACAATATACTTGTCGCATCAATTTCGGAATTCGCAAGTGAAGATGATACGGTTGGATATGTTGTATTCGTATTTTGTATCTTTTACCATAAAGCAACGATTGTTTGTTAGAAATTTGAACATAGAAGCAATTTCTCATGATCTGATGGATATATCGGTTTATAGTCATTTTATGACAATCTCGTGTATCTTGGCATCTGTTGTGGTTGTTATTTCTTTCTTTTTATTTCAAAAATTTCTATACACTCTGTCCACATAGAAATTATTTAAAGAAAAAAAAAATAAGAGAAAAAACAATAAAGCTGGGAATTTCGTTTAAACGGTAGATGAGTCAGGTTGTCTGCTAAACAAATGGCATTGAAGGTCTGTTTTGTTTATTTATGGTATCTCGACTTCTCGCTGAAGTTAAAGAGTTAAGTTGACACGATTTAGTAGTTTCGATCACTTGTAGATTGTTAATTCTTTTTTATTCATTTATTTACATTTTTTTTTTATTACCTATATTATTTCTATAAAAGGACGTAAAGTATATTCCGCGAAGAGTTAAGTTATGGAGTATCTATGGTATTGATCGCATTTTGCATGGAGATTGGTTCAAGGTCAAACTGTTAAATTGCTGGCGAGTACAGCTTATCATTTCACAATACTTATTGTCTATTTAAAATCCATTGTTTGTTGGGGTTGTGACAAGATTAACAAATGTAAAGCTTTTACAGCAGCGGAACTACCTATACATTCGCACGTGCAAAAGATTGGAGCCAATTTGCTAGGGCAATTTTCTATTCAAAACATATGAAATTTAAATATGTAATTTGTGGTCACACGAGAATCGAATGTTTCCTTCATTCATTATTTAAGTTAGGCACACGCTGTGTATCTCTTGGTTTTTAGACGCAGTACATATTTCAATTAGTAACGCATTTTCTTATGTAGTTGAAAATGACCATATTTTGAGGCGGTCAAGTCCATGGCGAAGTTTTTCATTTGCATTTTGGATTTATTCATGTGGGGCAGTTGTGAGGCTATTGTTATCATTCGTAACAATATTTTGTCAAAACAGTATCTGGTACATTTATTTTTACTATTACTGGTAATGGTAATATACTGGTTCCACCCGACCACCAAAACGAAACCCTTGGTTTGATGACGAAAGCCGGCAAGCACATGTAGTTAAGCAAGATTGATACAAAGCGGGGCTGTATAGAAAGACTAGAGCTGGCTATGAGCTATATAAGCAGAAGAGAATAGACGAACACCAGCTTCTCAGAAGAAAAAAGAAAGAGCATAAGAAATGCGCGATCGAGGAAATCGAGAGATGCTACTCCATTGTAGTTGCGTCACAGTCGATGCTGAGGATTTGGAAATAAATTTTTGTAGAATACATAAGGGCGATGGCAAACCAAATGAACCTTTTAACCTAGACATCCGTGCGGCATCGGATAAAGAATAGTGCCGCAGTGCGTCCCAGCTTGTCGTAAGAGGCGACTAAATGGGACACCAATCGTATACAGGCAATTATGACACCAAAAATGAGCCTTTGACACTTTAACACCTTAAAACTTTCCCACAAGTTTGTATGCAATCAGCGGGTTCTCGCATCTGGAGACTATCGGTGGGGTAAAAGAACAGTCAATCAATTCGAAATGAGCATACAAGTGTCAAACCACTCAAACTTTAGATACACTTCATGGAAATGATCGCAATTAATAGCACTACCCCGCTAGGCACTACGATTGCAACGCACTCGGGTGATCCCAGAGCAAGCAGAAGTGCTTGTGTCAGAGCCCGATGGATTCCGGGGGCGGGCAAAATGAAGTTTCCAAAATATTTTCATAAACTTCGGTTTGCAAGTTGGAACGTCGGATCGATGACTTCAAAAAGTTTAGAACTGGAAGCGATTATGCGTCGCAGAACTCTACAAATCCTGTGCGTACAGGAAACGAAGTGGTGTAATACAGGAAATAAAGCGCGTTTTCTAGATTTAAAAACTAAGGCATTTAAGATGTTCTACCATGGAACGGTCAATGGACGAAACGGTGTTGGAATCGTTGTTGCAGCGGATCTTCTAAACAACATCGTTGGTATCTTGAAAATAAGCGACCGCTTAATGAGTGTTAAACTTGTCATACACAATGAAACATGGAACATTGTTAGCGCGTACGCTCCACAAAATGGATGCGACCAATCGGAAAAAGATACATTTTGGTCAGAGTTCGGTAATTTGCTTAGAAATATACCTATCGATGAGATGCTCTTCGTAGGCGGAGATTTAAATGGCCACGTCGGAGAAACAAATGTTGATTATGAGGACTGCCACGGCGGTAAAGGCTTTGGAATCAGAAATTCAGCTGGCGAAGACATCCTTGTAGCGTGTAGGGCTAACGGCTTAACTATCTTAAATACAATGTTTATTAAACATCAACGACATCTTATCACCTATAGCAGCGGAGGCCACGAAACGCAAATAGATTATCACCTCTGCAAAATGTCGATGAGAAACCGTGTTTAGGACTGTAAAGTAATACTTGGAGAATCGCTAGTAAGCCAACACCGTCTGCTCATTACAGAATTTTTGACAGCGGAGCCACCGAAAACACGGGCATCGTTTGGAAAGCCAAAAATCCGGTGGTATAATCTATCGAAGGAACGAAGCGCAAGATTTATCGCACTGGCTAAAGAAGTACTTCAAAATATAAATGGAAGAGACTCACTTAGCCCGCAAGAAATGTGGAACAGCATGCACGAGGAATGCATAACACTCGCAAAGTCCCATCTGGGGACTATATCGAAATACCATCACGTCGGCAAAGAAACATGGTGGTGGAATGACGAAACCAAACGAGCTGCGGCCGATAAGAAGAGTGCATTCCAAGCGTGGACAAAATGCGATCGGAGCGACGTTATCGAAACAGCTCGACTTGCTCTTGAATACGAGCATCTGAAAAAGGTCGCAAAGAAAGTCCTGGCTCAAACTCGAGCGGCAGCAGCAGACAACCTGTACCATTAGTTGGAACAAATATCCTCATGATAGGCACATTAAAGACAAGCCATACAAGAAGTTCAAATGTCGTATAATACTAAAGTGCCAAATATTTTTAAGCTCGCTGCACAGAGGCGAAAAAATTCGATGGAAATAGTCTCGCCGAAATACATCAACAATGCAGACGGTCGCTTACTAACAAATGAAAAGGAAATTTGTGACCAGTGGCTTGAATACTGCAAGGAGTTGCTTAACAAACAGTTTCCACGTGATATCGTGCCGACAGATGTTCTATTAGAGGAGGAAGTTTCGGACTTTTCAATCGAAGAAATAAGTATAGCAATTGGAAAAATGAAGCGGGGGAAAGCGGCGGGACCAGACAGCATTCCATCAGAGTTTTGGTCGAAGATGGAGGGGATCGGCAGCGTTTGGCTATCGAAACTTTTAAATAAATTAAAATGTGGACAACCTATGCCGAATCAATGGAGAAGTAGCTTCTTGGTTCCATTATACAAAGGAAAAGGCGACACTCGAGAATGCAACAACTACCGTTCAATCAAGCTTATGTCACACACAATGAAAATCGTCGAAAGAGTCTTAAACGAACGTCTTCGGCAAATAATAAAGCTCGATTATGGCCAGTGTGGATTTGTTGAAGGAAGATCGACGGTGGACGCTATCCAAAGCCTACGAATAATAATGGAAAAGCACCGAGATTCGTCTAAGGATCTACACATGGTATTTATCGACCTCGAGAATGCATTCGATCGAGTGCCTAGGGATCTCATATGGGCCGCGCTGAGGTCTTAAAACGTACCGGAAACATATGTTAGAATAATACAAGCCATGTACGGAAACGTGAAAACTGCGGTTAAAAGGGCTGCTGGACTAACGAGAGAATTTCCAGTTAATGTCGGAGTGCATCAAGGAAGCGTACTTAGCCCTTTCCTCTTTAACGTAGTATTCGACTATCTTTTAAAAGACTGCATGCGCGAAGCAAATGCACCGCCAATTCTCTTCGCTAACGACGCAGTTATACTAAGCGATAGCGTCGAAGATTTGTAGAACGCCTTAGATTCATGGAAAAATGCGCTAGAGAGAAACGGGTTTAAAATAAGTCGTTCAAAGACGGAGCATTTGACGTGCCCATCTACGCATCCGTTGCGACCTGTTCCGGATATAATGTTAGACGGAGTAATTCTTCCGAAAAGCACTATCTTTAAGTACTTAGGATCAATCGTTAACATGGAAGCGAAATGTGACGACGACGTAAACCACAGAGTTAGTGTGGGATGGATGAAATGGCGGGAAAATTCGGGAATCTTTTGCGACCGAAAATTTCCACTTAAATTAAAGGGGAAACTGTACACCACGGTTGTTAGACCAGCTCTTTTATACGGTTCACAGTGCTGGACAATGTACGAAGCGTTTAAAAACAAAATGACGGCAGCGGAAATGAAAACGTTAAGGATGTCTAGTGGATTCACTAAACGCGATTGCATTAGATCTACGCGTATAAGAGGAAGTCTACATATAAAGAATTCGGTAACCGAACAGCTTGAGGCGAATAGAATAAGTTGGTATTGCCACGTTCAAAGAAGATCTGCGGAAAATCCGGTTAAAAAGGCACTATCAACTACGGTCACTCCAATTGTAAGAAAACGAGGTCGGAAAAAGAATTCCTGGTTTTCTCAGATGGCAAATGCGCAACAACGCCTGGGGCTAACCACTGAAGCGATCCAAGACCGAGCATTATGTAGACGCGTTCTGCGGTCTGCGACATTAGCCAACCCCATAAGCGGAGCAGCAGCGATGCAGTAAAAATGGGAAACTCGTTACGCATAAGTTCGTATAACGAGGAAAGGGTTAATAAAAGGATAAGAAGAGGTAATATCTATCGTTGTCGCCTTTTAAGTATGACCCATTTGATGCAATGCACACGTTCCATTGTTTTTTCCATTCTTATTGGCGCTTTCCGCTGCTTCCGTCCAAACGGGTACCATGCAGTGGTAATTTTAGTTTCCGGAATAAAAAGGGGTCACATGAGCCAAATCTGTTGACTAGTAACGGCGGTTGACTGAAGTTATTTATTAAGTTTTTGGACCTTAATTCGGTCACGGTTGTCACTTAATGCTGTGTCACATTATTGTCGTGTAAAATTCATTAATTGTTCTTCATCTTGGTCAATCTGGTCATTTTGGACGAATTTTCTCTCGGAAACGCTGCAATTCAGTTTTCGTAAGTGAGAGAAAAGGAGTATATGACGTCTTTCAATTTTGTAAGAACGTTTTGCAGATATACAATAGATAATGTTCGAGTGTAAGGAAGGATGAGTTGATCAATTGATGCTTAGCAAAAATATCTAGAATTTACCTTCTCCTGATTACGTTCAAGTGTCCCGAAATCTTGGTACCAATGTTTTCTATTTGCTCAGGATGAGCAGTTTTTGGTTAATGGAATTTTTTGTCTTCACAAAATAAGATACATAGACGAGTATCTTTTAGTTTGATAAGTGTTGGGAAGGCTGCGATGAATAATTGTTCTCTTGATTATTTGCGGTTTTTCGAATTGAGGGTGGATCGGATTGTCGGAGTAGAGTACAACCAGTTGAAGAGAAATGCGTCACGACAGTGACGACACCACGACCGTGATTCCAACTGGAATGACTTCCGGAAAGCGCGTAGCTCGATGATCGCATGTGACCAGGCATCTATAGCCATTGCGGGGCAGTGAATTTACGATATCTAGATGAGTGTATTCGAACCTTTTATCTACTGCAAACATTCCTAATAGACTAGTGTGTCTGCTTACCTTGCTTCGCAGGCAGTTACGAGTAAAAAACCGAAAGGCAATAGATTTTCTGTCGATAGCAGAGATTGTGCAGATCTTCAAATGTAGTTTTTTTGAACGTCACTGGCATGCAAGGTCTCACTCAAGGCATTGGTATAATGGCTGGCCGTCCTTCGATGAAATGGCGGAAAACTTCGATTGCATTTTTGATTGCCAACAATTCCCGATCAAAAGTATGTGTTTCCGCTGCGCTGTGGAAAGTGTTTTCGAGAAAAATCGGAAGGGTTGAAATTTCCAGTCGACTACCCGGAGAAGAACTGCGCCAACAGCTGTGTTTGATGCGTTAGCCATCAGACATAGCTCTAAGTTTAATAGAGGATGGCCAAATGGGGCAACCTGTGAGAGAACTTGGTGACAGAAAAGAAACCCTTTATCGGATGTTTGGGTCCATTTGAGAGGGGGTTTGCCCATATCAATGGTCCCATGTACCATTAGCAAAGCGGCGCCTGATCTGCTGCAATGTGCGATAGAAGAGTTAGGGTGACAGCTGAGTAATATTGGAGCAGGTTTGCGTTGCGGTCATTATAGACCCACCGTGTCGTCATCGGATTATGTGAGAATGGCTGAGCAACTTCTGTTGGCATACTGGAATATCCACCAATTAGCAAAACAAGCGCAATAAAAGCACCAAGGCCAAAATTCAAAGTAATCATCGTCGTTTCGAATCTCGGTGCTGTTGATTGCACGTTTGGAGTGATGTGTCGCTGGTTCTTTTGCGAAAGATGTCGGTTTATCGTTGTTCCGTGCCCAGAACTAGATGCTTCTATTAAAAGAATATTCTTAAGCACCTTTTTAAGAGTGGTGAGTCTTCAGAAAATAAAATTGAGGAAAAAAGGTATATCGGAGCAGATGCCAGTACAGCTATTGATTCAGTTACTGAAGAGTGACTAACGATTTAGTCTTTCACATGACCTGGCGTATTAAGATCCCCTTTGATGGCTGAGAATACAGCTTAAAAATGTATAGGTAATCGGGCACCATGTCTGGAGTGCCTGAGGGTCTCGAGAAGTCATTCGTTGAAGGAGGTACGACGGTTGTACATCCCCAATGTTAAGGCTTTCGATCAAGCGTTGCAGACGATGCTCTTCACTTTCTTGTATACTTTCAGGATATATTTTTTTTGACTTATTTTGTTTGTGGATTTTTGGTGGTGGTAGTAAGATGTTAGATATTTGTTCTAGGTCCCTTCTATCCAGAATAGCGATTACATAATGGAACTTGGAGCTAATTTTTGTGGAAGGTACGAGAATAGCCTTTGGTGTCTCGTGGTTGATAATTTGACCTTTATCTGACGATTTAAGAAAAAAAGCTACGTTGATGTTTGTCGGGGTTAGATATACCCAAGCTAGCCACAGCAGATAAAAATATTGACGAATTGCCACAGACGTCCCAGATTTTGTCAGATTTTGTAGATGTTTTAGAAGCGGGTTCAATGAGATTCGCACTTCTCATCCATTTGCTAACTAAACAGTTAAGACTACAGTTGAACAGCCTTTACGGTATGGCTATGTTGCAGAAACTATCTGAGATGCTACTATCAAAGTGTTGGGCTTACCAAGCTAGTTACGCACGGGTAATTTTTCGACGATGAATACCAAACGAAGCAAGTGCAGTTTTGCATGAGAGGATATGGGTTGAAACAAAGGCTGTAAGAAACAATACTTGCACTCAAATTTCCCCCTAGTAGAATTTGTCCTGTTCTGAAAAAAGAGGTCTGACTGGTGGGTTAGTGGGATATTGGGACTTCTGGGTTCACCATCTTCAGAACATCAGGTGGGGTGAGTCGAGTCTGCGGTATCGAGTGAATAAAACGATCCATTTGCCTATTTAACTTTGTCTATGTTAAAGAGGTTGCCAGAAAGTTTGTTTATTCAAACTTTTGAGTGATCATTAAAGAAAACTATTTCTATGGTCACAAGCAAAAATAGCCGAAGTCGACTTATGTCGAAATTGCTTTTTTTACACCACCGGATGCGCAATATTCGATTCATTTTGCCATATTTTTATCTCTTATGGTTTTTGAATTATAGAACAAAGAAAAACACTTGGGCATGCCATAAAAAGATGAAGAATCGAAAAGGGGGAAGGTATCGATTTGGACTTGCTGAGTTTTTCCAGTAGTGTCAGAATTTAGTATACTGTGGGTTTTCCTTGTCTTTAACCGGACTGAAAGGGCCATTTAGATTTTTGACAGAGGGTTTCCGAACGTTACTCAATATTGCAGATAAGATCATGTAGGAAATGTAGAGGGAACTTCTTCGACCCACAGTCCAACAGGTCCAGCAGCTTTGTTGGATTAAAGCTTCGATTTCGCTATCCATATCACTTTTTGGTATGATGAACAGAAGTATTCAACATCCACGTCTAAGCTGAATGGTACATTCTACCTTATGGCAGGATGTTGGGCTTCGTCGTCGTTGTAGTGGGTGTATATTGAGATGAAGAAACCGTATGTGAAGTGATATTTCGTCCCGCCAATTTTAACGTCATACTTTTTACTTTTCGTAGGCGCGTGAGTGCATATTAGGCTCATCATCCTGCCTATGTGTGGCCCATCCCGCTGCACTTCCTTAATGGCAACGAAATGGGCATGATAACAGTGTAGAGGCTCTGCAAATTGCTCGGAGACAAGTGGCTCCTTAAGTGTCCGAACATTCCACTAACAGATCCGAAAGTCGTTGTCCTATAACCGTTTTCCGCGATCATCAGTAGAGAATGCGGATAAATCCGAGAGTTTTAAATCATATAGAGTTGTGAGCCCTATTATGGTATAAGCCAGTATATTACAACTGGCCAAGCACGCCCTTGGCATTTTAGCCTGCAGTTACCAGAGACCACCACGTGGAGGTTCTTTACGAACTTCGTTTTGCTGCTGTTCCAATCCAAGTTTTAGGACAGTTTCCCAATTAATCGCAGAGCAGGTCTCCGTCTCCGCCATAGTGTACTTTCATAGCTTAAGGTTTTATATTGTATCTCTACTTTACTCAATTCTTGAGCCGACATATAACGAGAAATATAGTATGTTGACATGTCGGAGCCTACATTATGATCAGATACTCTATTTATAATGATCCGTCTGAAAATGGGATTGTGTGATTAGAGCTCTTAATGGGTCGGTGACAATTTTCTGACTCTTCATCGTCATAACAAAACAAGGTTGTGGAATGTTTCATAGCTCCAAACTTACGTTTTATATTAAAGAGAAGACTTCATATGCAGATTTATAAAATTGTAACTAAGCCAATGCAACGCGGTAACAAAAACTTTCACCTTCCAAACAGCTCAACATCATGAGTAGAACTTTCACACCATATATGCAATAGAGGACTGCTCGATCAACTCATTTCAGAGGCACCTACCTTAGTTTTAACTTACTTGGCACGATTGTGAGTTTGTGTCCAATGGAAATAATTTATGTAGAGTGATTTAGGCGGTGACAAAAGCCGACTTTTATGGCCAGCCTTTAAACTTTAAAATGGTTAAGTGATTCATTTTCTTATTATAATATTACTCGGACGATTTGGTGTTAATGATGTGACTTTAGATACTTTTATAGTTTCTTGCTAATTGTGTCTTGTCGATCGACGTTATTCAAATAAATTTTAATGTCACCATGGAAAGTTAACTTAAGAAAAAAAGCAATAAATCTGGGAAAATAACAAAACCATTTATACATAAGTAGTTGAAGGGAAAATTAAAAATAGATTCGCGTATTTGCAAACTATTATGAACCTCCGATGTGGTTGTTCGAAACATTTTTTTTAATTTCGAAGCAAAATTTGAATTGAAATAAGAACATAATGATGAAGCAACACCGGATGGGTTAGATCTTCTAACATACAAGTAGCCAGGAGTAGCTTTTACCATCACTATTACTGTCCTACTCAAGTTTCAGTCGTTATTGTACTGAACCTATGTTGGTCAAAGTCTAGAAGAATACATCTTCATTACTAAAGCAGGTGAAGATCTACTATGTTAAATGTTTCGTCGATAAAAAGTTAGTGACGTTGATCCGATTGCAACACTTCTGGTTATACATTCCATTAACATCAAGCTTTGGTACAGAACTATAAAATGCTCAGTGTCAATCCTCTCATGGCCTCACTAAATGCAAATACAATCATTTTATCGCTAGATGACTACATAACAGAACACTGATAGCAGCTTTGAGTAGGTACACAACTGATATGACTTTGTTGATGTGAAAATCGCCTATCAGAGAATTTTCCATGCTTTACTCAAACTTCACAACCAAAAGAAATAAGCCACACATCTAATACGGACCCAGGGTGGCAACTTGCTGTTCTAGTTATAAGAATCTGGCTAGAGGACTATCCGGACTCCTATTTAGATGTTCACGGTCAAAATTGAAGACGTTGACGAAACCTCGACGAAACGGAATCGAGGAGATGCCCAGCCTGTGGCTCGCAAATGGCAATATTAGGCTTGCCGGCAGAATTGGTGAACAAACCTTTGAAGATCGTTGTAATCAAAATCGGCTAGGAAACTGCATGAAGGACTCATGCAATTAGAAACTGTAGAGAGAAAGGTCACATAGTCAATGTCTGGACACAACAAATGCACTATAAGTTTGGTTGAAGACAAGATTATTTACGCTGGGTAAAGAACATTGATGTGTCTATAGTTTTCGGTGTTAAGAAATTCTTTCATCTATCATAGGCAAACTGTAGTATTCCATGCGTTCGGTAAGTAGGACAAATTGTCACCAGAATAGAACACGAAAATCGAGATGTTCTCCACAGTTCAAGATGGTGTCAACAGTGTACTTTAAGCAGAACGATTAAGTTTGAGTGTTCTTTGATAGGATTCTATGGATAATTCTATTTAAAGGGTCAACATCTACTTCCAGCCTCTGTGGGTATTCACACAAGAAAAAATATATGTTTCCCGCTACATACCTTTAGAATGTAGCTCATCTTTTATGTGATACATAAAACAGCCTAAGAGTGCAAGACAGCATTGAAAATAAAATTCTACGAGTATGATCCTTTAAGGTAGAAGAATTGATTAAATTCGGCCAACATCACAGGCATGAGGAGAGACTGGAAACCCGCTATAAGAATAGTATGGCTGTTGGTTAAGGCCCAGGTCAACACTCGTTTGCACCGTCTCGCAAAGTAAAGTAAAGTAAGTCTGCGGAAATTATTGTACTTTATATCCACGGCATATTTTTAAAGCCTCCCTTGAGCAGGAAAATCAGATGACTTTGCAAAAGACCTAAATCGTACCTACAAAAAGAAAAATGTGTAGAGGAACTCACCGGGAAGTGGTCCTCTAGTCTTTCATCTTGCTTCTTGCGGTAAGCAAGATCTTAAGAATATGTATTGACAACAAAGCAAACCTGATATCTGTCAATTTCATTTCAGATCCAAGCAAAGTTAAACTGTGCACTAGATGAATGTTGTTCTTTAACTTCTGGCTTGAAGATAACAGAGACATGATGTATTGATGCGACTTAGATTCTAAACTGAATTGACCGCATCAAAAAAGCAAATGTACATTTCAATTGTTGTGAATCGGTATAAAGATTCATCTAAATATGCTGATTGCTATTTTGATTGCAATCTGGACAGAAGTTATTGCAGCTTTTAATCCATGCTCAGTATTATTTGGCTGGATTCATGCTTCGGAAGTAAGTCGGTCAAAGCTATCTTAGCGTTCTTTTTTATAATAGGCTCATGAGGTTATAAGACTGCAAGAGGTTATTAGAGTACGCACAGCGAGGGCGATGAAAAATAGGAAGGATAGGTACCGATGTACGTTGGTTTTAATCATTTGAAGGTTTTAATAGAGAGTTCAGCAGAGCATTGCATAAGGTACTTGCATGGCCTTAAAGAAAATTTCGGCTTCAGGGTGTACTGGTGAGCACTCACAGCGAGACGGGTAATACGGTTGGAAGTTTAAAGAGGCGGAATGCTACTGAAGGAGGCATTACGTCGGTTTTCAAGGGTGCCAATCGACTGTAAAGTCATCACGTATAATTACTTTTAAGAATCATCGCACGGTTTTGAATCCTATTTAGTAGGTGCATTGTACGCCAACTCAGGCTGGGAGATGTGACCTTTTGTCACTGGTAACGTACATTTATGTTGTTAAGAGTTAAAGAGATTCTTTTTCAGAATTCATGACAAAAAAGTTTAGGGCATTACACCGATCGCAAACATGGTGGAACTGGCTTTCCATACTGATAGATCAGTATGAACCATGGAGTTCACTATCCAGACTTAGCACTCCCTTAGCATAAAGAATGATCGCAGTATCATCCAACTGTTGTTATCGTAGCAGCGAAGATTATAATTGAAAATATCACGGAGGTCGACTTCTGCCTCCTCTTAACGTACCTAAGGTGGGAATCAGAGCTTTGTACATGAAAATCACAGACAATAAGTTGGCTAAAAGGGGGTCAAGACATCAGTTAGTTTGGTGAAAGATGCAGTGAAAAGGACCTCATCAGATCAAGCAAGTGCTTAGTAGATACAACAATCTACAACAAAGACTCTGAACAATAGTTAGCAGCAATTGGCTAATATAAAGCAAGAAGAAGCGTCTTAAAATATTCAGCTATATTACTAAAATTAAAACTCTACAAGGAATGTATTTCACGGGTTTAGAGCAACTTATAATCCACATAACCGGCCTACCGAATGTACAATTCACTATGCTATTGAAAATTTTGAAACCAATCATTTGCACCAATTTGACTTGATCTTGGTTTAAAAGCATTCAAAATACAATTCGCGTAAATCCTGAGGTCGGCCGACTTTCTAAATAGTCTCCATATCAGTCGTTGTACTCTTGAAACCTTTAATTCGCTGTTTTCGACCAAAATTTTGTTTGGCTATGGGGCATAGTTCTGGCAAAATGGAAATAACAAAAATAGCCATATTTGGGGTACAGAGCAACCGAAAAATGTTCAATGGCTGCCATAAAATCCAGACAAAATAATGGTTTGGTGTGGTGTCTGGGCTGGTACGAGTATAATCATTGGTTCATATCGTGCCATTATAAAGAACTATTCACTGCCTGAAATTGTAGCTCGTGGTCTAGACGACATTTGGTTCCAACTAGATGGCGCCCCTTGCTACATAGCCCGTGAAATCATGACTTTACTGCGAGAACGATTCGATGAAGCGTTAATTTCATACCTCGGCCCTGTGAATTAGCCGCGTGGATCAAGTGACATTGCAGCTTTGGACTTTTCCCATTGGTCCAAAGTCTACGTGGATCAGCTGACTTTGATTGAGGAGTTAAAGGCAAACATTACTCGAATCTAAATGTATTTGAAAAAAAAATTCAAAACAAATGTTTCTTTTGTAGAATGATAAAGATTATCAGATAATGATGAATTTTTTGATTGTTTTCTCATTTTTGAAAAAGGTACGAAGAATCGCTTTTTAGTAAATGCAACTAGTGGACATCAACTGGGAGGGATATTATCATCCTTTTCATGTAGCCAAGAACAAGTTGAACTGCTGGAAAAATTAACTAACCTTTACACCATTTCTCTGGCATTAGCCAATGATATCCACTAAGGAGGGTTCAAGAAAAATCTTCAAAAGAAGATTGAACCAGACATACGGTTCGAACTCACATTAATCTCGCAAAATCGATTGGTATAATACTGAGTGCTTACAGGTTAAAGAAAGGTCATTTGCCTATTTGCCTACTTAAAACTCTTGAGAACATTCAACACTGACAATTTTAAGATACACTTTAGATACTGTTAGATACGCTTGATGTAAACTTTGTGAGCATTTCAAATAATTGCTTTACTCTCTTTAAAACAGATGACTTTCTGAACGGTCACAATAAGTGAAGTAAACGAGGCTTAAACCAGGAAAGCTACAGAAGATGGTCGGAGCTTACTTGAATTTTCCCTCTTATGCTATCTATCTATCGTCTAGGCTTGCATTTAGAGAGATGCGAAATTGTCTTTAAGGGAGAGGCTTATGGCTATTCATTTGTCAAAAGTTTTGAGTACAGAAGAACAGAAGAATATGGTAAATACCAATGTTGACACTTCTTCTTTCTTTAAGTGGCGCTGCAGTCCGGGGTGGACCTGGGACTCAGTCAACAAGCTTCTCCAGCCAGCTCGATCCCTAGTTAGCTGCCTCCAATTTCGCACGTTAAGTTCGCTGAGGTCCTCTTCCACTTGCGTGCGCCACCTGAGTCTTGGCCTTCTTCTACTGCGCTGTCCCTCGGGAGCGGATTCGAAGACTTTTCGGACCGGAGCATTGGTGTCCATGCGCTCTTCATGACCCAGCCATCCCAGTCGTTGGATCTTCACTCTTCTGGCTAGGTCCATGTCGCTGTACAGTCCGTACAGTTCGTCGTTGTATCACCTCCTCCACTCACCGTCAATGTAGACGGGACCGAAAATCACTCGAAGAATTTTCCTCTCGAAGCGGCCAAGAGCACCCTCATCGATTTTTGATAATGTCCATGCCACTGCACCATAGAGCAGGACTAATAAGGTCTTACTCGCATAAAGAGTAACTTTTGTTGTTCGAGAAAGGGCTCTACTAGTCAATTGCCTTCTTAGCCCAAAGAAGCAACCATTGGCAAGAGTTATTTGTCGCTTGATCTCAGCGCAGGTGTCGTTATCTGTATTTATATCGGAGCCTAGGTAGACAAAGTCCTTAACTACCTCAAAGTTATATCTGTCGAGGGTGACGTTCTGCCCGAGACGTCGGCGTTGGTTGTCCGTTTTGCTTGACAGCATATACTTGGTCTTGCCCTCATTGACCGCTAAACCCATTTTCGCCGCTTCCGTCTCAATACTCGCGAAAGCGCCACTGACATCATGCTTCTTTCTCCCGATTATGTCAATATCGTCGGCGTATGCGAGTAGTTGGACGGACTTTTGAAAGATAGTGCCTCTTGTGTTTTCTCCTGAGTTTTGCACTATTCTTTCAAGTACGATGGTGAAAAAATCGCATGACAGCGCATCGCCTTATCTAAATCCTTTCTGGACATCAAAGGTCTCGGTGAGATCTTTACTGACCTTGATGGAGCAGTGTGCATTCTCCATCGTAATCCTGCACAGACCGACGAGTTTGGCAGGGATGCTCTGTACAGCTCGTCTCTATAGATGCTGTCATACGCAACCTTAAAATCGATGAATAGGTGGTGTGTATCGATCTGAAGCTCATGGGTCTTCTCCAAGTGTGAATATCTGGTCTATGGTGGACTTTCCTGGCCTGAAGCCACACTAATATGGACCTATCAGGTTGTTGACGAACGGCTTCAGGCATTCACACAATACGGCTGATAGGATCTTATATGCGATGTTAAGGAGACTGATGCCTCTGTAGTTGGCGCAGTTCAGAGGGTCTCCTTTCTTAAGAATCTAACAAACAATGTTGAGATTCAATTCCATATCGGGCATACTTTGGTCCGACCATATTTTACAGATGAGTTGGTGTATTCTCCATACCAAGTCATCGCCGGCCGCTTTGAAGAGCTCGGCAGTCAGGCCATCCGCTCCAGCAGCTTTGTTGGACTTAAGCTTCGATATGGCTATCTTCACTTCATCCAGGTCGGGTGGACGGAATTGTTGGTCATCATCGTCCAAGTTGAAAGGTTGATTCTGCCTGACAGTGGTATTTGGTCCGTCATCGCCGTTATACAGTCTGCAGAAATGGTTCTTCCAAATCCTCAGCACCGACTGCGATTCTACTACGATGTTCCCCTCTTCATCTCTACAGGCTTCGGTTCGGGGTTTGTTTCCGCGGCATTTTATTTTTACCTTTTGGTAAAACTTCCGAACCTCATTCCTGGAGTAGAATCTCTCAATTTCCTCGATCGCGCGCTTCTCATGCTCTCTCTTCTTCCTCCTGAGAAGCCGGTGTTCGTCTCTCCTCTCCCGCTCATAGAGCTCATGAGCAGCTTTGGTCTTTTTTGCAGTGCCGCATTGCGTGCTTTTTGCTTAGCTACATGTGCTTATCGGCATTCATCATCGAACCAGGGGTTTCGTTGTGGTGGACGAGTGAAACCCAGCACATTAGAAGCGGCATCTCTGATGGCGTTTTGGCAGTTTTTCCAATGGTCTTCGATGCTTGATGCTGGCGGCATTGGACCTCTTAAGAGATGAGGACACACTCGATCGGAAAAAGACTTGGCGATCTCTTGGGTTTGTAGTCGTCTGACGTCGAATTTCCTCACAGCATTAGTTTGTCTTGGCGTAGTTTGGGATAACCGCAACCGTACTTTGGCTACAACAAGGCAATGGGCCGAGTCGATGTTGGCTCCTGGGAACGTACTGACATCCATAATACTGGAGGAGTGTCTTGCGTCGATCGCAATGTGACCAATCTGGTTGACTGTTGCTCACATGCCGGAAGCTCAGGACTTCTTGTCTTAGTATGTCTCCGACACCAAATCCCCATCCAAATAAGCGCTGCTTTTGCCGTCAGTAGCAATCGTCGTAGTAGATGTCGCGGTTTTTCATCCTCCTTTTGTCCGGCCCATCCCATCGCATTTCTTGAATGGTGGTTATGTCAACTTTGCAGTAGTCTAGGGCCTCCGCTTGTCTCTTTTCCAAGACCCTGACTAAGTTTTGAAAATTCTTACCGGCCTGAGCTCCAAATATATCGGAGTAGCACGGGTAAGATCTTGATGTTGACACTTATTGGTCATAAAAAAAAATCTCTCTGTACCAACAATTCTCATAAATGAAGAAGCTGAGCCTTGGCCAACTTTGGAGTTTTATCTTATTTTACGCAATACCTCATTGGCCTAAATATAGCCTTGTGTCCAAAGAAAACAAGATGAAACAAATGTCAAAGCACTTCTGTCCACAGGTATTCTACAACAAAAATTAACCTTGCAAAGCTGCCATATCCAAAGAACCTTTTAGCACACTCATAAATCGATTGGATATCGCTCTAATGCTTTGAAATTGAGGTTGCACATCTTTCAAAAAAAAAAAAAAAAAACAGAAACCAGGTAACCTGTACTAATTATATACAAAACACTAATTAACAGTTTCATTTCTTTGAGCTCGAAGCATCTGAGTCCTAGTTTACTAGTTTACCTAAACTCAATCTCAGTCGATCTACCAATAGATAAGTTAAAATCCATCAAGAGTTTCTCAACCCGCTAAGTTTGAAATACGTATTTTCTTCGTGTTTTTGTGTTTTATCCAAATTCCCACTCACCAGTGTTTTAGCGTTGTTGTCACAGATACATCGTATTTAGTTACGGTCAAATTCATTTGTCTAAATTGACTTCTGTCGAACACAGACAATATGTCTAATCTCAGATAGACACCTTGGGGCCACTCTTAGACAATGTTCCCACTTGAATTGTGGCTACAGCTTTATTTTAATTTTATTTTTTCTCCCTGTCGAGATATTGTGCATTTTTAGCTTGAAATACAAATAAATCCCAAGGTCTCCGTTGTTTACTCAAATTCAAGATGTAGATATATTTTACAATCTTTAATGCTGGCTCAAGATTTTATGACTTTATTGTGTGCCGTTTCGAAAACAGGTGTAAACAGATAGTCTCTTCATATTCATGCGACTCTGACTTGTGTTTAATTGAATTTCTTCTCAGCTCTTTGGCTTTGGCGGGCATACCCTGCAGGTATAGTACATCTCCAAAATGAATTGTTGCTTCTGAGATACAAGATAAAAAATAAATAAATAAATAAAAGAAGGAAAAACTGAGAAAAACAAACTTTGGTAAACATTTATACGAATAACCCAGTTTTATGTGTTCGTGTGTTGGCATGTTTTAGTCACGATTTTTGCAAAAGTTGGGAATCACTTTAATTGCTTTTATCCGAAACAACAATGTGATATTCTGCACGTGTTTTTGAAAATCAGAGTTAATCGGCGTTTTAACTTCTTGTACGAGTATGCCATTTGAATATATTTTGCAGAGCTTTTTAGGTATTCCTTACCTAGCACGATGGTACTAGTTATGGGCATATGCTTGGATTGGGGTAGTAAATTGAAAGTTTGTGGTCATAACCGACGATAGTTAGTTTATTTAGAGTAAAAGAGCTGCTATTGTGATACTGATAAGGAGGCGGCCTTCTTTTAATTTAATTAAATGAAAAGTCCTCGTAGTTGAATTTTTTGAAGATAAACACAACACAAACCAACTGGAATTTTGAGATCGAATCTCTGGCAGAGGTATTAGCGGTCTTGTTTTGACATATTTTTTTAAACCTCTTGCCACTCTCACCCCGCAAAGCAAAATTCTGTCATAAGAAACTGATTGACTGTAATGAGTTGTCACAGAAGTGCCTCGGAGATCAAATGTGGCAATGTTGCGGTATAAACTTGAAATGTGAGGACTCCGAAGGCATCCGATTTCTCCGTAGTTGGTTGATAGCTTGGAAGCCTTTATTTCGCCAGAACAGAGCACTCACAAAAGGAACAGGTCCATCGTCCACTTTCTAAGTCTTAGGAAGTGAGGTTTCAGTGGTAAGTGCCTAAAGTAACTACATTCACTAGATCAGGGCTGTGTACCTGCGAGTTCACAGAGAAAGGGCTGGGTAATGTCACCATCATTTTCACAGTAAGCGTCGCATGATATTGGGTTATGTAAGGTTAGGTTGGAGTGACTGTTGGAAAAGAACCAACCCACTTGGGCCTATTGGCCCGTTGTGATGACACGTGGATCTGTTGTCCTTCTACCCAAGAAACCATTTTCAGCTTTTGACAAAGCGTAGGAGACTTTTGACGTGTGTATTACTTACATCGCTTAAGTCATTGTAGAAGAAGGCTCCTAAGCGGAGATTTCGTTTTTGGGAGAGAACTGAACATGTACTAAGAAGGTGGCGGATTGTCTCCTCCTCCTCCTCATCCATGCAGAAGTCGTTTGTAAACATGTCAAGCCTTCTTGCATGTTTACCTTAGAGACAACATCCAGTCATGACAACTGTGATGGCGCTAGGATATTTTCTGTATTGACAGAATCAACTTTAAGAGCGATTCACATCCAGTTTTGGCCAGATTTGTTTGGTCGCTAGACATTTTGTCCCAATCACCCACCTAAGCTTTGCTCTTCTATTAGTATCCAGCTTTAGTTCTTGTTTGCATTTTCAGGTAGAATGGGTAGAGTGGTTCCAATTTCGGCAAGTTAGTCGGCCCTACGGTTGTCTGGGATGTCTGTATGTCCCGGGATCCAGCAAAGTTGAGTGTTAAACTGCTCGGCCATCTCCATGAGAGATGATCGGAAGTCTTTAAGAGAACATAAGTTCAAGGATTTGATGGCAGCCTGACTGTCGCAAAAGATGCGGATATCCACTGCAGATATGACGTTTTTCTTTAGCTAGGACAGGGTGTCCTTAATTGCCATGATTTTTGTCTGGAACACGCTTCAGTGATTAGGAAGGCGGATATAGAACATTCAGAGCAACGGAGGGAGTTGTGTAGTACTCCGATTATGTCCAGTAAGTATTGGTCTTATTGCCAATAGGCTTTACGCGGTTGGATGTCCTATTTATTCCCGATGGCTTTCCTACAGAAAGAGCACGGCGCCACATCTTTTTGAAACCGTCCGTAAAGACTCGATATCCTGGTTCATATTCTGGCGGACACTTTTCATGAGCAACAGGAAAGTCGATTTTGTGTTTTGTTTTTGTATCATTGCTTCAGAAGACAAGACTCAAGAGACAATCAAGACCACTTTCTTTGAACGAAAGGTGGCTTTAAGACCATAGCAGCCCATGGTGGACCTTGGTTAAAATATCAAGAGAAGGAAGATAGTGCGTTTGTGCGTCTAAAACAGGGCTTAAGAAAGCCCATTACGTGAGAATCCGTATCTGGAGTCTGGTAAAAGCAGCAGGGGCCAATTTTCATGAAAGTTTGTTCTGTTCGGAATTCAACGTATAGGATAAGATCGGCCTTATCACAGCCCACTAAGAAATAAGGTCCATGCCTTGTAGGTAGCTCATTCACACTGATTTCGGAAGGTAATACCTTCAAGCACAAGATGAGTCAGATTAGGCAGCTTCTTCCCTATAGTAAGGAGGTCGACCTCAGTTTTGAGCTTCACGTCATTCACTTCTTGGACTGCCTGCGCTGTAAAGCAGAGAACCGCTTGACATGATCCAATACTCAATAGCACAGCCGAGTCATCTCCATATAGAAGTAATCACTTTTCTGCGTACATTTACGTCTGCAAATACAGGCCAACTGTTCTGAAACATAGTGAAACACAGGAAGATCTTCGGTCACACCTCTTAGATCCCACGAACTAGTGCTTTATTCACAGAACTCCAAACTGCACACCAGTTCAACTTTTTAAGTAACTTTGACATTCTATTTTGACAACACCCGAAGGCTGCAAGCAACTTGATCCAGCTTGTAACTGAGCCCACGCTAATACCAACCGTTTATAGTCATACCGCCAACACTCGGACTTGTTTCTAACTCTCACCCTGATAAGTACACGGTTGATGTGCTCTCCGCTCTAGGCTCGTCGAACTTTTATGTCACATCAGCTAAGTTCTCGTAAATTGTCGTTAGGTAAAAAATTAAAAAATATGTTCGTACATACAGTGCAGCTAATATAATCAAACAACACAGTTACAAACATCTCATCAGATGGTCCACATTGTACATCTTCCGTTCTTCCGAAGAAGTGTTCTTGCACGCTGACTCTCTTCTTGAATCGATTAGATATTACCTGCCGGGTAATTCAAGTAGGGCTCACTGGTTTCAAGTCACCAGACTTGAATAAAGCTGGTAGTCCCCAGGGCTCTGTCTTGTCACCGACACTATTCCTAATATTCATTAATGATCTCTTGACTGTTACCTCTTTTCCAATTTATTCCTCCTTTTTCGTTACAGGACTCACATTCCTCGAAACTGGAAAATTGTCCATTCTCGGTATGCTTGTCTATGACAACATTCGTTAGACCGACCACATATTCGATGTCACCAAATATGCCGCGAAATATCTGTCTTCTCTAAAACGATATAAGCAATTCACCCCTCAGATCTGTCCTCAATATATAAGGTTTTCATCTGTTCAAAATCGGAGTTTTTGTATTTTGTACTTGCTAGATATGATTCAAACCCACTAAATAGTTGATGCCAATATTACACAGCCAATTGACATCGATATGATGTCTTCTATGTCAACTTGTTCTGTCGCTATATTCACCACCAGTGCTCCACCGAAATTGCCAGTAGCATTTCATCTTTTCAAACCTTTAACCGTAGAGTAACGTCTCACTATGAATGCTCATTAGTACACCCTCAGGGCAACTTTTGAACGTACTCTGAAATATCACGAATCTTTCCTAAGCCTGACAACTCCCTTATGGAATACATTACAACTTGCAAACATTCAAAACCAACGTACTGTACATCGTCACCTGTTTTTCTTTTCTCCCTAACTTTCCGTCGTGCGCGCCATGTGCATTTTATAAAAAGGGCTTTATCCAATCAGTGCTATGGGACCAGTATTCACTATTGTTCAACTAAATTCCAAATTCATAATTGGCACGTGGCCAATCCCGTTGCCAACTCTCGAAAGTAGAGCGACAAATCTAACACTTTGCAGTAGAAAATAACAAAAAAAGATTCTACAGTTAATTCAGTCCCTAATATCAATAAAATATGGCGATTCACGTCAACCTTATCTATCAAATTATAATGTAAAATTTCACCTATAGTTTCTGCCTTTTTATTTTAATTTTTATTTAACAAATTTTAGGCCAGTTAGGTGTATATTTATGACAACAAATAAATGATCTATTTTAGTTGCTGTTAGTCAGAGATTTTATCTTCTTTCCGGTCCAGGTGGGAATTCAACATTTTTTCTTAGACCGAACAAGGAAAGCTGGACCGAGATCTCTGATCTTTCCGATTAATAAAAACACAGAAAAAGTATAGGTATAAGGCTTCATCATCTTAACAAGTCTAATTTCGACGAAAACATCCAGAAACTCGTGATCATAGCCCAACTAGTATTATTGTCTTTCGTGTTCTACAATACACATATTGTTGGACTTCGAATCGGGTTCCGATTCAGATTCGGATGTGTTTTGTACCAGTTGGCAACTGGTTGAACGTGTAAAAAGCGTGTTCTCTGCATAAATTACAAAATATTTGTAAATTGGTCTTAGAAAGTATTTATGTTCTTTTTTTAAATTTGTATTTTTATTTCTGTCGCTTTTTTTGGGTTTTTTTTTTTTTACCTTAGAACGGACTTTTGTTTGATCTGGGATACAAGCGTCAGGGACAGAATTAATTATGCAAATGCAAGTTTTGGGGAGATATCTGTTCTTTGAGATAGATATATAGATGTTTAGGTACCCAAAAGTAAGACCAATCAAAAAGATATAATTTAAAATTTGTGACTTGGAGCCTGACTTGGAGTATCTACTCGTACTACTACGGTGGCAGTGTTTATGTAATCGAGCGAGTGTGGTAAACTTGTTTCCTTAAATTTTCGATGTTTTATGTGTGAAATTAGATATTTCCGCTGAGAGTGATAAAAAATAAAAAATGCTCTTGATGAATACGGGATTGATTCGGTGGTACGAATTTTAGAATGAAATAAATTAGAACAAGATCAACTTAGGAGAACCTAATCCTGTTAAGTTAGAGACTACCAGTATTTTGAGGCACATTAGTGAGTTTAAAGTCGGCCCAAAAGCTAAGTTTCACCCTTTCAATTTTGCCTTTAAGAGTGAAGAATAAACAAACTAAATTTACATATAAGGTAGAACTCTTCTCTTCACCTCTACTGGTTCCCACTAAACCAAAATATGTAACTGAATACTTCAATTTATTTACACCAATGGTGCTGGCCAACCGATATGAGCCGATTTTTTTTTTTTTTCCTCCATATAGGTTGCAATTGGCCGAATGCTGCTCTTGCTTTCCGAAGTCTGATATCAACGTCTGTTTCTGCGCCGCCGTCTGTTATTATTATATTACCTAGATAGCAGAAGCTATCTACATATTCGACGGGGTATCCTTCGATGGTAATGTCTCCTTTGTTGCAGGTGTTTATCCTCATGGCCTTGGTCTTCTGGATATTTATCTTCAATCCGGCGCATCGTGCTAATCATGCGAGGTTGCCACTGAGCTTGTGTGATAGAAGACAAATATCGTCCCCATTATTTTAGTCCTCGAGTCTACTACGTCTCTGCGTGCAGACTTCTCTCATAATTTCATCCAGTACAATTGTGAATAGTTGAGGTGAGAGTGCGCATCCTTGCTTTACTCCTGTATTTGTTGTGAAAGAGTCACTGATGTTTCAATTATGTAGTACCGCGAGATCCGAATCTTCGTACATTGCTGATGTTAATGATGTTAATTATTTTTTGTGGTACTCCTTTCTTACTTAGTGCTCTCCATATTGCAACTTTTTTGATGGTGTCAAAGGCCTTCTGGAAATCGATGAACAGCAGGTGTAGAAGTGTACGCAATTCTATAGACTGCTCAACTATTATGCGCAGAGCGTTGGCTTGGTCTACGCAGCTTCTATGTGGGCGGAAGCCAGCCTGTTCATCTCCTAGATTTCCTTCGATTTTGTTTTGAAGTCTCCCTTGAATGATTGTTGCAAGCATCTTGTATATGGAGTTAAGTACAGTTTTTCCTCTCCAGTTGCTGCATTCTTTCAGGTCACCCTTCTTTGGTAACTTCACGATTATGCCTTTCTTTCAAGATGAGGGAAGTCTTTCTTCTTCCCATGTCTTTCCGATGTGAGGGTATAAAAGTTCTGCTGATATTCTGCTGTCAGCGCGTAGCAAATCGGCTGAGATACCATCCTCGCCCGTTGCTTTGTTACACTTCATTTTCATTATAGCCTCCTCTATCTCATTGACACTGGGTGCTTCACACGATATTCTTAAGTTGTTTGTCTTTTTATAATCTGGTGTAACTCTCTCAAGTTGTTTTGTCCCGCAGCCGTTTGTGTCGCCATGGCTAATTTTTTCAGGAACTGTTTTTTGTCTCTCTTAGTGGCTTTCTTTAGTTGTTTGGCAGCGATGTTGTATTGACTGCTAGTTGCTGCGTTGTTGATTATCTGCCGCTTTAGTTCCTTTCTTTGAGATATTAGGTTCCATGTTTCATCAGATATCCATATTTTTCTTTCCAAGTGTTTTTTTCCCGACTTTATTGAATACTGCTACAATGTCTTCCCATGTATGATTTTTCGCTAGTGTTGATGTCTTCTCTAGTTGGATGTTCCGATAAGTAAGTATCTATTTATTAGAAAAAATATGTTGTGTCTTGTTATTGTTTATACACTATTAACAGTGGATATCTCTATAGATGGAGCTCCCTATGATATATAAAATTTGAAAAACAAAATTCTTCTTCTTATCCTTTTATTCACCCTTTCCTCGTTATACGAACTTATGCGTAACGAGTTTCCCATTTTTACTGCATCGCTGCTGCTCCGCTTATGGGGTTGGCTAATGTCGCAGACCGCAGATGGCATTTGCCATCTGAGAAATCCAGGGATTCTTTTTCCGACCTCGTTTTCTTACAGTTGGAGTGACCGTAGTTGATAGTGCCTTTTTAACCAGATTTTCCGCAGATCTTCTTTGAACGTGGCAATACCAGCTTATTCTATTCGCCTCAAGCTGTTCGGTTACCGAATTCTTTATATGTAGACTTCCTCTTATACGCGTAGATCTAATGCAATCGCTTTTAGTGACTCCACTAGACATCCTTAACATTTTCATTTCCACTGCCGTCATTTTGTTTTCAAACGCTTCATACATTGTCCAGCACTGTGAACCGTATATAAGAGCTGGTCTAACAACCGTGGTGTAGAGTTTCCCCTTTAATTTAAGTGGAAATTTTCGGTCGCAAAAGATTCCCGAATTTTCCCGCCATTTCATCCATCCCACACTCACTCTGTTTTACGTCGTCGTCACATTTCGCTTCCATGTTAACGATTGATCCTAAGTACTTAAAGATAGTGCTTTTCGGAAGAACTATTCCGTCTAACATTATATCCGGAACAGGTCGCAACGGATACGCAAATGGGCACGTCAAATGCTCCGTCTTTGAACGACTTATTTTAAACCCGTTTCTCTCTAGCGCATTTCCCCATGAATCTAAGGCGTTATGTTATCGCTAAGTATAACTGCGTCGTCAGCGAAGAGAATTGGCGTTACATTTGCTTCGCGCATGTAGTCTTTTAAAAGATAGTCGAATACTACGTTAAAGAGGAAAGGGCTAAGTACGCTTCCTTGATGCACTCCGACATTAACTGGAAATTCTCTCGATAGTCCAGCAGAGCTTTTAACCGCAGTTTTCTCGTTTCCGTACATGTCTTGTATTATTCTAACATACGTTTCCAGTACGTTTTGAGACCTCAGCGCGACCCATATGAGATCCCTAGGCACTCGATCGGATGCTTTCTCGAGGTCGATAAATACCATTTGTAAATCCTTAGACGAATCTCGGTGCTTTTCCATTATTATTCGTAGGCTTTGGATAGCGTCCACCGTCGATCTTCCTTCAACAAATCCACACTGGCTATTATCGAGCTTTATTATTTGCCGAAGACGTTCGTTTAAGACTCTTTCGACGATTTTCATTGTGTGTGACATAAGCTTGATTGAACGGTAGTTGTTGCATTCTCGAGTGTCGCCTTTTCCTTTGTATAATGGAACCAAGAAGGTTCTTCTCCATTGATTCGGCATAGGTTGTCCACATTTTAATTTATTTATAAGTTTCGATAGCCAAACGCTGCCGATCCCCTCCACCTTCGACCAAAATTCTGATTGAATGCTGTCTGGTCCCGCCGCTTTCCCCCGCTTCATTTTTCCGATTGCTATACTTATTTCTTCGATTGAAAAGTCCGAAACTTCCTCCTCGAATAGACCAGCTGTCGGCACGATATCACGTGGAAACTGTTTGTTAAGCAACTCCTTGCAGTATTCAAGCCACTGGTCACAAATTTCCTTTTCATTTGTTAGTAAGCGACCGTCTGCATTGTTGATGTATTTCGGCGAGACTATTTCCATCGAATTTTTTCGCCTCTGTGCAGCGAGTTTAAAAATATTTGGCACTTTAGTATTATACGACGTTTGAACTTCTTGTATGGCTTGTCTTTAATGTGCCTATCATGAGGATATTTGTTCCAACTAATGGTACAGGTTGTCTGCTGCTGCCGCTCGAGTTTGAGCCAGGACTTTCTTTGCGACCTTTTTCAGATGCTCGTATTCAAGAGCAAGTCGAGCTGTTTCGATAACGTCGCTCCGATCGCATTTTGTCCACGCTTGGAATGCACTCTTCTTATCGGCCGCAGCTCGTTTGGTTTCGTCATTCCACCACCATGTTTCTTTGCCGACGTAATGGTATTTCGATATAGTCCCCAGATGGGACTTTGCGAGTGTTATGCATTCCTCGTGCATGCTGTTCCACATTTCTTGCGGGCTAAGTGAGTCTGCGATACCGTTTATATTGTGAAGTACTTCTTTAGCCAGTGTGATAAATCTTGCGCTTCGTTCCTTCGATAGATTATACCACCGGATTTTTGGCTTTCCAAACGATGCCCGTGTTTTCGGTGGTTCCGCTGTGAAAAATTCTGTAATGAGCAGACGGTGTTGGCTTACTAGCGATTCTCCAAGTATAACTTTACAGTCCTTAACACGGTTTCTCATCGACATTTTGCAGAGGTGATAATCTATTTGCGTTTCGTGGCCTCCGCTGCTATAGGTGATAAGATGTCGTTGATGTTTAATAAACATTGTATTTAAGACGGTTAAGCCGTAAGCCCTACACGCTACAAGGATGTCTTCGCCAGCTGAATTTCTGATTCCAACGCCTTTACCGCCGTGGCAGTCCTCATAATCAACATTTGTTTCTCCGACGTGGCCATTTAAATCTCCGCCTACGAAGAGCATCTCATCGATAGGTATATTTCTAAGCAAATTACCGAACTCTGACCAAAATGTATCTTTTTCCGATTGGTCGCATCCATTTTGTGGAGCGTACGCGCTAACAATGTTCCATGTTTCATTGTGTATGACAAGTTTAACACTCATTAAGCGGTCGCTTATTTTCAAGATACCAACGATATTGCTTAGAAGATCCGCTGCAACAACGATTCCAACACCGTTTCGTCCATTGACCGTTCCATGGTAGAACATCTTAAATGCCTTAGTTTTTAAATCTAGAAAACGCGCTTTATTTCCTGTATTACACCACTTCGTTTCCTGTACGCACAGGATTTGTAGAGTTCTGCGACGCATAATCGCTTCCAGTTCTAAACTTTTTGAGGTCATCGATCCCACGTTCCAACTTGCAAGCCGAAGTTTATGAAAATATTTTGGAAACTTCATTTTGCCCGCCCCCGGAATCCGTCGGGCTCAGACACAAGCACTTCTGCTTGCTCTGGGATCACCCAGTTTAAAGTTTGAGTGGTTTGACACTTGTATGCTCATTTCGAATTGATTGACTGTTCTTTTACCCCACCGCCACTGCCACTGCCACTGATTGCATACAAACTTGTGGGAAAGTTTTAAGGTGTTAAAGTGTCACAGGCTCATTTTTGGTGTCATAGTTGCCTGTATATGATTGGTGTCCCATTTAGTCGCCTCTCACGACAATCTGGGACGCACTGCGGCACTATTCTTTATCCGATGCCGCACGGAGATTGAAAACCAAAATTCAAGACCGTTATTCTTTCAATACCGAAAGGTTTATGCAGCTACTAAGCCTTTCACCAGCATTGTGACTTCTCCATCGTCATCCTGCACAAACGGACGAGTCTGGCAAGGATGCCAAAACTAGGCATCAACCAAGATCTTGCAGGCGATGTTAAGAAGCCTGATGGCTCTGTAGTTGGCACAGTTCAGTGGGTCTCCTTTCTTGAGGATCGAACAAACAATGCTGAGGTTCCATTCATCCGTTATACTTTCGTCCGACTGTATTTTACAGATGAACTGGTGTATGCTCTTAACCAAGTTATCGCATGCTGCTTTGAGGAGCTCGGTAATTATTTATTTTTCATTTTTGCATTTTATTTAATTCTTCTTAAATTTACTGTACTTACATGCTAGCACAAAAACTGCTTAACTGCTAGCTCAAGATAACTTAATTAACTTATTCTAACTAGCTGGCCCTCGAAACGGCCGCTCTAACCTAAGCTGTATTTTTATTTTATGTCTTTCGACGTCTGATTTATTTTAGATAATAATTATTATTTATTAACTATATATCTAGTTACATTTAGAAAATGTAAAGTATTAAAAAAACTTAGGACATGAGCAATTGTTTGTGCCTTATACTTCTTAAACTAACTACCGATACTAACTTAACTTAACCTTAAATTACCTAATTGTTAGCAAACTTCAAGTTGCTAACCTAAATGCTAGCTAACCCAAGGTTTTAAATACTTTAAAACTCCTCTAACCTATGTAAGTCGGCCATTTATAAAACAATGAGGAAAATATGGCCCACTTTGCCTTTTGACTAAGCTAACCCGGAATTGAAGGAAACGACTAAGGTCGGAAAAAGAATTCCTGGATTTCTCAGATGGCAAATGCGCAACAACGTCTGGGGTTAACCACTGAAGCGATCCAGGACCGAGCATTATGTAGACGCGTTCTGCGGTCTGCGACATTAGCCAACCCCATAAGCGGAGCAGCAGCGATGCAGTAAAAATGGGAAACTCGTTACGCATAAGTTCGTATAACGAGGAAAGGGTTAATAAAAGGATAAGAAGAAGAAGAAGACTAAGGTATCGGCTCTTCTTCACTCAACCACCAAATTTTTTGGTGCTGCAGAACAATATTCTTTTTAATCGGGTTTTTTTTTACCGCCTTACTTAACCTGAGACGTTCAATACTGCCGTGTGCGACGTCTCTGTTGTAGTTGAGTTGCCACTCACCAACTGCCCAAGCTACGTGGAAGATTAGCGGCACCGCAAACCTTGAAAGGCTTCGTCCTCATGATATAAGTAGTTTGGGTAGTTGGCCCCAGATATATCTCTTATTAGACTCGCCCATGTGTAACATTGGGACCTCACTGGGATATAATTTTATGTACTCCGATTCCGGAGTTCTGTAAAGGTGAAGGAAAACCCTAAGGCAAGACCTCTCAAACACCCTAATCTTTTCCATTAAGCTTGCTCTCACATTAAACCACACGGGACACCCATATACGAGCATTGGCCAGATGAGGGCCATGTAGCAGATGACTTTCACCCTTGCATGGAGTTAGCTGCTATAGAACAGTCTCTTTGTAAGGACGAAAGCACCTTTGGCTCTGGCCAGAGCAGCATCTACTCGTACATTCTTATTAAAATAAAGATATTGGTCTAGCCAGATCCCAAGGTATCTAACTACATTTCGACAAGCAAGTGGCCGGCCGTGTTGTCCAATGATTGAGAACTTTCGCCAATTCTTTCTGGTGTCCCTAGAGGCACCAGACAACGGCGTTCTAAATAGAACGGTTTCAGAAGTTGATTTTAAACTTCCAGTCGTCGAAAAATCGCTTAATTTGTTTGAAGTCACGTTGCAAAAGCATGTTAATGACCTCAATTTTTGGACCTGTTCTGTACGCTTTGCTATGGGGAAGTGAACCTATAAAATTGCTTGTGTAAATGCTGAACAAGATCGGCGGGTTAACCGCACATTGTTGCAGACCGATTTTAATATGAAATGTTCCAGCAGAAGTCGCATCGCCATTTTCACGATGAACTGTCTGTTGTTAAGTATACTCGTATTATGAAGAATATACAAAAGTGAATTACTGATGCCTAGTCTGATCTGCTTATAGAAAAGCCCCTCTAACCATATGGTGTCGAAGGCCTTTCCCGAAGTCAATTAGGCAGGCTCCAGTGCACTGGTTCTTGCTTTTATTCCATTGGATATCTGACACCAATATAGACGTGGCACGTATAACATCATGCCCGCCTTTAAACCGAATTGATTATCCGAAACTATATTTTTGTCCTAAACCCACCGAGTCAAAACCCTATCGAACACCTTGTTGATATTCGGAAGGAGACTTATCGACCGCAGATTACCTGGATTGGATGTATCTTTACGCCTTTTAGAGAACCGTCCTCTTTGAACGAGGCAATGATATGGCTATCTTCACTTCATTCGGGCCAGGTGGATATGTTGGTCTACATCGACCAGGTTGAAAGGTTTGTTTTGCACGACACCGGTATTTGCTTTGTCGTTGCTATTTTGTGTACAGTCTAAGAAAATGCCCTGTGACTCTACTATGATGCTCTCTTGTTCACCTCTATTGGTTTCGGTTTCGGCGACTGTGGTGTGTGGGTTTTTTTCTTATCTAAGAACAACAACACTGTGGCGCTGGCAGCCCGGTATGGGCCATGGCCTAGCTTCTTGGGGGCCTACGGTTTATCGCCGAGTCCGAACGGCACTCCTTAGAAGCTTTTTTGTAGGCAATTTTACTTTCGGGAGTTTGCCATTGCCCGCCGAAAGGGTGATTACGATTCGGAAAATTGTTGGCGATCGGGGATCGAACCCAGACTGTCAGCGTGATAGTCCAATGAGCTAACTATCGCGCCATCGCCATCTTCTTACCTACCTTTTGGTAAGACATCCGAAATTCATTCCTGGAGTAGCACTTCTGCGCGCTTCGCATTCTCTTTCTTTTTCCTCCAGAAAGCCGGTGTTCGTATTTTTTTCTTTTGGGCGTAGAGCTTGTTAGCAGCTCTTGTCCTTCTATGCCACGTCGCCTTGCAAACATCTTGCTAAGCTGCATGTGCTTGACAACCTCTGCCGATTGTAGCCTTTTGACGTCAAACTTCTTTAGATTAATAGTTTGTCTGCGCGCTGTTAGGGCATTGCTTGTAGGTCTTGTTTAAGACCTCATAGAAGCTATATTCGGTGTTGTAATTTTTTCCTTTGTGGGGGCATGCGCGCATTAGTATATATATATATAAGGCTAATGTTGGAAATTTTAGCCTCGATACGAGGTGCTCGTTCACATGCCGTAAACTCAAGACTTTTTGCCTGAATCTACCTCTAACAACAAATCCGCATCCAAATAGAAGCTGCTGTAAACAATCGGCGTAGTAGATATCGCAGTTATTCATTCTATTTCCCTCGGGCCCTTCCTATTACATTTTTTGGATGGCGTTAACATGTGTTTAGCAGCAGTCCAGAGCCTCTTCTAGTTATTCGGCTCCACATGGATATCCGAATATCTTTGTCCTTGATTCGTTCGCAGAGATTGTCAAGAGTAGATCTGTCCGTCCGAGACTTGTTGTCGCTTAGTAACTTTCGTCGTTTTTCTTTGGCCAGGCGGTTACCCCGGCAGCACCAAGTACATGCTGTCATCAAAAATTATGTATACCATCACTTTTGACAGATTTATTGGGTCTATAACTTAATTCGTGAGGTTTTCTAAGAGATGGCGTACCTTGTATTATTCGATTGTTATTATTCCATTGGAACATACGTTGGAAAGCTACTGTCATTGTACGTCATTTCAGTATATGTCATTCATTTGAAGCGTAAACAACAATAATTTTTTTTCACTTAAATGTGTCGAACTTTGTGCATGAACAAGTGTTTTTGCTGAGAGTTCTTCTTCATTACTTTAATATGAAGAAAACTGTTGCCGAAAGTCATCGTATTTTGGTGGAAGTTTATGGTGAACATGCGCTAGCTGAGCGAACGTGCCAAAAGTGGTTTGCACGATTTTAAAGTGGTGATTTTGGCTTGGAAGACGATGAACGTCCTGGGCAGCCAACAAAGTTTGAAGATGAGGAACTGGAAGCATTACTCTATGAAGATTGTCGCCAAACACAAGAAGAGCTCGCAGAAACTTTGGGTGTCACTCAAGCAGCCATTTCAAAACGTTTAAAAGCAGCTCGATGTATTCAAAAGCAAGGAAATTGGGTTCCATATGAACTCAAGCCGAGAGACGTCGAAAGGCGGTTTTGCATGTCCGAAATGCTGCTGGAACGCCACAAAAGGAAGTCATTTTTGCATCGGATTGTTACTGGTGATAAAAAATGGATCCATTACGACAACCCCAAGTGCTAAAAATCATATGTGAAACCCGGCCAACCAGCCAAATCAACGGCAAAGCGGAATATGCATGGCGTGAAGGTAATGCTCTGTATTTGGTGGGATCAGATGGATGTGCTGTATTATGAGCTGCTAAAACCGGGCGAAACCATCAATGGACAACGCTACCGAACACAATTAATCCGTTTGAAGAGAGCAGTAGCCGAAAAACGCCCGGAATATGCAACCAGAAACAAGGCAATAATTTTCTATCATGACAACGCTCGGCCCCACGTTGCTATTCCGGCTAAGAACTATTTGGAAAACAGTGGATCGGAAGTCTTACCCCATCCGCATTAAAGCCCAGACCTTGCCCCTCATGATTACCATTTGTTCCGGTCGATATAGAACGCCCTCAATGAAATACGGTTCACATCAGAGCAGAATATCAAAAATTGGCTTGATTCATTCTTGGCTGCCAAGCCGGCGCAGTTCTTTTGGGATGGGATCCACAAATTGCCAGAAAGATGGGAAAAGTCATAGCTTCAGATGGGCAATACTTTGAATAATACTATTGTACATGTTTCAACACGTTCAAATTTTGAAAAAAAAACCGCACGAAAAAACTACATGCTAGTATAGAATTTCGATGACCTTGACTCAGCAGTTGCGTTCGGATATCAGACGCGGAGTTATCATACTTACGCCAATATCTATCTAGTTCGTTGTTGGCAATTGAGTTATAGAGTCTTCATTCGTAAGACTAAACTGGACTTATACAAAACAGAACAGTGGCTTTGAACTTTTTGAAAGCGGAAGAAAAAGTACAGGAGTGCAGAAAAATGTTCAATCGCGGGGTGTAAAGTGGCATCGGTGCAGTAAATGCACCGTGCAGTGCAGTACTGATATGTCTGAGGTTTTTTGAAATGATGTGACTTTTGAGAATCTGTAAGAATCTTCTTCAGTCAGCTTTTGTCCTGGAGTATCGCTTGCTAATTATAAGTAATCTGTGCTCTTTTATAGAATAAGAAAGAGTTTATCACTAAGCCACTTTGTTTACATGGTCTACCTTAGTCTGGACTGAGTTTCAAAAAGTCAGTGTGCATCAGTACAGTTGTCATTTCATAACTTAATATAGTAAATTGGGGCTGGCGCCTTAGATACAACCATCCTAAGATATGACGCATCAGGAGTTGAATTGCAAAAGCATCTGTATGAGTTTTTCTTCGGATTTCTGAGCGCTTTGTTGAGAAACTTGACATTAGTTTACGATTATTGTAAATTAAATGTTCAGTAGATACTTTTTTAAATAATTTTCAACTTAAATGTGAACAGCGAATAAGCTGCGCAAATTTTGCGTTTCATCAATGTGGATGATTTCTATCACTCTTAGCACTAACTAGACATGATTTTTCAAATAATCTTATGGAAGCAGTCGTTAAACGCTCAATTCCACAGTTGGTAGCTATATTTGATGATTTCTCTATCAAATGCGAAAAGAATTCACCCGCAGAATCAGATATGGATGCCTCTCCAGCAATGGTTTCAGTCGAGAAACCCGCCGTTTTGACTGCTGCTTGGTCTCTGGTTTGTTGCGGTATATCATCCTCGGATAACAAAAAGGGTGCAAAAAGACTTGTCCAGATATCCGTTATACCAAACACAATTGCATTTGCAGTCCATTGTTGGCGAAGGCGGCAACCTTGCGGCCTTTTCGTGCCCAAGTGATCCTTTAGAGTCAAAACCTCTGGGCGTTGTGATAAGTCTTTGGCTTCTGCAATCTCGGACCATATTCATATCGTGGCTATACCCATATCCATATCCATATTTCTTATTGTTTCGGCTGCAAGGTTATACTTAGTTTCAGTGATTGTTTAAAAAATAATACTTACGCACGAAATTCACTTATTCGTTTTCACCAAAATTCATGCCACACCAGGACAATGGTGGTACGAGAAACTACAAAAAAGCGAAAAACCTAAGCCTAAACTTGAGCTGTGGTATTGCGAGGTGCTAAAGAAGAATCCAGAAAATCCTGGACACAAACTTTGTCAAACCTACATGAAGCATCGCAGCGGAAATGCCCTCCGGTATTTTTACCATCCAATACGCATTACTTTTTCTACAATAGCAAGCTTAACGCTGCTGCATGATAACATTATACCCGCGAAATTGTTAAGATTTACGATGTTTTGAAACCCACTGATTAAATGTAGCCACCGGTTATAATTGAATGATTAAAAATCTTGTTGATAACGTGTTTTGGCCAATTAAATGTTATGGCTCAGAGGGAATACACTCATCGATGGCGCTATGACGAACTATTCGTTTTTGCCAAGATGTAATTTTGTTCGAGTCAAAATATTTAAAGTTGTTTGATCGAAACATGTGTTATGAATTTATTCGAAGTTGTTCCTCTATAATCCATCAAATGACTAATTGAACTTTCGGAAATGAAACGCGTGGATTTGAAAGTACTGTGGGTTTTTTTTTCTCTCTATTTTTGGAGAATGTTAAGGCCTCGTTACTGCTTAAAAACAATGTTCAACATGACGGAAAAAGCTATTAAAAATAAAAAAAATCTGCTTCTACCGGACTGAAGTTCAATGAATTGTTTCAAATTGCTGAACACTTGCATGTTAGCCAAATAATGGGAAGTAATTTGCCAGTGTCAGATTGGGAACAACTAATTGATGGAAAGCACTTAACAATTGGCACGTAATATGTACTGCGTTTTATATTATACAATTGTCTGAAATTGAAAAAAGGCAACAACACAACTTATACTCAGCCTTCCGCATTGTTTTTATAGTAAATTAGAAAAAAGTTGGAAATTGACACTACGGCATGCGAATAAGTCCCAGAAGTTGCGCTTACGGTTTCGTAAAAACCCCAATACGTTCGTACGAATAATAGATAATCAGATACCTTTTATTCCTTTATGCAACAACTAATAATTTATCATCGGATTCAGCCAAGTTCTTCTTTATTAGAAAATGTAAATGAATGGGGCGTTGCATCAAAGAACAAGTGCTGCGGGAGATTCTCAGGAGGAAAAAGAAGGAGCGTGGTCGCACTTCTCCAGGAATGAGATTCGGAAGTTTTACCAAAATGTAGGACTCCGCCAACTACAAAGGCATTAGTTTTCTTAACATCGCCTACAAGATCTTATTTGCCGTATTGTGTGATCGTCTGAAGCTGTTTGCCAATACCTGGTTGCACTTTCATGCGAAATCTTTAAGATTATTATTGAAAAAACAGTGCAAAACTCAAGCGCCAACATAAGAGGCACAATCTTTCAAAACTACGTCCAATTACTCTCATATACCGATGATATTGACGTATTCGGAGAACAGCAGCGAAATGTCAGTGGCGTTAACGAGAGTATTCAGACGGAAACGACGAATTGGTATAAAGGTGAATGAGGGCGAGACCAAGTATATGCTGTCAACCAGAAAGGATAACCAATACCAAAGTCTCGGACAGAACATCACCCACAACAGAGCATCGTGTGATTAGCGTCAGCACCTGTTATGTAGACTTAATTTCACGGGATGCCCATTCATCCATGGAGCCAAGGTTGCCACCGCTTACCTACATTAGGGATAGAACCAATGCGGAACTGTGTTGAGGGCAGATTTCCACCCTTGATATGAGTGGGTCTCAGCACCCAGTACTTGTTGCAACTCTACATCGGGTAAGACCAGCAGGTGCACACTCCTTGCATTTTAGGCTTAAACCTAAACCTTAAGCCACCGTGATGCTCCCACAAGGGGGCCTACCTCAACAAGTTAGGACTGAACCGAAGAGCGGGTACCATGTTCTAAGTCCTGGAATGGACTACCGGTGGTCTTGCCACTTAACAAAACCTATGACCGGCAGCTTGTAACTGGACAAACCATCAGAGGAGTAAAGGTCTGATGATGTTTTAGAGAAGTCAAGTTTTGCTCTACCGCCGCTTTTTATTAGACAACGTCATTGATGGAAGATGTCTTGTTAATTGGGCGGGGCCCTTTCTACCCCGATAGATATAACTTTGACGTTGTTAGAGAGTTTGTTTACTTAGACTCCGCAACGACACCAGCGCTGAAATCAAACGAGGAATAACTCTCGCGAATCGTTGCTTCTTTGGGCTAAGAAGACACCTAAGTACGAGTACTAAGAAAAATCTTCGGGTGGTTTCGTGTGCAGTAAGTGGAGAAGGAGATACAACGATACGAGTACTTTGTCTACAAAAGCTCTCAGAAGTTTAGGGGCTGTTGGATGCAATATATTTATCTGCTTGCGAATGATATCATTTCGAAAACAGATAATAAGCAAAATTGTAGTGGTCTGCACTGACAACTAAGATACGCTTAAGGTCTCGGTTTTAACTATGAAAAGTCCTACGAGAATTCAGAATGAATGTTATTGAGCCCGATGTCCACCTTTTTTTCGGTTTTGCGGCTGAAATTTTCTGTAATTCGATACTGATTCCACATTGATTGGCCGGGTTGGTCGTTTCATCGCTTTCCAAGCCTAGTCAAGTCATAAATACTGGTACACAGAAAAATCAGCGCCAAATGAAAACGAATTAATATTTAAACAATTTGGTTTTTTGTTTTTATTGGGTTATTCAATGGCTACAA